>OY728164.1:236656550-238035426 GCA_963277665.1 Viscum album
GGATTGTGTATTATTATTTTTCTATGATGATATATTATTATTTATATCTCAAAGAAACTCTTAAATTTTCTCATAATATATATTTTCATTATATATTCATGAATAATAACCATTTCCAACCTTTAGTGGTTAAAGTAATTAAGAAAATATTTTTTAGAAAATAGATACTCATTTCTTTTTTCGGTTGAAAATCTATTTTATTCAAAAACTATGTTTCCAAAAATGTATTCAAAAAAGTTTTTAAAATTACTTTTAACTAGTTATTTAGGATAATTAATTTAAAAAAGTTTTATGGTTTTAAATTTTTTCATTATAAGTTTCCATATCTTTTTTCAATGAAAAAGGGATTCAAATTTGTTTTATGCTTTAAATAAATTTCAATGAAGAAAGGATATTATATTCAAGAAGTGTATTAAAAATATATTTTATATCAATGTTTAAATCCATTGAATTATTTTATTCTCCAAATAAACAATTATAATTTTTTCTTTGAATCATTTATGTTTAAGAGTATAAGTTTTAAATGACACATGCTCTTCTTCCATGGGTAATTTGTTTTTAAAACCCAGATATTTTCAATGTCAATGCATTTTTAAAATTCTTATGATACCTATCCCTATTCAAAATGATATGATATGATGAAATGTTTATGATACACATTTATTTCTATGGTTTATCAAAATTAGTTTATAAAACCCATCTGTTTTTTTGGGTCTTGATACTATGACTTTTTCTTATCTTGAGCAACATGTATGTATAGTTTTAATATGTGATGAGTGGGACCAATATCTCCCTATAATGAAATGGGTATAGATTTATATATCATGATATAATTATGGGAATCGATTTGATGTTCATGATCCACTATGGATGATGGAGAAACCCAATTCACTATGGGAATATGGGGAAACCTAAGACACTATTGGAAGATGAGGAAACCCAATCCATTATGGATAGCTAAAGAAATATGATCCTATATATGTAAAGGAATGTGAAAGGGGATGGGCGTATTTCCCTAACAGTAGGTGTTTTCCCAGGAAGTACCCAATTTTTTTAAATATTCCTTTATATATAGGTAATGTTTTTATATGCCAATGTGAATAAAAAAAGTCTATGTTTTCTGACAACTTTACGCTCTTATGAATTATGTTCTCTGATTTAAAAAAGATTTATGGATTATAAAATACCAATATTTATTCCATGACTCATATATATGATCTTTTAAATGTATGTTATGATCTTCAAATTTTATTAACATCTCTTCATACCCATATATTTATTATTATGATTACGTTCTCCCATGTTTACCTTTACTGAGCATTTTATCCCACCCTATGTTATATTTACCACTCTTAGGCTAGTAAACTATGTATTATCTATAATTATTATAAGAAATGTGCAATACAAGAAGAAACTAGATGGATATAACATTGATCTGGTATGTACCAACATTTATGTTTCCTTGTTTCTAAAGGCAGTAAACTAATACAAAGCTTGGGTGTATGTTTTTTTAATATTTTATATATTCCACAAAAATAATATAATGCTAATATGTGAAAATATAGGGTTTATATAAATATTTCACATAAGACATTTTTTAAAATGAGTATTGAACACTTTATATGTGATACAATTTGTATATAATATACATATATAATGTTGTTGGTAGTGTTATATCCACCCTTGGATATCATATTAGTGGTGCACCATCCTCATGGAAACCTAAGATGGTGGTATATTGACTACCTCAGGAGTAATTTTAGTAGTTTTCATCCAGATATATATTATTTTTTAGTGGTATATTATAATGACCCAAGATTTTTATGAGTACATATTACACAATTTTTATGTACATTCATTAATTACACAAAAACATGAATTAGAATCGCAATGGTATAGTTCCTTTGGAAACCTAAAAAACGTGTTCAAAAGTGATATATATCATCTCAGAATAATATCTTTATAAATAGAACACTTCTTATATGCATCATACTTAATTAATTTTTTATCAACCTTGGTAAAGGAACCATGAGAACAATTTATCTCATATAATCTATAAGGGTAAATAAAGGATATTTTTAAAAAGTAATTTTTTTATAAGGGTTTGATAACATAATAATAACCTTTGAAAAACATACCATACATATAAAAGATCATAATATTCAATCATAAAAATAATATTGTCAGTTAAAAAGACATGAATCGTAAGGAAATAAAAGAACCAAATTTGTAAGAGAATAACAATGGAATTAGACATAGGGTTAGGGAATAAACATATTAAAAAAATAATAATTTCAATATTATTCAATGATTATTTAATGTTTCATTATATTTGAATTTTTTAACTCCCAAATCCATTGTAAATGTCATGGATCACTCCCAGGACTATAATAGCGGACAAAGACCCTTACTGATTAGGGTTCACTCTCAATTCTAGTCGTATTATCTCCAGATCTCCACATAAAGAACCAGTCAATTAGAGGGAGATTTATGTCCCAAATATAACATAATAAAACTAATATATATCTGTGTTGCAATTCATAAATCATCCATCATATAAAACCCCTGTAATTTAAATTGTAGTCATAAAACATTCATAGTATTAGAATAAATGAAACAAAATGTTTGTTTCAAAACATTTCAACATAGCATAAATTTCAGAAAAGAAATGGAATATATATATATCATTCCATCATAAAAATAAACCATAAATTGAATGGATAATTATTGAACCACTATCTCATATGCATAGTAAATCATAGGTTATATCAAAGGATGCCATCTTATAAAGACTATGATTTTGAATAATCACTTGGGAAATTTCTTGGGGAAAGTATCTTTTCCTCTTTGAAAACAATTTTAAAACATATAAAATTTTTAAAATACTTTTATTTTAAAAAATATTTAAAAACTAATTAATGAATCCTTATTGATCAAATATAAAAATTGTTGAGAAAAATAAAATTACGTTGAAAATAACTTTTGAAAATGAAAAATTTATAAAATATATTTGAAATCCATTTATTTTAAATAATAAATTAGAACTAAAAATGATTCCAAAAAACATTGAGTTTTCATGATTTTAGGAAATTATTTACATGTTGTACAAGTTAAAACAAATATGCCTTTATCATTTTTGGTTAAATAAAAACAAGTCTTCTTTATAAAATAAAAATGGTTTATTTTTAAAAACATTGTAAAAAGATAATCATGGGTAAAAATTACATTAAAAATAATTTTATAATTTTAAAATAAATTTGGAAACCATTTTTTGAAAGCATGGATACAGATGAAAATTGGTTTTTAACTAAAGAGAAAAATAAAGCTGATTTTCATTACAAACCTTCTTGTGGAATTATGCATATATAATTGAAGAAAAAGTAAGGGAAACATGAATTATCATGAAATAACTAGTTGAAAATAAATATCATGAATTTAATTAGTGATAGATACTAAAAACTCATTATTATAAGAATAATCATAAACAATCTTAATATAAAATGAGTTTGTATCAAAAAACACTTCAAACATTGGTATATTTTTAATGCATACACCACATGAAAGAATAAAAATAAATTAAAATTTAAATATAATATAATGTTGTAAACATGTGATATAATGTTTCAATGGGGATGTATATACACTAGATAAATGAAAATATTTTATAATATAATAGTTGTCCCCAAGAAGAAAAATTGAAACACAATTCCCTTATCTAAAATAATGTCTTCATTTGTACATGTTCAGTCCCTCTATATAATAAATAAATGTTTATTATAACTCCTTTATTAAAAAATTACAATATTTTTCATACCATATCAGATTTATTTTTGACTTTATATTACTCACTTATCAATAATTCCTTCTTAAAATCATGTTTCAGGTATTGATTATTTCGTTTTTCATGTATGTTTTGGCTTGGTATTTTATGTCATATTACACAGATCATAGCTACATCATCCTAGTTATTTAAACCATTATATAAATATCATATATATTCTGTGTATTTGTATTTATAGTTATCCATTAATTTTTGATATGTAAATTGAGTCACATCATTTATGGAGAAGGTAGGTGGTACGTGCACATGAATGTTATTTTAATTTTATCAACAGTTCGAAGGATGTAGTTTTAAATAATAATTAAGCTTTATAGATATAATTTTATTTAATATGTATCACATATATTCAATAAATTTGTTTTTATCTCCTATTATGTAATGATTTAGTGAAAGGTAAATTTCATCGATTCGTGAGGTGGTAGTCCATCGTACCCATGTGTGATGTAATTATAACCCAATCGAAAATAATGTAAGAATAAATGAGTATTATGGTGATTATATAAGAACAATAATATCATAAATTTCATATTTAAAAATCAAATATGTCATTTTAGATAGCTATTAATGGTGGTAATGGAAAAAATATTATATCAATTCATAAGGTGGTATTCCTCTAAACACACGATCAATGATTTCGTTTACCCTTAAAGAAAAAGATGAGAATAATCTATGTAATTACCTAAACAAGATAAAATCCTATTATATTTAATATAATTATTTTATTATGTTATATTATTTTAATAATATTTTAAAGAGTTTGGGGAATAAATAAAATAGAAAGACAATTTTATAAATTTAATCTGTTTTTTTCCGAGCCTCTTTCGGTTTGTACCTAAAGCATTATTGGGGTGTTTAAAAATATAAATAAGTACAATATAATTATATAATAGATTTATGGATTGAAATTGGGCATGTATTTTAAGAATCAAATAGTTTTTGATTTGTTAAAAAGATATGAGAGCGGTGGCCTTTAATAACTTGGGGAGTTGGAAGACATGGATTTTTGAAATGAGTAAGGTGTACTCATATTTCTCATATGAATAAAGTATAAAAAATAGGTTATAATAGAAAATTAGATATTAAAAGGATTATATTGGTCTATAAAATTTATTTTGAACAATTTTATAGGTCTTTATACTCACAATATTTTTATATTAACCCCTGATAAATCAATTTTAACCTTATCTGTAGTAATTAATTTTTATTCTTTTCAAATATTATTATAGTAAAAATATATGTTTAAGTCATTAGATAATATTATTAATGATGATTAAAAGTGTTGAATCTATTTTCCAAATTTGCTTCAAAATAGTGGAATATTTTAATTTAAAATTAATAAAACAAACAAGTCAAAAAATCAATTTTTAAAAGAGAAAAAATTAAAATGAAAAAAAATTATTTAAAATTAATTTTAAAATTTATTAAAATGAATTATATTTATTTCTAAAAAATATTTAATATACAACAATTTGAAACCAAAAATTAACCTTGAAAATATTTTAAATTAAAATAAAATCTTAAACCAATATATGTATTTTCACTATTCCTAGGGCAATTTATATTTTACTAAAAAATTAACCGGATGGAAATTTTGACGTGTTGATTATTAAAATAAAGATCATTTTAAAAAAAATATTCGAATTGGTTACAATTTTTTGTGATTATTTTTTCACAAAAAGTAATAATTATTTTTGAGAACGTAGTATTTTAAAAACAAATAATAACTTTACAAAAAAATAATTACTTTTTAAACAATATATCATTGGTAATTAAAATTTTCATTATTTCTATTAATACTACAATGTTTAATATATAGTTCATAATGGACTTGAAAAATAGTAATAGAAATATAAAATTGTGGTTTGTTAGAAATCATTGTTGAGTGTTGCACAAGCTATGATAGAAGTTATAGTTACTCAAAAAAATCATAAAATATCTAGGTGTTACATATATTACCCACATTATTTATTAAATTTTTGTTTATTTTTCACCAATTCATGTATAGGGTCTGTATTGAATCTTCCACAGATTGGGGGTTCCAATTTTATCAAGTGATGACTCATTCAGCATTGGTATTGATTTTTTAATCAGTTTTTCACCGAGATTTCTTATGATGGTGATGTATGATATTGATAAATAATTCACATAGTAATTCATCATGGTGATTTTTTTTAAATTTTAATATTATAATATGAGTTATATATCATTCATTTTTGAGGCATGTGCTCTGATATTGTGTACAACATCCCATTTCAGTTCTAGCTGATTCATTTATGTTTATCCATGGTTTAGAGAAAGTACTATATGGGGTGAAATGTTATTTATTTACTGATGATTACATTATGATCATTTCATATTGATCATGAACCACTATCTACTATAATTTTATGTAAATCTATTTTTGATGGTTTGTGGATTTTTATGGACATTATTTTTTCGACACTATGGTGCCTGATATTACTCTATGATTCATGTCCTAGGTACGGGAAATGACTATGATTATTTTGATGGATATATTGAATGAGCATGATTAGTATATAAAGATGTTATTTTTTGGGGACTCAATAATATATATGGACATATATATTAATTATCATTTTTCTGTACACAATCATATAAAATATATCCTGGAATGAAATTCGTCAATGCGGATTGAGTTATATGACACGTAAAATATTTCAATGTGATACAAGAAGAATTGATAGTTAATTTAGTATATATTTAATCTATGGTATCAATAAATGTTCTACTATTTTGTTGTGATGGATATATATTTTTCATCCATTATGTTTATATTTATTAATAATTGAGGGGATAATCTCTCAAAAAGTAATATATTAAACCTCACCTCTTTTCTGATGTTTCATAAATATAGGGTGGAATACCTGAGGTTTGTAACACTCTGGTTCGATTATGATAGAGAAAAATAAAAGTGTTCACATTATAAGTTTGTTATAGAGTATAATTCCCTAACTGAAAACATCAGGTCTAATATGAAAAGACATGAGAAGACATACAAACATCCCAATATGCAAGGGGTTGTCGAGTAGTAGTGAGCGTCCAAACACCATCAATGGGAAGAAAATACATTCAATATCATAGATATAAAACTAAAATAGATATAAAATAGAAAACAAAACTTTTTAAGTCGTTGTGAATGAATATTTATCATATTTAGTAAAACAAGACATGCACTTCATTAAAATAAATAAAATGGGGCCCCAAAGTATCTATCTAATAAAATTAAATAAGGCACAAGAAGATAAATAAATAATGAAACACTATTAAATCTTCAATATACCATCCTGATAACACTACAAGATCTATGATCCATTGCATAGATGTCTTCTAATATACCATTTTCCTTGATTGGAAACTTATTCATAAAGTTTGTACATAAATCGTGATGGCCATGAATGATGTGAGTAATAAAAAATAGTAGGCCAAAATCTATTCAACCTATAACATTTGTGAATAGGTATAATTTGTGTAATCCAATATTATATTAAATGAATAAGAAATCATAAGAAATCATTTCATGGGATTTCATGTAATAATCATGCCACTTCAATCCTCAATTGTACCTGCTACAGAACTATTCTGTTTGGATAATCGTAATGATGTTTGAAGTGAATAAGAGCTCTCCAAAAGGCTGTAAAACGTATCTCTTTGAATTCATAGGGCTTCAATCCAAATACAGAAACAAGATCATCATATAATGACTTTATCACTGGTCAGGCCCCATGATCTTGAAACTATATCTATTACTTGGGTAATGGAACATGGTCATTATACCGTAATGCCACTTCAATGATTTTGAATTAAAGGCAATTATTCTCATACATTAAGTTTGGGATCAAAATTTTCATCATCTCATGTCTTATTCTGTCCTCCAATAAGGAATAAACATATCATAACTGTCTGCATGAACAAGTACTAAGAACATTACCTTAAATGGAATTGTAATTAAATAAATCTAGGTAGATCGTACATAGGAATATTAAAGCCTATCATCTTCAGAATTAGTAGAAATATACATGTACATGTGATAAAAATCAAACAAATATGACAATATACATAAGAATACTCATGAAATAAAACAAAATATTTGGGTCTTATGGGCTATACATGCACACACATCTGATTACTATCTACCATGGTTAAATGAGAAATAAAAATTTAGTAAACCTATCATTGACAAAAACTTATACAAGGGAACAAATTGTATGAAAATTCCAAACATAAGGCCATGAACAAAAAATTCTAGTGTTCGACAAAGAATCAACACATTAATCATATTTAAATATTAGTCAGTTAAACCCACTCACAAAGGATTATGAAAAATGATTCCAATTATGTTGTATCCAAAAGAAACCGAAATATTACATGTGATAATTGTTTCTCTCTCTCAAATACATCGATAATTTCCAAATTAATTATTTTATCCTTCGAATTTTCCAACAATTTATTCCTTATATAATAATTTTAAAATGATATAGAATAAAATTATTTCTCTTTATAATAATATAATATAATCGTGGATAATTATTAATTAATGTAACCTAAAAATTCAATGTAACTAACATTTAAGGAATTTGTTCAGTGTTTTAGAAATTTTATGAAGAACACAATTTATTCATTCGTAAAATAATAATTGTCAATTTTCCCCATCAACACATCTAATTAATGAATGGAAGATATATATATATATATATAGATAATGATATTTCTATGCCTACAAACTATAAGAAAAACTCAATAAACATGACTAAGACGATACTAATATTTCATCAAGACTTATGGACTACCCGTACTCATGATGATCTATAAAAATAAATTTCAAAAAAATTTGTATATTTTTCTGAATAAGAATTGTTTTTTTGTTTTGAAACATAAAAAATCTCAAATTAAATATAATCATTTAATTTCACTTAAAAATATATCATGAATGTGGGTGTTTAAAACCTTCAATAATTGGTGTCACAGATTTTTATGAGTCAAAATAATTTGTTTCCTAAAATTATAGGTCGTTGAAATTATTTCATTACACTTACAGATCATTTAGCAATAATGGATTGCATTTAAGCAGCCCAGACTTAACCTTAGACATTGAGGGTTTACCCTTATATTATATTTAAAAACTAGTGGATACCCTTATGTAGAAACTAAAACCTCTTCCAACTATTATGTTTTAGTTGTTTAACAACACATAACCCTTTTATATTAATGTTTTCTACTATGTAACCCCTAAAAATTAGTTCTTGTATGGTCCGAAGTCAGTTTCCATTACATATGTCCTATCCCATTTGTAAGTATATAAAATAATTTTAAAAAGTGTAAATCTTCTTTTATAATACATATAAATTAAATACAAAAGTGGGTTTTTTGACATTTAAAAATTGGCCATGTCATAATTCACCCCATCCAATGAATTTTCATGCATAAGAATTATTTCCAATAATGATGCCCAAATAACTGAAGCCACGAAACCCAACCACGAGACTCCCACTATAATAATACCTCTTATATAAATCCATGATTCCATATCTAAACAAGGTGTATTTTCCACCAATATAGAACCTTTTTTCTCCATTTAGTAATCTATATTGTTTGTTCTATATGTGATGTGTCAATATCAATCTCAACATCTATGTAGTCAATTAATTGAGTTTGTTCAAGAATATACCACTTGAGATAAGGAACATGAAAAAAATCATTCATACCTTGGTGTCGTGATGAAGATCTTTATGTTACACCATTATCCCAATAATCATAGTGATATTGAAGGGTTCAAGCTAATATGGTTTTAAATTCCATTTTTTCTCAACAACTAGATTCTTAACTAAAAAGTCACTCTAAAAACCCATAGTCTCCAACCAAAAACTCAATAGCTCTCCCCTTTCGTATATGTAATATCAATACCTACTCTATGAAGTTACCAATCCCTTTTGAATCAAGTGTGCTCTTTTGGAGTCATCAAACACTATACTTGGTCCCCTAACTAGTGTCTTACTAGCTTCATTTATATAAAGTGGTGACTGGCGAGGCATACTATACAAACAGCAAATACTACCATTGGAATTGATGTATAGGATCAATTTTTGTATTCAATCAAATATAAAGATAGGTGATCAACCCATTCTCTTCAGAAATCCAAAACACAGACCCAGATAATATCCTCCAATATTATAATAATTTTTTCTAACAATCTATTTTTTGAGGATTCTATATTTTGAACAATTTCAACTGAATCTCTTAGGACTTATACATTCACTTCCAATAGAAATACATAAAATGATTTTTATGGTTAGATCTTTATTTTAAATGTTTTGTAAGCGTAAATCCTCATTTTCTAAGGGAGGGTCAGGGCTATAAAATGGAACCCCCTTATTCTAAACGGATGAATATGGGTGATTGAATCATATTTTATAGAAACCTCTTACTATTTTGAAGTTATGTAAGGTAAATAACATGTTTGTAAAAGTTTTTTATGGGTAAAAGATTTACTATACTAAAATGTACATGGTATTTTTTTAGGGTAAATGATAGTAGAACTCATATTTTTATTAAAAATTGATTTTAATTATTTTATTAATTTCTCTATGTATAGAATGTTCCTATAACATGGATCCATAATTATAAAATCATAAAATTATTGGGAAATTAATTCCACTGATTTTTTAATATTTTTAAATATTATTTTTATTGTATTAATCATCATACTTATATATTCATTTTATATAAATATTATTTGGAGATTTTTTATTTTGGTTTTTCAATACTAAAAAATATTATTTCATATGTATTCCGAGAAATATTTAATCAATTTCTACGATTGTTTTTTAGAGATCCTCATTATTTTTTGTAGCCCATAATTCCATTAACAATGATTTTTAAAGTATTAATTGAAAAATGGAAGTTCTTATTTTATTATATCGATATAAAATTAAAATATATATATCCTCTATTTTTATGTGATATAGTTTTATGGTGATATTTTATAGGTACCATTTGATATAGAACATGAAAATTTAGCTCTTTTTAATATTTATAAACAAATGTAAATGAATTATTGAAAGACAGTAACCCAGAATTATCAAACAATAAAAATAAATAATTCCCCAAAATTTTATCTTATTATTCTAGAGAGACATAGAATTATTGTATTTGGTTTCATAATATTTAATTGAATAAAAAATGGTTAGTAATTCTTATGTATCAAATTGAAATTTTTTAAATTGTCCAATATTGGGGGAAACTATTATCACATGTAGTGTTTCTATTTAATTTGGAAATAAAATAATTGGAATCAGGTCTAAAAATCGATAGAGAGTGGTTTTAATAGAGAAATATTCATACAATATTCATGTGATGATTCCTTACAAAGAATTGTATTTCATATCTTTGATCTTGAGGTAGTGTGTTATTTATTATTTGGGGGGCTTGTATAAACATATTTCATTATATGATTACTATGTTGGTTAGATTATATGAACATAATAGAAGTTGATCGCATGTTTGTGCATGTGTAGCTAGAGAAACCCATATATGTTTTGATTCAATGAGAATGATTATATATATTTTTATGGGTGGTTTATTTTAATCCCATGTACATGTATGGTGTTATGGGTTAACATTATACCATGAAATTTTCTACATATTTATACTCAATCATGTTTTGGGTGATTACTATACCATTAGAGGTATTTTTCTAAGAACTATTTCTAGTGGTCTGTTTGGATATGGTTTTCCAAAATAGGGAGGACTGTGAAGAGTTAGTGATAATTCAATGGGGGCTATAAACATTGGGTGGGTTCATGGTGACCTTGAGTCTAGACCAATGGTAGAAATATTACTGTATAATGACATTGTTTACCATCCCAATTCATAGGTAGGTTTCTTGGTCTTGAGGCATAACCCTTGACGAAGACCGACTATAAAATTATTATAGATATAACTGATTCAATATGTTTTAACTACTCATACATTTGTTTTGAAAATTTGTGGCCAGAACATGGTCATTTCTAACACCATTAAAAAAATAATTCTAGTATGGATTCATACAAGTTATTTTTGGGGATCATAGTTACATGGATATCACTTTAAATCATAAATCATTATTATTTATGACATCATGTGAATTTTATTTTTATCATGGAATATACCTATTATTCTTGTGAATACTTGTTCCAGACAAATTGTTGTTGTCTTACTGGGTTTTACTACTCACACCCTA
Organism: Viscum album; assembly: GCA_963277665.1. Lineage (NCBI taxonomy): Eukaryota > Viridiplantae > Streptophyta > Magnoliopsida > Santalales > Viscaceae > Viscum > Viscum album. Next base: position 236,668,628 of record OY728164.1, read on the forward strand.
CTCAGGTATCTAGATGTGTGCATAGAAATCATTTATAGAGACACAAGAAATGGTAAGGGGCCTACATCAGATAGCTGAGTAGTAGATCATTGAGCTAGTAACATTAACAAGATGGTTTCTAGATAAATTTGCAGAATTTCTTAATTTATTTTTATGGTTAGACATTATTACTCTGGCATAGCTTTACAGAGTTCGATCTCAATATATTTATTAGTATGAAATTTGTTCCATATGTAATTACATTATGATTTTTATTCTTATTTATTCACAAATCCATGATATTTTACTTATTATATATATTTATGGTGTTTTCCTACGATATTGAGGGAATATTATCCCCATTGAAGACATTCAGACCCACATAACTAGTTATAATTCTTTTGTATTCAGGGAACATGAGATATCGTGGCTCTCTCCCTCTCTCATTTTCCATTTGGTTTGAGTAATAGCAATTAAAATTGGAATTAGATTCAAAACCCAACTAAATGTGTATTGTCATTACAAGGGGTTTTTCAGTGGGGTCTAAAATAAAGGAATTTTTGTTGAAAAGGGAGAGAGTTTAACTCCCTTGGAAAAGAGATAATGGAATGAATAAAGATTACTACCCTTATCCAACCAGATGAACCATTCTATTTTGGTTCTTACTTGATTAGAAATTTACAGTTATGGGGGGATTTCCCAGGATTAGTGTCAGGATGGGTTACCCTCTAAGGTGTTTCCCTTAATGTGTGTGAGTGGGGACTGAATACAAAACCAAATATGTGTTGGATTATAGGGACAATCATTAGTTCGATAAGTTTTTTCAGGTAGGTAATATATTATGATGTGTTTAGAAGATAATAAAGGTATTACAATAGACTCTTGGGGTTATATGATTAGGTATATGGCCAAGGGAGTCTAGGTAGTAACATATACCTCCATAATTATATAATAATGTATGATATAGACATATCATAAATTTTTGGATCTAGATTAATCAAACTGTATGATTAAAAATAGGTTGTCAAACATTGATTTTTAATTTTCATATCTCTATGTAAGGATATCATAAAATTTATGTGATAATAAAATAAATGTAATTAATTGTTAAATTTATGAATTTATTATGGGTTATAAACGATTTGTAATAACATAAAATTATGTGATCAATATGTATTATTTGAGTAAATGCATGAATTATTAAGGATAATTAACCTGGATTATATAAAGAGACCATATACCAGTGAATGGTTTTTATACCGAATTGATTCATCCCCGATAAATCTCTCTTATCATTATTATAATAGGTTGGCGTTTTTAATATATTTTTATCAAAATTTAAATTTTATTCAATATTTTGTTTCATATGAAACATTAAACTAAAAACTGTCGTGACATATTAGATATAAATTATTATTTAAATATACCAACATTAAAACCACAAGAAAATAAAAAAATAAACAAATATAAATTCATTAAAAATTGTGGTGACAACACCTAAAATCATAAAAGGGAAATTTTCAACAAAAACATTTTTCCTTTATATATTTAATTTTCACATAAAAGGAAAATTTATAATTTTTAGAAATTGAATTTCATTAAATTAATACATTTATTATTAATTATTTAAATATTGTATTGGGAATAGGTTTTCTATTTTTCAATTATAATTAAATTTTATGTTAATAGTGAAAAAACAACGATTTTAAAAATATGATCACTTTTATGATATTACTATATTATAGAAATGTTGTAAAGTGATTTTAAACCACTTTCATAGAAAATCATATACTTATAAAAAATTAATTAAAAATTAAAAATTTGAATTTATATAATATATTTCTTAATTTATTTAAAAGTAGGTAAATTTTTACTCTAAAAATGTTTTCATTCAATTAAATCAAATAATCAATTTTAATCACATATAAAAAATATATCTAAAAAATCGATTCCATATTTTATATCAATATATTCCTGTTATTTAATTTGATAAATTTCATTATCATTCAATTATTAATTATTATTACAACTAAGTTTATTTTCCATGAAAATAATGAAGTGCTATTTTTAATTTATTTTTTTACTAATGTTGGGTGATTTCTTTCCAACATATTTAATTGTTCTCATTAATATAATAAATTTTTACTATTTTTTTTTTTAAAAAAAAATTTCAATTCTATAATTTTAAATATTTTCAAATAATATAAAGAACACTTGATGGTGAAATCGACTTTTTTCCAATAAAATAATTTTTCTATATATTATATGTGTTTATTGAAAAATAAATTTTATATAAATGATAAATTAAATAATATTATATTAATAATAAATTTACATTCATGAAATAAAAATTTGGAAATATTGGTTGACATATATGATTAACGAAACATAAATTACGACAATAAAAACTAGTAATCAATATTAGAGTCAAGATCATAAAATTTAAAAATCTAGTTTTAAAAGTCTTTAAATGTTTTTAAAAAACATGTTAAATTAATATACGATTGGTTATAGACCGTATATTATTTAAATATTCCTTATTTTCTAATATTTAACCATTTACCATTGAATAGTATCATGCCATTAATGAAAAAGTAAAGGTTATTTTCAAAATTGTCAATATCTTAGCATATAAAAGAAGACAACATAAAATAATTATCAACCCTTTAAAAAGATTTAAAACATCCAAAACCCTATAATTGTATTTCTTCAACCCACTCCTAATGTTGTAGATATATTTTCCATACGAAAATATCATGTTAGGGATACTTATGTTCTTCCCTAAAAGAGTACATTCAATTGGAGTGGTAATGTTTTCAAAAGATATCACTTAATTATATTCTTTTTTACCTCGCAAAATCCATTATCATCCATGAAATATTTTAAAACTAGATATTACTGATATTAATAAATTGTTATTATTTTATTTTATTATAAATTTTCAACATTCCACCAAAACCATTAAAAAAATAATGATTTTTTCATGTTTATAAGAAGACTACTAGATCCAAAAAAATTGTGTTTTATTGTTCTATTATCTACTAACATGGATTACATTATATGTAAATCATGGTTAAATAATTAATACACCAATATAATGAGTTATCAAATTTCAGAAGTGTATTTGGGAAATTTATATAAAATATTATATTTTAATATGTTTTTTTCACTCGGAAAATAAAGGGTTTTATTCTAGCCGAAATGATTTCCATTTTATATAAAATTTTAATTAAAAATATAAATAATATATTTGAGTGTTTAAAATTTTTAAAATGAACATATTTTTTTCATTCATAATATTAAAATTACATTCAATTTATATTTTGGTATTATTTTTAAAATATATGTTTTAATGAATAACAAAAAATTTGATAAAAATAATGTTTTTGTCCTTTAAATAAACACACTTTAAAAATAATTAATAATTGTAATGGAAAAAAATTAAGAAAAATAAAATTTTATAATTATTATCATTGGATTGGGGAATAAAAATAGGGAAAGGGAGGGGCTTTCATGACACACCATCAAATAACATATTTTTTCACCCCAAAAAACAAAAAACCACTATCGTACCCACAACGAACTAGAGGAAGTGGCCCTGGATGCTGGTGAGATGCCAAAATACACTTTGAATATTATTTCCACATTGTAATTCCCTGAATACACTGACCACAAACACAACTAGAAATACTCAAATCATAGCCTCCACCACTTAATCCAGCATAACTGCCCTATGAAGTAGGGTTTACATTAGTGGAGGATTCACATACAGAGATCTGAATATTGATCAAACAGATTACTAAACTAAGATTCCAAGACACAAAGACCCATGCTACTAGATGTGATAAAGAATGAGGAAATTGAAAACTACACATTAGGAAGTGTCATGAGGATTAAAGGTAAATTTATGTGAGGACTAAAAGATTCATTTTCAATAAAGGATAGATAACAGTGGGTAATTTAGCAAATATCTCCAAATAAAAATGTTGAATCCATCAGTCATATATTTTCAAGTAGTTAAAAAGTTATATTTGGTTTTGAATTTATTTCAAAGGTAAATAAGTCACAATTGATTAAAAATAATACAATTAATTCACAATTAAATAATTATATATATATTTTTTATATAAATTACTATTTTTCATAAAAATAACATATTTAAATAAATTTATTTTTATTTCATATTTCCCATATATATAAAAATTAATTTTTCTCATCTTCATATTGATTCATGAATGTTCCATCTAATATTTTTCATCGCATGTTTAAAAATTTTTAATGTGTTAAATTTCATTTTTTTTTAAAAAAAAATAATTATCTCTGTAATATCTTATCACCTCAAACATAATAGGGATCCTCTTCTCCTCACTTATTCACAACCTTTCAGCAGCTTAATTCAGAAACACCTTAACTAATACACTACCAAAATATACTCCCCACTTTTTTATAGGACCCATCCTTCTAAAAATACCGACCCAAGAAGGGTAAATGTGTTATCCAAATGGAGATATATAAAATGGTATAATTAGTCATACCTAACACATTTCAAGGGTATTTCTTCTTATAAAGTAATTAATATTTTAAAAAATTATTAATATAATTGAATTATCTTCTTATATATACATAAATTTTATTAAGTTTATGAAAAAATTGTTTTCCAACTCTTCTCCATTCTATGGTAATTGAAAACATCGCTCATGCATACACGTGTAGTTCCACCTCCACGAAATGATTTTCATTTTTAGTCATCTCCTAACATGAATATCAATAAAGAAATAATTAACAAATATATTATATTTTCATTCCATTATTATTATAAAATAACAATTAAAAATTACATAACCTTATACGCTTTCTATCAATTGGATTATGATAATTTCACTTGTGCATTTTTGGGGAATACCACCACCATAATATAATGTGATTGGTTTTTCATTACGGTACCACTTTGATGGTTTTGAGGATAAAAACAAGTAATAAGTGGGACATATAAATTATATTCATAATTTTTAAATTTCAAAATATTATATACCATGTTAATTTGTCATCAATTTGAATATAAAAATTTTGTCTATGTGAATGTATATACCACCTCCTCCATTTAAAATCACATTTCATTATCCATGTCCACCAATCATGGATGGTTTTAAAAATATATTTGATGTGTAAAAATAGTAATTTTCTCAAGATTATAATTATATGGATAGTAGAACCATGATACATTTATCTTAATTTCATAAACCAAATCTATATTTGAGTTATAAAATGAACATCATAAAGAAACCAACATAAACATAATCATTTTTATACAAAAAATAAAACATAGAAAAAGTGAAATAAAGGTATGAATTAATATATAATAAAAATAAAAATATATTATAATCAAGTAGAAAAATAATATAATATTAATACTCTTTAGGGTATGTATATAAGAAATAAATTGGTATATGAGATTAGGGAAATTAATTTAAAAAAAATAATTTTATTGTTTTCCTTCCTAATTTTCCAATTCCTTATTATGGTCCTTTTAAATTTTTCACGAAAATTATTCCATAATATTAAATGATTTTAAAATTAATTTTTTTGATATTTATGAAATTATTTTGAAAGGATTAAAATGTAATCTCTTCAACATTTTCATTATGGTGTATTTTTTTTATATAAATGTATGAAAATTATTTTATTTTAAAAAACAAGGCTTGACCTGACATTCCAACCATCATAAATTTAATTTTTTATTAAGATTAGTATATAAGTTAAAATTCTTTTTAAATCATGGTCTATTTCATTTAGTCCTGAAAATTCCAATTTTTAATTTCATTTCATTCAGAAATTGAAATTGTAATCATTTATATGAGATAACTGAAAATGTTTTTTTTATGAGATTGAATGAAAAAATTAATGACTTTTATGGATAAAGAACAAGATATATCAGTTTTATTCATTTTGTGGTTATTGTAAAATTTAAATTAATGATGTGTGATCATGATATATATCTGATGATAGGTGAGTCCAACATATCTTCCTAAATAATTGGGTAAATCTGAAAAAGTTACCGGTGATAGGTTACTCACAAGTAATATTTGAATTGTCTAGTTACATGTTTCTGCTATAAGGTTTTTTAATAATGGTGACTTTATAGATAATTTCCATTTGGTACCTAAAAGATATTCTTTCAATGGTTTATATGTTAAATACATTAAATTTAATATGTAAGAAAATTCTAATATGTTTTTGAGTAATGTTTACGGCCTTTTTCTAATAAAAAATTGACATATTGTGTTTCAAGGAAAGCATATAATTAATTTTTAAATTTTCTAAAAACTATTAAGATTACTATTTTTTACTTTCTGATTTTATATGATTTTTTTAGAAATCTATTGGAATGATAAGTAGTTTTAATGGAAATTTAAGCAGATATTTTATTTAAAATGTTTATAAAAAAAATTAAAACATTCTAATTTATTTTTCAATTTTATAAATATAATATTTTGGTTATTTTATTTCATACCACACATTTAGTTTTTTTATCATCCCGTGTTTTCAAATTTATTTTGTATGGATGAAGTAAAATTTAAATAAAATCATAGATCCAATTTTTATATTTATCATCAATAAAGCAAGTGTATTATTATAATTATATTTTATATGGGAAAATGGAAACATTATAGTAATATTAACATCATAATGTAAAGAAATAAATTATTTAATAAAAATATAAACCCAAAAATACTTTGGTATGTAAGGGATTAAATATATTTTGTAATCCTTAATATTATTGAATTTTTATATATGGTTTCTAAAGTTTGAATCGAGAAATGGATTACAAAACATTAGGCATTATAATGATTTTAAAATATTTTATTAAATGATTATAATTTATGGTTATATTATCATGAGAAAACCTATGAAGATTACAATGATTCTTAATCTAATATAAGTGTATTTTGGATGGTATTACATAGAGATAATAGGTTTACAAAATATAGAGGCATCATAATGATAATATATTTTCTAACTAGTAACTAAGAATAGTTTGAATTAGAATAAATTGTTTTATAGATACGTTAACTCGGATGATGTAGTCTATTAATGGAAGAACCAATTTATGAGTGTGGCCAGATTATCTAGAGATGAATATGTTGATAATAGATAATTTATGGAAATATAAACCTCTAATATTTAGTGGATCCTCAAACCCAAAAGTGAAATAATGGATTAACACTTTATAGAATATATTTTATGTTCAACGTTATTCATTAAATAAATAGGGAACCCATTTTATTTTTAAATTTGATGGTGAATTTGAACAGTAGTAGTAATTGATTACAAACACTATGAAGAAGGAATACATTTATGCTATAGAATATATGGTAATTAAAGATCTCTTCCTTGAAAATTATTTTAGTGCAGTATTAAATATTAAAATAGAATGGAAATCCGTAGATATGATGAAAATGTAAGAGGACTATATTTCCTCCAATGAAGCTAAATTTACTATATTTCCAAGGTATTCACCAACATTTTTTTTGGTACATGATTGCACAATTGATCAATTTTACTCGTAATTGAATCTGATTATTTAAAGAACCCTGGTAACTCATGAGTGTGGATGTTATTTTGAAATTGTGTGGTGTTCTCAAAATGATGAAGCTGCTTTTTTATGAGGCCAACCAAATATCTCATATATAAATATTGCATCATTTTAAATGATTATTTAAAAGTATATCATAACATGACATGACCAAAACCATAATGGTTTATTTTATTTATAGACATGATATATAATTATCATATTTAATGATAGGTCTTAAAAATATCTTGTAGTAGTCTTCTCACATCATATTATTATTAGACACCACAAACTTGTGACATTTCTTCATAAAATGGGGAATGGAAACATTAGAAAGATTGAGATTAAATTCATGGTAAGGGACAAGAAAAAAATTTCAATCCAATATCAAAAGTGGTAATAATATTAGTATATGTTTATTGGGACATGATCATAAATTAAAATCATCATAACAAGTCAGTTAGTGATCATCAATTGAAAATCATATCATAATTATTTTTTATTATAAATGATGTAAATAAAAAGTGTCAAGAATCATCAGTAATAAATAATTATTTATTAAAACACATTAAAACAATAATATATATGTTTTTGGAATAAGATAATCATAGAAACATAATTTACCAAGTTACCGCTCCCTTCCAAAACTATGATATTGGGTTGAGTTCACTCATCATTCGATCATTTCATGAGTCATGTTTCACTCCCAATACTATCTTATTATATAGATACACTTACTAAACTATATTCCCATCCCATTTTAGTTCATATTTTCCCATTATATATCTACAATTACAAAATTCATTATAAGGATATATAATTACAAGCCCACCCATCACATACTGAAACAAATTTATATATGGTTCATAATATCATAAATCATTCATTTAATTATCATATCATAACCCATTGAAATGAAAAGTTTATCATAAAAATTTCATTAAATAATTTCTATTAAAAAAGAAATTAGTTTCTAATTGTTTTTTATCATAACATAATTTTTCCATTGGAAAGATCGGTTTCATAGAATCATTCATAATTCATCAAAAATAAAAGAAATATTGAAAATAATTTTGTATGATTTATAAGATAATGACCAAATTGATGCCTAAAACTCCTTAAAATATATGTATATAGATTAAAAATACCATTACAGGTTCAGTGGATCATTTTATTGAAAACATTGTAAAATATCAGTTTTTTCTGATAAAACATTAGCAATTAAATATTCGAATTTTGAGATAACTCCTTTCAATGAAAATAATTGAATAAAATGGTAACAAAATCATAAATGTGAATAATGGTCATGATTGTGGGAAAATATTTTCATTATGTATACATTAAAATAAAACAATCATTTCGAACCTTTGTGAAAATAGACAAACATCATTTTTAAAAGATATATTATTTTAAATGATTACTTTTTAAAAAAAATTATATGAACAAATATGGAGTGAAAATTACATTATTAAAATATATCATGTATATATGAGAACCTCTATTAAAATAATTTTTATATGTTATGACTTCGAAATAGTGTTCATAGAACAATATTGAGATAATTTCATTTATTATTTAAAAAATAGACCTCCGTATTTTTAAGTACAATGAGTGGAACATGGTAATAATAAGGAAACCATAAATAATAACCACTGGATAATGAAATATGTGGGTTTAATGTAAAAGATACATATCATTTCCCACAACTTATGTTTATCACATATAATCCAAAAATGGAATGAGAATCTAACATGAAACCATATCCCATATTTAGCCTTCATTCATACATTTTTAAATATCATGTATAATAAATATTTATTTGTTAAATATATATTATATATAAATATTCATAAAAACATAATACATATAATTTATCTCCAATTATCTATTAATTAATAATTTCATCATTAAATTGATCATTTTGGAGAAACTGTCCCATTTTTCATGCATGTTTCAATTTTATAGTTCAGCTAAATACTCCTTGGTCCTGGATTTATAAAATAAAAAATAATTATCGTGGTATTATTATCATATATACTCATCATATATTCTTTTATAATTATTCTTATAATGTGGTGAATATAATTAAATCACGTCATTATGTGGAGGTGGTGTCCACATGTATGTATGATTAGTTTTATCGTTATCCAATGAATATAAAGGTATGAGGGTTGATTAGATATTAAAAATATTCAATCATTATTATATCATAAATATCATATATAAAAATCTAATTCAACATAATAACTATCCATGAATGTTCTCAATACGGACTAAATCATATCATATATACATATGATACTTTAATTATCAATTTGATGGAAGGGAGGTCAAATATTTTTGATAAATTATCTGAATAGTTAATCACTATATTGATGATAATGAATTTAATATTCTAGAATTCATTCTATATAATTATATAATGTTTAGGATGAAATAAAAATTTATTTACTCATTTAATAGTTAAACACTTTTTTTTTGAGAAATCCCCTTTCGATTACAACTCAATCCTTGAATGAATTATATTGTGATAAAACCAATAAATACCGGAAGTGATTACGGATGTTATAGTAGTATTTGGGTAGGTAATATTTATATATAAGGATTGTTATTTTAGTCAAATATAATATATGTTGTATCCTTTTACCAGGGAGATATATGACACAATTGGAATTTTTCAAAAGAATACAATATAATAATGTCTTACTCAATCCATATGGATCTGATATTAAAAATATTGGAATTTAATTATTATAAGGTACAAAATATTACCATAAAATCAATTTCAACACGTTTATTGTGATATTTTTATTTTTAATCTCTCAGGTTCCCACCTCTTACCCACTAAAACATTTATTTTTTAAATTCAATTTCATTTATTTTAGTTTTTGCAGATTAAAAACTAATGTATTTATATTATAAATATTTAATAAATAATTTTTTATTTTAGGTAATCCCATTCATTACCTAATATCAAATATGATATTCAGTAATTTCCAAATTATATAATGATGTTTTTATCACTTTTCATTTATGCCAACTGTGACATGAAAATAAATCTATAATGAAAGTCAAATTTACATAATGACAAACAAGACATCAAATCTCTAGGTGATATATTATGTTATTTTACAACAAAAAGGATTACAATGGATCAATTTTTTAGAAATATTTATGCATTCATCAGATGATCCAGAAGACTAGAAAATTCAATTACCCTCTCATAATAAGTGTTGTAAAAATCATAAAAAGAAATATCATATGTGATCATGGATGTGTTTCTAATATAGAAAGCTGATACACTTGTATTATAAATATAAATAATATGGTAATGGTAATGGTTTGATATTTAATTAAAATAATAAGAAAAAATTGTTGTAATTTTAATGATAAGGGCTATCATGTAAATGTGCTTCCAAAAAAAATTAAGAATGCCAATAATCACTGGGACAATAAGAAAGAATGTTTTATTATGTCTTTTGATTTTGATGGGATATCAAATGATGTGGTCACATGTATATTACTTTTTGTATCTAATTAGTCTTATGAATTTCTTGATATGATATCAAAACAGTCAATTAATGTTCAGAATCATTCTAGTAAAATTAAAATATCACCTAGAAAATTATGACAAAACATTCGGTAATTACCCATGGTGGTTGTATGAAAGAATTAAGGATTAATGGATCCCAAATATCAGTATATGTGGACTATGTTCTACTAAAAATATATTTTTATTATTCAATGTGGAGATTGATGTTGTCATAGGAACGAATTGGATTTCATTTTATCATGATATGATATATTACATAGCTAATGAATTGATATTTAAAATTTCAATATGTATATAAATTTTTGAAACATTTGAATAATTTTATGATATGATTAAATATCATATTTAACATTTTCGTTCAAATTTTACTGGAAATACGTAAACCATTCAAACTAGTAATTTTTTAATTAAAAATTAATATATGTAATTACTTCCTGATGGTTTTAGTAGTTTATTCTTGATAAATAAGTTTATGTTTCTGTTGAAAAGGTTCTTGATGGTAATATTTTTTCAAAACCTACTTATCAAATGGATTTGGTTTTTTTAAAAAATTGAAAATAAGTTACATGAGTTTCTTGATTATTTTTTCTTCCTCTATATGAAATCATCTGGAAATGCTATTCTTTTTTTCAGAAATTCAAGGATTGTTCATTTATTATTTTCATTGATTATAGAGCACTCAATATTATTATAGATATGAACAAGTATCCCTTTCCTCATATCAGTGCCTTGTTTGATATGTTATAAAGAGAGAATTATTTCCAAATTGGTCTATGGTTTGGGTAATATCAGCTAAAGGTGAAGAAATAAAAAATTCTATAGACGAAACATTAATCAATTTATCAGAATTATAAGTTAATTTATGAATTTAATGTTAGAAAACATACATATTGAATTTGTAGATATGATGAATAGAGTTTTATAGGATATTTTGGTAAATTTTAGAATATTTTTATCAATGATTTATTTTTATACTGATAAAGTTATGAATATCATAAGAAAAACCTATATAATTTTTTTTTCAATCATCAAAATAAAATAGGTTGCATTGAAAATTTATGAAATATACATTTTAGTCACGTCAGTTTTTTTTTCCATGGGAATTTTTTATTTAAATATGGAATAATAGTTGATCCTTTAAATTTTATAATGGAAGAAGTGTGGATTATTCCTAAATATGAAATACCTAATCATATATTCCATGTATTATTAGTCTACCACCAATATTTGGTAAAAATAATTTCCCAATTATTGAGTATACAAACCAAGTCCACTCAAATTTGTTTCATATTCTTCTGGAAAATAGAATATGGTGAATATTATCATGAATTGAAAAATAATATTTCTTAATGATCCTATGCTATTATTTTAATAAAGAAATTGAATGTTTTTTTTATTTATAGTGATTCTTATTCAAAGATCTGAGGTTATGTTTTGATGTATAATGATTGAGTTATTATGGGGGTATCCATCAATAGATAAACTAGGAGTTGGATTTTCGAACACATGATCGTGAACTAGATAATTTATTTTCCTATATATAGTATTTGAATCATCATAAATATGAGGAGAAATGTAAAATTTATGTGTATAATAAAATAAAATAAAATATATTCAGTATAAAATTTTTCAAAAAGAGGCAGAGCCACAACTGAATGATGATTATGAATGAAAAAATTACTATCACCTATATCGAGAAAAAAATAGTTTCAATTCAATGAGTCAAATAGATAATCAATCAAAAAATATGATACATTTATAACATTATACATTCCTTAATAATTTAGTAATTTATTCTTTTGTTTGTGTAGAAACCATTTCTATACTATTCTAGGTTTTAGTGTAGTCATTTTTTCTAGAATGGGTTAAGGGGGACCATATTTAATATCATGGTTTTGATGAAAATATTATAATTTTTATAGAATGGTATATATAATGAGTTTATTTTTTTCAAATTAAGGTGGTATCATATTTTATAAAAAAAATTTAGTGGTTCTCAATTGAATAAGAAATTGTTGAGGGAATCTCACATTTATTAGTTTATTTTCATCTTGTTAAAAAATGATGTATAGATAGCCTTAGAAATATTATTCTAGGTGACGTTGGAGTAATGGTAAAACTAATTTTACCACATACCTTTTGACTAATGAGAAGTTTTTCACTGAATAAAAACTACCAAATGGGATTATTTATCATTTTTTAGTTTTGAAATGGAAATGCAAGGACATATCCATGGATTTCCACATAATATTTATAGTGATATCTCAAGGTAATAATTTTATATAGAATAATAATGTTCATATTAATATGGTTGTGCATTTTCTACTAATTAAATATACTATATATTTATTCCTTATTTTTGGACATTACATTGAAGATATACTCTAGTTAAATTTAGTTTCCCTATTTATTTTGTCAATTTATTATCATATATTTTAATTAATTTTTTTAAAAGGAATTTTGATGTTGATCGATGATTAATTAAATTCTAGTCATATTTTATTCATCGATATGATGGAGGATTTTATTGAATAATATTAAATATTGAGAATTTTCATTGATATTTCTTATTATATTACAAGGAATGATCAAATTAATATATGTCCGTTATTTATGTTTAAAATAATAAAAAAATCATTATATTTTTTAGATTGACCCACTTGAGGCATTATATAGATAAATGTTTTGGACAACAACATGTTGTAATTTAGTCAGTGAGGTGAATTATTTGTGAAACGAATTGGTAGAAGACGTTGTTAAGATAGTACAAATAATTCAACAACAAATGTTTGAAAGATAGAGTAGGAAAATTAGTTTCATATATAAATGGATTCATGAAAATTCATTTAATATAGGTGACTAGGACTTTATTAAGATATCCTTAGTTAAAGGATTAATTCCATTTGGTAAAAATGAAATTTGATCACCCTGATCATTAAAATGTATGATATTCTAGATTTAGGGGGAACATTTTATTACTAAATACCCTTACCAATATGTTTATATCATATACATGATATAAATCATGTTTTATTTCTAAAATGTAATACACCAAATTCAAGTAATTTTTTGATCCACAATGTCATAGAATAAATGGAAATTATCTATAATGTCAAAATACCCATTTAGATTCTTTATCATAAAAATAATATTTTGTAGAATTAGTTAATCTTCATGATAATTTATTTATAAATATAATATATGATTTATGAAATAATATTGGAATTCTAAAATCTATAATATAAAAATACCTTAACCTATTTTATTATTGAATAATTTTGTGAAAAAAAATGTATAAAATGGGGAAGAATGTGAATACCCATGTAATATAAATAAAAGCTAAATTTCAAACCTCATTAATGTTTATAAATATATTTTGTGTATTCAAATATAGTATGATAATTTTATATGATTTTTCAGTTGGAATATAAATTTGATTATTCTAGATGAAATGTTTATAATGAAAAATATATTTTATTTAAAAACATAATTTATAAATTTTAGTATTTAAAATTGATAAAGTGAGTTTTTCTATTTAGAATATAGGAATTATTTTGGGGTAATTTTTTTGATTTTTCTGAACAATCTATTTTTTAGTGAAAATTGGAAAATACTAATTTTTAGGAAAACTAAAAGATCTTTTTAATTAATAAAAATTTCCCATTTATTTTGTAGAATTTTTTATAGTATAATAGGACCTCATTTAAAATAAATAATATATATAATTCCATATTGATTAGTGTAATATCTGATATTTGGATTAAATATTTTTATTCATAAAATAACAGTTTAAAAAAATTGATTTTATCACATTTTTCTAAAAATTGTTTTATCGCATTTTCTGTACATATCTAGAAATTGATTTATTGTACCTCTTGAAATTGAATAAATAATCATTAAAATCAAATATTTCATTATTTAATTAAATTTTATTTATTTAATAAATTTCAGTTTTTCATAATGAATAGTTACCATTGTATAAATTTATGACCCATGTAATGGATAAATTGGCAACAAGGGTTCAGGTGTGGCTGGATAAACTAATATATATAGAATAAAATATATATTAAACATGGATAAATGTTATTAGTTTATTAGATTAAGAAGTTGATATATCTTGAATTGTAAATTTGTCCTGTTGGTACTAGATGATCATGTGAAATAAAATTATTAAAGTTAAAATCATCAAGTATTTTAAAGACTACGACTCTATTAACTTAAAAATGGGAAACTCTTAAAATAAATTATTCATACATTTTGAGCCACCTAAATCAGCCAATACCTATCCAAAACCTTCTCAAATATCCAGAACTCATATTTAGGGTATTATTTTTTTTTATCAAAACACCAATCCTAGAATTATGAAGGTATAATCCAAATGAATAAATATGTGGAAGAGGAATAAGATACAGTCTATAAAGTCCACGTTTATTAATTCATATACAGAATTCCCATAAATTTTAAGAACTATTTAATTATAAATTATATATCTTTTGTATAATAAAATGTATCATTCTTGTGGAATTACTCGTTCTTATTTCTCTTAAATTTTGTTGAAATTGAAAACATAACATATACATAAGTCTTGACTACCACCTCTATGACGTGATGTGTTTCTTTTTCTATCACTGACTCATATAACAAGATAGAAATAGTAAACTAATTATTATTTTCGGTTTTTTTAATGTTTTATTATTTTGGGAATATAATATATTACATTTTTTCTCACCCTTTTCATTCATTGTAAAATGATAATGTCTCTCATGTGTATGTGTGTAAAACCATATATACAAAGAAATGTTATTCATTTTTCATTACTATATCACATGGTTAACTATTAAGAGGGAAATAATAACAAAACATGAAATTTATAATATTATTAGTATTATGGATAATAAAATTACTATATAAATTTTTTATCCATACAATGTAATAAAAAAATTCATTTGTGTGCATGTGTGGATTACCAAATTCATGATATGATGTATTTAATTTTCCATTTTCATATTTGATGTATGGTTATAAAAAAGATAAATCAAAAGAACTTATATTTTTTATTTATCAATATTCAAGAAATGATTAACCCATGATCTCTTTGACGTTAGTTAGAAAACTGATGTCATTTTGGAGTTATAAACCAAACGTCCTAAAAACATCCAACAATAACATAACCATTAGTAAAAAACAAAGCATCAAAAAAAATTAAATAACATGATAAATGATAATTTAATTAATAAAAAAATGGTACTTATGAAAGTAGAAAACTAAAATAATTTTTCATTAAAATATGGTATAAATACAAAAAAAATGTCTCAGGAGATGAGGTAAGGGACATTCGTTCTAAAAATATAGTTTTTATTTTTTCTATCAAAATCATTTTATTAAATATCAAGGTTAATTTAAATTTTTCAAGGCTACTTTTATATACTTATAATGAACATTTAATGTTAATATTCAATTTTTTTACTACATTTTTACAAATTATTAAAATGAATATTTTCAATTTGTTCCAAATAGATAATTTAGTATATTTTTTAATTATTGAAAAAATAATTTCTAATATTAAATGATTTACCAGTATTTCTCACTCTCATATCATTTTTTCCTTATCAAGAATCCTCACAAATTTAAAAATTTTATTCATGAGTATTTATTTCTAACTATTATTGGATTTTTAGTTTTAAAAATAGGTCAATGGAGACAAAATTGACACTGTAATTTTCATATGACAACTAAAATGATATTTCATATAGGATTGAATTTAAAAAGTTATTGTGTTTTGTAATTTAATTGATAAATATTTTCTTTATTTATTATATGTTTCTTATATATTATTAATGAAGCATAGGTGAGCCCAATATTTTTTTGGTCGATTGGTGAGCCTGATATATATCTATAATGAATTGTGTAGAGTGAGAGAGTTTACTGTTCATTAGTTATTCCTAAGAGATATGTGAATTATCTACTTTGGTGATTCTTATAGAAGGATTCTAGTATGGGTGAATTTAAATATGATATCCCAAGGTAACTATATGATATGATGGTACTATTCTATAATGAGAATTTTTTTATTTCTAATGTTAATAGAATCATATAATATTATTTATTAAAGATTATATTGTTTTTTTTAATCATTAATTGTTTTTTTTCAAGAAAAGTTATTAATGATTTTTTTTATTTTCCAATAAACCATTTTGATTATGGGTTTACAATATAATTTAATTAGAGATATTTTATGAGATATATAGATAAATTAAGTTATATTCAATGTAAAATAAATGGGTATTTGAGATCATATTTTTATTTTGAAAATGTCAATTTTTTATCGATTATTCTGGTATAAAAAATTAAATAACGATTTTTTTATATGACTCAGTAAGATTTATTTTTTTCATATCATGATTTATATGATATATTTTTTGAAAATTATATTTAAAGGAGTAAGTGTGTATTTATGAAGAACATTTTTTTGAGAAAAATCTATTATTAGTGGAAATATCCAATATTTAATGTAAACTATTTTTTATTTCTATAAAAGAATAATCCTAAAAAATAAATCCTTTTTAAAAGTGATGAAATATATTCCTTAAATATTATAATTTATTGGATGTTTTTGAGTTATTAGTTCTATTTTATAAATAGATAAAATACATTAAATGAAATTATCTACAATATTAATATTATTTAAATAAAATATGGGAAATTCAATAAGTGATAATGACAATAAAAAGACATTGTAAATGTAACCACCTAAAAATATGCATAACATATTAATTTCGGTTGATTTTGAAAAAACCTATCAAACTGTATATAATTTTTCCTAATTTAAAAAAATTATCCTCTATAATTATTCAGGATATGAATATATTTTATAATAAATTTTACTATGTTCAAGCTATAAAGGTTGATCTAGATAAAAAAACCATACCATGTTATGTAATTTCTATAAGACAAAACATGTTGATAAAAAAATAAAATATAATAAAAAATTGACTATATTATTATAAATATATGTGGTAAATTTTCATAGGTATGATTTTAAATAAAATAATTTGATTATTCAGGATGTTATAATCATGAAAAATACTAATTAGGACCTGAGGTATAAGTTTTATCGGGTTAGTTTTTCTTCATAAAGATATGATGTATAATAAAAAATATTTCAACTATCTTGTGTGCATATAGATTATTTATGTTTTAATCATTAATTTTATATAATAAAATGTATTTGGTAATCAATCCCAAGTTCATCCTTTCATCAGTTTTCAACATGAAAGGTAAGGATGATGTTGGTGTTTTCGCTAACCGAATTAATATTCAATGAGTTATAATAATTCCTCATGATATTATTTTATATAATTCCATAAAAATATTCTATTTAATTGTATTAGGGGGTATTTTTTATTTTTTATCTAGAAATTTACATTTCTACCCCCTAAAAACACATTCGAAATATCTATTTCTCTATGGATTATGATATCTATATAGGATTTGGGAAACATAAAATTGATTTCATTCTATGAATTTATTATTCCTTACGAAACATACTTTATTATAGGACAATTTGTTTTTCTTAATTCATATTATATTTCAAATTTATTCTTAATGTAAAATGACATTTTAATCAAAAATATACTTTCCTGATGAATTCCATTCCCACAAAATTGTGATTTTTTTTTAAAAAATCATATCTGTTAAATATTATATCTCAACAAATTCTATGTTTATAATTCATTAAAAATAAATACTTTTAATGATATTAAAATATGAATTTACTCATTTAACCTTAATATATTCCATTACTACTTTTCCAAGTGTTATAATATTATCGATTTTATGATTTGGGTTTTCATCAAAATTATTTCAAATTATTAAAATGTGTTTTCAAAAAATTAAAAATGAAATGTTTTATTATCCACTCCATATTTAATTTTTCATAAAATTTTATTATTTCCACGGAAAAAAATGAATGTTTTTTAAAATAGTATTTATTTAATTTTTTTAATGTTTTATTAAATTCACTTTTTAATGTGATCACAAATGTATTCTTTTATAAAAATGTTATGAACATTTTATATATTGTGTTTTATGGGTTTTATTACATTTTCCACTTTACCTCTAAAGAATTTTTATATTTAAATTAACATAAACAATAAAAATTATAAATTTTCTTATAAAATATCTCTTTTAGAAAAGGTATATTTAGAAAAAAACATTTAAATATGGCATTTCAATTTTGGTGATACCTTCTCAAATCGTAAAAAATATATTTCTCAATCTATATATTTTTTATGATGTGATCCATAATTATTTTAATGTAGAACTTTTATGTATGTTTTACTAGTGGTTGGGATATTATATTTTACCGCTAAGTAAATATTTATGATATCAAATAATAAGAGATGAGTAAATTATTGTTTGAACATTATATAGGTATCATTATCCCATGATTGTTGAGTGAACGTGATGTAGGAATCATTGTTTGCATGATTTTTTTGGGAATGCGATTCCAAAATATTTATACTTGTGTTTTTTGAGAAATTGATGAAATAAATTTTTTTACATGTTTCATGTACATACATGAATCATTATTTTTTGTTCACGAGTATTTGTGTTAAAAAGTTATAAGCAGAGTAAATGAATTTTTTTTATTATCTTGGTTTTACCATAATTATATATTTGGAAATGTTTCAATGACACTCCATATTTTTTTAGAACATGATAATACAGGATGGACCATGTTTATAATCTCTTCATTCCTCACTATTATAGAATTATATATGTTTACTAAATTGTGATTACAATTCATGTAATCTTTGATTATGGACAACTATTACAACTAAATTTTATTTTTAATCAGATATTTATCCCATGATCATGACTTCTATTAAGAAAGTGATCTAACCCTTGATGACATGTTTATGAGTATTATCTTTTGGATAATTTGAGGTCCCCAATTATTAGGCTTCAATTCCTATAGTTATGAACATAAGTAAAACTTATAAACAGACTACAGTGGTGTCAAGTGCTGTTTAGTTATAGATAAATTCTCACATGTATCATTTTGTAATCTCCTTTTATAGGTAATAGTAAATGATAACAAATATTATATTTTATGGATTATTTTATTATTGTAAAATTTAATTTTTAGCTTATTGAAATTTATAAAATATATCCTTTTCATCCTATGTCATCTGCCTGAATGGCCCGAATGTGTTCATTTTTTATTAATTTTTTTATAACCCTTCTTTTTATAGATAAAGGGGAACATATACATATCCCATTGTGACATTGTAATACATGATGGTATTAAAGGAATTCATCACAACAAGGACTATATGAAACATCTCCTCCATAGTATATGTAGATTGATCAATACTCCACCTTCACATGATTGGTCATCTAGTTATCCTATGCAGGGATTTATAGGTCTAGTACTGATGGAAAATCCATACCCTCTCATTCTTTCATGTCTGATTAGATCTGATCAGGTGAATTTTCTTGGAATTAATCCTTATCTAGGTCCTTTTTCATTATAACTTAGTTTGCTGCATCTGTAATTCATGTAGCCTGAAGGTCTTGAGATTTCCAAGTGTTCTTGAGGTGGCCAGAAAACCATACTCTCCCAAAGGTCATGGGTGACCGAAAGGTCTTGAGAAGCATCAGTTAGTATTACATTAGGGTATCATTTTTTAGGCTTATTTTAGTTTATTTATTACATTAGTTTAAATATTTTTGAGATTTGAATTAGAGAACATTAGTGAAACCCCCAAGGATAAGTCATAGTATATAATAGAATAATATAATTTATGTAATCGTTTATGTATGTGGTTTTATAAGAAATTACATCAATGTATATATATTATAAATTTGATATTTTTATGGAATAGATGTTCCTAAGAGAAATCATATTAAAAATTTTGGTTTAGTATCAACTCAATATTTACAAAGTGCATTAGGAGTGGGACAAATAACTGAAAACCAAGTAGAAAAATTCAGCGGATAATATTTGGTCAGCCACATACCAATAAAAAAAAATTATAAATGATTTAAATTGTATATGATGATATAATTGGTAAGCAGAAGTATCAAAGAGTAAAATGAATATATCATTGGAAAAAACTTATTTGTATTATGTTTTCATATTCATATGATTATTTTTTCAGATTTTATTATATATTATTATAACCATTTTAGTTTCTTGTTTTTTTTGGAAATTTAATCATATAAAGGATATTGTTAATGTTATATCCCTATAATCTACTATATCTTTCCAAGTTAGAAAATTAGATAAAAATTGTTTAGATAATGGAAAAATATCAATGTATTCCCATTAAGTGAGAAATTATGTTTCCCTATGTATATATGATTATTATATTGATACCACAATAGAAATATTTATCTTGATTTTCTTTTATATCACTTATATTATTTCCATATTGAGTTATAAAATTAATTCAAAGACAATTTTTTATGTATATAGAATTTTAATCCCCAAAATTTTAGGTCATACTTTTCTCTAAATTAATACTATGTTCAATATATTATTTCACAACGAACAATGAAAATGATAGGTGAAATATTAGATGAATTTATTATGAAAATTTGACAATAGTAAAACCTATAGTTACTGAAATTATTATAAATAATTATAAATTCAATGAAAATATTGTTAATAAAACATCATTTATTAAGATTTCATTTTACTATTACAGCAAATTTCATTTATATATAAATTTTCATAGAGAGGATAAATTTATAGATTTATTATTTTCATTGTATCCCAATTAACCTTATATTGGGATTCATAATTTCAATATTTACTTAGTATAATTTATTTAATTTTTTTAAAAGAAATCATTTTTTTGAAAGGGAATAAAAAAAGATCAAGAAAATACGATCTCTTTTATAACATTATCATAGAATAGTAATCTCTTAACTATAATACACTAGGAGTGTTATGGAACGCTATGTTTGATGGCATTTACAACACACAACACTGAGCATCAACTATTCCTGAAGTTTAATTATTTAATGCGAATAACATAATCATGTTACTGGGTAAGAGGATATGAATTGAAGTAACTAAATTAAGAAATATACATTTAATTTTTCTATGTAATAAAAATTTATTGATTAATTATTAAGAACGAATAACTCTCATTCCACGAAATTCATTTCATTCATCAAATATACATTACATTAAAAATTATTTTTACTGATTTTTGTAATACAATATTATAATTTACATCTAGAAAATTTAGAAATTATATTTTCTAAAAGTGTTATAATTTTTTGAACAACCACATTAAAATTATCTTCTAGAAAAATGTTCTCTATTTTTCTTAAAAGAAATTGTTTTCATTGAATAGTGAAAAATAACATTTTATATAAAATAGTTATTTTTTTCAAATTTACCATTATGCATTGAATTTTATCATAAATTATTTAAATACTCTTTTCATTAGTTAAAATTCTTTTAAATATATATTAATAAACATAATAATTAAATTATTTACATGTTATTTAATAGAAAAACATTTTCCAGAAATTTTTATAAATGCATAAAGTTTTTAAAATTTAATTTACTATAATAATGCATATTAATGAATGATTTCAACAAATAAATTAGATTTTATATCTATAAAAATTATTTCCAATTGATATAATGAATATTACAAGTCCAAAATATAATGTACAGTAATGTTATGCATGAAAAATTAAACATTATAAAAGCACTTTTTCATTTCTTATTTAAAATGTGTTTGAAAATTAACTTATTCTAATTCTAGAAATTTAATCATTAAAAATTAATTCTATATTTTCAATTAGGATATTAATGTTTTTTAAATTATTATCTTTTATATTTGGTCATTATGAATAGAAACCATATTAAATATTTGTCACCAAGGTAATGATAAATCTGGAAATTATTACAAAAAAAATATTATATGGAATAAAAAACCCTAACACATTCCTTTAATCTATTGGTTTATAAGGGTTATACCAAAATCTTCTATGATTTGATGTTATTGAAATTTTATTATTATTTCAATGAAAATAAAATATATTATTTTAGGCAAATAAAAATACAAAATATTACTCTCTTGATTTTATTTTTCTTTTATACATTCATATAAGGATAAAATAAAATTTAAATAATTATTAAATATATTTTTGTGAATAAGATTTTTTTGTCAAATTAATTTATTTTTAATTTATATTTTTCAAATAATTACCTTAATTTTTTACACAAGTTCATTATAATTCCTATGTAAATAATATAATAATATATTAAATGTTATTAAAATTATAAAAATGATTTTTTTGGAAGATTTATTATGGATCATAAATTTTATAATTATATATTTCATATTAAGGATATGATATAATTTTATATTTGAAATAAATTTTTATTTTTATGACATTAAATTTAGACTAAATGGATTGTTCCATAAATTAAATTTATAATATTTTTAATAAGTAATAATTTATTAAATGAAAAAAATTCACGAGAAACAAATTTTTCAAAATTTAAATGGTATATAGATGAAAATACCATCTTTTAGTTAATTTATTTATCTAGTTTACTTTTATAAAAAAATTGGACTTCTAATGAGTGAACGTAATTGATACCATTGTAATCATCTCAAAGTTTTACAGGGGTGAAAAACAATGAAATTAGTGTGAAAAAATTGTCTAAAATTTTCAAAATATTATTTTGTGATAGTATTTAGAATATAAATAGTAATATAAAATAAATTTTTATATTTGATTAAAATTTACATAAAAATGAATTTATATTAATATAATAATTAAATTAAATTCTTAGAGTTATCCTCCCCTAACTTGTAAAAAGGCCCCTCCTCTCCTCTCTCCCTCACACATTTTGTGCACTCTAGTTCATCCAATACCAAAGAAAATCCCTTAAAAAATACCTCCCCATGTTCTAGAGGCCTTATTTTTTGTATAATACCATATTTAAATGGCATAAGTTATAAATCAATGGAGGTTTTATAAAGAAAGGTTATATCTTTTAACCGAATGATTTGATTTAACTTCTTCTTATACCTCCGTCCATACTATTTTAATCACATTTAAAAAACAAAATAATTATCTCCCATATAATAATATTATAATAGTTATATTATTATTCTTAATCCATGACCAGCATCCATTAAATGAGATAAGAAACCATCATTCATGTGGACAAAGGGCTACCACCTCACGAAATTATGTAATTACTTTTCTCAACCACCTTTCATGACTAGTCAATATGATGTAATTAATAAATATATATATATATATATATTATAATACTATAATAATTATCATTATAGAATGATATTATATCATATATTCTCTTCCCTTTACAGCCATTGAATGTGATAACGTCTTTCATGAATAAGTATGTATTACCACCTCCATTAAATGATGGGAAACATTTTTAATCACCACATCAAATGGATGATACATCTATAATATTTAAATATATAAAATTATATTTATAAAATAATAATTTATATTTATGGTGAAAAATAATACTAACCTTCTTTTCTATATGTTTGTTTGAAAATAGAATTTTTACATGTGATTTTTTATGATCCAACATCTCCCAAATTATATTGTGATTAATATTTAAGAAACATATATATTGTTTAGATTTAAAATATAATTTTTATAAGAAAATGATAATTTTTTACATTATTTTTATTCTGTATATGTAGTACAAATTATCTCTAACACTATAATCAACATATAGAATATAATATGAACATATAAACTGAACATCTTAAAAATACACAACATTGACTTAACATATTATCTAATTTAATATATCCTTAAAATAAATAGAATAATTTAATTAAATATAAGTTATTAGTACTATATAAGGTTATTTAGGTATAAAATATTTTAAATAATTGTATTATACATCTTTTAAAGGACATATATTGCAAGTCCAAACACAAGGTATGGGATTTCTTCTCAATATCCATTCATTATTCCATGTTTACATGTTATTCTAAAGGTTTCTTTTAAATAATGAATAAAATACCATTTCACATGGTATGTCATGAGTCACTCATATTTTATGGTATTTTAACATAACATTAATTTTAATTTTTCCAATTTTTTTATTAGGAGGTTCCCAAAGCGGTAATGAATTTCCTAATTAAATTTTTTTCATTGGATTATAAAAAAATAATTCATTATTGTCTACAATTAATATGTTTGAAATGAAATTTTTTTTCTTTATTTTTTATTTAAAAATTATAATATTTTCATTTTTTTTAAACAATTTCTCTAATTTTTAATACTAAAATATAAATTATATGATCTTTCTAAGGTTTATTCATCACATATCATCCATCATTTGGAAATGTGTTTACATTATAAACCTAATATATATTATAATGTATATCTACTACCCCATTTTTATATTATATAATTAATATCCTTATGATTATAGAATTTAGATAATAAGTATACATTATTTTTATGTAGGGCTTATGATTCAAAAGAAAAAAAGTGGTATGTAGTTTTTGTTTCATTCCCATTTTAAATCAAGATTATTTATGATTTAATATCCATTGAGAAATTATATTAAAAATATGGGAAAACTGATTTAATTTTTATTATATATTGTTTTTTTCATGAAATTTAAGGGTTATTTCTTATTTTTCACTCTTCAACACTAAAAATATTTAGTAAACTTATTTCAGAAATGATAACATCATTTCTCATATATTTGTAAAAAAAATAGTTCCTTTTATATAAATGTTTTATATAATGTATTCAAGAATGTTTTTCAATATTATTCAATGAATATTTAACTTAATTTTAACCGATGTTTAAAATTTTACAAAATTGTATAAAAATAATATCATTGTAATTTTAGGAAAAAGGTTCTTTTCTATAATGTTTTGAAAAAAATATTTAATTTAACAATTGTATTGTGATAGGATCTCTTACCATCATAAACAGTCAATTCATTAAATCTTCCTTTACAAGATTCCATGGTTGTTCCATGGAAAATTAGTTTTTTTAATATTTTGGATTTTTTAATTTTTAAATTTGATTTTCAATAGATAAGGGGAATTTTCCATAAGAATGATTTAATTTAATTTTTATAATATTTAGAAATATCGTTGATGAAAACAATTTATTATAATTATTATATACTGTGGAAATCTTATAATGATACTATGCTTATAATTTCTCTATATGTATTATGATTGTTTCAAAAAGGTTTATAGATACTAATTTTTATGGTTAACCAATGCTATAGAGGAATAATGGTTATGTTGCTATTGAAAATTTAAATATTTTAATTATGTTTCTCATTATACAATTCTTGGATATTATTAATGAATCTAGGACCAAGGAGTGAAGTTAAATACTTTGGGTACATTATCTTATATGTTATGGGTGGTTCTATTATATCCCTCCAATGTATTGGGTAATGATGGGAGAGTTTACAAGATATATGTTACTCATAAGATATGATAGATTTAACTTATTAATAGGTTACTCATAAAATAATATGGTTATTATCCATCAAAGGTTATCCAATATGTAAGGGTTCCTGTAATGGTTATAAGAAGACAATTTTCCCTGAAACCAACATATTTTCTCAATGTTTTTTATGATATTGCAATGGATCCTTTACTCATGGATAGTTTTCAAATGGAACTATATTGTTGACTTATATGATTATTATATTTCATTATTGATTTATTCCATTATACATGTTTTTATAGGTATGAGTTATATTATATTATTTTCATGTACTTTGATTTTGGAATCATATAATTATTATCTTATTGAACTCACTAATGATAATCATTTATCCATACTTCTGTTTACCATAATTGACTATTTATGCTCATCCTTCCTATGTTTCCCATTTTCCCTAGTTGAAGTAAGGGTTTTAAGTATTTTATTACTATGAAGGTTACTATATAATAATAAATTATTGGGAAATGATGTATTTTTTTTAAAATACATCCATGCTTCTATGTATTATTTTTTCCTAATGTTCTAAAACACTAATGATTGGTACTGTTTAGTTATATAAGTAATAAAATATTCCCATTCGATGTTGTATATTCTGGGAAGATGAAATTGGGTTTCGTTTATCATAATCCAATCTATAAATGAAATTGTTGTGTTTTTATAACAAGATCCAAGAGAGTGGTTCAGAGTCAAAATAGTCGGTATTTGATCTTGGTTTAACTAATATTGGATATTTTGGTGTTTTCAGGTGACTATGAATTATGAAATTTGGAAACCATCATGGTTTTATAAGTTACTAGTTGATAACAAGCTCAGTTGTAAAGAAACGCCTTTTTAAGTTTTACAGGGTTGGATTTTGAGATGGTTAATGTTATTTTCCGAGACATCTTATTGGGTTGAGGTTTATGTAACCCATAAAATTAATGTAGAACGTAATTTTGGAAAAACAGCCAAATTTTTTTATGAATATAAGATAAATGTTGTGAAACTACCATTGAGTTTAAAACATTAGTTAACATTGTGGTTGTTAGGGATAATTGGGATATAGGTTTAATTATTTATTGAATGATATATGTTTATCCATTATTTTTGTTGAATAATTTTATAGATGAAAGTCTTATTTATTCATTAACTAGTTTTTTAATTTTTTGTATTGCCTTATCATTTGATACACAATTTTTTTAGTAAATATGAGTAGAATATATTTTCATCATTTTATATACATAACGTAAAATCATATATTTATTATAGTTATTTAAGAATTAAATATATTCACTCTTCATATGGAGTAAAAAGTTAGATAAAATATGATCTTATTTAAACACATGGACAAAGGTTTAAATTAAATTAAGTATTTTATGAAAATCATGTAAGTATATTTCCTAATTTTATCTCTCTATAAGGTAATCAAATTCATCAACTCTATGAAAATAATGTTGAAAAAAATATTATCATCATACCTACATTAATAATTAATTTATGGTATTTTTAATGACTTATAAATTTATTCATTTTCTCTCAATAAAATTACATTGATAGTATAAAATATCAATTTCAATATTATGTATATTACATTCAACTCTATGTCCATATATTCACGTACAACTAATTTTATCTAATTTAAAAAAATTGTTATGTGTATTCTAGATTAACTTCATATTTTTGTTTCCCTCTTTTCAAGAGGATGTTTCATTAACCTTTTTTATAATGTTGGTTTTCATCAAAATTATTGTCAAATGTAAAAAACCTTTATTTCAAATACCAATTTATAAATGTGGGGACCAAATATATTAAATGGTGTAATATAACACCATTATATTGTAAAATATCATTTTGTTGAATTTCATATGCAAAATGCAACAACGAACATAAATGAACCATTAAATTTTTTAATTTGAATATGACATATATAATATAAATTTTTAATAGTATGATATTAATAGGAGTAACAAAATTATTATATATAATTTAGGGTACTACTTGATGATTTTTTGAATAATTTTTATGAAATGTGACCTCAATATTTAGTAAAGTCATTTTAGGTTTACAAATATGACTTCTTCAAGAATAATTTTTAATGATTTTTTGGAGAATATTGTAATTAATTTCTATAAATATTTGTTTTTTCTTTATTACAAATTATAATAAGTTTTAAGTCAACATATAAAAAAATATTATGAAACATTTAGTTATTTTTTCAGAAAAAATTAATTTTTCAGCGCGTAATGAAAAATATCCATTCTTGTAAAATTGTAATTAATTAAATTGAAATTGCCCATTATGAATTTAATTTGATCTAAAATTAACATATTTATAAATTAATATATATAATATAATTAAATATATATGGATAAACATTGTACTAGATTTTCGTATAGGTTTATTTTTTTCATAAAAAGACATTCTTAAGAGAAATTGTTTTAAAGTGAATAATATATTTCCATTTTAATTAATTAAAACAATACATAGAAATAAATGATTTAAATAGTGTTTAGTGATTATATATATATATATATTAAATTTAATTCCTATAATGATGATTACTAGACATAATGTAAATGTAATATCATTTTTTTCTTGAAAAATTAATTATTCTAAAACCCGATTCATCGTCACGTTTTCTGTGTATATTTTTAAGTTGAATTTTTTTCAATTATTTAAATTTAGTAATAATTTTTTTTTAATATTTAGGTGAAATTTTTTTAAATAATAAAATTTAAATTTTTTCATTATTAATATTAGCTGTAATTAATATGACTCTCCTAGTTAAGGGTAAATTTGTTAATTAGGATTAAATAACCCTAAAATAATATTTTTTTCTATTATATGAGTGTTTATATTTTGTGAACATCTAGGATTTTATGTTATGGAAATATTGTAAAATTTTTCCCTGAAAATTTTATATTAATTAATTTATTTAAGAAAAATAAAAAATGTTAGTATATTAATTTTATATTTATTTTATATATTCACATAGTGATAAAAAATGATATTAGTGAAAAATAAAGTTTATATTGATCATAATGAGAATATTTTTCTAATATTAAATTATTTTTATTTTTTAGTGATTATATAATTAAATTAAAAGATTATGCAATGGTGGAATGATGCGAGTGAAAGCAGTAGAAAAAGGATTTAAATTATTTTAGAAACATTTAAATTATTTATTTGGTGAGTTATATTGTCCAAAAAAATTATCGATAAATATAAAGAATTTGAGATTTTATAAATTAGAATATTCTAATTCAATTATTATCTTGATGACTTTAATTTCAAAATAAAAGAATAGTTCTAACAATGACATTAATGATATTTTAAAATAAACAGATTTTTATTACAATATTTAAAATTCAGAAAAATTAAAACTATAAACCAAGTTAATGGGATATGTTTTAAATTATTATACATGGTTAATTTATGGGTATCATGTTCTATTATTTTAAATTTCTTGACCTCTAACGAGTTAAAAATTTTTAACATCCCGGTCATCATCAAAAGGGAAAATAAGGTTTTAAGACATAGAGATAAGGGGGAAAATGCCATATATTTGTCCATATTTTATTGAATTATCTTATTTATACTCACTTTAATAACATATTTTATAAAATTACATTTTTCAAAAAATTCGATTAAATGTAACTTGAATTAATTTATTACTTTTATTAATTCTAAGAGTTCTCCTCCCATTACATATAAAAGGGAACCACCACCCCCTTCTTACTCAAAAAATTTGAGCACTCTAGTTAAGATTATCTCTACCATAGTACCAAAAAGAAATATTTTCATGCATCATAGATGTATTATTTTTTGGATAATACCACCCTATGAGGGATTAAGGTTTAATGAAAATAAGGTTGTCTAAAGGATATTTATTTCTTTTAACTAAATATCATAGACTTATTTCTTAATCGGCTTAATTAAAACATATTGCACACATTATGATATAAAAACATAAATATAATAATTATATTTATTTTCTATCATGTAAATTTACATTCCTTAAAATATGGTTTTATTACATCAATTGTGTTATTAATCAATCGATCATGTGTACGGTGGACTACCAACGCGTGAACTAATGATATTATTTTTATATCATCACCTCTCAAGGAGAGTTATAATGATGGATTGAATATATATATATAAATATGTATATTTATATATATGTGTGTTATTCATGAAATAATTATTAGTCTTTAAGGTTAATATATCATATACTGTCTAAAAGTTCCATACAATATAAAATTGTAATGTTGTTTTTCTGTACGTGTGGATTATCATTTTCATGAAATGATGTGAGTCACTTTTCATTACTTCATCACATTGATTATATATATATAAATTATTTAAAAAGGTTATAAAATATTTTTTATATAATAGTAATTAAAAATATATATAATAACATTTAAATTTTTTTTTCATGTTTTTGAAAAATAGAAACATAACTCATTTGTATACAAGTTACCATCTCAATTATTGTAATGTGATTATTTTTTATTAATTATATTTTATGGTTGGTTATATAAATATAAATAATTTATAAATACTATAATTATTACAATAATTTTATTATGGATAAGATGTAATAAATATTAATTTGACCATGGTAAATATACCATTGATATTTTTTACTTATAAACTGAACATCCTCAAAACACTTGGAATGGACATAATATATTATTTAATTATATATCAGACTAAAATAAAGAAAAATAGTATAAGGATGAGGGATTAATATTGGAAAAGGATATTAATAATTCAAATATTTGACTTAATATTATTATAAAAATATTAACAACATAGAGTTTAATTTTTGTCTCAATGTACATGATTTATTGTAAATTTTATTTCACAGGACGAGTTTAAATGTTATAATGAAAATTTACTTTATATGGTATATAAAATAATATATTACATTCCATATCATGAATCTTTCATACTAATAAAATTTAATCTACAATTAATGTTAATTCATCCTAGGGGGTTTGATTATGATGTCACCAATGAAGTAAAATGTTTCTTAACTCAATCTTCCTTCATTTTTATATACCACTACATAATTGATTATATTATGATAAGATTATGTGTTAACTGACTATTGTATGATTTATTATATATTTTCTAATATTTTTATGGATTTAAATTTATTATATATAATCACACTAGTTATATCATGAATCGATTTATTTTCATGATATATAAAGACTCATTTGAAGTTATTTGTTCATAGGGATTGTGATTCAAATGTCATCATTCTAGAAAGGGGTTTATGTTTCAATCAAAATTTTAAAATGGATTGTTTATTCTTGAATTTTTATTGAAAATATATATTATCCTTATTCGATAATCCACTGTAATTTTTTTATCTCCTATATGTTTTTGAAATATTTAGAATTAAGTATCATTTATTTCTCTTTGATACTGATAATGTTTCACAAATACATCCTAGAGATTATGACTTTATTTTTCCTCTTTTTGTCAAAAACATTATCACCCTTATTGATATCTTCCAAAAGATATTAAATATTTTTTGTCTATTATTTAACCATTGATTCTGGTAATTTTTACCCATGATTTATTTTCAACAAATGGATAGAAAATAATCTTCTTGTTTCTTTATCAATAACGTACTTTTCACTAAAGGTGTGAAAAAAATCATTAATTTAAATATTATGATAGGAATAAAATTTCCCACCATCATGACCGATCAATTATTTCATTCTCACATTACCATTATATAGGGTTAGTTTAAAAAATTCTTAATATTCTAGAAATTTTTTGTTCGTAAAATTTATCATCAAAATGGAAATAGAATTTTCATCACGATTTTTTAAAATAATATTTTAGTTTTATTCTAATTCATTACTAACAAAAATAAATATTTTACTTATTATACTTCAGAGATATGTTTTAATGATACCATACTTTTTCTTTATTAAGATGAATTATTTTTTTCAGTAAGGGTTTCATAGAATCTATTCTTTTTTTAATGGGATGATCAAGTTATGATAGGGAAATTGTACTATTATGATGAAAAATAATTTTTTTTTGTTATTTTCTCATGATATTGAAATTGAAAATTATTAATTAATGTGGTATTAGAGAGTGACTACATATAAAAAAGGATTTTTTCCGATATGTTTCGAGTGGGTCCTTTGTATCCCTCCGGTTTATAGTGTAATGATGATATATTTGATTGAATATAAGTAAATACTTGACTAAATAGAGTTAAATGGTTAATAGGTTACTTTTAGGATATTGTCAGTATTAAATAGGTATAGTTGTCTCATATTTAAGGGTTTTTTGGTGATAAAAATCCAAGATACCAAAAAAATTTCCCTATACATTTTATGAGTTTCTAATAGATTGTTTTCTCAAGGATTTCCTTCACATAGCTAATGATTATTGACCTATATCATTCTAATCTAATTTTACTAATTTATTCCAAGATCTATGACTTTATTGGAATGTAATATCTTATATTATTCTCATAAACATTGATTATGTCTTCATAACACCACTCACATCTTATACTCACCAATGAAATTATATTTTTAATACTTATTCTGACTCTTAATGAGCCTTTGAGATCACCATTCTTATATTTTTGAGTACCATAGTTTGTGAATAATTATTCTATGTTTATTAATCTAATGACAGAAATTATATGTGAAGAACATATTGAGGAAGGATATATATTTTTTGTAAAATTACTTTATTTTTTCATGTTTTAATATAAGTGTTTTCCCTAATTAATTAAAACTTTTTAAAAAATCCAAGGGAATGTATGTTATATGATATTTTTAATTGACATTTTTTGTTTTGTATGGTTGAGTTTGGGTGGTGTTTTTTGTTTCAAAACTAGATATACATAAATTATTATTTTAGCTTTATATCTAGGAGTAAAGGTACACGGATATTATCATCAAAATATTCGAAATATTTTTATATACATTGTTTATAAAGAAAAAAATATTTCAATATACTCTACTGAATTTATAAATATTATTTTTATTGATTTGGAAACATAAGTAATATTTTACTAAAAATGTTTTTATTTTCATATATTAAAAACCAATTTCTATTACATGTAAAAATAAATTACGAAACATTGATATAAAAATTATATAAAAATGTAAATATTACTTAATAAGCTCAATTTGACATTTATGAAAAAATAACTGTAACAAATATTTTTTTAATAATCATGATAAAAGTTAAAGGGTTATTATAAATGTTTTTTTATAATTTTTGTGTAATTTTTTACTAATAATGTGAATTTATCTATTTTATATCATTATTTTGATATGTTTTTTTATATTTGAATATAATATATTTCATATATTAATTGTTAAATAATTTCATTTATGATTAAAAACAATTAATGTTAAAAGTAATTTTTTTCTACAAAACACATTTTTTATAAATTAATGTTTTTTATTAGAAAGTCAATTTTTTCATATTTATCAATTAAATTAGATTATATTTAGATTAATTTGAGGTTCATAATATCATAATTTTGAATGTGGGGTTATTTTATCTTTTAAATAAAATATAAATTACATGGGTTAAAACTACTTAACAAGGTAAAAAATGGTAAATTTCTAAAAATATTGTGGTAAAATACTTGAAAATGTTTAAAAAATGTGTGAAAATGAATGGAAGAGTATTTAATCACCTCATATCTCTTAAAACATCATTATTTCCCACTTTGGTTCCATTAAACCTTGAACAGTGTCAAGCGAATATTAAAAAGTAATGGTCATTTAAAAAACTGAAATTTTATACACATAAGTGAAGATATTTAATTAAAAAAAATTAACCACTGATTCTAAAGAATTAGATGAAAAAAATATAACCATGTATCTTATAAGAATAATAACCATTTTCTATAACCATTATAATTTCCAAAATACCATACAATTCAACTTTAAGAAGTTTCCCAAGGGAGACCATTCAATGGAAGAGGTAATATTGTCGACCCTTCTCTTTTAGTTCCTCTCATATTCTAACCACTATAATACATTGAAATTCATAATACTATTATATCATGAGTGTTATTTATTTTTTAAAATGATATTATAATAACATAATATTACTGCTCTATCTTCTTATAAAACCATTTTAAAAATGAATATGTTGTCAGGTGTACATGTAGACTACCTCCTCCATCAATAGTGTGTTATATTTTTCCATTACCACCTAACATAGATTAATTTAAGAGAAAATATTATATATGAATTTTATATTTATTAAAATACTCTTATTCTATAAATATTATTTGTTACATTCAATAATAGATATTTTTACTAGATTTTTATAGTGATCCTGACCACATAAAATAAATATATCAAAGAAAAATTCTTATTTTGAGTCCATTTTTGGAAAACATAACAAAATTTATAAATTTTTTACACTACAATACCAAATTAAATTAATACATAAAATTACAGATATTATTAACCAATTTTAAGCCACATTTTTTAATGATCAATATACTGAGGAAGTTTCAGATAAATATATTAAACAACCTCAAATAACCATAATATGTAAAATCTATTTAGTAAATAAATAATATATACTAATAAATATAAAATAAAAAAATAATCATAGACAACATAATTTATTATGAATATTTTTAATAAACATTATTGGATTATTTATGATGATAGAGACATGAAAATAATGAATCAGGACGCAATGTAAATGTTTTTTTAACTCATTTTTGATTCTCTTAAGATTTGATAAGTATTAACCATTATTTCCTATATTTTATTGAGCATATTTTAACAAAATTTATTTTATCAATACATTAATGAAATAGAAAAGATCTAAACATTCATAGATGGTTTTTCTAATCCTGGGGTTTCAATCGAAAATGTTACAACGATGTATATGTTTTTGTCAACTCAATGCTAATTCATTATGTTAAAATTGTGTTTCATGGGAATATTTTTGATAAGTAGGTAATGTTATACTCCTTGATTTTATTATTTTTTTTTCATTTTTTACGGGTGTACATCTATATCAGATAATACCCATTTCAAATAGTGTAATGTTCTACCACCCAAACCATTGAGCAATACCCGAACTAGAGGAATGGAACTAGACATCAGCATTCCTACTAGTATAAAAGAGGCTAATGAATTTTTCAAGGCTCTGATAAGATATAATGGGGAGAATATACCTTTATGGTGATAATGAAATACAGTGTTAAATATAGAATGTAATAGGATGTTTTGGAGCCAAAAACTAAAATTTAAACATATAGAAGATGGAAAATACAACCCATGAACTATCTAAAAATGATACAACATTTCAATTAGGACCAAATTATATCAGTAACATTAAAGAGAAAAAAAAATTAGAAAGGATAACAAAAATTAAATATATCAAAATTGGATTGATATCTTGAATATAAAAATTATTCCAGATCCATTATAAAATAAATTCACACATAGGTCATCACGAACAATACCTTTTCCATGATACAACAACAAAATTTAATCTGGTACCGAAAAAAAACTTGTGGTGGGTGTCAGAATGAATGAGTAGGACACCACCAATAGTGTACCACAATTATTTAGTTAGATAAAATATTTTCATTTGATATTTTCATGTTAAATAATTTAAATAAATTCAAGAATAAATAATTATATGGTAAAACATTTAGTCATAGGACCTATAGTGAAACCTGTGGTCTATTCGACATGATCTAAAAAACATTGTATGTTTCTAAGAATTATTTAAACACTAAAAAAATACATTAGAATCTTAAATAGGGGTAATATAACCATCACTTGTCCTATTTGAATATAGAAAGAAATATTCTCATCCCTAGGTCCCTATAATCCACCCAATGTCCATATTCACCCAGGATTTAACCATGAAATAAGCACCTGCTTAGTGTTTTGTTCACTTAGGGTTTTATAATCAATTCTCAAATCATCCTGAGGGTTATGTTAAGTCCAAGAATAACCATAAGATCCAATATTTATAATAACATAATATAATAATAAAAGAACAATGGGTTAAATTTACATTTATTTTTCCTAAAAACATCATAAATATTATTGTTGTATCAATATGTGGAAAGTGAACAAGGGATAAATGAATATACATTGTCTATTTTAAATTCACACTATATTTCCCAAACAATATTTCTAGTTCATGTATGTCTATAAATGAAAAATAAATTAAAATTCAAATGTAATAAAAAAATTCAAATCTAAAAAAATTCTCTTGGAATAGATTCTATTTCAATGTGGTGATATATATTTTCATGTCCTTGGTCAATAATTAAAAAAATGGTTTCAAGGATGGGAACCAGCTTAAGACACATCACACAACAGTTAAGTAAAATTAAACTAGCTATTAATAATTATTCAGGACCACCTACCTCTGGTATAGTAATAGAAACACATCTTATATCCATCTACAATTACTATTAGCATGATATATATCAATAAGAAAAATATATTTCTAAAGAATCCATATAAAATTATGTAAAATTTTATGAAACAAACATGGAAGTAAAATTAAATTATGAAGGGGGATAACTAATTCCAAGACATTCACCGAGGTTTTGATCACACAAAATAATAACCAAAGTGATCATATATCAATATAGCTTCACTAATGATGAATATCAAGTTTTTGAGAACCTCCGAGTTGAGATATTTTGAAAAACTTATTGAAAAATTTTGATTATAAAAGTATGGTTTCACAATAAAATATAACAAAAATTACCACTTTTAATAGGGAACATTATTTGGATGCATGGTTAGACAATTAGTGTGCCATTCGTGGGATCCTAACTACCTAGAAAGTCCATTACCAGACACGGTTTGTAATATAGTTAGAAAAAAAATGTGAACACCCTTATGATTCATATACAATAAAGTAAAATCCCCTTTAAGAGTGTTTTATTCTCCAAATAAAGAGTTTTAAAACCCAAGAACCCTACTTTTCAATTATTGTGGTTATTGGTCATCACTATAATAAATTGGTTGCAAACCATTCACTATGTTCTAATTCTCCAAAAAATAAATGTATAAGTCATGTAACTCTTGGGAACTTCTGAGATATCCCTTAATTCCTCATATTATCATTATGGTCAAATTTAAAGGGGGTTTCAACATAAATTAAAGGTAACATACCTGAATTGAATGGTGAGGTTATATAACCTACCAATGATATGTTATATCATTCTCGATAAGGGATCTTAATACCCTTTAGAACCTTTGATAAATATATCAATCCATTATGATTGAATACCTATAACCCATTCCCATAATACCTTCTAGTTCCACCCATGCTTCCATAACACATATTCTGAAGTGGTTATCTTCCTATAGAGTGTCATCTCACTATAATCAAAAATATGGCTGGGATACTACTCAAATAGAGAATCAACCTCCCACTATATGTCATAATCATTGAATAAATGATATTGGTTTGGATGTTACATTCAAACATGAGAGACATAAATCATGTATTACATCATAGCATACTTATAAAGAAGATCCAAATGATAAAAAATGGGAACAACTGTTTCCACAACTTATAATTTTCTAAAAATCCTTATTGAAAGCATTCCTTCTGTTCAATTATTTTTCTTTCACCACCATATAGACAGTCATTAGAAGAACGTTTTTTTGACATGAACATCAAGAAGAGAACATTTTTAGTCAATATAAGGACCCTACTATATCAATGTTTTTCTAAAGTAATTTTATATCAATTGGATCTAATATTAAGTCAACAAATCATATCTTTGATCAATAATCACTGACTCACCATATTATAACTAGCCTAAGGATTATTGGCATGGACAACAACAGATAGAATCAAGTAGATAAATCTGAATTATTTCTTGATGAAATTATTATAATGTAATTAAACTATGTCCAAATTAATCTTCACTGAGGTAAAAAATCAAGGAAACATGCTAGGATAATTTTTTCTCTTACCATCATGGTACACTATGATTTATCATTTACTTGTAAGTGGTGAGTTCTGATCATATGGATCTATAAGGAATATTTCATTGGATGTACTTACCAGAATCTTGATGTAAAACAAGGATCTCTATATGATATTACACATAGAATAATACCTTGTACTTATACTAGCTTATGTATATATATAAAAATATCATTTTTATTAAACTATAGAATCTTAATTGATGGATAAGGTGTATGATACATTTTTTACAATATTGATGACAACACAGAATACATCATTCCCATGATGAGCCTTGAGTAGACACATGAAACAATTAATAATGGAATCATACAATTATAATAATGAATAGGGTAAAATATGATTATGTTGATAGCATGGTGATGTTCAACCATCTTATACTAGTATATAAATAATCAAGAAACAAATACATCTAATTATATCTTCATTCTAGGTCACCATAATTCTTACACACATTATTATACATCTGGGACAACACAAGATGCATGAACCATCTTATATAGTGAATGTATCTCATTATGTATTTATGAATACTTATAGTGTAACGCCCTAACCCTAGAAGCCTAGAGTCGGTGCGTTGTTTTAATAAATTGGCATAATCACAAGGGATAAAATTCTTAAATTCCGACCATTTTAGTAGCCTAGGATGTACTAGATACATAAATAAGTTTTACATGAGATTATTAAATAAAAAAACAGCAAAATTGTCTCCATTGACCACATTCATATCCAATAGACTATCCCTACTAGTCAATAATAATATACTTATTCATATCTTCGTAAAAATAAAAAATAGAAAGGATGATCTCATATGCTCAGTAAGGATAACAATATAGCGGAAACCTTCATAAATAAGAACAAATATTTAATTTAATATATAAGAGTAAAA
Organism: Viscum album; assembly: GCA_963277665.1. Lineage (NCBI taxonomy): Eukaryota > Viridiplantae > Streptophyta > Magnoliopsida > Santalales > Viscaceae > Viscum > Viscum album. The sequence goes on from OY728164.1 coordinate 236,708,123, forward strand.
TATAATCTTTTTAAATGTAATATTCAGTATAATATGTCAAATATAAATCAAATAAGGCCATTTTCTTATTCACATGGATATTCTACTAGTCGGATAATCACATAAAATATCATAATCCAATTTCATAATGATGGTATGCATAATGTCAGACTTCATAACCACATAGTCAAGGCCTTGAGAAAAGACTACCAATAAGATTTTTTAAAGGCCTTCATTCAAGATATAATTTTGTCTCATGAGACCTACCGATGCATCGAGGAGCTATAGCGAGCTCCACCAGTCAGTTACTAAGTCTAATGCATTCCTCAAATAAAAGGTTGAAACATAACATAAACATTCATATTAAAACTTACATACGGAATGTTAATACATTAACCATAAACCATGAATGGTATAAAATAACACATTCACATTTAAACACATCACAAAAATCTTCAATACAATATAGAATACTGTATCATAATAAATGAACATCAAATGTGTGTAAAATACATTAAAGGATGTTGACATAGATTAAATCAAAAATATTTAAGGGAAATATGTCTTTCTATTTTGAAATCATTTAAAAGTCATGTAATTTTAAAAAAATCATTTGTTTTGAAAATTTTCTATTAATATTATAATAGAAGCTTCAAAGTGTAATAACAGCGGAGAATAACTACACATTCCGTATAAGTTAAAAAAACATTTGTACCTTAATTTGTCAAAAAGTTCATAATATACCATGATTCGAAAATGAACAAAATATTCCTTTCAATCCATTTTATAAAATGTAAAAAAAGGGTATAAATGACTTTAAACAGTAATCTAGTAAAGAGTAAAAATATTTTAAAAAACATTTTTATGAAACATGGATGTGGATGATAAAGAGGTTGCAGTATACACTTAAATAAAAACAACCTCGGATAATAAAGAGATTGTGAAATTAAACCTCGACTTGTACTTTTTCTTTGTTTGAGGGTACATTAACCTGTTATATAATACATAAATAATTTTTATAAAATTATACAAGAACCAAATACATAAATATGATATCATATATGTTCTTTTAATATTGCTTTGTTAATAATATTTTAGTAGTATCATTGTTTAGGGTGTTAACTAATTCGTTTTCCTTTATATGCGTGGTTATGCAAGACATGTTTGTTATAGAACAAATATATTTTTTTAATATATATAATGATATTAAGTTCTTAAATATTATTTTTTATCATAAGACGAAATTTATTCTTTAATTATTATGATGGGGAATTAATCATATCGCATTTGGGGAGACGGTAATCTGTATATACGCACGAGTGACAATATCATTATATTGATGGTGAAATCATCTTTAATTGGATGGTATATCATATATAATGTATCATAAACATGTTATATTTATTTTTTACATTAGTTATACCCTTTCTTATACCCATACAATCAATGATGTGTTCGAATAACAAACTACACCAAGACGGGGAGACAGTAAGTTGTACGTATGCACGTATGGTGAATATGTAATTTATATGATTAATAGAATAAAAAATATGGTAGTGACATATTTATAATAACATCACATTATGTAGGATGTACAAGAGGTATTATTTTGGTATGGAAACAAAAAATTAAGAGGAAGTGGAAGAATAAAACAACTTGGAATAGGGTGGTGAAATTATTACATCTTTTTAGAGTGTTTCCTTTTGAGTTTATCAAAAGGGATCCTTAGGATGGATTTATGATCAAATTATGGACTCTAGGTTAATGTGAGGGATGGTGGAAAAATATTTGGGCAGGTTCTGGCTGATAAAATTGGATTTTGAGGTTTTATTTTGATGGAAGGGGAAGTTTCCTTTTATAAGAGGGGTGAGGGTCACATTAAGAAATGAATAAAATATTAATTTATTCTACACTCATATTCGGTTTATAATTTCTAAAAACGAATTTATTTTGATCCTTAGGTGGTTTTGGGTCAATATTTAATCAATAAGTAGGTTTTAGACAAGTTTAGGTTACCATTTTAACCATATCGTTAGATTTAACTCTTAGTTAAATAGTTTAACTTTTGCCGTGTCTTCTTGTATTCTTAAAATATATGGTTAATTAACTTACTAAAAACATCCAATAGAACATCAAGTAGTTCATTAATGACATATATAATATTAATTAATCTCTTTTTTCCAATCCTTAGATTTTTAGGAATATTATATCAACCAATAATATAATATATGTTTTAAAAACAAATTTATGACAATTTTGACATTATTTGGTAATTTGTTTTTGTGAAATTAATAACAACCTTTTCACTTCGACCAATGTTTATCTAATTAACCCTAACATGTCATATTAACCTATAAAATAAGTGGAATTCATCAAATGTCTCAAATTATATTTATATTGTTATTTATAATATTAATTATTTTTATATTTAATTAAGACGGTAATTAGTGAATCATCATTGTGTCATAAATAAATATTATATTATAATCTCTAAAAATTAAAAATAAAATACCATTAAGTAGGAAATATTTTTATCTCTATAAAAAATATTTATAGTCTAATTTATCTTATGTATAACCCAATATACAAATGGTTTAGTTAATAAAAAATGAATTTAACACTTTTAACTCATCTTTAAAAATAATTATAATAAATGTCATAATCTAATACAAATGGACCAAAGGTTCATATATTATTCCTAAGGTTGTTTTTTGTTGAATTACACATATCTAATAGAATTAGGACATGTGTTAGGGTAATTATAATATAATTTTTACCTTCAATTACCCTATTTACTTTTGATTGTGGAAAATAAAATTCAAAAGTTTCTATTCACCGAAAATTATTTTCATTTTATTAAACAACATTTGACTTGATGATGTCAACTTTTCCATTAGGATTTTTGAAATTCAACTCACAGAAGAGGTAAAATTATGTTTTACACATTTGGAAATTCTCCTAGAAGGTGGGAAAAAGATGGTAAAAAGTTAAATAAAAATTTATACAACTAATTTTATTATAAAATGACTCCAATAAATTGAATTTAAAATATATTGGTATTATATATATATTTTTACTTAAAATAAATTTAAATAAAAATAGTAATTATTTAAGTAAAATGTAGGTTTTAAACAATAGCAAAGTATTTTCACTATTCATTAAAAATTGAATGTTTTTAAAAAAATAACAAACATTCACCCTAACATAATTTTGATATTGAAAATTCAAAAATAAATTCTATGTTACAAAATTAAAAAAATACAAGTTGCAATAATTAATTTAAAATTAATTCTCATAGTAAAAAATGGGTTTTTAAAATTAAAAAGTATCAAAATATTGACATGTGTTTATGTCAAATTTAAATGTGAAATTACTTATAATGACTTGAATTTTATTAAATGATAAATATAAAATATATTTATACATCCAAACCATTCAAATTTGTAAATTATCACTTTAAATTGTTTCGATTAAAAAAGTTGTTTATGTTTAAAATTTTGTATTTTTCACTATTTATAAAAATATGAATGTTGTTAGAAAATTAAATAAAAAATTATCCAAACTAAATTTTTATTTCCCAATTAAAAAAATATAATTTAATTAAATTGAAAACATAAAAGTGTCAAATATTTGTTTAAAAAATAATTCTCTATTTAATGGGCAGTAAAATTGTATTTTTTGAAAAATACATCTTTTATCTAAAAAATTGAGTTTTTCTTTATATTAAATCTAAGAAACACAAAATTTGATTGTTAAAATTATATAGGATATATAGATAATTCAAAATACACTTAATATTATTCATAACTTCTCTTTGAACGTCTATTTTGGTAAGTCATGGTGCGCTCAAACTCACTGTTGCATGTAGTGCAAGTTATTGAATAACTTTGAAGATATAACATACTATGAAATCTTAAGGTGTTACATTCTACCCTCCTTCAACAAATTGTGTTAACACAATTTGAAATTATTCTTCAAAAATGTTTAAAATATAAAAATACCATTGGGGAAAACCCACATTGGAAATTGTTTTAATAAATATAGTCTTAATAAGAGGGAAAGGGAAATGAAAAAGTCTCCACCAAATTATGATATCGATTAAGAGAACATTGGTGGAAATCAGAGACACATAATTAGAGGAAAAACCTAAATATTTATAGGGTGTGATTGAGGTCATCAATCTCAAAAAAGTGTAAAATTAAGGGCCTCAATGCCATCAATCAGAGAAGCTATAAAATATAATCGGTTCAACCAAACATAAGGTATTAGGATAACACATTTTTGGTTTCAAGATCTCTTCCCTAAAATTTACAGATTAATTTATTTATAGAATAAGAGGAAATATATATATATATATATATACTTGACAAGTAGAGTTTCATCCTTCTACTAATTCCTATCACAAACTCATCTTTCAATCCAAAAGATAATAAAATTTAAAAATATTCTATTATTCCTAATAATATAAGGTTCCAAAGTTAATTAATTTATAAATCATTTGTAAAAATATCTAAAAACTGCATTATAAAATAAAGGATATCATATACGCTAGTGATAGGTGATTCACCCTTGTCTCCCTTCGGTTCTGGGTTCAAGTCTGACAGCCATGCCAGATGTGACGGGTTCTTGACCGACCTCCAGGTTTTCCTTTTTTAAATCAATCCAAAAAATAATATTAAGAATTTTTTTATCCTTAAAAAACAGTATCAAATGTTTAACGTAATCCATTCCAACCTTTATACTTATCCAAAATACTTATGTCCATACTCGTAGTCCAAAATTTATAAGGATGGTAAACACAATGAAGATTCTTTTTTCAACATAATAACATGTGTATACCTCCATCTTCTATTCTGTTTAAACAGGGTAACACCCTGAATAAAAATAGAACCTAATTAATTATATTCATAACCCCTAATTTTTTTAAAGAAAACTGGATATACTCGTTATATCCAAAAATATTGTAAACTCCAACAATGATGGAATATAAAAATCATTAATCAGTTCCAAGGTAGTCATAAAAATACAATATAATTTATTCAAATCAATCATATTTTATTCCAAAATCACTACCTCGGTATTAGAAATATATTATGTTTTATCTTACTCTCATCCATATATTTTCCAAAAAATTTAACCAGTTTTTGAGTAACTTTTCTTGGTTCTACACAATCTCAAGTCCTTAATGAAATAGTATTATAGTACAATCCTTATATACTCTATAATTATTATAATATTTACATCATTAATACAATACTCAAATGACACAATACTTTTATAACAACATAATAACTCTAATCATTCCACTTCATCTTGAGTAGTATCATAACTTGATTATTATTTAATAGCAGCATTTGGGGTGTACTCTGATGATATAGACATTGATTAGCGTAGTGTCCCAACATCTTATAGCTGAATAATTGTAAATTTGAAACCTTTTTCATACCCTTCCAAACACGTACTTAGTGTCCTTTTTCTCCACACATATAAAAACTCAAATTCCCTTCAAAATTTACCAAGGTGATTCTTTCCATGATTATCACATATGGGAAAGTCCTTCTTTCCCCTCTTCCCTTTATCCATCTTTCTCTCTATCATCCTTTTCTTCCCTTACTTCCCTTAAAATACATATGAATTATAGAATTACATAGTTATCTTATTAACACATGATACTATTTCTTCATATGATGAGAATACATAGGAGACTATTTCCTTTTTAAATGTTTTCTTAATACCATGTAAGATATCATTTTTTGTAATCTTTCAATCATGTGTATTGTTGGAATTCTCTCTCCTTATACTAGACACAATTTCTAAAAAATGGCATACACTAGGATAGTTTATGAATTGCAGTTCATAATTTGAAACATTCAAAATAACTAACGTAAATTCAAATGAATATTCATATAATCTATAATCATAAAATGTTCTCTTAAAAGAAATATTTACTACTAAATACTTCATAATTTATTGTATTGAAAATGTGAATTAGGCTAAGCATATCTCTCGATAGTGTCATAACCAAGAGTGTATAAAGGACCATTTTTATGTACCAGGATACCCCTAACCAAGCACAAATCTCATTGTCAGAGTATTCACTTCTAGGTAAATCTGTCCCAGAACCGCCTCTACCAACTCATATCCATATTGGGATATATTTATTGTAAAATAAACAAAATCTATACATTACCAAAATTCATTGAAGTTTTTGTAAAATAATCCTGAAAATATATCTTAGGGTAATGTTCTCTAATCAGAGTTTTTCAAAATTTAGTTTCCAAGGAATATACTAAACTTCCTATGATACCAACTATAATGCCCCAAACCTAAAATCTCAGTGTCAGTGCATTATTTTAATACATTATCATGATCAAAAGGGACCAAATCCAAAAATATTGATTAGTTTAATATCCTTGGAAGTACTAGATATGTACATTAGTTTTACATTACAATATAAAATTAAAAAAACAACAAAAAAATTTTCTTTATTTACCATTTTCATATCCCTTAGAATATCCTTATAGGTCAATCATTATATAATTCTTAGAATCCTGGGAAAAATAAAACATAGAAAGGGGTGACCTCAGATGCTCAGTAAGGATAACAGTATCGCGAAAACTTTTATAAATAAGAAAAAACATTTAAAGAAGTGTATAAGACTAAAACAAAAGATTATTCAACATAAAATTCATTATAATATTGAAATATAAATAAAATAATTCCATTTACATATTCACCTAGATATTCCACTAGTTGAATAATCACATGCAAATTCAATAGCTAATTTTATAATGATGGAATACATATTGCCAAACATCATAACCACATAGTCAAGGCATTATGCCAAGACTACCAATAAGATTTTTTCAAGGCCTTGTGATAAGACACTAGTTTTTCTCATGAGACATACCGATGCAACGAAGAGTTGTAGTGAGCTCCACTGGTCACTTACTAAGTCCAATGAATTCCTTTTATGAAAGGTTGAAACATAACATCAATATTCATACTAAAACTAGAATAAGAAATGTTAATACATTAACTATAAACAATGAATTTTATAAAATAACATATCTACATTAAAACCTATCACAAAACATTCAATATAGTATGGATGATTATATCATAATAAATCAACTTCAAAAAAGTGAAAAATCCATTAAAGGATATTGACATATATTAAATAAAAACTATTTCAGAGAAATATCTCTTTCTATTTTGAAATCATTTAAAAATCATGTAATTATAAATGAAATTATTTCTTTTAAAAATATGCTTATAATCATGTAAGGGAATCATTAATGTGTTATAATGGTGGAGAGTAACCACACTTGTCGTATAAGCCAAAAAATATTCTTACCATAATTTGTCGAAAATGGTCATAAAGTACCTTGTTTGGAAAATAACGGAGAGATACCTTTCAAACCATTTAATAAATAAAAAACAAGGTTATTAATGAATTTAAACCATATTCTAGTAAATAGTACAAAAAAATTTGAAATGCATTTTTAAGAAACACAGATGTGGATGATAAAGTGGCCACAATAGACACTTAGATAAAAACAACCTTGGATAATATAAAGATTGTGAAATTTACCCTTACATTGTAATTTTCCTTGGTTGAGGTTATGGTAACCTCGAGAATAATATTTAAATCATTGTTATTAAATTATACAAGAACCACATAAATAAATATGATATCATATATGATTTTGAAATATTGAATTTTTAGTAAATTTGTAGTAGTATATCATCGTTTTGTGTGTTTGCTGATATGTTTTACTTTATATGATTGGTTAAGTAAGCCATGTTTATTATGTATAGGATGTATTTCATTCATATACAGAATTATATTATGTTATTGAAAATTATTTTTAATCATAAAATGAAAATTATTCTGATTTATTAATATGGGGAATGAGTCTCATCATGTTCAAGGAGACGGTAATCTGTACGTACGCACGAGCGACAATATCATTATATTGATGGTGAAATCATATGTAATTGGATGTTATATCATATATAAATAATAATTAACATGTTATATTTATTATTTAAATCACTTATACTCCTTATAATACCAATCCAAATAATTAAGTGTTTGAATAACAAACTATACCACGACGTGTAGACGGTAAGCAGTACGTACACATGTATGTTGACTTTGTCATTTATAGGATGGATATGATATAGAATATAGTTGTACCATATTTATAATAAAATTAGTGTGTGTAGGATTTACTGGAGTATTTACTTGGGTATGGAAACAACAATGAAAGAGGAAGTGGAATAAGAAAAGAAGTTGAAAGAGGGTGGTGAGACTATTACCTCTTCTTCAGGTGTTTCCTTTTGAGTTGATCAAAAGGGCTCCTTAGGATATATTTATGATCAAATTAAGTACTCTAGGTTGATTTTAGAGATTTTTTATGGATATTTAGGAAGGTTTGGGATGAGACAAATGGCTTTGGATGTGTGATTCTGAGAGAATGGGAAGCACTCTTATAATAGCAGTGAGGGTCACATTAAGAAATGATTAAAATATTAATTCATTATACTATCATATTAGGTTTATAATGGATCCAAATGAATTTATTCACATCCATTTGGAGCTTATGGGTCTATATACTATCAAAAAATAGGTTTTAGACAAGAATATGTTACCATTTTAACCTTATATATTAGATATAACTGTTAGTTAAATTGTTTATCCTTTATAGTGTCTTATTGTATTCTTACACTATATGGTTAATAAAATTACTCTAAACATCCAAGATAAAATAGAGTGGTTAATTAATGAAATTTATAATATTCTTTAAGACCATTGGCCAATATTTATATTTTTAAGAATATTATATCAACCAATAATATTGTATTAGTTTTAAAAACTAATTTATGTCAATTTTGACACTATTTGGTATTTTGTTTTCTTGAAAGTCATAACAACCATATAGCTTGAAAAAAAAAATTATCTAATCAACCCTAACATGTAATAATAACATAGAAAATTATTTTAATTAATAAAATGTCTCAAATTATATTTATTTAGATATATATACAATCAATTATTTTAATATTTCATTAATGAAGGTTATTATTGCATCATCATTGTGTCATAAATAAATTTAATTATTTAATAAATAAATAATACATATAAAATACGTTTATGTAGGAAATATTTTTATATTTATATTGAATATTTATATTCTAATTTATATTTTCTATAACCATATATTAATAATGGTTTAGTTAATAACCTGTGAGTTTAACACTTTTAACTCTTCTTTAAATAAAATAATAATAAATGTCTGAATCTAATACAAATGGTCCTAAAGGATCATATTTTATTCCTAAGGTTTATTTTGGTCGAATTACTCTTATCCAATAGAATTGTAATATGTGTTAGGGTAATTATAATATCATTTTAACCTTTAATTACATTATTTACTTTTAACCGTGGTAAATAAAAGTCCAAAGTAACTATTCCCCAAAAATTATTTTCATCTTATTGAACAAAATTTTACATACTCATTTCAACTGTGTCTCTCATATTTTTGAAATTTAACTCACAGATGTGGTAAAAATATGTTTTATGAAAATTTTCAAATATTTCTAGAAGGTGGGTAAAAGATGGTAAAAAGTTCAACAAAAATTTATACATCTATTTTTATTATAAATTGACTCCGATGAATTACAATGAAGTTATGTAGAAATTATATTTCCCTTTTTACTTAGAATAAATTTAAATGAACTAAATAATTATTTAAATAAAAATATTGTTTTAAACAATTTTTTGGTATTTTTAACTATTCATTAAAAATTTAATGTTTTCAAAAAAAAACAAAAAAAATCACCGTAATCTAATTTTGATATTCCGAATTCAAAAATGAAATATATTTGACCAAAAGTAAAACCATATAAGTTGAATTAATTAATTTTAAATTATTTCCCACTGTAAAAACCAAAAAGTAGGTTTTTAAAAAAGTAAAACTGTTAAAAGATTAACATGTGTTTATTTCAAATTTAAAATGTGAAATTACATATAATGACCTACATTGTATTAAATTATAAAATTAAAATAAAATTATATTTCAAACCATTAAAATTCATAATATAACACTCTAAATTATAAAGATTAAAAAAATTTCAAATAAAATTTAGAATTTTTCAATATTCATCAAAACATGAAAGGTATCAGAAAAGTAGAAAAAAAATTATCCAAACTAAATTTTTTATATCCCAATTCTAAAGAAGAATTTAATTTCAAATAATATAACATATAAAAGTGTCAAATATATTTTTTAAAGTATTCTAAATTAAATAGGTGGTAAAATTACATTTTTTTAAAAATTGTTCTTTTATTTGAAAATTTTAATTTGTCCTTATATAATGTCTAAGAAACAAAAAATGTGAATATTAAGATTATATAGAATATATATAAAATTTAAAATACAGTTAATATTATTCATAGCCACCTTTTTGTACAGCTAGTTTGGTAAGTCATGGTGCACTAGAACACATTGTTATTGGTAGCGCAAGTTATTGAATTACTATGAAGAGATATCATTCTATGGAATTTTGGGGTGTTACATATGGGGAATTACACTCAACCTCAGATATAAAAGATCTCCTCATCATTTGAGGACCAATCGATTGGGGGCTCCCAATAATAAATATTTTCCCACATCTCTAGTATATCAGGGTTTTTACCAATATATTGTCTTCCTGGTCATGGGTCATGTAGTAGTGATATTCTGGACTCAGGTTCCAAGACCCATAAGTGACTATTCTCCCATATTTCATAAATAACTCCCATAAGATGATAACTATCACATAATAATAAAATTCTATTTTTTCTCATGATGTGGAAAATTCAAAATGGGTATCGATTTAAGAATATGTTTTATCTCTATAAAGTTTGTCTCCATGTTTTTAATTTAGATAATCTTCACACCTTCAAGTTCAAGATAGCCAATAGTACCACCTAGTTAGTGAATTTCAGGATGAACCTAAGACTGTATCCATATATCCCTAGGAAGCTAAAGAAATCAAATACATTCATGGGTCTCCACCGTGAAATAACATAATAAAATTTCTCAATATCCTTTGGAACCCAAACTTTATATATTAGGTAGAACAACAAATTGTAATCAATGCAGAAAAATATTATATATAGAGAACATGGAATTAAGATTATAGCCAATAAGTGTGATAAAAACATTCTAAAAATTATTTGTATAAACCTCTCTATTATTATAATACCTAATCGTTTCATTAATAAAACACAACCATAAATGAATTCAATTATAGGTAGAAGACACTATTCATTATATCTGTGTAGATGACAAGCTAAATTTTTAGGCCAAAAAGATTTATAGGGTATTCATAAAGATATTACGAGACCAATATTAATATATAAGGTAAATTAGATGGCTAAACTATGGACATGTGGTACTACAATATTATATCTACCATGGAGAAAAATCACGAGCCTTTTAGATTATATAATATATCATCAATTCATAGTAGTCGATGCCAGTTCAAAACTGTTACGATGGTAAGCCTATAATAATATACATAGTCTCATGTATATATTCACCTTATTTGATAACAAATATGGGGTTCCCTAAGTGGAAATGCTTTTTAATAAAAACCCATTTATTTCCAAATTCTGCAACTAAGATTTTAGTTCACACATCTCTATGGGTTCCATTCTATAATGAGGTATATAAATATTTTATATACTCGAAAAATATTATTCATAAACAATATTACAATATCATACCATTACCTAAGTAAATCATCTACAATGAGGTACTATAATAGAACTACCATTATAGACAAAACAAGATAATGAATCTCTCCATTTTTCTAGATGATATATGACACCTTAGTAATGATTCCACCATACCATTCAATGTACGACTAGTCATGACCTATGAGGACATCACACTCTCACACACACTAAAATTGACCACCCTTAATATATGTTTATGAGAAAAATAAATCGTATCAATAAATTGTTTCTTGAAAATGGATGATCAATTCTGTTTCATTAATTACATAAAATCCACACATTTGCATCATAATGAAGTCCCAAAGGAAACAACAGTGTCTGATGGATAGAAAAAAATCAGAAAACATATGAACCCATAAAAACATCATTTCTAATTGTGCATAAATGAAAATAAAAACATAAATATATTCAACTACCAAACTTAAACATCTAAAAAATTAATAATATGTGAATGAGTATATTACGCTATACTAAGAAGATTAGATTCATGATTAGTAGCCTAAAAAACTAGACCATGAAGGGTTGAAATCCATTCATATAAATTTGTATGAATAGTATTTAAAATATATATCTATCTAAAACCACATTACAGTATTATAAACTAGCCTTTATGTGTCATAATAACATATTAACAATGATGTCTTTGACCTTGATCCCCACAACCACCACAACCGCTTCTGGTGGCTAGTAGAATCCCAAATACTTAATAGTTTTGGTATGTATGTTCCCACATTCCATGAACTCATAGATGATCTTTCACCACTATAATCGTTGATGGAATAAGATATGAAAAATATCATATATTCCATATCATCATATATAAATGGATTTAAAGTATAGTTCAGTGTCACTAATGTCTCATGTATCCTGCATGACCACACAGGTAAAAACATACCATATCCCTATCTTAGCTATGATGGGAGGAGTAAATGGTCAACATAAACTGATCACCACCACCCTGAAATGAGTTATATGACTGAAAATTATGACTATCAAAGGAACCATTATAATTGTTTCTCTATATTGAGAATGATAAATTCCCTATATAATTTTCATATTATTCTATGAAATCACGTATTTATTCATTATATATTTCAAGGAGGGAAAAAATAAGATGGTAACCTAATATATTGTCTTATACAGTGGTCCTTCCTTAATGATCATGGTTATAGAAGCCTCATCACCCAAAAGTGTCTTGGAAAATAGCTGAAGATTGGAAAAATGAGCACCATAGTACATAACTTCCATGTACTGGAACTCCATCCTCATGAAATATTGCTCTATATATAATCCCATATTATTTGGGAATTATTGGATAATGAAATTTATAAAGAAATAATTCCAAATAATACTAATTTTTTTATCCCCTATATATGGATCACCCACTACCAACGTGATACGCTACACAAGTCCACTAGATCTATCAAAAAATAAATTCTCACCTCAATAATTGGAAGAATTCCTATATTACAACATGCATCCATTAAATCTTCTCTTGCAATAGATGAACCCCCAAGATTAGATTAAGTACAGTCTACCTCCAATTGCATCACAAAATAATCAATTCTGAAACAATATGTTGATGAAAAGGTTCCATGTAAAAAATACAAAAAATGATGTAATAAATGAATATATTATAAAAATATGAACTTCGTATCTATGTTGAAACATTAGTTATGTCCCCACCAACATTGGTTAGTGATATATTTCTTCGGGTATCATAGAGGCCACCCAAACCCAAAAAACACCTTACCAAGGGTGATATAACTATCCTTGGTCATATTTGATCATAGAGGGAAATATATCCACTCTTAGAGACTAGCATTCACCCAGGGTATATGTTCACCCTGGATTTGAACTATTAAATCCCACATCCACATATATCACTAGATCATCCCAAGATCAACCATACATTATCATGTATACATGGGTTCTATGTTCACTCTGAGCATAACTTCAAGACACAAAATTTAAAATTCCATAGAATAAATATAAATGAACAATGACTTAAAATAACATTACCATTTCTATAATTAAATCATAACCACCATTAATTAATAAAAAATAGTAAATCCATCATGATCTAAAAAAAAATTACCAAGTCCCTTTCTAAATGGATTTATCAATTACAAAACTAGATTTTCGTATCATGTACCATTGTTAATGAAATAATATTTCCAATTCAAATGGATAAATCAATTTCAAAAATAAAAAAAATCCTAAACGATTTTTTATTTCCAATATGGGTAACATATAATGTGAATGTCATGGTTATGACATTAAACAATATTAGGAGTCAATCACAAGAACCTTCTTCAGACACATCACATCAAACGTGATGAAAATTGTCGTATCTATGGTAAAAATGTTGTGACAACCTACATCAGGTCTATAAAATCTACATGCCTCAAATGAGTCATTGATTCCTTTTAAAAAATGGATGTTTATTTTTTTGAGATATTACATTAGAACTATAGAAACTATGTTAATATATAGGAGTACAACCTGGCACCAATATGATATAATAATTAAGGAGAATATAGTCATATACATACTAAAAATATTTTCTCTCACCAAATGGGAAATAAAATTTACCTAGATCGATGGATTTTTACTAATATGGAATATAAGAATATGGGGGTGTCATGATGTTCCAAAATTTCTCTTTCTTAAAAAATTATGATATCTATACAGGATTTGGCAAACTAAAATGTCATTTCAATAAGTGGAAATATTTTTCCTTGCACACCATTCTTCTAAGTTTAGTAATGATTCTACTTGTAAAATAATATGATATTTTCTCTAAATTATCAATGTAAAATGATATTTTCATCTAAATGATTAATTCTTGATGAATTTAATTCTCAAAAAATAAAATCATTTTTAAGAAAAAATATTATCTTCATTAAGAATATATTTTCAACCATTTATTGTTATATAATATTAAGAAAAAAAATCTATTTTAGTTTTTAAATACTTATATGTTTTTATTGATGTGACCATCCTATTTTCAATAAAAAAAATTCAAAGGGATGTTTTATTTACTCTTTTTAAAATGTGAGTTTTAAGAAAGGGTATTTCAAAATATTAAAAGGGCCTCCCATAATTTCCAAATAAAATGTTTTATATTAATATCCATTTTTCATTTGTTAAAAACAATATATCTTATCGAGGGACAATTATTAAAAATTATTTATAAAAAAAAATCTAATATTATTTATTCATATTTTCATAAATTTATTTTTAATATGATCTATTACATCTTAATTTTTTAAAAATGTTCAATAAAAACCATTTTTCTGTTCTACCATCATTTTCATCATTACCCCATAGGTATTTAGATGATATTAAATTCTATTTAATTTTTCACATAGAAAAATATCATAGAAAAGAATGTTTTAACTAAAAAATTTCAAGAATTTAATATTCACATTATAGATGTCAATATGGGAGAAACTATCTAAAAATCTTATGAATCCCATTTTTCAGTCCATGGTTTCTTTTAAGGGAGAGAATGGTTGTTTTCCAATGGCACAAATATATATGATTGATTGATTGGTAGGATCCCATAATTTCCCCAAATTCATTTGTTAATGTATCATAACAGATGATATAATAAAATTTTCTATGAACATGAAATGGGTAGCATTGTTTAGAAGTTTGTTGTGTGAAATTTATACAAATTGTTTTTTTGATCATGATGCATCAGGGTTTTTTCACAAGTTTTTTGTGAAATTGATACACGAGTGCTTTGTCATATTTTTTATTTGAATATTATATATGAACCCTTATTTGAAATATTTTCTATGAACAAGATGTGGTTTTTTTGTCCACATGATTTTCTGTGCTTTTTTATTCTCTATAATTAATAATTATGATGAATTTTAGAGATTTTACATATTTATTTATTCCTATAATAATGCTCTATGGATCATGGTATTTATATGTTTTTTCAAAAATGTTATTCCAAAGTATTTTTTTCTCATTTGAGATTTCAATTCTACATATCAGGGATTATAGCTAACATATATTATTCCATGTTATTTTTAATAAGATACTTTACCCCTGCTGATGACTTCTCATCAGCCTATGATCTATCCCTTGATGACATTTTTATGATTTTATCCATTAGATAAAATATTGGTAGACCCTTTATTATATATCTATTATGAATGTTCTAAAGTTTAATATAACCTATATTAAGACCAGAGGTTAATCTAGTGTGGTTCAATTAGGGATTAATATTCACAGGTTCCATTAAATAAGTTCCTTATTTGGATTATCCTCAACGAAACTAATCACTTAATTTTTTGGATTGTATGATTATTATGTGGTGTAATTTTTACATATGTAAATAATGAAAAATGTAGTTTTTCAGATTATATCGTCACATTTTATATCAATTCTACTGTTTAATGATAGTGTTTTAACTCCAGGTCGATGAGTGTGTGTCTTGGGAAACTCCGTTCTTCCCCAATATCTATGTTACTAGAATTATATTGTTAAAACAAGAATTATACCCAAAAATTTGGTGATTTTTTAATCCCATGGATAACGTGTGAGGAATGAATACTCCAACTACTCTTATGTGACCATCATTAAACATGTGGTTGAATACATGGTGTGTTTGTCTCATCGGTGAACAATAAATTTTTAATTTTATATTATGTATAGTTTTTATATCAACAAATGATGATATTGGTTTATGAGATTCAAAGTGTTATGTTTCTTCTATATGGGTTATTCATTCCCAAAAATTCTCACTTGTGGTATTTGATAAATTCCATGTGAATTGATTCATGAAATAATATTTAATGAAAATAGAAAAAGATACCATACTTTCAATTATTAAATAAGATATATATTTCGAAATATTTCTTACATTATGATATGAGATATGGTATATCATAATATATGATATATCATAATATATTATATGATCATATTATAAGAAATAATCAATAACAAATTTTTGTACATTATTTCATTCAGTATCAATATTTTATGAATATAATATATGGATGTTAAACACTATTGTGTGGGATTTTCTATATATCAGAATATATTATTTATAATATTAGAGGATATAATAAAATAAACTATATATTTTACAATGAAAAGATAAGAATTAAATCTTTAGTTTGATATATATGATATCACAAAATATGACTACCACTGCATAAAAAATGGTGTGATCTACTAGAAAATAATGATATATGTTTTTTATTGTATCCCCACTAATGAAATATGATATGTTATAATGCTATATTTTCGTCATTGATGGATTTTATTTCATGATCTATAATTCCCATAAAAATGGTAGATATGTGTTAAAATATATAATGAATACTAACTTAGGGTATATTGTTAAATTTTATATATAGGGTGAATTTTAATTTTTTAAATTTATTAACTATGAGTATGTTTAGATAACATATATGTTTTTCATAAATTATAGAAAGGTAAATTTTGATTTATTTATTTGATTCAAAAATTATTCATAAATTAATAAATTATAATGTGCTTATAATTAGTAAGTAGGTGATTATGAATTATTTAATAAATAAATATCATTGAGGTTAACATTTAGCTTTTCATACCTAGTGATCTACATAAAATTACATATTATTTTTATAAAAGTGTATTAACTAGAAATTAATATGAAATTTATAACTTGTTTATATATAAATAAATAAGTAAATAAATAACATAACTTTTATTAAGTTCATAATAGTTTATAATTATTAATTTTAAATTCTCAAATTCAAGGACTTATTGTAGAAATTATTTATTCCACATCTACAATATATTTAATAATCTATATAATCAATGAAGTAGAAATTATAAATATGGGATAATTTGATTATGTAAAATTTTTGTTCAATATATTATTATTCATTTGAATCCCAAAAATTTTATATTGAAATTAAATATAAAAAATTTAAATAAAATTTAATATAAAAGGTTAATATAATGGGGTTCATATTAAAAATATAGAAAAATATGGTTTATATATAAATCTTGGTTAATTATAAATTATTTATAATTTCATACTTATGAATGGTTTATAAATGTTTATTCCATGTCTAATTTTATGAAATAAACATTTATTTAGTTTATTTTCTTATGTATACATGAATCTAAATTTTACATTTTTAATTGATGTATGATTAAATTTTAATGTCTAAAAACAGCTTCATTTATTTATTTATGCTTTCATATAATAAATTACACTCTATGTATGATAATGTATTTTTTATCACCATCCTTCGATTTTTATTTTTATTTAACATTTCATGATTATAAAATGAAACACTATGTTTGATATTATACATGATACATCATATAAAGCTTAACCAAACAACAAAATATAAATATTTAAATGTTTTTTTAAAATCTAGCCATTAAATTGAAAGCCATGAATTGGAAGAACTGGTCTTTGAAATAAATATAAATTTTAAACTAAATGTTAATTTATCTTTATATTATTATAAAATTCTCACACAAATATTTAAAATGTAGTTTTATTCTTCAAAAAATATGATTTCTTAAAAATATGTGTTTTCTTCATTGCTTGATATAATATTATAATTTTATGAAGTTATTGAAAATAATTTCCACACAATTATTTTAATTTTTTATTTTATTATGTAAATATTATCTTAAAATAAATTATTTTCAAATTTCTTAAAATAATTATTTTTCAACGAATAGTGAAAAATGTTGATACTTAATGAAATTTATATTTTCTTATAAAGTATTTAAAAGGTGAAATTATGTTTTTTAGTATTAAATTTTCATTAGTTATTTTTTATTTCAATTAATATAATTATGATTATAGAAATTTATTATTTACTTTAATTTTTTATAAAAATATATTATATTTGAAAAAGGAAATTCTACCAAAACTGCATTTTCAATGATTTTTCAAGAATAATTTCTAATTAAATTTAGAAACTTATGTGTTTTGAGGTTTGATAAATGGGTTCTCTAATTGGAATCATTACGTCCAAATTTTTTTAAATATGTTCCTTAAATACTTTATCCCTAATCATTCAAGATTCTAATATATGGACTTTTTCCTTTTATAAGTGATTACAAAATTTATAATATTTTATTTAATAAAAAGTAAAACATTCCAGGTATTATTTTTAATATATGTGATATGTTTAATTAGGTTTTATCTGTAAGATATGTTCTAATGTAAATTAATTTTAAAAATATTATAGATTTCTCTTAATCTTGTTATTTATTTGTGAAGATATAATTACCATAACTTCTTGTACAATGTTGATGTTGTAATAATAAAATTAGTTGAAAAATGAAATATATTGTATAAAAATTTATAATAAATAAAATTTGAGATAATTAATGTGAAAAAATAATTTTATACATTTCCATGACATGTTTGGGATTAAATAAATTATCCACCTCTAACTATAAGTGTTCCAACGGTATTATTAAACTCCAAATAATTAATTATTCTTAAATATTGCATCATATGTTTTATAAAAAAATAATATTTTATTAAATGATACAAATTATAAAAAAATTAAATTTGAACAATTGATTAGGAAACTATTTGAAATATAAAACACTATAAATTAATGATTTTTTTCATTAAATAGAAACAATATTAAACCTCAAAGAGTTCAAACTCATGTTGTCACTATAGGATTTAAAGTGGTTAAATAAGGGTTAATCCAAAATATACGGGCATAAATGTTGTTGAAAAATATATAATTTCAATTGTATTCGGCTATCTAGACCAATAAACAACTTATATTTTAAATTTCATACTTTGGATTAATTTGTAATTGGATGTTAATTCATATTTATTTATCATTTTTTTGAAATGCAAAAAGTACCCCTCACAACTATTATAAATGGGAACCTATTCATCTCATTTATTCACACAAAAACATGAATTATATTTTTTCCAATACCTACACAAATAACTTACAATAATCTCTACCTATAATCTATAGTTAGTATTTTAGGACGAAATCCAACCATAATGGTCATAAAGAGCTACAAAAAAGGATTGTCTGAAGAAGATGTATTATTTTTAATCAATCATTTCTCTTTTGTTTATTCCATAAAATCCATCAAACCACATTAAAACAAGATAAAATAATAACTCCAGTATCACCAATATAATTATTTGTTATTAAGGAATTTTCATTACCTATATCCATCTCTACTTCCATCAAATGATAAAATAAATCAGCGTTCATGTGTAAAGCGGACTACGGCCTCACGATCTGATGTACTTCTTTTCCATAACAACATATAATGACATGTTATAATAGTGGAATTAAGTTTATATATGATATCCATTAAATATTTATCATTATGGGAACATATTACATCATTAATATTCATAACTTTCCAAGAAGAAAACAATTATAACAATGTTCGTGCGTACATGGGGACTACCACCTTCACAATGAAATGTAGTATATTTTTCTTCTCCACATAGGATTGATTATATATATAAAAGTATATTTAATTATTTAATATGATATATACTATATTTTTATCATTATATAATGATAATTTAATACTTACCTTCTTATCCTAATAATCATTGAAAAATGGAAACGTTACTCATTCTTACGTACGACCAACCCTCTCATTGATTATAATAGAGTTCATATTTCAATACCATATTTAATAGTTTTATTTAAAAGTATAATTGATGTCTAAATATGATAATAATGTAAATTATATTATCCTGTAGATGATAAAAAATGACTTCATTGACCATAGTCAGCCGACTGAAGTTATTTTTGAATTATGAACCAAATTTAATAAAAACATCAACCATGAACTTAAATAAATTTAAAATTGTCATAAATTAGAGATATGTTGTATAAAAATAATAATAAACTTGAAACATGTTACCAATAGTTAAAATAATTATACCATTTTATTATACATGATGAAAAACAATGTACATAACGAGTCGGAATAAACATAAGGGGAATTATTTTAAAAGAGTTATTTTCAAGTACCTCATTAATTTTTGTTAAAAATGTAAAAATTGATGGTTTTATAACAAATATTCTATTAGTTGATTTTACTACATTCATGAAATCATAATTTTTTGGATATTCCATTATAAATTTATGTGTTTATTTTCAATAATTTTTTTTCTTTGGTGCGTGTATAGTATTTCTCAAAATATTTGATTAAAAAATATTTTCCATAATAATATAATAGATGATATAATTATTTTAATTCATGATATGGTTATTAAACATTATTTATGATTATTTTTTCTTCTAATATAAAAAAATTATTGGTGGGTCAGTGATAAAACAATGATGGGTGGTTATATTATAACCTCCAATGGATTGGGTAGAACGGATATAGATGTTGACCATATTGGTAATTATTTTTGTTTATGTGATATGGAAAATGATTTCCAAAAATCATTACATAAATTTTATTTAATTTTATATGAGTTTTTAGGTAAATAAATTTATTTAAAAAAATATAATTATCTTTTTTTAAATATGATTCCTTTTTTAGGATAAAAATAGAATATATCTATGAAATTTATAATTGATTTTCACTAGCCTAGTAGTAACATTGTTTAGGCCCATTAATGATGGTTTTTTTCTCATCACATTTTTTAAATATTTTCAATCTATATGTTTATTAATTTTATTAAAACAAAATTATGTTTTTAAAATGGAATTTCATTTACTCTAAAATTATTTTTAGCTATTGTTTCTTCATAGAAAACCCATGTTTACATTATTTTGGGTATTTTGGTATTAAAATGTTGTTTTCATAAGAAATGGGTATTTTGGTACTAGAAAATTTTTTACCCATGGAATTTCAATAATTTTCAATGGTTTTATGAGAAAATTATATCATAGAATTTTTTGATAATGATATGATACAAGAAATTTATACATGAGAAATTTGTACAACTTGATTCCATTGGGAAATCCTATTATATCTTTGAATTCACCCATATAGTTCTCTAATGTATTTGGTAATGTACTATTTCTTTTGAGTCGAGAAGGAGGGAGTTACCCATGGGTTCCTCCTATGGATTTAACTAGGCTCCAACTATTTCTGTCCTGATTTTAAAATGGTTTATTGATGTGATGATTTATGATTCCAAAAAGGGTTTCTATATTATTTCGAGAAGTTCTATTTTTTATATTTATAAATAATAGTGTCTTATTTCCAAAAATGTAGTGATTTATTTCAATCCCTCATAGACCATTGTAATAAATGTAATATTTTCAGGGGTTATAATGTTTTTTACTAGTGTAACAGTTTCCTTTATATTATGTACTTTACTGAGATTTTTTCCTCTTAAAAACAATTAAAATGTCCTATATAGGTTTCAAAGGAGTGTAGGGATTAGGATGATACAAATAAGAGAAAATTTAAGATTTATCATTAAAATAAATCGTTTTTTATTTTAAAATGTTCTGATTGGTGGAAATAAATAGCATATTGAGTACCATTGTCCACATGTAATGTGTGGGTTCATTATATAATATTTAGTTATAATTATAATAAAGTATAAACCAAAAATATCCTTAGGATTTTAATAATTTTAATTCTAGTATGAAATCACTATTAATATGTATTTCTCAAAGTCATGTTCTTATAGAATGTATTGAAGTGCCCAGATCAGTGTGAATCACTGAGAGGGGGAGGGGGTGAATCAGTGATCCCTTAAAACTTTTTACTAATTGATTCTTTATCAATTAAACCTCTATGGCTGGTTAAAGCCTCGATCCACTCTTCTTGTATCTCTCATCCTTTCCTCGAGTGATGCAGTAAATGTAAAGGCACAGGACACAAGGATTTACAAGGTTCGGCACCAAAGGCCTACGTCCTTGCCATGTTGGTTATACGCCCCAACATGGTTTCTTCCATTATAATATGTTAGTATTACAATGGTCGATACAGCATCCCACTGTATCTCTCTTGAGTCCCACAGGAGGGTCTTTATACTGCGTCTCCCAGTGTTACCAGAGTCCCACTGGCCTGCTCCAGAATCCCACTGAAGACTTCTTCCACCCTGAGTCTCACAGGGGGCTTCTCCTGGCTCCTCGAGTCACACGAGTAGCTCTTCTTCTTGTTCAGCTCTTCAAGTATCTTCAGCAGCCTGGGATAAAGATTGATGGCCTTGCTCTTCTATTCTGATCACTTTTGGTTGATCAGGGCTTCTCATCTAGCTCAGGCTTTATCTCCTTCTTCTGAGGATGACCTGGCTTCTCTCTTCAAGAAACATCAACAACCTCTGATAAGGTTAGTTGGTCTTTCTCAACTACTGAAAACTCAGCCAAATAATATCTTTCACTTCAGCTTGGCTTCAGTTTCACTTCATCACAACTTCATGCACTGAGTGCATGGCATCTCTGCTTCCTCATGCACTGACTGCATGGCCTCTCAATATTCTTCAAGATCTTCTGTCTTGGACAACTCAATTGCACACCACTGATCTAATCTTTGATTACGTGCGCATGTGCATGCATGCATGCATGCACTCCCCTTTCCTCTTCTTGGTGCAGTAGACCCACAAAGGGTGTAACACTCTAAGCACACACCAACTTCTCAAACTTCACACACTTTATTCAATTTGTCTACACACTTAGATTGTGTGTTCTACAATAGTGTGAGTGTCCTCTTCTCTTTCTTCTTAGTGTGTATACTTAAGTTTGCACACACACTAAGGTTCGGCCTTTGCTTGTTTTTCAAAAACAACTTGTTCCACGTTTTGCACACACTTAAGCTTGGCCTCCACTCTTTTTGCACACCCACAAGCTATGCCTCGGCCTTCCTTTATTCTTTGTGCACACAAAGCACAAATCCTCCGTCTCTTGCACACAACTAAGGTATCTCGGCCTTGTTATTTCTTTTGTGCACACACACACACACCAATGTGTGATCTCAGCCTCCTCCATTGCACATCTACTGCCCGTAGGTTCTTCTCGCAAATCCAATGGGTGCAAGGCGTCGCACAAGGGTGTGCAGCCCTTCTCCTTCAACACTGTCGTGCAAGGGCTTGATGCAAGCGCGCAAGTGTGCACTGCCAACCAGTCACGCAAGCCTCGGGTGCAACCGGTGCAAGGCGCGCAAGGCCTCGGGTGGCCACTGCCGCACAATTTCTTACCGCGCAGGGGGCCGCAGTGCACAGAGGGAGCGCGCAAGTTGGCGCAGCCCAACCTCTTCTTCTTGTCGCGCAAAGGAGCAGCGCGCAAGGGACTTCACCGCGCAAGTGTGCGCGGGGCTTCGTCTTCGCGAGGCAGAGGGCTCTCACGGGACACAAATCTTCAACAAGAACTTCAGCAAACTCAATGAGAGCCTCGAGCTCTCCTTTATATAGGCAGAGGAATGCCTCAGCCCATCCGCGTGATAAAACTTTGAACTCCCGAAGATTTCAGGTATTCAAGATTCTGTGAAATCTTGTTTTTCTTTTTATTTCACGCGGGTTCCATTTTCTTCGGCCTTCTTCAAATGCATGCGTCGCGGAACGTGTGCATGAAAACGCATGCATGGCCTTCATCCATGCAAAGCATCAATCAACATGGCCTCGCACCTTCGATTTCTTCGTCCGATCTTCGAATTCTTTCTCGATGCATGCATGCAACATTTTAATGCATGCATGAGTTCGTTATGGCCTAACGATCACAATAGAGGTCTCGGTTTGCTCGGAGGTGGCCGGGAACTCAAAAACCGTCGTCGGGATGCCTCTGGTTCAGCGGGAGATGTCGGGGAGCTTTGGGCGAGCTCAAGGTTGAGGACGGACTCTCCGGCCGTTGGATCGGGCGATTGAAAGACATCGGACGACCTGGATCTGAACAGAAGTGGCGCGATGCGATGAGCGGCGGAGATCGAGCACGCGATGAGATGGATGGCCAGGATTCGCTCCCGATGATTTTTCCGCTCCCACATCGAAACGCCTCACGGAATTTCCGCGGTATAACAACCAAGCACTGCCGGCCTCCCTTCAGTTGCACTTCTCCCCTCTCGGTGTCGCCCCGCACCGAGTTCTCCCTGCGGGCGCGCTCTGCGCCCACTATGCACCTTCGGGCACGCCACTGGCGCCCACTATGCACTGCTTGACACTCGCGGGTGCGCTCATGCGCCCCTACCGCGCTCCTCCGGGCGTGCCCCAGATGCCTATGCGATGTCTTGGGTGCGTCCTGCCGCCCTGGGCTCGCCCCACGGGTTCCCCCATGTGTGTGGTGCCTAGCGCCCATGCCTTGGGGTTGAACCCTCAAGGTGTCTACGGGCTGGCCATATTTTTGGCTAAGGCAAAGAATGAGGAAATTTGTCAAATACAAAGTTGTCCTATGAGTATAATCCATATGCCACATGCCACATGCCACATTCCCTTCAATCCATTCTTCTCCTTCATCTTCTTCTTGAGAATTCAAACATTAATCTTCTTGATTAGAAATAACTCCTCAATTTATAATTCTTCTTCATCATCTCATTTTCTACATAGGAGAGAATTCTCAAGGATCTTCATCAACCGAACTCCTGAATCACATAACTTCTTCAATGAACTTCGTTGATCTAATCAGACATCAAATTGGATCTTCTTCAAATTCACATGCACTAAGTGATAGTGCATGGACTTAATTAGTACCACTTCATCCACTTAGGAGTTGTGGATGGTTCTCCTCATCTCCTCATGCATTGTCAGTACAATGCATGGTCTTAAAACATTGTTGTGACATTGTATCCAGTTGATACAAGTTCTTGTAACTTTAAGAACAGCTCAACAATCGTCTGATTTACATAGAGAATGTTTCAACCACAACATCCTATGTAACTTAGTAAATCTCCTAAGTGACATGTCTCTAAGTACCATGGCCATTCTCCATTCATCACCAACACCATCACATCCTTTGTCATTCACATATTGAACCTTCTTGACATCCATCCATTCATTCCTTGACAACAACATACCTCATTGACAACAAATGCAACACAGTGCACTTCAATCTCCCCCTTTGTATTTGTTGGCAATACACTAGAGCACATATGAATGGGTCAATATGTGTGCCAATATTTCTCCCCCTTATTGGCAACCAAATTCAAAGGTGTGGTGTGGTTCTCTTTCAAAAATCTCTTCCTCCCTTTGAAAAGTATTTTCTTGAAAAACACTGAGAGAGGGATGATGTCACATGTTCTCTTTAGCAATGAACCTTTAGTAAATCAACTCTAAGTCTACTTGGGCTAACCCGGTGTAGAAAAAAAGAGTTATATGACCAAGGAATTCAAAGCTGTCCATAATTCTCTACACATGTGAGATCATGCTTAGGGGTTTGAAATTTTTCAGATATAACAATGAATTTGCTAAATCCTGCACAACTTCACAAAACTCATTAGAAAGTTCAGGTGCAAAGATAAAGCTCCCCCTTTCATTCATTTGTCTTCAATCAATACTCCCCCTTTATTGTCATGATGAATACAATTATGAAACAAGGGATGAAAGTATGATTGGAATACCTTCACTTTTCTCAAGATGGTATTAATCTAAGAATCCCATCTTCTTCAGATTGGCTCCCCCTCAAGGGGTGCACTCCATTCTGTCCAAACCACTCTCCAGATGAGAATGATCATCATCTTCAATTCCCTGCAATGTCAGTACATGTAAATATAAGTGATTAGGGAATAAGATGGAACCTCCTTGGTTCCTCAATGTGAACAACAAGGTTGAGAAGATTCTCTCAACCGAGATGTCCCATTTTCACCATTCTTCACACTTGCACATTTGATCTTCAATGATGTTGGTGCTGGTGTGGATCTCAATACATCTTCATGTGTAATATTCTTCTTCCCTTTTGCCTTAGAAATTGCCCGAACTTCATCTTCTACTCTTTGCAGATCTTTGGCAAGTTGCAACTGATTTGGCCATTTGACTAGTAAGTCACTTGGATGTGTGGCCTCAGTTCTGGATATTCCACATGGTTCTTTTGATGCTGTTAAGCTACCTTTCTTAGGAAACTTATTTTCAATCAATCCCTTATGCTTCTTCTGGATTGATTGTCTTTTTGATTACAGTCTTCTTCTATTTAATTTCATGGCTTCTTTACAAAGATCCATGATATGTTCTTTCTTTCCACAGTAGAAGCATTTCTTCTTGGTGGTCCTTCTCGATGCATCACCCTTCTTGGATTTAGAATCCAAGGTCTTCTTTTCCTTTTTCAAAACC
Source organism: Viscum album (assembly GCA_963277665.1). Classification (NCBI taxonomy): domain Eukaryota; kingdom Viridiplantae; phylum Streptophyta; class Magnoliopsida; order Santalales; family Viscaceae; genus Viscum; species Viscum album. The sequence continues at coordinate 236,735,098 of OY728164.1, forward strand.
TTCTTGAGAGCATCTTACAATTTATTATTCTTGCTTCCCAAGGATTCTTTCTGAGCCAGGTTATGTGATCTTTTCTTCTTTTGAGCTCTGGATACAGTTGGAGATTGACATGTATCTATTTGACCACTTTTGCACACATACTAGATGTTATCAAGCAATCCAAATCTGTTAGCGGTAAACAGATGTCTATGGACCTGTGGATGTTGCCTCTTTTCCTCTGTCTTTCTCCCCCTTGGCATGGGCTTCCTCTGTGCTTTGGCATTCAGTGGATTGTACCAAAAATCATTTGCACAATGCCCATACTTGTTACAACACCAACACTGACCCACAAATCTTGACCTCTTCAGTCCTTCTGATTGTTGGGTACTTTTCTTGAATTGTTGTGCTGCTTCAGGACAGCTTTCTTTCTTCATTGTCTTCATCCATACTTGTTTGGAATTATTCTTCCATCCTGCACTTTTTGTGGAAACACAATTAGAAGCATGAGTACAAGATGGTATGGATGGTACCGTCTTTTTAGAAGATGTTGCCCTTTCATTAGAGGATGTCTTTCTTTTAGAATCATCCTTCTCAAAGCTCACTTGAGTAGCAACATTTCTTCTTTCAGCTGACTGGGAGGCTTCAGCTTTGGGTGATTGCAGATTTTTCAATATCACCTCCAGTTCAAAGCATTTCATGTTGAGGGAGTTCTTCTCATCCTCAACCAATCTTAGCCTACCTTCCCAATTCTGTTTCAGCTGTTCTAACTGGTCTTCATGCACCTTCTTCATTTCTTGTAAGGAATTGTAAAGCTCCTTTACCCTGTTTACTTTGTCTTCAAGTTGAGCATCTCTGACATTCATTGAAACTTTGTGCCTCTTTTCCAGTTCATAGAAAACATCTTTGACCACTGTCTTAAAGAATTCTTTCTCAGAAAGGCTTCTTTTCAATTCTTCAGTAGTGTCTTCATATCTTTCATTGCAAAGGGAAACGGTTTCATCTTTAGCCTTCACCAGCTTTCTGAGAGTGTTGGTTATGTGAACCCTTTTAGCCAACTGATCTTCCATTGTATTGGCTTCTTCTTCTAGCTGTAATTTTTCTTCTTGAAGATCAAGGATGCCTGTAGCTATACACATTGCCACTTCCTTGGGGACTGTCTTCTGAAGATATTCGATTGCACTTTGAAGATCTTTCATTGTTCCAACTTTATCACAGCTAGGACAGGCTTTCTTCATCTTCTTGGCCTATTTCTTCTTTCTATTTTTCTGAGTCTTGGAAGATATCTCCATTTGAGGTTGGTTGCTCATTTCCTCAAATCTGCACTTCATAAATACTCCCTTGGATCTTTTAGGGGTAACCTTCCCTCTGATACCAATTGAAGTGCCCAGATCAGTGTGAATAACTGAGAGGGGGAGGGGTGAATCAGTGATCCCTTAAAACTTTTTACTAATTGATTCTTTATCAATTAAACCTCTATGGCTGGTTAAAGCCTCGATCCACTCTTCTTGTATCTCTCAGCCTTTCCTTGAGTGATGCTAAAATGTAAAGGCACAGGACACAAGGATTTACAAGGTTCGGCACCAAATGCCTACGTCCTTGCCATGTTGGTTATACGCCCCAACATGGTTTCTTCCATTATAATCTGTTAGTATTACAATGGTCGATACAACATCCCACTGTATCTCTCCTGAGTCCCACAAGAGGGTCTTTATACTGCGTCTCCCAGTGTTACCAGAGTCCCACTGGCCTGCTCCAGAATCCCAATGAAGACTTCTTCCACCCTGAGTCTCACAGGGGGCTTCTCCTGGCTCCTCGAGTCACACGAGTAGCTCTTCTTCTTGTTCAGCTCTTCAAGTATCTTCAGCAGCCTGGGATAAAGACTGCTGGCCTTGCTCTTCTCTTCTGATCACTTGTGGTTGATCAGGGCTTCTCATCTAGCTCAGGCTTTATCTCCTTCTTCTCAGGATGACCTGGCTTCTCTTTTCAAGAAACTTCAACAACCTCTGATAAGGTTAGTTGGTCTTGCTCAACTACTGAAAACTCATCCAAATAATATCTTTCACTTCAGCTTGGCTTCAGTCTCACTTCATCACAACTTCATGCACTGAGTGCATGGCATCTCTGCTTCCTCATGCACTGACTGCATGGCCTCTCAATATTCTTCAAGATCTCCTGTCTTGGACAACTCAATTGCACACCACTGATCTAATCTTTGATTACGTGCGCATGTGCATGCATGCATGCATGCACTCCCATTTCCTCTTCTTGGTGCAGTAGACCCACAAAGGGTGTAACACTCTAAGCACACACCAACTTCTCAAACTTCACACACTTTATTCAATTTTTCTACACACTTAGATTGTGTGTTCTACAATAGTGTGAGTGTCCTCTTTTCTTTCTTCTTAGTGTGTATACTTATGTTTTCACACACACTATGGTTCGGCCTTCGCTTGTTTTGCACAAACAACTTGTTCCACGTTTTGCACACACTTAAGCTTGGCCTCCACTATTTTTGCACACCCACAAGCTATGACTCGGCCTTCCTTTATTCTTTGTGCACACAAAGCACAGATCCTCCTTCTCTTGCACACAACTAAGGTGTCTCGGCCTTGTTATTTCTTTTCTACACACACACACCAATGTGTGGTCTCAGCCTCCTCCATTGCACATCTACTGCCCGTAGGTTCTTCTCGCAAATCCAATGGGTGCAAGACATTGCGCAAGGGTGTGCATCCCCTCTCCTTCAACACTGTCATGCAAGGGCTTGATGCAAGCGCGCAAGTGTGCACTGCCAACCAGTCACGCAAGCCTCGGGTGCAACCGGTGCAAGGCGCGCAAGGCCTCGGGTGGCCACTGCCGCACAATTGCTTACCGCGCAGGGGGCTGCGGTGCACAGAGGGAGCGCGCAAGTTGGCGCAGCCCAACCTCTTCTTCTTGTCGCGCAAAGGAGCAGCGCGCAAGGGACTTCACCACGCATGTGTGCGCGGGGCTTCGTCTTCGCGAGGCAGAGGGCTCTCACGGGACACAAATCTTCAACATGAACTTCAGCAAACTCAATGAGAGCCTCGAGCTCTCCTTTATATAGGCAGAGGAATGCCTCAGCCCATCCGCGTGATACAACTTTGAACTCCCGAAGATTTCGGGTATTCAAGATTCTGTGAAATATTGTTTTTCTTTTTATATCACGTGGGTTCCATTTTCTTCGGCCTTCTTCAAATGCATGCGTCGCGGAACGTGTGCATGAAAACGCATGCATGGCCTTCATCCATGCAAAGCATCAATCAACATGGCCTCGCACCTTCGATTGCTTCGGCCGATCTTCGAATTCTTTATCGATGCATGCATGCAACATTTTAATGCATGCATGAGTTCGTTATGGCCTAACGATCACAATGGAGGTCTCGGTTTGCTCGGAGGTGGCCGGGAACTCAAAAACCGTCGTCGGGATGCCTCTGGTTCAGCGGGAGACATCGGGGAGCTTTGGGCGAGCTCAAGGTTGAGGATGGACTCTCCGGCCTTTGGATCGGGCGATTGAAAGACATCGGACGGCCTGGATCTGAACGTGAGCGGCGCGATGCGATGAGCGGCGGAGATCGAGCGCGCGATGAGATGGACGGCCAGGATTCGCTCCCGATGATTTTTCCGCATCCCACATCGAAACGACTCGCGGAATTTCCGCGGTATAACATCCAAGCACTGCCGGCCTCCCTTCAGTTGCACTTCTCCCCTCTCGGTGCCGCCCCGCACCGAGTTCTCCCTGCGGGCGCGCTCTGCGCCCACTATGCACCTTCGGGCGCGCCACTGGCGCCCACTATGCACTGCTTGACACTCGCGGGTGCACTCATGCGCCCCTACCGCGCTCCTCCGGGCGTGCCCCAGACGCCTATGCGGTGTCTTGGGTGCGTCCTGCCACCCTGGGCTCGCCCCACGGGTTCCCCCATGTGTGTGGTGCCTAGCGCCCATTCCTTGGGGTTGAACCCTCAAGGTGTCTACGGGCTGGCCATATTTTTGGCTAAGGCAAAGAATGAGGAACTTTGTCAAATACAAAGTTGTCCTATGAGTATAATCCATATGCCACATGCCACATGCCACATGCCCTTCAATCCATTCTTCTCCTTCATCTTCTTCTTGAGAATTCAAACATTAATCTTCTTGATTAGAAACAACTCCTCAATTTATAATTCTTCTTCATCATCTCATTTTTTACTTAGGAGAGAATTCTCAAGGATCTTCATCAACCGAACTCCTGAATCACATAACTTCTTCAATGAACTTCGTTGATCTAATCAGACATCAAATTGGATCTTCTTCAAATTCACATGCACTAAGTGATAGTGCATGGACTTAATTAGTACCGCTTCATCCACTTAGGAGTTGTGGATGGTTCTCCTCATCTCCTCATGCATTGTCAGTACAATGCATGGTCTTCAAACATTGTTGTGACATTGTATCCAGTTGATACAAGTTCTTGGAACTTTAAGAACAGATCAACAATCGTCTTATTTACATATAGAATGTTTCAACCACAACATCCTATGTCACTTAGTGAATCTACTAAGTGACATGTCTCTAAGTACCATGGCCATTCTCCATTCATCACCAACACCATCACATCCTTTGTCATTCACATATTGAACCTTCTTCACATCCATCCATTCATTCCTTGACAACAACATACCTCATTGACAACAAATGCAACACAGTGCACTTCATGTATCATAGGAGGGTTTAGATAACATTGAAGATTATGATGTTTTATGTGAGGTTATATTATGATTTATAGATAAAATAATGGGTTAATAATTTTATGGTTAATTGTAAGTTCAATGTAATAAAAACCACTTTTTAGTCTGTATGATAAGATATTTTAATTTTAATAATGAAGTTTTTGTAGAATATTATTTTTAAGCTAATTATAGGATATTAATGTTTTTTAAAATTAAATGTATGAGATACCCTTTGAGGTTAAAAAAATTATTTAATATTGAACTTATTATGATTATTTTAAGTATTTTATCATATTTTTTTATTGTTATAAAAATTATATATATTTTTAAATGGACGTCTTGTAGACCATGTGACATATCACCGTGTTAGGTAAGGTCATGGGAATTGAAACCAATACTATAGAGTGACAATGGTATATAACCTACCACATGCCTATATGATTTCCTAGTTAGAATTATTTTTTATTAAATTTAAACAAACTAATGTGTAGTTGTTAAGTTCATTTTTGGAACTTATATTTAATCATATTGATAAACATGGGATTGGAAATTTATTGGGTAATTAAGTGATAAATGTTATTTAGGAAGAAATTCACAATTTTGGGAAACATATATAATTAAGCTAAATAAATACTAAAGAAATTAATTTGATGAAAAAAAAGATGAATTATGTTAGGGGGACATATGTAAGTTGATTATGGATTTATATTGATTTACGTTATTTATAGATTTGATTATCATATCCTAGATATTATCTTATTATAGTGATTTCATTTTGGTATGAGGCTTTTAGAGCCATTTATGTGATTTGGGGAGAAATGATAATTTTACCATAGAAGTATATGTTATAAATTAATTCTAATTTCTGGGTTTCAATATTAATCTTGAATGTTATGATGAAATTTTTGTTTTGTTATTTTTTGAATGATCTATATTCAACTTTGGATAATATTATTTAATTGTGGAGATAAATTTTATTTTAATCATATAATGGTTTAAATTTTTTATATAATTATCTTCTCTTATAATATCCATTTTTTGGTTAATGCCTATGTTACGAAAGATTATATTTTTATTAATTTTAGATTTACTGATGTAAAGAATTCATTTTTTATGCTTTATTCATGAAAAAATCATATTGAATACACATTTTTTGGATAAAGAAATTATATTATAGTTGAAAGTGATTAATGAATTAAATTATAAAATTCATGAAATTATGTTCCCATATGTTTTTATTTAATTTCATTAATTAATTCCTCAACACAATCAAAAAGTCCTTTAAATAAAATGGTTATCCATGTACTTTGATAAACGATAAATCAATAACTCGTTAAACCATCACAGATTTACATTTTTGGGATCATAAAATTTATCACGACCATGTTCTCAATCACTCTATAGCAGTCACTAGGATTAATTTTTTTTATCTCCAGTGACCTTTCAATATCCTTTTCTCTCTTAACAAGTGAATGTTTCATTAATACTTTTTAAAGTTTGGGGTTAAAATAAATGTATTTTGAAATATAAAAACCTTATTATTGACCATGAATTCAAAATTACGTGGATAGAATTACTAAATTGGGAGATAAAGAAAAATCCCCAAAATTTAAAAGGAAACAATTTGTTCAATGGAATACAATATATGTCACATCGTGTTTAAATGAATAACTAAGTATCATTATTTTAATGTGATTTTCATAACCTATCAGTTAAATTTGAGGTTATGGATAAGAATAAATTTTTTATAGAATAAATATAAATGTCCAAATAAATATTAATTTATTTTTATTTTCTTATAATGTAATCAAATAATATTTAAAAAAGTCATTATATTATTCAAAAAATATTTTTTCTTCAAATATGTGTTCTTAAACTATTTTTGTGTGAGTATATAAATTTATAAATTTTCTTCAAAATTTATTTAAAAAACCTTATTTATATTTTTAATCTATTATTTCAAAAATATCTTTAATTTATTTTCTTTAAGTTTTGTAAAAAAATTTATTTTTCAAGGAATAGTGAAAAATATAAATTTTTATTGAAAACATTTTTTTATTGTAAAGTATTTACACTGTCAAATAATTTTTTTAATTTTAAATTATCATTACTTTATTTTTATTAATATAATAAAATTATGGTTTTTTATATCTATTTTATAATTGGATGTAGTATGAAAACATTTATAATAAAAAAAACTAGAAAACTACATTTTGTTGCATTTTTTAGTATAGTTAAAAATTAAATTCTAAAAAATTGTGATTTTGAAATTTTTAAAATGGATTATGTGTTTTCCATCAAGGATTATAAATTTATTAAATATTTCTCTTTTATTTTTATTGTTAATATGAATATTATCCTTGGAACATTTTTTACCATGATAAAGGGTAAATCAGGTAAATAGGGGTGAAAAGGGTATGATGAAGACTATTTAATTACCCTTAAACTTGCCCAAACATTACTTTATTAATATTTATAATCAAAAATCATTCAATGTTCTAATATATGCCCTTTTTCAAACATTAATTAATTTTTTTATTTATAATATTTTATTTAATGAGAAGATAAACATGTCAGACTCTTATTTTGAGTATATCTTATATTTTTAATAATATGTAATCTAGATGATATGTTAGAATATAAAAATTTATTTTAAATTTTTAAAATATATATTCATCATGGTTATTTATTTTTAATATTAATTAAATAAATTATTACCTTAATATCTTGCACAATACTGATGTGGTAATTATTAAATTAATAGAAAAACTAAATAAATGGTAATAGAAATATTAATATAAATACAATTTGTTATATTTAATGCTAAAAATAAAATTATATATTACCTTTAAATGTTAGCTATTTAATCAAATATTTTTTTATAATAATAATAATGGTGTTGATATCATTAATTTCAAATTAATTAATTGTTCTTAAAATTGAAATTATAGATATTTTATAATAATTAATATTTCATTAAATGATAAAAAATCATAATATTCTAATATTTCACCATGTTATTATGATAAGGTTTAAAATATAATTAATGATCCATTTCTAGGCCATTTTCCCTTATATTAAAGCTATATAATCCCTCAATGTATAAAACTATATGTCTTCATGGTAAGAGTTAAATGTGAAAAATAATGGTTGAAACCAAAATATAAGTGTATAAATTTAGTCAAAACATATCTAAATTATTTTTATTAGGGTAGAAATACCCATAAAAATAATATATTATACACAAATCTATTTTTAACAAATTTTAATAGAAAATTAAATTATATTAATTTACTATTTCTTGAAATACATTGGGTTCTCGTCCCCTTTCTTATAAATGGGAACAACTTATTTATATTTCACCACACATAAAATCATTTTTTCATCCATATCCTAACATAAAACCTAATTATGACACCTTATATATTTTTAGAGGTCTTATATTAAGAATAACAACAACCTCTGTGGTATTAAGTTGTTATAAAAAGTGATTATCTGAATAAAATGTATCATTTTTAGTATATATTTTTTTGGTTTATTTTTAAACATCACTAAAAAATTATAAAACCTTGATAAAATACTAAATATAATATCCTATATATTATCATATTTTTTTATGTTTGGTTAATCACCAATATCAATCTCTACTTCTATAAAACGGGAAAAAATTCACCATTCATATAAATAGTGGACTACTAGTTTGAGAAACGATATAATTCTGTATACATAACCATATAACAAGTACTTTTATAATGATTGAATTAATATTTATATTATATTAATTATTTATTTATCATCATCAAAATACAATATATCATTTATGTTCTTACATTTCAACACAAAAAATAATAATAACATTTTATATGTGTACGTGTGGACTACCACCTCCATAAAGCAATGTGATTTTTTTCATAAAAAAATTCACATGGAATATACAGAATTAATAAGTAATATATGATATAATGATCATTATACAAAGGTTATTTAATAATAAAAATTTTCATAATGATCGTTGAAAATTTTAAATTATACACATTCATACATATAATGTAACACCCCTGGTAAATAAAGAATATGACATTTTTATATTTATCTATATTTGTGAATAAAATATTAATATTACTTTAAAGGGGACACTATGCTCGATGGCTTACCCAATACGCAACAACAAGTTTCTTGGGAATCTTACGTTGCGCTCTAATAATAAAATAATATTATTTTAAATGGTAGTTAACATGTAGCCGTTGTATTGGCGGGAATAGATAGAAATAACTAAAATATGATTATAAATGTTTTTAAATGTTTTTACATTTATCCAATAAAATATAAAGGCTAAAAAAATGGAAAGAATTAAATTTTAGGCGTATATGCCCTGGTTTTCACAAAAGGGTCACTTATCGCCTTTTGATGGTGAACCTTCATTAAATATAGTTTTTTTCACTCTTATACATTCAATTGGACCAAATAAAACTATTCTTAAGAATTGGGACATCAAAATTTACTTTGTGTAAATTCTTGGTATCTTTCCGATAAAGTTCATTTTTTTAAATGAATAGTGTAAAATGTTGTATTTTAATTCAAAACCTCTTTTTAATCTAATTTATTTATATGATTAGATTATCTTTTGAATTTGTTTTAAAGTGAAATTAGAATATATTTTTACCTTTAAATCCAATAGTGGTCGTTGGAATTAATTTCACTTTGAAATCAGACTTAAACCAGTGTCAATCTTTTGATACTTATTGTTTCATAAAAACACGCTATTTGATCTGACAGCAGGAATTAATTATTAAATTAATTAATGTGACTTATATTTTATGAATTTTATAAAATAGACATCATTTTTGAATTCTCAATATCAAATATTGCTTAGGATGAATTTTTGGTAATTTTCTGAAAAACTCCAATTTTTTATGAATAGTGAAACCAGTAAGTGGTAATCAAGCAAACTGATTTTTCAGTTAAATGAAAGATTACCACTAATGTCTATTGAATTTTAAAAATCTGACATACATGGTTGTCATTAGTATGTAAAATGTGGTTCAATGGAATGAAAATAATTTTTTTGGTGAATAGTAACTTTTTTTCATTAATCGCGATTAGAGGTAATTAGTGTAATGTAAGGTAAAAATGATATTATAAAAATATTAAAACACCATGACACTTGTCCTACCACTATTGGATGAGTCATGGCCGACCCAGACAACCCATGGGTCAACTTGCGGACCCCATGGAGCTACTATGGTTGGAAAATGACATTAATATATATTTATTTAATGTTAAAATTAAATTGACACAAACATGAGTTGTTTTACTAAAATAGGTTTTAAGTGGGGTTACACTAGTCCAAATTTTGACTATAAATATTAATTAGAAATATAAAAATATTTCTTACATCATAGTTTTTTTTATAATTTTTATATATTAAATAAATAAATTTAATTACGACATCATGATGATGCAACGATGACCTCATTAATGAACAGTTTAAATAAAATGAAATGATAATATAAAATATAAGACCTACACTTATCCAAAAACTATTGGATGGGAATATTTCGAAGCCTTATCATCTTATCTTGAAAATATATCAATGTGGGACCTTATAATTCGAAAAAAAACTTTTGAAAATAAAATAATAGTTTCATGATTTCCAAAAGTGCCCCTCCTCTCCTCTTATAAAAGGCCCACACCTCTACCTCATTTCACACACTCCTCAAGCCTTTGGATCGGCCATACCATTCCCATTTACTCTCTCCACATCCCTATCCTCATCCTAGAGGATTCCCTTTGGGCAGAATCCTTTAAAAGGAAGCCTTTAGGCTCAAATCAAAAGGAGTTACACTTTTAAAGGTAATTCATTCTGTCATGTTCATTTGTTTTATTTTGCTTCTCCAACCCCCTAAACTCTTTTTATTTACTTCTTTTGTAAAAAAACCAGTATATTAAATATACTAAGATTTTTTTATAAGATTTATTCGAGCTACACACTCACACAACTACATCAAATGGTTAAAGAACATACGGTTTCCGTGGATGGCGAAATTCCGCCTCCCGAAACGATGATTGTTCAACACTCATATAACACTTTCAAAGGTGGAAATTTAGATGACAATATATTTATATATGATATATAATATGTTTATGTTTTACTTAAGCTTATGTATTTTCATTTTGGTCATACCTTTACGGTTTCCATTATGGGTAAACGTGATATCTTCATTTAAGGAAGTGCGAACTACAGCCCCCTCAAAGTGATGTGATTCGTTAATGCCATATGTGGGACGTATAAAGGATATATTTAAAGTTATTATATATGATTTAATACTAGAATTATAATATACCTCTATATCATTATTATTCCATTCCATAAAAATATGAAATAGAAATGAAAGTAGCGTTCATGCGTACGTACGGCTTACCGTCTCCATGAACGGTGCATTTCATTTCTTATCCCCTAATGTAATGTACTATTATAAGAACATGTATATAATGAATATATATGATTAATGATACATATAAATGATGAATATAATTCTCGAATTAATATATACATACCTCTCATTTAGTTTTAATCCCATTAATATGACATAGAAATGAAAGTAGCGTTCATGCGTACGTACGGATTACCGTCTCCATGAACGGTGCATTTCATTTTTTACCTCTAAATGATTATGTAAATACATGTATATTCTGGATATATATGATATATATGAATTCAAAATCATGAATATAATTCTGGATATAATGAACATTTGACCACACGAACAACATGTAATTGTAAGAAGTCCACTTTCGACTTAAGAACCAAATATCGACAAAACAAACATTATTAACTTAAATGATTACATAATGTTTTTAACATGACAATAAGTGATCTAAAAGGAATAATGAACTAGAAAAAGGTTCTTAATAATGTGGAAATTAAATCAAGTTTATTATTCAGGATGTTAAAGAACGATCGAGTCAAGTCGGACCCGAGGTAAGGGATCCTACTCCTCTCTTTCTTTTTAAATACACTCTTTTATGTCATTCCTTTTAAAGATCATCTTTCTTGTTATTGGGATGGTATTTTATATTACTCTTACTGTAATTTTTATGTTCATGTGATGAGAGACCCTATTTTCTCTCATCAATCCATTTTGGAAGTTTTGAGTGGCGCCGTTAGGCTGCCAAATTTTCATAAGAGATATAACCTCTCTCTTTCTTTTTAAGTACTCTTCTTTATGTCACTTATTTTAAGATCCTCATTTTCATGTTGGGGGATGTTATTTTATATTCCTCTTGCTGTAAATTCTATTGTAATATGATGGTATACTCTATTTTATCTCATCAATCCATTTTGGAGGTTTTAAGTGGCGCTGTTAGGCTGCCAAGTTTTCGTAATGGATTTTTCATCTCACTTTTATTCCCGTGAGATTTATGCTAAATTTTCCACAATTTTATTTGAGTGGTGTATGTACTTCCCATTATTTTACTCATTGTGTAATATACTTTTTTATGGGTATTTACATCAATGTTGTTTTGTCCTTCTTTCACGTGGTGTATGTTTCGAAAGATACCCATGTCGGTAAGGGAACCTTTCACCCTACTCTTTTTAAAAGACTTCTTTTGTTGGGTATTTTAATTTACATATTGTTATGTTGGGATATGTTCTCATATATCCTTATTGATGAAAATTTTATGTCCATGTGATGAGATACCCTTTTTTATCTCTCATCAACTCATTTTTATGTGACGCTGTTAGGCTATCAGGGAACTTCTTAACCCAATTTCGATTTCTTTGGGTTAAACATGTAGTTATTGAATGTGTCATCCTTTGAATATGTGGGAATGACCTTTGATTATTTGACACTTAATATCCACTTATATTTGGTGTATTCGTTTGTCACACATAATTATGTAATTGATTTATCCTTAAACCAACGATACTGTCTTCGTATGGGACTTCGTCTCAATCTCCTTTCATTGAGGCATATTTTAATTTATACACAACCTTCTTTTATATGGTGTATAAACCCCTTTGACTTTTACGGTTATTCAAAAGGAATATTTTAAATATGAAGCGTTTTACTAAACGATAAAATGGAATGTTTTTCTTGTCGTATGTATGCGGTGACAACGACTTCTCTGCCGCCGTGACCATTATTTGAGTTTCGGCTTCCTCTACAAGACATACTTAATTTTTAAATGAAAAAGTAAATACCATGTTTTACTTTGGTATTGAGAATGGTTTTCATAATGTTTTTATTTCAATGTGTTGTATTGATATCTCGTGATTGAAATGTGGAAATGTTATGTTTCCTTTATGCATGTTTTATGAATTAGGTTATGGTTCTTGGGCATTATTATGAAGATGGGTGGTTCTGTGATAATCTTTGGGTGGGTGAGCCCGTTATAGCTCTCCAATGCATTGGGTAACGCGAAGGAGTGAAACGTTAAGGTTTCTCCTAAGATATTTAGGGAATATACTGTGATGGGTATTCCAAACGTAACTAAGAGGGTTACTCCCTACGTTAGAATGTTATGAATGCCTCAAGATACCTTTATGTCTTATGATTTCTATGATTTATTCATGATTTTATGAGGTAAGTTAAAGTTCCTATGTTTTATGGGTAAAGTATGATTTCATCCTTATGTATATATGAACTCATGTTTCCCTTCCATATTTCTATAACCCTTACTGAGCTTTTTATGCTCATCCCAAGTTTTTGAAACGTTTTTCACAGGACCTAAAGTTGAATTTGGTCAAGGATGGGATCAAGAAATGTCAAGCTGCCCAAAAACAAGGAACTAGACATGACTCTTTTGTTCAAGAGTTTTCATTTTGTGAAAAAAAACGGAAGTTGAGTAGATGTGTCTACTTTGTAATCTTTGAGATGTATTAATTATGTCCTAATTCTCTAAAACTCTAAACCTAAAAAGATCCTCAATGTGTAATCTTGTGATTACTCAAGATTATATATGGTTTAAGGCTGGGGCCTTATAGTTGGTATCAAAGGTCGGTTTAGACAAATTTAGGGATTAGGAGTTTTTGTGAGGCACATGATTAGTCCCTATAACTATTATTTCAGTTAAATCCTTATTTTAAAACTTTTTTTTCAGGTCAAGTAAAGTCGGTTACGAATGGAAGGAGGAGGATCTCAAATGACATTCCTATCTCTTCCTGATGACATGCTTGCAATTATTATTGAAAAGTCATTTTCGGATGATTGTGAAACTTTTTCTAGCATACAACTCACTTGCAAGCATTTGTTTGAGATATCAAACACCTCCCCTATACCTTGTTTTCATCGTGGATCATGGGTTGTTTTCAGAAAAATACTATTTTCACAATATTCTCATGTTTTCAAGAGAGGTAAATATTATCAAGGTATTTTCAAATATTTTACCTTATCACAAGAATTTGAAGCATATTATGATTTTAAAAATGGTGCTGAGGAAGGAGACCCTTGCGCAACCATTTTATATTTGATTTTAAAATATAGTCTCACATCACATACTTATGGTATTTTAAAAGGACCAATGATAGAATGTTTCATCTCAATTTCCGTCCGACTATTTTTTAGAAATCATTTTTTATCAGATGTTTTGGAATTATATGTCATACATGATTATTTTCCAAAACTTTTTTTCTGTGAACACCCATATGTCCCATGTTTCACGAGGTGTATTTGGATGGAGGAAGCAAATGATTTTGAAGGATCTCTAAATCATTGTTGTAATGCATGGGACTTCAACCTACGTGAGCAAGATGACGATGAAACCGAGTGGACGCCATGATCAAGGTATGATGTTATTCATTTTGGGAATCGTTTTATTTTATCTTATGGTGGTGAAATAAGACTTCAAGAATTAAGGTGTTGAGATCATAATGAATGTGGATGAAAATTAAACATATAAGGAAACTATTGAGGTTAAAACATGTTAGGGTTATTTTTGGAGTTTTATAAAAAGGACAACATGCAGACCATGTGACAACATATCGCATCGGACAAAGCTGCGGGAATTGAACCCACAAAAAAAGTGCAACTGGTATTTATCGCCCACCACTGTACTACATGAAGTCCCTGGTTAGTTTGACTGATTCCTTTTAGTTAGATGATTTTATGAATTACGAGTACGTTTATTTTGGGTTATCTATGGAAATTATTAACCTATCATGGAGGATATGTGATTAGGTTAATTACTTTTCAATATGAGACATTAAGAGTAACTGATGTTATTTGGAGATCAGTGTTAATTTGTACCTTGGAAGACTATGTGACTAAATCCTTCAAATATTTGGGTTTCCATCTTAGATTGGTTTAATTTGAAGAATTTTATGGACAAATAGTTTATTGAATGGTCTTTGTTGAACTTTGGGTATTGTTTGATAAATTTCGGAGATTAAGAATAGATTTTTTTTAAGGATGATCCTTTTTGGGTATTATCTGATCTCATAATAACTTTTTTTGTTTTATTTTTGGTTAGGGTCTAAAGACATGGGAAATGTATAGTTCTCTTTTGTGGATTAGGTGATTCTCAGGAATTTGATTATAGTACTCTTAATGCGAACAAGTCTTCCTAAATACTCATCGTTTGGGGAAAATATGAGTTTGTGTAAGGAATCTAATAAAAGTTGAAAGTCCACATGATAAGTGATTATGTTTTCTTATGAATAAATTCCCTAATAAAAATTAAAGCAAAACAAAAATGTTGTTTATTAACTTTTCCTACAGGGGAATCGAATACGGTTTAACCCATCACAAGTTTGTGATTTTTTATGGTTAACTTTCTCCTAGACATGTTTACTATCACTCTCCCTCAGAACATGACCCTTTGTTTTTTCTTCCATGTCCATGTTTTCTTACATGGAATCCTAGCATGGGTTAACTCGGGTGACCTCTGTACTCCTCTTTCTTTCTTTTAAAGTGATTGTTTTATTAACTCTTGTTTCGATGTGGGATTTTCAATGAAGTTTCTGAGCCCAATTTTAAAATTACGAGGATGCAATTCCTAAAAGGGGGGAAGGATGTAACACCCCAGGTAAATAAAGAATATGAAATTTTTATATTTATACATATTTGTGAATAAAATATTAATATGACTTTAAAGGGGACGCTATGCTCGATGGTGTACCTAACACCCAACAACGAGTTTCTTGGGAATCTTACGTTGCACCCTAATAATAAAATAATATTATTTTAAATGTTAGTTAACATGTAGCCGTTGTATTGGCGGGAATGGATATAAATAACGAAAATATGATTATAAATGTTTTTAAATGTTTTTACATTTATCCAATAAAAGATAAAGGCTAAAAATATGTAAAGAATTCACTACTTGAAAACTATTCTTTACCAACGGTTTGGAACCATTGGTATAGGCCTCCAAACCGTTGGTATAGGTAATATGAAATCTATACCAACGGTAATGTAACCGTTGGTATATAAATTCCAAAAATAAAACATTCGCTAGGATTTGATCCTAGGACCCCTCGTTTATCATTGAACGACTCAACCACAAACCTAACATGACTTTTGTGATCATAATTACATAAATATATATATGTATTCTCATAAACAGTTTAAATTTTTATTTATATAATGTTTTGGTTACGAAGGTCTGAAAAAAAATGGAAGTACCTATACCAACGGTTTTAACAACCGTTGGTATAGGTATTGGTTGCGGTTTGGCCAAACCGTTGGGAAAAGTGGCATTTTTAGGGACCTTTCCCAACGGTTTGGCCAAACCGTTGGGAAAAGTGGCCAATTTAGGGGCCTTTCCCAACGGTTTGGCCAAACCGTTGGGAAATGGGACCTATACGAACGGGTTTTTCAAACCGTTGGTATAGAAGCGTTGGGAAAGATCTAATTTCCAGTAGTGATTCAATTTTAGGCGTATATGCCCTGGTTTCACTAAAGGGTCACTTATCGCCTTTTGATGGCGAACAGTCATTAAATATAGTTTTTTTCACTCTTATACATTCAATTGGACAAAATAAAACTCTTCTTACGAATTGGGACATCAAAATTTACTTTGTGTAAATTTTTGGTATCTTTCCGATAAAGTTCATTTTTTTAAATGAATAGTGTAAAATGTTGTATTTTAATTCAAAACCTCTTTTTAATCTAATTTATTTATATGATTAGATTATCTTTTGAATTGGTGTTAAAGAGAAATTAGAATATATTTTTACCGTTTAATCCAATAGTGGTCGTTGGAATTAATTTCACTTTGAAATCAGACTTAAACCAGTGTCAATCTCTTGATACTTATTGTTTCATAAAAACATGCTATTTGATCTGACAGTGGGAATTAATTATTAAATTAATTAATGTGACTTATATATTATGAATTTTATAAAATAGACATCATTTTTGAATTCAGAATATCAAATATAGCTTAGGATGAATTTTTGGTAATTTTCTGAAAAGCTCAAATTTTTGATGAATAGTGTAACCACTAAGTGGTAATCAAGCAAACTGATTTTTCAGTTAAATGAAAGTTTACCACTAATTTGTATTGAATTTTGAAAATCCGACATACATGGTTGTCATTAGTATGTAAAATGTGGTTCAACGGGATGAAAATAATTTTTTTGGTAAATAGTAACTTTTTTTCATTAATCGCGATTAGAGGTAATTAGTGTAATGTAAGGTAAAAATGATATTATAAAAATATGAAAACACCATGACACTTGTCCTACCACTATTGTATGATTAATTTCCGACCAATAAAACCCATGGGTCAACTTGGGGACCCCATGGAGCCACTTTGGTTGGAAAATGACATTAATATATATTTATTTAATGTTAAAATTAAATTGACACAAACATGAGTTGTTTTACTAAAACAGTTTTTAAGTGGGGTGACACAAGTCCCAATTTTGACTATAAATATTAATTGTAAAGATAAAAAGATTTCCTACATCATATTTTTTTTTAATTTTTAGATATTAAATAAATTAATTTAATTACGACATCATGATGATGCAACGATGACCTCATTAATGAACAGTTTAAATAAAATGAAACGATAATATAAAATCTAAGACCTACACTTGTCCAAAAACTATTGGATGGGAATATTTCAAAGCCTTATCATCTTATATTCTACATATATCAATGTGGGACCTTAGATATTCGAAAAAAACTTTTGAAAATAAAATAATAGTTTCATGATTTCCAAAAGTGCCCCTCCTCTCCTCTTATAAAAGGCCCCCACCTCTACCTCATTTCATACACTCCTCAAGCCATTGGCTCGGCCATACCATGCCCATTTACTCTCTCCACATACCTATACTAATCCTAGAGGATTCCCTTTGGGTAGAATCCATTCAAAGGAAGCCTTTAGGCTCAAATCAAAAGGAGTTACACTTTTAAAGGTAATTCATTCCCTCATGTTCATTTGTTTTATTTTGCTTCTCCAACCCCCTAAACTCTTTTTATTTACTTATTTTGTAACAACACCAGTATATTAAATATACTAGGATGTTGTTATAAGATTTATTCGAGCTACACTCTCACTCAACTACATCAAATGGTTAAAGAACATACGGTTTCCGTGGATGGCGAAATTCTGTCTCCCGAAACGATGATTGTTCAACACTCATATAACACCTTCAAAGGTGGCCATTTAGATGACAATATATTTATATATGATATATAATATGTTTATGTTTTACTTAAGCTTCTGTATTTTCATTTTGGTCATACCTTTATGGTTTCCATTATGGGTAAACGCGATATCTTCATTTAAGGAAGTGCGGACTACGGCCCCCTCAAAGTGATGTGATTCGTTAATGCCATATGTGGGCCGTATAAAGGATGTATTTAAAGTTATTATATATGATTTAATACTGGAATTATAATATACCTCTATATCATTATTATTCCATTCCATAAAAATATGAAATAGAAATGAAAGTAGCGTTCATGCGTACGTACGGCTTACCGTCTCCTTGAACGGTGCATTTCATTTCTTATCCCCAAATGTAATGTACTATTATAAGAACATGTATATAATGAATATATATGATTAATGAAACATATAAATGATGAATATAATTCTGGAATTAAAATATACATATCTCTCATTTAGTTTTAATCCCATTAATATGACATAGTAATGAAAGTAGCGTTCATGCGTACGTACGGCTTACCGTCTCCATGAACGGTGCATTTCATTTCTTACCCCGAAATGATTATTTAAATACATTTATATTCTGGATATATATGATATATATGATATCAAAATCATGAATATAATTCTGTATATAATGAACATTTTACCACACGAACAACATGTAATTGTAAGAAGTCCACTTTCAACTTAAGAACCAAATATCGACAAAACAAACATTATTAACTTAAATGATTACATAATGTTTATAAAATGACAATAAGTGATCTAAAAAGAATAATTAACTAGAATAAGGTTCTTAATATAGTGGAAATTAACTCATGTTTAATATTCAGGATGATAAATAATGATCGAGTCAAGTCGGACCCGAGGTAAGGGATCATACTCCTCTCTTTCTTTTTAAATACACTATTTTATGTCATTCATTTTAAAGATCATATTTATTGTTATTGGGATGTTATTTTATATTAATATTACTGTAATTTTTATGTTCATGTGATGAGAGACCCTATTCTCTTTCATCAATCCATTTTGGAAGTTTTGAGTGGGGCCGTTAGGCTGCCGAATTTTCATAAGAGATCTAACCTCTCCCTTTCTTTTTAAGTACTCTTATTTATGTCACTTATTTTAAGCTCTTCTTTTTTATGTTGGTGGATGTTATTTTATATTACTATTTCTGTAAATTCTTTTTTAATATGATGGTATACTCTATTTTATCTCATCAATCCATTTTGGAGGATTTAAGTGGCGCCGTTAGGCTGCCAAGTTTTCGTAAGAGATTTTTCATCTCACTTTTATTCCCATGAGATTTATGATACATTTTCCACAATTTTCTTTGAGTGGTGTATGTACTTCCCATTATTTTACTCATTGTGTAATATACTTTCTTTTATGGGTATTTACAACAATGTTGTATTGTCCTTCTTTCACGTGGTGTATGTTTCGAAAGATACCCATGTCGGTAAGGGAACCTTTCACCCTCCTCTTTTTAAAAGACTTCTTTTGTTGGGTATTTTAATTTACATATTGTTATGTTGGGATTTGTTCTCATATATCCTTATTGATGTAAATTTTATGTCCATGTGATGAGATACCCTTTTTTTATCTCTCATCAACTCATTTCGATATGATGTCATTAGGCTGTCAAGGGAACTTCTTAACCCAATTTTGATTTCTTTGGGTTCAACATGTAGTTATTGAATGTGTCATCCTTTGAATATGTGTGAATGACCTTTGATTATTTTACCCTTAATATCCACTTATATTTGGTGTATTCGTTTGTCACACATAATTATGTAATTGATTTATCCTTAAACCAAGGATATTGTCTTTGTATGGGACTTCGTCTCAATATCCTTTCATTGAGACATATTTTAATTTATACACAACCTTCTTTTATAAGGTGTATAAAACCCTTTGACTTTTATTCTTATTCAAAAGGAATCTTTTTTATACGAAGCGTTTTACTAAACGACAAAAGGGAATGTTTTTCTTGTTGTACGTATGCGGCGACAACGACTTCTCCACCGCCGTGACCATTATTTGAGTTTCGGATTCCTCTACAAGACATACTTAATTATTAAATGAAAAAGTAAATACCATATTTTACTTTGGTATTGAAAATGGTTTTCATAATGTTTTTATATCAATGTGTTGTATTGATATCTCGTGATTGAAATGTGGAAATGTTATGTTTCCTTTATGCATGTTTTATGAATTATGTTATGGTTCTTGGGATTTATTATGAAGACGGGTGGTTCCGTGATAAACTAAGGGCGGGTGATCCCGTTATAGCTCTCCAATGCATTGGGTAACGCAAAGGAGTGAAACGTTAAGGTTTCTCCGAAATGATTTAGGGAATATACTTTGATGGGTATTCCAAACCTAACCAAGAGGGTTACTCCCTACGTAAGAATGTAATGAATGCCTCAAGATACCTTTATGTATTATGATTTCTATGATTTATTCATGATTTTATGAGGTAAGTTAAAGTGCTTATGTTTTATGGGTAAAGTATGATTTCATCCTTATGTATATATGAACTCATGTTTCCCTTCCATATTTCTATAACCCTTAATGAGCTTTTTATGCTCATCCCAAGTTTTTGAAATGTTTTTCACATGACCTAAAGTTGAATAGGGTCAAGGATGGGATCAAGAAATGTCAAGCTGTCCAAAAACAAGGAACTAAACATGACTCTTTTGTTCAAGAGTTTTTATTTTGTGAAAAAAATGGAAGCTGAGTAGATGTGTCTACTTTGTAATCTTTGAGATATAATAATTATGTCCTAATTCTCTAAAACTCGAAACCTGAAAAGATCCTCAACATGTAATCTTGTGATTACTCAAGATTATGTAAGGTTTATGGCTGGGGCCTTATATATAACAAATTTATCACCCTGATTATATTGTATTTAATTTTTCATAACATTAGTTAATGGAAGGATTTAACATTTTATTTTTTAAGATACATGATAATTATTTAATGATTATTACTCTTTATTTTATGGAATTTTGACCTCTTTCATGATATTCAACCTATAGAATTCATTTCTAAATTTTGTACTGAATATCACAAAAACATTTTATGTGAACTTATATAATTAATAATTTGTTATAAAAAGAGATAAATCATTTATAAGGAATTATAAAATTAACAAAGGTTATCCTGAAACAAAATTATTGACCTGTGATTAATATTTTACAAGTTATGCAATTTTTGTGATGAGTCAGACTCAAGATAGGGGACATTATTTTAAAAATACTCCCGTAATGTTTCTTATTAATTATTTATAAAAATTCAAAATGAATGTTTTTCAAGTTATATAATAAGAGAGGATTTTCCCAACATCATGATGAATAAATTCAATGTATTTTTTTTCCAATGTTA
This sequence comes from Viscum album, assembly GCA_963277665.1. Taxonomy (NCBI): domain Eukaryota; kingdom Viridiplantae; phylum Streptophyta; class Magnoliopsida; order Santalales; family Viscaceae; genus Viscum; species Viscum album. The sequence continues at coordinate 236,756,820 of OY728164.1, forward strand.
TTTTAAATTCAAATTTTTTCCCTTGTAGGTGTCTTTTTTATAAAAAAATATATTATTTAAGAAAAAACATTTTTTCCCTTAAGATTATAATGAAACTTTCATTTATTTATTTTTGGGATATAGTTCATGCGAATTTTTTTATAATGATTAGTGCTTCTATTATAAACTAGTTATCATAGGCTCCATGATAATCCTAGTATGGATGGTTACATTAATAACCAATTTCATATGGTTCTATAATAAACCAATGATGGGTGGTTACGTTATAACTTCCAATGCATTGGGTACTCTGGAGAAAGGAGTTGAAAATATTAGTTATTCCATTTTTAATTATGGTGTGTACAATTATGTTCCAAGAAGCTAACCTAATTTTTATATATGTGCTAATATGTTTTCATAGAATTAATTTTATTCTAAAAAGGTAAAATAATAAATTTTTGGAAAATATTTTTCCACTCTTAGGGTAGAAAATAAAAGTTTTACAAATTTTTTTTATGGTTTTCCAATGGACTAAAAATTTCATTTATTTTTTCCCTTTCAATGATTTCTGTGACCATCCAATTTTTTAGGGTGTTTTTAATTGTTGTTTTGGATAATTTGAGGCAAGGATGAGAGTAAGTAAAACATTGTGAAGATTTAAAAGAAAATGAAAACATTTTTTATCTTAAAATGTATTTTATAGTGAAAAAAATGATTTTGAGTATATGTTTATAATTGTAATGTATGGCTTTACTATTTATGAGTTTTTCCTAATTATCTAGAACTCTAAAAAATATCCTTAGGATTGTAATAATGTGAATTATTGTTTAAAATCACTGAAATATGTAAATTTTAAGGCCTGGTATTTACATTTTAGTCTATTATATTCTTCTATTAAATGGTTAATTACATTTCATAAATTTTAAGTGTTAGAATAATGATTTCATTTATGACCTTATTGAGTAATGAAAAACATGTAATGGGACATTGGGTAAGATTTCTCACTAGTCTAAGGGTCTATAATATATCGAGTAGAGTGGAAATTTCATAATAGTCACACCATAATTTCTCCTATATTGATTAATCATTTCATATGGTTTTAATATTTTTTATGAAAAAATTTCATTTACATTCTACATTCGATTAATACAAATTTGTATAAATATATAAGGATTATATTTTCTACTATTAAAAATATATATATGTTCATTAATGAATTACACATAAATAAGGTTTGAATATGTTTATTTATTGAAATTAATATATTAGAAAAAAAATAATTTTATGAATGTATAAATGTAATGAAAATATTTGAAAGTATATGGAAAGGTAATAATAAATATTTGAATATTCTATGTTTATAATTCGATAAAACAATTCCTATGAAGACCTCAATCAATCAAAGTAGTTGATTTTTAAAAATATGGTCCCAATGTTGTCTCAATATGGAATATTCCGGAGTGGTGTGAATTGATATCAACAAATGAACATAAAAGTGTCCATCTCAATAAATTAAAATATTTAGAAGTCTCAAAAAATGAAAGATTCTAGGAGCAATAATGTAGAAAACCGATGGAAATTATGACTCTTTAATGTTATAAACATAACCAAGGTAAACTATCGAATAATAAATTAAAAACAATAGAAGTAAAAAATGAAATGGAGTTTAGGATTACAGTCCTAAAACTACATTAAATTATGATGAATGGATATACAGTTCCAACTGAGAGAACTCTTCTTTTTTATACCAATATTTTTGGAGGATCGGTAATCAATTCAATTGTATACATGTCATAACCTATTAACTTAATCAACCACACTAATATTAAGATATATGATATGAACATAGAAATTCCTTGAAAAATATTTTTAGTAGAAAACTCTATCCCTGAGATCATCAATAATTAAGTAGATTTGAAAAATGTTAAGGAATAGACTTCATTAAACTCAATATTTAGATGATTAAGATTCATTCCCATGAAATATTGACGATATTAAAGAATAAAAGGAATCTATTTGAAATAGAAAACCTTGATATTTAATGCAAAAACCCTCACCCAATATAATCTTAAAAAAACAAATAAAATCAATTAATATGAAAATATTTGAAATACGTAGATAGTTTATATCATGATGTAGAAAAATCCTCCATGTTTTTCAGGTTTAGTTATTATAAGAACAAATTGTTTTGCTTATCCTCTTCCTAATGTATTTTAGAATAACTTTATATAGTTTATCAAATAAAAAATTCAATATCTTCATCTCACCTGATCATAATAATCATTAATTTAACCTATATGAAATATATAACTTACAAAACAATAAATTTCAGGTAAAAAGATGATAATCTTGTGATTTATTGAAATAATGGATCTGTAAGATATCGTTTTCAGAAAATAATTCTACAGTCCTTGATTTTTTATAATAAAAAATTACAATAGTAAACAAATATTTTATAGAAATTTTTAATGAAAAATTGAAAATAATAAAACTCTATTAATTACAATTATAGTCCCTTAAATCCACTCTAAATATATAATTCATCAGGAATGTTTCTTTAAATTCAATTTAGAGTTATTTAAAAAAAATTCCCTAAAAATAATGAAATTTTATCCCCTTTGTAATGAAAATAAAATTTTACATTGTAATGTATTATTAAATTTTCTTCCCTATAAATCATCCAAATATCTAATCTATTTGGTTTTATGATAAGTATAAATTATTAGAACATTCTTAAATTATATTTATACATATCTCTAGAAAAATATAAAATAGCTCCCGGTAATATAAACTAAAAATTATTCCCCTTATGGATTATCAAAAAATGACACTAAATAAATATTTTGAATGCCAAAAAAATATTCATGTATATGTAATACTAGTGATTATCAATTGTTGCATACATCCTATGAGTTTAAATAAAAATATTTATAAGAAACTGTCTGTTAACTTCTTTTTATATTATACAAAATATATAATATTTCTTAAATTTTTTTTTAAAACATCTCAGTTCATAAAGAGTAGGACATATTATGTAACTAAAATAATAAATGAAAAAAACATACCCATATTGGTAAAAAGATAATCCCAAAAAACAAAAAATAAAAAAATTGTAACTGAGTTTCTTAAAAAGAATAAATATTAAAAATATAAAATAATAACTTTAGAATATATCAATGTAAATTCAATAATAGAAAATATTTTAATTAGAAACATTAGGCACTAAAAAAATTGAACTAAACATTAATAATTGTAAAACATCCATATATATATGCGGAACATAAATATATATAGTGACTACTCATATTAGTAAATTTAATGAAATAAGAACATCCTCCCAGATTATGAATACTAACAAGTGATATGATAATGTAAATTAAAAATTTTTTATTTAAAAAAATTATAATAGAACTTATATCTTTTATTCATGGTTATTCTAGAAAAATTATATCATATTCGTAAATAGTTTGCACAATTTTTTACGGGCAAGGATTTTCCTCCTCTTTCATCAATTAGGTATCATTGTTAAGAGAAAATAAAAAAAATATGAAATTTATCAATTAGAACTTATCATACACATATTCTATTTGATATACTTGAAAATTTAAAATTTTACTGATTTTTAAATATATAAGAAAAATAATTTTTAATTTTAAAAATTTGGTGACAAATATCTGATTTCTTAATGAAACATTTATTTGAAAAACAACAGGATATGAAAGATGAAAAAATCAATATATATTATAATAAAATTAGCATTTATAAAATGGTTCCTTTAAGATTTAATGTATGAAATATAATTGCAAGCAAAAAATTATGAGAAATAAAAAAATTAAAAAAATGAATAGAATTTTTATTAAGAAATCGATAAACAATTTATTTCACTAAAATGAAACTTAAGTTTTCGGTACATAGACCTATGTTGTTCCAAAAAGAATTGTAAATAGAACTTGTTTTACCCTTATTTATCTTACTGTTATTTTTTCAAAATCCGTATGTTCTATATAGATAATGGATAATTGATTTATGTATAACTTGAATTTTCTCATTGGGTAATTACTTTTCTAATGTCCAAATAATTGAGACTTCATGAGAATTGGTTCCAACTATGGTAAAATATTCTTATATTGTAACGCCCCGACCCCAGCTACCCAGAGTCGGTGCATTACTTCGTAATATTGGCATTATCACAAAAGATCAAGTCTCGAAAGACCGATTAGTTTAGTAGCCTTGGAAACACTAGATACATTCATAAACGTTACATTACATCATAAAGTGAAAAACTACAATAACAAAGTCTCCATAGTCCACACTCATATCCTCTTCTCACAATCCCTGCAGGTCATTCATAAAATACTTCTTCACATCCTGGAAAATATTAAAACACTGAAAGGGGTGAGCTCAGATGCTCAGTAAGGATAACAATATTGCAGAAGCTTTCATAAATAAACATAAAAATTTAAGGCAATGTATAACTAAAACAAATGCCTTTTAATCTTGAACATAAACATAATATGGAAAAAGTAAAATGAGATAATGCCATTCACTTCTTCACATGGATATTCTACTGCTCGAATAATCACATGAAATATCAATAACCACTTCCATAATGAGGGAATGTATAATGCCAGACATTCTGAAACATTTTGTCAAGGCCTCGACCAAGACGTCTAAAATGATTTAGGCCTCGGCCAAAACCACAAATCAAATTGGGAAATGGCCTCGGCCAATTCCACGTCTAGTTGTCTCATGAGACCTACCGATGCATCGAGGAGCTATAGCAGGCTCCACCTGTCACTTATTAAGTCCAATACATTCTTCATATGAATAGGTTTAAACATATCATAAACCATAACATAATCGTATCACATAAAACATGCATAAAGGAAACATAAAATTTCCACATTTCAATCACAAGATATCAATACAGCACATTGATATAATAAAAACGCTTTCAAAACCATTTTCAATACCAAAATAAATAAAGTTAAAACTTTGTATTTATTTATCATTAAAAAAAGATGGCTTGTAGAGGAAGCCGAAACTCAAATAATGGTCACGGCGGCGGAGAAGTCGTTGTCGCTGCATAAGTACGGAAAGAAAAACATTCCCTTTTGTCGTTTAGCAAAACGCTTCATATAAAAAAGATTCCTTTTGAATAAACGTAAAAGTCAAACGGGTTTATACACTGTTTAAAAGAAAGTTGTGTATAAAACCAAATATGCCTCAATGAAAGGGGATTGAGACGAAGTCCTTAAAAATATCATTTTTAAAATAAAATAGATCTATTATGTGTATTCACTATAAGTACACATAAATAATGTAAAAATACAAGATAGGACATAATAATATGATGACATAATTTGAAAGTAGGAGATTAACCCAAAGAATAGAAATTGGGTTAAGAAGTTCCTTTACCTTGTGTCCGACTTGATTCGACCATTATTTAACCTCCTAAATAATAAACTAGAGTTAATATCTACCATTTTCAATTTCATTATCCTTTTTATATCACTTATTACAATGTTATGAACATTATGTAATTATTCAAGTTAATAACGGTCGTTTTGTCGATTTTTGGTACTTGAGTCAACAATAAACATCTTATAATTACAAGTTGTTTATGTGGTTGAATATACATTGTCTCCAGAATTATATTCATGATTTAGATGTCATATATATCATATATATCCAGAATATACACTCATTCATAATATTAAGTAACATTTAGAGGTAAGAGATGAAATGCACCGTTCATGGAGACGGTAAGCCGTACGTACGCATGAACGCTACTTTCATTTCAATTTCATATTTAATGGAACGAAATCATAATGATATAAATGTATAATATAATTCCAGTATAATATAGTGTATAATACCATTTACTCAATCCTTTATACATCCCACATATGGCATTAACGATAAAATCACTTCGAGGGGGCGGTAGTCCGCACTTCCTAAAATGATATTATCGCGTTTTACCCATAATGGAAATCATAAAGTATGCCATAAATGAGAAATACAGAATCATAATTAAAACATAAACATATTATATATCATATATAAAAATAGTGACATCTTAATGGCCACCTTTGAAGGTGTTATATGAGTGTTGAACAATCATCGTTTCGTGAGGCAGAAATTCTCCATCCACAGAAACCGTATGTTCTTTAACCATTAGATGTAGGTGTGTGTAAGTGTAGCTCGAATACTTCTTATAAAAACATACTAGTATATTGAGGATACTGTTGTTGTTACAAAATAAATGAATAAAAAGAGTTTAGGGGGTTTGAGAAGAAAAATAAAACAAAACAACATTAGAGAAGACATTACCTCAAAATCGGGTAACTCTTTTTGATTTGAGCCAAAGGCTTCCTTGGGAAGAGTTCTGCCCAAATTGAGGCTTCTAGGAGTAATAGGGGGAAGTTGGGAGAGTATTTGGGCAGAGGTTGGCCGAGTCAAATGGCTTGAAGGTGCGAATAAGGTGGGAGAGGTGGGGGCCTTTTATAAGTGGAGAGGAGGGGCACTTTTGGAAAGTAATGAAATGTTATTTTATTATACAATGATTTTCGGATTCTAAAGGTCCCACACATGTATAATTCGAGGCTAAGGTGGTAAGGGTTCTAAATCTCCTCATACAATAGGCTTTTGACAAGTTTATGCCTTGGATTTTACATTATCTTCTCATTTTATTTAAATCATTAAATAATGAGGTCATCGCTGCATCATAATGATGTCATAAATAATTTAATTTATTTAATGTCTAAAAATTATAAAAAAACTACTATGATGTATTAAATCTTTCTATCTTTCTAATTAATATTTATATTCAAAATTTGGACTTGTGTAACCCCACTTAAAAACTGTTTTAGTAAAATAACTCATGTTTGTGTCAATTTAATTTTAACATTAAATTAATATAAATTAATGTCATTTTACAACTAAAGTGGCTCCATGGAGTCCCAAAGTTGACCCATGGGTTGTCTTGGTCTGCCATGACTCATCTAATAGTAGTAGTACAAGTTTCATGCTCATCTCATATTATTAAAACATTATTTGTACCATAAACTACACTAATTACCTCTAATCGCGATTAAGAACTTAAAAGTTACTATTCACCAAAAAAATATTATAATCTCATTGAACCAAATTTTACTTCTTAATTACAACCATGTATGTCGGATTTTTGAAAATCAAATCACAGAAGTGGTAATATTTCATTTAAATGAAAAATCAGTTATTTAACTACCACATAGTGGTTTCACTATTCATCAAAAATTGAAGTTTTTCAGAACAATGCCAAAATTTCACCCTAAGTTATAATTGATATTCTGAATTACAAAATGATGTCTATTTTACAAAATTCCAAACATATAAGTTGCATTAATTAATTTTATAATTAATTCCCGCTGTTACGACAAATAGCGTGTTTTTAAGAAACAATTTATATCAAAAGATTGGCAATTGTTTATGTCCAATTTCAATGTTAAATTAATTATAATGAACACCATTGGATAAAATTTTAAAAATATATTCTAATTATACCTTAAAACCACTAAATATTACAATTTATCACAATAAATTATTTTGATTAAAAAACTTGTTTTAAGTATTTTTCACTATTCATAAAAAATTAGAAGTTCTCAGAAAAATACCAAAAATTCAACATAGGCTAATTTCGATATTACGAATTCAAAAATGAAGTCCATTTTGAAATATAAAATTTCTATAATTTTAAAAAATGGTTATTAATATTCATAACGGCTACTTTGATTAGTCGCGGTGTTTTAGAACTCGAAGTTACGTACAATGCAAGCTATTGCATTATTGAATGAGAAGCGTATCGTGGAAGCTCGGGGTGTTACATTCTCCCCTCCTTCAATAAATTGCGACCTCGTAATTTGAAATTTTTCTTTTAAAATAAAGGGTTGAAAAGATAAAATACCTTTTTGGAAAACCCACATCGGAAATAAGATTAATATAATTTAGTCTTAATAAGAGGGAAATGGAAATTAGAAAGTCACCACCAAATTATGATCTCGATAAGGAGAACATTGGTGGCAATTAAAGACATATAATTGGAGGAAAAACATAAATATTTATAGGGAGTGATTGAGGTCTTCAATTACAATCAACTGTCAAATTGAGGGCCTCAAAGCCTTCAATCTATGTTGATTTAAAATATCATCAGTTCAACAAGACATAAGGTATTAGGATAACAAATTTTTTGTTTTAATATCCCTTTACTAAAGTTTAAGAATTAATTTATTCATTGAATAAGAGATAGGTATATATATATTTATGCTTGACAATTAGAGTTTCAACCTTCAACTCATCTTTCACTCAAAAAGATAATAGAACTCAAAAATATTATATGTATCCTAATTGTATAAGGTTCCAAATCTTAACACATACCATTTAGATTAGTAAAATTATTTTGTAAAAACCAGGGACTTCACGTAGTCCAGTGGTAGGCGATTAATCCCAATCGCACTATGGTTGTGGGTTTGATTCCCACAGCTTTATCCGACGCGATGGGTTGTCACTCGGTCTGCGTGTTGTCCTTTTTATAAATATCCAAAAATAACCTTAACAATAGTATCCAATGTAAAATATAATCCATTCCAACCTTTATAGTTATCCAAAATACTTTTGTCCAACTCACAGTCCAGATTTTATGAGGAAGGTAAACATAATGAAGCTCCTTTTTTTTCTGCGTAACAACATGTGATCACCTTCATCATGTATTCTTTTAAAACACTACAACATACTGTATTACCATAAATCCGTATTGATTACATTCATGATCCCTTATTCCTTATAGAAAACTAGATATACTCCTTCTATCCAAAATCACTATCTTGGTATCAGAACCATATTATGGTTTATCTTTCTCTCAACCATATATTTTCCAAAAATTTAACCTACTGTGGAGTCACTTTTCTTGGTTCCACACAATCTCAAGTCCTAGATGAAATAGTACTGCAGTACAATCCTTATATACTCCATAATTATTATAACAAGTACATCATTGATACAACACTCAAATTACAAAATTCTTTAATAACAACATAAGAACTCTAATCATTCCTCCTCATCTGTGGTAGTATCATAACTTGATTATTATCCAATAACATCATTTGGGGCATACTCTGATGATTTGAACATTGGTTTGCATAGTGTCCCCACTCATTGCAGATGAAGCATTGTACATTTGAAACCTTTTTCTTACCCTTGTAGTCACGCACTTGGTGTCCTTTTTCTCCACACTTATAACAAACTCCCATTCCCTTCAGGCAAATTCCAAGGTGTTTCTTCCCACAGTTATCACATATTGGAAAATTCGTCTTTTCCCTCGTCCCTTTATCCATCATTCTCTCTTCTATCCTTTTCTTCTCTTTCATCCCTTCAAATCCATAAGACTCAGAGAATTCTCTTCTTATCTTATTAACACATGATACTATTTCTTCATATGTTCATAACACATGGGAGAATATTTCCCTTCTAAATGTTGGCTTAATACCATGAAAGATATGATCCTTCTTACTCTTTGGATCATACGTATTGATGGAGTTCACATTCCTTCTACTGGGCGCCATTTCTATACAATGCCAGGAACTAGATTAGTTTATGAGTCAAAATACATAATTCCATACTTATAAAATACTTAACATAAATTGAACTATTTATGGATATAATCCATAATCATAAAAAGGTTTTCTTTGAGGAAGTATATACTCATAAACGTTCATAGTGGTTTGTAAAGAAAACGAGAATTATCCTAAGTATATCCCCCGGGAGTGTCGTAACTAAGAGTGCAGCAAGGCCCGTTGTCGTGCACCAGTTCCCGTTTGAGTCTAGCTCAAAGCGGTGTTTTCGGGTTTTACCCCTAGGTACATCTGTGCCAGATCCGCCTCTACCTGCTCGTATCCAGACAGGGATGTATTGCTCGGAAAACTCACAACATCTATATAATACCAAAATTCTAGGAAGCTCTTCTATACTAATCCTCAAAGTCTATCTTTGGTCTATGTGCTCTAGTCAGAGTTTATCTAAATCTAGCTTCCAAGGTTAGTACTAAACTGCCTCTGATACCAACTGTAACACCCCGACCCCAGCTACACAGAGTCGGTGCATTACTTTGAAACATTGGCATGATCACAAAAGATCAAGTCTCGAATGACCGATTAGTTTAGTAGCCTTGGAAACACTAGATACATTCATAAACGTTACATTACATCATAAAGTGAAAAACTACAATAACAAAGTCTACATAGTCCACACTCATATCCTCTTCTCACTATCCCTGCAGGTCATTCATAAAATACTTCTTCACATCCTGGAAAATATTAAAACATTGAAAGGGGTGAGCTCAGATGCTCAGTAAGGATAACAATATTGCGGAGGATTTCATAAATAAACATAACAATTTAAGGCAATGCATAACTAAAACAAATGCCTTTTAAACTTGAACATCAACATAATATGGAAAAAGTAAAATGAGATAATGCCATTCACTTCTTCACATGGATATTCTACTGGTCGAATAATCACATGAAATATCAATAACCACTTCCATAATGAGGGAATGTATAATGCCGGACATTCTGAAACATTTTGTCAAGGCCTCGGCCAAGACGTCTAAAATGATTAAGGCCTCGGCCAAAACCATAAATCAAATTGGGAAAGGGCCTCGGCCAATTCCACGTCTAGTTGTCTCATGATACCTACCGATGCATCGAGGAGTTATAGTGGGCTCCACCTGTCACTTATTAAGTCCAATACATTCCTCATATGAATAGGTTTAAACATATCATAAACCATAACATAATCGTATCACATAAAACATGCATAAAGGAAACATAACATTTCCACATTTCAATCACAAGATATCAATACAACACATTGATATAATAAAAACGCTTTCAAAACCATTTTCAATACCAAAATAAAAGAAAGTTAAAACTTTGTATTTATTTATCATTTAAAAAAAGATGGCTTGTAAAGGAAGCCGAAACTCAAATAATGTTACGGCGGTGGAGAAGTCGTTGTCACCGCATAAGTAAGGAAAGAAAAACATTCCATTTTGTCATTTAGAAAAATGCTTCATATAAAAAAGATTCCTTTTGAATAAACGTAAAAGTCAAACGGGTTTATACACCGTTTAAAAGAAAGTTGTGTATAAAACCAAATATGCCTCAATGAAAGGGGATTGAGACGAAGTCCTTAAAAAGAACATTTTTAAAATAAAATAGATCTATTATGTGTATTCACTATAATTACACATAAATAATGTAAAAATACAAGATATGACATAATAATATCATGACATAATTTGAAAGTAGGAGATTAACCCAAAGAATAGAAATTGGGTTAAGAAGTTCCCTTACCTTGTGTCCGACTTGATTCGACCATTCTTTAACCTCCTGAATAATAAACTAGAGTTAATATCTACCATTTTCAATTTCATTATCCTTTTTATATCACTTATTACAATGTTATGAACATTATATAATTATTCAAGTTAATAACGGTCGTTTTGTCGATTTTTGGTACTTGAGTCAACAATAAACTTCTTATAATTACAAGTTGTTTATGATGTAGAATATCCATTATCTCCAAAATTATATTCATGATTTAGATGTCATATATATCATATATATCCAGTATATACACTCATTCATAATATTACGTAACATTTAGAGGTAAGAGATGAAATGCACCGTTCATGGAGATGGTAAGCCGTACGTACGCATGAACGCTACTTTCATTTCAATTTCATATTTAATGGAACGAAATCATAATGATATAAATGTATAATATACTTCCAGTATAATATAGTGTATAATACCATTTACTCAATCCTTTATACATCCCTCATATGGCATTAACGATTCAAATCACTTTGAGGGGGCGGTAGTCCGCACTTCCTAAAATGAAATTATCGCGTTTTACCCACAATGAAAATCCTAAAGTATTCCATAAATGAGAAATACAGAAGCATAAGTAAAACATAAACATATTATATATCATATATAAAAATATTGACATCTTAATGGACACCTTTTAAGGTGTTATATGAGTGTTGAACAATCATCGTTTCGTGAGACAGAAATTCGCCATCCACAGAAACCGTATGTTCTTTAACCATTAGATGTAGGTGTGTGTAAGTGTTGCTCGAATCCTTCTTATAACAACATCCTAGTATATTGAGGATACTGGTGTTGTTACAAAAGAAATGAATAAAAAGAGTTTAGGGGGTTGGAGAAGAAAAATAAAACAAAACAACATTAGAGAAGACATTACCTCAAAATCGGGTAACTCTTTTTTATTTGAGCCAAAGGCTTCCTTGGGAAGAGTTCTGCCCAAATTGAGGCTTCTAAGAGTAAAAGGGGGAAGTTGGGAGAGTATTTGGGCAAAGGTTGGCCGATCCAAATGGCTTGATGGTGTGAATAAGGTGGGAGAGGTGTGGGCCTTTTATAAGTGGAGAGGAGGGGCACTTTTGGAAAGTAATGAAATGTTATTTTATTATACAATTATTTTCGGATTCTAAATGTCCCAAACTTTTATAATTAGAGGCTAAGGTGGTAAGGGTTAGAAATATTCTCATACAATAGGCTTTGGACAAGTGTATGCCTTGGATTTTACATTATCGTCTCATTTTAATTAAATCATTAAATAATGAGGTCGTCGCTGCATCATAATGATGTCATAAATAATTTAATTTATTTAATGTCTAAAAATTATAAAAAGATACTATGATGTAGGAAATCTTTTTATCTTTCTAATGAATATTTATAGTCAAAATGTGGACTTGTGTAACCCCACTTAAAAACTGTTTTAGTAAAATAACTCATGTTTGTGTCAATTTAATTTTAACATTAAATAAATATAAATTAATGTCATTTTACAAATAAAGTGGCTCCATGGTGTCCCCAAGTTGACCCATGGGTTGTCTTGGTCTGCCATGACTCATACAATAGGATTAGTACAAGTGTCATGCTCATCTCATATTATTAAAACATTATTTGTACCTTAAACTACACTAATTACCTCTAATCGCGATTAAGAACTTCAAAGTTACTATTCACCAAAAAATTATTTTAATCTCATTGAACCACATTTTACGTCTTAATGACAACCATGTATGTCGGATTTTTGAAAATCAAATCACAGAAGTGGTAATATTTCATTTAAACGAAAAATCAGTTATTTAACTACAACTTAGTGGTTTCACTATTCATCAAAAAATTGAAGTTTTTCAGAACAATGCCAAAATTTCACCCTAAGCTATAATTGATATTCCGAATTCAAAATTGATATCTATTTTAGAAAATTCCAAACATATAAGTTTCATTAATTAATTTTATAATTAATTCCCGCTGTTACGACAAATAGCGTGTTTTTAAGAAACAATTTATATCAAAAGATTGGCAATTGTTTATGTCCAATTTCAATGTTAAATTAATTCTAATGACCACCATTGGATAAAATGGTAAAAATATATTCTAATTATACCTTAAAACCACTAAATATTATAATTTATCTCAATAAATTATTTTTATTAAAAAATTTGTTTTAAGTATTTTTCACTATTCATAAAAAATTAGAAGTTCTCAGAAAAATACCAAAAATTCAACATAGGCTAATTTCGATATTACAAATTCAAAAATGAAGTCCATTTTGAAATATAAAATTTCTATAATTATAAAAAGTGGTTATTACTATTCATAACGGCTACTTTGATTAGTCGCGGTGTTTTAGAACTCGAAGTTGCGTACAATGCAAGCTATTGCATTATTGAATGAGAAGCGTATCGTGGAAGCTCGGGGTGTTACATATATAGAGTATATAAAATTATATATCATGATATTATAGTATATGTACAACAATGTTTGGAAAATTTCCACTATTTCTTGTGTATTCTAAAAATTTTATCAAAATTCATCCATGTAAACATAATGTTTTAATTTAGTTTCTTAAAACACTATACCTAGTACAAAATCATTAAAACACCAATCTAATAAAAATTTAGATATTTTTTTAGTTTTTATTATATTATTAGAAGTTATATTTTAAATTCTATACATACCTCTAAAAATATCAATATTTACCTTAATATACTCATAGTTAACATTCAAATAGTTATTGAATAGACTTTCATATGCGACAAAAAAAGTTATTATGTATTTTTTTCATTTCATGATACATATAGTGAAAACAATAGACAATTTACCACCTATATTAGAAGTAAATTTTGAATAATTTCAATAAATTTCAGGGTTAAATAATATATTTTGTTCAAACATTTATATCATTACACCAATATAGTATCTTATTCATCCATCTCATCAATTTATGGAGTACTATCATTATCATCTAGAGTAGAAGTCTTGGAAAAGTATCTGTAAAATATAACAATAAAATTAGTTGTCAACATAACTATAAAGAATGATTAATTTTATAATAATTTATTATAATTATATTCATCCATTACACATCATCAAAATATAAAAAAATATTGATGTTAAAATATAGATATTTACTTACACTATCGGTGTAAATAGTTCCAATTAAAAACAACTTTAATTTCATTATGATTTTTTAAGGATTACTTTTCCTTCTAATTCAAAAACCTATAATCATGTATAATATTTATTTTTATCTATAATTCAATACATATAACATATGATGTCTCCTCTTTTATTTTATTCTTTTTTTATCTTTCCATCTGGTCATTCAAAAGATCATTTTGGAATTTCTTTCATCTAATAACTCTATTCATATATCTTGGATGCAATGTTAACTCACATTCTATTGTTACTAAAATACTAGTATTATAAATTATTTTAATTTAACTCTTATTAATATAAAAAATTATGGATTTAGTAATAAAACATAAAGAACAATAGGTTTTATAAAATGAATCATATGTTTTCCTCTAATCCTTCAATTTATCTTCATTCGATATGTATTCATATTTAATTGGAGTTCAACTAAGACTATCCATGACAATCTTCAAATGATGTTTTGTATCAAATATATATATATTTTTTTGTTTTAGATTCTCATTATATTAGAGTATTTTCTATAATTATTTTAACTATACTTTAATATATAATCTCTCACTCACCAGGAGATTTCAAGCCCTTTTAAATAGTTATATAGAATTGACTCATTTGATCTACTAATTCACTAAATAATAATAAATATCATACTATTCAAGATATAGAATCATACTTTTAGTCTTCATGACATTATAAATTACATATCTATAATCCCCAATTTTTTTGAAAATTATATTTAGCATTTATCTTGATGATATTTCAACATTAATATTTCACATTATAAAAAAATGTATATTTTTTAGGGATTATAATTATCTAGATATTATTAACTCACTTCATTTGTAAAATTAGAAAAATTATTCTTTAAATTTATATAATTTTTAGTCATAATTTTATAACTGTAAACTCTAGAATTAATAAAAGTCATCTTATTTAAATTTTTCCAATACTATTTATTATCTCTATATAAAACAAAAGGATGAATCAGATTGAAATTCCATAAAGTTGTGATTAATAGACCATCAATGAAAAACAAATATTAATCATATATTATACACTACTATAAGGGGTCATTATATAATAGAAATATATAGAAATCATATTATACCAATTGTATTATAAAAATGTATGGAGGAATTCTCTACACCTTGAAAAAATAGATTAAATTTCATTTATATTTTTCCAAATTTTTTAAAATGGGAAGATAGGGAACCATAACATACAACAAATACCTAATGTCATAATTGTATTGTACGAAACACAAACAAGAGGTTGAGATAGTGGCCAAAACGAATACATAAAATCATAAATACTGATACCCCAATAAACATGTCATGTCTTCCTACTAACCATATCTTAATGTATTCATCACTTATTATCTCATCTATATTTCAACATGGACTCCCCAATAAGATGAATTGTATGTGATCTCTTGAAAGAAAGTATTTGGTGACTGGTCCCTAGAAAAGACAACATACATGATTTTGTATGACAACGCTGATGATCATCATTGCCACCATCATATATTACATTGATAAAAAGAACTTCTATTGTAGGATTGGAGTTCGGAGATAACCCCATAATCTAGTGGCCTAGAGTAATGGGATTGATTATAGGACTCATCTTCCTAATTTCCTAGATACATGTCATGAAATCATATATTAGATGAATATTACCATTTATACCCAACCTTATTCAGTACCTACTATTGTTTCATTACTTTAGTTTATACTAGAGTGCTTGCATAAATCAATCCAATGCCATTTTTAATCATTCGTTGTTCATGCTGTATAAATGGGTTATTATGGACATGTTTGATATCAAGTGTGTTATAAAAATTATTAATGGCCTTCTCAAATACAATGTGGTACCATAGTATGATAATATAAAGATTAGTGAATTTAATTAAATATATATATATATATATACAATTTTTCTCGTTAAGAATGTAAAATGTTTTGAATTTTAAAAAATATAACAAATCATAGAACAATAATATATAAAAATATTGGAAATTAATACTATTAGAGTATAAAACTCTAACTATAAAAACCTATTCAGTAAAAATAATAAACAGAAATAACAGTAAAAAAAGATTTTTTTTAAAAAAGTAATTAATCACCATAAAATTATAATTAAATAATATACAGTAAAAATGGATATAACTATACACTTTTAAAACAATATAGCAGAAGGATCAGTTACTAGGTCCATGGTATACAAGTTGAAAATGAAGGAATTTATCATTTATAACAATTTGAAGATACAAGTATTGAACCTGGAACACTTCTGTTAGACATTGGTTGTAGTAAAATTTTTCCAAAAGGTAATGTCGTATCAACTATATAATTAGAATTTCTAGTACCTGACATCATCAAATTCAATGTAAAAAATAATAACATTTGAGGAATTTGAATATCATCAGTCTCACTTTGATTAGAATCAATTTAAAAAAAGATATATATATATATATATATATTAAAATAATGAATGGTTTTTATATGATTTTGATAGATGAATTAATTTTTAGAACCAAAATATTGAGTTGAATATTTTTTATTACTAGGGGTTATCTCACATTGTTGAATAGTACATGTTCTACGTTCAAAAATTATTTTGTGATGATTTTTTTCTATTTTATTTTATCTTGAATGAAGGGATTACTCAAAATTTTTTTTGATTTTGGATACCCATAGAATATTTTAAGATTTAGTTCAATGGAAATATCCCAGATAAACAATAAGAGGAATTTAAAGAGTCACTCTGATATCTCTATAATATACACCTAAAAATGATTTTCATTGAAGTAGTATTTTAAAGTAATTTATAATTAAGGGAGAAGGTCGATTCTCTTCATGAAGATCATAGAAGACCCACTAATGAAATCCAGTTGACCATGTTGTTGTTGAACATGGTTTTATTTAATGGTCAAAACCCCAACTATGACCACGGGAGTTTGGAGCCACCTAAAGAAGTTGATTATCACAGTAACAACCTAGTTACATATAAAATAATTTGTTTTTAATTTGGAATTGAAATGTAATTTTTTTAAAAAATTTATAATGAAATTAGTTGTATTATTAGAAAATAAAGATACTATATTAATAGAGTAGTAAAATTACCTATGAGGGAATATATAAAATTTATGTATATTATAAGTGAATATATGATATATTTATATCATGGAATAATTAATTAGTTTATTTGGAAAATGAAAAATTAAGTGATTATTTTTTTGTTAAACATAAATGTTTATTTATAATCAAATAATTATAATAATTATTTAAAAGAAAATTTATCTTCATGAGAAAGATTTATAAATTAATATTTTAGTATATTATGATTATTATATAATTTAATGAGACTTAATTAATTTTTAAATGTGTCATAGATTCAGTTATAATATAAAAATCATTTTTTTGGAAAAAATGATGATTTTAATTAAAATTTAAATTGTCATTTAAAAAAAATAATTACCTAAAAATGGATTCAATTTTTAGTTCTACGCATTGAAAAATTGTTAATGTTATTTTTTGAGATTTTTCTAAAATTATTTGAATAATGAAATATGTTAATTTATAGTATATATACACTAAAGATAAATAAACTATTCCTAGGGTGATTTATAATGTAATAAATAGAGTCAAGAACTCCTATTCATTATTTAATATATTTATTGATAATTTTCACACTATTCCGAGTCTTGATACAAAATAATAAACTAGTGAATAAAACAATCAAAAGAGTACCCCTCTCATATAAAATCAATACCACCCCCACCACATATTCTCATCACAAATAAAAATACATCATGATATTAAAAATTATTATAAATTTTATTCCCAAGCCTCTCCCTTATTTCTCGGATTCTTTGGTATCCACAAAAGACCGAATCTAATATTCCTAAGAAGGTTCTCAAGGATAGTAGTTAAAGAGGTAAAGTCCTCTTTCACTTTCTTTAAAATTCATTTTATTTTGATATTCTATTCTTACCTACACTCATCCAAGTTAAATTAAACCTCTATTATATTAAGTATACTGGAATTTCACTGTTTTAATGGGATATCCATCATCAAACCACATCACTTCTCCTCTTATTCAAGAAAATTAAAGCATTTTTTGTGACTTGCTGATTCACTACATTCGGAGAAATTGAATGTTCTTTTTCCTTTACCACCATAAATACTTGTCATTAAACCATTATTATGGTTAAAAATTAATTTAATATGTATATTATTTATTTTTTAATCTTCAGGAACTAATTTATATACACAACATTAAAAAAATGAAACTAGTTTGTCATGGTCAGAAAAACCACCAAAAATATACCAAACATTTATCATTAATGTTTTATCTAATTAATAAAATTAATATTAGTAATAAATTTGATATATATTATCCTTTAATGTTATGAAATCATATTTCATTCCACAAATTGATTTTTATCTTCTATTTAATATGAAAATCCATAATGAAACAAACCATGGAATCTATGAAATAAACACACCCGAAACAATGAAAACAATGTTATATTATTAATAAATGAGTGGGAATATATTATAAAATGATCATTTAATTTATTTTAATTATGAATATATCTCATTAATAAATTAAAAACACTTTTTATACTAGTCTAAAAGAGTTTCGAACATGTTTGATGTAAGTCAAACCTAAGGTAAGTGACTTTCCTTTAAATGTTCTCCTTATTGACTCTTTTTATAACATTCAAAAAAATGTTTTTCAAATTATAATGAATTATAGGATCATCCATATTTTATGAAACCTTAATTTTTTTAATGATTTCCTTACAATATTACATGGTTATTTTCTAAGAGAAAATTTTCCTTTGAATGTGCTCAGTATTCCTCAAATATGTGATTTCTCTTAACAAATTTTTTTGTTATGAAAATATAATTGTTTTATGATTATATATTATTTACTAGGAATTTTTCATGATTATTTGTGTGTACATGATATCCATCCAATTTATTGGGTATTTATATGGTTAAATTTGACCGTAATGGATATTCCAAATGTACCACTGATGGGTACGTCATAATCTAGCAGTGAGGGATACATTGTTAAGTAATGGCGCTGGTTTCAAATAATAAGGTAGATTTCAAGGTAACAAAAACATCTATGTATGACAATAATATTATTCCCTAAGTTAAATAAACTTATTATTTATGTTTTATATGATTTATAGAAACATCTTGTTTTGAAAAACTATGAATATGCCACTTTTAAGGGTTGTAAGTGTATCATTCATATGTTTGTAAGTATTCACAGACTAATAGTTTTCTTTAATTATTGTTAGTTACCTTAATAATATTTTTATGCTCACCACATGTTTTAAAAAATCATATGTTTTATGGATGGGTAAACATAATGAAGATTTTAAGTTTAATGTCAGGAATATTATTATGAAAAGAAATCATGTTTTGTTTTGAAGAGATTCATTTTGTGAAAAAATAGATATTGAGAAGAAGTATATAACATGTAATATATGATTTTATATATATATTTTATGAATCAGTTCTTTGAAACTGTAAACCTTAAAGATCATTGGTATGGTATAAAATAATTTCCTAGTTGAATTTACTAAATTATGTAATGTATACGGTCAGGTCCTTGAATTTCGTAACAGATGATGATTTAGATATCTTTAGGGGTTACGGTTATGTTAATAGAATAACATAATTTACTTTTACTATATTATTAATTTTAAATGATATAGAATTTAATGATAAAAAATTTTCATTATGATATTTTTTTTGAATGCTTTTCAACATAAGAAACAAGGAAGTTAATGTATGATGTCAACAAGAGGATGACATCTTTTTGAATCAGCAACTTGGAAATATGGTATTTGGAACTGAGCACTTTGTAATAGTAATCTCTTAGTTGACACATTCCACAAATTGTTGTATAATCCATGAAATAAAACATAAAAATCTACCAGAAAGTGTCATAATGATAGTGGAACATATTACGAGGCAACACCCTTCTTCTATTAGTGTATATTTCAACCTAATCATGATTAAAGGGTGGATTATAGCTCATGAAAATATATTTGATGTCATGGGGAATATCATGGAAAAATATGAGATACATGCCTCAAAATGGGATGAATTTATGAATATTTTTCCTAGAAATGTATTTTTGATAAGTTAGTTCAACATATGATAGAAAATAACATACTTGAATTAAAATGGAATGAGGAATATTTGAGGTAACTGAATGAATAATACATCAATCAATTTTCATTGTATGCTCTAAATCTTACTCATGATCATGACAGAAAAATCATTCTTTTTTAATTAGTATTGAAGCCAATATACAAAAAATCATTAACATACCATGAATTAATAAGTTATGAGAATCATTGTTAATGTGATGAGATTGTAGAAATTATTTTTTATGATGATTATGTATTCTTTGAACACAATTAGAAGAAATGGATCAGAAGGAAAAAAATGGTAAGAATCAATAAAATAAATTTGAAGGTAAAACATTACAGTTTCTTTTTTGTTGAAGTTGTGTTAAATAGTACCATGGGGAATTCCTTAATTAATCTACATAGTTTTTCTAATGTGTTATGTTTGGAATCATTGCCATAGATTTCAATGAAAAAGATTATATTGTTGGAATTTTGAATTTTTATAAGAAAATTATAATGTGTTTCAAATTGGGTGAGAAGGGTTATTGTGAACATAATTTTCTGGGGAAGGATTTGAATGATGTGACGAATTAAAATAATAAGCAGAAATATGTAGTGAAAATCGTTGTGACTACTTTAGTTGATATGGGGCTATCCAATAAAGTGGTATCAGGCACACTCCTCATTTCCACGTATTTGTTTAATGCATTGTTTGATATGGGGTCATAAAATTCCCTTATTTCTGATAAATTTAATGTTAAAATATAAATATCACCTCAAGAAAGGAATCCATAACATTTAGTAAAAAAATAAAGGAAATATTAAAAAAATGACATTATATGAACCTTCTTATTGTTTTCATTGGAAATTAATTACCCTAAAACCATGTTTTTCTCTCTTTATTAGATTTTGATATTATTTTTGGTGTGTACTAGATTTTTGTTTATCAATACTTGATTCATTATTGAGCTAAGGAATTTATTTTTCAGAAATCGATTCTATTTTTATAAAATAATGATCTCGTACCACTGATAACAAATTAGGAATATGAGAAACTATTAAAACATATAAATGAAGTTTATCTTGGACATTATTTTAAAAACAAAGGAAATATTCTGATTGGTGATGTGTTAGTGGTAAATGAATACCAGGATGTTATTCCTAATTAGTTTCCTTATGTAATACCTAATCAATAAGATGAATGTTCTGTTTCATTAGATCATGATTTTAATATAATTTGAAAACCCCATAATTACTGTCTCATAAAATACATCTAGAACTGAAAAATATGATTCATGAGTTTCTTAATAGAGTCTTCATTCATCCTATCAAATCACCCATGGGGTGATTCTATTTTGTTCATTAAAAATAATGATGGTTCCATTAGATTTTTCCTTTATTATATAAATTTGAATAAAATAAAAATTAATAATAATTATTCATGTCCTCGTATCGCTGACTTGTTTGATCAAATATAGAGAGGTTAGAATTTTATAATGATTATATTTAGATCCTTGTACCGTCAGCTGATGGTGAAGGAGGATGAAAACTCAAAAAAAAAATTAGACTAGATATAGGAATTTTGGGATTGTTTGTATGACCTTTGTTTTGAAAAATTCTAATGTAGTATTTATTGAACATATGAATATTATATTCACTAGATATTTGGATAAGTTATTGGTTCTTTTTATTTCTGCAATTTGTTTTATTCAAAAATTGATGAGGACCATTAAAAACATCTAATGATTATTTTTCAAACCCATAAAGGAAAACGTTATAAGGGAAGTTTAGAAAATTTCATTTTATTGTGGCAACAATTTTCTTTTATTGGGCACATTTTCAATATATATAGAATAACAGGTGACCCTTTTAATACAAAAGAGGTTTATGAAACAGAAAATCCTTAAAATGACAATGAGATTTTTTTGTTGTATTAGTAATATATTACTAATGATTTGTTAAAAACATCACATAATTTTCTAGCACACTGAGAATGTTAGTATCGAAAGGGTTTAAATTTAATTATTTAAAAGACTATGATGTTTTTTTCATGAACTGAAATGAAGATTGTTGAATACTCTTGTTTTGGATATGCCTCCCAGAAATTGAGATTTTTTTTCATCCACATTGATGTTTCATTATTTGTACTTGGTTGTGTTTTGATGAAGTATGGTGAGGTTTCTTATGCTTATAAGAAACTGAAACCTAAACAGTTATATTATCCCACAAGTGATATAGAATTAAGATATGTGGTTTTAACATTAAAAATTTGGATAAATCAGTTATATGGAAGAAAATTTGAAATATATATAGAAAATAAAAGTATAATGTATAAATTCACTCAGATGTAATTAAACAAGAGGAAGATAATATGGATTAAACTGATAAAGGATACTGGTTGCATGATCAGTATTCATTTTGGAAGAGAAAAAAGTGGTGGATACCTTATGTAAAAAAATAATTCTATATTTACCATGTTACATTTAAAACAAGACCACCTAGTTATTGTTTTGATGGATTTTGGATTGAATGTTTTTTGTGCAAGAAATTCCTATATATTTTTTAGGTTTTAGTGAAATCATCGTTTTGAAAGAATTATGTAAGAAGATAAGTAATACCATGAGTTGTAAAAAATAGTATAATTGGTTAAAAAGGAAATGCTTTCAATAATTAACAATGATAAATATTTTGTTTTTAGATTTTCGAATATATTATGTGTGACATCTATTTCAAGGATGAAGAAAGAGTTATTAAGTTGGCACATAGTAATCAATTTTCAATATATCATGGCATAACTATGATGTACAAATACCTTTAGGAGTATTAATAGTGAGATGGAATGAAAATAGATATTTCTGAGTTTACCATGAAGTGCATGAATTTTCAAATGGTTAATGTAGAGTGACAAGTACCAAAGGGGATGCTTCTGCATTTTACAGTACCAGATTGGAAATAAGAAAATATATTCATTGATTCTATTCTGGGAATACCAAAGAATTTCCAAGGTAACAATATGATTTCAGTTATTATTGATTACAATCAAAATCAACACATTCACTTCCAATTTGAGATACTATATATTTTGGTCACCTTCCTCGACTGTACCTCAATGAGATATTCAGGTTACAATGATTTTCACATTCTATTGTATCTAAGTATGACATTAGGTTCAATTATATCTTATGGAATGTAATTAAGAAGTCATTGGGAATAGAATTAAATTTTTTCACACCCATTCAACCCCAATCTAATAGACAATCCAAGTGAACAATTCAAAACATTGGAGACCCTATGTGAATTTTCAATAGATTACTATGGATGTTTGGATCATCATCTTTCATTAGCTAAGTTTTTGTACAATTATAGATTAAATTCCAATTTTTTGATTGATCATTTAGAGGCATTATATAGAAATTGGTGTCGAACAAAAATATTTTGGGATTATTTTTGGGAGAGAATGTTTATGGGACCTGAATTTGTATAGGATTTGGCAGAGAATGTAAAGATGATTTGATAACATATGGGGACCTCTTAGAGTAGGTAGTAAATTTATAAGGATAACCAGAAGATGAATATTTATTTCATGGTAGGTAATAATTTGTTTATATAAGTATCTCTATGTAGAAGTGTGATGTGTTTTGCTAATAAAGAAAACATGAGTCCACTATTCATTATACCCTATAAAATCAACCTAAATGTTTGATCTGTTTTGTATCGAGTTAATTTTCCTCTGATTTTGTTTCATGTACATAATTGTATCCATGTTTCAATGTTATGAGATTATTTTAAACATTCATATCATTTTCTGATCCCTAACAATGTTTAATTGTTAGAAAACCATTCATTTGAGTAAAATATTGTTCATATTATTGACCATAGAGAGAAAGTATTATGGAATAAAATAATTCATCTGGTTATTGTTTTATGGAAAAACCACATGGTTTAAAAATAAACATAGGAACTTGAAAATGCTAGAAGGGAAAGGTATCCTCACTTTATTAATAGGAAAATAAAAATTGTGAGCATGAAATTTCTCGACGGGGGTTTGGAGAATGTAACATCCTAGGTACATGTAAAATAAATTGGTTTCAATTTACAATAAAATAGTTTATTTATAAATAAATGTATAATGAAATAAGTGGTTTTTATAGAAATTAAAGAAATCTATACTAATAAAAAAATAACCTCACCTATAAGAGTAAAATTAATATTTATATATCTTATAAGATAAATATGGTATATTTATATAATGGAAAAGGTAAATAAATGTTTTCAAAATGGTATTCTATGTGTTTTAATTTTTGTGAAATTTGAATATTTATTTACATTTTTTTATTTAATATAACTATTTAAAAACTATATTCATAAAAAAGATATTTAAATTGATATTTTTTTATTATGATTATAATATAATTTTTTTAGTTCATAATTAGTTTTTCAAATTGTCATAAAATGAGTAATAATATTAAAATAATTATTTTTCAACTAAATGTTAATTTTAACTGAAATTTTAATTTCTCAAATTGAAAAAATTATTATCAAAAAATGTATCCCATTTTTAAATTATACACATCAAAAAATGGATAAGGTGAATTTTTTTGTTTTTTCTGAAATAGTTGAATTTTTTTAAATAGTTTAATATTATAATTTACAATATATATACATTATAAGATAAATAAACTAATCCTTGAGTCATTTATAATCTAATAAACATAATTTATAAACCCCCTTCATTATTTAATATATTTACTAATAATGTACAAGCTATTCATATACATGAGCCAAAATTATAAACTAATGAATAAAATAAAAAAACACCCCTCTCCTCTTCTATAATTACCACACCCGCCACCTCTTATCCTAAAACCACTAAATCCTTGACCCCTATCAAAATTATATGAAATATTATTATAAATCCACTCCCCCATTTCCATGACCCTTTTATCTCAATAAAATTCCAAATACATTATTCATAAGGAGGTTCTCCCAGACAATAATTCATGTGAAAAAATCATCTTTCATTTAATTTTAATGTTATTCAAATTTATTTTATTTTATTTTTTACTCCTCACATACCCTAATCTAAATTATATAATAAATATATTACCTTAGATATAGTTTAATTTTATTTATTTAATGTAATTTATTTCATCAAACCTCTCATATTCTTTTCTAATTCTAGAAAATGACAACATCATCTTTGATGTTTTTATACACAGCATTTATGGATATCAAATATTCATTTTTATTTAATGAATTCATGGATGGTCATAAAATAATTATTATGGTTTAAAAATATTTATATATATATATTATCACCTTTTTAGTGTTCTGGAACTAATTTATAGACATATCATTAAACAAAAAGAACCTAGTTTGGGATAGTTTGAAAAAACAGCACAAAATAAAATAAAAATTAATCATTAATGTTTTACCTAATCAATCCTCATCATATCAGAACAAATATGATATATTTTATCATTTAGTATTCTATAAAAATATTTCCTCCACACCTATAGTTTTTATTCCATTTGATAAGAAAATCCACAATTAACCAACCATAGAAACCGTCAAATAAATGCTCCTAAAACAATTAAAATAACTAAAAATTATTAATATATGGATTAATAGATTTTATAAAATATCATATAAGGTATTATAAATATTAATATTGGTATATAATAAATTTATACCACTTTTTAGATAATAATAAAATAGTTTTGAATACGTCTGAAAGAAGTCAAACCTTAGGTATGTGAATTTCCTTTTAAAATCTTCTCCAATGCCTCCTTTTACAAAATTCAAAAAGTCACTTTTTTTATCAAATAAAACATGATAGGATATTCACTAATTATTGATTCCTTAATTTTTCTATGTTTTATTTACAATATATCAAGGTTTTTTTAATGAAATTTTCTTCTTTGATATGTGCACAAAATTCCATTAATATGTGATTTTTATCAACAGATGTTTTTTATGATGTATGAATTATTATTTTATGATTATGTTTTTGTTCATGGGAATTTTTTTTGATTTTGTGTTTGTAATTTATAGTCCTCCAAATCCTTGGTTATGTATATGTTTTATTTTGAACATAATAATTCTTCCAAATGTAACTACAATGGTTAAATCGTATGGTAGCCACGAGAGTTACATCATAAGGTTGACATGAGGGTTACAAATCAAAAAGTAATTGTGTGGGTTAAAAAAATATGTATGTATGATAATAAAATTATTCCCCAAGTAATCTAAAGGGTTTATTTATGTTTTTTATGTTTTATGTAGACATCATGTTTTCAAAAAATAAGTATATGTTACTTTTAATGGTGAGAAGTTAATCTTTAATGTGTTTGTAATTATTCATGGACTAATAGTTATCTTTACTTTTTTTATGTCCCTTACTGAAATTTTTATTTTCACCACATGTTTTAAAAATAATTTAATAGGGTTTTTAGATGGTAATTTAAATATATATTTCAATCATAATTTTATGATGATTGTTTTAGAAAAAAATCATGTTTATTTTTGAAAAGATTCTTTTTGTGAAATCAATTAATGTTAAATATAAGTTTTTACATTATAATTTATGAGTTCCAATGTTTTTATGTCCTAATTATATAAAACTCAAAACTGAGAAGAACTTTAGGAATGTAAAAAATTATTTTTTATTTTCATTTACTTTATTATGTAATGTATACTGTATGGTTCTTATAATCACAATAGAGGAACCTGTATAGGGCTTCATGGGAAGTAATAGAATCATAACTAATAATGGTTGATGATATGATGGAAAAAGCATGGAAAATGTTGGGTTTCCTTATAGAGTTATTGTGGATTAATTCCGAGAAGCACTATTTGTGGAATATGATAAGTGGATATCATGATTTTCTTTATTACGCATTGAATGGACATGGAAAAATTTGAATGTGAATTCAATTATATGGAAAACTATTAAATACATTATTCCACAACATAGCACAAGGTTCCTCATCAAAATGATGTACTGGTATATTTTATTACTCTTGTATTTATGAGGGTTCCAAAACCAGATAGGACACACCATTAAATAGTGTAATGAATTTTTAATAAGGTATAATATAAGACACTATTTGATATTAACTATTTATGATAGAATTATAATTTATTTTTTGATGTAGTGGTGATTTTGATGTACTTTACACTATACATGATGGTTTCACTAATACACATTCAATATAAATAATAGTTTCATACAAGAAATAAAAATTTCCATGCCGCAACATAGTATATGTGATGTCAAGGGAATATTTTTTGAACTGATAGGAATGTTTTTTTAGCTTACTTGACATTTTTATTTGGGGAAATAGACCACTATGTAATATGTTTGATAGAAAAAAATGTTTTTAATAGTTCTTCAAAAATTTTAGAATATTAATAAAAGGATGAAATCTAGATCAATATGTTGCATCTTATAATTGCTCCAAACCATGATATATTAGAGAATACAATAACTCAAAATGGATGAAATTATCGATACCACACTAAATTAACAGAAAATATATTATGGTCAATATGTTTCTAGATTATATAGATCAATTGAATAAAAATAAAGATAAAGTAATTTCTTAGTATTTGAGAGATTAAATATATTTAAAAGTCATATAATTTCCACAGTAAATTCATTTTTTATACCTATAATTACTATTAAAATTTATAAGGATGATGAAATCTAGCCCTTTAATCATAAATTGGTTGGTTTTTTGATGATTATAAAGAATCTTGGGAGTGGTGATGTATAATTTGGAAGGATATATAGAGAACATATAATATTAAAATCATAGGGATGAAAAAGAATATTTCATATTCAAATTTCATGTATAATGAAGAAGATGACCTAGAGAATTCTATTATAATTCCATTTATTAATTTGATAGTGAAATAAAAAGTTAGAAGAAGTAAGAATCACATAGTTATATCTTTTTTTAATTAGTTGATAATAAAATTTTTCTATGTAATTATTATCATATAAAAGATTGTGTTTCTATTAAAATTTATAAAGGACACATACATAACCCTCATATTGATGAGTTGATCTTATCTTGTAAAAAATAAACAGAGAACCACAATGTGAAATAAAATGGATTATCTACCTAGAAATTGGGATGTAATTATTTTCAGTACCCTTTATATAACTATAATAGACCATCATGTTGTAAAAACTACTGAGGAACACCCAAAAGATAATTAAATATTTTGGGATTCTATAGAATTAGTGAATTCATAGATAAGAATTAATATTAACCCTAAACTGATTGTGAAACATTATGAAACCAATTGAAACATAAACTATGAACAGTTTTAATTTATTGTGTGCTATCAAGAAATTGTTTTTAGGATCCATGGATTAGACCCTTATTGAGAGGCAAGTAAAATTATTATCTTATAATGCCTAAAAAAGTTCATCTATTTATTCTTTATTGGTGAGATGAATAAGGCAACAATAGATTGAAAATATTCATAGTTACAAAATCAAAAGATAGATAATTATAAATAGGCCATCAATTTTGTAATTGGTATACACTACATATATCCCCCCACTACAACATTGGGTGTCCAATATCAATTTTCTCCGAACAAGTGGTATATTTTCTTAATGGTACTGAATTGAATGATCAATCACTTTACCTATTTGTATCTTTCTCATACATTGAATGTTTTAAAATTTTTCTTATTTTTAGAGTATTTAACTATTATTTTTAGGGAAAATTATCATGTTTTAATAGGATTGTATGAAAGAGGTGTTAAACAATGTTTTATTTTATGGTGATCAGACAACACATTGTGGTTTGATATATGATAATCGTATATAATTAATTTGCAGTAATGTTTATAAGAAAAATACTCAATGTGATTCATATTTTATGATGTGTAAAACATTAAAGTATATATTTTGGAAACAAATCGGATAAATAAGGTTGAAGAAGAACCTACAAAGATAAAGGTAACCCTGGTAGTAACTAGAATATAATCCGAATAACTAATAAATTTATCTAAATAAAAAATGAAGATGAAGAGTACTATTAAATGGAAGAATCTTATAGATATAAACATATAAAATGAGGAGAAAAATATATTTCTAATTATAAATCAGTCTCTAAAAATGGGTTGAAAAATTATAGGAAATCATAAACTTCAGAATCACCCCTAGAGGTAGATATAAGTACAGATTAAATCGAAGGGGTGGTAAGAACATCTAGTTATCAAACAAAGGTATGATCATTTTAGAATCAAGGAATGGACCAATTCCAATATTATAGGAAGTATAAAGTAGAGATCATTCATAAACTATGATTTCCTTTAATTGATTATATTTTCATATAAAATAATAGGTTAATGGGAATTAATGTGCCTTTAGATTTCTTGTAATGAACTGTGGTAAAAATATAAAGGACAATATTGATTAACTTACATAATCTTCCAATGAAATAGGCATACAAATGGTCATGGAGAAATAATTACTTTAAATAATTTTCCATATCATTATATAGTTTTTATATAAAATAAAATTTATTAATTAATGAAATTAAATAATGAATATGTTGGTTCATATTTAAATTAAAATGATCATATGATAATCGTGCGTTGTGAATAGTTATAAAGGACTTATAAAAATAAGAAGAATCACTTCATGAAAACAACAATAAGTGGATGAAAATATGTTTCAAATATATAACATGAATATAAATAGAATATTCATATAAAATTTGGAAGAGAAGGATCATAGAAAAATGTATATATAAAATGATACTTCTGGGGAAAATTGGGAAACCCAATGATTGTGTATCTATAATCTCATGGGCTCGAAGGTTGAGGAAGACTTGATACAACCAATTTTCAAATGGGACAACATTATTTGATGTATAATTTTATTTGAGGATGTTATATTTTTACTAATAATATACATAATTAAAGGGATTATAGTAAAAATTTATGAAAACTAAGTCAATAGTAATCCCTATATTCTTATTGAAGTGACTGAATCAAAACGAACATAAATATTACCTCATTTTAGAAGAATTTTCAATAAATTTAATAATTATACATTATTGAGGATTTTAATGGTTTAGATCATTCAAATAATAGATAGAAAATATTCATAATTCATGAAATATCTTTAACATGTTTTATAAATATCATCCCACATAGTACTCTTGTTAGAAATTAATTATATTAAACATTCCTACATATTGTGGGAAAAGGAAATATAATAAAGGGGGAGATCAGATACTAATTACTGTTGATCATTGGAGATATCAATAATAAGTGGATATGATGAGCTTATGTGTATAATAGGATACTAATTTGAATATTATCATCATAAAAAATTCATACTGAATAAGAAGTAATCAATAATCAAGATTCATAATATAAGCATGTGAAAGCATAGGCATACGAAACCATAATCTTGTAAACATTTATAAATACAATCATTTATGTGCATAATATTGTGAGAATATATATAAAGAGATCAAAATAATGTATATAAATTTGAATAAAGATATTCATGATCACATCCATTAATTTTATAGAGGTCATAGCTTCAAATAAATCATAATAATTCATCAATATATGAAAAAAAAACTATTCAAAATCATTTACATGATTATGATCATAATTTCTGTATATATCTATTTAATTTTACCTAATGAATTAGAAATATATAATGGATAAACTATAAAATAATATTAATAAGTTTATATAAATATCACAATATAATAAAATATTCATTATAACCTCATAGAATGGCCCCTAAAATTAAATAGGTTTCAAAAAAACCACATCATATTAATAATAGACCACCCATATGAATAATATATAATTTATAATTGTATAATAACTATAATAAATCATAATTAACATCCAAAGATGTTATCATAAATGAAAAAGTTCATCAAAAGATCTTTTCAATAATTCTTGATTAGAATATCACTTTAATTTTGAAATCAACTTTTTAAAATTCATAATTTTGAAAAATATTATGGAATATCATAATTTTAATGAAAGTTCGGAGTCATATAGTGGAATCATCAAATTATTTATTGGTACTAATTGAGATAAATTTGGTTCCTCATATATATGTTAAAAAAATATTCCTTTCATATTTTTGTTAAAAATCCTATAGTTCCTCATTTGGAAAATTTGAAGTATATTCAACTAAATATTTTTTATAAAAATTTAAATCATTGGCAAAAAATTTCCAAAAAACATAATAGAGTAATTAAAACTCTATGATCATAATTTTTATTAAAATATGGACATTTAAGAAAAATATTTCCTTACATGAAGACATAAGTTGTCTTTTTCTCAAATATATTTTTCTAGTTTTTTTGTGTACCTTAGATAGAAAAAATTGAACTATTAAATAAAAATTACATGAATAATCATATTAAAAATAAAATTAAATGACATTATCCGATTAGGAATATATATTTTTATTAATATAAATTCAAGCATAATCATTCCAGATTTAAAATGGAATGAATCATAAATTATTTACCACTTTTGTAATTAACGAATCAAATCCTTGTTAATGAGAAAACATTAAAAGGATTTGTAAATTTCCATAATTTTAATTATAATCTTTATAAAATACACTCAATGGATGTATGTACACCACACAAAATAAAGAAGCAATCATTATGAGATATGTCTCAGTAAATAGATGTGAGATGTAAAAATATTTTGATCAGAAACATATGAATTACTATAATATCATAAATTATCCACTTATAACATTTTATTAATTTTTTTATTTTTTTATTTGTTAAAATATACATTTCTTAGTGTTAATTATATTTATTTCCATGTTAATGTTTCATTTGATAATTTTTGTCGTTTGACAATAATCATGGTTCTATAATGTATAAAATGTTAATAACAATATAAATATAATATATATTCATTATATACCTCTTTTTAATTATATATAAATTTTTAGATAGAAAACTAATTTACACAGCTCAAAGAGAAGGTAGGTCATACATATGAAAGCACATTGTTTTCATTTTATAAGATAAAGAAGAAAAAATGATTAATAATAATGTATCACTATATAAACATAATAATTTCATTATTATATTATGTAATAATTAAAATTATATTTATATCTATATAAAAATGGTTATTAAAATTAATTTACACTAGTATGTGGAAATAGTGTGTCATACATATACATGAGTGTTATGTTTTTTATTTCCATTGGATGAATATGATGCAGATAAGGGTTGTTACATCACAATAATAACTATTTAGTATATTAAACATACTCAATTAATTTAATTTAGATTCAATACCCTATATATAGTGGATATAAATGATCAAATAAAATTGATAGTACTCAGTTAAGAGTTAGACCTCTTTCTCCAGAAACCTATTTTATCTTACATATTATACATTGAATGGACTATATTTTGGAAATACCCAATGTTTTAAAACATGTGTAATTAGTCTAGTAATATATTATTGTAAGTATTGGTATAGCTATAAGTCTCATGATGTCTGTTTAATAAAGGATATATGGTATCCTTTTTTAGGTGTGGGGATGGAATCACTTGGAATTACATAAAAATGTGATATATATCATAATCATGTAAAGTGGAAACAAGACACGAAATATTATAAGATAAGACATAAAAATATAAAAATAAACAAAAAAAATCTCATTTGCACCAGTTTTGGAAACATTTAAATCCAAAACTTCTTGTTGTAACACTTTAAACTCATTTTAACCATAATAACGATAATTAATTTTTTACCATTATTACATAATTATATGATCAAAAAATGAAGAGTAATTTAAAAAACTTATACATGATGATTCGAAATTAAAAAATATTTTCGTTATATTTAATTTATATAGTTATAGTAAATCATTCTAAATATTAGAACAGAAACAACATGAAAAATGTTTGTTATTAAATAACTTATTTAAGAGTAAACCACATTAAAAAAATGAGCTATAGTAATAAATTATTTTCATTAATTTATTTCAGATAATTATCAAAAAATGGTTTTAATACTTTTATAGGAAGGAAAAAATATTTCAAATTTCAAACATTCCAATAAATACAAGCACCATAAAATAGTTTTTTATTTGAATAAAATATAACATGTTTTCAAAAAAAATAATGAAATGGATAAAAAAATTTAAAATTGATTTAAGATAAAATATTTTACTTCTCTATAATACATTTGGAACAAACCGACACATATAATAGTATGAATTCATATTTAGAGATATTTTAATGTTTTACCACATGGTTTTAACACAATATTACCCTTTAGTGTAGTGATAAATTTTAAAACAGTTACTCTTTATAATTCAAATAAATAAAAAGAAAATATGTACTAAATTTGAAAATATTTCTTCTAATTATGGAATTGATTATGTCAAATTAATTTTTTACAAGTGCTTGAAAATAATATAAATATAAACCCACAAAACATGAAAAAATATGCTTTTTAGGGAAATTTTATTTTTTTAAAGGTTGGCCTTATAATAATCCTATGACTAGTAATCAAAATTGTCTGAATTTAAATACATATTTTTAGATATATATTTTATAAAAATTTATTCTTATTAATTTTTATTTCTGAAATATATTATTTAAATAAAATATAAAAATGTTATGCATATAAAAATAGTATTATGAAAGATGGATTTTTTAACAAAAAGAAAAACATATACCAAAATAATCTATAATATTAATTATTATGGAATTATTTATATTATGTTTATTAAAATGTATATTATTTTTATTTAGAATAAAAAAAGTTTAATTTTATTTTATATTATATTATTTTAAGAAAATAAATGGTATTTTTACAAAAGTATGTTTTTTCATTATTCACTGAAAATAGAATTTATTCAGAAAAATTAAAAAATATTTTCCAAACATTAATTATTAAATGATGAATCCAAAATTCATATCATTTTATCAAAAAAAATTATAAAATTCGTAAAATTTTATTATAATATTTAGAAACATAATTTTATAAAACCGATTTTCAAATATAATATTTTTTAGATACATAAACAGACATTAGTAAATAATTTTTTACTTATTTATTATATTAAAAAATTTATTTCCATTATATAATACCTCTTTACATATTTTTCATAGCATTATTATTTATATTTATTTCAGAAAAATGTCATATAGTTTATAAGGATCATTTTAAATGTAAATATTTGAATAGTATATCATAGTTTTCTTAACATGGTGTTCTATATTCTAAAAGCTATCAGATAAATAAAATTTACTAACAAATTACTATTTTATAAAATCTTGGGGTGTTACATTCTACCCCCACAAAAAAATTGTTCACTTATTATTTTATCTCCATTACCTAGTTTTCAATATTTAAAAATACCATGATTGAAAATCTACATCCTATTAAGGGGTATATACAAAATCCTTTGAAACAAAACGTGGGAAAAAGTTGTACCTAAAATAACATATGATTGGGTTCTCAAATGACAAGAATGTTAGGTGTAAGATAAATTATAAACGTATAGGAGAAAACTAACATCCAAGTAAAAATAGGGAGTGATATAGAACATGTTCATGATAATGTTAATGAACACAAAACCAAAACTAGTGAGGCGAAAAAATATAATCAATTAATCTTAAATAAAGGTAAAAGGTTAATTTTATTTCAATATACTTTTATTAATATTGAGGTATTCATTTACATGTAATATATAGATCACCAGAAAACATAATTTCTTAATATATTTAATTTTTATGAATAAAATTTCATTATTTGGATATTATTTTTTTATTAAAAATTATCTATCACCCTATGAGATGAATATTCATAATGATATTTTCACATTAATACTTTCCATACATGACTAACTGTAACATTTTGAAAGAATATTTCTAACAAATATCCAAACCCAAAATTCGAGATGTAGTGAAATATAAAATTACATCAACATTGATACTTTTCTCCATACAACAAGAAGTAGATGATAGTGTCACATATTAAACATGTGTATTCCTTATTCCTTATAAAAATAATAATAACCTTAATAAATATAAAACCTTATAAAAAAATATACCACCATTGATAAAGTTAATCCTTATTCCTCAAATTGGATCATTTGTTGTTTAATTAATTCCATAAATTGAAATATTCAACAAAAAAACCACAGATTTCCTAAATCACATTTTCATCAAATCACAATTAATCTAAAGGATCCCAAAACCACTCTATTTACTTCATAAATACCTCTCATCTCTTTATCCCAAGTAAATATTGTTATCTTAATATCAGGAACAAATTACAGGTAATAGTTCACTTGATATTTTGTTCATAAAAATATAACCTTACAACTAAATATGATCTCTTGGTTATTGGTATCATTCAACGAAAGATTTTAAATCCATAATGAGAGACTACTACAGAATAATCCTTATAAATTTCATGATTGATATAACCAAAATATCCTTCATATAACAATTCTAAAATAAGACTCTTAAATCACAATTTATAAACACTTCAACCATTACACTTTTTTATTAAACTGTGGAATAGGCTTCATCGCATTATTTCTTAACACATTTTTCAAAAATTATGAAATATAAATAATGTATTAAGATTAATAGAACTAATATTAATCATTCGTAATAGTTTTAACCTGAGAAATACTATTAAAATAAATTTTAACATTAATTTATTATATTTAGTCACTTCATTACCTATAATTAAACCATTAATCATGTTACCTTGCTGGTACTATTCATGATATTTTCAAAGATCCCAAACATTCAAGAAATTTATCATGGTCATTTCTAGGTGTTATTTTACCCTTATTTGTTATACCTTTGTTTGTGTTTTTATGGGGTTTTTGAGTGAATTTTTGAGAAATTTGAAACACCATGGGTATTAGAACTAATTTGTCATAGTTAGGGAAATCCATGTGTCTTTCCTTAAGAAATCAAGAAAGCTATTTAGGATAGGTTATAGTTCATGCACTGTTTGAACATGGGTTGGCCAAACCATTTTGTGTCACTCCCAAAACTGGGAACCACTCAAAAAAGGGTTTTTTCACTAATGTGGCATGGTCTTTCAAGTCATACACCGCTATGAATAAATTGTATGACACTTATGTATACATTCATGATAAGGTACATGGATTATAAAACCATGTTCCTCCACCTATAAATCCATTCTTCTAGGTTTTAATTACACTTAATATTAATTTTAAATTTCCAAAACTCACAGTTCTAACCACAAATCACCTTATATCATCCCTATATAAATTTATCTGATTTTAGGGGATCATGAGAGGATTTAAAGGTTCCCCAAACCACTTTCTTTAGGAATCGATGATCCAATTGAACTGGTAGGTCCTCCTTGGTATATTTTTTATTCCCTATTTGGTTTACCCTCCCCATATTTTCTCCCTTTTCTAATGAAGTGTTATGATTTTTCCTCCATTTATGATTATTTATATCTATTATTTTTTAGGTCTTAATCCTTTGAAACATGATCTTAGGTGTTGATCCTAGATCTTCCATTACATTGTGTTTTTATAATTCCCCATCAGTTTGAATATTTTAGTTTGGTAATCATCCTTCAACAACCTTTAGTTATGTGGCCTAATTTTTAAATCCCATAATCTTTATTTTCATTGATTTTATATAATTGTAAAACAACAATTCTCATGGTGGGATGTTGAATTTTCAAATTAATTAATTAAATTATTGTCTAATGTGATTAAGAACATTATGGAATATTAGGTTTTTGTAATTTATTAATTAATGGGATTATGAAATTTATTTCAACCCATGGGGTGTGTCGATATGATAGAAATTATTATGTATAAAATATTTATGTTGATGAATAAATTTATTAAATTGGTTGAATAATAGACTATAGAATGTTTTTTTAAATATGGGGAATTTAAAACCATAATATGTTATAATTGTGAAAGAGTTGTGGGATACGCACTAGTATTCCTAATACTCATTGGGTTCTAGACTACTTATTTATTCCCCCAATATATATATATATATATACATTACATACGATTACTATGTTATGGGATATGGACTGCTGCTCAAAATACCAATAGGGTTCCCTAATGATGTTGTAGGCCTAAATTTTTTTTATTGACAAATTATTATTAAAAGAATAATGAGAACCCATTATGGAATGAAATGTGATACCCCATTGTGTATGCGTCAGACTCCCACAATGAATAAAGATGGTGTGGTTGATTTAGTTTTCATTGTGAAATTGGGGACATGTGGGGTTAATGAAATAATAATTTAATGCAAAAAATTTCATTATCTCTATATTTTATTGATTATACAACTCAATACACTATTATCGACAGAATATTGTTTTATACACCATTGGAGGTGGCCTAATGAGTTGTTCTCAAACCCTACTTAGGATGCATGGTCGGTATCCAAATAGACATCATGTATTTTAGACATGATAAGGGGAAAACCCCGATGTTAGATGGCTGGGTTGTGATAGATCATGGGTGATAGAACATGAAAAGATATCGATACCCCCTTGGGAGTATTTTTTTTATTTTGGGTGTCCTCTTGAAACATTACACTTATTTTGTCATCATATTTTTACTTCATTATTTTGGAGATATTTTTCCAATTTGGAGATTATCACGTGATGTTGGTATTTATTGGATATAGTATTATTCAGGTTATGGTTTATTGTCCTTTGGATATCCTTTACTAACTGCCACTAATGTAATTCTTCGATTAATATGGTATAAGATCCCCATAATATATATATATATATATATATATATTTGTTTTTGTGTGTTTATATATATATATATTGGTTAATTTCTACTATTCGGAAACTTCTGGCATATGGGGAGGCCAACATAATGTCATGTAACCATCCAGGTCAGTGTATCGGAATGTGGAACCTATTACAAGATATTGAAATGTGGTATCATAAGGGTTTTCATATTCATTATTTACTAATTTATTTCTACTTTGGAAATCTAAAAAGGGGAATATGATGTTTTTGGCCTTGGTCATCAGATCCTGAATGGGAGTTTCTAACCCATGTATATGGGAAAAAACCCAAGTACCCATGGTGGGTTTTTGGTTGTTGATGATTGATGTTATATTTTATTGTAATTTCACCTTGAGTGATGCACTTTTTATTTGAGGATATAATATTTTTTATATTTTAATTTATATCTGAGTATGGAATGATATTTTTTCAATCATTCATCATTTTTGTATCTTGGGTTTTGTTGTGTTGTGAATCATTTAGGCATGTACAGAAAAGCATTTTTTGGGTGAGTTTTTAAAATGAAAGTTCCTTTATTTACTTATGTAATTTATTTTAAAAAGGTACATAATGATATATTTAAATGGATAAATTTATTTTTAGTTTGTTAATTGAAATTTTTAAAATGGGATTCTAATGGGAAAAATTGAAATATTAAAATTTCATAACCAATGTAAGCCATGACCTAGAGGAGGGATGGATGAGGGTACTTATAGATCTTTCATTTTGAATATGTTTCATGGAATAGTGGATATATTGTTATATATTAATTTGAATAACTCTTATTTAAATTTGATGATGTTATGTAATGTATCATAATACTTGTGTTTCAAATTATAGAGATATGCATCCAATATTATGAGTTTTTATAGGATGATAGGAGGAAATGTATGATAATGTTCCTCATATTATAGAAGATGAGGCCCCAATAGTTATGGGTAAATTTCCAAGATATTAGTTCTATGAGAACAATTCTCACATTATGCGTATTATTGAAAAATAATCATGGTAGTTCTTGCAGGTTTTATCCAACATGACATGGGAATTCTAGTTGTAGCACCCTCCAACCTCTACCGGAGAGGGTTGACCCAAGGTCGCTGAGTTCGGGATTGAGACTATCCAGAAAATCCTTAAGCATTTAGAGAATCATGATCAGAATAGATTCAATATTGAAGCTCATATGTTATACGGTCATGCATGCATTGGTGGTGAATTTACACCTAGAATGTGTAGTATTGTAATTTTAAGTGTAAGGACTTCCAATAGAAAGTCCCCGGAAGAATTTTCCACTATGATGCTTATGTAGGGGAGGGAATCATTGTTTATAATGATTATGTATGGGAGTATGTCTATTATAGACTGTGTTTTTCATTTCAATGATTTTTAGTTATTTTTTCTACTGTTATTAGGAGATAATGAAACTGCAGAAAACATTTTCATGATGGGATTAAATTTGAGATGAATTCCCAGGTTAACATCTTTAGGATGAATAAGTATGCTAAGCTGGAAAATTAGGATCTCATTTCATATTAGATCCCAAAGGAGATATCCATTTGGATTTGAGTGGTTTATTTTGGACAACTATAAATTATGTATTCCAAGATTAGGAATTGTCACTATGAGAATACAAACAATAGAAATTGAAACCATATTATCCAGGATGAAGGGTTAGTTACTCAAATTAGTAACTGAATTTATATCCACAGGTATGGTAGCATGGGTAATATTTGTTGTTTGTAATGCCCCGACCCTAGTTACACAGAGTCGGTGCATTGTTACATAACATTTACATGATCACAAGAAATATCAAGTCTCGAAAGACCGATTTGTTTAGTAGCCCTGGAATAACAAGATATATTCATAAAGTTTACATTACATAATAAAATGAAAACTACAACAATATAGTCTCCAAAGTATACACTCTACTTCCCTCATACTATCCCTGCAGGTCATTCATAAAATACTTCTTCACATCCTGGGAAAAATAAAACATAGAAAGAGGTGAGCTCAAATGCCCAGTAAGGATAACAATATATCTGAAACTTTTATAAATAAGCATAAACATTTATGTAAATGTATAACTAAAACAAAATCCTTTTAAACATGAACTTCATCATAATATGGCCTACATAAAATGAAATAATGTCATATACTTATTCACATGGATATTCTACTAGTCTAATAATCACATGTAATATCAATAAACACTTTCATAATGATGGAATGCATAATGCCAAACTATTATATCCACATAGTCAAGGCCTCGTGACAAGACTACCAATAAGATTTTGTCAAGGACTTGTGGAAATACACTAGTTTGTCTCATGAGACCTACCGATGCATCGAGGAGCTATAGCGGGCTCCACCCATCACTTATTAAGTAAAATGCATTCCTCATATGAACCGGTTTAAACATAACATAAAAATTCGTATTAAAACTAGCATACGATATGTCAATTCTTTTTCCATAAACCATGAATGGTATAAAAATAACAAATATACAGTCAAACATATAACAAAACCTTCAATACAATATAGAAGTTCTGTATCATAATAAATCAACTTCAAATAAGCTTAAAATCCTTCAAAGGATGTTGACATAGATGAAAACCAAACTATTTGAGAGAAATATCTATATTTTTTGAAATCATTTAAAAGTCACATAATTATAAAATAAAACATTTACTTTGAAATATCTTTATAAGCTGGTAAGGTAAGCTTCTAAGATTTTATGACGGTGGAAAATAGATGCACCCGCCGTATAAGTTAACAAAAGACATCCTTACCTTAATTCTGTCGAAAAGGTTAAAAAGGACCTTGTTTGGAAAACGGTAGAAATATTCCTTTATAAACCTCTTATAAAAAGTAAAACAAGGGTATAAATGACTTTAACCAATAATCTAGTAAATATTAAAAAAAATTGAAATACATTTTTATGAAACATGGATATGGATGATAAAGAAGTCCCAGTAGATTATTACATATAAACAACCACGGATAATGAAGAGATTGAAAAATAAACCCTTACCTTGTAATTTTCCTTGGATGGGGGTTGATTAGCCTCATGTATAATGGTGAAATAATTTTTATTAAATTATACAAGAATAATATATATTAATAAGATATTATATATGATATTTTAACATTACTATGTTAATAATATCTTAGTGTTATCGTTGTTTTGGGTGTTAACATACTCGTATATATTTTGTTACATAAGCCGTGTTTATTATGGATAGGTTGTATCTTATTCATATCCAGAATTATATCAAGTCCTTAAAAATTATTTTTAATCATCAAATGATAATTATACATTAATGGATACGATGGAGAATGAATCTCATCGCGTTCGTGGAGACGGTAGTCAGTACGTACACACGAGCGACAATATCATTCTTTTGAAATTAAAATAATATATAATTAGATGTTATATTATATATAAAGGATCACTATCATGTTATATGTATTATTTACATAAATTACACGTCATTATTATAACCATCCAAATGATAATTTATTGAATAACAATTACACCATGACGTGGAGATGGTAAGTCGTACGTACGCACGTATGGTGACAAGTCATTCAAAGGACGGATAGAATTCTGAATATGGTTGTACCATATCATTAATAAAAGCAAAGTATATATAAGATACTGGAGTTATTATTTTAGAATGGAAATAACAAAGAATGAAGAAATTGAAGGAGAATGGAACTTGAAAGAGGGTGGTGAAAACATAACCTCTTCTTCGGGTTCTTACTTTTGAGTTGATCAAAAGGGCTCCATAGGTTGGCTTTCTGACCAAACTAAGGCCTCTAGGATGAATTGAGGGAAGTTGAGAGAGTATTTGGGTAGGTTTTGGAGGAGCCAAAAGGCTTTGAATGTGTGAACTTTTGAGAAAGGGGAGTGCCCTTTTATAAGAGGGGTGAGGGGCACCTTTGGAGAAGCTAGAAATATTATTTTATAATAAATTCATATTCGGTTTGTAATGGCTCAAAAGTGCATTATATAATGGATAATGTTTGGATAGGTCGAAAACCACTCAACCAATAGGTTTTAGACAGGTTGGGGTGACTATATTAACCTTATCTTTTAGTTTAAACTCTTAGTTAATTAGTTTATCATTTACCATATCACTTTGTATTTTTATATTATATAGATAATAAACATACTATATACATCCAATAGACTCCCAAGTGGTCCATTAATGATACAGATACCATTATATAAGTCTCTAGGCCGAAAATTATATTTTTATGAATTTAATATCAATTAATAATAAAATATTTGTTTTAAAAACTCTTTTATGTCAATTTAGACACTATTAGGAATTTTGTTTTTGATAAATTCATCAGTGCATTATTACTTCGAAAAAAATTTATATAATCAATCCTAATATGTCATATTAACCTAAAAAATTATTCTAATTCATAAAAGTCTCAAATTACTTTTATTTTAATATTTATAATAACAATTATTTTAATATTTCATTAATTAGGTAATTACTGCATCACCATTGTTTTATTAGTAAATTAAATTATATAATGTCAAAAAATTATCAATAAAATACCATTATGTATAAATCTTTTTATATTTTCAATGAATATTTTAAAATGAATTTATCTTTTGTATAACCCTATATTAAAAATGTTTTAGTATATAAACATTGATTTTTACTATTTTAACTCTTCTTTGAATTAAATAATAATAAATGTACTAATCTAATCCATGTGGTCCTAAATGATAATATTTTTTCATATGGATGTTTTTGGTCGAGATACACCTGTCCAATAGAATTATGACATGATTTAGGGTAATATTATTATCATTTTTACCCTAATTACTTTTAACTGTGATAAATAAAAGTAAAAAAGTTACTATTCACCAAAAATTATTTTCATCTCATTGAACCACATTTTACTCCTGGATATTAAATATCTCTTTTATTTTCGAAATTCTACTCAAAGAAGTGGTAAAATTAAGTTTTATGTGAATTTCTAAATTCTCCAAGGAGGTTGGTAAAAGACGGTGAAAAGTTCAGTAAAATTTTTATATATCTAAAATTATTCTAAACTAACTCCCATAAATTACATTGAACATATATAGGTATTATGTATCTATTTTTACCTTAATTAAATTTAAATAAAATAAATAATTATTTAAATAAAAATTTTGTTTTAAACTATAACCCAGTGTTTTTTTACTATTCATTAAAATTTGAATGTTTTCAAAAAAATTCTAAAATTTCACCCTAGGCTAATTTCGATATTCCTAATCCAAAAATGAGGTCCATTTTGAATTATTAAATTTTAAAAATTTCAAAAAGTGGGTATTACTATTCATAATAGCAAGTTTACTTGGTTGTGGTGTGTGTGTTATAACTCGAAGTTGTGTACCACACATGCTACTGTATTATTCAAAGGGAAGCATACCATGGAAGATTGGGGTGTTACATTCTCCCCTACTTCAAATAATTTCGTCCTCAAAATTTCTAGAATACTACCGCATTAAAAGAATCCGGTGGTTCTTCATCATAAGTTTCTTGGGTTCCCACGTTGCCTCTTCTATGTTATGGTTTCTCCAAAAAAAACATTTACCAGACGAGTCATCCGGTTTCTCAGTACTTGTTCTCTCGTATCAAGAATCTTGACGGGCTCTTCGCAATAAGACATATTGGGTTCTAGTTATAATTCCTCATAGGTGAGTACATACGTTGGGTCAAGCATGTATTTCCTCAACAGTGATACGTGGAACACATCGTGAACTTTGTAGAGACTTGGCGGCATAAAAAAAATTTAAGCTACATCCCCAATTCATTCTAGAATTTCAAAAGGTCCGATGTACCTAGGGATCAATTTACCCTTCTTACCGAAACTTATAACTCCCTTCTATGGAGATACCTTCAAGAAAACATGATCTCCTACCTGAAATTCCAAATCCATCCTTCGGTTATTGACATAGGTC
Source organism: Viscum album (assembly GCA_963277665.1). Lineage (NCBI taxonomy): Eukaryota > Viridiplantae > Streptophyta > Magnoliopsida > Santalales > Viscaceae > Viscum > Viscum album. The sequence goes on from OY728164.1 coordinate 236,801,317, forward strand.
ATCTTCCTACTTTGAGCTGCTTTGATGTGGTTTTGGATTACCTTTACCTTTTCCATTATTTCCTCCACCAGTTCCGGTCCTACAAGTTTTCATTCACCAACGTCATCTCAATAGGTTGGTGTGCGACATCTCTTTCCGTATAACTCTTCATATGGTGCCTTCTGAATACTCAAATAGAAGCAATTATTATAAGAAAATTATACCAGAGGTAAATATTGATCCCACATACCCTGAAAGTCATCCTAGGAGGATCTCAACATGTCTTCTAAGGTTTGAATAGTCCGTTCTGATTTTCCATCTGTTTGAGGGTGGTACGCAGTGCTCAATAGTAGTTTCGTATCTTGGCATTTCTGGAGAAACTTCCAGAATCATGAAGTAAAATGGGGATCACGATCAGAAACAATCGATAGGGGTACTATATGAAGTCTCACCACCTCATTAATATATATCCTTGCTAGGCGTTCAAGTGGTATATCTTCCCTTATAGCAAGAAAATGTGCTGACTTGGTAAGAAAATCCACAATGACCCATATTGCATCGTTCCTTCTAGGAGTCTTTAGTAGTCCCATGACAATGTCCATCGTAATATTGTCCCATTTCCACTCTGGTATGGTAACAGGTTGCATGACTCCTCCAGGCTGTTTCCTTCCAGCTTTCACTTGTTGAAAACCATACATCTTGACACAAAATCAGCAATCTCCCTCTTCATGTTGTCCCGCAAAAAATGTTCCTTAAAGTCACTATAAATTTTGGTACTCCCATGGTGTATAGAGAAATTGGAACTATGAGCATCATCCAACAATTCCCTTTTTAGATCAGGTATATTGGGAACACATAGTCTCTTCCCAAATTTCAAAATTCCATCTTCATACCCAAATTCATTCAATCTCCCATCATTTACAACTTTAATCATCTTTTTAAATTCTTCATCATCAGTTTGAGAACTCTTAATCCTTTCTAGTAAAGATGGTTTGGAAACCATTTGAAAAAGAAATGATGTTTCACCTTCCATGGTTATTCCCATGTCCATATTCATTAGATCCATGAAAAATGGATCCCTTTCAATTCTCATATTTTTCAAAATGCCATGATCTTGTCTGATCAAAGCATCTACCACCTTATTTGCCTTCCCCAGGTGGTATTGTATCATAAAATCATAATCCTTGACTAATTCAAGCCATCTCTTTTTCCTCATGTTGAGTTCTTTTTGTGATAAAATATACTTCAAACTCTTGTGATCAGTATAAATCTCACATTTTTTCACCATAGAGATAGTGTCTCGAAATCTTTAAAGAAAATATCATATCTTCTAACTCGAGATCATGAGTAGGATAGGTTTGATCATGAATTTTCAACTGTCGTGATGCATAGGCAATAACTCTATCATTCTCCATAAGGACACAACCAAGTCCTTTCTTTGATGCATCACTATAAATAATAAACCCATCATTCCCCGATGGTAGAGTTAATATAGGAGCATTGAATAATATTATCTTCATTTATTAAAAACATTATTCACAGTATTCTGTCCAATCAAATTTAACTTCCTTACATGTGTGCTTTGTTAATGGGATATCCAATCGGGAAAAATTCTGGACGAAACGACGATAATAACCCGCTAAACCAATAAAACTGGGTACCTTAGTTATACTCGTAGGTTCTAGCCATTATTGTATTTCCTTGGTCTTATAAGGATCAATAGAGATTCCATCTTTCGAGACAATATTTCCATGAAAATAAATCTCATGAAGCCAGAATTCACACTTGTTAAACTTCCCATATAATTCATGTATGCTCAAAGTCTTCAAGATAATGCGCAAGTGATTTTCATGATATACGTATATTTTGGAGTATACCAAGATATCATAAATAAATACCACCACAAAATTATCGAGATATTCCTTGAAAAATCTATTCATTAGATCCATGAATACATAGGGTGCATTAGTCAACCCAAAAGGCATTACCGTAAACTCGTAATGCTTGTACCTTGTTCGAAATATTGTCTTCAGAATGTCTTCTTTATTCACACACAACTTATGGTATCTAGATCGAAGGTCAATCATTAAAAATTATTTTGATTCATGCATTTGGACAAATAAATCATCAATGGGAGGTAGGGGATACTTTTTCTTTATTATTATAGCATTGATCTCCCTGTAGTCGATACATAACCTCATAGATCCATCTTTCTTTTTAGCAAAATGAACAGGGGATCCCCATGGGGAAACACTAGGGAGAATAAATCCCTTATTAATCAATTGATCTAGTTGTTTCTTTAGTTCAACTAATTCTACAGTGGCCATTCTATAAGGTGTCTTCGATAAAGGCCTTGATCCAGGAATTAAATAAATGGAAAACTCAACATCCCTTTCTAGAGGATGTCCAGGTAAATCTTCTAGAAACACATTTACATATTCTTTCACAATAGGTACATTTTCTATTTGAACCTTACATTCCTCCCCCATATTCATTTCAATCTCTTCCACCCCAATAATTGAATTTAGTTGAGCTACTAGGGGTGGATCTAGATAAGAATTAGGTGGTGATGATTCTGCTATAATGACAAGGTGTTACTTCTGATCATCAATAAAAATCTAAACCTCCTTATTCTTATAATAAATCTTCACATCCTGGTCTGAAAGCCAATCCATATCGAGGAATATATCAAACTCAATCATAGGTATGACGATGAGATCAGTAGATAAAGAACATTTATATGCTCTAATGGGGACTGATTCACCAAACATTGTTGCAATGATACTTCCCTTAGGAGTTTTAACTAACAACTCCCTTGTTAAATCAAATTGTAAATATCTAATTTTCTTAGCAAATTGGGAAGATATGAAACAATGCGATGATCCAGAATCAAATAATTCATTTTCTAAACTTGAGGATACCATTAAATTACCTGCCACCACATCTTTCAGAGTTTATACCTCATCAGTAGTGATGGAATAATCTTGGCCTTGATCCCTTGGACTTTTTTGAGGTAAGTTCCCTTGACACTTAAGATATTCATTTGCATAATGCCCCATCAACCTATAATTGTAGCATTGGACATCGGTAGCTTCCTTCTTCCCCTTGCATTCACGGGCTTGGTGGGCTTTTTCACCACACTTGTAACAGACTCCCATTCCTTTTAAGCAAGTACCGGGGTGTTTCTTCCCACATTTAATACAGGATGGATATTCAACTTTTCCCTTATTCCCCTTATTTCCATTCCCAGATTGATCATCAGATCTCTTCTTCTCTTTCATTACATTAAAGTTATAAGACTTAGAGAATTCCTTTTCTGTCTTGATAGCACGTGAGACAATTTCTTCGTACGATGAGAAGGATTGTAAAACTAATGCTCGACGGAGAAATGGTTTTAACACATCAAAGAAAAAATCAATCTAACTTCTTGGGTTATATATATAATCTCTATAATGCCTTGATAACCTTGTAAAGCTAGCCTCATACTTGGAAACATTCTCATCCTACTTTTGACTCAGCCTTAGAAATTGTCCTTCCATATCTGGTCGATGGTCATGAGGAAAGTATTTTTCTAAAAACAGATATTTGAACTCCCTCCATTCTATATTTCATATTTCATCATCTTCCTTTGTTTTTTGAATCAATTACCACCATTGATCAGCATCTCTAGGGAGGAGGTAAACTTCCATGATAACTTTTTCCCTTTCACTACTCTCCAAATCCTGAAATATTTTTCTAGGTAATTTATCCATTTCTCAGCTACTAAGAGATTTGTACTCCCATTGAACGTTGGTGGTTTTTTTACTAATGAAGATATCTTACATTGATCCTCCACGCTGTGGATCAGGGTGCTCCATATGGGTAAGGCTATTATTCATAACCTGTTTGAGTTGTCCTAATATGGTGATTAGCTGATCAACACTAGTTGCATCACCAGCTCCACTATAATTATCTTGAGTAGGAGGGCAATCTATAAATGAAGTGCATGCATTGATACGGTTTCAATTTCTTCCACTTGGTTCCATTTTCTAAACAATGGCATAAACTAGGATAGTTTATGAATCAAAATACATAATTCCATACTTATAAAACACTTAACATAAATTGAGCTATTTATGGATATAATCCATAATCATAAAAATGCTTTCTTTGAGGACGTATATACTCATAAACCCTTCATAATGATTTTTAATGAAAATGAGAGTTATCCTAAGCATATCCCCTAGGATTGTCATAACCAAGAGTGCAGAAAGGCCCGTTGTCGTGCACCAATTCACATTCGAGTCTAGCTCAAAGCAGTGTTTTCGGGTTTTACCCCTAGGTACATCTTTTCCCGAGCCGCCTCTACCTTCTCGTATCCAGATAGGGATGTATTTCTCGGAAAACTCACAAAATATCTACAATACAAAAATTCTAGGAAGTTCTTCTATACTAATCTTCAAAGTCCATCTTAGGTCTATGTGATCTAATCAGAGTATATCTTAATCTAGCTTCCAAGGTTTTTACTAAACTTCCTCTAATACCAACTGTAATTCACCAACCCCAGTTACCTAGAGTCAGTGCATTATTACATAACATTGGCATGATCACAAGAAAGATCAAGTCCCGAAGGACCGATTAGTTTATTAGCCTTGGAATAACTAGATACATTCATAAAGTTTACATTACACCATAAAATGTAAACTACAACAATATAGTCTCCATAGTCAACACTCTTATCCCCTCATACTATCCCTGTAGGTCATTCATAAAATAATTCTTCACATCCTGGGAAAAATAAAACATAGAAAGGGGTGAGCTCAAATGCCCAGTACGGATAACAATATACCAGAATCTTTCATAAATAAGAATAAACATTTAAGTCAATGTATAACTAAAACAAAATCCTTTTAAACCTGAACATAAGAATAATATGGAAGAAATAAAATGAAATAATGTCATATACTTATTCACATGGATATTCTACTATTATAATAATCACATGTAATATCAATAACCACTTTCATAATGATGGAATGCATAATGCCAGACTATCATAACCACATAGTCAAGGCCTCGTGCCATTTAAACAAATAAGATTTTGTCAAGGCCTTGTGTCAAGACACTAGTTTTTCTCATGAAACCTACCGATTCAATGAGGAGCTATAGCGGGCTCCACCCGTCACTTATTAAGTCCAATGCATTCTTCGTATGAACAGGTTTAAACATAACATAAACATTCATATTAAAACTAGCATACGAAATGTCAATACATTTTTCATAAACCATGAATGGTATAAAAATAACACATCCACATTCAAACATATAAAAAAACCTTCAATACAATATGGGAGTTTTGTATCATAATAAATCAACTTCAAATAATCTTAAAATCCATCAAAGGATGTTGACATAGATGAAATCAAAACTATTTGAGAAAAATATCTATTTTTTAAAATCATTTAAAAGTCACATAATTATAAAATAAAACATTTAATTTGAAAATATCCTTATGATCTTCTAATGGAAGCTTCTAAGATTTTATAACGGTGTAAAATAGTTGCACCCACCATATAAGTTAAAAAAAGACATTCTTACCATAATTCTGTCGAAAAGGTTAAAAAGGACCTTGTTTGGAAAATGACGAAATGATTCCTTTATAAACCTCTTATAAAAAGAAAAACAAGGGTATAAATGACATTAACCCATATTTTAGTAAATAGTAAAAATGTTTTGAAATACATTTTTAAGAAACATTGATGTGGATGATAAAGAAGTCCCAGTAGATTATTACGTATAAACAAACTCGGATAATGAAGAGATTGCGAAATAAATCATTAACATGTGCTTTTCCTTGTTTGGGGGTAAGTTAAACTCCTATATAATGGTGAAATAATTGTTGTTAAATTATAAAATAATCATATACATTAATATGATATCATATATGATCTTTTAACATTGGTTTGTTAATAATATCTTAGTATTATCATCAATTTGGTTGTTAACTTACTTGTATATGTTTTTTTACATAAGTCATTTTTGTTATGGATATGTTGTATCTTATTAATATTCATAATAATATCAAATCCTTAAACATTATTTTTAATCATCAAGTGATAATTATAGTTGAATGGATACGATGGATAATGAATCTTATTGTGTTCGTGGAGACGGTAGTCCGTACGTACGCACGAGCGACAATATCATTCTTTTGATATTAAAATAATATATAATTAGATGGTATATCATATATACAGAATCATTATCATGTTATATTTATTATTTATCTGAATGAAACATAATTATTATACCCATCCAAATGATAATTTATTGAATAACAATTACACCATGACGTGGAGACGGTAAGCCGTACGTACGCACGTATGGTGACATAACCTCCAAAGGATGGATAGAATACTGAATTTGGTTATACCATATTTATAATAATAGCACAGTAAATATAAGATACTGCTGTTGTTATTTTAGAATTGGAATAAAAAATAAATAAAAAGATGAAGAAGAAAGGAACTTGAATGAGGGTGGTGAATACATAACCTCTTCTTCGGGTGCTTCCTTTTGATTTGATCAAAATGGCTCCATGGATTGGTTTTCGGATCAAACTAATCCCTCTCGGTTGAATTTAGGTAAGTTGAGAGAGTATTAGGGCAGGTTTTGGCCGATCCAAAAGGCTTTAAATGTGTGAATTGGTGAGAAGGGGGAGTGCCTTTTATAAGAGGGGTGAGGGGCACCTTTGGAAAAGCTAGAAATAATATTTTATAATAAATTAATATTCTATTTATAATGGCTCCAAAGTAGATTATTTAAATATTAAGGTGGTGATAGGTCAAAAACCACACATCCCGTGGGTTCTATATAGGTTTGGGTCACTATATTAACCTTATCTTTTAGTTTAAACTCTTAGTTAATTAGTTTGAAATCTTCCATGTCACTTTGTATTTTTATATTATATAGTTAATAAACATACTATATACATCCAAGTGACCCCAAGTGGTCCATTAATGATAAAACTATCATTATATAGTTCTCTTGGACGAACCATATGTTTTAAGGAATTTAATATCAATTAATAATATAATATTTGTTTTAAAAACCCTTTAATGTCAATTCTGACACTATTGGGAATTGTGTTTTTGATATATTCATAACAACATTATTACATCAGAAATAATTTATATAATCAATCATAATATGTCATATTAACCTATAAAATAAGTTTAATTCATAAAAAGTCTCAAATTAAATTTATTTGGATATTTATAATATCAATTATTTTAATATTTCATTAATTTGGTAGTTACTGCATCACCATTGTGTCATAAGTAAAATAAATTATATAATCTCTAAAAAATAAAAATAAAATACCATTATGTAGGAAATATTTTTTTCTTTCTATGGAATATTTACAATAGAATTTATCTTATGTATAACCCTATATTAAAAATGTTTTAGTAAATAAACTTTTAATTTAACACTTTTAACTCTTCTTTGATTTAAATAATAATAAATGTCCTAATCTAATCCATATGGACCTAAATGATAATATTTTATTACTAAGGTTGTTTTTGGTCGAGATACACTTGTCCAATATATTTATGACATGTTTTAGGCTAATATTAATATCATTTTTACCCCTAATTACCCTATTTACTTTTAATCGTGGTAAATAAAAGTACAAAAGTTACTATTTACCAAAAATTATTTTCATCTCATTGAACCACATTTTACTCCTTGATATTAACTATGTCTCTCCGATTTTCTAAATTCCACTCACAGAAGTGGTAAAATGAAGTTTTATGGGAATTTATAAATTCTCCTAGGAGGTGGGTAAAAGACAGTGGAAAGTTCAATAAAATTTTTATATATCTAAAATTATTCTAAACTAACTCCCATAAATTACATTGAACTTTTATATCAATTATGTATATATATTGACCTTAATGAAAATTAAATTAAATAAATAATTATTGAAATAAAAATTTGGTTTTAAACTATAACTGAGTGTTTTTTCACTATTCATCAAAAATGGAATGTTTTCAGAAAAATACAAAAAGTTCATCCTAGGATAATCTCGATATTCCAAATCCAAAAATGAAGTCCAATTTGAATGATAAAATTTATAAAATTTCAAAAAGTGGGTATTACTATTCATAACGGCTAGTTTTCTTGGTTGTCGTGTGTGTGTTAAAACGTAATGTTGCGTACAACACACACTACTATATTATTCAAAGGGAAGCATACCGTGGAAGCATAGGCTGTTACATTATTTTTTCCCCAAAACACTAGTGAAGTTCATATCTTACAACATTATGGGAAACATACATAATTATTGTTGAAACCATTTACATATGGTTAGTTACAAAGGAACCGGGTTGAAACATAACACTATAAATGGGTATGCTACCAAATATAAGTCAGGATGTTTGAGTTATTCGAGGCATGGAGTTAGAGGCGGTGGAAATTTTATGTTGGGTAAATTGTGCCAGTATCAATTGAGTGGTGAAACTCAGGTGACATAGATTTTCACATAATGAAGGGGGTAGGACAGTTGCTTACAATTCAGCATGCACATTTGGATATTGAGATTGGGGTATCAATTGTTTGTGGTACTATTCTAGTATCTTCTACACTTTCAAGTGCCATATTTTATAAATTATTATCTCATTCTTCTATATCTACACAACATGTTATTTTTTTGTATGGAAGTGGATTTCATGAGTGGGATTATGAAGATCGACACATTTTTAGTAGTACGGTCAAAGGATATTTGTTTATTCATGTGGTTCCCTCTACAGGATGGTATGTATCATTTATGATGAGATATTAACACACCTGACATGTAGGGTTTTATTTTATTTTGGGTATGGAGTGGTCGGTATTGTACCGAACCCACATAGTTTATTACCATATGAGAGAGAACTTCACAACTCTAGAGGGTGAAATTATTTTCATTATGGAGTGTTGGATATTTCAATAGGGAAAAAAGAGACACTTCATCAGCAACTATGGAAGATTATCTCCAATGATGGAAATATTTTTTTGGATGATGAGAGTGTGAATCTTGATACCATTCCACCCATAGTTGACTAGTTCCTAGATGTCCTTTATGAGGGATTATCTAGAATAACAGTTGAGGGGGATGTAGAGCTTATAATTGTTTTCATTCTTTGGGCTGATTCTATTTCTATTACACCTTATAGATTTTAATATATTGAGCTTTATGAGTTGAAGAATTAGTAGGAAGATTATATGGAAATGATTTATCATTCATAGAGCGTCTCCTTGGGTTTCTCATGTTATTTTCTAAAAATTATAATGGTTCATTGTGTTTATGTGTTGATTATCCTAATTTAAAGAAAATGATAGTGATGAACTGGAGTTCACTTATGTGAATCGATGATCTATTTGAATAGTTATGAGAATATTATGTTTTCTAAAAGATTGAATTAATATAGAGGTATAATAATTTGATAGTTATACCATATTATATACCATGAATAACATTTCTCATGGTAATGGTCTATATGAGTTCATTGTGATGTTTTTCATGATGATGAATGATATAGAGGTATTTATATCCTTGATGGATCAAACATTTCACCGTTTCATGGAATAGTTTGTGGTTGTTTTGGTTGATGACATCATTGTGTGCTGAAAAAGTCATGAAGATCATTCCAAACATGTCTACAACATCTTTTGTAAATTGTGACAGCTTCATATATACTCTAAGCTCTGTAATTGTAAATTCTAGGTCAACCAGGTACATTTCAAGGGTCACATCATCTATGAAGAAAGTGTTTCAGTGGACCCAAATAAGGCTCAAGAAGTTTTTTTGAGGTTTAGACTAACAATTTATTTGATATAGGGCTATTATTTGAGGTTCATCTAGGAATTTTCTCATTTGATAGCCCGTTATTTAGGATATACCAATAAGGGGATCATGTTTGATTGATATGTAGGATGTGAGAATGCATTCCCGGAATTGAAATTTTTTTGAGTACCATGACAATTTTTATCTTAAAATATCTAATTGAGGAGTATACTATTTTTGTAACACATCTGGGATCACACATGGAGAAATGTTCATGCATGTAAATAGATTTGTGCCTTATGGATCTTGGAAGTTGATTTCACATTAAAAAATTATCATATGCATGATCTCAAGTTGGCTGTGGTCATTTATTCATTAAATTTTTCGAGGTACTATCTATTGGATAAAAATTTTACTTCGTATTCAAACAACAAGTCAAAAAGTGTCTCTTTTAATATAGATATTTCAATATCTATCAGTGGATGTGGGTTGAGTATATGTAGTGTTTTCATTTTGAGTTAGTATATACACTCGAGAAGGTAAATTGTGTTGTTGGAAATTTGAGAAGGAATACACAAACTCTTGTAGATCAAGAGTCTTTTTCTAAGAGGAAGATTGCCACCTTTCTATATTAGATACATAATGTAGATAGTTTGAGGATATAGAGTGTTTAGCTCTGAGGGGAATCTTTAAAGGATGGTCATCACTTTCTGATTGGAATATATATGTGGATGAGATAATCTATGTCTAGAACAATGTTTTTGTGTCAATGTGTATATCACAAGAGATTATGCATATGTTTCATTCCTTAAAGTGATTATTGCATCCCATTTTGACCAAAATTTACATAAACCTACATCTATAGTATTTGTGGATAGGATTGAAAATTGAGATTCCAAGATTAGTGATATTATGCTACACATACCAATAGGTTAAGGTCGAGCATCAACTACCTTGTAGAATACTACAGTCATTTCCCATTCCAGAATATAAGTGGGATGACTTTATAATGGAATTATTAGTGGGTATTCAGAGGATTACTCTGATGAATGAATCTATATGGGTGATAGTGGACTAATGGGTGAATGTATCACATTTCTTTTCCTATCATGTATAGATTTATAATAGATCAGTTGGGGAATATGTATGTTTAGGTTATATTTTGTCAGCATGGAGTCCCATATAACATAGTTATAGAACAGAAATAATGTTTCTCTTTTCGTTTCTAGATGGTATTTCATAATTTTATTAGTATGTAGGTGTTTGTGAGTACATTTTTTTCCCATGAAGGTATATAAAAAGTTAGAATGTATTATACATGTATTGGAGGATATGTGATGGGAGTGTGTACTATATTTTGGTCAGTCTTTGGATAATTATTTCGTGCTAGTTGATTTCTCAAACAAAAATAGTTATCAAGAAACTATTCATAAGAAACCATATGAGGAACTTTATGATAGGTTATCCTAATCACAACTATGTTAGATGGAGGTTGGTGAGTTTGAGTTTTTGAGACCGAGTCTCTTGAAGTAGGTATAAGATAAGTTCAAGAAGATTCAGAAATGTATGGATATAGGTCCGTGCAGGAATATGTAATATGTTGATCAATAGTAACGACCACTTGAGTATATAGTGGGTGATCGTGTGTTCTTTATAGTGTCCCTATGATTGGGACACCATCAGTTTCAGAGACAATGAAATTTGGATCCAAGGATTGGCTGATCTTTTGAGGTTATGGGTATAATTAGGTTGGCGATGTACCATTTGGACATTCCATAGAGGTATAGTTTTATGCATGTTGTTTTTCATGTTCCAAAACACCATAAGTATCACCCCAAACATCCCCATGTTATCTATGTTGATGATTTTGATCTTAATACTGATGTGTCCATTGAGAAGCATCTATTTAATGTTTTGGATCATAGTGAGAATGTGTTTCGAGGATATTCTATGCTTATAATATTAGTATTTTTTTCAACATGTCCATGTTCAGGAGGAAACATCCTAGTGGAAAAAAGATATGTGGGATCATTGGCTTGACCGTTTTGATTCCGAACTAGATATATTCTTATGAGTATATCTTGAGGATGAGATATTATATTTTGAGGATATTGTATGATCCAAACCTATCTACAGATAAATTATACTTATTTTTAGTTACTCTTTTACCCTTTCTTTGGTCTAACCTTGGTTGGGTTATTATATGTGTTTTTTTTGGGAAGTTGGAGAAATCATAAATCCCATGGTGCTATGTATGTTTGGTTCATAGTGATGGAAAAATATATGGCTTTCATTATTAAATTGTGTCCCTTACTCTAGAGATAAATGAGGTGGTTCATTGTTAGTACACGGTTTGGCCAAACAGTGCCCCCTTCTAAACATTACATCCTCTAGAATAGGGGACTTTCATTTTTTTTAGACAATTTTTTATTTTGTGATCTTTTTAAGAGAAACTTTGTGACCAATACAAAGATTCTATAGTTGGGGAAACCCTGACCCTCTACTAGGAAAACTATGTACAAATGTTTTAATTATGTTAAAATTTCATTTAAAAAATATTAATATCTAGGAATTAGCCCAAAATTACCCTTTACTCAGCCCTAAGAAATTTATTTTGATTTTGGTACTTATTGAGAGGCTTCCAAGGTCCTAAAACATCATTCATGAGGAATCAATGACCTTGTTAAATAATTATCTCATCAATGGTATATATTTTCATCATGGTTTGGATTCATCCCCCACTAACATCTGTTTTATGATGAAGTGGAATCATTTTTACTACATTGGATATGCAATATATCTTGGTTTTAATGGTTATTTATCCCTTGGATCTAAACCATATGTATTTTCAATGATATTCTACATCAATGTGGTTTTGGTCATTCTACAATAATTTGAATATTTCTATTTGGTGAATGTCCTTCAACGACCATAACATATGTGGCCTAATTGTTAAATACCATAGTCTTGATTTTAATAATGTGTGTCTAATTGTACAATTTCAATTTCCCCATTGGGAAATTTAATTCTTAATTAAATTAATTATTTTATTGATTAACTAGATTAATAAATTCACTAAATAATGGGTTTATGATATTTACTGATTAATGAAATTTTGAAATTGATTACCACATAAGAAGTGTGTTTATATGGTTGAAATGATGATGTATAAATTAAGATTTTTGATGAATAAATATATTGAATGGTTTTAAAAATAAATTATACAAATGGTTGATAAATGATTGATAATGCAAAAACAAGAGATGTGACAATTTGGAATATGTAGTGGGACAGAGTCTGCTTCTCCAAATACCCCTGGTGTGTAAGACTACCTCTCTAGGTCATGAATATATATATTTATTTCATGTTATCACTGAGTTGGGGGATCTAGAATACTCTTCCAAACACTAAGAGTGTACCAAACTGCTTCTCGATGTCCCCATTGGTTGAATATAAAATTATAATTAAATGAAAATTTGGAAGACATGATGTAATTAAATGTTTTATCTGTTGGTGGATGGTTTAAGATCTGGAATGTCCCAAATAATGTATTTTTGATTCATGTGTCATTGTGAACTAGAGGATTTATGTGATTAATTTATGAATAAGTTTATGTGAAAACAGTTTACTTTATATTTTTATTTTATTCATTATTAAATTTAAAAAACTATTATAGAATTTATGTTTTTTTAGACTCCATTTTCGGTGGCCTACTGAATTGTACTCACACCCTACTTCGGATTCCAAATAGTAACTGATATATACTTGATGTTTATAGAATATGACAAGGGAAGGATCTATATTTTAGACACTTATGTTGGGTTGAATCATGGGTGAGGGAACAAGATTTGATGTTGTGACCTACATGGGAGTTGTCAGTTTATTTATTTTTTGGTATACATTCAACAATTGACACTTGTTATGGAATTCAATTTTACTACTTTGGTTTGGATGTTGTTTTCATGTTTGGGGATTGTCTTCTGATGTGGATATTTATTGGTTATAGTAATATTCTAGTAAATTTTTATTATCATTTGGTTATCATTTATTTATTTCCACTATTCTTCTACTATGATAAACTGGGTATACACCCCCCCACAAAATATATAGTGGAAACTCAATTCTAGTCGGTAGCCTTTAGCGTATGGGGACTCACACCTAATGTTACTTAACCAATGTAGCTTGGGGAACAAGCATATGGCACCCATGTTGTGATTTTACACATTCCCCCATTGGATATAAATTTTTCATAATGACCAAATATTAAATATTCAAATGATTATACCATTGAGGATACATTATGGAAACTCTTATTCACATCGATTGCATTAATCTAATGTTTCATTGTTCATTGAAAATTACTTTCTCAATGTCCTTATTTTCCACACCAAAACAATCTTCATATTTAATTGAGACATTCCCTCAGGTTATTTAGGAACATAACAATTGTATGTGATGAGTCAGACTCATGATAAGGGACTTTGTCTCAATCTCCTTTCATTGAGACATATTTTGATGTTATATAGAACCTTATTTTATACAGTGTATAATAATCCCCTTTGAATTTTAATTTCATTCAAAGGGAATATTTTTTTATGAATCATTTTACTAAATGAAAAAAAATAATGTTTTTTACAAATACGGTGATAATGACTCCTCCACCGTCGTAATTATTATTTTATATTTGTATTCCATTATAATAATTAATGTTTTTAAAAGGAAAATAAATCCATTATCCAAATTATAGGTTTTTGGGTTTTGAAAATGGTTTTTAATGTGGATGTTCTATTTCAATATCTTGAAATCATCTCTTATGATTTCAAATTTAATTTTATGAGTGAGATTTTGATAATTGAAATTTTTTATGTGCTATGATTATGTAATGTTACTTGGAAATTTGATGGGTTGTTACGTGATAAACCAATGATGGGTGGTTACATGATAAAACAAAGACGGGTGGTTCAACACTAAACTAGGGATGGTTGGTTACATAATAACTTCTAATACATTAGGTATGGATGTTGTCCGTAAGGATATTCTATTTAGTGATATGTCTGGAAGTCAACTGTATGGTTTTTTCATTTAAGTATTTTTGTGTTAAAAGTTACTTTTATATGTTATATTTTTTTTTCATTGAAATTATGAAAATATTTTGGTTACCATATCTTTAATGAATGAGCTTATATTCAGTGAAGTGTTTTTTCCACTTCATAATGGTTAAAAGTAATAATTTATGATAAAGTATTAATGGTTTACATGTTTTCTCAAGAGAAATAGTTTTCATTATTTATATATCCCTTTTTGATATTTTTATTCTCATCCTAAATTTTGAAATGTTTTTCACATTACATAAAAAAATAGATTCAAGGATGGGGTCAAGGATAAGTCATGTTGTTTAAATATGAAACAATACCATGATTCTTTTTAAAGAGTTTTTATTCTATGAAAAAAACTGGATAATGGGTAGAAGTGTCTAATTGTAATATTTATGCTTTTAAGTATGAGTTATAAACTAATTCTCTAAATATATAAACCTAAAAAGATCCTCTATGTGAATTAAAGTCAAATTACGGACTTAACTAAATACTAAGTAATGTTTAAGGCTAGGGCCTTATAGGGTTTCTGGGAAATGGTGTGACCAACTAAACACGAGCTTTTGTCCTCCACATAGCAGGTTATTTCATATGGGGTTATTGGTATAGCCCACGGACCTGGGCCTGATCCCCATCTGGGTATCAATCTCATTATAATTTCAGTGTGTACAACATTATGGTGTGACCTGATGAGAATGAAAATTTGGATTGAGGCCTTTATTGATATCATACTAGAGGATCGAGCTCTCCTATGTGAGTGTGTTTATGGACTCTCGAGAATAATTTTTCAATTTCAATGTATTAGGGACCTTACCTTGATTCGTATTATCTAATACAACTATATCTAGTTTTATTATTGTATATATCATGTTATATTTTAAATATATTATTATGATATTAAAACTCATGATTATTTATTCATAGTGATTTTAAGGTGTTATATTGTGTATTATTATACTCACCCATGCATGTGCTCTACCTGCACATGTCATGTCTTATGAAGATGAATGAACATTTGATGGAGTTCATGGAAAAATAAGAGAATATTGAGCCATGTTTTCAGCTAGACTAAATGTGGTTCATTCCATGAGTTATGTTTTACAATTGTTCTCCACTTATAACATGTTATACTTATTTAGAGTTTTCAGTGGACTTATATTCTTCCCTTTATTTTTTCTAGTATTACTTTCATAATATGAATATGGTATTTAAATGTATGCATGAATTGGTATTATTTTATTTAATGTTTAGTATGTTATGGCTTGGATGTGTGTGTTTTTATATTGGTACCTTAGGCTATGACATTCAATGTTAGTGTTATTCCAACTCGGCACTAGTCACTAGACTGCGACCTATTTCAGGCCAGATTAGGGTATTTACACATAGATTATCTCCAACCAAGTATGGCTCGATGGGATGGGTATTTCTATATAGGTATTACATTGGATGTTCCAAATTAGGAGTAGTGTTTTTAGTTTTTTATCTATAATATTGGATAGTTTTTATTGAAATAGTGTTAATTGTTTCATGTTCATATTTAAAGCTAGGAAATCTAGTATTGGTGTGGTGGATTACAAATCCACACATAAGAACACTAATAACCTCTCATTCAACATTGTACATATAGACATTGTTTTCATGGAGAAATATTGGTATGTAATTTATATAGGAATGGTTTTTGTTTCAATTTATTTCATTAGTTAGTTCCTTGATATACACATTGATCTTGGTGTATCTTGTCTATTTCATTATTCCTACAAGATGATTTAAATTTAAAATTAAATGGTAAAATCATGATGTTGATTCACTAAATTATAAAGCTATGATATACCAACAATTTTAAGATGTAGTTCTTCTTATGTGTTATCCGTTTATACCTCCCCAAATGAGTAGTGGATGGTACCTTCAGTACCTATGGATGAGGTGCGCAGTCTAAACATATTCTATGGTTTTCAATTTTAATGACCCAAAATATTTTGGATTAAGAAAGAATCCTATGAAGATGAATATTTTCTTGATGAATTTATGTGATTATTTCATCACATCAGGACATCCATAGATCAGATGCTGGTCCTAAGAGAAAGAATTATTTATATCTCTCTAACAAATCTATGGTGCATAGTGGTTTGTTATACAATTAGGTGACACATTCATGTATAAATTTTGAGTGTCTTGCCAGGGAGGATTACTCTCTAGCTATGATATGAGTAGTGTGAGTCAAGTTACATTATATATAATTTAGGTCAATGCAACTTTGGCTATGTCTTCGTGAAGGTTTAACAACCTCTCATAATTTTCTATGGATATGATGTGGGATCTTTTTTTTGGGAATTGACTTATAGTAAATGTATTTTAAAAGAAATTAAGGATAGTATGATACAAATATGATTTCTTAATTATGTTAGGATTTGAGAGAATGTATTTTTGATCGAGGGATTTTGGGCTGAGTAGACAGCGACAGTGGGTGACAATCATGGGAATGTAGGGGCTGAAACATCAGCCAAAGGTTGTGAATTAAAGATACAGAGACATGGACCTGTGAAATATTTTAGGAGGTCATCACTTGAACAAGGGTTTTCACTTTAGGGATTTCAATATGTGACTAGTAATCCTAGGGAGGGGTGAGGTTACTCTTGTGATGGTCTGGTGCATCTGAAGTGGTATTGTCCAACCCATAGTGTAGGAGATAGACATATATTTGATGGGATGCCTAGGTTGAAGAAGTTACAGAAGAGGGGACGTATGTAGGGTGTATGATGTGGAAATGGAGTTGTTTAAGAAAATTGTAGTGGAAAATGGTTTGAATTGTTTCCACCACAACCCCTATGTGGTCCCCTCCTTACTCAATAATTCGGTGGACTAGTGAGAGGGAAGTAGTAGGTCATAGAGGTCAGTGATACTAGGGATTATAGGATGATTTTAGGTGTGATATATAAATTTTATACCATAGATATATTTTTTATAGACACTTTCATGTGTTACTCTTTTCATAAAGCATCCCTTGTTTTAGATCAAGAGGTTTTGATTAAGCCCTTGGATGGAACCTTATATTTGGATACTCCTACCACAGATATCTCAATACTCACACACTATTGTAGATAGTGTGATATGATTCTTTTAGTAGATAGTTTATCATTATGTCTTCCTGTGGAAATGGTGAGTTTTTACAGCATGATCGTTGTTATGCATTGTCTATACACCATTAAATTACATATCGACAATTTGTTGTGAAGGATATGGTGTGTCCATGTTAATAAGAAGATGTTTTCCTTTAAACGGTTATAAGGATACCCAGGAAGAAATGGGTATAATCATACATAAGAAGGTTCGGGTGATTACACACATGTTCTATAGAATGACTCTTGGATTGGTGGATGTTATAGGATATCACTTTCTTGTTCTAGTGGTTGAGTATGAGGATGCCTTTACAGAGTACATTCCATGCTCGTCTCCCAACTAAGAGACAAAATTCTGCATTAACATATTCTAATTTAAGGCCCCAATATCTATGTTATCATACCGTGTGTCTCCCATAGTTCTTGTGATCTGAGTCTACTGTTGGAGGAGTTTTAGTGGAATGGATTTAAGTGACCCAGTGTTTCCCCCTATGGATCCCCAATGTTTTTCGCCAAGAATAAAGACAAGAGAATGATGATATGTTTGGTTTATCAATGCTTAAACCACATAAACCTAATGAATTTGTATATACAATTGAGTATTTAAAACTTATTTCTAAAAATTGAGATGGTCATAATGGTTATGAATGATTTTCATTAGATAAATATATCACTAGTTGTGACTACAAGATAAGGATGTGTTGAAGAAAGAATTTAGATGTATCTTTAGTCACTATTTGTACTTTTTCATTCCATTCATCATGATAAATAAATCAGTAATATTAATTGGACTCACGAAACTAATCATTCATCTATTCATATACTATTTTTTGGAGGACTTCATTGATGATATCCTATTATACATAACATATGAGGAGGATCTTATAAGACCCTTGAATTTGGTTCTAGACACACTCTCGTAGAATCATATTTATGGGAAAATCATGAAGTTTTAGTTGTTGATTTAGCAGGTCCACCTTCTGGGCCATGTTTTCTCAATTTAAGGGGTAGTTGTGTAATTGAAAAATGTCGAGGAAGATTTGGCGTGGGAGCTGTCCAAGAGGGAAAGGGAGGTGTAGAGATTCCTTTGGTTATCCAGATACTAAATGATATATGTTATTTATTTCTCAAGGATATTCGATCATATATCTACTTTACCCTGAAATGGGAAGCCTTTATTATAGAAATAGTGTTCTAGATGGTTTTTCATGAGTTGTGACAAAGATTGTTGAGCTCCCCCATCCTAAGATAGGAAGCATATGATTTCAATTACGTGGTGTTGTGTGATGATACAGAGACTAGACATGGTTGTGTGATGATCAATAGGTATGATGTGGTTGCATATGGGTATTGTTTGTTGAGAATATATGAGAAGAAATATGTGACTCGCTATCTTTAGTTGGTAGTAGTAGTATTGTTTATAAATATATGGTGACAATAGCTTGTGGGTAAGTTGTTAATTGTCTACTTTGACAATAAGATACTCATTTATATAGTATCTTAAAAGTATATTAAATTGAAAAATATGTGATGGCTAGAGTTCTTTCAGGAATAATACATTGATATAGTCTATACTCCTCGGAAGGGGAATATGGTAGTAGATGCTTTCAGTTTGAGAATATCTTCATAGTAGTTGGTTGAGGCATTGAATCAGTTATCTTTATTGTTGTAGTCCTTAGTGGAAAATTTTGGTTCTTCCTATATTAAATCTATAGTTGTTACCCCAACTACTTTTATAACATGTTATGTAATCTTAACATGGTAATAACAATTGGGAAACATTACTCATATATTAACTAGTTGTGGTCATAATTAGTATTCTAAAGGTGGTGGGCATGTTATTCTTTTTAGAGTACGGACTATGTTATCATGCATCATATAGTGGGTTTGGATGTGGCTTGTTTGATTTCATTTTCTTATATCTCAAAAGGAAAATCATCCCACAATTATATTAAATCCCATTGAATTTATTTTCAGCCTTTGGGGTATTGGGGATTTCACTTAAGGGGAAGTAATGTACTTCTAAATTTTCAACAAAACAAAGAGATGCATGACATTACAAGTGTTATCAGACGTGTTTCTAAAATATCTTTTTGTTACATGTGGTATCAGCTTGTTCGGTCTTTGACTAAAAATTGGTCATCAGTTTTGTCATTTTTGGGGTAGATATTAATTCTTTATTATTCCTTGAGTTAGGATGGAAGAAAGGATTTGGATTGTTAGGACATAAATTTTAGAGAAGAAAAAGATATAGATAACCATTTTATGTTGAACATAAAGTTACCATGGATTTTGATACATAAGGGTTTTGGAGACAATTATAGGATTTGTATTCTCATTATCATCGATTTAGATAATGAGACCAACATGGAATGTATTTTAGAAATGACTTCCAACTAGTATTTTTTATTTCATTCTTATAAATGATTTATAATTTGGTATAAAATTTTTGATTTTAGAAATTTGTTAATGTTTTTTAAATTCTGAGATTTTGAAAAGGGCATGGTTGTAGTATTTTAAAAAAATATTTTCAAATTAGTTGTGAAATTTTCAAAAAAGGATGAATATAGAAATGTGTAATGTTTAGTAAATCCTTATTTTGATAGATAATGTGGTTGAAATTGATATTGTTAAGCCTTCAGTTACTAGAGAGTGAGACTTATGGGTTTTTTTCTATATATAAAATGGAACCAGTTAGCCATTGTAGGAACCCACAAGAATAAGATACTAAGAATGTTGTTGAACTGAAGCCATTGGTGAACCAATAGATATATCATATTATTGTCTGTGACTTTTAGGCTCAAGATAGAGGTAACTGATGGCATGAAAAAAAGAATTTGGATAACTCTATGACGTTCTAAAAGAAGAATCCACCCATCATTCAGAGTCATTTAGAAATAAAGATTGTAGTGGGGTGGATTAATTGGATGAATTGAATCTTTGATTTCTTTGGCACAACAGAAGAGTTTAAATTCAATTCAGGAACATATGTGCATCCAGATCATGAATTCATGTTGTCATTCTTAGATGTACAAGAAAAATTAGACCAAGGAAGTTTTTGTGTTGATTTTTATGAATTTTTCAACAAAAAATTCATTCCTCATAGTTTTAGAATTAGAATAACAATAGACGTTTTATGCTTCAAAATGGAGAGCATCACAAAGATATATTACTTTGCTAAATTCTTGAATTTAATCTGTTTTCACCTGATGTTGCTGCCAGAACATCCTTGAAGGCATACATCCCTGAATTGAGGATGAGTTAGGATGTTCACTCAAATATTATTAGGATATGTATTATGTCTTATGTATATATGATCAATAGAAAAAAGATGGAAGAAATGGATATCTTAAGAGCTATGGTTGGATGAAGAATGTTAGTACCTATGGGAAAAGGTGGGAACTATAATTATAGGAGAAAGAAAAAGAAGGTCACCAATTTATGAGGTGGGGGTATTCCTCATAAAATAACACCTCATTTGGTGAACTTTTCTCAAAAAAAAGATCCATCCTTAATGTTTTACATTGTAGTTTATTCGACCACATGAAGAGAAAGTGTACAGAACTACCTAGATCATGCAATAATTATAATCAGATGGGGAATATTTAGCTCTATTGTAATAGAACTTTGAGGCTGGGTGTTTGGGAAACATATCATTTGTTTCATATGTCGTTTTCATTGACTAAGCAAGGGAATCATAATATCTCTCATCAACAGAACTGATCTTTCCATGGTGATTCCTAAAATACCATGACACCTCAATAAGGGAAATATCAATTACGATACATGGAACCAAGTGTTCTGAGAAAAAAATTATATGGAGCTGAGATGGTGATTATGGATTATCAGTATGGACCATTGATAGGCATATGTATGATTCTTTCAAATATTAGCTTATTAATGATTTTTTATACATGTTCATGTCACTCCATTTTGGTTCTTATGTTTTTAAATTACTATGTTTGAAAGTTGATATGATGCCTTTTATGTTATAGAATCAAACTCCTCTTCAAAAAAAATAATATCGATCCTTTTTTGTGGAGTATATTCTATAACTGTTGATGGAGCCAAGATGATATTGGATTTCTCAGTGCTTGAAATGGATTTTTATATCATAATATTGGGTATAGATTGATTGAAAAATGTTCAAGGCTCACATCGACTATTATACCAAAAATGTTATCTATACAACTAAGCATGGTATAGATTATATCTTTATAGGAGACTAAAATATAAACATAAGTGCAAAAAGATTTTTGTAACAAGATCTCATACTAGTTTGAATCTTATAAGTGGAAGTCAATGGAATAGATTGGGGAAAATAGTTTTCCACAGTTCAATTCAGGATGTTTTTCATAAAAAATATCTCATCGTTTCCACCTATAAGTAACGTAGAGTTTATTTTTGATCTCCATCCCAGGACCAGACTTATTTCAAATTTGTATTATCAAATGGAACCAATTAAATTTACGTAATTTAAAGTACAGTTAGAAGATTTTGAATGTTAAGGGTTAATTCTTTCGAGAATGTCTTCTTGGGATGCATCACTCTTGTCTTTCATAAATGTAGATGGAACTCTTAGATTATGATTGGATTATCGTAATATTATTCATGTTATGATATGTAATCTAGACCAAATTCCATTAATTGAAGATATATTCCATCAATTTATTATGGAAAAGTAGTTCTCCAAAATTAACTTTCCCTCAGGATATCCCCAATTGCGAGTTCATAAAGAAGATATTCCAAATATGTATTTCATGAGTAGATATTCCCATTATGAATATGTTGTAATTATTTTTGGTATTGAGAAGATACCAATGGTCTTTATGGAATTGATGAATTTGTTCAGAGATATCTAGATTATTTATTTGTATTGTTTGTGGATTTCATATTTGTGTATTCAAGGATAGGGGCTGATCATACAGAATAGTTGTAGATAGTGATGCGAATCTTATGGGATCATTATTAGTATGAAAAATTATCCGAGTGTGATTTTTGACACAATAGTTACATTTCCTTATCTAGGTAATCTCTATAACAGGTATTTCTGTGCATCTAGAGAAGATATATATTGTTATCTCTTGAAAAACTTTTATTAATGTCTTTGATATAGGTAGTTTCCTTCATCTATACGGTTATTAAAAATG
Organism: Viscum album; assembly: GCA_963277665.1. Lineage (NCBI taxonomy): Eukaryota > Viridiplantae > Streptophyta > Magnoliopsida > Santalales > Viscaceae > Viscum > Viscum album. The sequence continues at coordinate 236,824,463 of OY728164.1, forward strand.
TGTTATTTGTAATTTCTCCTGACTGTCCTCACCTATGATAGCTCTGAAAAGGAATATAGTTCCATTAAAATGGAATGATGAATGTCGTTTTTCTTTCCAAGAGTTAAAAGTTTTCCTTATATCAACAACAATATTTATTTTTCTCGAATTAGGAAAGGTGTATATAGTGTATTGTATTACATCAAGATTAGTATTTGGATGTGTTCTCGTGTAGGGAGATCTTATTTCTTATTATGGCTTAATATTGCTACGATTTCTTGAGATGAACTACACCTCACATGATTTGGATTCAGATGTCTTAGTCCATGCTTTGATGACATGGAATCATTACTTATTTGGTGATAAATTTCATGTGTTTATATATCACAAGTCATTGAATTTTTTTATCATAGTAATATTTTATCCTTAGACATTAAAGAAGGATAGAATATCTCAAAATGTTAGACTTCAAACTTTTTGTATACACTTGGAAAGGGCATGTTGATGGAATATCCATTAACCATAAATTCATATTCTCAGTAAGAAAAATATGATGCATAAGAGTGGTAATTGATTTCACCCTTAGCCAATATGAACATGGAATGTGAAGACTGAGGGGAATTTGTATCCTTCCTTCCAATTTCATTCATTCCATATTTGGTTGAAACTGTTAAAGAGGCACATTTATCCATTTTAGAATGTGATCTATGATTTCAAAACTCAATCATGGGGATTCCATTGAGATATTGGAATAGATATGAGTTCAAGGATTTGTTTTAAAGATAATATGGTCGTACCTATGGATTTTCTAGAAAAAAAATTCATGCTTACCACTATTCAATACATCATGTTAATCCTAAAAAAATGATATATAAATCATTGGAATCATTTTTTTGGTGTATCAACATGAAAATGAATGATTTTGAGTTGTTTCAAGATACATAACATGTCAACAAGTTAAATAAAAGCATCAAATACTAGAATTTATGTCACAATAATTACCTATTCTAGTTTAGAAATGGGATCATATACCTATGGATTTTGTAATAGGTCTTCTAAGAATGGTTTGGAAACAAAATTTCCTATGGGTGATAGTGGATAATCTCACAAAGTGGGACAATTTCAACCTTATTCATGAATATCATATGTTGGATCACCGTCGCTGGTCATTTTCATTTTAGTTGAGTGATCATGTGTTCTTGAGGATCTAATAAATTATTGAAAATCATCATTTTGAGTATCATGGAATGTTGTATTGTAGATAAATATTTTAATTTAAGATACTTGGATAGGTTTTTGAGGTGGCATATTGGTTTCATTTTCCCCCACATATTAATGAAATGAATAATGTATTTCATGTGTCTCAATTGATATGTATCATCATGATGTTGACCATGTTTTTTGATGGGATCACATTGACCTCACGCAAAATTCTTTTTGGGTTCACATGTCAGTATGGGTTTTGGATTGGGAAGAGAATGTCTTTAAAGAGAAAAGAATAGGTCTAGTACTAGTTTGGTTTCTACACAGTTAGATATAGGAACAGACTTACAAACATGATAAAAAAATTAAATATCAATGTTCAGAACTCTTTTAGAGAAATTTTGGTTTTCTACATTCAAGGGATTAAATAGCCAATGGTGTTGCAAATGTAGAACCCATGGATTCAATTCTGTAATAATTCTTTTATGTATTTTTAGTATATAAAGTATTCTAGTGATGTTTGGTAGGGTTTGGTTTTCTTATGGAATGTTTTTAGAATTTTATAAATGTGTGTGGTTGGTTCATAGTTAGTGGAAACTATGAAACAACTATAGAACATCTCCCACACTATGAAAAGGGCCATGAGGATGGGAAAGGGAAGGCAAATGGTTTTTCCAAATAATGAGTTTTCATAGGAAAAACTGTGAAAATTGGGGTAGTGGAATTTTTTATGGTTGGCACACAATTTCTTAAACTCTATGGGCCAGGCAGTGGCTGATGCATAGTTACCACATGGTTTTCCTAACTGTGTGACTAACCATGAATTGTTTAAAAACTTGATAAGCAAAATGTGGATCTAGGTTGGGATTGTTTTTTGACCCATTATATTTTTCCCAAACTATCCCTAACATAGGATTTCACCCATTATAAATCTAGAGAACCCTTCTTCATCAATTTGGATGTCATCAGAATGATTTTCATGGTATTTTGAAGCCCATTTCTCATAGTAAGTCAACTTTTATGGTATTTTTTTGTGTTTCCTTAAATATTATTTCCTCCCTCTCTTGGTATCATAGATATATTTCTATTGGTGATAAATCTAATTTTGTTTATGGAAAATATGATTATATTTGGCTTTATTGGTGATATGGATGATATCTAAGATGGGTTTTTGGAGAGTCAACCCAGTTTTGTGGATATTTTAGTCCATTTTTATGTAAATATCTAGGTTGCTAGATTTCCTCTTTACACATCTTGATAGAACTTTAGGACATGATCTCTAATTAGAATATTTTCATGAAATTGATTATGTGAATTCTTGTGAAATAATTTTTGTAAACCTTTTTTGTTGATGGTTTTTAGAATTGTGTAAAATTGGGTGTTTGAAAAAAGGATAATTTGATAATATGATTTTAAAATTATGATTTAAATCGATTTTTTAGTTTTGATGCATTGAAATGTATTATCATGAAAAGGTTGGTTTTATTAGAATGATTATTTGTATAGGTTTTTAAAACGTATGGTTTTATTGAAATGGTTGAGAAGTGTGTTTTGGAAATAGTTATCGGCATAATGGTTGTTTGTGTTCATGTGAATTCAAGATGAATATGGGTATGAAGTCTCCCCCATCATTAGTGGGATGGATAAGGGTCAAGACCTTCGTCTATTAAAATAGTTCATTAGGAAATGTCTTAGTTTAAGGATGACCCACCACTCTTTAGTATAGAGTGGTGTAGGATGCATGCATGGATGGATGGTTGGATATGTGGACGGGAATTAGTTATTCCAAAATAGATATTATGTAATAGTTTTAATTTATTATATTCATTCCTTCCATGAGAATGTAGATTATGTTGGAAAATTATTTTGAGGTGGTGATTGTTTTTGTATTCTTTTATATAGGTTTAAAAGTGTGATATAAACTATTTTATATAAATTTATAATCATATTCTCTCCTGGTGGCATGAATAGGGAAGTCATTTTGGGAAAACTTACTGAGATTCATTAATCAGCTATGCTTTGGAACATTGGTTATTTTGTGGCTTTTGTTTATTAGAACACAAAAAGAGTTAAAATATCACCATTACATAGTGGTTCCTAATGATAATTTTGGTATTATGTGGAGTTGGATCATGGAATAGGTTTGGATCTTTGTATTTTAAATTTGGAGTCCTTTGTTTTTTTTGTTTTCATCGTATTTTATACCCTGATAATTTCTGTGTTCCATTATGGTACTTGGTAATGGATTGGTTTTGATATCAATGGTATTATTTTGAGTTATATTTCATTGTTATCATGAATCTTTTTTTGGTTTTTTGGATGTAGATTATTTTTTTAGTTGTTTATTTATCAAAGGAAAAACTGTCTCCCAATTATATTGAAGCCCGTAGAATTTATTTCTAGACTTTGGAAATTAGGGGATGTCTCTTAAGGCCAATAAATATCCTTCTTCCATATCAATCTAATGCGAGGGGCATAAGGTTTCACCTAGATCATGAAAAAAGTCATTGGAGTTTGGTTGGAGAAGAAAATATAACTTTGAGGGCTTGAAAATATCAACGTAAGGTTGAAGATGATGTTTAAAATCATCAGATACCTCTAAATCAACTGGCTAGATATAATATGTTATAAATGTATTTTCTTTAATGGATGAATAGTTCCCTCATCCATGAATCCCAAATAGAACATCAAAACATCCATGTTCCCGCTTATATATCAAAAATTGCCACGATCTAGATGTTCCAAGGCACCATAGGGTCATTACCTAGAACACTCACACAAACACCACTCATCGGTTGTGCCACACCTACATTTTCCATATTAGTCATCCATTGCACTCCATTCATGAACTATACATGACCCACATGTGATATACTGGAAATTAATGTAGGCTCTCTCACACCCGTATCTCTCCAAGAAACCTTGGGCGACCCTTCTCCCACGTGGTTCACTAGTGGCCCCCCCATGTTCTCGTTATAGTTATATTTATCATAACATTTGATATATATATATATATAACACAAAAAACTAAATTCAAACTTTTTTAGTGTTATATATTATCACTATATGATGAAATTATTATGAACATAAGAAAACTAAAATTTAAATATTTATTATTAAATTTTGAATTTCAAATTGATATGATTAAATAAATTTGTTCTAAATATTTAACAGTATATTCTAAAATATTATGAATAAAACAATAAGAATTAAAATTATATTTTTTTTATATCCAAAATATTTTACATATAAATAATTAATAATAACATCTATTATTTTCTCAAAACACTTATATGTTATTAAATAAAATTTAAAAGGGTTCATTTTGAAAAATCATTATAATAAATCATATATTTTAAAAAATATTTAGATAATTTGAATTTAACCCTATTTAAATTTTAAAAAATATTTATAGAATATATATATATAAATTAATATATTTTTAATAAAATATAATTTAAACTTTTGAATAAAAATAGTATATCTTAAAAACTAATACAAAAGTATCATTTTTTATTGTTTTAATATTTTAGGTTAATTTATTTCAAATATTTATTTTATTAAAGAATATATTTAATATATATAAAACATATTTATATAAAAATATATATTTGTTTATTGAAATTATAAACCCTTTTACTTAATAAAATTTTAAAAAATAAATAATTATAATATGAAAGATGTTCTTCAGATGATAAATTGATGGAATTATATAGATATCTAATAAGTTTATCAAAACCCTAGAAATATCATAAAAATTAAGCTTCTTTGTATGTATATTTAATTTTATATTATTATATGGACACTAATATATGGTTTTCCAAATTTTATTAAATTATTTTAAGAATATAAAATATATTATGTTCTATATATGGACTTCATCATTTTATCATTATTTTTATGCATATACTCATGCACTGTAATCATAATTCACTTATCAATGTATAGCTTGTATTTATTCTTAACAAATTTCCATCATGGAGAATTATAGGTCATATTTATCTATTAATTTTAAAGTATATTGTAATTCTCATATGGATACAAATTATGATCATGAGATTCAAAACAAGTTTTCTGTGCTAGGTGACTCCACAGGTATATCAACTTTATTATAACAAGATATAATTATGGTATGATAATGATGTACATTTTACATGAATTCATATACATGTGGTTAAATGATATGTTTAGAATAATATCAGTCATATCATTATTCATTTCTTACACTATTATTAAGCTTGATATATTCATGGGGTAGTTGAGACAATTTTTTCATGTCATAGTTTGTGTTTTAACTAGGGTTTGATTTTTTTTCTATCATCTAAAAATTATCACTTCAAGGGGCACTTGATATTGAGGTTCCAAAGGGATATATTAATTTTTTATCAGAATCACATATTAGATGCACATTTCTATTTGACGAGGCAAGAGTTATGTGCTCATCCATAAGGGTAAATGACATGTGATCAGTTTATCCATCTGGTAACTCTTGGCATAGCATGAGTTGAAATAATTATTTCATAAAGGATACTAGTTAAATTCATTTATGAATTATAGAATTTATATTTTTTCAATCATTCAATTTCATAATAGGTTACAATTTATTACTAAATAAATTTATATTTTTTAAAAAAATATATATAATTTCTCAAAAATGTTTTCATACATTTATAAAATATTTTTTGATGGATATTAACATAGAATTACATATCATATGATACTTGAAAAAACAAATTGTCGGATTGTAATTTTTTTCAATTTTCAAAAATTATTTTTTATGGATTAAAAATTATTTTTATTTGATACAATATAAGGAAAAATATAAAAAATTCCATTTTGAATCAATGTATGTGGGTTATTGAAGTAGATATACACTAAAATAAAATTTTTACAGGATATATATCAGGTGATATTATATAATAATATATAGTAACATTTCATGGTATAATATTCATTTAGCCAAGGTGGCCAAGCATAATCAAGAAAAATATGCACCAAAATATAATAAGGATTTTAAGAAAGTGCAGTTGTAGTTCAACAAAATTTATTTTAAAACATTAAAATAGACTTATCATCTAAAATAAGTATATATTTAAAATAGTTTTTTAATTTTTTGTATTAACTTATTTTACATTTTCTATGATTGTATTTTAAAACAATATATTCTCATTTTAAAATAAATTAGTGAGTTTATTTTTTCAAATATTTTAAGTGTGTTATTATAATTAATTATTTTTTTTATTTTATTCCTTTTTGGAATCATAATTTTATGGATTAAAAATTACAAAAAAAATGTTCTGATTTTATATTATCTATAACATTATTAATAATTTTAATTTATTGTGATCGTCAAAATGGAGGAGATTATTGGAATTTTGTTTCTCAATTAATCAAAACACATCATGTTTTTTCTTATAATGTACCAAAATATATATTAAAATATATATATTTTGAGTATGATAAGTTATTAATGATATTAATTAAAATTTAATAAATTGTTATTATATTATGAATATTTTTTTAGAACATTTTTTGATGGAAAAGGTAATTTATAATGTTTTAAAATTGTTTCAAATAAAATATTTAAGTTAAAATTAACATTGTGAGAATTTATTTCACTTAAATGATATTTATACCTTATTTATTATATTAATGAAATTATATTTCACTTATACCTATGCATTTAATTTTTTTTATTCTTACACATGTAATTGTATATCGATGTTTCGTTTATGTGTTTTGTTTTTTGAAAGACAAATCTTATATAGATAGTATATATTTGGGTTTGTTCTTATGAAAATATTTGTTTGATTCACATAATTATATTTTCTTATTCGAGATAATTGACCATGGCTTATTATTGACATACACAAAAAAAAATATTTTTAATCCTACATTGATGATAGAAAAATGTATTCTTGCTTACATTTATTGAATAATTTAACGTTCATTATTATATTTGTTAGATTCTATATTACATGATTTTTTATTGATGTTACACATACATAACATTATTTTTTACTTTTATACAAATAGAAATTAAATTAAATTATAGAGATATTAATTGATTAAATGTATTTTTGATTTAAATATTTTATTGAGAATATATCTATGTATTACAATATAATATTGGAGAATGTTTGTGAATATTTTTTATGAATTTTATATAATATCATGGATGATAATTCTATGATTTATCAAAATTATACAAAGACTAGATTTGTTTTTAATTATTTTTCTAGAAATTTGTATGTCTATAAAAATGAGTTACAACTAATTAGATAATAATGATAAATAAATACATTAGGAATTTTTTTGGGGTAATAAAATAAAAAAATAATATTTTATATATTTTTATAATATTAATTTCTTAAGAATAATTTGATTGAACGTATAATTATAATTCAGTTTAATGGTATAAGGTAATAGCTATAATAATTTCTTGAAATATTTCTTCTAAGAAAATATTTCTTTTATAAATTATGTTTATTCAAAATTATTTACTATAAAACATTTTTTAATTATTAATTTTAAATTTTTAAGTGTGGGTTGATGTATTGGAGATGTTGTTTCATAAAATACATCATTTTAAATCCCATGATCTCTTAAAAACAATGTTTATGATGCTTTTACTAAGATGTAAAGATCTGAAAAACAAAGGATCTCAAATAAAATCACCAAAAATATCTTTGTTGTACGTAGGGTGGAGTAAGATATTTTATTTGGGACCTTGAAAAATAATAAAAATATTTAGTGTCATCTTAATTTGTTTTAATTTTATAAAATTAATATATGTATATATATATGTGTGTGTAAAAAATCATAAAAATATTAAAATTAAAACAAGAATATTTTAATTTTGAAGAAGGTAAAAAATGGAAACAAATAAACCCCATCATGATTAATTTTATAATATAACTGGGAAATTAATTAATGATTCACAAAGATTACCTGTTAATAAGATAAACATTAAGAAATCAGACTACAAATACCCGTCTTCATCCTAGACCACTTGATGTGTTTTTTAACATGGAGATACATCTTCATATATCTAATCTATGATACCAAAAAAGAGGTTAGAAAGTTAAATATAATTTATTCATTATGAAATGAAGAGAAAATCACTTAATTATTAAAATAGTATGTCTTGTTAGCTTCTAGAGTGTATGCATCAATGGCCCACCCACCAATAAGGTGTTCCATAACATCATATTATATGAATCTATTGAAACTAATGTTTGTTTCTTGTTATTGTTTATAATTCAACTATTATCAACCATTTCTAATCCCTTATAAGTATAATTAATGAATATAGGTGATTTTATTTGGAGAATATTATTAACAAGTGTTTTTTGAGTCTCATAGCTTTTTGAAATGGATTATATTTTGAATAGAATTAAATCAATGTGATTGATATACGAAATAATATATGTGGTAGATATTAAGTAAAATATGATTACTCAATAAATTTTTGGATTTTTATCGAATAAACTGGGAGAATATTAGATTATTATGGGAGTAATTAAGTATAGTAAATGATTATATCTGGCCTTCAAAAGTTTCTATAATGAATGAAGTGATCATGTTAATTTATCATATCATAAATGGTGTATGAGACAAATATGGTTAGTGAAGAAAAATATATGCATCATATATTTCTCAAAGGTCCATAATATAGAGATATTTGATTAAAAAAATGAAAAATATGCATGATACCATTTTAAAAATATTATATAATATAAAAAGTTCATTAGGACAAATATTATTTAGGAATAGTTTTTTGTGAAAAAAATTACATGATCTGAGCATTTTTATGAATGTATATCATAATAACTTCTCTCTAAAATAACACATCATGGGATAAAAATTATGGAAGGGATATAATGACCCCTAAGTCCCACCTTAAGTGGGACCTAGGGTAGACGCTATCACTGATTGTATAAAAAGCTCATGTGGGGATGGAATTACCCAAAATTGTGAATTTCATATCAATATAGATAATCAATAACCGTCAAGAAACTCCACCATATAGTATAATAGAAAATAAATCTAACCATACCACATTTCATATACAATATCAAAAAATAAAATAAAATTCTATATGTGAAAACCAAAAAAGACATGTCCTATTGAAGAGACTTAATGATAAATTCAATTTGAAATGTATTAATGACTATATCATTCTTGATACCCAATAGAAAACCTGAAAATTTATACATATGTAGGGTAAGAATAACATATATACTCATTGGGATCATATGCAAGGTATCCCTTCCCCATGTGAAAATAGTATAAAAATTAACTTATGAGAAAAAAACAGAACCTATATGAACCTAAAAAGTCATCTATTCATCCCAATATCAACATGTATCTCTTATAAAATAACACATCCATGAATGATTAACTTATCATCTATATAATAAAATAAAAGGATCCCTACAGTAACTTCCCCACTGATTTACTTGTCTCATCCCCCGACATCAAATATATTTTTCTCATATCACTTCCATGTCATATCATCATATACCAATATATATATATATATATATATAATGTGGGACAGGATGTATCCCTACCTACCTTAGACTCTTAGGGGGCCCAATGTCACATACTAGCATAATTTACTTTCCACACATCAGATCAACATCATTTTAGAATCTCTCATATATATAGTATTTGGGTATCATTAATATAAAGGAAATCACCCCCATGGACTCCTCCTACCAAACATGACCCCCACTACACATCATATCATCATCATCACTAGGCAATCACCAACATTACCCTACTATCAATGGGTGGTTTCCAGCCACAATATATCATCACAATGTGATATTTGACACCAACACACCATAACATGGTGATCTACAACACTAAATTGTTGTCATATCAACTTCTACGGGAATGGTGGGGTGATTTGGTGTCAAACAATCTAATTCCACCCTAAAATTGATATTGGGGAAAATAACTAGTTCCCAAAACATATTTTCTTTTTTAAGGTTATCTATCTACAGTGTGACACATATTCAAATAAAATAAAAATAAATAATTTATATATATCAAACAACACCCAAAATATGGGTTCATAACAAGATAAAAAATGTTTCTCCCAACATCACCAAAATGTCTCACAACCTCCACCACTTTATGATTCATCCACAACTGCACACCACACATCCACTACAAACAAGACATGAAGTCTCAATTTATAATTAAATGATACACCATTTATTGTATGATTGAGTTAATACTAACTCTAATTTAATAATCCAACTTATTTCACATTAATAGTACCCAATAAGTTAAATTTAAATTTATTTATTCCAATTACCCCACATCAATTGCATGCCATGATATTTCAATTTATGCATTAGAAATTTATATCATGGTTATCTCTAAAATTAACACAACAACACCACACAATGAATCATCCACCAAACAGAAGACAATGCCAGCATGAAATATACACAACGAAATCATCCCAATATAAACATATGATTCTAATAAATAAATAACAAAAATTATATTAACCAATTGATGAAAATCATCCCTTGTTACTTCACATTCCATGAAAATAAATCATCACACACTCCAAATTTTTCCTCAAACCAGATCACCACCATAACTACTAAAAACCAAATGATCTACACAAAACACATAGGACAACATGAATTCCACATAAACTCACACCATCAATTTTCACCTTCCACATCAACCACAATTTTTTCTCCCGGTCTTTCATAACATCACATCTTCTTTAGCATGCGTATTATCACATAATTAATGATTTCTTTGGGCAAGTGTTTCAATAACTACATATGACTGATTACCCTACTTCATGAATGATGCTTTTAATCAAATATTTAAAAAATCAGCCTCAAAATTTTAATAAATAATATAAATAAAAAGGTTCTTGGAAAACTATTTTTCAACAATAATAAGAGGAAACTATTATTATAAGAAATTTTATTAAAATAGTTATCATAGGTGACTACAACCCATTAACATTTATTTTATTTAAACTATTCCATTATATCATTAATTCTACCCATGATATCTACTTACTGGTTTTCAAGATAATTAAATCCAAAGACATACTGTAGCGGCATGGGTTTTGACACTATCATACATTCGAATATTTCTACAAATAATTATATAGCTAGTTGTGAAGGCGTTGTGTGATTCCGAGGCCTGGAATGTCCTGAATTAATTTTATAAAAATATTAAGTATTTTTTATACTATGAACTAGGATGGAAAAACGTATCTCTTATAACGTATATGAGATAACGAATTTGAGGTCATGGTTTCATCCAATGCTTGCGGTCTACCCTAGGCATGGTGTAACCTTTGTAGGTGCGGGCATGCTATTGAGAAAGGTTACCCATGGCGTTTTCAGCAATAAATGAATAATTTATTTATGGGCGTCAGATTATAGTTGGGGATTGGCTTATTGGTAAGAACCCTATAATCCAACATGAAAAATGGGAGTGCAAAACCCATTGTGCATACTGTAATGTAACAGTACTGTAGCGACTGTAGAAACGACAGGCACTGTAGTGGCGGAAGGTCACTTTAGCAGTGGCAGGGCACTATAAAAGTGGTGGGTACTATGTGGTTCTATAGAAGTGTGGGTACTATAGCAGTACTATTCACAAAATGGGCCTTGGTCCAAAAATTTGGGACTATGTGCCATATAATGGGATAAATACCCACTAGGCCTTCGAGCTATATAATGAGTCCCCCTCTACCTAGTTAAAGAGGTATTTGCTTTCCTTTAATAATAAATAAGGCTTCGCCCCCAACCTTTTATTTATGGGATTCAGATCAAATAACTCCTAAACAGAGTCTCATATCGTAATTTTGATTGCGCCTTTATCATCATTACGCCATGTATTCCCTAGGAGCGCCCTAATCTTTGTTCACACCGGACACAGGGTTGGAGGTAAGTCAGGAGCCGGATAGTTGGATAAATGGGATTTAATTAAGAAAATTAATTAAATCCACGCCCCTCCCCTTTGATGCACATTCCCAGATGAATTTACCACAAGGAGATCCTCCTCCATTCCTCCTTAACTAATAGCTAAAATCGAGCGAATGAGGTGTCTTCAGAATCAGATCTTGACGGCGGATGCTCTATAATTGTGCAGCAGCAGTAGCCGAGTGTTAAAAGTGTTGGAATTCGTCCAAAAGGTAGGTGGTTTGAGTTTTAAAATCCTAGATCCTATATATGTGTTGTTTTTATTCAAATCATTATAATATTTTTGTGGTTTGGTTCCTGATCATTCTGAAACATTTTTCTGATTTAAATTTGGAGCACCGGGGCTCTCTCGGTGGTTCCCAAAATTTATTCGGAAGAAAACACAGATTCTAGAAGTGGCCATGGAAGAATCCAGTGGGGGCGGTGGCAGAAAGGTGGATTCCAGCTTTAGCACAGTGGTTTCTGATGGAAGCATGGTAGTTTCCGGTGATACAGGTGGTTATTCAGCCTGAATTTTTCATGGGTTCTTTAAACCCCCATAACTCTCAAACTGGAATTCTGATTGATGGTCCATCTGCGACCATGTGTTCTGTGAGTTGAATCAGACCTTTTATGTTTTCATCAAGCATTTTATGAGTCAGGTTCATCTCGTGGGGCTATGAAAAGTTGAAATATTAATAATATTTTACTATTATTCAGTTTCGACCCGTCATAATTACTACCTGGAGCATCTGATTTTTGAGTCATCAGTGGAATTGTGATTATGAAGGTAAAGTAAATTTTTCGATATAGATTTCAGGTGATAGGACTGAGATCAGGGTGCATGCCCCATGAGGCAAAGTTTGGGAAATTACAGTGAAATGTGACCTTTTCATCTGGTGTCCGTTTTTTGACAATCGAGTAGTCGATCTCATGTTTTTTTGAGGGGATCGCGATGGTGTAGTTTTCTTGATGAGTTTTTGGATTGAGGTGTTGGCCCCACCTATTCCTTATGGAGTTAATAGTACCTTTTTAACTTGTTTCTCTTTTTGGTCATGTAAATAGAATATCCTCTGTGTTTTTTTTATGTAGACCATGGTGGTGGCCTCAGTTCGGACCTAGGAGGTGCATAGTGTGGCGAGTATTCTGGTCGCTCAGGTTAGACATGTTTTGACCAATAGTGGTTGAGTGTACTCATGTGGTTTGTTATAATGATGGTTTTTGTATAATTACAACCTTATTATAGGTTTGTGATCTCCCTTGATAAGATGTTTTCCTAGTACAGTTGTCGCATCCCTCTTATGTGTCTGGAGTGGGATTTTATAGCTTCACATTCTGAGATCAGGTTCATGGAATCACTGTGATTAATAATACATGGTCGGTGATCCCCCATCTAGTAGGTCAACTCCATTGTTTTTGTGGAATCTTCAAGAATTTGATCCCCTACACAATGGGCCATTTTGTAGGGTTGTGGTAACGTTGGGTATCTGATCCCATACTCAGCACATGGTTTTAGTAGGATTACAGAATCATTGTTTATATGATACCCTACTTAGCCCATGGTTTGGGTAGGTTTGGGGCATCATAGGTTCGAACCCCTACATCAGTATTTATACCAGATGGGGATTCTGTCATTGTCATGACCATCTTCACATGGGAGACAATCCTATATCTAAGTGATGTGAACTGTGGAATGTCATATCGGGTTGTGGAATCCCCCAGTGGATCCTGGGAGTGATTCCATATCAGTGAGATCTTCGAGATACCGTAGTGGGTTCTTGTATCCTCTAGAGGACCCTAGGAGTGATACACTATACAAGAAGTTTGGTGTTTCTGTTGTTTCAGTGTGATGTTCTCAGTGACGATATTAGAAAAGTATGATCTCTTATATGGGCATCTGGGATGTTGGTGTGAGATCTAATAGTGTGTATCTCTCATATGAGTGTCATCTGGGATGAAAAATATTGTGGAGTATATTCTTCTGGTTTTGTGTAGAACTCGTCACTAGTGATGGGTCAGTACCTCATGAGGCTTGGTGCATGAAACAAGTATATATGGATGTTCATGGTATATGTATGAGAATATACCTGAGATAAGCTGATTAGTCGTATTTAGATGAGAAATGTCTCGATATGGAGTCTCTCTCTCGTTTGGGTTCCCTCTGGTTGGGATGATCTGACTGTTTCCTTTGAGTTTTTCTCTTTTAATTTTGTATTTTTTTGGTGCTTACTAAGTATCTCTATACTCACCCCTACACGGGCTTTTCCTGCATATGTTTTGTGTCTTATGAAGTCCACAAGCCTTTGGATGGAGTCTCAGGAGGACCAGGAGTAGGAAGAGCATAGTGATCTTGACCGACATGGTTGTTTTCTGGAGTTGTGCTGAGTATCTTTCTGACGGGTGCCTTTTACAGCGATCCCCTACTTTTGAGAAGGTTGGACTCTTTCTCAGTTTACTTTTGGTGGGCCCTATATTTTCCCTTTTTTACTTTTTTTGTACTCTGGTTGTGGGTTAGATGCTTGCATTCATTTCTTCTTAGTTTTTATATATATCTCTACATTATTGTATGGAGATGTATGTGGGTGTGTGTGTACAGGTTCATTATTCTAATGCCTCCCATGTGTGTGATCTCCTACACGGAGCTAGTCCCTAGGCATGTCTTATTGAAGGTGGGTTTGGGGAGTCATGGCTCGAGCCCCATTGAATCGGGGTATGATAGAGTGGTATTAGCAGAGGTTCCACCTTTGGGATCTCAGAGTGTAGGTTTTCTAGTTATTCATTTGGTTTGCGTTGAATAGCGACAATGTTAGGATGTTACATGTTCGGATTTCAGGCCAGGGACTCCAGTTTTGGTGCGGTGGCCAACGTATCCATTCAAAAAGACTCTAATAACTTTCCTACTGACATGGTACACTAGGACACTGGTCACAGGTCCATAATTGTACATGCATTTTATTGGATTGTGTTTTGGGTTTTCTTAGTCCTTCTTGAATCAGATCCCCGGATATACTCTTTCACTGTGGTCCATCTTGTCTTTTTTTCATAATTCCTCCATGAAACCA
The DNA here is from genome assembly GCA_963277665.1 of Viscum album. Taxonomy (NCBI): domain Eukaryota; kingdom Viridiplantae; phylum Streptophyta; class Magnoliopsida; order Santalales; family Viscaceae; genus Viscum; species Viscum album. The sequence goes on from OY728164.1 coordinate 236,839,665, forward strand.
GCTAGTGAGGGTTCCAAAATGGTATTATGCTAATGATCCACCCCGAGCAGAGGCTTTGAAGTAGGGTACAGGTTCTGAGGCAGGACCTCCAGGTGGTCTGCCAATTGAGCCACCTCCTATTGAGCAGCTGGTGGTGCCAGTAGTGCAGGATGAGAATGCACACATTCTTAGTGCACTGCATGAGTTCTAGAGGTAGTGTCTTCTGTAGTACCTGGGTGATCTAGACCACCAGATAGCTGATGACTGGCTCGAAGAAGTCACCCAAGTTTTCCGCTCAGTGAGGACAGCTCCAGATAAGATGGTGGTCCGAGCGGCGAGCCTTCTGCATGGCTCGGCCGGGTGATGGTGGAGTCCAGTGATGCAGTCCCATGACATGTAGACTCTCATGTGGACTGAGTTTGATTGGCTCTTTAGGGAAGATATTTATCTAGTGAATATGAGGTTAGTGCGGATCAAAGAGCTTCTGTAGCTGCGACATGAGAGAAGGACTGTGTCGGAGTACTCAGTGAGGTTTACCAACCTATCATTCTACTCACTGGATATGGTTCAAGACCTGTTCTTTAGGGCTTGAACCTTAAAGAAGGGCCTAAATAGAGAAATTTGGGAAGGTGTGGTTTCCTTGTGCTTTCCCACCTATGCTGGAGTGCGTGAGCCGACCATGGTGGTAGAGATCTTTTTAGTTGAGAAGATTTCGCCTGTCAGTGCTGGGCACATGGGAGCTGAGACCTCAGTAGCTGGTTCGGTAGCTATTAGATAATGGCAGTTATAGGTTTCCAGACATGCTTGATTTTTCAGGAGGTGATCCCAGGATGTGGGGTATGAGGCTTAGGGCTCTTAGGGATCTTAGTCCAGTTTCGGTCAGCTGCAGGAGAGGTGGTGTTACGCTTTCTATGGTATGGGGCATCTTTCTAGATATTTCCCGAACCATGGTGTTGTTGATAAGGATCTGATCAACATGCTGTCTTGGCAGAGGCAATGTCTTGAGTATAGAGGTCTGTAGAGCGGTGGTTGTGGTGATGGAGCCGATGCAGCAGTGGGAGGTGGAAGATGGTATAAGTTTCCACCACCACCACCCCCAGGTGGTCCACACCGAGCTAAGGGATCTAGAGGATGTGTGTGAGGACAACTACATGCCTTAGAGGTTGATGACCCTAAGGCTCCGAGGTTGGATAGAGGTAAGCTATGTGTTCTTTCTACATTCTGTAGTAATTTTTATAGAACATGTTAGGGAGTACTCTTTCATTTTCATTTATTTATCAAGGTTTGTTTAGGGAATAGGTAAGAACCTATATTGGTGTTATAGTTGTTTGAGGTGCTTCGAATGCATGAGGAAAGGGGATCATTCCCCCATCAAGACGAATTTTCTAATGCGATTAAAACCATGAAAGCAAGTCAGTTCCATACAAAGAAGATAATATTGATGTGTGTATAATGACCCACTCTTACATATGTGTTTGAGGAAGGGTTGTGTGTTGGGGAGTATGTGTGTATGGACTTGGTTTCAGTATAGTGTGTTCTAGTTGGTATCATGGGAACCCTTGGTATATTTGTTTTGGTTTTTGGCGAACTCATTGGTGTGGGAAACAAGATTCAGTGTTCAGATTCGTTCCCTCATGAGTTTGTTTTTTGGGGGATGAAATGTCCAAAGGTGGTGAGGATGTATCAGCTTGGGTTTTGACTCTGTTGGAATTTTTAATATTCCTACGAATAATTCTAGTGATATATGTGAAGATGGCGTGCTATTCTGAGGCCCGGTGTGTCTGAAATTTATTTTTTAAAAATGTTAAGTATTTTTTATACTATGCATGAGGTGTGAAATATTATCACTTAAATGGTATCTCAGATTTAGAACTTGAGGGCATGATTCCATCTAGAGTGTGTCATTTACCATAGGCAAGGAGTAACCTTTACGGGCGCGAGCCTGCTGTAGAAAAAGGTGGCCAATGACATTTTTGTAAATAAATGAATAATTTATTTCTGGGCATCGGCTCAAATAACTCCTGAATTGAGTCTTAGATTTCAATTCTGAGTGCACCGTTGTGTTCAAAACACCGTGTTTACCCTAGGGTCACCCTAAACTTTGTTCGTTCTGGGCGCGGGACAGAGGCGTTTTGGGAGCTAGACAGTTGGATAGAGATGAATTAATTTTAAAAATTATTAAATCCCCACCCCTCCCCTTTTATGTTCACTTCGGGACGAATACACTACCTAGAGCTCTTCTTCCCTTCCTCCTCGATGAACAGCTGGAATCGACCGAATAGGGTGCCTTCGGACTCAGATATTGACGACGGATGCTCTCTGATCGTGCAGTAGTAGCAGCGGAGTGTTCCAAGAATCAACGTCCCACCAAATGGTAGGTTTTTTCAGTTTTAAAATCTTTTATCCCATTTATACATAATTTTTCTTGAAATCTCCATTAGAAGTCTTATAGATCGGGTCCCAAGCATTCCGAAACATGCTTCGGATCTGAATTTGGAGAACCGGGGTGCTCCCTGTTGTTCCCTGATGTTTTCTGAAAAAAAACCCAAATTCTGGCAGAAGGCATGGTGGAATCCGGTGTGGTTGGTGGTAGCGCGGTGGATTCTAGCTTCATCACGCTGGTTTTCGACAGAAGCCAGGTGATTTCTGGCGAGACTGGCGGTGGTCTGGCCAGAATTTTCTGGATAGTCTTTAAAACTCCATAACTCGCAAAACGGAAGTCCAATTCACAATCTGTTGTGGTGATGTGTTCATTTCATCGAGGATGACCTTTTGAGTTTTCTTTAGGAATTTTATGTGTTGGGTTCATGACCCAAGGCTATGAAACGTTGGAATAATAATAATATTTTTATTATTATTCATCTTCAACCTGCCATAACATCTGCACGGAGTGTATGACTTAAGTGTCATTAGTGCCATTTTGATCCTCAAAGTAAATATGACATTTGGATATAAATTTTAGGTGATGGTATTGAGATCAAGGTGTGGACCCCACAATGCTGAGTTTGGGCGTTTATAGAGAACCGTGAATGTTTCGTATGGTGTTTATTTTGGACAAGTGAGTAGTCAATCTCATTCATTTTTCTGAGGGGATGTCGATGGTGCGGTCTGAATGATGACTTCTAGGATCAAGGTGTGGTACCCACCTAGGTTTTCTATAATGAATAGTACATTTTACACCGGTTGTCCATTTTGGGTGAGTAAATTTCCTATCCAGTGTGTTTTTCTGCGTAGAACGAGGTGGTGGCCTCAGTTCCGGCCTAGTAGGTGCGCAGTGTGGAAATAATGATGGTTGCTCAGCTTAGAGACGTTTCGACCAGTAGTGGTTGAGTTTACTCTCTTGGATTGTTCCTATTATGGTTTCCATGGTATTACAACCGTATTAAAGGTTTTTGATCCCCTCAAAGGATGTTTTCCTAGTATAGTTATTGAATACCTATGGTGGGTCTAGAGTGGAATCCCCTAACATCACTTCCCAAGATCAGGTTCTTGGTTTCACAAGTTACTGCTTATTCACCGGTGGCAATCCCCTATCAAGTAGGTCAACTCCGTAGAATTTGAGGAATCATCGGTAATATGATCCCCTACATAGTGGGCCATTTATTAGGGTTATGGTAACATCAGTTATACGATCCCCAACTTAGCACGTGGTTTCAGTAGGGTTGTGAAATCGTTGGTTATATGATCCCCTACTCAGCACATGGTTTCATTATGGTTGGTGCATCATTGGTTTGATCCCCAACATTACAAGTTCTACCATATGTGGTTTCTGGAATCATCATGAATATATTTACATGGGGACGATCCTCTATATTTGTGATGTGAACTGTGGAATGTCGGATCTGGTTTTGGTATCCTCTAGTGGATCCGGAGAGTGATCCCGTATATATGAGATCTTTGAGATTCCATAGTGGGTTCTTGTATCACCTAGAGGACCCTAGGATCGATCCCTTATCCAAGAAGTTTGGTGTTTCCACCATTTCAGCATGATGTTCTCAGGGACGTTATCTGACAATCATGATCTCTCAGATGGGTGTTTGGGATAATAGATATTCTGGAGTGTGTTTTCCTGGTTTTGTGTAGAACCTTCCATGGTTGACGAGTTAGGACCTCATGAGGCTTGGTGCATGAGACAAGTATATCTGGATGTTCATGGTATATGTATGGGCATATACATGAGCTAAGTTGACTAGTCATGTTTAGATGAGGATTTTATAGAGATAGAGTTTCTCTCTCGTTTGGGTTCCCTCTGGTTGGTATGAGATGAATGTTTCCTTTCTGTTATTCTCTTTTATTTTGGGGTTTTTAGGGTGCCTACCGAGTATCTTTATACTCACCCCTGTATGGGATTTTCACACCCATGTGTTGTGTCTTGTGCAGAACACATGCCTTTCGACGGAGTCCTAGGTGGACCCAAAGAAGGAAGAGGATAATGAGCTTGACTGACAGGCATGTTTAGCAGAGTTGTGCCAAGGATCATTTTGGTAAGTTCCTTTACCAGCACCCCCCTCCTTCTGGGCAGTTTAGATGCTTTTGCATTTTACTTTTGTTCGGCCATGTGTTTTCTCTTTGGTATATTTGTTGAACTCTGGTTGTGTGTTAGATGTATGCATTAATTTCTTCTATGTTATTATACATATCTATGAACTATTGCATGGAGGTGTGTGTGGGTGTGTGTGTACATGTGCCTTCGTCTAATGCCTCCCATGTGTGTCATAGCCTACTAGTTGCTAGTTGTTAGCCCCTGGCCTATTGGAGGAGGGCTTGGGGAGTCGCAGTTCAAGCCTCATTGGATCGGGTCATGACACATACCCTTAAAAAAAGATAATGAGGATCCACTACCTAAAACAAACCATTTCAAATCACTGAAAACCAATGCAATGAACAAAATAAGTCCCTGCGGCCAAGGCCAGACAATGGATGTATCTATAACCTAGAACCAGACACCCTATATCAATATCGAACCAGAACATCACCCAAACCATCCACTTCAAAAATTGAAACATCCCCTACAATGGATAACATCAGAAAAAGTTATGGGAAAGTGGTGAATCACCTTCCAATTTCTAATTCTCAGTCTCCAGATTCCATGAATAGAATCCCAAAAGGGGGTGGTGAAAGGCCTCATAATATATCATAGTATTTAGCCAATAATTTATAGAAAATAATAAAGTAACATGGAGTTCAAATGGAGTTCAAACGCAATGTATAATTAATTATAAATCTAGATATTAAAATACCACAATTCAACCCCAAAAAATATGGCACAATGGTTTTATCATAACACAATGTCGAGACATAAAGGGACCACTCCATAATGGGGATGGTCAAATTTTTATCTTATAAGCATATCTTGTTCCATGACACAAATCCAATAAATTACGAGTGGAACGATGGTTGAATTAACCACCACACCATTGATTTCCAAATCTAAAGAATAATTCCACAACATAGCTTACCTATATGGAGAAGTGACCCCAAAATGATAGATCCAAAAAAATGTTGTTATCTGGGACTAAATTTCATATCACATAATATATGATAAAACTATGATTTTAAAATAAGAACTTCCATGAATACACTTCCCATAGAACCACGTTGTATATAATCTCTCCACATAAAAAACACCCCGTCTATGGAATAATACAAGCTTTCATCATTCCCTATTTAAATTTCATCTTTAACTCAACCATCCATGAAACAACTATCTATAGAATTCCCATAAACACCAATATCACTTGAATTGCCAATAAATAATTTGTTAGAAGAAATGTATGGATATATTAGGAACCTGCCAATTAATTATCATCCTCGATAATTAAAAATCAATCCAGAAGAAGGAAATGAAGCGGTGTGAATGACCACCCCATGAGATACCTTGTAGGGGTATCATTTAAACTAAAAAACCAATACCATTCATGAAATAAAACACAAGAAAAAATTGCAAATTTTTCAACAATGTTATATTCAGAGAAATATGTTTTTTCAAATAGACTTAATTTCTTCAATATATTTCATTCCATGAAGCAATCATATTAAAATATCCTAATATATTATTAAATATTATTATATAATGTGAATGTTTTCTCCTAGACATTTGATTGGTGGTTATGAATATGAAAAAATAAATTATGAAAATATTACAGTTTACATTCTTATAAAATTATTTTCTTAGTTATCAATTAATAAGAAGTGAAAATAAAAACCAATTGAAAATATAGGATATTTTCTTTTGGAAAATAATTTTTGTCACCTATAATTTTTTATCGTAATATAATAAGTTACTCACTAGTTCTGATTAACATTAATGAAATTTATATTTATATATAATATATTCAATAATATTATTTAAAATTCATCTAATTTTTTTTCTATTCATAGAAAAATAAATAATCTCTTTCTAAACCTAAAACTATATAGTAATCGCAGTAAAATTTATCACCTCAATAAAGGGTAAATCAGGTTAATCTTGGATGAAAGTAAGTGATAAGGACATAATTTTTCATCACAAATCTTATTAGATGAATTAAATTATACCCTTATTACGTTAAGATATAAATATAATGGCATATGGGATATTGACCATGATAATTACCTATAACATAATTAAATTGAATAATGTTACAAAATCTCACTCTCTCAGTTATAAATGACTACTATATAGTTAAATTGGTACCAAACTATGTTTTGAAGACATATAAATGCTTATATATTTAATTATTAAGTTTTCTTTCTTGATTCAGTGTTATTTAGATTTCTTAGGAACTATATAATTTCCTTATGTTCGTCTGTAACACATAATCTGTAATTCTTAAATTAATAAATAATTAAAATAAAAGATTTTATAAATATTAAAATTAATATAATCTGAATTTGTTTTGGTGTTAAAAAATTTTAAATAAGAATATGAAATTTTAGAGTTGAGTGAATATATTATATTTTAATAATACATTTTTATTTTTTGTAATTAAATTAAAATTAAATAAATAGTGTTAAAATTAATGGTAATGATTTTTTTTGAAAATTATATTTTATTAAATTTATTAAAATTTATAAAAATCCTTATTGGGAAATATTAGGTAATAAATGGTTTAAAAGTTCACCAATTTTAGATTTGGAATCTAATTTTAACCTTATATGTCTTATTATATCCCTTTAAAATGAAAAAGATGACATTGTTGTTATGGTTAAATTAGGTTGACTAAAGAGATAAACCAAACGATATGTTTTAAAATTCCACATAAACCTAGTCAAAATTTATTTATAAATGGGAATTAAAATATATATTTTCTTATAATCTATTCCATTTCGTTTTGGAGTCATTTTTTCTATATTATTACTTTATGTTATTTTATTTGTTTAAGAAATTACAAGAGTACACCTCACCTAAATTTTAAAAGGGCCCCCTCCATTACCTTATTCACATAACTAAGAAATTTATATATATAAAATAACTTGATAAAATATATTCTAAAAATTTATTAAAAATAATATAGAGTTACTTTTAGTTTCAAAAATAACTTATTTTACTTAATCGTATTACTAAAGGAGTTGTTTCAAACAATATGTATTCATCATAACTGATTGCATACCATTAAATTATTATTCTACATCCAATAAATCTGTAGTATTTATCAAAAAATAAAAAAATAGATAAAAAAAATATTTAATTTTTTTGTGATTATGAAACAACCATTTTCTGTCCGCATTCTCGTTAGACATGATGTAAAAGTGACCCCCGTTCATATAGATAGCCTACCGTCTCCACATAGTTATACAATTCATTTTCTGCACCTTCTATCATAGAAGTTTATTATGAGGAGTTTAAATATTATATATAATATTTAAGACAAAATTAATCTTTTTAATGATAGTATCACATATAAGTTATTTCATTCCATGATTTTGAAAAAAAATAATTTTGCTCATCCGAATATGTGGAATCCAACCTCCACAAAGCGATGTCATTGGTTTTATATTTATATTTTAAATAGATAGTAATTAGGATGATATTTACTTGTATAAATGAAATATATTATATAATTACAATTCAATACAATTTAATTATTATTTACCTTTTTTTGTTACATCCATTAAAAAATTAAAACATTGTTCATGGCTACGTACAGTCTGATGTCACCATGAATGGTGTTATTCATTTCTCAATAAGTATATTTATGAATTATTCTATATATTTTTAAAATTAATGTTCATATTTTTTTTATTTACATAAAAATTTTAATTCTTTAAAATATGGAATGAATATAAAATTATAATGACCAGGATTTTCAAATCAAAATAACCATGAAAAATAAAGTAGTTAACATCCAAAACTATGATTTTAATTACAAATCATTAATAAAGGGTTTAAATATTTCATAACTAATTAATTAATGTTATTATATATATATATATATCATTTATTTTCATAAATATGTTAATAATAATTATATTTTCATTAAACTGTAGGATTGAACGCAAATGAGGAAAGTCAAGACATGACATAATGGATTTTTATTACAATTTATCTTCTTTGATAGATAAGTAATGTCACCTATGTTCTATTATGAGTTGTATATAATGCCCAATGACATTTTTAAACTTGAATTTATTTAATTTATTCATATTTAATGTTTCATGTAATGTTATTATTTTTTTATAGATTATAATTCAAAAGATACCAAAGAGGTAAGGGATTAATGTTTCAATCATATTTTAATTGTGATGGTTTATTATTAAATTTACATAGTGGAAATTATATGTTCTTTATTTTATAGGAACCTTAAATTTAAATTAATTTATTTTTATTTATTTTTAATATATTTTTTCCCATTATGTTTTATCACTTTACGTAATTAATAGATCAGAATATTGTTTTCATGGAAAATCAATATATTTTTTCTCTTGGGCCAAAAATCATTTCTCATCTATATCAACATTTTTTAAAAACATTTTCAATAAATTTTTTAAGAATATTATATTATTTTTAAATATATTTTTACACATTATTAAAATGTTAATATATTTTGAAAAAGAATATTATTTTCTTTTTCTAATAAGGTTTTCTACATTTTGTATAAATGTTTTAATGTGATGTACTCTGTTAGCTTATATATAATGAACATAATTTTTCATTATCATGCCCACTCAATGCTTTAAATCTGAGTTTAAATTTTCCCATATATATATTACCTGAAAATTATCCACAATACATTGGATGTTTTTAAATTTTAAGTAATACATTTAAAAATGGAAAGGATTATTTTTTCCAAACACTCTTTTATGTTAATTTAACTCATGAACAACAAAAACCAGTGATTTCTATTCTATTTTACTAGGTATATGATCCAAAGGTTACATCATAGATACTTCATTGGATGTTTTATTATTATAATGATGAAATGTTTATTAAATCCATTCATTTTCAATGGATTATTCTGTTATGATATTATGTAACGTGTATAAAATATATTTTCATTTCATGGGATATGATATGGTGAAAGGTTTAATTTTTATGAGCATGTGAAACACATTTGTATCATTTTTATTAAGTTACTAGTGGTAATTGAATTATAAAACCCTCCAATGAATTAGGTAAATTATTTTACCTAATGATATAATTATAGGAAACAATTTGTTGTTATTGACCCATTGTAGGAAACATGTCTATGTATGTAATCTTTTATAAGAAACAAGTTGATTTTATTGATCCATTTTGGGAAACATGTTAATGTGCTTAATTCATTTCAATAAAAATTTCATAATGAATGATCAATTCTGGGAACTATTGGGTGTGCTTGATCAGCTCTTGGAATAAGTGTTCAAACATGTTCTATTACGATTTTATGGAATTCATAATTAACATTCACATATAAAATATTTGATATACCTCTTATGGTGGTGAAATTTTATGGAATAAATTTTTTTTCATGATTTATTTATGATGGTTTAAAAATCTTATGATTCGTGTCTTTTGAAATGATAAATCATTATACCATGGTTCATGTTTTTTGATCATTGGAAGATTGGGTATGTACCTTGTATGTAATGGGTACGATCCCATATACTTATGTTTATTTTATGCTTTCATAGGATCATCAATTAATATCTCCCATGTTTACCATTACTGAGAATCTCATCTCACCCTTTATTATGTTTCTTTTCCCCAGGTTGTGGAGAATGATTTTATGTAGGGTATATTTATGAAGTGTACTAAATGGGAAGATATTTGTGTGGGATATTGTGGATGTTTATTGAAATAAAATTATTTTTGATCTAGTCTCCAAAAACAGTATACATTTTTGGTCCCCAAGAATGTGTTAGTGAGATTATTAAATATTCATATAAAAAGATATAGCATTTAAAAATAAAATGCATGGGTATTTATAGTTTGTTTTATATAATGGATATTTTAACCATTAGAAACAACGATGAGAAATATTTTGTGATAATTATACAGATAAGTATATGTATAGGATACCATCCTAAAGTTTTTATAATGACCTTGAATGCCCTATGATACACATAATGTGTCATATATGGAAATAATTTTTCGTAATTTAGTCATTTTAAAATGATTAATTCCCCACTACTCCTATTATTTAACACACTATGCTATTGAGATTTAATAAATTGAATGATCCATGGTGATTCATGTTAACATTTAAAAATGAATGGAATTAATTTCCTCTTCGTAAGCCAAATGAAATTGGATATATTATTTGAAAACCTATGATTAATCCTAATCATTTATCCCCACTTTATAATTAATAACCTATAGATAAGTATGATACATAACATTTCTATGAATAAAAACATTCAGTTTCATGAATACCATAATGGAAAGAATATTTATCTTCGTATATGTCAACAATAAGGGAAGAAAAAACTAATAGGAATCATTGAATGGAATGAGAAGTTGTTTTCAATGTGGGAATGAATGGAATGAAAAATGTAATTTAAAAGTAAATATTAATAGTTTGATGATGGAAAATGATGTCAATCCTAAGGTACCATTTATAGTTCAATGTATCATGTGTGGAGTATCTGAGCATTATATAAGCTATTTCTGTAATCTATGGGTGAAATCATAGACCAAGTAAGGAAATATGTTATTCCTATCATTTAAGTGAAAAGATTGATGTTTTTATATCTTATTATTCGATATTAGATTGTGGATGTGTTATATCAATGATATTTTTGTTATAAGGATCATGAAAAATAAAATTATTGTTCAACAAGAGATTTATAAAACATATGTTCATTTGGGATAATGACATGATTAATTGTATTTATTACCATGAAATTAGTAAACGAATTAATTACAAGGTGATTAAGGCCACCTTGGATGAATTTTATTTCATATTTAGATTTATTAAATAGTCAGTGATGTTGTTTCAGGAATAATTATAGTGTCAATTTTTGGAAGCATATATGTTTTCAAGTGAGGTAAACATAAATTTTATGGATAAAACAATGTATTTAAAACAAGAAATTTAATCATAAGATTAAATTGCTCCACACCCCTATTTTTTAATGTTTAAAAAGATGGATGTTAAAGTTATTTGAAACATAAATTTTATTTAATGAAGTATACACTATTGAGGTTTAAATAACCCTTTTGGGATGGGGTATGATTCTATTGTAAGTTAGTTATGGTATATTGGATAATTGTATATAGATAACATGGATGGTTTAAAATTGATTCATTAACAAGTAGATATAATCTAAGATATTTATGGATAGGATAATAATTACCTTTATAGATAGTTTATAAATTTAATTCATGATATTTTTTTTAAGTTCAATATATTATATGATTATATATTGGTATATCATAATGATTAATGATATTTTCAGAAATGTTTAATTCAGTTGGGGTATATGTTACCCTTTAGTTTAATATGTGGTTTAATAGGAAGGATTACTTGGAAAGACTGAATTTCATTTATTGGGGATGTAATCTGAATGTTTTGAGATGAACTTTTGGGTTATAAAATTATTTAATGTTGGTTTTATTGTAGTTATTTGGGGTGTAGGGTTACTTATAAAATGTTATCAGTTGAACCATTATTTTTGTTATGTAAATTTTAGAGTTAAATAGGTTTGTTTCTACATATTTAATAATATCTTTTATCTTTATAACTAGTAATATTTAGTCAATATTAAATGATATGATGAATACTATAATATATTTTTCTATATTACAAAGAATGTTTTAGGGTTTTATGAATAAAAAATTCCTCTTGAATACTCATCGTGTTGAAAAATGATTTGTTTCTGGTAGAAAACATTTAAAGGATGAAAATATACTTATCATGTAAGTATATTTCCTTTTGTTTTTATTCCAAATGGTTAAAAAATTATTTAAATATAAGGAAATAGATCATAAAATAAAAAATTTGTTATATTTCCCTAAATTTCAAAGAATTAGTTGTCTTTTTACCCATAACCCATAACAGATTTATGGTTTTATGGTCATTAACATCATCTTAACCATATATTCTATCACTCCCTACTAGTACTTATGTGTTAGTTTTATCTTACATGGCCACATTATCACTTTTAACAAATAATCTCATATTTGTAAATTTATTTTTTTGTTTTTCTAGAAAACCATTTTATTTCTCTTTCCCTCTTTTTATGATTAATTATTACTAACCATTTTTAGAATGTGGTGTTTCATAAATGGAATCATTAACTATTAAACATTGATTACTAAGTACAAGTTCAAATTATGATGATTAAATTTACTAAAGTGGGGGAGATTATAACACCAAGATATTATATGAAATATTTTTTTAAATAATATTTAATTAAATCAATAACTAGTGTTGTACACAACACTAATTTTAAACGTACCACAATATACTATGAAAACTGAATTATTTAATGTGATTTTAATTGCTAAGCCATTGTATTGGTGAGTATTCAAATGAATACAAAATTAATGAAAAATGTATTTTTTACATATGTATAAAATGAGTTGTTTTATTATTAAATAATTATAAATTAAAATTAAAACTAATTGAAAAATAAGCATATAATTTTATGAAAAACCATATTTATGCACTAAATATGTTTTTTTCATAAAAATTTATATTAATTTAATTTTTTGAATTATTTAAATGATGTGTATATATTACATATTCAATAAATATTTTAAAAAATATCTAATTTTATTATTATTAAAGGGATATGAATAACTATTGTTTTATTTATAAAACTATATTTATTATAAAAGTGACTTTCATTATAATTGTTGACCTTATATGAAAATAAATTTCTACCACTTATAGTAATTGAATTTGAGAAAATTATTTATATATATTAAATATGGAGGTTTCAATTAGGAAAATAGGTCTCTTTTATTTTTAAGCATTATGAATTGTAACCATGGTAAAATTTATCACCTCAATAAAGGGTAAATAAGACTACTATATGTTGAATCAAAGTGATAATGCCATAATTTTAAATAATTATTATAATTGAATTAATTGAAATATACCCTTATAACCATGGGATAAAAATTTAATTTTATAAAGGATACATGTCCATGAAAAGGGTATATATATTATTTAAATCAATAAATGTTAAAAAAAATCAGTCTCTTGGTTTTAAATATCACTAATTTCTCCACATCAAGAAAGAAGAATGTTATGAATGAATATAAAATTATATTTTAACTATACTGAAACTATTTTCAAGATTAATGTTTTTTAATAATTATATAATTGTCTTAAACTCTCGTGCAATGCTGATTTAGTAATTAATCAATTACATGAAAAATATCATAAATGATATAAATAATATTAAATGTGACGTAATTTGAATGATTGATAGGGTTAAAATAATTTTATAGATTAATATTATATATTTTAGTTGTGTATAAATATTATATTCTAATTTGAAGATTATTTGTTTTTCATTGAATTCAAATTAAATGAATAGTTCTAAAACTGAAATTAGTGATATTATATCAGAATAATATTTTATTAAATTATATAAAATCATAAAAATCATGCAAGAGAATAATGTTGAAAATATATGGTCTATAATGTCACTATTTTTCTATTTATTATCCAATTTTCTTCTTATAAGTAAATTAATAACCCCGTAAGAGTGAAAAAATATGTCATCACATTTGAGGTTAAAATAGGATAACCACAGTGTTAAACAAAAATAAAATTCTTAATGACCAAATAAAACATTAAAAATTTTATTGAATTATTTTATTTCAATTATATCTTATCAATGAATGAAATCCTTGTCCATTTTTAAGCTTTTGGAAAAGATAATGTCTTTATTATATTTTAATATTTTAATAAATTCCAAGAGTGTCTGTCCCCTCAACTATAAAAGGTGACCCATGTTTTCTCATATTCATACCAATTTAATCCCTATATCTCATCAATACCATGAAAAAATATACTATAAAAATCCTTATCAAAATTATATATGTTTTTTCTTCCCAAAAGACAACCTTATGCTCTTTAAGAGGATATCTAAAAGAGGTGATTCAAAGAAGAGTTAATCTCCCAATCTAATCACTCCATATTTAATTATTTTTTTTATTCCTTTAAATATATTTTATTTATCAAATAATAATAAATTTGTTATAAAAAATATATTGAAATTTTATTATTATTATGAAACCTGAACAATCCACCTTATTTATCAGCAAATGGGAAATGAAATTATGACTAGTGTGTACGTACAACTAAGCATCTTCACTTAGTGATACAAGTCATTTTTCATCACTGTATTTAATTAATGGGGATTATAATGGATTTAAATTTTATAAATGATATTGATAAAATAATTATTCATCTATAATTATAATTTTATATCTATATTTTTACCTTCTAAAAGATTATAAAATAATAAATTCACTCGTGTGTATGTTTGGAGTACCACATCCACAAAGAGATAGGATTTTATCATTTATGTATTAATTGGATCATATTAAGGGAGGATTTACTAATTATTTTAGATCTACTAGGATACATACCCTAAGAGGGGGTGAATCATGGAATGAAAAATTAAAAAAACTCCCGATTTGATCTTGTTTTGTTGTTAGAAAAATCTTAATTCTGTCTCTTCTTCCTATTGCAGAGTATGAATGAATATTAAAGCATGCAGGTAAACTAACAATATTACATGGTTCACCCTCACTAGGTTGCATCCAAGGAGTATACACATGTAATATGATGATGTACCAAATCCAATATAAGTGCACTACGGTTTACACATTCGAAGCGGACTCAAAATCCCTCCTAGTTTACTAACATTCCCAATTTGAGAACTCACTGCACTCTCAACTGAAGGGAGCTCACTGCTTCTTCATAAGATCCACTCATAATTTATAGACCTATAGTTCTCTCCATTATCACTAACTAATATATCCTCAATTATAGATATCTTCTCTTTTGACTTTCCACTTTCTTCCACTAATGAATATCTCTTTTCCACTGAGCACTAGGAATTTCTTTTTGAAACTCTTTCGCAAAGAACATTGCCTTCATGAAGCTCCCACTTTTGAAAATATCAAACAAGCCTTTTCAATACTCCTACCTCTTCACGAAGATCACTAGTTCACAGAGCCCACAGACTCACAAAGAATAATAGATCACAAATATTTCTAGTTCAGATAGGTCACACTTGTCTTTGTGATTTCACAAAGATAAACAAGCCTTTGCGAAGCACACATCCACCGCAAAGCCAAAATGGCCTTCATGATGACCCTTTCTTTCACGGAGTTCATCTTTTTCTGCGAATTACCTTTTCTTTCAAAAATCACTCTACACTACAAATCTCTTTCACAAATCAAGACCTTAAATTTTTTTCGTTTGATCTTTCTACTTCTCTCAAGGGGGTTAATGTCTATTTAGAGTTTATATCACCATTTCGATAAAATTATATGCAAAGTCAGAGCCAAGTCACCTCAAATAACAAAGCTATAAAATTTACATTGATGTTCTCTCTTTATCATGAAGCACCGCAGTAATTTTCTGATCGTGGAGCTTGTCTTAATCACATATCATTCTTTCAAATCCATTACGCCGCCACCGCAAATCTTCTCTGTAATTCTCTTCACATTTAATGTTCTCGAAGATCATTGTTATTGTAGATATCACCATAAAAATTCATAGAGTCTCTAAAAAATCCACCTCAAGAAGCTCATCTTCATGGAACTCGTGAATTTTCCATATTTTGATGAGATTTTCAAGGAAATAAACTTTTCGCATTGGCCACCAAATTCCCAATATTGGACCCTAAAAATTTTGGAAAAAATGGAAAACAACACCACCTTGTATTTGTTCTTTTGTACCACCTATAGATCTTCTATTCCGTTTTCATGGTTCATTGTTAGCATGTATATTTAATAGCATCTCTACAACTCAACAATTTACCATGAAAACCTGCATTCTAAACAAACACAACCATCCCCAAAATGATGCAATGTTACCTTGAGGGGTTTTTTCCCAACAATTATATAGGATATATATGATGTAATAATTATTAGTTAAATATGAATAATTACTTAACTTAATTTCATTCCATCATTTAAATAATGAATAATTTGTTCAGGCATACGTATGACCTACCGTCTCCTTGAACAGTGTAATTTTTTTTTCTATCAACATAATTAATGTATGATTATAATATGTATGTAATGGTTATATAAGATATTTATACCATTGTTAAAATCATATATATTTTATAAAAATGACCAAAGTATAAACACCAAAACATCAAAATTTAAACATATATGAAAAATGATGTAATTATCAAAAAAATAGTGATTTTAATAAAAAAATTGTAAATAAACGGGTGATAAGATTTAATAAGTAAATCATAAATATTATGAGAGATAAGATTATAGTTATTAAATAAATTTAAATAAATCTATTTTTACTATACAGGATGTTCAAATGTAAATGAAGCAAGGTGAGACTTGAGGTAAGGGATTTTCATCACAAATTGTATTCTTTGGTATATAAGTTATGTTATACACAAAACCTATTTTATGTGGTGTATATACATCCCATTTGACATGTAATGTCATAAATTTAATTATTTTCATGATACTTCACATTTCATTTAATTTTATTATTTCATGGGTCCTGTGATAAAAATTTTACCAAAGCGGTATGGGATTTATGATTCAATCATATTTTAATCAGGGTTATTTATATTGGAACATACAAAGAAGAAATAATATGACCCTTATCTGAAAAATAAATTACATTATTATTATCCTCTAGTAATATCTTGTGGATATATATTTTCAATTAATTTTTATCAGTTTATATATTTATGATATTTAAAGATTATTTTTTCAATAAATTGACTTTATTTCTCTCTTCTATCTAAAATATTTTTTCTTTCATATCTGTACTTCTTAAAAATATTTTCATGGTTTTTTTAAGATTATTAAATGATCCTTATAAATAACTTCACCAACGTTTTAATATTTATAAAATGTGTTAAAAATAATAATCTTATTATTTTTCAAATGAGGTATTATTTGAATTTTTATACGAAAGTGAGAAAAGAATATTTTCTTTTAACTATATGATATAAAAATAATTTTTGGCTATCATAACTACTCAAGGATTAAAGTATTTAGTTACATGTTTCCATATTTCTTTTTTCAGAAAATAATTTCCATTGTATTTTGGAATTATTTTGATTTTTAATAATTGATTTCAAAATAAGATAGTATATTATCCTCAAAAGTGTTTTTAATGGTATTTTATTTAAATAATGATAAAAAATTTCTTACTTATAATATTTTACTAGGGATTTGATCCGATGATACCAACCATATTATTTTATTGTAATATTTATGTTTCTGATGAATATATTTATTTCAAAAAATTCATTTTCCATTGGTTATGTTGTGATGTGATTATAACATGACTATGAAACAGATGTACTCTTCATGGGTTATGATATAATGATATGATTAATATTTTGGATAATCTGTCATGCATATATATGGTATCAATTATATAATGGGTGGGCCTGAAATTATATATCTCTTTAATTAATTTTGTTTATTATAATATCTCATGAGATATTTACAAGGGTAAAGTCGATGTGATTTTATATTAAGATAGACATGTTCTTATAACTGATCAATTATAGGAAACAAGTCAACCTGTATGATCCATTATGGAAAACTAGTAAACATGCTTTATCAATTTTGGGAAATATGTTCATGTTATTGATCCACTATCAGAAATTGGTCTTGAGTCCTAATCAATAATGTTTATACGGTCTTTGTAGTTATCATTGAGATATGAAATGATTTCAATAAATAACATGTTGCCATAATTTTATGACATGAACTTATGGTTTGTGATTCATTTATGATGCCTTCTCACTCCTCTGATTTATGTCATTTAAAATGATAAATCATTATTCTATTACTCATGTTTATGATATGTATATATGATTTAGTATGAACTTCTGGTGTTATAATCATAATCTTATACCCTCGTGTTTCTCTTATGCTTTTATATTATCATTGATTGATATCTCCATTTTTTAGCCTTACTGAGCATCTAATCTTTCCCTTATATATGTTTCATTTTTCTAGGAAATGAAAATATTTTTGTATAGTTTATATCTAGGAAGATTACTAAATGGGTTGTTTCTTATGAGAGATGATGAATATATTTCATGAAATAACATGATTGTTCCTCAAGACTCCAATGGTACTAAACCATTATTGTACTTGGGTATGTTTTTGTGTAATTTATTGAATATTCATATAAAAATATTTGATATTTATGTTTGAAAACCCAGCCTTTACACTCTTCCCCCATCAAATTTTGAGACATTCAACTATGAGCATTAAAATCTACCCTACCAACCACTCAGGAGGTATATTCCCTAGAATCCACCATTAAATGATCATACATCTACACTCAATAAAGTAAAATTTTGTTGAACCAAGAAATCTCTCATGGATAAATGCACTAAATCTCCCTCATTTTATTACACCTTCTGACGTTCCTAATAAACAAGTCAACATACAATTAATCGAACCTCATCACCAAAAAAATGAAATATAACCTTAATAGAAAGGATCTATTGAATCCTTGTTTGAGGATACACTAAATATATTAGACACTTCTTGCCACTAGAATTCCAATAAAGATCTATCTCAAGTCATATCTTCCTTTCCATTCCCCAAACCATGATGGAACTTTGGTGGTATGAAATTAAAATATGAAAAAAATTGTTATCATAAAACACAAATTTCATGACCAGATCAAGGACCAACCTATGACTACCCCCAAGGCCGCCTTCGATTGGCTCGGGGCTAGAGACCAACACCAAGTAGGAAAATCCCACAAATGGGAGGTATTATCCAAGAGTAATTGTACACATTGACACATCTCAAAGCCCATACAATATTGAAATTTAGAACAACTAATTCATTGAAACATCTAATATCCCACCACCAAGTATGACATTAAAATATCTGAAAGTGGAAAAAGGTTCAAAATAATATCCCAATGAAAAATAAAAAAAATAGTTCCATATCCAAGGGTGAGGACTAAGTCAATCAAAAATATTCTGGTAAAAACACATTGATATTTCAATATCCATAAATACTCCACCCCCTCCAAGTCCTCCATAAAGACCATCAAAAGGGTCATCGTCTGCATAAGGCATGACACATGTAGGATAATCCCATGAAGGGGTGAGTATAACAACACTTATTTGGACACCCAAAAAACACTGAACATGAATTAACAAGTAATATCATCAAAATAAAAGACATAATAATCAAATATTTAACAGAAACAACCAAATATACATATGAAAGACACCACACCACTATCTGGTCATAACCCACTATCATTCATTGGATTCATATAGAAGTAATGATAATTCTGGGATAATCCATTATGTGATCCATGCTATCATCATAGAGACTCGACAAAGAAGTCTCTCTAATTGAGATCCACCCCCAAAAGTGCACTAGTCTAAGAATACTCTTATACCCAGATAGGGGGTCATATCCTAAAATATTGCGGGACACCATGATCCATATCTAGATCCATACACTACACCCATGATCGTTTTCCAATTATATCATAAACCCTATTGATACATCCATCTAGAATAAGGGTTATGATGATTCCGAAAACTCAAACTAGGGAACACATGGTGATAGAGGATCACAATCTAGTCTCACCGTGGGACACTATAAACTCTATTTTAGACTCAGCCTCTATAGGGGATCACAATCCTCTGATATCGATGTAATGTGGCATTGTACCCTTGAAGAAAAGGACCAAGGGAACATTCTCAACCTATACTAATCCAAATTAAAAAAATGAAGCGCCACATGAACTCATGAAGGTTACACATGTTGTGTACCATGGGCTATACATTATGTATAGATATCCCCTTGTCGACCTATGTGGAAGATCCCTACACGACATGAAGTTTACAAATGAACATTGTGTAGAAAAATTACATGCCATGTAGAGTCACATGGTATTCAAAATGTGTTCCCTAGCTGTGTCTGTGTCTGGGCGTTCATGTTAATTGAGTATAAAATGGGTTTTGGATTCCCTTGTAATCTATATATGTACCGTTACATAGGTAAGCCCATGTACACCCATCCAAGTCATGTTTGTGTGGGAGTTTATAGTGTTATATCTGGTTGTGTACTCCAACCCTAGACCGTACACCCACTGAGCTACACACCGAGTCTACCGAGGAGGGCCATACACCATGTGAAAAGGGTTACACATCATTTATTCCTTAATTTCATCCATAATTATAGCTTCATGTCCATGGGGCCTCACAACATGTAATTCCAGATTACACGTCGCGTTGCGTGTGATTTCCTATATTCTCTCCACATCATCCCGCACCTCCTCGAAGCCTCCACCACTACTGGAACATGCATATTTGAATTACATCAGACCATTACGACACCAATATATCGAAAATTATGTTATAATTCACTCAGAAAATAGATCTAAACTTTTTTCTTCATTGTATGTTGAAGATCATTGAAGAATACAAAATTGGGTATCCAAAACCATCTGATACTCTGATACTTCCATCATCACACCAAATTCATGTCTTGTTGATCCCAAAACTACGATATTTTATCATTTCTCTCATGACCCATACCTCAGGGCCCGTATCGTGACTACCCCAAGCCCGCCTTCTGTAGGCCAAGGGCTGGCGACAAGCACCAAAGGCATAAATCCCTAAACTGGGAAGGCGTGTCCTTTATAAACTGAAACAAACATAATGGAGTATGCATATGGAAGTAAATCACTAAGTGAGACTGTATAAAAAAGAGTGTGTTGGCAGTAAAGGGGCATGGAAATACAAGCCCAATAGTTAAGTACAAGTAAACGGGAATGTACAAGTAAAACATAAAGAAGAAAAGCAATGCAGCCCCTGGGTTGTCCTCCAGGGTTCCTACCTAAAGGGTAGGTATAGATGGCCTTCTCATTACCCCACGTCCATCCATCCACTCTGAGTACCATCGCGCAGAGTAGTCCACATCCAAATACCATCCACTCCTACTACTCTATGCCTCGATCAACGTTGTTTGTCGTCTGCAACCAACACAAGAGGTGAGGGCATAGCCCGTGCAGGGGTGAGTATAACAATACTCATTAGGGACCACGAGACCCTCATGGTATCATAAAATCCAACAATGATAAACCAAAAGGCATGGATTCTACAGATTTCCAATACATAGGTATATGCCTGTACATATACCTTAGTAATCTAGTATCCAATCTCAAACATGAGGAAATCTCAAAAGTTAATGAATCAACTCAACTAGGATTCTATTCTAGGGGTAGTATCAATCTGAACCCTCGGATGATGGGGAAAGCCTTCTCTATCGAATACAGTGGGTCTGCCACGTCACATAGAGGTGCTTCCCACAAACCTGGACTGGGGAGGTACTCCTCATGTTCAGTACCATGAGTCTTCCGAGCTCACATAGAGGTTATCCCCAACGTGGTTCTACGGTGCTCACACTAAGGCGCTCCCCTTGGTAGCCTACTGAGGAACTCCCCGTGTCAAGAACCATGGTTCTACTGCACTCAAACAGAGGTGCTTCCAACCATGGGTTGTCGTGATCACACCGAGGCGCTCCCCAATGGGCTAGTCGAATGACTACGAGTAAAATCGATAAGAAGTCATGAAGTCTCAGCCAGAAACTAGGTTCCTGCACAAAAGTATCACAAAGGTTTTCCTCATCATAGGGATCTCAACCCAATAGACGACGCGTCAATCAGATGCCCGGTCTGTGAATTTGGGCATTTTTGTTCCAGGGGCCCGGTTGGTTTTTAGGCAAACCAACCTGACCTTACCCCCACTGTGTCTGTACCACAAGTGGGTTATTCGAAATAAACCATCTTTCTCTAAGATATCCATCTCCGTAGACAGTTCATCAATCGGACAACCTTAACCTATGATAGGGGAGAGAAGGTCTATTCAAATAATTGGGTCTGGACTGGGGTCCGACCTGGTCCGTGGGTCCGACCTAGTCTGCGAGTCCGACCCGGTCCTGAATGAAGTGGACCGGCCCGAGGGGTGTCCCTTCCCAAGACGGTGGTCCAACCTGAGAGGGTAGCTTGTCCCGGAGGTAGCCTAGCACGAGGGGGAGGCCCGGCCCGTAGGCGGCCTGGTAGCTTGGCGGCCTGGTTGGCCCGTTGGCCTGGTCAGCTTAGCAGCCCGGTCAGCCTGGTGACCCGGTGGCCCGACGGGGGTCCTGTTTGGCCTTGGCTAGGGGGGAAATGTGTGCCACCTTGGCTCCAGAATGGTAAATACATTTGGGTAGGTTCCCAAACCGGCACCATGTGGCGCCGGTCAAGGTAACCGCAGGACCCTTCGGGTCCTTCCTGGAACGCGAACCGACAGCTAGCTCAGTCGGGCGCCCTCCTCTATCTGTCGCGGCCTATGGCTGCGGTTCTTCTCCAGCATGGCATGATGGCGCCGCTCCCAGACCGTCCGACCTTCATAGACCACATGGCCATGACTCCTTCTTTCGGTGCGGTGTGACGGCGTCGTACCCATCTGGTGACCCGGCGACCCTTGCGCCGCATGCTTCTTCCACGGCCAGCTCGTTGCCGGTTGCTGCATGTACCACCGCGGCCCGTCGGTCGTTGCCCATTCCTCTGTTGTGATACTCTCTTATGGCGGCTCCATTGCACAGCCACCATCCTCAACACATGATAACAATCAAAGGGGGAGGGTTGGGCTGTGTTTGTGCAGTCCAAGCCCTCCACGTTATGGTGTTATAATTCAGTTCTCAATCCATAAATTGAACGACGAAGATTAGGAATAGATTCAACTCAAATATCCCTACATCGTTCATCCAGGATCTTTGACGAAGGAAAGAACGTGAACTTCATTAATAAGTCGAAGAATTTGAGGATGTCATCGTTGGCATTCTTCAACGGTTGTGCTCCCTCCTTTATCTCAGTTGAATAAGGAATAAGGTGGAAGATGTTTTTCATTCTTCGTTGGAGAGAAATGGCTCCTCGAAGTTCTTTCCTCTTTTTAATTCTCCCAAAAAAATAATGAAGCATTCCAACCAAATAATAGATGGAAACGTCGTCTATTATTTATTGGAACAAAAATTCAAAATTTTGTAATTTATTAAATGAGACAACCCATCAAATTAATGATGGTGGTGTAGGCTCATTTAATTAGTAGAGGAGGTTAAGAGTCTTCTCCACTTAAATAGGGTGTAAAAGTGGTTAGAAACATGGGTCTTCCCCACTGAAATTAATCCACCTGAGGGAGGTTATTCACGGGTGGGGCCCACCACCATAACCTCTCATGGGAGGTTATGGTGTGGTGGTACCCAACTCTAACCTCTTCTTTGAGGTTTTAACAACTACAAAATAAAAATAAGTTAACTCTTATTTTTATTTGACTTAACTAAAAACTCCCAAAATATAACCTACATTCTGGACAGAATGCAACTGCGGTTAAGGTATCACTATGATATCACGGATTCTTCGAGTTCACCAGTGCCCTGGGATTTCAATTCCATGCACTGGGTCAAAAGATATAAAATCCCACTTGTACGTTTACTGAACGTACTAGAACAAAACTACAGAAATTTATTATGGGCACATAGGGCCTCAGAATCAAGAGCCGTAAATTTTCACATACTCGTAAAATTCCCATGTATTTAAAAAAAATGCCACAGAAAATTGAGGTCTTTAAATTCTCCCCACTCAGGGCTTTATGACCCCATAAGATACAAATCGAACAAAGAGAACAAAAAGAGGTACTGAGCACACATCTAAGCCTCCCATTCCCATGTTCTCTCATGGAGGTTCCAGTGCTTCCATAGAAGGCGCACCAGAGGTATCTACTATCCACGTAGGACCCGCTCCTGTCGATCCCCAATCTCCACTAGTACCTCCATGAAATTCACCCCTTCATCGATCTCTAGCTCACCGTGGTTGATGATGTGAGAATGGTCGTGCACGTATCTCCTCAGTTGAGATACGTGGAAGATGTCGTGCACCCGATGCAACTGAGGTGGAAGAGCTAAGTGGTAAGCCACCTCTCCTACCCTGCTGAGGAAATGGAATGGTCTGATTAACTACAGATATAACATGCCACCTCAGCCAAATCTCTGTAGACCTCATTGAGGTGAGACCTTTAGAAAGATGTGGTCACAATCTTTGAACTCTAGAGGTCTCCATCTCTTATCTACATACGACTTCCGCCTGCTCTGTGCATTCTTCATTTGCAACTGGATGATCTACCCCTTCTTCGTGGTAGCCCGTACCATCTATGTTCCTAGTAGTGTTGACTCCCCTGGGTCTGTCCAGCATAGTGGCGATCTGCATGGTCGACCATACAAGGCCTCAAAAGGTGTCGTACCGATGGTGGAGTGATAGCTGTTGTTGTAGGAAAACTCCACAAAAGGTATGTGGTCCTCCCAGCTGCGATCGAAGTCAAGGACACATGCATAGAGCATTTCCTCGAGAGTCTGAATGGTCCTCTCAATCTGGCCATTCATCTGAGGATGGAAGGTGCATCTCAGAAGCAACTGTATCACAGAAGCTTCATGCAACCCATTTCGTAGCTGGGAAGTAAACTGTGTGTCACGGTGGGAGAAAATAGAGGAAGGTACTCCATGAAAACATGCAATATCCTTCACATAGAGGTGTCCTAAGATCTCTACTAAACCATTATCTCTGATCAGTAGGAAATGTGCCGACTTGATGAGTCAGTCAATGATATCCCATATCGAATCATGACTCCTGGATGTACATGGAAGAACCATCACAAATTCAATGGATATCCCATCCCACATCCACTATAGGACTTCTAAGGGCTGAACTAAGAATACTGGTACCTGGTGCTCCGCCTTCACTTATTGACAAGCGAGGCATCCTGAGACAAACTCTGCTACTTCCTTCTTCATACCTGGATACCCGTGATTTCCTCAAAGGTCCTGGTACATTTTCTCCACTCTTGGATGTACTGCTAGTGTAACACCCCAAGCTTCAACAGTACGATTCACTTTTAATAATTTGATAGCATATGTTGTACACAACATCGAGTTCTAACACACCACAACCAATCAAACTAGCTGTTATGAATAGTAATACCTACTTTTTTAAATTATATATATTTTATATTTCAAAATGGACTTAATTTTTGGTTTCTGAATATCGAAATTATCCTACGATGAATTTTTGGTATTTTTCTGAGAACTTCCAATTTTTATGAATAGTGAAAAATTCTTAAAAACAACTTTTTTATCAAAAAAATTTATAGTGATAAATTATATAATTGAGTGGTTTCAAAGTATAATTAGAATATATTTTTACCATTTTATCCAATGGTTTTCATTATAATTAATTTCACTTTGAAATTGGACCTAAACAATTGTCAATCTTTTGATATATATTGTTTCTTAAAAACACGCTATTTGTTGTGACAGCGGTAATTAATTATAAAATTAATTAATGCAACTTATATGTTTGAAATTTTTTAAAATAGACATTATTTTTGAATTTGGAATATCAATTATAGCTTAGGGTGAAATTTTGGCATTATTCTGAAAAACTTCAATTTTTTATGAATAGTGAAACTACTAAGTTGTAGTTAAAAAACGGAATTTTTCATAAAACTTAATTTTACCACGTCTGTGATTGGAATTTAGAAAATATGTGAAACATGGTTAATATCAAGAAGTAAAATTTGGTTTAATGAAATGAAAATATTTTTTGGTGAATAGTAACTTTTTACTTTTATTTACCAACGTTAAAAGTAAATAGGGTAATTAAGGGTAAAAATGATATTAATATTACACCAACACATGTTCTAATTCTACTGGACAAGTTTATCTCTACCAAAAACAACCTTATGAATAAAATATTATCATTTATGTCCACTTGGATTATATTAGTACAATTATTATTATTTAATTCAAAGAAGAGTTAAAAGAGTTAAAATCAAAGTTTATTTACTAAATCATTTTTAATATAGGGTTATACATAAGATAAATTAGATTGTAAATATTCATTAGAAATTTAATAAAATTTCCTACATAATGATATTTTATTTATAATTTTTAGTCATTATATAAATTAATTTATTTATGACACAATGATGATGCAGTAATTACAATAATAGTGAAAAATTAGAATAATTGATATTATAAATACCCAAATAAATATAATTTGAGACTTTTTATGAATTACACTAATTTTCTAGGATAATATGACATATTAGTATTGATTTATTTGACTTATTTGAAGTAATCATTCTGTTATGCATTTCACAAAAATCAAATACTGAATAGTGTCAAAATTGACATAAAAGATTTTTTATAAAAAATATTATATTATTAATTGATATTAAATTCATAAAAATATAACGTTCGGCCAATAGACTTATATAATGATAGGTGTATCATTAATGGACTACTTGGGGGGTCTCTTGGATGTATATAGTATTTTTATTAACTATATATTATAAAAATACAAAGTGACATGGTAAATGTCAAACTAATTAACTAAGAGTTAAAACTAAAAGATAAGGTTAATATAGTAACACAAACCTGTATAAATTCTATTGGTTGAATGGTTTTCGACCTATCCCCACCATAACCTTTGAATAATCAACTTTGTAGCCATTATAAACCGAATATGAATTTATTATAAATTAATATTTCTAGCTTTTCCAAAGGTGCCCCTCGCCCCTCTTATAAAAGGGCACTCCTCCTTCTCATTTATTCAGACCTTCAAAGCCTTTTCGTTCTGCCAACTCCTTCCCAAATACACTCTCAAATTCCCTCACTACAATCTAGAGGCCTTATTTTGTTCAGAAAGCCAACCTAAAGAGCCCTTTTGATCAAATCAAAAGGAAGAACCCAAAGAAGAGGTAATGTTTTCACCACCCCATTTCAAGTTCCTTTCTTCTTCCACTTCTTCTTTATTTGTTATTACCATTATAAAATAATAACTCTAGTACCTTATATATACTGTGATGTTATTATAAATATGGTACAACCATATTCAGTATTCTATCCACCTTTTTAATTACATGTCACCATACGTGCGTACGTACGGCTTACCGTCTCCACGTCGTGGTGTAATTGTTATTCAATATATTATTATTTGGATGGGTATAATAATGATGTATAATTGATTTAAACAATAAATATAACATGAAAATTATTCTGTATATATAATATAACATCCAATTATATATTATTTTAATATAAAAAGAATGATATTGTCGCTCGTGCGTACTTACGGACTACCGTCTCCACGAACGCGATGAGATTCATTATCCATCATATCCATTCAATTATAATTATCATTTCATGATTTAAAAATAATGTTTAAGAACTTTATATAATTCTGGATATGAATAAGATACAACCTATCCATGTCAAACATGGCTTACGTTACAAAACATATAAAAGAAAACTAGTAAGTTAACACCCGAAACGACGATAGTTCTAAGATATTATTATCAAAGAAATGTTAAAAGATCATATATGATATAATATTATTGTATATGATTCATGAATAATTTAATAACAATTATTTAAACATTATAAATGAGGTTAACCAACCCAGCCAAGGAAATGTACAAGGTAAGGGGTTTCTTATCTCACTCGTAATTTCGTGAGAATTCCATTGTTCACCACTTATTTATTGCATGTGGTGTATGTGTACTGCCAATGATTGTATTAATTGTGTAATATACTTTAATTTATGGGTATTTACATCATAATTTTATGATCATTCTTTCATTGGTTTATGTTTCATAAGTTACCTAATCGATAAGGGAATTTGAAATTTCAATTTCTATTTATTCGGCTTTACGCAAACTTCATTGATTATTTTACTCCAAGATTATGTGTGGAATCACTATTCATTTTCTTATGTCATAATTTCCACTCCATTTTTTTGTGGATATACTTTTGATACTCATAATCACTCCATTGATAATTTCTCAATTCATCGATATGAATTTGATAAGAGTAATTTTAACTCATTCTCCGTTTGTTGAGTTAAACATCCAATTCATTGGTGTAGTTTTTACCAGATTATGTGTGAATGTCCTTTGATTGTTTTACACTGAATATCCAATAATATTTAGTGTATTTATATTTGTCACACATAACTATGTCATTGATTTATCCTTATCCTAAGGATACAGCCTTTATGAGAGATTTCATTTCAATTTACATTCCATTGAGACTTCTTTGTTGTTATACACCAAATCACTTTTATGTGCTGTATATAATGTACTTTGACATATTATATAATGAATCCCTTTATTCTCATGATATAAAAATGTTTTTATTACCTCAATTATTTGTAATCAATTGTCTCTCTTTTGGTTAGAAACTCTGACTAAAATACCATTTTTAAATGTTTTAAATACTTATTCTTCTAAATATTGCTCATTAATTTCCATGTTTTAAAAATGGTTTTAAGGATTTATTTATATGGAAATTAATGTTTTAAAATTAAAACTCCTTTTAAATGTTTCAAAGTGGTATGGGACACTTTGATTCAATAATCTATTTTTAAATAGCTTCTTGAAAAATAGTGTGACTTTAAATGATTTCAAGAAAAAGGGGGATATTTCTCTTAAATAGTATCGATGATTATTTTCATCTATGTAAATATCCTTCATTATTATCGATTGAGGTAAAATACAATCTTCCATATTGTATTGATTGAGTTATGTTTGACTGTGTATGTGCTATTTTTATACCATTCATGGTTTGTGGTTAAAGTATTGACATTTTGTATGCTAGTTTTAATACGAATGTTTATGTTATGTTTAAACCTGTTCATATGAGGAATGTATTGAACATAATAAGTGGTGGGTGGAGCCTACTATAGCTCCTCGATGCATCAGTAGGTCTCATGAGACAAACTTGTGTCTTGGCACAAGGCCTCAGAAAAATCTTATTTGTAGTATTGGCACGAGGCCTTGGCTAATTGGTTATGATAGTCTGGATTTATGCATTCCATCATTATGAAAGTGGTTATTTATATTGAATGTGATAATTTGACTAGTAGAATATCCATGTGAGTATGTAAATGGAATTATTTTATTTTATCTTTTCCATTTATGCTGAAGATTAAGTTTAAAAAGGCTTTTGTTTTAGTTATAAACCGCCTTAAGTGATTATGCTTATCTATGAAATCTTCTGCTATAATGTTATCCTTACTGAGCATCTGAGCTCACCCATTTCAATGTTTTATTTTTTTTCCAAGGAGTATGAACAGATAATTTATGAATGACTTGTAGGGATAGTATGAAGGGATATGAAGACAAGATGTTTTTTTATGATGTAATGTAAAATATTATGATTGTATCTAGTGTTTCCAAGGCTACTAAACTAATCGGTCTATCAAGACTTGATCTTTCTTGTGATCATGCCGATGTTATGTAATAATGCACCGACTCTGGGTAACTAGGGTCAGGGTGTTACAGTTGGTATCATAGAAAGTTAAGTACAAACCTTGGAAGCTAGATTCAGATAAACCCTGATTAGAGCATGTAGACCTAAGATGATCTTTGAGGATTAGTATAGAATAACTTCCTAGAATTTTTGTATTGTAGTGATTTTGTGAGTTTTCTGAGAAATACATCCCTGTCTGGATACGAGTAGGTAGAGGCGGCTCTGGCACAGATGTACCTAGGGTTAAAACCCGAAAACACTGCTTTGAGCTAGACTCGAACGGGAACTGGTGCACGACAACGGGGCCTTGCTGCCCTCTTGGTTACGACACTCCCGTGGGATATGCTTAGGATAATTTACATTTTCTTTACGAACCGATTTGAAGTATTATATATATAAGATGAGAGTAAATGACCTTGGTTAATCCTAATGTGTTTCAAATTGAGAATATGGTGAAATGCTAATCTCTAAATGATTTTATGACTACTGTTACTCACACAATGATTTCTGGTTCTAGTCAATGGCTGGATTCCAAGGAAGTCATAGTGACTTTGAGAATGATGTACAAGGTGGGAAAGATGGTGGCAATGAGCAACAAAATGGAATGTTGATAGGCGTAAAAGATATCGTCTTTATGCCAAATCAATTTTCCAAAAATATGATCAACAATGTATATATTAACCAATTCCTGGACTCAAAAAAGAAGAGAAAGGTGATGAATATTAAGAGCTCTAGCAGTGGAGACCATGTAGAATGGAATCCTCAATTTCCATCATGCAAGAAATGTGGAAGGAGACACCCAGGATAGTGTCTCAATGGGACAAGAAAATGCTTTACATGCAGGAAGGAAGGACATAAAGTGTAGAATTGCCGAAGAAAAATGAAGAGTAATATGGAAGAAGATAAAAATGGTCCCAAGAGTCCATTTACAGTAATTTGCTGTAAATGTAGGGGACCTGGACATTACCCGAGTGAATGCCCTATTCTATAGGATATTTTCTTGGTCAAAGAAGAATCTATGTGGAAATAAATGGTTTTAGAAATGTTTAAAAAGTATTAGTGCTCCTTATTGATGGGTTTACTTTGGAATAATTTTCTCTTGTATTTGTAACCCCGCAGTTTTCCATGTGAGAATGATATTTGAGGAGAATTATCTCTTCTCTTGTGGATATAGTTATAAATAATCATTTGGTTTTATATGATTGTTGGGTTTGAGGAAATTATAAGTTATCATAATATGGGATGAAAATGGAAGGTATGAGATAAGATTTGTGGTTAAATTATTTTATGGTTGTTTTGAGTAATTTATTTCATTTTTGTAATATTATAAAATATTGTTTTTGAAAAAGGACAACACGCAGACCGTGTGACAACCCGTCTCGTCGCACAAAGCTATGGGAATCGAACCCACAACCAAAGTGCGATTGGGATTTATCTCATACCACTGGACTACGTGAATTCCCTGGGTGGTGTGACTAATTATTTTTAGTTAAATGATTTTATCGAGCAATAATAAGTTGATTTGGGTTTTTATGTGTTATTAAATGAATACCCTTGGTATAGGAAAATGATTTAGTGATTAAGTGATAGATGTTATTTTGGAAGTTGTTCAATTTGTTGTGAACACTATATGCCCAAGGAAAATAGAATAGTATGGGATTTCATTAGAAGAGTAACGGTGGATTTTTATCTATGTTTTTATTATGGATTTATAGTGATTTGGGTTATTTATGGAAATGATTAGGTTAATTACTTTTAATTATCTGACATTAAGAGTAATTAATGACATTTGGAGATACAATTTAACGTGGAAGACTACATTCTTAATAAGTTTTGGTTTTCAATATTAGTTTTGATTATATTGAAGGATTTTAAGGACAATTGATTATTGAATGGTATTTATTTAACATTGGGGTATTGTTGGTTTAATTTTGGAAATTAAGATTAGTTTTTATTTCTCTCAAGGAATATCCTTTTGGGGGATCATTAGATCTTGTACTAACCATTTTGGTTTTGATTAATCTCTAAAGACAATGTAAATATATAGTTCATCCTGTATGGATCATGTGATTCTATAGAAGTTTATTCTAGCTCTTCCAGTGTGACCAAGTCTTCTTGAATACTCATCGTTTAAAAAAAATTAGTTAGTTTTGGAAATTTATTAATGAATGATACTATACCTAAAATGTAAGTATATATCTTTATATTCGTAGTCAATATCATAAATGAATGTAATTTAAAACAAAAAATGTTGTCCGTTTACTTTTCTACTAGGAGACTAATGGTTGTTTGTCCCAACACAAGTTTATGGTTTTCATATTGTTAACTATCTCCTGATCATGATTTATATCCCTCTCCATCAGAACTTGACACTTAGTTTATCATCCATATCCATGTTTTCTTACATGGAATCGGAGTATGGGTTATCTTGGTTGACCTTTATACCTCTCTATCATTCTTTTAAAGTGATAGTTTTATTGACTATTTTTCCGATGAGGGACATTACATTATATTCCCAAGCACAATTTTAAAAAATTGTGAGGACGCAATTTATTGAAGGAGGGGAGAATGTAACACCCCAAGCTTCTCCGGTACACTTCCCTTTGAATAATGTGATAGCATGTGTTGTACGCAACATCGAGTTCTAAAACACCACAACCAATCAAACTAGCCGTTATGAATAGTAATACCTACTTTTTTAAATTATATATATTTTATATTTTAAAATGGACTTCATTTTTGGTTTCAGAATATCAAATTTATCCGAAGATGATTTTTTGGTATTTTTCTGAGAACATCCAATTTTTATGAATAGGGAAAAATACTTAAAAACAACTTTTTTAATAAAAATAATTTATAGTGATAAATTATATTATTGAGTGGTTTGAAATTATAATTAGAATATATTTTTACCATTTTATTCAATGGTGTTCATTATAATTAATTTCACTTTGAAATTGGACCTAAACAATTGTCAATCTTTTGATATATATTGTTTCTAAAAAACACACTATTTGTTGTGACAGCGGAAATTAATTATAAAATTAATTAATGCAAATTATATGTTTGGAATTTTTTAATATAGACTTAATTTTTGAATTCGGAATATCAATTATATCTTAGGGTGAAATTTTGGCATTGTTCTGAAAAACTTCAATTTTTTATGAATAGTGAAACTACTAAGTGGTAGTTAAAAAACTGAAATTTTCATAAAACATAATTTTATCGCTTCTGTGATTGAAATTTCGAAAATCTGAGAGACACGATTAATATAAATAAGTAAAATGTGGTTCAATGAGTTGAAAATAATTTTTGGTCAATAGTAACTTTTTACTTTTATTTACCACGGTTTAAAGTTAATAGGATAAATAAGGGCAAAATGATATTAATATTACCGTAACACATGTCCTAATTCTATTGGACAAGTTTATCTCAACCAAAAACAACCTTAGGAATAAAATAATACCATTTAGCTCCACTTTGATTAGATTAGGACATTTATTATTATTTAATTCAAGGAAGAGTTAAAAGAGTTAAAATCAATGTTTATTTACTAAAACATTTTTAATATAGGGTTATACACAAGATAAATTCGATTGTAAATATTCATTAGAAATCTAATGCAATTTTATAAATAATTATATTTTATTTATAATTTTTAGACATTAAATATTTTAATTTATTTATGACACAATGATGATGCAGTAATTACCATAATAGTGAAAAATTAGAATAATTGATATTATAAATACCCAAATAATTATAATTTGAGACTTTTTATGAATTAAACTAATTTTCTAGGATACTATGACATATTAGGATTTATTTAATTGACTTTTTTAGAATTAATCATTCTGTTATGAGTTTTACAAAAACCAACTATTGAATAGTGTCAAAATTGACATAAAAGAGTTTTTAAAACAACTATTATATTATTAAATGATATTAAATTCATAAAAATCTAAGGTTCGGCCAAGAGACTTATATAATGATAGGTGTATCATTAATGGACCACTTGGGGGTATATTGGATGTATATAGTATGTTTATTAACTATATAATATAAAAATAAAAAGTGACATGGTAAATGTCAAACTAATTAACTAAGAGTTAAAACTAAAAGATAAGGTTAATATAGTAACCCAAACCGGTCTATATTCTATTGGTTGAATTTTTTTCGACCTATCCCCACCTTAATCTTTGAATAATAAACTTTTGAGCCATTAGAAACCGAATATGAATTTATTATAAATTAATATATCTAGTTTATCCAAAGGTTCCTCTCACCACTCTTATAAAAGGGCACTCCTCCTTCTCATTTCATCACACCTTAAAAGCCTTTTGGG
Source organism: Viscum album (assembly GCA_963277665.1). Classification (NCBI taxonomy): domain Eukaryota; kingdom Viridiplantae; phylum Streptophyta; class Magnoliopsida; order Santalales; family Viscaceae; genus Viscum; species Viscum album. The sequence continues at coordinate 236,873,966 of OY728164.1, forward strand.
TCGGCCAAACCCTGCCAAAATACTCTCCCAACTTCCCTCACTACAACCTAGAGGCCTTAGTTTGATTATAAAGCCATCCTAAGGAGCCCTTTGGATCAAATCAAAAGGAAGAACCCGAAGAAGAGGTACTGTTTTCACCACCCCTTTTCAAGTTCCTTTCTTCTACCACTTCTTCTTTATTTGTTATTATGATTATAAAATAATAACTCCAGTATCTTATATATACTGTGATGTTATTATTAATATGGTACAACCATATTCAACAATCTATGAACCATTTGAATAACATGTCACCATACGTGCGTACGTACGGCTTACCGTCTCCACGTCATGGTGTAATTCTTATTCAATATATTATTATTTGGATGGGTAAAATAATGATATATAATTCATGTAAACAATAAATATAACATGATAATGATTATGTATATATAATATACCAATCATGTATATATTATTTTAATATCAAAAGAATGATATTGTCGCTCGTGCTTACGTAAAGACTACCGTCTCCACGAACGCGATGAGATTCATTCTCCATCATATCAATTCAAGTATAATTATCATTTGATGATTTAAAAATAATGTTTATGAACTTTATATCATTCTGGATATGAATAAGATATAACCTATCCATGACAAACATGGATTACATAACAAAACATATAAAAAAACGAGTAAGTTAACACCCGAAACGACGATAATTATAAGATATTATTAACAAAGCAATGTTAAAAGATCATATATGATATCATATTAATGTATATTATTCATCAATAATTTAATAAAAATTATTTCAACATTATACAGGAGGTTAACCTACCCCCAACCAAGGAAAAGTACAAGGTAATGGGTTTCTTATCTCACTCTTAATTTCGTGAGATTTCCATTGTTCCCCACTTATTTTTTGCATGTGGGGTATGTGTACTGCCCATGATTGTATTCATTGTGTAATATACTTTAATATATGGGTATTTACATCATCATTGTATGATCCTTCTTTAATTGTTGTATGTTTCATAAGTTACCTAATCGATAAGGGAATTTGAAATTTCAATTTCCATTTATTCGGCTTTACGCAAACTTCATTGATTATTTAACTCCAAGATTATGTGTGTAATCACTATTCATTTGATTATGTCATAATTTCAACTCCCTTTTTGTGCATATACTTTTGATACACATAATCACTCCATTAATAATTTCTCAAGTCATCGATATGAATTTGATAAGAGTAATTTTAACGCATTCTCCATTTGTTGAGTTATACATCCAATTCATTGGTGTTGTTTTTACAAGATTATGTATGAATGTCATTTGATTTTTTTACACTAAATATCCAATAATATTTAGTGTATTTATATTTTTCACACATAACTATGTCGTTTATTTATCCTTAACCTAATGATACGGCCTATATGAGAGATTTCATCTCAATTTTAATTCCATTGAGACTTCTTTGTTGTTATACACCAACTCACTTTTATGTGGTGTATATAATGAACTTTGACATATTATATCATGAATCCCATTATTCTCATGATATTACAATGTTTTTATTACCTCAACTATTTTTAATCAAGTGTCTCACTTTTGGATAGAAACTCTAACTAAAATACCATTTTTAAATGTTTTAAAAACTTATTCTTCTAAATATTGCCCATTTATGTCCATGTTTTAAAAATGGTTATAAGGATTTATTTCTATATACATTAATGGTTTAAAATTAAAACTCCTTTTAAAAGATTCAAAGTGGTATGGGACACTTTGATTCAAAAATCTATTTTTAAATAGCTTCTTGACAAATTGTGTGACTTTAAATGATTTCAAGAAAAAAGGGGATATTTCTCAAAAATAGTTTCGATGACTATTTTCATCTATGTCAATATCCTTCATTATTATCGATTGAGGTACAATACAATCATCCATATTGTATTGAATGAGTTATGTTTGACTGTGGATGAGCTATTTTTATACCATTCATGGTTTGTGGTTAAATTATTGACATTTCGTATGCTAGTTTTAATACGAATGTTTATGTTATGTTTAAACCTGTTCATATGAGGAATGCATTGGACTTAATAAGTGACGGGTGGAGCCCGATATAGCTCCTCGATGCATCAGTAGGTCTCAAGAGACAAACTAGTGTCTTGGCATAGGGCCTTGGCAAAATCTTATTTGTAGTATTGGCACGAGGCCTTGGCTATGTGGTTATGATAGTCTGGAATTACGCATTCCATCATTAGGAAAGTTTTTATTGATATTTCATGTGATCATTCGACTAGTAGAATATCCATGCGAGTAAGTAAAAAGAATTATTTTATTTTATCTTTGTCATTTTATGCTGAAGTTCATGTTTAAAAAGGCTTTTGTTTTAGTTATAAACTGGCTTAAGTGTTTATGCTTATCTATGAAAGCTTCTGCTATAATGTTATCCTTACTGAGCATCTGAGCTCACCCATTTCAATGTTTTATTTTTCTTACAGGATTATGAAGAAATAATTTATGAATGACCTGTAGGGATAGTATGAAGGGATATGAAGACATGGTGTTTTTTATGATGTAATTTAAAACTTTTGATTGTATCTAGTGTTTCCAATGCTACTAAACTAATCGGTCTTCCGAGACTTGATCTTTCTTGTGATCATGCCGATGTTATGTAATAATGCACCGACTCTGGGTAACTAGGGTTGGGCCGTTATAGTTGGTATTAGAGGAAGTTTAGTACAAACCTTGGAAGCTAGATTTAGATAAACTCTGATTAGAGAACGTAGACCTAAGATGAACTTTGAGGATTATTATAGAATAACTTTCTAGAATTTTGGTATTGTAGAGATTTTGTGAGTTTTCCGAGAAATACATCCCTGTCTGGATACGATTAGGTAGAGGCGGCTCTGGAACAGATATACCTAGGGGTAAAACCTGAAAACACCGCTTTGAGCTAGACTCGAACGGGAACTGGTGCACGAAAATGGGCCTCGCTGCACTCTTGGTTACAACACTCCCGGGGGATATGCTTAGGATAATTTACATTTTCTGTACAAACTAATTTGAAGTATTATATATATAATATGAGAGTAAATGAACTTGGTTATTCCTAATGTGTTTCAAATTGAGAATATGGTGACACGTTAATCTTTAAATGATTTTATGACTACTGTTACTCACACAATGATTTCTAGTTTTAGTCAATGGCTGTATTCCAAGGAAGTAATAGTGACTTTGAGAATGATGTACAAGGTGGGAATGATGGTGGAAATGAACAAAAAAATTGAATGTTGATAGGGGTAAAATATATCGTCTTTATGCCAAATCAATTTTCCAAAAATATGATCAACAATATACATATTAACCAACTCCTAGACTCAAAAAAGAAGAGAAAGGTGATGAATAATAAGAGCTCCAGCAGTGGAGACCATGGAGAATGGAATCCTCAATTTCCATCATGTAGGAAATGTGGAAGGAGACACCCAGGAAAGTGTCTCAATGGGACAAAGAAATGCTTTACATGCGGGAAAAAAGGACGTAAAGTGACGAATTGCCAAAGAAAAATGAAGAGTAATATGGAAGAAGATAAAAATGGTTCCAAGAGTCCATTTATAGTCATTTTACGTAAATGTAGGGGACCTAGACATTACCCGAGTGAATGCCCTATTCTATAGGATATTTTCTTGGTCAAAGAAGAAGCTATGTGGAAATAAATGGTTGGAAAAATGTTTAAAAAGTATTAGTGCTCCTTGTTGATGGGTTTACTAGGGAATAATTTTCTCTTGTATTTTTAACCCCGCAGTTTGCCATGTGAGAATGATATTTGAAGAAGAATTATCTCTACACTTGTGGTTATAGTTATAAATAATCATTTGGTTTTATATAATCGTTGGGTTTGAGGAAATTATAAGTTATCAGAATTTGGGATGAAAATGCAAGGTATGAGATAAGATTTGTGGTTAAATTATGTTATGGTTATTTTAAGGAATTTATTTCATTTTGGTAATATTATAAAATATAGTTTTTGAAAAAGGACAACACGCAGACTGTGTGACAACCCGTCGCATCGTACAAAGCTGTGGAAATCGAACCCACAACCAAAGTGCGATTAGGATTTATCGCCTACCACTAGACTACATGAAGTCCTTGGATAGTGTGACTAATTATTTTTAGTTAAATGATTTTATTGATCAATAATAAGTTGATTTGGGTTCTTATGTCTTATTAAATGAATACCCTTGGTATACTAAAATGATTTGGTGATTAAGTGATAGATGTTATTTTGGAAGTTGTTTGCTTTGTTGTGAACACTATATGCCCATGGAAAATAGAATAGTATGGGATTTCATTTGAATAGTAATGGTGTATTTTTGTCTATGTTTTTTATGGATTTATAGTGATTTGGGTTATTTATGGAAATGATTAGGTTAATTAATTTTAAGTATGTGACTTTAAAAGTAATTAATAACATTTGGAGATACAATTTAACGTGGAATACTACATTCATAATAAGTTTTGTCTTTCAATATTATTTTTGATGATATTGAAGGATTTTAAGGAAAATTGATTATTGAATGGTATTTATTTAACTTTGGGGTATTGTTGGTTTAATTTTGGAAATTAAGATTAGTGTTTATTTCTCTCAAGGAATATCCTTTTGGGGGACCATTAGATCTTGTACTAACCATTTTGGTTTTGATTAATCTCTAAAGACAATGTAAATATATAGTTCATCCTGCATGGATCATGTGATTCTATAGAATTTTATTCTAGCACTTCCAGTGTGACCAAGTCTTCTTGAATCTTATCGTTTAAAAAAAATGAGTTAGTGGTGGAAATTTATTAAATAATGAAACTCTACCTAAAAAGTAAGTATATATATTTATATTCTTAGTCAATATCATAAATGAATGTAACTTAAAACAAAAAAATGTTATTCGTTTACTTTCCTACTAGGTGACTAATGACCGTTTGTCCCAACACATGTTTGTGGTTTTCTTATTGTTAACTTTCTCCTGATCATGATTTATATCCCTCTCCATCAGAAGTTAACACTTAGTTTATCATCCATATCCATGTTTTCCTACATGGAATCCGAGTATGGGTTATCTTGGTTGACCTTTATACCTCTCTTTCTTTCTTTTAAAGTGATAGTTTTATTGACTCTTTTTTCGATGTGGGACTTTCCATTATATTCCCATGCACAATTTTAAAAAATTTCGAGGACGCAATTTATTGAAGGAGGGTAGAATGTAACACCCCAAGCTTCTACGGTACACTTCTCTTTGAATAATGCGATAGCATGTGTTGTACGCAACATCGAGTTCTAACACACCACAACCAATAAAACTAGCCATTATGAATAGTAATACCTACATTTTGAAATTATTTATATTTTATATTTCAAAATGGACTTCATTTTTGGTTTCGTAATATCGAAATTATCCTAAGATTAATTTTTGGTATTTTTCTGAGAACTTCCAATTTTTATGAATAATTAAAAATACTTAAAAACAACTTTTTTCATCAAAATAATTTATAGTGATAACTTATATTATTGATTGGTTTCAAATTATAATTATAATATATTTTTACCATTTTATCCAATGGTGTTCATTAGAAATAATTTTACTTTGAAATTGGACCTAAATAATTGTCAATCTTTTGATATATATTGTTTCTTAAAAACACGCTACTTGTTGTGACAGCGGAAATTAATTATAAAATTAATTAATGAAACTTATATATTTGGAATTTTGTAAAATAGAAATCATTTTTGAATTCGGAATATCAATTGTAGCTTAGGGTGCAATTTTTGCATTGTTCTGAAAAACATCAATTTTTGATGAATAGTGAAACTACTAAGTCGTATTTGAAAAACTGAATTTTTCATAAAACTTAATTTTTCTGCTTCTGTGATTGGAATTTCGAAAATCAGAGAGACAAGGTTTATATCAAAAGTAAAATGTGGTTCAACGAGTTGAAAATAATTTTTGGTGAATAGTAACTTTTCACTTTTATTTACCACGGTTAAAAGTAAATAGGGTAATTAAGGGTAAAAATTATATTAATATTACCCTAACACATTTCCTAATTCTATTGGAAAATTTTATCTCGAACAAAAACAACCTTAGGAATAAATAATTATCATTTAGGTCTGCATGGATTAGATTAGGACATTTATTATTATTTAATTCAAAGAAGAGTTAAAAGAGTTAAAATCAATGTTTATTTACTAAAACATTTTTAATATAGGGTTATACATAATATAAATTCTATTTTAAATATTAATTAGAAAGATAATAAAATTTCATACATAATTATATTTTATTTATAATTTTTAGACATTAAATAATTTAATTTATTTATAACACAATGATGATGTAGTAATTACCATAATAATGAAAAATTAGAATAATTCATATTATAAATACCCAAATAAATATAATTTGAGACTTTTTATGAATTAAAATAATTTTATAGGATAATATGACATATTCGGATTGATTTAATTGACTTTTTTAGAAGTAATCATTCTTTTAGGAGTTTCAAAAAAATCAACTATTGAATAGTGTCAAAATTGACATAAAAGAGTTTTTAAAACCAATATTATATTATTAATTGATATTAAATTCTTAAAAATCTAAGTTTCGGCCAATAGACTTGTATCATGATAGGTGTACCATTAATGGACCACTTGGGGGTCTCTTGGATGTATATAGTAAGTTTATTAACTATATAATATAAAAATACAAAGTGACATGGTAAATGTAAAACTAATTAACTAAGAGTTGAAACTAAAAGATATGGTTAATATAGTTACCCACACCTATCTAAATTATATTGGTAGACTTTTTTTCGATTTATCCCTACCTTAACCTTTGAATAATAAACTTTTGAGGCAATAGAAACTGAATATGAATTTATTATAAATTAAAATTTCTAGCTTTTCCAAAGGTGCCCCTCACCCCTCTTATAAAAGGGCACTCCTCCTTCACATTTCTTCACACCTTTAAATCCTTTTGGTTTGGCCAAACCCTGACCAAATACTCTCTCCACTTCCCTAACTACAACCTAGAGGAATTAGTTTGATCAGAAAGCCATTTTAAGGAGCCCTTTTGATCAAATCAAAAGGAAGTACCCGAAGAAGTGGTAATGTTTTCACCACCCCTTTTCAAGTTCCTTTCTTCTCCCACTTCTTATTTCTTTGTTATTTACATTATAAAATAATAACTCCAGTATCTTATATGTAATTTTATTTTATTATAAATATGGTACAACCATATTTAGTGTTCTATCCACCATTTAAATAACATGTCTCTATACGTGCATACGTGCAGCTTACCGTCTCCACGTCGTGGTGTAATTGTTATTAAATATATTATTATTTGTATGGGTATAATAATGATGTATAATTCATGTAAAAAATAAATACAACATGATAATTATTCTGTATATATAATATACCATCCATGTATATATTATTTTAATATCAAAAGAATGATATTGTCGCTCGTGCGTACGTACGGACTACCGTCTCCACGAACGCGATGAGATTCTTTCTCCATCATATCCATTCAAGTATAATTATCATTTAATGATTTAAAAGTAATGTTTATGAACTTTATATCATTCTGGATATGAATAATATACAACCTATCCATGACAAACATGGCTTACGTAACGAAACATATAAAAGAAAATGAGTAAGTTAACACCCGAAATGACGATAATTCGAAGATATTATTAACAAAGCAATGTTAAAAGATCATATATGATATCATATTAATGTATATGATTCATGAATAATTTAATAACAATTATCTCAACATTATAAAAGAAGTTAACCTACTCCAAACCAAGGAAAATTACAAGGTAAGGGGTTTCCTATCTCACTCTTAATTTCGTGAGAATTCCATTGTTCACCACTTATTTATTGCATGTGGTGTATGTGTAATAAAAATGATTGTATTCATTGTGTAATATACGTTAATTTATGGGTATTTACATCATCATTGTATGATCCTTTTTTCATGGGTGTATTTTTCAAAAGTTACCTAATCGATAATGGAATTTGAAATTTCAATTTCCATTTATTCGGCTTTATGCAAACTTCATTGATTATTTTTCTCCAAGATTATGTGTAGAATCACAATTCATTTTCTAATGTCATAATTTCCACTCCCTTTTTATGTGGATATACTTTTGATACACATAATCACTCCCTTGATAATTTCTCAAGTCATCGATATGAATTTGATAAGAGTAATTTTAACTCATTCTCCATTTGTTGAGTTAAACATCCAATTCATTGGTGTTGTTTTTACAAGATTATGTGTGAATGTCATTTGATTGTTTTAAACTGAATATCCAATCATATTTAGTGTATTTATATTTTTCACACATAACTATGTCATTGATTTATCCTTAACCTAAGGATACGACCTTTATGAGAGATTTCATCTCAATTTACATTCCATTGAGACTTCTTTGTTGTTATACACCAACTCACTTTTATGTGGTGTACTTAATGTACTTTGACATATTATATCATGAATCCCTTTATTCTCATGATATTACAAAGTTTTTTTTAACTCAATGATTTGTAATCTAGTGTCTCTCTTTTGGTTAGAAACTCTAACTAAAATACCATTTTTAAATGTGTTAAAGACTTATACTTCTAAATATTGCTAGTTAATGTCCATGTTTTAAAAATCGTTTTAAGGATTTATTTATATGTACATTAATGTTTTAAAATTAAAACTCCTTTTAAAAGTTTCAAAGTGGTATGGGACACTTTGATTCAAAAATCAATTTTTAAATAGTTTCTTGACAAATAGTGTGACTTTAAATGATTTCACGAAAAACGGGGATATTTCTTTCAAATAGTTTCGATGATTATTTTCATCGATGTCAATATCCTTCATTATTATCGATTGAGCTATAATACAATATTCTATATTGTATTGAACGAGTTATGTTTGACTGCGGATGTGCTATTTTTATACCATTCATGGTTTGTGGTTAAAGTATTGACATTTCGTATGCTAGTTTTAATACGAATGTTTATGTTATTCTTAAACCTGTTAATATGAGGAATGCATTGGACTTAATAAGTGACGGGTGGAGCCCGCTATAGCTCCTCAATGCATCGGTAGGTCTCATGAGACAAACTAGTGTCCTGGCACAAGGCCTTGGCAAAATCTTATTTGTAGTTTTGGCACGAGGCCTTGGCTATGTGGTTATGATAGTCTGGAATTATGCATTCCATCATTATGAAAATGTTTATTGATATTGAATGTGATCATTCGACTAGTAGAATATCCATGTGAGTAAGTAAATGGCATTATTTTATTTTATCTTTTCCATTTTATGCTGATGTTCATGTTTAAAAAGGCTTTTGTTTTAGTTATAAACTGCCTTAAGTGTTTATGCTTATCTATGAAAGCTTCTGCTATAATGTTATCCTTACTGAGCATCTGAGCTCACCCATTTCAATGTTTTATTTTTTTCCCAGGATTATGAAGAAAAAATATATGAATGACCTACAGGGATAGTATGAAGGGTTATGAAGACAAGATTTTTTTATGATGTAATGTAAAACTTTATGATTGTATCTAGTGTTTCAAAGTCTACTAAACTAATCGGTCTTTCGAGACTTGATCATTATTGTGATCGTGCCGATGCTATGTAATAATGCACCGACTCTGGGTAAATGGAGTCGGGGCGTTACAGCTAGAGTGGATGTGTGGAACCCCATTAACACTTCCTCTTGAAGTGCTACTAGTACCATGGTATGTCCTATGAAGAGAATGACATGCTCCACACCTTCAGAAAATCTGACAGGTTCCTGCCCTGTGGATATCTGGGAACGTCGTGTCTCACCGTCAGTGTCCCCATGTTGTGCCTCCCTGACTCACTGAAGTACTGGGGGAGTGATTGTAAGACACTGTAGATAGGCTGCTCTATCCCCATCTATAGAGGATATTTGTAAGGAAGCCATCTACTCTATAGCCTCTCCAAGTATATGTAAACTTGTCTTCCTATTGAGTGCATTCGCAATAATGTTCCCCTTTCCCCAGAGTATAGACTATCTTGAAATCATAGTCCTGGAGAAACACAATCCATCGTCGCTATCTCAAGTTCAGGTCCTTCTGATAGAATATATACATGATACTCTTGTGATTAGAGTAGACTGTAAAACATTCACCAATCAGATAGAGTAGACACATATTTAAGATAACGACCATTGCTGGTAACTCCAGGTCATGGGTAGAGTAGTTCTGGTAGTTCTGTCTCAACTGCTGAGAACCATATGTGATCACGGATTGCTCCTATATCAGGAGACACCCAAGTCTAGCAACAGATGCATCATAGTAAACTACATACCCTACGTCCTCATCTGGAATCCCCAAGATGGGGTCACTATTCAACCTTTTCCTCAGCTCCTGAAAGCTCTTCTGGAATCTTTTTGACCACACGAAGGGTTGACCCTTCATTGTCAAGGATGATAGTGGTGCTGCAACACTAGAGAAGTCTGGAATGAATCTTCGATAGTACCCAGCCAAGACTAGGAAACTTCGTACCTCTGTCACATTCCTGGGTGGCTCTCAAGCAAGTACTGCCGCAATTTTCACTAGATCTACTGCAACTCCAGCCTCCGATATGACGTGTGCAAAGAAGTAAACCTCATGAATCCAAAACTAGCACTTCGAGAGTCTACCATAAAGATGGTTCTCCTGGAGTGTGTCCAGTAATACCTTCAAAAGGTAGGCATGATCCTCCTCAGTAGTCGAATATATCCAAATTTCATCGATGAAGACCATGACAAAGAGATCGAGGTAGGCTAGAAGATACTATTCCTGACACACATGAACACTACTAGAGAATAGGTTATGATGAAGGGAATAACTAAGAACTTATAGTGGCCATTACGACACCTGAAGTCCATCTTCGGCAAATCCTCGTCTCGAACTCGGAGCTGGTGATAGTCTGATCTGAGGTATATCTTCAAGAACGATCATGCTCCCTTGAGCTAATCAAAGATTTCATCAATCCTTGAGAGTGGGTACTTGTTCTTCACGGTCACCTGATTCAGGAGACATTAATCAACACATAGACTCAAGCTCCTTTCCTTATTCTTGGAGAATAGAATCGGGGCTACCCAGGGAGAAACACTGGACTGGATGAATCCCTTTTCATGTAAGTCCTCTAGCTGTACCCGCAACTCACGAAGCTCAGTAGACGAAATTAGATATTCCGGAATAGATATCGGTGTCATCCTGGGGTACAGGTCATTGTAAAAGTCCACCTCTATATAAGTAGGTAGTCCTGCAACATCATCAGGGAAAACATCCGTGTACTAGTCCACCACTACAGGGTAAATCAAAAAATTGGTCTGGCCCTCTTGGACCTCTGTGTTATCTATCTACTATCAGCTGCAGAAGACTCCACTACAAGTTAACTTGCAGTGGGTCTCACTGCTGGTATGTGCTCAACAAGAAATCTCTCTACCAGTAGGGCTATCTCTAACACCCACGCCTGTGTCGAGATTCTAAGGGAGATCATCGATGCCCTGATCTCTCGCCTGATCTACTGGTCGAAGGTTCAGGCACTGAAGAATGGGTTCCGTACCAAATCTATTGAGTAGCGTGAGAGGTCAGTGAACCTCACTAAGTACTATGCTACTGTAATGCCGCCCTACTGTTGATGAAGTAGCTCTTGTTGCCACACCGCACAATGGGTGGCTGGGAAAAAAATTGCCTGAAATAGGCTCTCAATGTCTGACTTGAGTAGTGTCGCCTCATCATGGACCTGTAGCATCAGGATCCACAATGTTCATACTATTGATTGAAAGAGACGAATAGAAAACATTACCATAAGGTCTGCTGGTGTTCCAACCAGCCTTAAGACTCTCACCACAGCCTCCATCCAATCCTCAACTACTTGTGGGTCCGTCTCTCCCCGAAACATTGGTGGCCTCTGGCACTGGAACTCATGCAATGTGGTCAGGCAGCGTGCATCATCTGCTGCTGGGGAATTTGCCATCGGTGGCCCAACGGGAAGTGGTACCGTTGGTGCCTCTACTAGTAAATGGCCATGCACTGAGGCCTCGTCACTCGGTGGGCTATCAGAGCGTATGACTCTCGGGGCTCTACGGGGAAGCATCCTGAATGAAACAGATGCGACATGGTCAAAAAATTATACCTGGTGAGCTTACCTGATTGAGATGACTTAGAAAAAACTTTTAATTATATGCACGCAATCAGTGATTTTGTGCACTAAGTCCGAAATCTGTAGTTAGGGTCATGGTGTATGGATACATCAGCCACCCACACCAACACTGGACACCCTGAACTGAAAACCACACATAGTACCCTTAAAACTATTGCTTAATAGAAAATATTGATCAGGGTCCTAAGATTTGTGGTAGAACTGACTCCTCTAAAACAAATTTTTCATGACCCGACCCTCGAGACCTATATCGGGACTACCCCAAGCCCGCCTTCCATAGGCCAGGGACTGGCGACTGGCACCAAATGCGTAAATCCCTAAATTGGGAAGTCATTTCCTTAATAAACTAAAACACACACAACAGAGTACAAAACAAGTAGTAAAAAAATAAGTAATACAGTATACAAAAGAGTGTGATGGATGTAAAGGGTGCTAGAAATAGAAGCCTAATAGTAAACTACAAGGAAACGGGAAAGTACAAGTACAACTGAAAGAAGAAAAGAAAAGTATCCATTGGGTCTTCCTCTAAGGTTCCTACCTGAAGGGGTAGTACATATGGCCTCCTCAACACCCCATGTCCATCCGTCCGCTCCGAGTACCGTCTCGCCGAGTAGTCCACCTCCGGATACAGTCCAGTCTTGCTACTCTCTTCCTCGATCAGCGTTGACCGTCGTCTGCAACCAACACAAAGAGGTGTGATCATATCCCGTTAATGGGTGAGTATAACGATACTCAATCGGGACCCTGAGACCCTCAAGGTATCACAATATCCAACAAGGATAAACCACAAGGCATGGATTCAACATATAACCATTACATAGGTATATTTCTATTCATATACATAAGTTATCACTACTGGAAAGGGTACTTTTCCCAACACTTGTATACCAACGGTTCAAAGAAACATTGGTATATTTTTTCTTTACCAACGTTTTTCATAAACCGTTGTGAATGACCTTGAACAACTGACTTTTCCCAACAGTTTTATGAAACCATTAGGAAAAGTGGGGAAAAAAGTCACTTTTCCAAACGATTTTGAGGGAAAATGGGGGAAAAGTTAGTTTTCCAACAGTTTTGTGAAACCTTTGGGAAAGATTCAGTTTTCCAAACAGTTTTTAAAAACCATTGGAAAAAAATCCACAAATTCTCTAAATGCAGGCAGTGGCCTCCCCACGATTGCAGAACCCTTTCGCTCATCTCCAGAAGCGATTCCTTGGCAGAAGCACTTCTGAATCCCCACATCCTCTATCGGTTTAGCAACTTCCAGGTTAGACTCCTTCCATATTTTATCAAGGATATTGTTACACCCCTTATAAATCATATCCTTCTATTCTCAATGATTTCGTTATTCCCGATTTTTAGGGTTTTTGTAAAATTTTATGATTGTTCCACGAATTGTGTACTCAAATCCGAATATCGGTGTATGTCCAATTTATGTTTTCATTACACATTTACATTTATAAGGCCATGGTGTCTATTTATTGTGTTCTAAATTTGAAGATTCTTAGTTTTTGTAATCTTCTTCAAATATTATAGCTTCATGTATATGAACTAATAAGAAATTGTTTTTAATATTTATTGATATTATTTCATGAAAATCAATACTTTCATTAAGATCATGCCAAACATGGAGATCTTGTTCATATTAATTTTTGTACACTATGTGTATTACATAACAAGTATGTATAATGTTTCTATCAAAATCTATATATATATAAAATGACACACTGTTCACTTATCCTTTGCACAATAGAACATATAGAGTATCTTCTTGAACTTTTCTAAATAGTATGTGGTCCCTAATTTGTACTTCTTCCTTCATCATGAAACTAATTCACAGAATGTAAAATTCACAATATTAGTGAATATTAGTTTATCTAGTATAACCATTAATAATTCTACCTTCGACATCATTCATGTGTTATTCAATCACCTTTTTTAAAGCCAATGATCATTTTCACTGATTTGGGGTTCCTCAAAATGCTTGGGAAAATCAGAAAAATGCATGTATTGAATCGTGTTTCTCATATTGTTTCATGGATACAAGTACATCTTGAAAATCATGACTACATGGTTCAAATATCATGAGGACCATGAGATTATTATTCTTCACACAAATGATGTTTTTTTCCACAACTATGTGTTTTTGTATTCACTTTTGATTTGGCTGAAAGGGGAGATTTTTTGTCATTAATCATGGTTGTGGGTGGTCATTTAGGATGTAAGATTGTATGACTTCATTTTACTTGATATATCCAATATTATTATTGATTTATGTTCAATTTGATTATCTTTAACAAGTAATGTTATTTAATAAGTTGTTATTAATTGTTGTAATAATGACAATATGGTATAAGGGTTCATATGGTGTGTATAAGGGTTCACATGGTGTGTATAAAGGTTGACATGGTATTAGTGAACTCAAGTAATTAATTTAAGCCTTCATTCTCACTAGCATGTAAGAAATTGAATGATGTATACCCATCTTCACATGATTTCTTACCTTAGATAGTGTCCAACATATGGAATACAAGCTTTTGAATTCATTAGTTAACCAGGATTATATATTCCATTTCCCCCAAGATGATTGTACTAATATAAAATTAGGGTCAACTAAATATGGTTCTCATTGTACGTTGTATATTATGTGTCCTTCTTGCCCAATACTCACTTTTATGAGGGTGGGGTGCTTTTCACTACCCATTTTGGCATGTGTAGATAGCCATAAAAATATTAGATAAGTCACAAGTTTAATTCAGTAATGTTGTTATCATTGACATACTTTATAAAGAATTTTAAATTTAAAAATAAAAGTTTTTGTCTATACTTAATGAAATTAAATCTTTTTACAGGTCATGAACAACCTATTGTGTAGAAGCCTAAAATTTATTCACCCATGGGGTGCGCTTGACTTGGGGAAGTAATTGGGTAATGAAAGGTATGGCCAGGTTTCAATAATGAGTTATTTAACATGAGTGAATGATTTGGGATGACTATAACACATGATGGGACCTGAGGCATGTGCCTCTTATAGACCTAATAAAAATGAATATAAATAAATTTTAATTTAATTTATGAGTACTTGTTCTTTACATTATTTTAATAGTTCACTACATCGACTAGAAACTTCTTCCTTTATCGTTTACTTAAATGTATTTTCTATTAAAGTTCAATCATATTGAATTGTTTATGAAAAAATGACTTATAAAAATTCTATTTACAGAATGGATAGAAGTTAGATATATGAAACCGATCGGATCTCAAGTGATTTTCAAAACAATTTGGAGAGCTTTATAGATTTTTCATTTCACAATGCTTCAGATAGTGGTCTCATACACTGCCCATGTTCCAATTGTGTTGGTAGACCTTGGTTGAGCCGTGAAGAAGTCGGCTACCACATAACCAAAAATGGTTCTCAAGAAAACTACTTTGTGTGGTATCACAATGGGGAGAAAATGAAATCTCAAATTTGTGATGATCGAAATGAAAAGACTGTAATGGAGAATTTGTTAGATGATCGGTTTCCGTTTATTCATCATCATGAAAAATAAAGGATTTCGACTCAAGAAGACTTCGATATGAGCACAGCTGATGCATCTAGTGAAAATGATGATATTGATAGGGTCAAAAAATTGAATGATGCTACCATGACTCTAGTATATTGACAATGTGATAAAATGAAAAGGCTGGAATTTTTAATCTGATTGTTTCATGAGAAAACTATGTATGGGATTTCTAATACAGCAATCGATTACATTCTTACCCTCTTGAAGTATTTACTTCCAGATGATGCAGATATTCCCTCAAAACCACTATATGGAATGGAAGTTAGTCGAGGAACTTGGATTTTCAGGAAACCAAATTCATGCTTTCCTGAAAGATTGCAGTTTATTCAGGGAGGAAACCGCCAAACGAAATTATTGTATAAAATGTGTCACATCCCGCTAGAAGTCAAAATCTGAGGGAACACCATCCCGTGTTCCACAGAAAGTAATGTGGCACTTTCCACTGATCCCCAGACTCCAGAATCTTATTATGTATGATGAAATATCAATAAAAATGAGATGGCATGATACTGAGAGAAAGAAGACAAATGATGAGTTGGTTTATCCTGCAGATGGATTTTCATGGAAGAGATTTGATGCTCGAGATCCTGATTTTGCAGCTGACGTGCGTATTGTGAGGTTGGGTCTTTCATGTGACGGTTTTAATCCGTTTGGGTAGATGCTTACTTCGCACAGCACATGGCCAGTTTTTATACACATTTATAATCTTCCCCCATTGTTGTGTATGAAAAAACTATTCACTTTCATTAGTATACTCATATCTGTTCCTTCTAATCCCGGCATTGATATTGATTTCTACATGCAACCTCTAATAAAAGAGTTTAATCTTCTTTGGGATGTGGGTGTGCACACATACAATGCATTTTCGAAAGATATATTTCAGATTCTTGATGAGCTTATGTGGACGATCAATGATTTTACAACTTATGCAATTATGTATGGATGGAGCATGAAGGAAAAATTGTCATGTCCAGTATATATGAAGAATACACGATCCAGAAGACTGAAACATCGTTGTAGTTTCAGTTTTATGGGACATCGACGATTCTTTCCAAAGGATAATCCATATATAATGAATCGTCAAATATTT
This sequence comes from Viscum album, assembly GCA_963277665.1. NCBI lineage: Eukaryota > Viridiplantae > Streptophyta > Magnoliopsida > Santalales > Viscaceae > Viscum > Viscum album. The sequence continues at coordinate 236,890,844 of OY728164.1, forward strand.
CATAATACCATAAAGACCGATGATCCACCTCAGTGTATGTCTGGAACTGACGTTCTTAATTAATTGAATGATTTTAGTTTTTCGTTCGGGAAGGGTCAAATGAAATCTGGAAAGAGAAAGAATGTTTCCACTAAAAGCTGTTACAATCTGAGGAAGAGGAGTATCTTTTTTTATTTTCCTTATTGGTCAACCAATTTGTTACTTCATTACTTAGAAGTAATGAATATTGGTAAGAATATATGAGAAATGTTGCTTTCGGTTCATCTAAATGTCAAGGGGATGACAAAAGATGATTTACTATCTCGGCGTGACTTGGTGGATTGGGGAATCAGACCAAAATTACATCATATGCGTATCAGTGAAAAAAATGGAAATGACCATGTGCTTCTTATGTGATGACACCTATAGAAAAAAACAATTTCAGGAAGTATTAGATACTATTAGAGTTCCAGATGGCTATTCAAGCAACATATCTAAATGGGTCAACAAAAGAGAGTTGAAGCTAAAATCATTAAAGACTCATGATAATCACGTTCTACTGCATGAGTTGCTTCCAATAGCAATCCGTCATCTTTTGTCCAATAATCTAAGGGTGGCTTTTATTCAGTTGTGCCATTTGTTTTGAGATCTTTGTGCTAAGAAGTTGTCTAAGTATTTCTTGCAAAAAATGTTGACAGATGCCCCATTAATTTTGTGTGAGTTGGAGAAAATATTTCCTCCATAATTTTTCACATGCATGCTGCATCTGGCTGTCCATATTCCCACTGAAATACTTCTTGGAGGACCTGTTTCTTTTCGTTGGATTTATCCAACCGAAATAAATATGTTCACATTAAAGTCTTATGTCCAAAACAGAAATCATCCCTAAGGTTCTATTGTGAACGGTTACTTGGCTCAAGAGTGTATGGATTTCTGCTCGATGTATTTGTCTGATCTTACTACAAGATTGAACAGACCAATGAGAAATGAAGAAGAATAGTATGAGCAAATTGAACCCAGTTTTCCATCACTTCCTCAAATAGGATGAATTCTTGGATCATATACATTGAAGACATTAAGCCATTAAGAGCGGGAGATGGCACATCGCACAGTTTTTTTCAACTGTGATTTGCTCGATGACTATATCATGTAACTAAATTGATTATGTTTATATTACATATATATATATATATATATCTGTTAATCTATTCATATTTTTTATCTACAGGGAACATAAAATAATGATAAATAGTAAGAATCGTTCTTTATCTTTGAGAAGAAGAGAGACTTTTCATATGAAACAGTTTTCTACTTGGTTAAAATTCAAGGTATAAAAAATTAATGTTTAAAATAATTATATCAGTATTTAATTATGTTTAATAGTCATTTATATTGCAGGTATTGAGTTTGTCTGTTGACTCTGTCTCTAAGGAAATATGAGCTTTGGCTTTTGGTCCTAATACCGTGGTTCGTGATTGTAAATCAATTGTTATCAATGGGTACAAATTTATTGTCACTGAATGAGCAAAGAAAATGAGAACACAACATGATGGTGTTATGGTTACTACCACAACAGATTTTTATTCCAGTACATCAGATACTAGACCGCGATTTGAAAATGTGGGTTATTATTGAGTTTTTGAGAAAATAATAATATTGTTTTATTACTCTCATAGACGAGTCACAATGATGAAATGCCATTAGTTTGATTCGATGACGAGACATGGCACATTTATTGATGAATGTGGATTTAGAGTAATTAATATGACTCGCACTCTTGCTACTGAAGAACCATATGTGTTGGCATCAATGACTAAACAAGTTTTTTATGTCAAATACCAACTTTGGCCTGAATTTGGTGTCATAGTTGAAGTAATTCCAAGAAATATTTTTTATGATGGCGATGATGGAATTGACATTGTCCCTAGTGCCATTGGAAACAATCCATTTATTTATTTTGATGACTCAAATAGCTCAATTTTCAGAGATGATTGTGAACCTGAAGTTGTGGTTGGAAATATATAGAATCATTCATCAATGTTCTCAATTATTTTGGTTTAACTCAAGTTGGGTTTTTAAGGCTGGTAATATTAAAGTTGATTTAGTATTGATCACAAATATGTTTTAGCTGACTTCACCGTTATGTGAATTATCAATGTTTATTGGTTGCAGTTTTATTTGAATTACATTTTCTAATTTGGAATTGAACTGTATTCAAACATATTCAAAAAATATTTCTAACTTGGTGAACATTACAACTTGTAGGATTTATTAAATACATTCAAGCTCTTCTAAAACAATTGATAGTTGACTTGACCGTTATATGAATTTTCAATGTTTATTGGTTGCAGTTTTATTTCAATTGCATTTTCTAATTTGGAATTGAACTGTATCAAAACATAGTCAAAAAATATTTCTAACTTCGTGAACATTACAAAATGTATGATTTATTAAATCTATTCAATATCTTCTAAAACAATTGATAGCTGACTTGACCGTTTGGTGAATTTTCAATGTTTATTGGTTGTAGTTTTATTTGAATTGTATTTTCTAATTTGGAATTGTAAAACAATATTTCTATCTTGGTGAACATTAAAACTTGTATGATTTATTAAATCCATTCAAGATCTTCTAAAGCAATTGATATCTGACTTGACCATTATGTGAATATTCAATGTTTATTGGTTTCAGTTTTAATTCAATTTCATTTTTTAATTTGGAATTGAGCTGTATTCAAACATAGTCAAACAATATTTCTAACATGGTGAACATTACAACTTGTATGATTTATTAAATAAATTCAAGCTCTTCTAAAACAATTGATAGCTAAATTACCAATTAGTCCCCCTATTCCCTCATATATATAAATTTTTGGGTTACACATTAGTTTTATTTTTCAAATTAATTACAAATTTGTTTTCAAAAGTAGGAAATGAAGCCAATTGAAGAGAGACGAAGGAAAAAAATGACGGAGAACAATTGTCGAATGACGGAGTTGGGAATTCCATCATTAGTGCCTGTAGTGAGTACTTTAGTTCAAATTTATATATTTAAAGAATATATATTGTCATGTGATTAATTTTTCTGTAAAATGTTTTGTAGGATCCACCAATACATTGACAGTTATTCGACGAGGAGCCTAGTACTGGTCCTATTACTCAGGCCAGTGGTATGAGGAGGGTTCGTACCAGAGGTGGACGAGCTGCTGCGCGTACCCGACTAGACCCTACCCCTCCCACTGACATGTCATCCTTCCCACATTCGAATCCCAGTGTGTTGTTAGGTACACACAAGTTATTTAGGCCTCTCATGTTTTCGCTACCTTCTGCATCTTCTAGCCCATCATTTTCACATCCCATGATGATTCCCTCTCCTTAGTCAGTATCTGGTCAGATAGATGTCCCATATTCTTTTCCTTCTACTTCTATCTCACCAAGCTTCTATATTCCATCATCTTGGACTCCTGTTCCACCACAGGGTGTTCCATCACTTTCTGTGGATCCAGCGGCCCTCAAAAATCAGACTGACACAGGTATATTTATAGAACCCTAACAAAGATTTATAGAAATATTTATTTTCAGTATAAAATGTTTTGATAAAATATTTGTTTTTTTTTTCATGATAGATACATCTACTGATAGGATGCATGGGCGGGGGCGTACATGCATGCGTTCGGTGTGGAACCGCCGAACACAGGTTATGGTGGATTATAATGAAGGCAACAAAATGGTTGAGAAAAGAGGGTAGCAATGTCGGAGTTTTTTTGCGACGCTTGCCAAATAATCCGACATCATTCCCGTCAGCCCGCTATCGTGGAGACATTTTCCACATGGGGTCAAGGATAGAGCTTGCGCAGTGATATGGGTAAAAAAATCTGTTCTATTTAATTCCATGAATTATTTTTGTATTTATATGAATTAATATTTTGATTTCATCTTCAATTTAATTTTCCCGATGGTGAGGGTGCATGACCAGAACGTCTAAGGGATTTAGGCAAGCTTTGGAGAGCCTACCAGCATGAGTTGTATATAGGCTGGGTTGCTAGAGTTGGCACTAGGTTTAAGGCAGTACCAGTGGTGGATGATTGTCCTATAGAGCAGTATCATCAGATGATTACTCATTGGATGAGTACCCAGTTTAAGGTATTAATAACATTTGAGGTTTTTTAATAATAACATTTATGTTTTTCATTAATACTGTCTGTTTCATTTTCGAATTTTATTTAGGAATCATCTGGAAAAAATAAAAAGAACATTGATGCAAAAAAATACCTCCACACACTAGGACGCACTACGATGCCTGATCAAGAGAGGAAGAAGGTATGAGAATTGTTTATATGTTTTCATTACGACTTACACATTCTTTTGTTTCCTCAATTATTTAATAGTTTGCTAAAGTTTTCATATAACATTAGTTTTCAATGTCATTGTAGAGGAAATAAAAAATATTGAAGGATGTGTGCCTCGAGCAAAACTGTTCTGCTCGAGTAGACGGAAAAAGGATAGAAGTGCCGTCAACGAAGCGACTCAGCATCCGATTGTATGTTTTATTCTATTGAATTTATATTTTAATATCTATTTTGTAGCTTAATGATATATTTATATTTGTAACAGGATACTTTAGAGGCCCTCGATGCCCAAGGACCAGAAAATTTTGGGCCAATAGATCACTTACATTAGGTGTTGGGAGAGGAGCATTCTGGCAGAGTACCCTGCGGACCTATGATAGCCCCGACGAGTTATTGGCCCTCCTCAGGTATGAGCAGTAGTGCCACCGAGCAGCAGCAAGTTAGGGCACATGCAGAACAGGCTGAGAAAAAGGCCACTGATATGGCAGAATAGTCTGCTAGGGAAAATAGTGCGTTTATGAAATTTATTGAAGTTCTACGTCCCACACTTCCAGCAGAGGCTAGCCCAGCTTTTGATGAGTATAGGTCGTCGATATGTTCTACATATTGTGCATCAGGTGGTAGTTCTAGTGGTGGTCAAGATGATGTGCAGCATGACGATGATGATGGTGAGGAGTCTGATGCAGAAGATGAGGGAGAGGATGAGGGCATGGTGGGTGGCGAGGGCGAGGAGGAGGGCGAGGGAGAGGAGGAGGGCGAGGGCGAGGAGGAGGGAGAGGGCAAGGAGGGTGGGGACGATGATGGGGACAAGGATGAGGGTGATGATGATGGTGATGATGGTGATGGTGATATGGGACAAGTTGATCCATTACATTTTTGAATGATATTACTGAGATTTGATATTTAATCTACTATAGTTGTTGGTTTTATCTAGACTCGTAGTATAGTATTGGAGTTGAGTTATTTATATATATAATATGTTTTTATGGATGTTGTTGTCTTTTAGTGGTTGTGTGTTTGGGAACCCCCCTCCATCTTGGACCCTGGACAACCCCCCACCCTCCTCCCTAGACCCCGGACAGCCCTACCGTACATCCCCCCAGATAGCCCCCCGGACAGCCCCCCCCCCAATCCTCTTCCTTGGACCCCATACAACCCCCTGAACACCCCCCGGAAAGCCCCCGGACAGCCCCCTAAACAGCCCCCCGGACAGCCCCCCACCCTTCTCCCTACACCCTGGACAGCCCCCCAGACATCCCCCAAAACAGCCCCCCAGACAGCCTCCCCACCCTATTCCTTGGTCCCCGGACAACCCCCCAAACACCCCCAGACAGCCCCCAGACAGCCCCCCGAACAGCCCCCCCCCCCCCGGACAGTCTCCCCACCCTCCTCCCTAGACCTCGGACAACCCCCTGGACTACCCCCCCCCCCCACCCTCGTCCTTAGACCCCAGACAACCACCCGAACACCCCCAGATAGCCCCTGGACAGCCCAAACAGACCCCCCCACCCTCCTCCTTGGACACCGGACAACCCCCCCCCCCCCCCGAACACCCCCTGAACAGCCCCCCGCACAGCACCCACCCACCTTCTTGGTCCCCAGATAGCCCCCCAGACACCCACCAGACAACCCCATCGAACAGCCCCCCGGACAGCCCCTCCGGACATCCCCCCCACCCTCCATGATTTCATTTAATACTAGAAAATCAATAATATATATTTTATTTATTTTCATCATGATAATCAATGTAAATCACATTTATACATCTAATAAATATCATAGATTCTTGGTATGTTATAAAAGAGATGTATTCATTGGGCATGACATTGTTAGCTCCCAAATGGTTCATAGCATTATAAACTAAAATCTAATCCATATTAAGAATGATTTAAAAATATTTTTTATAAATGTCGAAAAGATTTTAAGTAAATACCATTCCACGATAGACACATGAGGATTCTCAAAAAATGCACAACATTATAGGTTCACACGGAAAACCGACCAAACACATTTGGTATTCGTTGAAACTTTAGGAGAATGATCCATGGGTCATATGTGATGTGTACGAATCAAACCCTCCTCAATCCTAGGCACAGTGTGGTCGGCACCACTCAAAGTGTCTGCCTTTTGTTTCAAATGGACGTCATTTTAATTGGAAAATATCAACTGACATATGGAAAACTGACCAAACACATTCGGATTGTGTCGATACTTTAGGAAAACTATTCATGGGTCATATGTGACGTGTACGAGTCAACCCCTCCTCAATCCAAGACGCAGTGTGGCTGCCACCACTCAACGTGTCTGTCTTTTGTTTTAAAAGTACTGCATTTTTAGTGAAAAACATCAACTGACATACAGAAAAATGACCAAACGCATTCGGATTATGTCGATACTTTTGAAAAACGATCCATGTGTCATATGTGATGTGTATGAGTCAACCCCACCTTAATCGGAGGCACTGTGTGACCGAAATCACTCTAAGAGGCTCTATTTTGTTTAAAATGGACAACATTTTAAGTACATATAGAAAACCGACCAAAAGAATTTTGTTTCCATTGAAACTTTTGGAGAACGATCCATGGGTCATATGTGATGTGTAAAAATCAACCCCACCTTAATCCGAGGTGCAGTGTGGCCAACACCACTCAAAGGGTCTGATTTTGGTTTCAAAAGAATGTCATTTTAATTGAAAAACATCAACTGGCATACGGAAAACCGATCAAATGCATTCGGATTGTATTGATACTTTATCACAACTATTCATGTGTCATATGTGACGTTTACGTGTCAACCCCGCCTCAATCCGAGACGCGGTGTGGCCACCACCACATAAAGTGTCTATCTTTTGTTTCAAAAGGACGTCATTTTAAGTGAAAAACATCAACTGGCATACGGAAAACTGACCAAACACATTCAGATTGTGGCTATACTTTAGCACAACAATACAAGGGTCATATGTGCCGTGTACGGGTCAACCCCGTCTTAATCGGAGGCACGGTGTGGCCAGAATCACTCTAAGTGGCTCTCTTTTGTTTAAAATGGATAACATTTTAAGTACATACGGAAAAATGACCAAATGCATTCGGTTTCCATTGAAACATTAGGAGAACAACTCATGGGTCATATATGACATGTACGAATCAACCCCGCATCCATCTGAGATGCGGTGTGGCCGACACCACTCAAAGTGTATGTCTTTTGTTTCAAAAGGACGTCATTTTAATTGAAAAACATCAACTAGCATACGGAAAACTGACCAAAGGTAATCGGATTGAGTTGATACTTTAGCACAACGATCCATGGGTTATATTTTACGTGTACGAGTCAACCCTATCTTAATCGGAGGCACGGTGTGGCTAGAATCACTCTAAGTGGATCTCTTTTGATTAAAATGGAAAACATTTTATATACATATAGAAAACCGACCTAACACATTTGGTTTCCATTGAAACTTTAGAAGACTGATCCATGGGTCATATGTGACATGTAAGAATTAACCCCGCCTCAATATGAGGCGCGGTGTGGTCGACACCACTCAAAGTGTCAGATTTTTGTTTCAAAAGGACCTCATTTTAATTTAAAAACATCAACTGGAATACGGGAAACTGACCAAATGCATTCAGATTGTGTTGATACATTAGAGAAACTATTCATGGGTCATATGTGACGTGTACGAGTCATCCCCGCCACAATCTGAGGTGCGGTGTGGCTGCCACCACTCAAAGTGTCTGTCTTTTGTTTCAAAAGGATGTCATTTTATGTGAAAAAGATCAACTGACATACAGAAAACCAACCAAACGCATTCGGATTGTGTCAATACATTAACACAACAATCCATGGGTCATATGTGACGTGTACGAGTCAAACCCACCTTAATCGGAGGCACGGTGTGACCTAAATCACTCTAAGTGGCTCTATTTTGTTTAAAATGGACATCATTTTAAGTACATATAGAAAATTGACCAAACGCATTCGGTTTCCATTGGAATTTTATAGGAGAATGATCCATGGGTCATATGTGACGTGTACAAATCAACCCCGCCTCAATCTGAGACGCAGTGTGGCCAGAACCACTCAAAGTGTCTGCCTTTTGTTTCAAAAGGACGTCATTTTAATTGAAAAACATCAACTAGCATACGAAAAAGCGACCAAACGCATTCGGATTGCGTCAAACATTAGCACAACGATCCATGGGTTATATTTTATGTGTATAAGTCAACCCCGCCTCAATCCGAGGTGCGGTGTGGTCGGCACCACTCAAAGTGTCTGCCTTTTGTTTCAAAAGGACGTCATTTTAAATGAAAAACATCAAATGGCATACAGAAAACTGACAAAATGCATTCGGATTGTGTCGATACTTTAGAAAAACGATACATGGGTCATATATGACGTGTACGAGTCAAGCCTGCCTCAATCCGAGGCGCGGTGTAGCCAGCACCACTCAATGTGTCTACCTTTTGTTTCAAAAGGAAGACATTTTAATTGAAAAACATCAACTGGCATACGGAAAACTGATCAAACTCATTTGGATTGTGTCAATACATTAGAAAAATGATCCATTGGTCATATGTGACGTGTACGAGTCAACCCCGCCTCAATCTGAGGTGCGGTGTGGCCGCCACCACTCCAAGTTTCTATCTTTTGTTTCAAAAGGATGTCATTTTAATTGAAAAACATCAACTGGAATACAGAAAACTGACCAAAAACATTCGTATTGTGTCGATACATTAGCACAACAATCCATGGGTCATATGTGATTTGTACGGGTCATCCTCGTCTTAATCAGAGGCACGGTGTGGCCAGAATCACTCTAAGTGCCTCTCTTTTGTTTTAAATGGGCATCATTTTAAATACATACGGAAAACTGACCAAACGCATTCGGTTTCCATTTAAACATTAGGATAACAATTCATGGGGCATATGTGATGTGTACGAATCAACCCCACATCAATTTGAGATGCGGTGTGTCCGGCACCACTCAAATTGTGTGTCTTTTGTTTCAAAAGGACGTTATTTTAATTGAAAAACATCAACTGGCATACGGAAAACCGACCAAACGCATTTAAATTGAGTTGATACTTTAGAAAAACGATCCATGGGTCATATGGGATGTTTACGAGTCAACCCCAACTTAATCGGAGGCACGGTGAGGCTAGAATCACTCTATGTGGCTCTCTTTTGTTTAAAATGGACAACATTTTAAGTACATACGGAAATCTGACCAAATGCATTCGGTTTCTGTTGAATATTTAGTAGAACCATTCATGGGTCATATTTGACGTGTACGAATCAACCCCGCCTCAATCTGAGATGCGGTGTGGCTGGAATAACTCAAATTGTTTGCCTTTTGTTTCAAAAGGACGTCATTTTAATTGAAAAACATCAACTGGCATACAGAAAACCGACCAAACGCATTCGGATTGTGTCGATACTTTTGAATAACGATACATGGGTCATATGTGACATGTACGAGTCAACCCCACCTCAATCCAAGGCGCGGTGTGGTGAACACCACTCAAAGTGTCTGTCTTTTGTTTCAAAAGGATGTCATTTTAATTGAAAAACATCAACTGGCATACGAAAAACCGACCAAACGCATTCAGATAGTGTCGATAATTTAGCACAATGATCCATGGGTCATATGTGACATGTAAGAATCAACCCCATCTCAATCCGAGGTGTGGTGTGGCATCCACCACTCAAAGTGTCTGCCTTTTGTTTCAAAAAAACGTCATTTTAATTGAGAAACATCAACTGGCATATGGAAAACCGACCAAACTCATTCGGATTGTGTCGATACTTTATCACAATGATCCATGTGTCATATGTGATGTGTACGAGTCAACCTACTCTTAATAGGAGGAACGGTGTGGCCAGAATCACTCTAAGTGGCTCTCTTTTTTTAAAAATGGACAACAATTTAAGTACATATAGATAAACGACCAAACACATTTGGTTTCCATTGAAAATTTAGGAGAACAATTCATGGGTCATATGTGACGTGTACGAATTAACCCCACCTCAATCTAAGACACAGAGTGGCCGACACCACTCAAACTGTGTGCCTTTTGTTTTAAATGGACATTGTTTTAATTGAAAAACATCAACTAGCATATGGAAAAGCGACCAAACACATTCGGATTGTGTCGATACATTAGAACAAAGATCCATGGGTCATATGTGTCGTGAATGAGGCCACCCCGCCTCAATCCGAGGTGCGGTGTGGCTGACACCACTCAAAGTGTCTTCCTTTTGTTTCAAAAGTACGTCATTTTAATTCAAAAAACATCAACTAACATATGGAAAACTGACCAAACACATTTGGATTGTGTCGATACTTTAGAACAATGATCAATGGGACATATATGATATGTACGAGTCAACCCTTCCTCAATCCGAGGATCGGTGTGGCCGGCACCACTCAAAGTGTCTGCCTTTTGTTTCAAAAGGACGTCATTTTAATTGAAAAACGACAACTGGAATACGAAAAACTGACAAACACATTCGGATTATGCCGTTACTTTAGAATAATGATCCATGGGTAATATGTTACTTTTACGATTTAACCCTACCTCAATCTGAGGCACGGTTTGGCCGCCAACACTCAAAGTGTCTGTATTTTGTTTCAAAAGAACGTCATTTTAAGTGAAAAACATCAACTAGCATATGGAAAACTGACCAAATGCATTCATATTGTGTCGATACTTTAGCATAATGATCCATGGGTCATATGTGATGTGTACGAGTCAACCCCGTCTTAATCGGATGCACGGTGTGGCCAGAATCACTCTAAGTGGCTCTCTTTTGTTTAAAATGGACAACATTTTAAGTACATATGGAAAACCGACCAAACTCATTCAGTTTCCATTGAATCTTTAGTGGAATGATTCATGGGTCATATGTGACATGTACGAATCAACCCCGCCTCAATCTGAGATGCGGTGTGGCCGACACCACTCAATGTGTCTGTCTTTCGTTTCAAAAGGACGTCAATTTTAATCGAAAAACATCAACTGGCATACGAGAAACCAACCAAACGCATTCGGATTGTGTCGATACTTTAGAAAAATGATCCATGGGTCATAAGTGACATGTACGAGTCAACCTCATCTTAATCGGAGGCACGGTGTGGCCAGAATCACTCTATGTGGATCTCTTTTGTTTAAAATGGGCAACATTTTAAGTACATACGGAAAACCGACCAAACACATTCTGTTTCCATTGAAACTTTTGGATAACGATTATTGGGTCATATGTGATGTGAAAGAATAAACCCCGCCTAAATATGAGACGTGGTGTGGCCAGCACCACTCAAAGTGCCTTCCTTTTGTTTCAAAAGGATGTCAATTTAATTGAAAAACATCAACTTGAATATGGAAAACTGACCAAACACTTTTGGATTGTGTCGATACTTTAGTACAACGATCCATTGGTCATAGGTGATGTGTACAAGTCAACCCTGACTCAATCCGAGGTGCGGTGTGGCCGACACCACTCAAAGTGTCTGTCTTTTGTTTCAAAAGGACGTCATTTTAATTGAAAAACATCAACTAGAATACGGAAAACAGATCAAAAGTATTTGGATTGTGTTGATACTTTAGAACAACGATCCATGGGTCATATGTGAAATGTACGAGTCAACCCCGCCTCAATCCGTGGGGTAGTGTAGCCACCGCCACTCAATGTGTCTGCCTTTTGTTTCAAAAGGACTTCATTTTAATTGATAAACATCAACTGGCATACGAAAAACTGACCAAATGCATTTGGATTGTTTTTATACTTCAGCACAATGATCCATGGGTCATATGTGACGTGTATGAGTAAACTCCATCTTAATAGGAGGCACAGTGTGGCCAGAATCACTCTAAGTGGCTCTCTTTTGTTTAAAATGGACAACATTTTATGTCCATACAAAAAACCGACCAAACACAATCGGTTTCAATTGAAACATTTAGAGAACTATTCATGGGTCATATGTGACATGTACAAATCAACCATGCCTCAATATGATATGTGGTGCGGCCGGCACCACTCAATGTGTCTGCCTTTTCTTTCAAAAGGACGTCATTTTAATTGAAAAACATCAACTAGAATACGGAAAACCGACCAAACGAATTCGGATTGCGTAGATACTTTAGAACAACGATCCATGGGCCATATGTGACGTTTACGAGTTAACCCCACCTCAATCCGAGGTGCGGTGTGGCTGCCACCACTCAATGTTTCCATATTTTGTTTCAAAATGACGACATTTTAATTTAAAAACAACAACGGGCATATGGAATACTATACAAATGCATTTGGGATGTGTCGATACTTTATCACAACGATCCATGGGTCATATGTGACATGTACGAGTCAACCCTGGATAAATCCGAGGTGTGGTGTGGCCGCCACCACTCAATGTGTCTTCCTTTTGTTTCAAAAGGACATCATTTTAATTGAAAAACATCAACTGGAATACAGAAAACTGACCAAACGCATTCAGATTGTGTCGATACTTTAGAAAAACGATCCATGGGTCATATGTGATGTGTACAAGTAAACCCTGTCTTAATCCGAGGCACGGTGTGGCCATAATCACTCTAAGTGTCTCTATTTTGTTTAAAATGAACAACATTTTAAGTACATACGTAAAACGGACCAAACGCATTCAGTTTCCGTTGAAACATTAGGAGAATGATTCATGGGTCATATGTGACGTGTAAGAATCAAACCCGCCTCAATCTGAGATGTGGTGTGGCTGGCACCACTCAATGTGTCTGCCTTTTGATTCAAAAGGATGTCATTTTAATTGAAAAACATCAACTGGCATTCAGAAAACTGATCAAATGAATTCAGATTGTGTCGATACTTTAGCACAACGATCCATGGGTCATATGTGACGCGTACGAGTCAACCCTTCCCTAATATGAGGCGCGATGTTGCCGTTACCACTCAAAGTGTCTGTCTTTTGTTTCAAAAGGATGTAATTTTAATTGAAAAGCATCAACTGGCATACAAAAAACCGAAAAAATGCATTTGGATTGTGTCAATACTTTAGAAAAATTATCCATGGGTAATATATGACATGTAAGAGTTAACCCCGCCTCAATCCGAGGCATGGTGTGGCTTCCACCACTCAAAGTGTCTGCCTTTTATTTCAAAAGGACGTAATTTTAATTGAAAAACATCAACTGGCATACGGAAAACAGACCAAACACATTTGTATATTGTCGATACTTTAGAACAAACATCCATGGGTCATATGTGACATGTAAGAGTCATCCCCGCCTCAATCCGAGGCACAGTGTGGCCACCACCACTCAAACTGTCTCTCTTTTATTTCAAAAGGACGTCATTTTAAGTGAAACATATCAACTAGCATACAGAAAAGTGACCAAACTCATTCGGATTGTGTCGATACTTTATCACAATGATCCATGGTTCATATGTGACATTTAAGAGTCAACCCAGCCTTAATATGAGCCACGGTGTGGCCAGAATCACTCTAAGTGGCTCTCTTTTGTTTAAAATGGACAACATTTTAAGTACATACGGAAAACCGAACAAACGCATTAGGTTTCCATTGAAACTTTAGGAGAACTATCCATGGGTCATATGTGATGTGTAAGAGGCAACCCTTCCTCAATCCGAGGTGCGGTGTGGCCGGAACCACTCAAAGTGTCTGCCTTTTGTTTTAAAAGGACGTCATTTTAATTGAAAAACATCAACTGGCATATAGAAAACTGACCAAACGCATTAGGATTGTGTCGATACATTCGCACAATGATCCAAGAGTCATATGTGACGTGTACGAGTCAGCCCCTCCTCAATCCGAGATGCGGTGTGGCCGCCACCACTCAAAGTGTCCGTCTTTTGTTTCAAAAGGACGTCATGTTAAGTGAAAAACATCAACTGACATATGGAAAACTGACCAAACGCATTCGGATTGTGTCGATACTTTAGAAAAATAATCTATGGGTCATATGTGACATGTACAAGTCAAGCCCGATTTAATCGGAGGCACGGTGTGACCGGAATCTGTCTAAGTATCTCTCTTTTGTTTAAAATGGACAACATTTTAAGAACATACGGAAAACAGACCAAACACATTCGGTTTCCATTGAAACTTTAGGATAAGGATCCATGTGTCATATGTGACGTGTACGAATCAACCCCACCTCAATCTGACACGCGGTGTGGCCAGAACCACTCAAACTGTCTGCCTTTTGTTTCAAAACGACGTCATTTTAATTGAAAAACATCAACTGGCATATGGAAAACTGACCAAATGCATTCAAATTGTATCGATACATTAGAACAACGATCCATGTGTCATATGTGATCTGTACGAGTCAACCCCACCTCAATCTGAGACTCAATGTGGCCGGTAGCACTCCAGGTGTATGTATTTTGTTTAAAATGGACATCATTTCAGGTAAAAATATATGGTATACAAAAAACCGATCAAATTATGAATTGACTTCCGGATTCCACATATAATTGTCATCTAAATTTCAAATTGAATTGAAAATGAATTATGTATGTTTATAATTACGTTATGAATTCTAATTTAATTATGGATGTGTATAGTTCTAGCATTATATGTCAAATCTGTATAAATTTGTTCTCTATATGTATGTGTTAGTTGGTTATTACAGGTAAGATAATTGTATATGCATGTTTTATTTTATTGTAGGTATAATAATTGGATTGAAAATGAGAGGGAACCCACAAAATGAGACCTGGTGGGAAAATTGAAGAGCTTCTAGGAAAATTGCAGAGCTGCTGGGAAATTTTCCCAGTATAGACTATGCCAACAGTTTGAAACTGTTGGCATAGCATCTCTGGGTTCTGTTTTACCAATGGTTCCATGAACCGTTGGTAAAACACATTTCCCAATGGTTTAGAAACCATTGTGAAAGAGGAGACCTTATGTTTTTTCCAACGGTTTGGCAGAACCGTTGGGATATGGTTATTTTTCTCCATGCTATCCCAATGGTTCACTGTAAACCATTGGGAAAAGAATTCCCAATGGATTACTTCCCTACAGTTTTTAGAACCGTTGGTATAACATATACGAATGGTTCTGCAGCCTTTCCCAACAGTTTTAAACCGTTGGGAAATGCTATATTTTTAGTACTGTATCTAGTAACACATCTCAATCATGAGGAAAACTAAGAAGTCAAAGACTCAACTCAACCTGGATTTTATTCTAGGGGTAATATCAATATGAACCCTCAGCTGATGGATAAATCCTTCTCTATCAAGTATAATGGGCCTGACGTGTCACACAGAGGTGATTCCCACTAAAATGTACTACTTACGTACTCCTCCTGTCGAGTATCATGGGTCTGCCACGCTCACATAGAGGTGCTCCCCACCGTCGTTCTGCTACGCTCACATAGAGGCGATCCCCCTACTAGCCTGCTGAGGTACTCCACCTGTCAAGTATCGTGGGTCTACTGCGCTCACACAGAGGTGCTCCCCACCGTGTGTCTTCTGCGCTCACATAGGGGCGCTCCGCACCGTGGGTCTGCCGCACTCCCATAGAGGTGCTCCCCACTAGGCTAGTCATATAACTCTGAGTCAAATCGATCATCTTTCTCCAGGTCTCATCCAATAACTAGGTTCCCACAAAACAAGTATAAAAAAGGTTCGGATCATCATAGGGATCTGAACGCAGCAGATGGCACATCAATCTAATTCCTGGTCTGTGAGTTATTGACATTTCCGTTCTAGGGGCCCGGTTAGTTTTTAGGCAATCTAACCCGATCGTACCCCAACTGTGTCCAATCCTCAATTGGGGTGTGCCAAAATAACCTTCTCTCTCTAATCTATCACTCAATGTATGAGGATCCTCAATCGGACACTCGTAACCCATTATACAAGTGAAAAGTTGTATTCGGCTAATCAGGTCTGGACTGGGGTCTGACCCGGTCCGCGGGTCCGACCCAGTCCGCGAGTCTGATTCATCCCTGAAAGAAGTGGCCAAGCCCAAGGGGGTGGCTCGGCCTGAGATCGTGGTCCGACTTGAGGGGTTGGCCCGGCCCGAAGCCGGCGTGGCCCGAGGGGTTGGCCCGCCTCGGTGGCAGCCCGGTGGCCTGGTTGGCCCGTCAGCCCAGTCGGCATGGTGGCCCGGTCGGCCTGGCGACCTAGCGGCCCGGCGGGGGACTGCCTTAGCCGTGCCCAGGGGGTGAAAGGCACGCCCCCTAGCTCCCAAACGGCACTACCTTTCATGTAGGTTCCCAAACCAGCACCAGGAGGCACCGGTCCAGGTCACCGCGGGACCCTTCGGGTCCCGCCTATAGCGCGCACCGACGGCGGGCTCAGCCGGGAGCCCTCCTCTGTCTTCCACGACCTATGTCCATAGTTCTTCTCTGGTACTGCATGACGGCGCCATGCCCAGCCCTTCCTACCGTCGTGTCCCACGTGGTCGCAGATGCTTCTTGCAGCATGGTGCAATGACACCGCACCCCTCCGGCACCGTCGCGGCCCACCTGGCTGTAGCGCAATGACACCGCGCCCTTCCGGCAACCCTTCAGCCCTTTCCCCGCCAGCTTCTTCTGCAACCCGCTCGTTTCTAGTCTCCTTATGTACCGTTATGACCCATTCCTCCACCGCGATACTCTCTTCCGGCGGTGCTGTGCGCCGCCGCCGTCGTCAAAAAATGAGAACAATCAAAGGGGGAGGGTCGGTCTATGTTTGTGCGGTCTTAGGCCTCCATGTTATGGTGTTATCATTCGGTTATCAAACCATAAATTGAACGCTGAATATTGGGAACAAATTAAACTCAAATCCCCCTACCTCGTTCATCAGATCATTGACGAAGGAAGGAAAACAACTGTCATTCTGTTGATGTCTGAAGAAGTTGAAGAAATCAAGGATGGCGTCGTCAGTGTTCTCCCCGGACGACACTCCCTCCTTTGTCTCAGTTGAAGAAGGAAGAAGGTGGAAGATGTCTGTCGTTATTCTTTGGAGAGAAATGGCTCCTCTAAGGTCTTTCCGCTATTTAATTCTCCTAACAAAAAGAATGATGCATGCCAATAAAATAATAGATGGCAACGTAGTCTATTATTTGTTGGCACAACAATTCAAAATGTTGTAATTAATTAAATGAGACAACCCATCTAATTTATGAGGTGGTGTAGGCTCAATTAATTAGTGGATAAGGTCAAGAGTCTTCTCCACTCAAATGGGGTGTTAAAGGGGTTAGAAACATGGGTGGTCCCCACTGAAATTTATCCTCCCAAGAGAGGTTATGCATGGGTGGCCCCACCCCCATAACCTCTCTTTGGAGGTTATGGTGTGGTGGCCCCACCTATGACCTCCTCATGGAGGTTTTAACCACCACAAAATAAAAACGAGTGAACTCTAATTTTTATTTGACATAACTAAAAACACCCAAAATCTAACCTCTATTCTGGTTAGAATGGAACTGCAGTGAAGGTCTCACTAAGAAATCACTGACGCTGCGAGTTCAACAGTGCCCTCAGATTGTTAATCACTAGAAAAATTAATATTGCATGATTTTCATTACAGAGATTCTATTAATCTATTGTGCATCGATCATTGATCAATGATCCAATTTCTATTATCCTGATAAACTTCCACCAATGTTCTCTCCAACGGCTCTCTAATGATTTTAGAGTTGTGTAGCTAAACCTAGTGTTTCTCCATAATAGTCTATTTAAGGACACATTAATAACTGTAGTGTAAATATTGGAATGAAAAAAATTAATTAGGTATTTTATTCGTTTTTTTGTGTGATTATTTTTCCAAAGATGACCCATGTCAACTAAGGTTATTTCATGCTTAGGGTAAAACCACCAATCTGATCACAACGTTTCCCTCAGATTTATAATCAGGGAACCCTATTGGAATTTATTCTCATTTTTCTATAAAAATGAGTACATGTCTTATTTAATATATTTAATATATTTCCAACATTTATTCTTAGAATATCAATCCTAGGAAACAAATTTTATCTTAACACATAGTCACAAACATAACCAAATCTAATATCAAAAAATAATATGTTGAAAAATATGAGATGTTAAATTCTACTCCCCTAATGTATTTATGCCCTAAAAAGTTAGAATGAGGGCCATATATAAAGAGATGTGGTTATTAAGCATAAAAATGGTCCTCCAGCTCCCATTTCATTTCCTGATAAATCCCATGATACCACCAAACACACAAAAGGGGAATTGATCTCCCATGTTTCCCTTCCCAAGAGTATAAAAAATCTCGAAACCAAAGTCCTGAAGGTACTCTATCCGTATCCTTTCCCTCAGCTAAATAACCTTATAAGGAAAGATGTAGTTGATACTTATGTGGTCACAATAAAGGATAAACAGATTTAACACCATGTACTATTACCACATCATCATGGAGAAGACTATCATTGAAAACTCAAGATCATAGGTCGCTTATTTTTTCTTAGGTGGTCCCAACTAATGTCAAACAAAAGCATCATAATCATTCCTATGTATCATCACACAACCAATTCTGGTTCCAGATGCATCACAGAGCACTATGTAATTAACACTATGCTCTCGAAATATTTACATGGGATCACTCGTCTACCTCTATCTCAGCATTTGAGAGAACTGCTTGCACATTTCCATCTACACAAAGGGATTCCCCTTCTAAGTAAAACCCATCAAAAGTGTTGTAAATCTGAGGAATTTGGTTATAAACCATTGATAGTAACCTTTAAACCCTAGGAAACATCACCCCTCGGTAACATGATTGGGTGGATCCTAGGAAAACATTACCTCAACCATTATTGGATAGACAATAACCCTAGCATATGAGATGAATTTTCCTAAAAAGGAATTATCACATTCAAAAATCATATGTCGAGTGACTAATGTTATGTTCTTAGAATATGAGTGTGTCTCTATCCATCATAATTATTCTTTTGTTCTCCTCCTCGGATGCTGAATACAATAGGATTTCATCGATGAAGCCCATCACGAATCAATCTAAGAAACACTAATATATTTTTTCATGAGTCCCATGAATAATTTTTGGGAAATACTCATGCTAAATTGAATCACCAAGTAATCATAGTGAAATTAACAATATCTGAATGTTCTCTTTGGCATATCAACATCTCGTACTCATTGCTGGTGATATCCTTAACTATGTTAAATCTTTATGAACCATTGATCCCCTCTCAAATTATCAATGTGGTTTTAGATCCTTCTCAATGGATAGTTTTTCTTCAAATTCACCAGGTTCAAGTGCCAAAAATACAAAGATAACCTCAAGCTCTGATCTACCTTCTTAGAATACAACTCTGCATTTTCCTAGGGGAAATGTTGGGTACAAAAATACCATCTTCTATAAGTCCACCAGTAAAACCTTGATATCTAGAAGCTCTATTGGACCCGTCTGATATGATGGTTTAGATATCAGTGTCATTATAGGATTCAAGTTGATACATAAGTCAACCTCTTGACAGAGAGTTAAATCTGGTATGTCCTCAAGAAAGATTTCCTCACACTCTACCACCACTATAGAAAATTTATAGCCTAAAGAATACACTAATTCAAGAGACATTTTATCCATCTTAGGACTAATCATATACAAAATCCTATGCTTGAAATCATCATACTCAACAAAGGTCTCGTTTTTAACAAAAATGAAATCCTAATTAATTCAATATAGACCCACCACATCCTCCATCCAAAATAGTATTTATAGGAATGAATTGTGAGATGCTATTCCATAAATAGGATGACATGGTAATTGTTTATTTCTATAACAAAGAGAGAAAATACCAAACTCTCACCTATGGGAGTCAGATCACAATATTGGCGAAAATGTGCAATCATTGAGTGACAAGATATTAGAGTCTCAAACCTAATGGGTCATGTCGAAGACTCAACTCGAATCTCTCTATATCGAACTAGAGAAGATTCATGGATGTAATGTCATGAACATATGTATATTAATATGTTGTCTAAATTATAAAGTACACAGTTCATACCTCTTTTCATCATTGAATACTTGAGGACATAGGCCTCCATATTTAGAATATGTCTTCATTCCTTCCCACTAACTCTCTGAGCCTGGCATGGGCTACATGGGGGTGGTGGTTGTAATAGATCAATCTTTTGACCACCTCATACTTCTCTACCATCACCTATTCCATATTCACTACCATACATACCATCCTAATTCTACCTCAATCTCTACCTTAGTTATCCCTCGACCACCTCTTGATCATCCCTTTGATAGGTCTGCCAATATCGAGCTATATGTACTTGATTATCGTAGGAGAAACATCACATGTTCCTTGGACAATTAAAGAAACCCAAATATCCATGTATTGATATCCATAAATATTGTGATTAAATTATGAATTGTATGACATGATTGAATCCCTATAAATGCAGTCGGTTACCTATTTCTGTGGTTTCATCTACGGGGTGACTACTACTAGTTTCCACTACTTGTTTCTTCTCTTCCAAAAATCTCACTGCCAATAAGGCTCCCTCAAGAACACTATAAAAAGTGGAAATATAAAGATATACCACTAATTCCCTGATGTCCCAGTGCATGCACTTCTGAAAGATATGACCTCTAAATATTAGGTCCCACACCATATCCAAGGTGTCACATGAGATATTAGTAAACCTTATTGAGTAATCTTCTATGACCATACATCCATGTTACAGATGTATATGCTTCTGTATTCATAACTATTGTAACATTGATGGATATAACTCCTCCTAGAAGTGATTCCAAAATTAAATCAATGAGACTGTCGTATCTTCATGATACTGAGTCACCAACTTTCACCATCTCCCAAAAGATTCTTAAAGAATACTCACGATGATGAATTTTAGAGGATATATGGGTATACTTCAAAAGAGAAATAATCAATTGACATCATCTAGCTAATACTCAACCACCCGTGTTTTGGATCACCCTGAATCCTAAGAGGTCGCTTCCCCTGAAACACATACAACACACTAAACCAATGTACATCATCATATAGTAAAAACACATCTCGATGATACTCAATAGGCGGTGGTATACTTGGTAAACCACCTGGTGGTGGTATATCTAGTACAAGACCCTATACTGAGGCCTCGTCACTAGGTAAATCATTCTTATAATCACTCAATGCAATCCTGTATTGTTGTACACATAGAGTCATATTGAAATTAAAACATGATGTACCATGGTAATAAGATTATATATGGATATATGACTCAATAAGGACATAGAAAAGACAACCATTTCTATATGAAGCATGTACCAAAAAATTCGGTTGAATCCAATTATTGAATGTTCCAAGTTGAAAGGTGGGAAATCCGAGTCATGGTGTATGGATACATCAGCTGTCGCCTCAACACTAGAGTCCCTTCCTTAAAAGATAAATACTAAACACTAAACAGTACATTAAAAACCAAATTCACTGACTTAGATGCTATGGTATAATCAAATTCTCTAATATCACTCTTTCACAACCCGCCCCACTGAGGTCTGACCCATGACTACTCCAAACCTACCTCCAAGTAGAAATATCCCAATAATGGGAGGAATTGTCCTTTAGTATTTGTACACATGAAGAATTATCTACTCCCACAAAATGATAAAATTCAACGCAATAGATAAATTCATTCATACATATTTAATCTCACAATAAATTATTAAATTAATAATACTAAAAGCAGCAAAAGGGTAAAAATACATGCCCAACAAAAAACTGAAAAAAAATCCAACCTACTCCAAGGGAGAGGAAAATATCAATCAGTAAGACCCTAGTAAAAAAACCTCATTATTTCAATCTCTAGATACACTCTACCCACTCCTTGTCCTCCATAGACACCTTCAAAATTGTCATTGTCGGTATAATACATGACGTATATGGGAAAATATCATGTAAGAGTGAGTACAACATTTCTTAGTAGGACATCTCGATACCACTAAATAGAAAGCTTCATGTAAATTCATCTCGACAGTAGATATAAAAATTAGTGCATAACACAAACAACTAGATTTACTCAGGAAATACACCATACCACAAGGTATTCATTAACAAATTTTTACCATGGGATAATACTCAAAGCAATGACCATTCCAGTAGAATCCACAATATAAGCCCTAATATCAGTGAAGACACTCATCAATGACTTATGCTTTATTGGGCCCCATCCAAAAAACGTTCACTATTATAATAATACCATGATACATAGATAGGGGCCACGACCTAAACATATGGGAGACACCATAAACCCAATACAGATCAACCCACTACATAGTAAATCATATGAAAAAAAAATCCACAAACCATACCAATACAGTCTACCAGATGGATGATCAACATCCTACTCAATGAGGTCATTCCGATTCAAAAATATCCAACTAGGAAATAATGGATGATAGTGCATCTCACTCCACTTTCACAAAGTAACACCAAAAAAAAACTATCTAGGAGTTGACCTATAAAGGGGATTATAATCCAGTAAAATGGATGTTATGTCACATTGTATCCTCATGGAAAAGGACCAAAGGAATGTACTCAAACTATACTAGTCCTAACTAAGTAACGTAAGATCTAAAAGAACTATTGAAGGGATTAAATGAAATATTCTAGGGGGTTCATGACCTATCCATCTATCTCCATTCTTGCCTATGTGGAAGAGCCTCATGAGACATGTAGTGTCCAAATACACAGTGTGTAGATGAAGTACACAGTGTGTATAGAAACATGGTTTAATTACTAAGCTTTCTGGTCATGTCCATGTCCCAGTGTTCATGTATGTATAGTAGTACACGGTGTGTGGTTTCACATTAACTCTACCTGTATACCTCAACACATGTATTCCTATCTACACCCAACCAATCAGTGTCTGTGTTGGAGTTTACGACGTTCCATTTGGTTGTATACTTCAACACATGTACATGTACCCACTGACATACACATTGAGTCATCCAGGGAGGACCTCACACTGTTTGATAGGGATCAAAGGTCTTGCGATCCTTAATATTTTCCAAGACCCTAGATTTGAAGTTAGGTGGCCCACACAGTGTGTAATTCCATATTTTATTCCATGTTTTTGTCGATAACCTAGATTTTCTTAGTGTTGTTCAGAACCTCTCTGGAGCCTCCCTCCATGCTGGAACCTACAGAATATGATTTATCCATACCTTTCTAAAACTTATATACAGGAAAATGTTATTGAATCCACTTTGAAAATAGATCTAAAATTATTTTATTTATTGTGTGCTAGATAACCCAGAATAATGTGAAATTGGGTATAAAAATCCATCTCATTCATTTCTGATTCCCTCATAACACCATTATTCTATTTTACTAATCCCTGATATGAAATATATAATCATTGATCCATGAAATAGGTTCACAATAGTAGATTGGTTTTCATGTTATCAAACCCATATCCAAATCAAGAATGTCTCGGGTGAATGAAGCAACAAGGGATTAATTTACAAGAACAAATTATAGTAAAAACCCTCAATCAATTACCATGTCGATCTTGATTCATTAGCATGAGAATAAAAATGAATAAATCAATAATTTGAAAGTATTTCTCCCAAAATATCCTCACCACATAATCATGACACAAATAAAAAAGTTCCAAAGATCAATCTATTGGACGATTGATTCATGTCTCTCTTATGATTAAAGAATGTAGAAAGTAAAAAATTAAAACAACTTCCCTACATCAATTTGGATCAATTGTTGATAACTAAAGATGGTTCCTCATTGTTTTTTGTAATATCCCTTGAATATGTGGTGCATCCATCATTGATCCATGACCCAGTTGTTGTTTTCTTGAGATAATGTCACAAACATTATCTCAAATGGGACTCTACTGATTTTAGGGCCATGTGGATAACACTTTTGTTTTTCCATAATAGTCTATTAAACGAAATGTCAAAATATGCATTTGCGAAATTGAAATAAAATATATTAATTAATTATTTTATCTGATTCTTCACTTGTGATTATTTTTCCACAAACAACCCGCACAAACTATGGTTGCATGTCACCTGGAGTAAAAATATAATTCTCATATCATTTTTCCCTCATATTTTAGTTTCATGAACTTTATTTTATTTTATTCAATTTTTTCAAGAAAATTTTATAGACATGCTATATAATATATATAATATATTTCCACCATATATTTCAGGAACAACAGGCCTCATAATTTCATGTCATCTCAGTGTTTAGTCTTGAAAATAGTCCATATAATATACAAAAATAATAAATTGGAAATCCAAGATGTTACAATACAATATAGGAAATAAATACATAATAATATCAGTGCATCAAAAGAACCACATCAATACTGAAGTGCTCTCCTCCAAAGTACCCCACACAACCCCAACACCATCCTATATCAAGAGAAACACTGCACCACCTCACATTATCCAAAATCCACCTCTCTTCTACCTAACCATTCACACACCCAATTCATCCTATATATATCAAAATCCAAAAATCGCCACAATATTCCTTCAATACCTTCTCATACCATAAATGTGGCCAAAACATCATTGTTTTATGCACAAAACTCAAAGGAATCTATATATAGAACCAGGATATTGTCTGTTTTGGGTGGTCCTAAATTTCCCTCATAGTTTTAGAATGTGTCATAAATATAACTCATCTTTATATGGAATGGTTTTTAATCTGTTCATATTCTAGAATCCATAACACACACCACCTATATAAAATAAATTACAACATAACCAAATAAAAAACATATATAGACAAATAATTTCTTTATAAAAATATAGTTGTGTCAATCATATTTAAATTCATCAATATTATGATTTTAAAAATATAAATTTTACTACTGATGTTTAGTGATAAAACCTTTTATGGTATGTATCATATTCTATCATTATAATGAAAAAACAATACATATTCATAGATATTATATGTTTTCAAAAAAATACATGAAATTACATCATTTTTGACATTATACAATTTTAATTTATAAAAACCATGGCTTATATTCAAGACATCATTATAGGAAGTACTCTTCTTAAATTTCCATTAAAACATTATTACATTTCATGTAAATTATTTTTTTATATAATAATATCAATGATTCAATGTAATCAATCAATAGTATAATCCATATATTACAAAACTGAATATTTTCAACTAATTTTCATTGAAATTTCATTCCTTACTTTTAACAAACTCCAATATGCATGTGAATTATAGAAAAACACAAAAAATGATGTGGTAATTGAAAAAATTCTTAACATACATTAACTAAACAATATATTTCTAAGGAAAAATGATTCCACTATAATTAAAAATGTGCATATGTCATCTCATGCATCATGGTTTATATCCTTAAACAACAAATTATAAAATAATCTTGTTATAGAATTAATGAACTTTCAAATATATAAAAGATTCATTATATTTTGGGTCCTCATTATCAATTAAAGTACCCCATTGTTTGTAGAATATGATTTTATAATTCTTAGAATAAAACATGGACATAGATCATGAAATGAAAATAAAAAAGTTTTATTACTATGTTTCATGTTTATCAATATTGATATAATCCTTCTTTTATAATTTCATTAAACCAAAATAGAAGCTTATATATTTCAATATGGGTAACATATTTTTTCTTTCAAAACTGAAAAAATTGTGCTCAACATAAGAGTAGTTTTCAAAATTTTGAATAATATTGTGCATGACTTCATTTTTTAAGATTCATTTTTACCATGCACACACAAAACATTTAATACTATCAATAATACATGTCCCCGTTATATTTTGAATGAATGAGTCCATTTCTATGTTCAAATTATATAGACTCGTATATGTTTCAAAACCTCATAATTGAATGATACTCATGAATTAACATATGTGGAAGAATTATTTCATCAATGTAGATATATTTAATCATGGAGGAATAAATTTAATCTTGAAAATTATTTTCATATCACATAGTATTCCATAATAATGTTTATCATTTAACTAAAATTTAGAACAAAAAATTAAAATACATCTTTATAATAAATTCATAAATCATTATGACAACATATCATCAATATAAATTTAACATACATTAGGAAAATAACATTTAAATGTTAAATATCATAAATAATCTAGAATAAAAAGAATTTTACAATTACTAGAAAACAATATAAATTATTTGGTTGGGACAACATTTAAATTCATTATTGATATCACTCAACAAGATTATCATTTTCAACATTTACATATTACACACAGAAAATGTTCAACCTTTCAATGAATTTCTAATGGTGGTATAAAACATGTATATTGATTAATACTAAAAAATATTTGTGATGAACATGTATGGGAAAACATTTTATGTGAAGGTCTAGAAATTCAAAGAGATTATAAAAACATCATGCTAGTTATTTTCTAGGTATTCCATTATGTATATATCAAAAATAAATTTTTTATAATATGACCCTATAGAAGCTCAGGATACATCATGGAGGAATTTAATTCATGGAATAAAAACATTCATAGGAACTATAATACCAATACACTTGTTTAAAAAAATTATTTCAGTAAGGTAGTATAAAACATACCCTAGGTAATATGTTTCTCAAATATTTTAAAAAATCATTATTTACCCACAACAAAATACACTAAACATTATTTAGTAAAAATTATGAACATTTATTAAGTATATTAAAATTTGATGCACATTAAAAATGAGAAAAATAATTTATGAATGATCATGTTATATACTGTATAGGAATAACATATTTCAGGCCTTAATAATATTTTAAACAAATTGTTTCGTCATATAAATTATAGTTTTACTCATTTTATCAGGTTATATGAATAATTCAATAAAAAATAATTGTTCATCTGTAACTACATCATGGGAATATTAGGGGAAACAAGAATAAAATTTCAATATTTGTCTAAATAAATTTATTTTTATCTTACTAAAATCACATATTCATTCACAATAAGAAACAATAATTTTTCATGTCCTGAGATAATAAAATACATAGTATGTTCAACCACTTCACATGATCTTTCAATAAGCTCATATATCTTTTATTGGATCATGGGAACAAGAAAATCACATGACCTCACTAGTCTCCCTAAACTATATCACACAGTAATATCTACTGATATGATTTCTCTACCAACTCATGAATTCCTCTTAAAAGGTTTACACCATGATCAATCTTATCTCTCATGTCAATCCTCTAATATTATATTTCATGACCCATTTATTTAATTGTACACCTGTTAGGTAAATATATAAGTAAGAGAGAAGAAAACCGGATTCCCTCATTAATTTGGCATTAGGTTACTGAATAGCACCATGTATATAAAAATAACATGTACAGATGTAATTGCTCTCAATAATTTATATAGTATCGGGAAATAGAATAGATAAACACCAAGAAACTCTACCTCATAACATAAGTGAAATGGAACCAAACCATTCCATTATTCATGGAAGGTATTGAAAAAGAGAATAAAAGTATCTATGTATAAACTAAAATGACAAGTCCTATAGAGGTAACACAATAACATCTCCAATATCCAATATAGGAATGTCTATCAGGCCGGTTTAAGTCCTTATAAAAACCTAAAATATAGATCATATATACATATGAAGATCATAACATATATACTTAGTAGGATCATACCAAATTTATTTCCTGAAAATTTGAAAGGAGACTATTAATCCTTTAGTTAAAAAACATCAAAACCAATATAAACCCAAACAAGTTGTATTTCCATCCCATTCTCACTAGGTCACCCTCTTCAAATAATGAACCCAAGGAATAATAACATATCATTGAAAAAATATAATCAATGGAAGCCCATAGCTACTTCATTGCTAATATCTTACTCTCACCCCTATACATCATATGTAATTTTCTACCATCAATGATTGTCATTTATCACATTTAAATTCTTCGTAAATGTGGGTTAATATACATCTATACCTACCCTTAGCCTCTCATAAGACCCATCATATTGTTTTTTAATCCATCATTACATAAACATCACAATCTCATCACATCATCATCATTCTCACATACTATTATGCATGATTCCCACCAAAAATCACATCCTCATCATCATCGTGTGATTTAAAAAACCAACCCGTCATCCCTAATAAATATCTACCACCATATTATCATAACCGGTTACTCTCCAACACTATCATTTTTTCCTAGAGAAATATCCAATACTAATCCAATAGAACTAGGTGGTCTCCAATACCAACCTTCAATCACAAGGTGATATCTAATACCGAACTATTATCATCACTTCTATGGAAATAAGAGAGAGAAACAGTGGGTATTCATCCATATGATTCACTAACAACATGGTATTTCTTTTAAGCTCCCAGAACCTAAATCATTTTTTCATAAAATTATCTAATTCTAGTGAGGGATGTTATAAAAATATGAAAATAAAATATTGAAATATTTTGCTCAATATCCAAATTACAATTCATATCAAGAGTACTAATGTGTCCCAAAATATCATTACATCATATAAAAAACATTAACACTATGTTTTTTCTAACACTAATACAACAAACAACACAACTTCCACACATAAGTCCCAAAATAACACATTCTAATTACATGTATATCCAATTCTATAATTTCTTATTTTTCACTAACTCTCATTTATAAATAACTTACATTTCATATTAATATATCTCAATCATTTATATTTTAAAAACAATCAACCATTGATATTTTATATTCATAATTTCAAATTATTCAATGGATAATTAGGAAGCTAACACAGCCACCCCACACCATAGATCTTCCTCCCCACATTAAATGACACTACATCATAACATATTACAATCCATAACCAAAACATAAACCTATACCCATAAAAACTGCACAACAATAAACTCATTAATCCATCATTTAACATCAACCCTCATCACATACTATGTGAAGAAAACATATCATCTTCACCTATATTGTCCACCTCTACACCAATCACCACAATCACCGGTAAAATACCCACGATATCCCCACACATAACACAAGAATTCATGAAAAAATATCAACACATAAAATCATGTTTCATCTCCACATCTTACCAAAATTTAATTACATTGTAATTTAATACATCATATATAATATAGAATGGGTATTATCACATAATTTTTAATTAACATGGTAAACTGGTTCATTATCCAAATATAAGTTATTTTATTTTTTAATGGATATTGAGATCAACTGAATTATCATAATAAGAATATCACAATTCATATAAATAGTAGTCTAAACTATATTCCCAACAAATATTATGTTCATCAATGTCAACAAGAAACTATAATAATAAAAAATTCACAAAAATAGTAAACACGTGTGATTACTCCCCATTCCCTTTAATTTATGTTAAGCTAATTTATTTTAATCATTAAACATAGATTTATATCTACCCATTTGATGTCAAAACTATGAAATCCATATACATACACCTAAATGGGGTAGAATGAGGATCCCCTACCTCAAAAAATGATTTCCAAATCATTACACAATAATGGAGTAAAGAGTAGATGTCTTTACAACCAATATCACAAATATGAATGATCTTAAACCTAGACCAAAACACGCTATTTAAATCTCTAACCCCCACATCACCCAAACCATTATACTCCCCATGTAAAAACTAATTTAGAAGGATAAATATTGGAAAAATAATAAGTAAAAGCAGATAATCACAATAGAATTTCTAACAATAAATCTCTAGATACCAATAATAAAAGACCATGAAGAGATGGTGTAAGGATTTTGAAATTCTACTATGACTTTACTATTAATTCAGAGAAAAAACTAGAATAGGGATCCATTTGGGTCTGCAGTTTATATGAAACTTTAATATTAGATGGAAATGAACCAACACACTACAATATTTCATAAAATTTCCTACAAAAGAAAAAACTATAGTGAAAAGGAATACACCATATAGCAATGGGGTTGTAAAAACCATATCTAAGAAATATATCATTTTTCATTCAATAGATACTATAACATTGAGAATGAGCTTGGAGAAAATAACCCCCCTGACATGTAATTAGAAAATATTTGGAATAAGGCCATTTTGTAACCTAAATCCATGGTGTAGAAACCCAATAATCAACTGAACCAATAAAATTCATCCTCCAAGAATCTAAATTTTAATCTATAATCCATATTGAAAATATGATGAAAATGGAATATCAATAATGACTCTACCTTCCATGGAACAATTATGCAGTCAATCTCTCCCCACCAATTATACTCGCTCCATGACACAACATAATCCTCTCTACTTCAATTTTTTTTCCCAATGTAACATTTTAGATAAAACTCCAACATCCACTATTAAACTCTCTCATTACATCATTCAAATGTAACTATAACCAAATTTTCAAAAATTTAATGTGTTGGAAGGTATTTAAAATTATAGTGGAACACCTATCACAAAGTTTTTCATATTATTTTTTCAAAATTCAAGCATATTATATCATAATATTATAGATCATAGAGAAGATGAAATGGGAAGAGTGGTGTTGAATTTACTTTTAATATTAAAAATAACCCAAATAATAAAAATGTAAGAAATAATATATAATTTTAAATTATTAATGATTGATTCAAGTATTGTAATCTTAATCTAATGTATTATGTGATATCCTGATATGATCGAGTATGTATAAAGGAAAAAAACTATATATCATAATTTTTCTAATTATGTGTAAAGAATATAAAAATGACCTAATCAAATTAATCCATAACCAAAATATTATATGTTCAATAATTTAGAAAATTCAGATAGATATAAATTTATTGATTCCTTGGGAATATAATTAATGTTGAAAAAAATAAAAATGAGATTAGACAACAGTGCAAGGAAATGGCTTAGTGTGATACACATCTTATCCTCTACCTGTGCTGAGGAGATTTAAACATTTATCCCTTGATTTTAATGTAGATCATGAAAACAATACACCGTCTCTTTTTATGGAAGTATTAACAAACCAATATCCCACACATTACTGGTGATTTTCACCCATCCCTAACTGTTGGGTTGTGATAAACCATTATAATAGTTTGTAAGAGGTGTGGGATATTTCCATTAGGAAAATATGCTAGAGTTACAATAAAATATTCACTCAATTTATATAAAAATATTCGAGAGGTTGAAATAGATATAAAAAGTCAATTTTATATGGTGAGACCCCAATATATTGAGAGTTGTGATTTTTACCATGATGTTATTTTTTATGTTGTTATAGATTCTTCATTATAAATTCATTGATTTATAGTGAGTATTGATTCATTAAATAATTAGTCTTAATTATTCAAAGAACTCCCATATATAGCTTATAAGGATCCATTAAACATTCAAAAATACTTTGAACATCAATAAAAATAATCAACTAGAGACTATTCCTAGTGGGCTTTATCAAATAAAAAATTTTACTCGTTTCATGATGCATACTAACTAGACAAAAAGATATACTAGATGGAAAATGGAATTAATATATCTCTCTACTAATATCTAAATGAAAAATGTTGGATAATGAATTGAACCAACTACCTACTTTCCATTATTTATCCGTAAATATTTTTATTGATTTCCATAATCTGGCTAGTACATATCCACTGGCTATTCGATGGACTTCATTGGGGAAAGATTCATCTGTCAACAGGGATGTCTATATACTGTAGACTATTGACTTATAGGCATCGCTTTCAATTTATATTACTCATTCAATTACAAAATATATTTCAGAAACATCACTCTATGAAAATCACACCCATTAAAACAAAAAAAGTTCTTCAAATAGATCTTAATGTATTCAAAAGAATATTCCTTGATATTTCAAGGAGATACATAAAAATATATTAATTTCATAAATTATGAAATTTATTTTTACATCATGGAAATAAAAATAAATAAAATAAAAGTGATTACATACATAATTGATGGTTTTTATAATGAAAACTCTATGATGAAGAGAGTGGCATAAAAATATCCTCATTTATGATGATCACAAATACATAATATTAAAATATATATTAATATTTCATTAAAATAGAATCACATAATGGTTTATTCAATATATTTCTAACATGATATCATATATTATCAATAAATATTCATCACACTACTAACCCTTAAATAAATCCATCTTTAAGAAATATAAAAACTTCACTCCCAATTAACATGATATATGATAAACATCTCCAAAATTATATGATAAATTCAATAATTTATCCCCATTTTAAACAAGAACAAAATGATCCCAATTTATAATTATCACAATGATATTAATTGAAGGGAAAATATAAGAATATTTTAACATATATAGGAAAACATCAAAATAATGTAAAAAAATTAAGGAGTAAACTATAAGAATTAAATTAAAGATTTTGAATAACATTAAAATGGTATTAAAAATAAATAAACAAATATTATTAAATATTTCTAATGATTGATAAAAAATGATTTACACTAAAATACAGAAAATAAAAATTCAAAATATTTAAAAAAAGAATATTTTAAAAGTCATTTCCTCCCCATTTAAATAATATGAAAAAAATTACAAATAATGGGGATAAATATAGAAGTTATGTTTAAGAAATAAACAAGAAATAAAGAAATAAAATAATCTTTCCCCTATGAGACTATTTTTGACCATCTAAAATTCATTAGGAATTGATAAGTTAGGCTCACCATTAAATAGTACATGTAACGAGGAAATAGAAAATTCACCATAAAATAGAGTTAGTGTAATATTAATAACAATGATTTCAATAAATACCATATAAAGAGATCAAAATAACATAATTAGTTAAAAAAACATAATAATATTAAAAATACATCATTCTCTCTTTATTAAAAAATATCAGTTTCAATACGATGAAAAATATTAAATATTTTCAAGAAGAAAAATTAGAAAAAATATTAATGAGAGAATGTAAAATCCAAAATGAAAAAAACATTCTAATTTAAATTAATGATGATGAAAAATATAAAAAATTTAAACTCTTCAATAGAAAAAAAAATTAAAAGACTAGTCTTATGAAAATGTTGTAAAAACCAACAAGATGGTATGTTTAAAAAAGCTCTATAATGTAATACATTCAATATCATAGTAAGATGAATTGATATTAAAATAAAACACATTATTTTTTATTATACAGAAAGTAAAATCTAATGTATAAAATATATAAATAAAAAAACTAAACAATATAAAAATAATTTATGTACTAAAGAGTGATGATAAATAGAATCATTTCGATTACCCCCTATATTAAACAATTAGTTATCATTAGCTGTTTCAAATATTTTTAAATAAATGACAAAAATTTATACTCAATTGTTAATTATTAATATTGGATTTAAAATTTTCATTAAGACTCCACCAAATTAAATTTCAATAAGGTCTTGTGGAATTTTCCTTTAGCAGCTCAATTATGAGTTCCTTTTAGTACCCAAATTTTTTCAATGGCAATATTAACTAATAAGAATTTTGATTTTGAACAAATATTTATTCTCCAAATGTTTTTTATTTAGGATTTAGGAACCCATACAAGTTTAGTAATATATTTTCTACTAAAATTTATAGAATAAAGATGAATACTTGTGGGTATCATATATCAATAATTTTTTAAGTCACATTTATAAATTAGATACATAGTTTTACATCAGTAATTATAAATCATATATTGATTGAATAATTTCCAAAATGTAGTAATATTGGAATAACTATCAATTATTGGAAAAATATTATTATTTTTTACAAGTCATTGAGAATCGATATTTTTTATATTTTGTTCACAATGGGTAAATTTCATAAGATAAGTTTTGATATCTTTTATTTGAGATAATAAATTTTCATATAATTGTTGAAATTATAATTTAAAAAATGAAATCATCATTTTTCATTATAGATATGTTCATTTTCATTAAAAATTAGTTGTTTTCATTAATAACATATTTCTTGTTTGTTTCTGAAAACATTTTATTTATAGATGAGTTATTTATAGAAATTTTCAAGATAATTTAGCTAACTTTAATAAAAAGGAGGATGATTTTTAAAGAGATGAGTAATGTGAAGGAGGGTATGGCTAAGAACAAGAAATAATATAAATAAATCATCGCCTACCTCGATATGTTCCCTAATTTATTTATCACAATAGTCACATGATGAAGTTGGAACAAGTTATTCTTCACTATCACTCAAGGTTGATAAATTAAGATTTTCATCCCTTTACTACTTCCCTTAAACATCCTTTTTAAAATGGGACACTCATTCATGATTTTTTCCTTTTTTAATTTTTTGTAATTTAGGTTTGGTTCATATTTTTTTCAATAGATTATTTGTATTCATGTCCAAATGTTAAACATTACATTCATTATAAAAATAATCATCATTGTACGTTTTTTTGAAATAAATATTCAATTGGACATTGTTGGTTTCAAAATAATTTTATAAATCTTGATGCTTTATGCTAATTCCATAAATTATTTTGGATTAAATTATATCTTTTTCCATTTTATACATTATTTCCTTCAAATTTTTATAAATCCATGACCTTTGGTTACCATTTTTTTGTAAGGACCATGAGTATCACTTTTTATACGGTTTCATAAGAACAATTATCACCGAGATACTTTCAACTATTTAATATTTTATTAAATCATAGAAACATATCGGTAATAGACTTAATTAGATTTGTAATAAATATTTCATATTCATTTTTATACATATCTATCATATATTCTTACACTTTATTGAATCCATCTGGATTTACATATAGTAATGTCATGTTTTCCTGAGTGGTTTTACAAGTATAAATGGAATTGAACTCATTAACAGATAATTAAATATGTAATGATTTCATATATTTATTAATATGTTCCATAGAGTCAATGTATCCATGAGACCAATTTTTTAATTAATTTTTAAGGTGTAAATCTACGTGGAATTTTTTCCAAAGAGTGTATATTAATATACCAGGGAAAATGGAAATGCGAGTCTCCAAATAAATATAGTCCAATTTATTATAAATTATTCATGATCCAGAGAGTTTCATTTTTTAAAATCATAGGTGTTTCCAAAATATTCCATTTAAAAATTTAGTTCATTTAAATCATTTAAGATATTGAAAAAGAAAATTAATTTTTAAATGATGATTATTTTTCAAAAAACAAAAATATATCCACTGATACAAAATATTGGTCATAAATAGATAATATTGAAAGAGGGTGGTTAATATAATTTGATAATTTATAGGAGTTAAATAGGTAATGACATAATAAAGTGATACAGAAATTAATATGTTAGTGATTATTTCAATTATATAACTATTAATTAAATGAATTATGGGTTATCCTGATTTGTTTAGTTATGAATGATTTAATGATGATATGAATATCATAATTCATTTTTTTAATTATATAAAATTTAAATAATATGTAATATAAATTATCAATAACGTTGATATGATAATCATGATGACATCATCAATGTTTACTGATGTAGTTTAATTTAATTACTTTGAATTTAAAAGGAAAATTTTAAATATAAACAGGGATGATATTTAAAAAATGATTTCAGTGATAGATGATTATTAAACTCTATATCTCCTACCTTAGTTTATGGTGTTTTATTCCTCCCATGATTTTAAAATAGTTTAAGAACTAATTCTTTACCAAGGTTTTTAGAAAAATACAAGAAACTTTTCTCCCGTACTATTGTAATTATGAGAACCCATACCCCACTTTATGGTTGTGAGAACCATTCATAGAAGTTTTGGTGAGAAGAGAGATATTTTTAAAGTGAAACTCTATAATAATGTTAATGTCATTCTCAATTAAGGGAAAAAAACTATACAAGATATATATATATATATATATAAAGAGACAAATATAGATGTTGGGTGTCCAAGAGATTGTAAAATATAATTTTTCTCATGATAAGATTTTCAGATTGATAGAGATTCTTCATTAAAGAATCATTGATTCACCATGAACATTAGATCACTCCATTATTTTTATTAAATCCTATAAGGACTAATATTTTTTTTAGCCTATAGTACAAAAAATAATCTATTGTAATTTAACATAATTAACAGTCATCAATTACAAATTAATCATATCATTGTCATGAAAAAAATATTTTAATAGCTTCTCCACATCTACCAACTAGTTGGTAATAATCACTCGATCTTTTGTGGGATACGTAGAGTGCACTATTTATAGCAAGATTCCAGTTATTGGATGCTAGTAGAATCATCTACCCAAAGGAAATTCTATAGGTATAGTCATTTTAAAAAATTTCCATAGGCTAGTTGTTTCATATCCACTGGTGATACGGTGGAATTATAGGAGAAAATGATTCTATTTCAACTTTGTACCAGTTATCCTATATCCCACACCACCCCATAACATTAGGATATAATTGTACAGTATTAACTTGGGACTTTAATACAATAATCAACTAAACTATTATTTCAGATAACGTTACTATATGAGTTCAATTCAAACATAAAAACATCATTAGGTCATTAAATTTCTCATAAATTCATACAAATTAATTATCAATGAATCATAGATTATATTCATTAATGTATATTATTTCCATCAAAATCATAATTTGTTTTCACATAATACAAATTAAATCAACTCAAATTAATTATTAGATACATAATATAGTGTTTGTGATAATTAAAATAGATATACATAGGGAGTTATACAATAATTATTAGGTTTAATCTATGCGTATTTGGATTCATTTCGTTTATATTGATCATTTATTTGATTAATTATCATAGAAGTTTTCACAGTGATGATTTATTTTCAAAAATTTAATAACAGTCTTGAATAAAATAATAATAAAAACATTTCAGGGTAATTAAATTTATATAATTTGTTTAAAATATGTTTTAATTATTTGGGGATATTTTAAAATTGTTATTATTTTTATAAGTAGTCAAATTTATAAGTTACTATCATGGTTAAACAACATCATACATGTTCAAACAGTAATTATTCTTTGTTCGAATAAACTAATTCTACTATTATTATAGATTTTACATCAAATATAGATAAACTTAAATTATTATTATCTTATAACTTACAAAATAAATTGTTTTATTTTCATTTAATATGATATAAAATTAATATATTAATTCAAAAAGAAATTATTTTTTAATAAAATAAGAAAAATAAACTAATAAAAATTAATTATTAAAATAATATTGATTTAGATAGTAAATCACAAAAAATAAAAAATTATATAACTATATAATAGAACATCATAAAGTCTCATTATAAAGATAATATTAATGTAATTAAAATAGAATATAGTTCCTTCCGTTGGAATAAGATGAAGTTAAAGAATATTGGGAATTTTCTTAAAAGGAATTCTATATTACTCAACACATCATATAAGTATGGAAATTAGAAAGCTCTATCAAATTTTTATAATTTTCTTAATAACATATAAAAAATAACGTTGTATGATTTCAAAATAAAATGGTTTGTAGATAATTAAAACACATATATTTGTTCTATGAATTTTTTTTTTCAAAATTTTCTATATAGAGGATCACAAATCATTGAAAATTGTAACCTAAAAATAATTTTGGGGAAGGTAAATTAAAAAAATAAGGATAGTATTACATGCCATGTATTATCAATATAATATCCCAAACATATAGTTATGGTGGTATATGTCTTATTTATCCCTAATAGGTGTAGCATGGGGTTTCATGAGCTTTCATCATGTAATTTTCCTAGGTTGTTTCTTGTATCCTTGAATAATCATTTTGTACAAATAAAAAATTACGCAATATAAATTACTTTATATGGAATAATTTTTTACTTATTTTTTATTATTCTCATTGAAATGATCATTTTTTAAATTAAATTATCTATATTTGAAAAATTTTCAATAATTTCACTAAAATATTATTTAAATAATAGTATCAATTTTAATACTAACAATATTATAAATTTAATTAAAAGGGTATTAGGGGTAATCTTAGGCACCCAAATTAACAAAAAATTAACCAATTTTTTATTCATGATAATATTTATTTGGAAATATATAGTTAAATGAGAGTATTAAATCAGTTAGTCTTTTCATGCCAAAAATGAGATTATTTATTTCATTTTTAAAATAAATTTAAGCATATAATTAAAAATTATTTTCAATATTCAATATCTTGTCACATTATGAAATTATTTCAATTTTTTTAATTAATGTGATTTCTCCTAACATCCAACTTATCATTAATAACATCTCACTCATATAATTTAACTAAATATTTCTAGAACCATATTTTCTAAATATGATTCCATGAAATTTTATTTTTTATACTTATTCATTTAATTTTTATATAATAAAAATTAAAAATAAAAGTTTTTATATTACTTATGGAGGTTGATGGATGTTTAGTATATTATAAAAATTGTTTTTTGGAAAATTAGTTGACTAATATAAAATATTTTTCAGTCTTTTAGTTAAAAAGAAACAACATAATTCCATTCAAACTATACATTTGGATCATTATTTTATTTTATTTTTTTACACTATTTAATTTTTAACTGAATCATCAACACAAAAATGTTTTTCCATGATATATACTACTATATAAATTTTATACATATTTAGACATCTTTTTCATTATAAAAATTTGTCATTTCAATACATTGGAAAACATACTGCGCCCCCTTATCATATTTCATGTGTTCATTCTATGTACCAATATTAAAATTTGCATGAAACATGAACCCTTAAGAATAATTCTATATTTTGACTGATAAAAACGTGGATAACATTTTGAGAAGAAAATTTTACATTTAATTTTTTTTTTCAAATATTGAAATTAAATTTCATGTTTAGTTAATGGATATTTTGGATAATGGATTAAATAAGAAGAAAAAATAAATATATATATATCCTCTATCATTTTACTTCAATATTCATGTGTGTTAAATATTACTATGTTATAAATTCATGTTTAGGATTAATGGTAAATAATTAGAACACTCTATATTTTTTAAATTAACAAGGATTTAGAGTGAATCTCAAGATTTTTTTCGTGTGGTTAGGTTAATTTTTTTAATAAATCACAAATATAATACTGAATTATGATAATTTGTTAGATTTTATAAAATTGATATAAACTATATAAATAAATTATTTTGAAAGAAAAGGAATCACGAGGAAATTACAATATGAAGAGTGTAAATTTTTTTAATTTACCTTAACTCTATGAGTTACCAAAATAATTATTCACCATATTCATAAATTGGTAAATGTTTGTATATATATTCAATTAAATAATAAATAATTGAAATTCGTTGGATGATTACTTTATAGAAGATTTATAATATTCATCTATCTTAAACATCTCACTAATAAGATAAAAAAATAAACATTTTTTTAAAAGAAATAGAAACCATGAAAACATCATAATATATATAAACATTAAAATTTTATATATAGATGATGTTTTTAATGTATCAATTAGGGATCATTTAGAAGTGGAATCTCCATTGGGACGCATAACGAGGATAACCTATATTTTATATTGTGATCACACTCATGTATCTAGAATAAATGTTTCTAGAATATCATGTAACTTTATAACTATGAATTCACATCACTACTTCATAGTTTCTATGGGTGGATTTAAAATATTGGATATATATGGGTTTATGGAGTTGTTGAATATTTCAAAATAACCTATATTTTCTTTCATATATTTTTGAGTTTCTATAACTAATCATAAAACCCCCTCTCTAACCAATATAGTATTGTATATGTTTGGATAGTGAGAGACAAAATATTATGTTCAACCATAGGTGAAAATGAGGGTTATGGGATAGTAACTGGGGGTAGAAGTTAGTATCAGTATATTAAATGACTAATGGTGGGTTTAAAACAATGAGATATAAATAAAATGAGTTTTAATTGTAGTTGTACATTAGAAAAATATTGGGTTTTCTATAATTTCATGACAAGATCACTTAATGTGATTAAGTTACACCACACTATAAACTACTATAGGAGGGACTGCAATAATGTAATATATTTTTCCCATCATAAAAAAATATTTTTATGAAGTAAACCAAGAGTAATTCCATTCAATAGTGTTCATTCTCAAGATCATGTAGGGAAAATTTATAAAATAATCATTGAAGTTATGTTTGTTTCATGTCAAAAAATAAATATTTAGACTATCCTTATTATCAATAAAAAGAGACAAAAATAGCATTTAATGAAGTTGGGGAGGTAAAGGTAATATCTTTGGAAAATAAATTTAAGTAGTTTTATATCTTTTTCATTTTACTTGAAAAATATGTGGGATTGGGCTAAAATTTCTAGAATCATTTCTTTCTTAAAAAATCTTTTTCTATATTTTTTGTGTCATTCGTTATATAGATGAATTATTATAATCCATCTTATATATTTATAGGGATGATTAAATCCCATGGGTAGTCTCTTTTTTGGATTTATATAAAAAAAATTGTGGTGAAACATGTAGGATGTTATTTTTATTAAATATTAATAATAATAATAATAATAATAATAATAATAATAATAATAACAATTAAAATTAGAAAAATTGAGAATTAAGTAGAAAATTAGATACTAAATTGAATAATAAAGAACATTTAGATAAAAAAATTAAAAATAACGACTACATGAATGACCTAAACAAATAGTGGTGAAAATATTTAAAAATCCATTTATTATCCATAACATTGAATGAATAGAGTGATATGTATGGAAAAAATGATTGAATAATTACTGAAATGAAATTCTATAAAGTCTAAAAAAACATAATTAATTAATCCCTTTTTACTCAATATCTATATGTATCAGTATTTAACACATCATTCTATTTTATTCTGGACAACATGATTTAATAGTGTTTTACTAAGTTAGGTAGATTCAAGGATAGGAAAGAAATAATATGGTTATTTCACCAAACCCAACATCATAAGTAGGATGCATGGATTGTAGGACAGCATACTACCACTAAAATTTATAAAATATCAACTAATTATCACATAATCTAATGAGGTGATCATCATTCCTCTGGAAACTATCATTAATGTAAATGGGTTCCTTAAAAAAATTTACCCATCATTAATTTCCTCGATGGAAACCCTGTATCCATCATATAGTCATCATTGACTAGTTGTAAAAAATAATTATTTTAATATAATAGCATTGAATATGGGCATTAATATATGTATTATATGATGCAAAAAAATTATTAATAAAAAAATATTGTATTCTTTTAATATATGATTTTATTGACACTTGAACAATATGAGGTATACATAATATTCAATATATAATAATATTGGATTTGGACTGTTGCACTAGTGTAACACAAGCCCATAATGAACATCTAGGTATATAAAAAAATCCCCCTATATATTAGAAAATAAATCATTTCTTTATTAAAGTCATTATATTATTCCAATATTAGTGAAAATAAAACTATAAAAATACAATTTTTTAATTAAAAAACACTTTCAAACATGTCTTACAAATTGGTTGAACAATTCGTGTCTATATTGAAAAAAGATATTGGATGGTTCATGAATCCCATATATCCCATACATTTTTTCCCAGAAATATACAAGGGGAAATATCATTTTCCTTATAAAGAAGAAAAGGGAATTGATATTATATAGATGAAGAAGGTTGTAAGTATTGTAAAAATAATATTTTTCCACTTCAACTTACGGACATTCCTAAACATAGGTTTAGTAAGATCCCTCCAAATAGATATCACTACAGAAAAATCTATATGGTAAATGGTGATTATGTGAGGATAAGTATAAATGTATGGGAAGATGTTTTTCCAACAATAGTATTATCATGTAGTGAGTAAAAATTATATATTCCCTGGGAATAATTAAACTAATAGATCTTTATCTCAATGATCTTCTCTTTTTGTAGTCCTTTAAAACAAATAACTAATTTTATAGTCCTTAATTATATCATAAAATGAAATACTACTTACCTAGAATAGAGAATGTAAGTTTTTATGATTTAAGATCCAAGATATATCAACTTTTATAGTCAACCAATTAGGCGTAGTTAGATTTATGATATAATTCCTAGTTTAAACTATCCTATGATAAAACTCATCTATCCAACCACTCAAATAGATCCCTTCATAAAAAATTAGATATAGAATTTGTATAGGTACACATACATTAAGGCACTAATCTTGATTATTTCTATCATAGTGGTGTAATTAGTTGGTTTTTAATTTTCACCCAAAGGGATGAAAAATGATAAAATATTTATGTCTTTCAATGTTAATATTTTTTGTTTCTCAAATGAAACATTACCTGTTGTTTTATCCTCATCACCCCAAACCCTAATCATCTAAGGAAGGGGATGATCAATTGATGAGTTGGTGAGAAGCTTCACACCTGAATATGAACTCTTTATTACATACATGACACTGTAAATAATTTATATAAAAAGGTAATAAATATATAAAATAGTAAAATGAAAAAATCATTGTATGTGACATATATAATATCTCGAATTTTTAAAATTATTTTAGGAGAACCTATCATGTACAAGCATTAAGAAATCATAATATTCATAATATGTAAAACATTTATATTCCATTTATGAATGTAAAAATTTATGACATATATTGAGTATTTTAGTGACATCTCATACATAACTTTTCCAAAATTACATGATTTATTAAAAATGTTACATTATATAATTTTCCATGCCCTTTTATGTTATGATTTTTATATAATTATGATAAATAATTAACTCATTTATCCCCTATAATTCCCATTATATGGATATTTTTTACAATGTATTATAAACCACATAATCCATAACAACTCCTCATTATCTCTAATAAATTGTCCATAAGAGATATTCTTCTGAACATGTCATGTGTATTGTTTTTCTTCATAAATTACGTAAGTAAAGAATATATGAAGGGTGATTTCAAATTCAAAATAAAAATATTTATATACAAAAAAGTATCATAGAATAATTTGGGCATCAATAATATGGTATAAAAAACAGTAATAAAATAATGGTATGAAACTGATCACATGAGCTTGAAATAAATCCATCAATGTCATAAAAATATAAATAATCAATTTGTAATGAAATAAATTATTTCATAATGATGGAATGAATAATATGTGACATCATAATCTAACCATGAAGGCCTTATTCAAATACATAATACATTCCACTAGGGTCTCAATAACGACATTTTAAATAATTTGGAAGGGATGCACAGAATATAGAAATTAATTTTCTTGATGAAACATATCAATACACTTATGGGATTTTGTAGGCCCCCAATAAACAATTATTTACAATGAATTAATAATATGGATGGATTAATAAAAAATATAATTAATATCTAACATGCCTTATTAATCAACAAAAATCCATATTGAAATGAAATGTATATGGAAAATCAGTATTTCCTCAATCGGTAAATATTATAGTGATCATTGAAAGAACCCCTCAAAATAACACTATATATAGTAATGGTAATATGGTTTATTCTATACATTACCAAATAAATAAATGTAATTATATGATCACAATATACCTAGATTTGTATGTTGGATGGTTAAACAAAACGTCACATAATTTTCTTTATGGTGTCTCATACCTATTCATGGTTTTGTAATCATTATTTATCTATATATAAATAATATATATATATATATACATTGTTTGCATTTTTAAATTTAATGGAATAATATTAATGTGTATTATAACTTCTACGAAAATTAATCTACACAATAAAATGTAAGGAAATATTTTTTATTGAGTGATAAAAACATATATGTTAAAAGTCCCTTCATGGGTTAATGATATCAATGCAAAATGATTTGTTCGAAAAATAATTTCTGGATGTAGAATCAAAATATAGAGTTATAGAAGTGGAAATAATATATTATATATCCATTGGGTAAAATAATTATATTTAGGTGAATGGGTTTCAAGAATAACACATATAACTGAATGGAATGAAAATATTTTATGAACAATCTATAGAAATAATGTATTTTTTAAATAAGAATCATTAGTAATGTATTTTATAAGAAATAATTGTAAATCCTCATAAATAATATGAAATATATTAAAAAAAGGAAATAAGAAATATCATACCCTTCTTATAACAATAAAGTAAAATATGAATAATCATAACTATATAAACAAAGAATAATTTATAAAAACCCCTTACGGTATGGGTAACACTTGAATAAAAATAATAATTAAGAAATGATCATGATTTGTAAATTTATATCACTTTTATTTCATGGGAAATATATTATAAAAATTTTAATGGATATAAATCAAAATAAAACCACAAAAAAATAAAATGGTTCATCAAATATTACATGTCTCAAAAATACATTGTTAAGACCAAGAAACACTTACTACATTGATATTGTTTAAATTAAAAACCCAAGAAAGGTAGAACATGATATGGATTAATAAATCACTAATATTTCATAATTAATAATTATAAAATATATTAGTGGAATATATATGTTTCAAAAATTAATATTAAGTGGTG
Organism: Viscum album; assembly: GCA_963277665.1. NCBI lineage: Eukaryota > Viridiplantae > Streptophyta > Magnoliopsida > Santalales > Viscaceae > Viscum > Viscum album. Next base: position 236,935,779 of record OY728164.1, read on the forward strand.
AATACACATAATATTTCAATGAAATAAAATTATTACTCAAAAACTCTTACCTTTTGTCCAGCTTAGTCGAAGGTGATCTGACCACATATATAAAAATATAAATATCTTAATTACTTTTTGCTCATCATTATTTATACCTAAAACATCTTATATTCTAATTATAAAAACATTTATTACAAATATACTAGATAGTGATATTTTCAATTCATTATCAAATTTTATTAGTTTTGGTTGTTTTGTATAGTACATGTTTTATAATGGTGTTGTCAGTCATAGTTTATAGATTCAAAAATAATCATTAGGTGTCAAATATATGTACTATAATATACGTTTTATAATATCTTATAATTTTCTAATTTCATTTATAATTTTTTTATATTTTATTCAAAATAATTAATCTAGTAACAAGCTTCTTTCAATAATTTATAATGAGAAACAAAATAATGATAAAAATTTGTAAGATAAATTTTAATATATCCTCCCTATAACTATGAAAGCATAATTACTTGATCATAAATTTCTAATAAAACCATTTTCAAATTTATATATTCATCCATGAAAAATATTTATAGCATTGTTTATATAGGTGGTTAAACAAATTGAATGAAAAAATAATCTATAATCTATTGGTGACTATGGCTAAGGACGTGATTATTTTCAAATAATATAAATATTATAGAAAAATAATGATATTATTTATATATTTGTAATCTGTTGAAGAAAATTGTATGAGTGGTTTCTAATTAATGAATGATTATATAAAAAACAATATACATCACTATCATATAGGTGGTAGTCCGCACGTACTCATAGACGATGCACTCTTTTTCCATAGAAAGGGAGAAATATAGGGAATGATTAAAAACATAATAATAATAATAATGTTATAAATATCATATTAAATCATTAAAAAACTGAAGACCTTATGTCCAACATATTGAAGGTAAATTAAATACATATTTCATTATTTTAGTTGTTCATATGTATGCATGATTTAATTTTTATTTTTATATGTAAAAATGATAGAGTAGTTAATGGTTATAACATCAACAAGATCAAATTTATTTATATATATAATACTATTTTCATTATAATATATCGAATAAAATATGTCTAAAAGGTGGGAGAATAAATAAATAAATGAAATGTCAAAGGACGAATTAGAAATTTTTTCCTTCGTTATTGGAAATCTCCTATCCAAACAAATATATTAATCCAATGAATTCTGGGCTGTTTAGATGACAATAACCACTAGAATATGATTCAAAATGTTGGTAAGGTAATTGTTTATATATTTGGAATGAAATTAATTCATATGGGAGTAGGGATTATTAGGGTGGTGACGTATTATTTAATAATTAGGGGAAATATAATTTTTATAATAATATAAAAGGAAATGTATGTATTCAATGGTCAAATGGTTACAATAATGTAATATAATGGGTTAGAGCAAGCTGTAACTATAGTGACCCAGGTTTAATATATATGGATATTACATATTCTGAGACGAATATTCATCTCATTACACAACACATTGATGAGGATTATAATAGTTTAGTACCTCTAGAAATATGGAACACATTATTGAAATTTGGTGGAAGATATTCAACATCTCCCATAAAGATCATCCCATTTTATTACTCCTACATAAAAGAGTTCTTTATAACCTACAGAAAAGAAAACACAATAAGGGGTTAGATCAGATACTTAGTAAGTGTCTAAAATAAAAATTTGTAGGCATTCCATTAGAATAAGTGTATGAAAATATGATCGAGAAAAAATAGGATCATATTTGGCATATCAATAATCATGAAATAAATATTTGTGGTTCATAAGACATTAATCATATGTAAATAAAAAAACATAATCCATGAGATCATAACAATAACATAAGACATGAAATTGTGGCATACACATAAACATGTATCTTTTTAAAGACAAATAAATATTAATAGGTCCACTCATTAAATTAAGAAAATTAAATTAGGACATTGCTTAATCCTATAGACATGGAAACTATCTACACTCATTAAATTATGGACATGAAAACCAAGTCGAGGCATAGAGTTGTGAACATGAAATCAATTTCACAAATAACATATATACCTAATGAGTTATCCATCTTTAACCAATTTATTGGAGAGAGATATAGGTCTCAACTATAAAATAATTTAATTATTCTTATATGTTCTAAAAAAACATTCATCATTCATCCAAGAATAACCCAAGGAATAAAATGGGTTTGTTAAACATCATTTCATCATAAAATAATTCATGAAACACAAATGGAGTTAATAATTAGAATTATTTCATAAATATAATCAAACCATATGAATGAAAGGGATTTTAAAATTGAAACATATACTTATTAAATAATTTCATATTAGATGGAAAATAATTTTGATAAAACAGTTGAAATTAATTCTTGAGGAAAGTAACCCTTCTTCATTATTTTTTTTACTTTCGTAAAAAGTCATGAAATTTTAAAGGAAAAATTATTGTATAAAAATAACTTAGTCATATTATAGATGATTTTTGAAGGAAATAATGTTTCATGAAAATGTAAATATATATTCATGTCATATATGTTTAAAAAAATTCTTCTCATACTTTTTTTTTCAGAAAAGTCAAAAAGTACATCATATAGAAGAAAAAGAAATATTCCTTCTAAAAAATGTTGTAAAAGTAAATAATGTTTAAAATGAAATAAAACATCCACATGATAATATTAAAAAAAATTATGAAATTATTTTTATTAAACATGGATATGAATGATAAATATACCCCATTAAATACTTATGTAAAAAATATCAGATAATAATGAGATAGTGAAATTATCTCATACCAATTTATAACCAGTAAAATCATATGCCTCATAAAATAAAGAAAGTTTTAGGAATTTTTTAATATCCTATCATTCATAGTAATAATCATAAAGACATTCATCGAGAGAAAAAATACCACACAAAAGAAATAGGCGGTGTATAATGTATATGTCTCACAAAAATAAAAGTGTGACAAAATCAACCCTTACCTAAGGGATGATTTCCTTTTTATGTATCCAAAAATCCAATGTAACAGTTTAAATAATTTTATTAACTTATTAATAATCCATATTTATATTTATGGTATCATATGTGTTCATATTAAAACATGTTTAATTATATTTCATTATTACTCTTGTTCTTTGGTTAACTGCTTTATTTTCTCTTTCATGTTCTATCATATAAGTCCAAATTATTGAAAATAGAATATAGTTTCATCATTTAAATAAGTATATTAAGGTATTATATATCATATTTATTAATTATAGGCAATTATATAACCATTCATGAATGCTGATCATGGATATGAATCACATAGTGCAGTGGTGATGGTAGGTCGTACGTACGCACGAGCGATGGTACCATTTCTTTAATAGTAAAAAGTATGGAATTGGATTATATATTTATTATTAAATAATAAATATATTTTTATAATAATCATATATATTTATTATTTCCATCATCATACCCATCTATGTAATGTGGTGGTGAAAAAAGATTGCACCAAAATGTGGAGATCGTTAGTTGTACGTACACACACGTGTTGATTTAATTTTTCATAGGATGGATAAAAGGTGAAATAAGTTTTTTTCAAAACATAATAACATCAAATTATATAGGATATATTGTAGTTGTTAATTTATAATGGAAACAATATAAGAATAGTAAGTAGACGGGGAAATTATCATAAGAGAGTCTGTAAATGTGATTGCCTCTTCTTCCGCGAGTTGCCTTTAAATATCGTCTTAAAGGAACATGAGTTGGTATTTTGAGAATAAAAGAACCTATATAATTTAAATAGGTATTTTTATATGTTAAATGGTCTAGGGATAGCCGATATTGAAGGTTCAATGTGATGTTATGTGGTGAGGGAGCATGTTCCCTTTTATAATTGAGGTGAGGCGTACATATGAAATCTTAAAAAATATTAATTTATAATAAAATAATACCACGTAAAAAAACCAAAAAAATTTAATATTTTAAAATAATAGGTGATATAATATTGAAATATCCTCAACAAATAAATTTTAGACATGTTTTTCAATCAATTTAAACATTATTTTTAAATTAACCCATATTTATTATATTTTAATTTTATCTAAAGTAACAAATGTTTCAATGTTAAAATTGTATAATTGTTATATATTTGATTTAAATTATACCATAAATGAAAAATATATAAAATTTTAGATCCTATAATATTAATTTTATATTTTTCAAAAGATATTTAATATTTTTAAAAAATTTAATAAAACATTATTTTGAAAAAATATCTATAGTGTCGATTTTGACACTATTCATATCATAGATTTTTAGATATATCAAGATAACATGTTATCCTCGAAAAAAATATTTTATTATATCCCTAATTGTTCCATAACATATATATAATTAAATATAAATATTAATTATCCAAAATATAATATATTTAGAATTTTTAACAATATTAATTTGATATTTCCATTAATAAAATAATTACTACATCTGTTTTTTATAATTATTTAATATACATATCTATTGAATAAAAATTAAACAAAAAATACTATTATGAATATAAATATAGTATATTTAAGAGGAATACTTGTAGTCTAATATATCTTCTGTATAATCTAGCATTAAAAATGTTATGTTTGTGAAAACATAAATCTGACAACATTAACATCACTTTAAATAAAATATTATAAGTGTCATAATCTATTACGTATAGCTCCAAATGGTAAATAACACAACACATGGATAATTATTGTCAACATATAATATTATAATAATATTTGGTCAATATTTGTGTCTTTTAATGGTAATTATCATTTTATTTAAAATTATTTTATTGATTTTTCAAAAATCATATAATTTCTACATCATCATTGTATAAGCATTTAAAGAAATTATTTAATGTATAAAAATTTTAAATAAATTACCATGATGTATATATATTTTCTATACTTCTGGGGATTGTTTATTGTTGAACTAATCTCATATTTATCACTATATTAAAATTATTATACTTATAAGAAATAAGGGGTTGACATGTTATCACTATATTTTATTTTAATAATATATATATATATATATAATTTTCATGGTAAAGAGTCCATTAAATGATTTAATTTAGATACTCAGGTGTTAATATTATACTTTTATTCATCCAATTGGTTTTTGGGAGGTTTTAGGGAAATTGTATTATCCTTGTCATATTATATGTTACCCTAAATTTCTTGATTTAACTTTAACTATGGTAAATAAAAATTGCCAATGTTAATATTCATAAAATCTGAAAAATAAAAAGGATTATATTTACATAATTTATAAAAATTGATACAATATATTTAATCAATTTTTTAAAATGTGAATCATAGAATAAGTAGTGATTAAATTAAAATTAATCTCATTGAGGGAATTAGAAAATGGTTTTTTAACATAAAAAAATCAAAAGATTGACATGTGTTTATATCCAGTTTCAATGTGAAATTACCTACAATGAACTAAATTGTATTAAATTATAATAAAATAATCCAAATATATATTAAAACTGATTAAATGGATAATCTAACAATATAAATTAATTATATGAAAAAGAAGTTTTGAATTAAAATGTAGTATTTTCCATTTTCATTTAAATTTCAAGGTTATCATAAAAATACCAAAAAATATCCAAACTATATTTTTATTTTTCTATTAACAATAATATATTTATTTTGTATAATTTAATAAAAAAGTGTCACAAAATAGATTTGAAATGGATTTACCATCAAATCTTGGTAAAACTGCATATTTTTGAAAAATATTTCTTTGATCTGAAAAAAAGGAATTTGTTATTATATCATGCCTAGAAACATATAATATGAATATTAAATGTTATATAGAATATATTAAATATATATTTAGTTAAAAAAATCCATCAATAAATTTTATATTATTTTATAAACACACATATAATCTTTCTTGCGTGAAATGAATTATATCAAAATAACTTGAAATTTCCTATAACACAAGAAATGCATAGTTATTTGTATACCCCAAGATAATATGATGTTTCATATAAAACATGATTCTATTGATGTATCATATAATACATGATATCAAAGAAGTTTAAAAAATCTATCTCATAAAAATATCTGGTTGTTACATTCTACACCTCTTTAAATGAATTTCTCCCTCGAAATTTGTTTAGGTCATAAAATTAACATTACATGAAATTTTAGTTCATAGCATACCACATCATGAAAATTTAGACTAATAATTAAATTTAAAATAGAATAGTTAGAAAATAATAGATAACCAAAGTAAATAATTACTAGGTCTCATAGTAGGAGAACATATGTGAAGATTTGGGCATAGAGGAAAATTGTAAATAATGAAAGAGATTGATAAAGAACACTGATCACAAGAATGTGGGTAATTCATATAAATTTAACGATGAAAAAAACATAAACTAAAGAAGTTTAAATGAGGTCATTGATATCATAAAAAATGATCATAATATGACACCCTTTTACATCACGAGCCCTTCTCCTAATGTAAAATAGTATTCATGAGAATATAAACTTTGCTGGTTTCAGTACAATGTTAATATTGGTCATACCTTGAATAATTTCCCAATTACTATCTTATTCATTGAAATTAATTAGAATTTGTATATCTAGAATCTTTAGAAAATCATGTGATCCATATTAATAATGATAGTTCATTATATTTGTCTGTATAAAAACAGAAGGATTGAAAAAGTTATCAAATATTCATAAGTCCACCTATAATGAGATAATACATTGTTCTAACAAAAATCATCCAAATATTAACATAAACGTTCCATATAATAATAACATTAAAATTAATCTGAAATATGAAAATATAATACTAAATCAGCTTAATATTTATCCCCCATATATAATAAAATATCTCTTGTTGGTCACACTCAAAACTTGTGAACACATTCTTTGCAAATTCTCTTAATTCATGGAAAAAACATGAATTACCATATATCTATATTGAAATCATGCATTTTTCCTTATTCCAAAATATTTCGGATCTATTCCTTATTTCCCAACAGAATTTATACTTTATCCATGATAGCATAACCCTATTGAACAAAAAATCTATAATTTGTTCCCAAGAAACTAGTGTCATCCTACTTACTTATTCATAACAAACATAAATTTTTAAAACATCATTATCCTAACAAAAAGGAAATATTAAAGGGTTAAATTTACATTAACCATGTGTTCTCCAAATTTATAATCATACACTTAAATATCTTTTCTATGTATTAATAATTGTTCAACATATGCTTTCAAATCCTTAATGAAAAAAATATACACAAAACACTTATATGTATTATGATTCGTATAATCATTGAATTATGAAACATATAAACCTCAATCATCTAGCTTTATTATTAAACCATTAATCAAGATCCATCATATTAGTATTTCCTAAATTACAATTCATGTCTTAAGAAATGTCAACATTAATCATACCAAGCTTCATAGGTCTGAATTAAACGATAATTCTAAACAAGCCCATGTGTTTTACATATCGTTTACAATCTCTTTTTCAACATTATTGAAAAAAATATTTATACCACCTTTATCATTAACATTATTAAATTTTCAAATATGAAATTATTTTTAATAATTCCAATACATTCCACATCATAAACATTCAATGTCAACTATGTTCTATGTATTTCTAGCTATTTAATAAGACCAAAATGAAATGTGTGAGAACTAAATATCAAATATTAAATACACATATGTAAGTTAAATTACTTATAATATGTCAATAAATGATATATTAGGCTTAATCCTTTTTTATTCACGATTATCAAGAGAAATCTAGGATTGTAACCTATAATTAGACTTATCCTTATAAAATCCCTAGACATATCCATAGAAATATTACTAGATATCTGACTAAAGTTTTCATATCCTAGATTCCAATGGAAAACTAAAAATTGCCTTGGATACCATCTATAACGACCCTTGATTAATATACATGGATATTACATACTTTTAATTTAATATTAATCACATAACACAACACATGCCTAAGGACGATAACAGTTTAGTTTATTTGGAATCATTGAAGAAATTTTTTAAATTTGGTGAATGATCTTCAATATCTACCATAAAAATATTCCCCTTATAGTACTCCTACTTAAAATCTTTCTTTATAACCTGAGGAAAATAAATCATAAAAATGGGTGCGCTCAGATGCTCTGTAAGGGTATAAAATAGAAATATATGGTCATATCATGAAAATAAGGGTACAATAACATGATCATGAAAATATAAGACCATTCCATGCATATAAAAAATAATGGAATAAATATTTGCAGTTTATAAGGCATAGATCATAATGAAATCAAATAACATAATACATAAGATCGTTAAATTAACATCAGACATTAAATCAGGGCATACACATAAAATTTTAACTTTGTGAACATTTATAAATTTTAACAGTATCACTCATTAAATTTATAACATGAAAAAATTCCCTTTCCTAAACATATGAACAAAGAAAAAAGGTCCACTCATTAAATTATGTTAATGATGTTTAGGTCCAAGGATATAATTTTGAACATGAAAACAAGTTCGTGCATAACTTATATTCATAATGTGTTATCCATTTTTACACAATTAATTTAAGGGAGATATAGTTCCCACCTATCCCATAAGTAATTCATTCTTACAAGTTCCAAAAAAGAACAAATCATTCACCAAAGCAAAACCCAAGGAATAAAATGGGTGTCTTAAATAACATTTCATCATTACATAATTCATAAAAGACAAATATATTTTATAAATAGAATTCCATCATAAAAATAATCAAACCATAAGAATAATATGAATAGTATTCTTGAAATATATCCTTATTAAATAATTTCTTATTAAATAGAAAATAATTCTGATATAACACTTGAAATTAATTGTTGAGGAAAATATCCCTTCCTCCACAAAAACATTTTCATTTTTTGAAATGTTGTGAAATTTTAAAATAAAACATTTTATTTAAATATAACTCTGTAATATTATAAGGTAATTTTCATGTAAATAAGTTGTCATAAAAGAATAATAATTTGTGTATGTTGTATAGGTTAGAAACATTCTGCTCATACTTCTTTCCGAAAAGAAAAAATGTACCTCTTATGGAAAACTAAAGAAAGATTCCTTCTAAACCATGTAGTAAAATTAAAAAATGGGTAAAAAACATTAAAAATACATATGAGAATAGTAAAAAATTATATGAAAGTATTTTTAGAAAACATGGACATGGATGATAAAAAAACCCAGTAAATACTTATGTATAAAAAATCTCAGATAATAATGAGATTGCGAAATTAACCATTAAAAATGTATACCATCAAAATCGTATTCTTCCTAAAAATGAAAAACATATATTAATATGTAAATATTAGATAATTTATAATAATAATCAAAAAAATTATTCATTGGAAGCATAAACACCACACAAAATAAGTAGGTGGTGTACAAGGCATAATTCTCACATTGAAAAAAGTGAGACAAAATAATCCTTTATCTTTGGTTTTATTTCCACTATACTTATCTAATAATATTGTATAATGGTTTAAATAATTTCATTAACTTATTCCATAATTATAGTTCTATTTATGATATCATGTTTGATCATATTAACACTCGTTTATCAATATTTCATTATTACTGTTTTTTTGGTGTTAACTCCTTTATTTTCTCTTGCATGTTTTATCATATAAGTCCTAATTATTGTAAATATGATATAGTTCCATCGATTAAATAATTATATTAAGGTAATACATATAATATTTATAAATTATATACATTTATATAATCATTCATGAATGGTGGACATGGATATTAAAAGCATCGGGTAGTGGAGACTGTAGGTTGAACATATGCATGAGCGATGGTATCATTTCCCTAATAGTAAAATGTATGGAAGTTTATGGTATATTTTCTATTAAATAATCAATATAATGTTATAATAATCACATATAGTGGTTTTTCCGTCATTATACAAATCCAAGTAAAGTGGTGGGGAAAAAATTACAGTAGATCATGGAGATGGTAATCCGTACAGACGCATGCATGGTGATTTAATTTTTTTAGGATTTATAAAAGGTGGAAAAAGTTAATTAAATACCATTATATAATATATGTATATTGGTGATAATTTATTTATATTTTAAATTGGAAACAAAAAATGAAGATGAAGTACATAAAGAAATGATCTTGAGATATTCAGTAAAAGATATTTCCTCTTCTTCATTGAGCTCCCTTTAGATCTCTTATTCAAGGAACTACAGTAGGTATATTGAGAATAAAAGAAGAATTGGAATGTGACTAAGGAAGTTTATAATAGAAATAGATTTTGGATATAGGAAAATTAAGGTTCAAATTGAATCGAAGTGGTGAGGGAAGACGTTCCCTTTTATAATTGCAGTGAGGTGTACATTTGGAATCTCCAAATATATTACATTATAACAAAATCCAACTACATCAAAAAATTAAATATTTATAATTTTAGATGCGTTAAGGTTATAATATCATCAACCGAAAAATTTTAGACATGTTTTCTATCAATTTAAACATTATCTGTTTAATTAATCCTTATTTATTCTATATTTATTTTAAGTAAGGTAACAGATGATTCAATATTAAAATAGTGTAATATTTACTTATTTGATGTCAATTAGACCATAGCTAAACAATTTATAAAATTATTTCCCTATAATAATTATTCTATATTTTTTTTGAAAATTTTTATGATTTTTATCTAATTTAATAAAACATTATTTTGACTAACTATGAATCGTGTCAATTTTGATACTATTCATTTCCTAGATTTAAAAAAATATCAGGATAAGATGTTATCCTAGAATAAAATATATTATTATTTCTCTAAGGGGAAAATTTCATCCAGAAGATTTATTGGATATATAAATTATGTAACGGCCTGGAATTTCCATGTAATGTTATTTAATTAAATGGAATTATTTTGAGTCTGGGAAAATTGATGACATGTTATTCTGTGTCCTGGAGAGCCCGGAACGGATTTTTGAACCCTTTTAGGTTACGTTCATTAAACATGCGGATGGATAATTCTATCTTTTGAAACAGTGCTCAGATTAAAAATATAAAGGCACCATAGAATCTACAGTGCCAGAATTTGCTTACGAGAAGATTATCTTCAATTGGAAATGGTCGGATAAAAAAGTTACTTTTTGGACTTTACAAAAAACAATTAACTCAATTATTTATATTATTTATTTACTGTAGCTATTGAGTGGAAGTTGCAGGACCATTGGGTTGTCAGACCATTAAATGGCCTATTACACTTGGTTGTGTAACCGCACCGTTGGACGAATTAATAGGTTCATTAATTCAATTAATTAATGACCCTTATTAATTGTGAAGTGTATTGATCCTCTATTTTGTCTTTTTATACAAATCGCGGGCATAGGGTTTTGGTTATCATGATGGGAACCTCTTATGAAGTTTCGTGCCATCATCCACCAACCTAGAACGAGGTTTCAACGATCGTTGGACGATTCAGCAATGGGCGCCAAAGGTTGTAAACAATCTCATTCGTCTGCAACACCCTCAGACATGGACACTCCTTCCATGTCTACAACAACTTCTAACGAGGTCGAGGTAGATGGGGTTTTCTTGTTCAATTAAGAATTCTAAATTATTATATTTATTTCTATGTTATGATGCTAACACGGTGGGTGCGAGACAAACGAACAAGGATCAAACCATCCTCCATTCTTGGTTTTGTTGTGTTTCATCATGGGAGATTTAGAAACAACACTGCATGGCCAAACAGTTAGCCACACAGTGATGGCAGTGTCTCAGGTGGCCCGAAGGCATAATCGGTAGAGGAAAATGACCTCTGGTTCTTCATCGGAGGCCCATGGAAGCTTCGCTGGTGAAGCGACACTAGTGACCAGAGAAGGTGGTGGCAGACACCCGCCAGTTGTAAAGAATAATAGAGGCCGAAAGGTTCTATGGCAGACAAGGGCGGTCGGTTGATGTAGGCCATGTTGAGAATGGTGGCGATCAGTGGTAGTGCACTGTAGAGAAGGATCACAGCTCAGAGCCGTGGTGGACGGAAGGGGAGGCCAGCCCTTGTCTGCCATGTTTCCACTAAGCGACACGTTGTGGAAGGACGTTGAGGACGAATGCTGTGACTTTTAGCTGCAGTGGGACTCTTGTAGGTGACCAGTCCGAGCAGACTGACCAGGTGGTGCGATGCCATTCAACGCCTCCACAATAAAATCCTGAATGGCTTGTCCATTCGAGAAGGGAAGTAGACCCCCATGCCCAGACAACAGGCCAGGTCCCAGCTGGGTGCGCTAGGCCAAACCCATGGCCCAGCAGGCCTAGCCAGTGGGTCGATCCCATAGCCTAGCAGGTCGAGCCTGAGGCCCAGTGGTCCGGACTAGGCCTATATGAAATGGGACGAGTCTAGTTATGCTTAAATGGGCATATCATTTAAACTGATCATTCGTTTAATGAATCTTCTATAGAGTTGTAAACCTTACGATGATGCTGTCCTTTTGAGATAGTCCATGTGAGTTATGAAAATTTTTGGATTTTGGTAGATTTGGATCATACCCAAATACAACCGTGCCCTCATCACTAAAATGAAAATAACTTACAGACCGGGTTTCCTGTTGACATGCCATCTATTGCGCTGGAAACCTTATGAGACGTTCTTTGTGTGGGAATCTAATGGCTAGATGAGACGTGAAGAATGAATAGTGATTCTGTGTGGATCAGCACCAAGTGAGACTATGGAGATTAGCACTGATCGATCCTATATGGATCAGTACTGATTGATCCTATGTGGGTCAGCAATGGAGCCCCGTGATATAATAAGACGATATAGCTTTATGAGTAAACATATGTACTTATGTACTTATGAAAAACATATTGTGAGCTATAATTTTCAATGTGATTCTTGATTTGGATCATGCTTTGTGGTTTTCCGTTGTGGGATTTGGGGAGACCTTCAGGGATCGCGGGGTCCATATTGGGTAATTTATACCCACCTCTACACTGGCTTCACCCACTCCTTGTTGTGTCTTGTACAGACAACGGGAAACTTTGACAAAGAGTTTCGAGCCAGGACGTGATGGTGTACGAAGGTGACCAGTTGACGTGGAGGGCTGTAGTGATGAGTATTACATACCCATCAGGTAGGATACTTGCAAGACGACCTCATAATAAATTTTATCTTTTTTCTATATTTCCATTTTTACTGGGATTGTATTATAGCCCCTTTACTTGAGTACTTACTTTTAAACTCTGTGTTTGTTTTTAGTTATTTTTGCACCTTGATTCTTCCATTGTGTTTGACTTGTGCATATTGTACCTTGTCTATGTGGGTATAGGTTTGAAGAAATTCCTTCCCATTTTTTGGAAATTTGTGTCTAGTAATTGTCACCAACCCCTAGCCTATGGATGACGGGTTTGGGTAGTCATGGCAAGGGCCGCGGGGGATGGTTCAGGAAAATTTGGTATCAAATGGAGGTTCTAATAGAAGATCATAGAGCCTATGTTTTCAATAGAACAATAGAGTTAATTGTCTTGAGTTTGGTTTTCAGTTCAGGTAGCCCATTTTTGGTATGGTAGCTGATATATCTATACACCAGGACCATGAATTCATATTTCCAACTCGATACATGAAAATTCTCATTTTGTGTGTTTTTAAAATGTTGTGTTTATTTTTGATCACTTTGTGTCAGCTTACTGGGTATAACTTATTGATCGTGAGACACCTGTTTATTTCATGACGCCGCCACATAGACAGATAGCCAGAATTCTAGGGAGTGCACACAATGATGGTCCACCGAGTGATGAGGTGTCTGTGCAGGTACCTCTTATGGTGATGCCACCTTCGGGTGGTGTACCAGTAGAACCACCACCCATGGTGTAGTAGTTTCCACTAGCCCCACTAACAGAATTTTCACACTTACTAATCGCATTTCACGAGTTCTAGAGGCAGAGGCCTCAGAGTTTTAGAGGTGAGATAGATCCCCATGCAGCTGAAGACTATCTTGAGGTGGTGGCATGGGGTTTCGCATAGTTGAGACACCTGAATGATCAGATGGTGTTCCTATATTCTATCCCCCTTCAGGGAACAACAGAGAGATGGTAGAGTCTGATGCTCCACACGCATGAGGAGTAGACACTCTATTGGTTTGTCTTTGAGACCCTCTTTAGGGTGGAGTTCATACTAGCAAATTTACACTCAGTGCCTATCCAAGAGTTATTTCACTTATATAAGGGAATCATGAAAGTGTCCCAGTACTCAAGGAGATTCACTGACCCCACTCGCTACTCTACTGACATAGTAAAATGCACATTCTTCATGGCCTGAACCTTCGAGAATGGTTTCCAGCGAGAGATTAGAGCATTCATGAAATCACTTGACATGCTGATGCAGGCTGGATTGCTTGAGATAGAATTGTTGGTGAAGATATTCTTATATGAGCATGCACCGATGGTGGGAGCCACCACCAAACAACAAGTAGTCGAGTCATCTGAGGAATGCAGTAAGAAGATGATGGAGAGGTCCCAGTGGGCCAGACCTTCTGGAAGACGACCCTATGATGTAGGGTCAGAGGTGTGGAGCTCGTGAGGAAGATGGTTCTTCTAAGGACTGATGTCTGTTACTCATACAGTGGAAAGGGACACATGGCTTGAGACTGTCTAACTCATCGTGGGGATGATCAACTAATGATCAAGGTACTGCCGAGACAATTTCTGAGGTTTGAGCGAGGAGGTCCGCAGGGTGACAGATGTGGAAGAATAGAAAGCTATTTAGCATGTGGTGGGATATGGCTTGAGCTACCACCACCACCACCACCAGGTGTTCCACCCCGAAAATAGGGAGATGGTGTACAAGTGATATCTCAACTTCCTGTGGTAGAGGCCTATGGCCAAGGAACTTCAGAGATGATTGGAGGTACGATTTGTGTCTAATAAACCCTAGTTACAATACTTTTATACACATGTTCTAGTCAATCTATAATTTACACAGGGCTCATTCAGAGCATGGAGATTTTGATTGATCATTTCTCTCAAGCCTTACGATTATAGACTCTTACAGGAGATGATTCGTCAATTTTTCACTGGTGCTGGCAGTATGAGCTTGCTCTAGGAGGTGAGATCTTCAGCTCGGATCTCCTAGTAGTAGTGTTGAGGCCATATGAAGTAATAATGATTATGTATGGGTTTTTCATTGTCCATGCTTAGATCGATTGTTTTAGTCGTAATGGGCAGTGTGGCCATGATTATGGGACCAGGTTCACTTTCACTAGCGAGAAGGGAACCTTTTCTACTCAGGATGGACTTTCTCAGAGGATATTGAAACCGATCACTCATCATTTGTCTATGCTTCCATCAGAGAAGATGATGTGAGGTGTCCTACATATCCTACTGTGGAGGACCAGAATACTGATGTATTTCCTGATGATGTTCTGGGACTACCTCTTTATAACAACCCTTCTCTTTATTACATACATAAACATGATTTATTACATAAAACATTAACATGATACAACATGGAACATCAATAGGTATAGTGTATTTGGTGCTTAGGAATATTACATCACAATTAAAAACAAGAAACACAACATCTTTATTGAAAAATTCATTTACATGACCACTACATTTCCTCGTACTTAGCACTGTATGGGATAACCTGAGAAAATACATAAGAATGGGGTGAGCTCTAAAGCCCAGTAAGGGAGTAAAAAAGTTGAAACATGAATATTACAACACATTTTATGAAATATGTATATCAATGGAGTTCATGAGAATCATTAACATAAAGGAATGATAAATAATGATAATCATAACATGGAAATGGGGCAACAGCACTTTACATGTAATTAGCATGAGCAAAGGTTCATTGCACATGGAGCATGAGTAAACCCCCATTGCACATAAATCATGATTAAACTGTCATTTCACTTGAATTATCAGGATTAAACACTCATTTCACATGATGTATCATGATGTAATAATTTACCCAATGCATTGGAGCACTATCAGGTCACACCATTCTTAAACATTTCATACCCTGCTTAACTATGCCCCCATGAATCATACAATGTGGAATCAATCATAATCACTTAATCCAGGATAAAGGGATGATGAATACATACCTGAAGCTTTATAATCAATATTTAAATGTTAATAATGGTGAATAACCTTGATAGATAAATGGGAATGGTATTCACTACACAATGGGATTGGCTTGGAAAATTGTAGTGCAATTTCAGCACCATAACAGCGTGAAATAAGAACTCATAAAAAATTATTAATAAGAGATAAGGGAGTGTCCCATCATATTTACATGAAATAGACTGTAAGGGGTAATATAAATACAAGTCCCAACAAACATGATGGTATTTAGATACATAATATAGAAGAATTACTTGGATTTAAATGAGGAGAGAGAAATCACTCATGGAATTTCCGCATGGTAATGGGTGTACATGGTAGGAATTAATGAAAAATAAAAGAGTATCCCATAATCCCAAAATAAATAGGGCAGTATGGGGGAGTTTCTAAATCATTACCCAACATTTTTAATTGAAAACAAAAGGTCATAACAACTTGAAAGAAAATTGGACAAAATGAGGAAAGAAGAAATCTTTTACTTTGAAGAATGCTTATAATGTCTTCGGAGAGGCTTGAGAGAGGATTCTTGGGATATTGGGGAACCTTGGAAAAATTATAGAGAGGGTATTGAAGTGGTTTTTCAAACTCCAAAGTCTTTTAGTGAAGAGGAAGTGGGATCATGGGTGGGTTTATATAAGAAAGGAGAAGGAATTATTTATTATATAGGTTTGGGACACCTCACATTAAATTAATAAAAAACACAATTTACCCCATGGGTTTTCCCATGGTTTCTTCCAAAAGAGAGTGGAATAAAATATTTTATAATTCCAATGTCCAAAATTTTTAAAATAATAGGGTTTCTTATGTGGAGATGAGTCACACTCTCAAGGAAAACAATTTAAAAAGACAAAATGTTTTATAAGCATTGAAGGGCCCACTAAATAATTGTAAAATAAATAAATAAACCCCAAAATCACATTATATTAACGATAAAACATATATTTTACAAAAAAAATGTTTATAGTGTTTTATTACATCACTATTGGGTCATTATGATGTCATAAGACACATTATATATTTAAACAGTATTTAATTTCTAACCAGAAATTCGACTGTCTCAGAAAATTATGAAAAATTCACCATGGGATAATTTCGATGTCTTTACTCCAAAAATAATATTCATTTTTTATAAATAATTTTTTAAATATAGTAATTTTTACTTTAAAAATAGAAACTGACATTTATCAAAAATTCATTGTTTTTTATGAAAACAACTTGCAAACCATAATAAAAATTACAATTGAATGCATAAAATTATAAGATAATTTATATTTAATAAAAATTAATTTAATAATAATAGTAATATTTTATTAAAATGTTATTTAATTAAAAAATACATCAATTGAATAAAAAATATTTTTAGTTGAATATTCACTAAAAATACTATTTCTGTTTTAAAAACTATTTACCAAGTAACAATAATAAAATGAATGCACATTATTTATAAAAAAATAATTTACATAGTTATAGTGCTAGGTTTTGTTACATAACCCCTTGTAACACCCACATAAGACTGAAGGGTAAGGTGTTATATGGTGACAGAATTTTGGGGTGGCTCGGATAACATCACTTGGGTGGTAATCTCAATAAACATCTTCTTCTCCTGTATTCAGTTCTGCTCAAGCTTAACGTGTTCATGATCATATTGGTCTTGGTAAAAAGAGAAGTCCAATGATTCCACATCCTTTCCGAGCTCTGAAAAATTGTCTTCGTACAGGGAAAGTCAAATGGATGAAGCCATCGCGTCCTTTTTTGAGGAAAATGGATTTGTTAAAGCCCTATATTTATTCTAATCATGTGATCATTGTTTAATGGCTATATTAGAAATGGTCACCATTTTTAATGGTATTTTAAAATACATAAACATAAAACCAATGATGTTCACATTTTATATAACCATTATAAGACATTTAATTAGATCAACAATAATTTTCATTAACGAATGTTTTGGTCATTACAGTCTTCCCCCCAAAGTAATTTCGACCTTGAAATTTCCTTTGCCCACAATAAAATAGATGTGGGTAACCATGGTTTATCACTTTCTTTGATTCCCACGTCTCTTTTTCAAACTTGTGGTTTTTCCCCCAACACTTTGACGAGGGGCATTTTCTTATTTCGTAGAACTTTTTCTCTATGATCTAAGATCTGAACTGGTTGCTCCTCATAAAAAATATCATCTTTTAAATATCTTACCTCTAAAGAGGGAATCTGTGAAGGGTATAGTATATACATTATTAATAGGGATACATGAAATAAATCATGTACTTTGGCCATGGTAGGTGGAAGTGCTAGTTGATAGGCTACTGCCTGACACAATCAAGAATCTTGAAGGGGCCTATGTCCCAAGGACTTAACATACATTTCTTTCCAAAACTCATGACCTTCCTCCACGGAGATATCTGTAGAAATACCATGTATCCAACTTTAAACTCATTTTCTCATCGATTATTATCTTCGTAACTTTCTTTCCGACTCAGGTCTGCTTTGATATGATGCTAAATGTAACACCCCGAGCTTCCACGATACACTTCTCATTCAATAATGCAATAGCCTGCATTGAACGCAAGTTCGAGATTCTAACGCACCGCGACCAATAAAAATATCCATTATGAATAGTAATACCCATTTTTTGAAATTATATATATTTTATATTTCAAAATGGACTTCATTTGTGGATTAGGGATATTGAAATTAGCCTATGTTGAATTTTTGGTATTTTTCTGAGAACTTACGATTTTTTATGAATAGAGAAAAATACATAAAAACAACTTTTTTAATCAAAATAAATTATAGTGATAAATTATAATATAGAGTGGTTTTAATTTATAATTAGAATATATTTTTACCATTTTATCCAATGGTGGTCATTATAATTAATTTTACTTTGAAATTGGACATAAACAATTGTCAATCTTTTGATATATATTTATTCTTAAAAACACGCTATTTTTTGTGACAGCGGGAATTAATTATAATATTAATTAATGCAACTTATATGTTTGGAATTTTTCAAAATAGACAACATTTTTGAATTCATAATATTAATTATATCTTAGGGTGAAATTTTGGCATTGTTCTGAAAAAA
This sequence comes from Viscum album, assembly GCA_963277665.1. NCBI lineage: Eukaryota > Viridiplantae > Streptophyta > Magnoliopsida > Santalales > Viscaceae > Viscum > Viscum album. Next base: position 236,955,107 of record OY728164.1, read on the forward strand.
TCAATTTTTGATTAATAGTGAAACCACTAAGTGGTGGTTAAAAACTAATTTTTCAATTAAATGAAACATTACCACTTCTGTGCTATTATTTTCTAAAATCCGACATGCATGGTTGTCATTAGGAAGTAAAATGTGGTTAAATAGGATTAAAATAATTTTTTGGTGAATAGTAACTTTTAGGTTTAATTTATCGCGATTAAAGGTAATTAGTGAAATTTAAGGTAAAAATGATATTATAAAAATATGAGAAAACCTTTACACTTATACTACCCTTATTGGATGAGTCATGTCCGACCAAAAAAATCCATGAAAAAACTTGGGGACCCCATGAAGCCACTTGGGTAAGAAAATGACATTAATAACTTTTTATTTAAAGTAAAAATAAAATTGTCACAAACATGTTTTGTTTTACTAAAACAATTATTATATGGGTTATATAAGTTAAAATTTTTACTATAAATATTAATTTAAAATATAAAATGATTTCCTACATCATTGTAATTTTTTTAATATTTCTATACATTAAATAAATTAAAATTTTTCTGACATAATGATGATGCATCAATTACCTCATTAATTAACGATTTAAATAAAATATAAAGATAATGTAATATCTAAGACATAAAATTGTCAAAAAACTATTGTATGAGTATATTTATAACCCTTACCACCTTATCCAGGAAATATATAATTATGGGACCTTTGGAATCTGAAAATCACTTCATAATAATATAACATTTCATGGCATTCCAAGAGTGCCTCTCCTCTCCTCTTATAAAAGGCCCCCACCACTACCTCCTTATTCACACCATCAAATCCATTTGGATCGGCCAAACTATAAAATTCCATCTCTTACCCCTAGAAGCCTAAATTGAGACATAACTCTTCCCAAAGAATCTTTTGGCTCAAATATAAAAGAGTTACCCGATTTTAAGGTAATGTCTTCTCTTATGTTAATTTGTTTTATTTTGATTATCCAACCCCTTAAAATATTTTTATTATTTTCTTTTTTAACAACACTAGTATATTGAATATACTAGTATGTTTTTATGAGAAGGATTTTATTTACACTTACACACACCTTCGTCTAATGGTTAAAGAACATACAGTTTCTGTGGTTGGCAAATTTCTGCCTCACGAAACGATGATTGTTCAATCTTCTTTTAACTCCTCGACTAGATTCCATTATGATGTCACTATATTTATATATGATATATATAATGTTTATTTTTTCTTTATGCTTATTTATTTCTCATTTATGACATACGTTTATGATTTCCATTATGGGTAAACGTGACAATTTCATTTTAGGAAGTGCGGACTACTCCCCCTCAAATTGATTTGAATCGTTAATGCCATATATGGGATGTATAAAGGATGAAGTAAATGATATTATATGTGATATTATACTGGAATTATAATATAATTTTATATCATTATGATTTCATTCCATTAAATATGAAATAGAAATGAAAGTAGCGTTCATGCGTATGTACAACTTATTGTCTCCATGAACGGTGCATTTCATTTCTTACCTCTAAATGTTATGTAATTTTATAAATGAATTTATATAATGGATATGTATGATATATATTATATCTACATCATGAATATAATTCTGGATATAATGGTTATTTTACCACATTAACAACTTGTAATTATAAGAAGTTTATTTTTGACTCAAGTACCAAAGATCGACAAAATGACCGTTATTAACTTAAATAATTACATAATATTCATAACATGGTAATAAGTGATATAAAAGGAATAATGAACTTGAAAAAGGTTCTTCAGAAAGTAAAAATTAAATCTAGTTTATTATTCAAGAGATTAAAGAACGATCGAGTCATGTCGGACACGAGGTAAGGGAACTTTTGAACCAAATTTCCGTTCTTTGGATTAATCTCCTACATTCAAATTATGTCATGATATTATTATGCCCTATCTTGTATTTTTTCTTTCTTTATGTTTACTTATAGTGAATACACATAATAGATATATTTTATTTAAAAAAATGATCTTTCTAAGGACTTCTTCTCAATCTCCATTCACTGAGGCATATTTTTTTTATACACAAATATCTTTTATACGGTGTATAAACCCCTTTGACTTTTACGTTTATTCAAAAGGAATCTTTTTATACGAAGTGTTTTACTAAATGAAAAAAATTAATGTTTTTCTTGTCGTATGTATGTGCCGACAATGACTTCTCCACCTACGTGACCATTATTTGAGTTTCAGCTTCCTCAACAAGCCATAACGTTTTTTAAAATGAAAAATAAATACCATGTTTTAATTTTATTTTATTTTGGTATTGAAAATGGTTTTGATAATGTTTTTATTATATCAATGTGTTATATTGATATCTTGTGATTGAAATGTAGAAATTTTAAGTTTCCTTTATGTATGTTTTATGTGATACGATTATGTTATGGTTTATGATATGTTTAAACCTGTTCATATGATGAATGAATTGGACTTAATAAGTGGCGGGTGGAGACCGCTATAGCTTCTTGATGCATCGAAAGGTCTAATGAGACAAACTAGGGTCTTGGCACGAGGCCTTGAAAAAATCTTATTTGTTGTCTTGGAACGAGGCCTTGGCTATGTGGTTATGATAGTCTGGAATTATGCATTCCATCATTATGAAAATGGTTATTGAAATTGCATGTGATTATTCGACCAGTAGAATATCCATGTGAAATAGTTAATGGCATTATCTCATATTACCTTTTCCATATTTTGTTGAAGTTCAAGTTTAAAAGGCTTTTTTTAGTAATACATTGCCCTAAATTGTTATGTTTATTTATGAAAGCTTCTGCTATATTTTTATCCTTACTAAGCATCTGATCTCACCCCTTTCAATGTTTTATTTTTTCCAGGATGTGAAGAAATATTTTATGACTGACGTACAATCATAGTCTGAAGGGGATAGAACTGTGGACTATGGAGACTATGTTATTTTGATTTTTAACTTTATGATGTAATGTAACATTTATGAATGTATCTATTGTTTCCAAGGCTACTAAACTAATCGGTCTTTCGAGACATTATCTTTTGTGATCATTCCAATGTTACACAATAATGCACCAACTCCGACTAACTGGGGTCGGGGCGTTACAGTTGGTATCAGAGGTATTTTAGTACTAACCTTGGAATCTATATTTAGATAAACTCTGATTAGAGCACATAGCCCTAAGATAGACTTTGAGGATTAGTATAGAAGAACTACCTAGAATTTTGGTATTATAGAGATTTTGTGAGTTTTTTGAGCAATACATCCCTATCTGGATACGAGCAGGCAGAGGCGGCTCTGGCACAGATGTACCTAGGGGTAAAACCTGAAAACACTGCTTTGAGCTAGACTCGAATGAGAACTGGTGCATGACAATGGGTCTTGCTTCACTCTTGGTTACGACACTCTCAGGGGATATTCTTAGGATAATTCTCATTTCCTTTACGAACCATTATGAAGGGTTTATGAGTATTTACTTCCTAAAAGGAGACATTTTTATGATTACAGTTTATTTTATGTTAAGTGTTTTACAAGTATGTAATTGTGTAATTTGATTCATAAACAAATATATTCTATTCCATTGTTTAAAAATGGCACCTAGTGGGAGGAATGGAAACTGTATCAATGCACGCACTACATGTAGGTATTGTCCTCCTGCTCAAGATAATTATAATGGAGTTGGTGATACAACTGGTGCTGACTAGCTTATCACCATACTGGGACAACTCACCCAGGTTATGAATAATAACCTTACTCATATGGAGATCCCTGATCCGCAACGTGGAGGATCAATGTTAGACCTCTTCACGGGGAAACAACCACCAACATTTAATGGGTGTACAAATCCCTTAGTAGCTGAGCAATGGATAAATTCCTTAGATAAAATATTCTATGCCTTACGGAATAGTGAAAGGGAAAAGGTTATAATGGAAGTTTACCACATCACTAGAGATGTTGATCAACGGTGGTCATTGATTAAAAATACAAAGGAAGATGAAGAAGTATCAAGTATGTAATGGAGAGAGTTCAAAGATCTTTTCTTAGAAAAATACTTTCCTCGTGACAATCGCTAAGATATGGAAAGGAAATTTATGAGTTTGAGACAAAAGGAGGATGAAAATGTCGCAAAGTTTGAGGCTGACTTTACAAGGTTAGCGAGGCATGCAACAGAATATATATGTAACCCAAGAATTAAGATTGATCGTTTTTTTGATGGGTTAAAACCCTTTCTCCGTCGATCCATAGTCTCAAAATATTTCTCGTCGTATGAAGATATTTTCTCATGTGTTATCAAGACATAGAAGGAATTATCTATCTCTTATGACAACAAAGTAAAGTAAGAGAATAAGAGAATGGTGGAAGAAGAGAGAGATAAAGGAAAAATGGGAAAGAAGGATTTTCCATTATGTGATAATTGGGGGAAGAATCACCTCGGTACTTGCTTAAAAGGAATGTGAGTTTGTTATAAATGTGGAGAAAAGGGTCACCAGGCTCGTGATTGTAAGGGAAAGAAAGAGGCTATCAATGTTGAATGCTAAAATTTTAGGGAAATGGGGCACTGTGAAAATGAATGTCCTAAGCGTCAGGGAAACTTACCTCAGAAAATTCCAATGGATCAGGGACCATCTTATGCTATTACTACAGTTGAAGTGGAATAATTAATGTATTGGTGATTTTGGACATAAGGATAATATTCTGGTTATAAGGATAATGTGATATATATATATATATATATATATAAGGATTGTACTACATTACTTGTTGTTTTCATTGAGGATTTAATATGATGATCGTAATCATATTTTTAGTATGTGACAATAAGAGAAACTTTACTTTGTTTGGGGAATCTGATGTTACAATTGATTTTGGAATTTAGGGGCCTTTTAGAGAAAGTGTGGATAGAGGTATTTTGGATCACTATAAAGGTTGGAATGAATTATGTTGAACTTTAGATAGTATTGTTTAAGTTTAAAACATTTTTGAAGATTATTTTTGGAATATTATAATACTATACTTTTAGGAAAAGGACAACCTGTAGGTTGGGGGATAACCCGTCGCGTCGGACAAAGATGCAGGAATGGAAACCACAACTATAGTGCGACATGCCTTTATTACCTACCACTAGCCTACAGGAAGTCCCTGGTTATTACAAAATAGTTTTCCTAATTTAAATGGTATGTGGTAATATTTGTAACCTTATACAATTATGATAAATAGAATATTTTTGATCTATGTTACCATTTGGAGAGAAAGATGGGTTCGTGGTAAAAATTTATTAAAGAATGAAACCTACATGAAAAGTAAGTATATTTCTTTACACTCTTAGTAAATCTATTAAATAAATTCCTCAACTTTATGAAAGGTAACTTAAAACAAAAACGTTTTAGGTTAACTTTTCCAACTGGGGATTCAATGACCGTTTAACCAATTAGATGTTTGTGATTTTCTTGTGGTTAACTTTTTCCTAATCCTGTTTTCTACAACTCTCCATCAAACCTTGATGGTCTATTTTTCCTCCATATCCATATTTACATATAATCCTAGTATGGGCTATCTCAGGTGACCTTTGTACCTCTCTTTCTTTCTTTTAATGTTATATTTTTATTAACCCTATTTCCGATGTGGGTTTTCCACAAAGGTATTTTCTATTTTCAACCTTTTATTTTCAAAGAAAATTTTCAAATTTCGAGGACGCAATTTACTGAAGTAGGGGATATTGTAACACCTCGAGCTTCCACGATACACTTCTCTTTCAATATTGCAATAGCTTGCATTGTACGCAAGTTCGAGATTCTAACACACCGCGACCAATAAAAATAGCCATTATGAATAGTAATACCAACCTTTTGAAATTATATATATTTTATATTTCAAAATGGACATCATTTGTGGATTCGGAATATCAATTATATCTTAGGGTGATATTTTTGCATTGTTTTGAAAAACTTCAATTTTTGATGAATAGTGAAACCACTAAGTGGTAGTTAAAAAACTAATTTTTCAATTAAATGAAACATTACCACTTCTGTGATTTGATTTTCAAAAATCTGACATACATGGTTTTCAATAGGATGTTTAATTTGGTTTTATGGGATTAAAATAATTTTTGGTGAATAGTAACTTTTAAGTTTAATTAATCGCGATTAAAGGTAATTAGTGAAATTTAAGGTAAAAATGATATTATAAAAATATGAAAATACCTTTAAACTTTTCCTACCCTTATTGTATGATTCATGGCCGACCATGAAAATCCATGGGTCATCTTGGGGACCCCATGAAGCCACTTGGGTAAGAAAATGACATTAATAACTTTTTATTTAAAGTAAAAATAAAATTGTCACAAACATGTGTTGTTTTACGAAAACAATTATTACATGGGGTTATATAAGTTAAATATTTTACTATAAATATTCATTGGAAAAATAAAAAATTTCCTACAGCATGGAAATTTTTTTATAATTTTTATACATTATAAAAATTAAAATTTTTATGACCCAATGATGATGCAGCAATTACATCATTAATTAACGATTTAAATAAAATTAAAAGATAATGTAAAATATAAGACTTACACTTTTTAGAAACCTATTGGATGAGTATATTTCTAACCCTTATCACCTTATCCTCGAAATATATAATTTTGGGTCCTTTGGAATCTGAAAAGAACTTCATAATAATATAACATTTCATGACATTCCAAGAGTGCCCCTCCTCTCCTCTTATAAAAGGCCCCCACCACTACCACCTTATTCACACCATCAAATCCATTTGGATCGGCCAACCTCTGCCCAAATACTCTATAAACTTCCCTCTCTTACCTTTAGAAGCCTCACTTTGGGCAGAAGTCTTCCCAAGGAAGCCTTTGGCTCAAATCAAAAATAGTTACCCGATTTTAAGGTAATGTCTTCTCTTATGTTATTTTGTTTTATTTTGATTCTCCAACCCCCTAAACTATTTTTTATTCTTTTGTTTTGTAACAAAACAAGTATATTAAATATACTAGGATTTTTTTATGAGAATTATTTTATTTACACTTACACACACCTTCGTCGAATGGTTAAAGAACATACTATTTCTGTGGTTGGAGAATTTGTGCCTCATGAAACGATGATTGTTCAATCTTCTTTTAACACCTCTCATGGTGGCCATTAAGATGTCACTATATTTATATATAATATATATTATTTTTATGTTTTATTTATTCTTATTTATTTCTTATTTATGGCATACCTTTATGATTTCCATTATGGGTAAACACGATAATTTCATTTTAGGAAGTGCGGACTACCGCCCCCTCAAAGTGATTTGAATCGTTAATCCCATTTGTGGGATGTATAAAGGATGGAGTAAATGATATTATATATGATATTATACTGTAATTATAATATAACTTAATATTATTATGATTTCATTCCATTAAATACGAAATATAAATGAATGTAGCGTTCATGCGTACGCACGGCTTACCGTCTCCATGAATGGTGCATTTCATTTTTTTACTTATAAATGTTATGTAATATTATAAATGAATGTATATACTGGATATGTATGATATATATGATATCTACTTCATGAATATAATTCTGGATATAATGGATATTTTACCACATGAACAACTTGTAATTATAAGAAGTTTATTTTTGACTGAAGTACCAAAGATCGACAAAATTACAGTTATTAACTTAAATAATTACATAATGTTCATAACATGGTAATAAGTTACATAAAAATAATAATTAACTTGAAAAATGTTCTTAAAAAAGAAGATATTATCTCTAGTTAATTATTCAGGAGATTAATGAACGATCGAGTCAAGTCGGACACGAGGTAAGGGAAATTATTAACCCAATTTCCGTTCATTGGGTTAATATTCTACTTTCAAATTATGTCATGATATTATTATGCCCTATCTTGTATTTTAACATTATTTATGTGTACTTATAGTGAATATACATAATAGATCTATTTTATTTAAAAAAAATATCTTTGTAAGGACTTCGTCTCAATCTCCATTCATTGAGGCATATTTTGTTTTATACACAAATTTCTTTTATACGGTGTATAAACCTCTTTGACCTTTATGTTTATTGAAATGGAATTTTTTTATACGAAGCATTTTACTAAAAGAAAAAAGGTATTTTTTTTCTTGTCATACGTATGCGGCGACAATGACTTCTTCGCCGCCATGACCATTATTTGTGTTTCGGCTTCCTCAAAAAGCCATAACTTTTATTAAAATGAAAAATAAATACCAAGTTTTAATTTTATTTTATTTTGGTATTGAAAATGATTTTGAGAATGTTTTTATTATATCAATGTGTTGTATTGGTATCTTGAGATTTAAATGTGGAAATGTTATGTTTTCTTTATGTATGTTTTAAGTGATATGATTATGTTATGATTTATGATATGTTTAAACATGTTCATATGAGGAATGAATTGGACTCAATAAGTGACGGGTGGTGCCCTCTATAGATCCTCGACGCATGGACAGGTCTCATAAGACAAACTAGTGTCTTGGCACGAGGCCTTGACAAAATAATATTTGTAGTCTTGACATGAGGCCTTGGCTACATGGTTATGATAGTCTGGCATTATGCATTCCATCAGTATGAAAGTGGTTATTGATAATTCATGTGATTATTAGACCAGTAGAATATCATTGTGAATAAGTAAATGGCATTATCTCATTTTACTTTTTCTATATTATATTGAAGTTCAAGTTTAAAGAGTGTTTGATTTAGTCATACATTGCCTTAAATGTATATGTTTATTTATGAAAGCTTCTGCTATATTGTTATCCTTACTGAGCATCTGAGCTCACCCCGTTCAATGTTTTATTTTTTCCATGATTTTAAGAAATATTTTATGACTGACCTACAGGGATAGTATGAAGGGGATAGAAGTGTGGACTATGGAGACTATGTTATTTTAATTTTTCAATTTATGATGTAATGTAACATTTATGAATGTATCTTGTGTTTCCAAGGATACTAAACAAATAGGTCTTTTGATAAATGATATTTTGTGATCATGCCAATGCTACGCAATAATGCACCGACTCTGGGTAACTGGGGTCGGGGCGTTACAGTTGTTATTAGAGGCAGTTTAGTACAAACCTTGGAAGCTAGATTTAGATAAACTCTGTTTAAAGAACATATCCCTATGATAGAATTTGAGGATTAGTATAGAAGAACTTCCTAGAATTTTGGTACGATAGAGATTTTGTGGGTTTTTAGAGAAGTACATCCCTGTCTGGATATGAGCAGGTAGTGGCGGCTCTGGAAAAGATGTACTTAGAGGTAAAACCTGAAAACACCGCTTTGAGCTAGACTCGAACGGGAACTGGTGCATGACAACAGGCCTTGTTGCACTCTTTGTTACGACACTCTCGGCGGATATGCTTAGGATAATTCTCATTTCCTTTACAAAACATTATGAAGGGTTTGTGAGAATATACATCATAAAAGAAAACTTCTTTATGATTATAGTTTAATTTATATTAAGTGTTTTACAAGTATGGAATTATGTATTTTGATTCATAAACTAATCTAGTTTATGCCATTGTTAAGAAATGGAACCTAGTGGGAGGATTGGAAACTGTATCAATGCATGCACTCCATGTTGGGATTTCCCTCCTTCTCAAGATAATTATAATGGAGTTGGTTATACAACTCGTGCTGATCATCTTATCACGATACTGGGACAGCTTACTCAGTTTTTGAATAATAACCTTACTCTTATGGAGCTCCCTGATCTGCAATGTGGAGGATCAATGTTAGACCTCTTCATGAGGCAACAAAAACAAACATTAAATGCGAGTACAAATCCGTTAGTAGCTGAGCAATGGATAAATTCCTTAGAGAAAATATTCCATGCCTTGGGGAGTAGTGAAAGGGAAATGGTTATAATGGAAGTTGACCGCCTCACTGGAGATGCTGATCTATGGTGGTCATTGATTCAAAATACAAAGGAATATGAAGAAGTATAAAGTATGCAATGGGGAGAGTTCAAAGAGCTTTTTATAGAAAAATACTTTTCTCGTGACCATCAAGCAGATATGGAATGGCATTTTCTAAGACTGAGACAAAAGGAGGATGAGAATGTCGCAAAGTATGAGGCTAACTTTACAAGGTTAGAGAGGCATGAAACAGATTATATACTTAACCCAAAAAGTAATATTGATCATTTCTTTAATGGGTTAAAACTGTTTATCCATCGAGCCTTAGTCTCACAATCTTTCTCGTTGTATGAAGATATAGTCTCGTGTGCTATCAAGACAGAAAAGGAATACTCTAACTCTTATGAAAACAAAGTAAATCAAGAGAAGAAGATAATGGTGGAACAAGATACAGATAAAGGGAAAAAGGGAATGAAGGATTTTCCATTATGCGATAATTTTGTGAAGAATCGCCCCGGTACTTGCCTAAAAAGAATGGGAGTTTGTTATAAATGTGGAGAAAAGGGTCACCAAGCTCCTGATTGTAAGGGAAAGAAAGAGGTTATCAATGTTGAATGGTAAAATTTTAGGGAAATGGGGAATTATGCAAATGAATTTCCTAAGTGTCAGGGAAAATTACCTCAGAAATGGCCAAGGTATCAAGGACAATCTTATGCTCCTACTACAGTTCAAGGGGAATAATTAATGTACTGGTGCTTTTGGGCTCAGGGATTATATTCTGGTTATAAGGATAATGTGATATATATATATAAGTATTGTAATTCAGTACTTGTTGTTTTCATTAAGGATTTAATATGATGAAGGTAATCATATTTTTAGTATGTGACAATAAGAGAAACTTTACTTTGTTTGGGGAATCTGATGCTATAATTGTTTTTGGAATTTAGAGACCTTTTAGTGAAAGTCTGGATAGAGGTATTTTGGATAACTATATTGGTTGGAATGAATTAACTTGAACATTGGATAGTATTTTTTAAGGATAAAACATTTCTGAAGATTATTTTTGGAATATTATAATAATATACTTTTAGGAAAAGGACAACCTGCAGGTTGCGGGGATAACCCGTCGCGTTGTACAAAGCCGCAGGAATGGAACCCACAACTATAGTACGACAGGACTTTATTACCTACCACTAGCCTACATGAAGTCCCTGGTTACTATAGAATAGGTTTCCTAATCTAAATGGTATGTGGTAATATTTGGAACCTTATACAATTAGGAAAATAGAATATTTTTGAGTTTTGTTACCATTTAGAGAGAAAGATGGGTTCATGGTAAAAATTTATTATAGAATGAAAGCCTACATGATACGTAAGTATATTTACTTACATTTTTAGTAAATCTCTTAAATAAATTCCTCATCTTTATGAAAGGTAAATTAAAACAAAAACGTTTTTGGTTAACTTTTACAACTGGGGATTCAATGACCGTTTAACCAATCACAAATTTGTGATTTTCTTGTGGTTAACTTTCTCCTAATCCGGTTTTCTACAACTCTCCATCAGACCTTGATGGTCTGTTTTTCCTCTATATCCATATTTTCATATAATCTTAGTATGGGATATCTCGGGTGACCTTTGTACCTCTCTTTCTTTCTTTTAATGTTATATTTTTGTTAAACCTATTTCTGATGTGGGTTTTCCACAAAGGTATTCTGTATTTTAAACCTTTTATTTTCAAGGAAAACTTTAAATTTCGAGGATGCAATTTATTGAAGGAGGGGAGAATGTAACACCTCGAGCTTCCACGATACACTTCTCTTTCAATAATGCAACAGTTTACATTGTACACAAGTTTGAGATTCTAGCGCACCGCGACCAATCAAAATAGCCATTATATATAGTAATACCAAATTTTTGAAATTATATATATTTTATATTTAAAAATGGACTTCATTGGTTGATTCGGAATATCAATTATAGTTTAGGGTAAAATTTTGTCATTGTTCTGAAAAACTTCAATTTTTGATGAATAGTTAAACCACTAAGTGGTAGTTAAAAAACTAATTTTTCATTTAAATGAAACATTTCCACTTCTGTGATTTGATTTTCAAAAATCCGACATACATGGTTGTCATTAGGAAGTAAAATTTTGTTCAATGGGATTAAAATAATTTTTTGGTGAATAGTAACTTTTAAGTTTAATTAATCACGATTAAAGGTAATTAGTATAATTTAATACATAAATGATAGTATAAAAATATGAAAATACCATTACACTTGTCCTGCTATTATTGGATGAGTCATGACCGACCAATAAAATCCATGGGTCAACTTGGGGACCCCATGAAGCCACTTGGGTTGGAAAATGACATTAATAACTTTTTATTTAAAGTAAAAATAAAATTGTCAAAAAATGTGTTGTTTTACTAAAACAATTATTACATGGGGTTATATAAGTTAACATTTTTACTTTAAATATTCATTGGAAAGCTAAAAAGATTTATTACATCATGGTAGTTTTTTATAATTTTTATACATTATATAAATTAAATATTTTATGACACAATGATGATGTAGCAATTACCTCATTAATTACCTATTTAAATAGAATGAATACATAATGTAAACTCTAATACTTAAACTTGTCAAAAACATATTCGATGAGTATATTTAGAACCCTTCTCACCTTATCCTCTAAATATATAAATTTGGGTCCTTTGGAATCCGAAATTCACTTCATAATAATATAACATTTCATGACATTCGAAGAGTGCCCCTCCTCTCCTCTTATAAAAGTCCCCACCACTACCACCTTATTCACACCATCAAAGCCATTTGTCTTGGCCAACCTCTGCCCAAATAATCTCTCATCTTCCCTCTCTTACCCCTAGAAACCTCACTCTGGGCAGAAGTCTTCCCAAGGAAGCCTTTGGCTCAAATAAAAAAGAGTTACCCGATTTTAAGGTAATGTCTTCTCTTATATTATTTTGTTTTATTTTGATTCTACAACCCCCTAAACTATTTTTATTCTTTTATTTTGTAACAAAACCGGTATCTTAAATATACTAGTATGTTTCTATGAGATGTATTTTATTTACACTTACACACACCTTCGTCTAATTGTTAAAGAACATACTGTTTCTGTGGTTCGTGAATTTCAACCTCACGAAACGATGATTGTTCAATATTATTTTCAAACCTCTCATGGTGGCCATTAAGATGTCACTATCTTTATATATGATATATATTATGTTTATTTTTTCCTTATTCTTCTGTATTTCTCATTTATGGAATACCTTTATGATTTCTATTATGGGTAAACACAATAATTTCATTTTAGGAAGTGCGGACTACCACCCCCTCATAGTGATTTGATTCGTTAATGCCATATATGGGATATATAAAGGATATAGTGAATGATATTATATATGATATTATACTAGAATTATAATATACCTTTATATTATTATGATTTCATTCCATTAAATATGAAATAGAAAAGAAAGTAGCGTTCATGCGTACGTACGACTTACCGTCTCCATGAACGGTGCATTTCATTTGTTACCTCTATATGTTATGTAATATTATAAATTAATGTATATACTTGATATGTATGAAATATATGATATCTACATCATGAAAATAATTCTGGATATATTAGATATTTTACCACATGAACAACTTGTAATTATAAGAAATTTATTTTTGACTCAAGTATCAGAGATCGAGAAAACGACCGTTATTAACTTAAATAATTACATAATGTTCATAACATGGTAATAAGTGATATAAAAGGAATAATGAACTTGAAAAAGGTTATTAAGAAATTATAAATTAACTCTAGTTTATTATTCAGGATATTAAAGAACGATCGAGTCAAGTCGGACACGAGGTAAGTGAACTTCTTAACCCAATTTCCATTCATTGGGTTAATCTCCTAATTTCAAATTATGTCATGATATTATTATGCCCTATCTTGTATTTTTTACTTTCATTATGTGTAATTATTGTGAATACACATAATATCTCTATTTTATTTAAAAAAATGATCTTTGTAAGGACTTTGTCTCAATCTCCATTCACTGAGGCATATTTTTTTTATACACAAATTTCATTTATACGGAGCATAAACCCCTTTGACTTTTATGTTTATTCAAAAGGAATATTTTTATACGAACCGTTTTACTAAACGACAAAAAGGAATGTTTTTATTGTCGTACGTATGCGGCGACAATGACTTCTCCGCTGCCGTGACCATTATTTGTGTTTCGGCTTCCTCAACAATCCATAATTTTTTTTCAAATGAAAAATAAATACCAAGTTTTGATTTTGTTTTATTTTGGTATTGAAAATGTCTTTTATAATGTTTTTATTATATCAATGTGTTGTATTGATATCTTGTGAATGAAATGTGAAATGTTATGTTTCCTTTATGTATGTTTTATGTGATACGATTATGTTATGGTTTATGATATGTTTAAACCTGTTCATATGAGGAATGCATTGGACTTAATAAGTGATGGGTGGAGCCCGCTATAGCTCCTCGATGCATCGGCAGGTTTCATGAGACAAACTAGTGTCTTGGAATGAGGCCTTGAAAAAATATTATTTTTAGTCTTCGCACGAGGCCTTGGCTAGGTGGTTATGATAGTCTAGCATTATGGATTCCATCATTATGAAAGTGGTTATTGATATTGAATGTGATTATTCGACCAGTAGAATATTCATGTGAATAAGTAAATGGCATTATCTCATTTTACTTTTGCCATATTATGTTGATGTTTAAGTTTAAAAGGATTTTTTAGTCATAAATTTCCTTAAATGGTAATGTTTATTTATGAAAGCTTCCGCTATATTGTTATCCTTACTGAGCATCTGAGCTCAGCCCTTTCAATGTTTTATTTTTTCCAGGATGTGAAGAAATATTTTATGACTGACCAGAGGGATAGTCTGAAGGGGATAGAAGTGTGGACTATAGAGACTATGTTATTGTGATTTTTCTCTTTATGATGTAATGTAACATTTATGAATGTATCTAGTGTTTCCAAGGCTACTAAACTAATCGGTCTTTCGAGACATGATCTTTTGTGATCATTCCAATGTTATGAAATATTGAACCTACTCTAGGGAACTGGGGTCAGGGTGTTACACTAAATGGTTTTCACGTTCTCCATGATTTATTCAACCATTTCAAGTCCTAACAGATTACGCTTACTAACTTCATCCTAACATGTCGATGTTATACACCTATTCACATACAGGTCTTCATAAGGTTCCATTCAGATGCTCGAGTGGAAAATGTTATTGTAGGAGAATTCAACGGTTGTAAGATTTTGGTCCCACCCTCCTTTTAAGTCAATAGAACATGGTATTAATATATTCTACAGTGTATGAATAGTTCTCTCAGATTTTCCATCAGTTTGGGGTTGATAGGTCATCCGAAAGATCAGTTCGATATCCGGAGCATGTTGAAGTCTCATTCAAAACATAGTGGTCAATCTAGGATCTCGATCGGATAAAATAGATAGTGGTACTACATGCATCCTTACTACTTCCCTGATATATATCTATGCTAGGTGATCTAATGAGATATCCCCATGTATTGCAATAAAGTGTGCATACAATATGAGACAATCCACAAAAACCTATATTATATTGTTTCCTTTATATGTCTTCATAATTCCAGTGACAATGTCCAAGGTGATGTTCTCCCATTTCTTGTTGGTATGGGCAATGGTTACAACATCCCCATAGACTGATACCTCTCTTCCTTCACTTGGTGACACACTAGGCACTTTGATGTATACTCAGTGATCTCCTTCTTCATATTATCCCACCAATAATGCTCTTGTATATCTCGATACATCATTGTGTTTCCTAGGTGAATAAAGAAATTCAAGCTCTATGCATCATCCAAATGTTCCCTCTTCCACTCCGTACTTGATGGAACACATATTCTTTTCCCAAATCTTACAATTCCATCTTCATTAACATTGAAATCTGATGATTTCCCTTTTCTAATGACTACGACTTTCTTCTAAATTTCCACATCATCCTTTTTAGTATCCTTTAACTTTACCAAAAGTGATGGTTGATCAATCCTTTGTGAAAGGATTTATGATGTTCCCTTCTTTATGATTCACATGTCCATCATTATCCAATCTAAGAAGATTGGATCCTTCTCAATTATCATTAATGATAGAATCATTGGGTCTTTTCTTCATAGAGCATCTTCCACCTTGTTATCTTTCCTAGGATGACCATAGATTGAGCAGTCATAGACTTTGATTAGATATAACCATCTTCATTGGTGCATGTTCAACTCTTTCTGTGTGAATATATACTTGATAATTTTGTGGCCCATATATATATCACACTTCTCCCCAAAGGGATAATTTTACCAAATTTTAAAAGAGATGTACACCGGAGCCAACTCCAAATCATGTGTTGGATAATTCAGCTCATGAACATTTAATTTCCTTGAAGCATATGTAAGGACTTTGTCATTTTGCATCAACACACAGCTCAGGCCCTTCATCGAAGCATCACGGAATACCACAAAAAGTTCTCATCCTGAGAGTAATGTGTGCCTTTGTGCAATGATAGGCCTCCTTTTCAATTTCATAAGGATATCATCGTATTCATTGCTCTAAAAAACATTACTCTCTTTCAAGTTACCTTGGTAAAAGGGTTCAAAAATCATGAGAATTTTCTCACAATTCGTCGATAATATCCAGAAAACCCCAAGAATATATGGATATCCATTACTGATGTTGGCCTCAGCCATCACCCTATTTCATTTTTCTTGGAGGGATCCATAGATATCCCATTGATTATGATGATATAGCCCATGAATGAGACCACCTTCAACCAGAACTCGCACTTGTTAAACTTTTCATAGAACATATCCTTTCACAAGGTCTCTAGTATAGTTCATAGATTCTCCTCATGGTTTTCCTTGGTTATAGAGTATATTAGATTATCATCTATAAATACTACCAAAAATTTGTCAAGGTAATCTCTAAAGTCTCAATTCATCAATCCCATGAATATTTCTGGAGAATTAGTAAGTCTAAAACGCATTACTATGAATTCATAGTGCCCATATATTGTACGAAAAGCATTCTTTTGGATATCTTCCTTCTTCACCCTTACATGATAATATCCCGACCGCAAATCAACCTTGTAGACATATTGTGCTTAACTCAGCTGATTGAACAAGACAACAATTCGTGGGAGAGGATACTTGTTCTTTATCCTGATTTTTTTAAGCTCGTGATAATCGATGGAAAGGCGCATTGACCCATCATTTTTCTTGATGAGGAGTACTAGTGCACCCCATGGTGAACCACTTGGGCATATACACCCTTTATCCAGATTCTACTGTAGTTGTTTATTTAGCTCCTCAAACTATACAAAAACCATTCTATACAGAGTCTTGGATATTGTAAATGACCTAAGTATAAGATCAATTTATAATTCAACATATCTTCTAAGAGGAAGACCAGGAAATTCCTCCAGAAACACATCAGCGAATTCCCTTACAATATGCATGTCTTCAAGGATGTTTTCCTTCATAGACTGAATCATCTGATCCAGATATGAATTCTCATTGGGTAGTAATATGCACACTTGAGATTATGGAGCTAAAAAAGATTCATCGACCTCCTTTCACTTTTATAGAATCGGGGGTCAATTCTCTACATGGAGAGTGATTTCTCTCTCATAGAAATTTATGTTGGATCTGTATAAGTAAATCCAGTCCATGCTAAGAATTGCATCAAATTCCACCAGAGGGTGTATGATGAGGTACTTCGGGAAGTTCAATCCACCGATTAGGGCAGTGGAGGTGTCATATTCATGGGATGCAATGATTTCCCTATTTTTCATTCTCACTGACATCTTTACTTCTAAGACTTTTGGTGGTATTGGAATTGTTCTACTAAAATTTTGAGATGTAAAATACTGTGTAAAACCTAAATCAAAAAGTATGTTCTCTATTCTTAAATGAATAACTAGTGTACCTGCCACCACTTCGTTGTCGTGGTTCGCTTCAGAAATAGTGATAGAAAAAACTATCCATTGCTACCTTGGAGGTTGTTGGATGCCTTTGAAATTCATTGTCTAAGGGAAATGATTTGTAAGATTCTATGGTTCTTTACAGTTGAATCAATTAACAATGCATTGAGAGTCGAACAGATAGTTCCTCTTCTCTATCACAGTCGCAGTTTTTTATTGTCGGCAGTTAATGGATAGGTGCCCTTATCTTCCACAACTAAAGAATTTCCTCACCCCCTTCAGGAAATTTTTGGGGTGCTTCTTTCTGTACCTCTGGTAAGTGGGGTGCTAGATTTTCATAGCACCATTTGATTAATACATTGGACCACCAGAATTGAAATCCACTATACGATTATTATCCTCATGATACCCCTGAGGTTCGTCGGTCTTCATTTTAACCTTGGAAGAAAATCAGACAATTTCCTCATAGTTGTCCAAGTCATGGATCTCCAGGGCCTTCCGCAAGATAGGTTTCAGCCCACCCAAGAGGAGGTCAACCTTGTATTCAAGGGTAACAACAAATCTAGAAGCATATTGTACAGGCCTTGTGAAATATACCTTGTACTCTCCGATAGATTCATCGTCTTTTTTTCTTGAGTTCAAGAAAGTTCGTTTCCATATTAATCCATAAGGGGCATGGAAAATATTTATCAAAAAACATGTTTCAAAAAATCCTTCCATTCGAATGCCTCGATCTCCTCCTCAAGATTAATATTTTTTTTCAACGTCCACAATTAATCAGCTTCACCATCTATATGATAAGCATCCAAAAGAACCTTCACTTATTTGGAACATTAAAGGATAGAGAAGATATTTTCATTGTAATTGATCCATTTTTTAGTAATTGAGGGATCATATGATCCATTAAAAGTAGGAGACCATTTCCTCATTTATCTCTCGATAGTGGCTTGTTCCTTCTTAAAGGGGGTTGAACGTTCCACATGACCCATGTTTCTATTCAATGATTGAGTAAACTGAGAGTGTATCATGACAAAGTTCAAGATTCCTACTCCCATCAGATTGGATATCTAACAAGAACAGTCATCACATTGGTCTTCACATTAGTTATTAGCCCAACTCCTCTTATTACTATCCATTAGTAGGAATAAAAATAATGTTAGGGGTTACAAAAAAAAGGGTAATCCAAGGGAAAAATAGATGACTTATAAATAACTTTTATTTATTTTACTTTTGAATCTATAGGCTTCATTATATGTTATACATGATCTACATTCTAATATATATTCTTAGGGGAATGTTTTTTTATTCCCTAAATAATGGTTCATAATATGTTTGGGAATTTAACAATGCATATCCCCTGAGAGTGTCATAACCAAGTGTGCAGTAAGGCCCGTTTTCATGTATCAAGATATCTCAGGTCAATCCCGAAACTCTTTGTTGGGGTTTTCACCCCTAGGTACATCAGGTCTAGATCTGCCTCTACCTTCCCGTATCCAGGTAAGGATTATTTTCGTGATAAACCACTTACTCAATACTCACGAAAACATAGGGATTTTTTTATTATACTTAGTCTTATCCCTAAGGAATCACTAGGGTTTTCTAATCCTAATCCCAAAAAAATAACTAAATATATCCTTTGATACTAACTATAACAACCCTGCTCTTTATTACATACATAAACATGATTTATTACATAAAACCTTCACTTTATATCACATAAATGATCTAGAGGTCTAGTTTATTTGGATATTAGGAACATTATATTACAATTTAAAACATGAAACACAAAATATTTATTGAAAATGTCCTTTACATGACCACTACATTCCTTCGTACTTAGGATTGCATGGAATAACCTGAGGACATACATAAGATAGGGGTGAGCTATAAATCCCAGTAAGGTTGTAAAAAAGGTATAACATGAAGATTACAATACATTTTAGGAAATAGGCATATCAATGGAGCACAAGAGAAAAATTAACATAAAGTCATGATGAAGCATGATAATCATAACATGGAAATGTGGCAACAACACTTAACATGAAATTTTCATGATCCAAGTTTTATTGCACATAGAGCATGAGTAAACCCTCATTGGACATGAAAAACGACTAATACCTTGTTGCACATGAATTATCATGAGTAAACACTCATTTCACATGAAGTATCATGATACAATACATTACCCAACACATTGGAGTGCTATCAGGGTGCACACGTCTTAATCATTTCATTTCATGCATAAGTTTGCCACATGGATCACACAATATTGAATCAATAATCATCATATTTCCATGTTAAGGTGATTTGGAATACATACATGAAGCTTTATAATGAATATGTAAATTTTCATAAAGGTTAATACCCTTGATAGAGAAATGAACATGGTATTTACTACACAATGACATTGGCTTGGAAAATCATAGTGCAATTTCGGCAGCATAATAACGTTAAATAAGAACTCACAAAAAATGGTTTATGATTGAGAAAAGGGGTGTCTCATCATATTTACATAAAATGTATAGTAAATCTATCATATATGTACATTTACAAACAATATTAATGGAATTTACATGCATAATACAAAATAATTACTTGGATGTAAATGAGGAGAGAGAAATCCCTCACAGAATTTCGCCATGCTAATGAGTATACATAGGAGGAATTAATAAGAGGTAAATGGGTGTAGAATCATCCAAAAAAAAGGGAAGCATGGGGGGTGATAAATCATACACCAACATTTGTAATTGAAAAAAGCCATACCAACTTAATGAAAATTGGACAAAAATAAGAAAGGATGAAATCCCTTACATGGAAGTGTGCTTCCAAAGGCTAGAGTGAGGCTTGAGAGAAGATTCTTGGGATCTTAGGGTAATTTTGGAGGATTATAAAGAGAGATGTTAAGAGGTTGGTAAAACTACAAAGGTTTTGAGTGAAGAGGAAATGGGATCATGGGTGGGTTTATATAATAAAGGAGTCGAGATTCTATATTATTTAGGATTGGGACACATTACATTAAAATAATAAAAACCGCGAACTATACCATGGTTTTTTATCATTGTTTTCTCCAAATAATAGATTAAAACAATATTTTATAAGGCCAATGGCCGAAATTCTTAAAATAATAGAGTTTCATAAGTGAATATGAGTCACACTATCAAGGAAAACAATTTAAAAAGATAACATGTTTTATAAGCCGTGAAGGGTGCACTAAAGCATTGTAAAATAAATAAAAAAACCAAAAATTGCATTATATTTATGGTAAAACATATATTTGTCTAAAAATTTTTATAGTATCTTATTACATCACTATTGTCTCATTATGATGTTATAAAGAACATTATATATTTAAACCGTATATAATTTTTACCCAAAAATTCCACTGTCTTAGAAAATTTGGAAGAATTCAAAATTTGATAATTTTGAAATCTTGATTCCATAAATAATATTCACTATATCTAAATAATTTTATAAATATGTGAATTTTTACTTTTAATATAAAAACTGACATTTATTGAAAATTCATGGGTTTTGACAAAAATGGCATTCAAACTTTAATAAAATTACAATTGCATTCATTAAAAAATACAATAATTTATATTTCATAAAAAGTAATTTAATAATGATAATAATATTTAGTTAAAATTTCATTTAATTCAAAAATCTATTAATCCATGAAAATAGATTTTATAGTAGAATATTAACAAAAAATGTTATTTGTGATTTAAAAACTATTTACAAAGTCAAAATAATAAAATGAATGCACATTCTTTATAAAAAATAATGTACAAATTCATATTGCTAGGGTATTATTACGTAACCCCTTATAACAGCCATATAAGACTGAAGGGTATGGTGTGTGATGGAGTAGACTCTTGGGGTGGCTTGGATAACATCACTCGGGTGGTAATCTCTATTAACTTCCACTTCTCCTATAGTCAGTTCTGATCATGCTTAATGTGTCCAAGCTCGGCTTGGGCATGGTCAAGAGAAAATCCCAATGACGCAACCTCCATTCCGAGTTCCGACAAATGGGATTCGCTTGAGTAAAGTCTATTGGATGAGTCCATCTCTTCCTTTTTATGAGAAAAATGGATTTGTTAAAGCCATATATTTATACTAATGTTGTTATCATTCTTCAGCGACTATATTAGAAACGATCAAAATTCTTAATGTAATTTTAAAATCCAGAAAAATAAAACGAATGATGTTTTCATTTTGTATAACTATTATAAGACATTTAATGAGATCAAGTGGAATTTTCATTAATTAATTATTAGTTCATTACACTCCTCACAAAAAGGTAGAATTCAACATCGACATGTACCCCCGGATGACACCAATATCTACAACTGATATTAGATGGCACCCATAGAGCAACATGAGTATAGGGTACAGTTGTAGGACTTATAGGTTAAGGGGTTCCTAAGGACAAATGTTTCTCCGCAGGCAGCCCCGATTTTATTCCCCATGAAGATATACAGTAGTTTGAGGCATTGTGTGGACTATCGGCACCTGAACAAATTGACCGTGAAGAACAAGTATGCACTCTTGAGGATTGATGAACTCTTCGATCAGCTAAAGTGGGCTCGGTGGTTTTCAAATATAGGCCTCATATCAGGCTATCATCAGCTCTGAGTACAAGATGAGGATGTCCCCAAGACAACCCTTGGATGTCAGTATGGACACTATGAGTTCTTGGTGATGCCTTCGGGTGTGACCAACACTCAGCTAGTATTCACGGGGATAATGAATATAATTTTCCAGCCTTACCTTGATCGCTTCATGGTGGTATTCATTAAATACATCTTGGTGTACTTGGTGATAGAGGATAAGCACACCACTCATCTAAAAATAGTTTTGGATACACTCCGAGAGAACCATCTTTATGTTAAGTAGTTGAAGTGTTAGTTCTAGATATAGTTGGTCCAATTTCTGGGACACATTATCTCAGAGGCTGGAGTTGTGGTGGATCCAGCAAAAATAGAGGCAGTGCTTTCTTGGGAGCCAGCCAGGAGTGTGACTGAGGTGAGGAGTTTCCTAGGATTGGATGGGTACTAACAAAGATTCATACCTATCTTTTCAATTATTTCATCACCATTGTTATCTTTGAAAAATAAGTTACAACCTTTCATGTGGAAAAATAGATGCCATCAGAGATTCCAATAGATGCGGTGGAGACTGTCGAGTTCCTCTATCTTAAGGCTACTAGAAGAGAGTGTCAGGTATGTAGTCTACTCAAACACATCAGTGACCGGAATAGGATGTGTCCTGATGGAGGAGAGAGTATTGATCACCAATGATTCATGATATCTGAGGTAGCACGAGGAGAAGTACATTACCCATGACAAAGAGATAACAGTATTGGCCTTTTCCTTGAAGAAGTGGTGGCACTACATGATGGGTGAACTGTTTACCGCTTACTCCGATCACAAGAGTCTTAAGTATATCTTATCACAGAAGGAATTGAACCTAAGGCAGTGTTGATGGCTGGAGTTCATCCAGGACAATTAATTTGAGATGGTCTACACTCATGGGAAGGGGAACGTCATAGCAAATGCACTCAGTAGAAGATCTGGTCTACAATTGATGAGTGTGGCAACATAGAAGCTAACCATGTTGCAGATATCCTTCGTGGATAGATATGGAGCATCATACCTTGGGTATATAACTGTGACTCTCCCACTTCTTCATTGAGTTCAGGAGGCACTACTTGGGGATGTTGACTGTGATGCCTGATGTGCTTAGATATCCTTAAAACAGTCACATGAATGATTTTTTGAAGATGGGGAGCTCATCGTTCTCTTCAGAGGATGCACCATGCTACCAGTGATGCTACGAGAGGAGGTATTGAGGGAGTTCCACACATACCCTTTAGAGGCACATTTTGGATTTGTGAAGATGTACCTGGACCTCCAACATCGACAAGGATGAAAAAAACTGTGGAAGAGTTTGTATCATGATGCTTCACTTGTTATCAAGTGAAGTCTGAGCATCAGATACCTGCAGGCTTAGCTCAGGCACTTGAGGTGCCGGAATGGATGTGGGATGGTGTCTCCATGGACATTGTGACTGGGATACCACATACGTCCATGGGAAACGATTCCATCTGATGGATTCTTGACTGACTCACCATGTCATTTGACTTCATACCCATCTGAGAGCAAGGATCAGTAGAGGGCCTGGGATGCCTCTATGTAAAGAATATTATATGGATTCATGGGGTGCCATCGAAAATCATCTCATATCATTACACTAATGTTACATCCTACTTGTGGAAGGGATTATGGGAGGCTTCGAGACAATGTTGTGCCTGAGCATTGGATTTAATCCTCAGATAGATTGTAAGACGGAGAATACTACACAGAAACTTGAGGACATGCTTCATTCTTGCATCAGAGATTTTTTACATAGTTAGGAGGACCAAATTCTACTTTTGGAGGTCACATACAATATTAGTTTTCACTCTACCATCAGCATGGCACCATTTGAAGCCCTATACAGAAGACCTTGTAGACCACCTCTATGCTGGACAGACTTAGCAGAGTTAGCACTTATGGGTCTGGAGTTGGAACATGCTACCCCTGAGAATGTATAGATCAACTAGGAGTGGATGAAGACTGCACGGATATGGATGAAGTATTATACAAACAAGATACAGAGACCCTTGGAGTTCGAGGATGGAAATCATGTCTTCCTATGGGTTTCACCCCGATAAGGATTCCAGAGATTTGTTTGGGGTGGCATGTTATCCCTGAGTTTCACCAGAACTTTCCAGATCCTCAGCAGAGTAGGTGAGGTGGCATAACATCCATCTATTCCCCAACAGATGCACTAGGTTCATAATGTTTTCCATGTGTTGCTGCTGAGGAGGTACGTGCATGATCCATCGAACATTATCGACTTGGCAGAGCTAGACATCGATGAGGGGGTGAAATTTGATAAGTTCCTGGTGGATATAGAGGATCAACTAGAGAGGGACCTTCATGGAAGGTTTATTCCACTGGCGCATGTTTGGTGATAGCACAGGAACCTCCAGGAGAGAACATGGGAGTGGGAGGCTTAGATGCGTGCTCAGTACCCCCATTGGCTTCCGTAGATTTTGTTGTAGCTTTCAAGGATGGGAATCCCTAAGGTGGGTAGAATGTAAAGACCCAAAAATTATTTGTAAATTTTTTAATTAAATTGAATTATTATGATTCTGTAAAAATTGATAGTAGGTTATTCTGAGGCTCGGAGGGCCAATAATGGATTTTTTTACCTTTTTTAAGTTATGTGGAGTAAACATGCAGGCTATAAATTCTATATTTTGAACTCATTCGTAGAATAAAAATATGGGGGCACTGTTGAATCTATAGCACCAAGATTCACTAAAAGTAATATTAACTCCGACTAGAAACATTCGGATGAAAATGTAAATTGTTGGAATTTACAAAAAAAATAACTCAAAGAGTTATTTTATTTCTTTCTTCTAACAATTTAGCAGCTGGTGGCGGGACCGCTGGATTGTCAGACCATTAAATGGTCGGTTACACATTGTTGTGTAACCATGCCATTGAGAGAATTAACAGGTTCATTAATTAAATTCATTAATGAACCTCATTAACTATGTGGTGTGTTGATCCTGTCTTTCATTTACTTAAATGAAGCTCGAACACGGGTTTTTGGCACACAATAAAGAACCTCTCATGAAGTGCCGAAACATATTCCACCAAACTAGAATGAGACTTTGACGACTGTTGGAGGATTTCACAATGAGTGCCAAAGGATGGGAACCTTCTCCTTCTTCCACAACACCCATGGATGTGGACATCCCTTATTCATATACAGAGAATTATAACAAGATCGATGTTGTGGTGGGATCATTTTTTAATTAAGAATTAAAAATTCTGGTATTAGTTCCCATATTATAAGGCTAACACAGAGTGCGTGGTCCAAATGAACACGGTTCAGACCCTCCATCATTCTTGGTTTAGTTGTGTTTCTTTGTGGGAGACCATGAATCAATGCACCAAGGAAAAACTAGGAGACACACAGTGGTGGCAGTGTCCTGGGTAGCTTGATGGCACAATCGGTAGAGGAAAACAGACCTCCAATGCTTTTCTAGAGGCCCGTGGATGCTTTGTCGACGTAGCGGCACTGGCGAGGGAAGAAGGTGGTAGGCGGCATGCACGACCGTGAAGAAGAGGAAGCTCCCAAAGGCTCCACTGCGGACAAGGGCGGCCGACCATCACCGACCATGTTGTCACCGGGCAGCGCGTAGTGGAATAAGGTCATGGGTTCGAGCCGTAGTGGAATATTGCGACTTCCAGCCATGTTGGAGGGTAGGCCCGCACCTCACGGGTCCCGACAGTGACAGTTCTGAGCAAAACGGTCAGGTGGTGCGATGCCATCTGGCTCCGCCACATTAAAAACACGAACAACTCGGCTGTTCGAGAAGGGGAGTGGACCCCCATGCCCGGACAATGGGTTGTTTGGTTCTGCGGCTCGACGGGCCAAACCCTCGACCCATGGATACGAGTCGAATCCCAGTGGGCCGAGTCTGTGGCCTAGAGGACTGGAGAAGGCCTCACAGAATTAGGTAGAGCCACTCTCATTCGGGCCCAACCCAGTCACCTTTCGGCCTAGTTATGCTTAAATTGGATTATATTTTAAATCGGAAGTCCATTTGATGAACCGTATGTGGCTCCATATCCATTAGTATGAGGTGGTCCTTCAGAGATACTCCATGCGAGTTTCAAAGAATGTTAGAGTTTCGTCAGCTTGGATCTTACCCTGATCCAACCGTGCCCTTGACACTATAATTCCTATAACATACATACTGGGAATCCAGTTAACCTGACATATATTGTGTTGGAATCCTAATGACATAGTAGTTCATCAGGTTACTTATTTGTGGGACTTCATACTATTTGAAATATGAAAGATGGATTGAGGAGTGGATCCTCCCAGAATCAAGCATGCTTTGTGAGGGAATCCAGTGGCTTGATGAGACAAGATGAATGAATGGTGATCCTTTGTGGATCTGCACCGAGCGATCCTATCAGCATCAACGATGAGAGATCCTCTGTGGATCAGCACCGAGTGATCATGTGTGGACCACCCCCGAGTGAACATGTGTGGATCAGCAACAAGTGATCCTGTGTGGATAAACACCAAGTGATCCTATGTGGCTCAGCACCAAGGCCTCATGACAGAATATACTGATCTAGCTTTATGCATAAACATATATACATCTATACTTATGTTAAACCTAGTGTGATATGTCTTTTTTATGTGATTTTTGACTGAGATAATGCTCAGTGGCTTTTACTTTGTGGAATTCTGGGAGACCTTCGGGGGTCTCAGTGTACCTATTGGAAATTTTTATACTCACCACTGCATGGGTTTCACCCGCACCTTGTTGTGTCTTGTGCAGACGATATGCAACTTTGACTGAGGGCTGGGAGCTATAACTTTACTATGTACGAAGGTGATCGGTTGACGTGGAGATCCACAGTGATAGGTTTTACCTACCCTTGAGTTAGGATCCTTGGTGGATGACCTCAGGAGTTATTTTCCCATTTTTATGTATTTCCATTTTATTTGGGCTTGTATTCAGGCCCCTTTACATTAGTGCTTACTTTTACACTCTGTGGTGGTTTTTAGTTGTGGTTTCACCTTTCTTCTTCCATTTTGTTTTACTTGTGCACAGTGTACCATGTCAGTGTGTGTACTGGTTTTGAGGTAATTCATTCCCATTTTTGGAAAATGCCTTTCTAGAGCTAGTCGCCAACCCCTAGCCCATGGAAGGCATGCTTGGGGTAGTCATGAAACGGGCCCTGGGGGACAGGTCCTCAAAATATTATCCTAAATAAAATATAATTTTTTTTAATAATATAATTTCGGTATTTCTATTAATGAAATAATATCTACATCAGGTTTGTATAAATATTTAATATACATATTTGTTGAATAAAAATACCAAATACCATGATGAAGATAAGTATTCTATATTTTAGTGGAATACTTATAATTGAATATATCTTCTGTAGAATCATACATTAAAAATATTATATTTATTAACATATGAATGTGACAACTTTTACATCACCTTAAATAAAATATTATATGGGTCATAAAATTTTCCATATGGCATAAAATTGTCACCAACTCACCCATGGATGATTATGGTCATGCTATACTCAACCAATAATACATAATCAATATTATTCATTTTCAATGTTTATTATTATTTTATTTAAAATTACTTTATTGGGTTTTTAATAATTAAATAATTTCTAATCAATCATTGTTTAAGAATATATGGTAATTATTTAATATCAAAAAAATCTATATAAGTTACCATGATGTAGAGAATTTCATTATCTTTCTGGATACTTTTTCTGTTGATTTAATTTTATATTTTTCACAATATCACAATTATTCTACAGATAAGGATTTAGAGGGTTACATGTTGTCCATTTCTCTTATTTTATTAATATAAATATCATTTTTATGGATAAGTGTTCATTAAATGATTCAATTTCAATCATTATGTGTTAAGGGTTCAATTATATTCATCCTATAAGATTTTTTTTCAGGTTTTAGGGTAATTATATATCCCTTATATTTTTATTTGTTATCATAATTTTCCGGATTTATGTTTAACAATGGTAAATAAAAATTACCAAAGTTACCATTCATAAAATATAAAAAATTAAAATGATCATATTTAAAAAATTATTTCCAAATGATTCTAAATATGGAATCCATTTTTAAAAAAATTTAAACACATAATTATCAATTATTAAATTAAAATTAATCATGCTGAGAGAATGAGAAAACTAGTTTTTTTTTAAAATTAACCATCAAAAGATCGACATATGTGTATATCCAATATAAATTTGAAATTAAATACAATGAAAAAAGTTGTATTAAATTATAATAATAGAATATAATTATATTTTAAAACCAATTGAAAGGAAAATCTTACAAAATAAATAAATCAGATGAAAAATTACCTCTGATTTAAAATGAAATATTTTTCACTATTCATTTAAATTTTAAAATTATCGAAAATATAGCATAAAAATATCAAAAACTAATTTTTTATCTCCCAATTCAAAAGAAAAATTTTATTATGTCAAATATAATAGAAAAAGTGCCAAAAAAATATTTAAAATGGGTGTGCCATTGAAAGTCAGAAGAAATACATTTTTTTAATAATTATTTCATTAAAAAATTGAATTTGTTCTTATATAATGTGTAAAAAACATATTATATTAGTTTTAAACATTATATTGGATATATTACATATATATTTCATTAATAAAATCTATAAAGAGTGATTTTATTATTTTATAAACTCACGTAAACTCAGTATTGCATGAAATGAATTTTATCAAAATTACTAGAAATTGTGTGTATTACAAGAAAAGCATAGAGTGGTGGATGCCTCATGATAATATGGTGTTTCATATAGAACAATATTATCTTTGGGTAGTATAAAACACATGAACTCAAAGAAATTGAAAAAAATCTACCGCATAATATGTTGGGTTGTTAAAGTTATGTTTATAAATACTCATAATATATTTTTATACTTGTTTGTTACATTTTTTAACCCTTTTACACTGTGATTGTCCAGTTTTACGAATTTTTTCTTCATCTTAGTAACTAATTTTTACCCTAGTAATTTACATTTATCAAAAAAAATATAGACTGTGTTACATTCTTTATACCTAACTATTCTAAATATAAAATAAAAAATTTCTAATAATATTTATATAGATGATAAAAATTAATTTTTATATTAGCGCACAAAACACATGAAAATCCTATTTTCTAAAAAGTGTATTTTCGAGAAAAAAAAATTATATCATGGTTAATATTATATATTTTTTCAATTATAATGATATGAATTAGTTTATTATTAATTGAAATTTTTCATCTGACTTTAAATTTAATACAAATTTAATTTCACCATTTAAAAAATTAATTAAAAGAAAAATACTAATAAATGTTTTTTTTTATTTTTTTTAATTTTTAAAGTGCTAAACATGGGGTTTCTAAATTAAACACAGTATTTAATGTGAATTTTTTCATTCCATTAATGTAGTTCTCGTTGTGATATTTTTTATAATAATTTATGTTATACATGATTCTCGATATAGTTATAAACAATTCAGTTTCTATAAAAAAGAATTTTTAACAATTCAGCTAAAAATTAATAATTTCAAAAAAATAATAAAAATTCAAATTAAAATAATTTTTTTATTATAAATTCAAAAAATAAATTTAATTTTTTTATATTAAAAATATAAAATAAGATAATTTAACATTTAAATAAAACATAAAAAAATAATATTAAATTATTTTTATATAAAAGTATGTCTTAAAAATATTATTCGACCTCATTTTTTTCTATCAATTACTTATTAAATATTTTATAATATATTTTTAATATAAATAACCTATATTATCAATAATATATTTAGAATGTAAAAATAAAGTTCATTAAAATACTAATATTGAAAAAAATACATTTTTGGCATAAGGTGATCTTAATAGTTGTTTAGCTATGTTAATTGAACATAATTACTCTCTTAGTTATAATGTTTTATTAAATTATATTTATAGATATATATTATAAATTTTTCACCTATATTTATACCATTCAATAAAATGACTATATCATGAAAAATATAAAATGATTCATTGATCATTTGGTACAGGTGTGAGGATTGAAACAAGTTATCTAACAAATTTGGTTTCAATGGAAATCATAACTTAAAATATTAGGGTGTTACATTCTCCCCATAGAATAAATTATGTCCTTGGAATTTCAACTATTACACACTAATAAAAATAATGAAGAGGATTCGTAATATAGAAAAAACTCATAATATTATTATAAACGAGGTATCAGTCTCACTATCTTCGGAAAGAGTAGAGAAATATTGTATTCATTAATAATAGGAATACCCTCAATTTTTAATTTCCTTAGAATAATTTGGGAAATGATTCCCTCATTATTGAGGATCAAGACCCTCATTATAGAACTGTATTCCAAAGGGTGTTTATAATCATCCTTGCATTGTTATAATATCATCGATTGATCTGGAATATAATTTTTATATTTTTAAAATAAACATTTTTTTTAGAGATATCCAATCCCTCTCCAAAATAAAATTAACATCTTTTAATGGAAGAATAATAATTTTCATAAGGCACATTCCATCAAACATAAAATTAATATATAATAATCATATAACTAGAAGTTTCCACTAATAATTCAATACCATTTTATTAGGATAGTGATCTAATACTCTTACAAAATATCCCATATATACAAGATCTTATAATGTAAAACTGTAGCATGTTACCCACAACATTGGATTAGATGATAAACACCCCTTAATTACTATTATCCACTTCATTGTTTCTAATTCTAAAATACATTCCTTGTTTATTTGGTAAAAGTGGTTCTTAATACTCATCATTTTTTTCAATCCATATTTTGTGGTTCTTAATTGGATAATTTCTTGGGTTCATTCATTTATTTAACTAAACACTTCATTTTCACTCAAAAAATAGTTTCTATATATCCTTTTTCCCATATAAAACAACATCAAGTTCATTTAATACATTTCTTTAACTTCTTATTCACATTTTATTTAAATATGAAAAAATGAACATTCTTACCATCTTTATCATTGTCTCCCTATCATCCCTAAAAATAAATCCTTCTCGTCTTTGTAGTATTTACTAATTCAACAACCTTTATGTTGTTAGTAATAATTTTTTATTTTTGGTTTAGTATAATTTCATTATTCCTGAATCCAAATCATATATAATATGGTTTTCTATTGATACAATAATTGAATTTCCCATAACTACCATTTTATAACTTGGTTTCTCATTCCTATATCCACTATAAAAATAAAGCTATATTGAGGTATAATAGAATTAATACTTTCATAAAAACAAACAATTAACAAAAATGAAGTGATTCATAAATGTCATCCATAATCAAACATATAAATATTTATGTTTTAATAAATTTAATACATAGTAATACCCTATTAGTTTCATTAAAATAAATATATTTTAATCCCTAAAAATAATTCATAATGTGATTGGGAATGTCTAATTTATGGCCTTATGGGATATCTTTTAAGTTGTGAATTCTTATTCATGCTCATTTTAACTAAGTGAATATCGATTTGATACTAAAGTATACTTTTTTCAGGGAGATTACCCATCTTTCGTCTCTTCTATTGTCTCATCCACTTTTCAATATCCTTGAAGGTATGTGATTTATTTGAGAACCACAAAATCTCATTTTTACAAAACGTTTATGATGTTTTCCAATACATTGTCTAATTTCATGGGTATTCAATGTAGTTAACTCATTTTATTCCAAAACGACCTAAAATATTCAATATTACTCAACTATCATTAAGGGTTATTTATACCAATGAAATTATGGTCTAAATTAACTTCTCTAACCTTTATAACATTTATAAATCTTTAATAATACTCAACCTTAAGAAACCATAATCTATATTTTAATATAAGACCTACTATGATTCTAATAATGATATCTAGAAATGACAATACATAATTATATGATTTTTATAAAATATTCCATTCAACACCTTCCAGTTACATTTTATGTTTGTATTTTTAGAGAATTAGTAAACATCATAATCTAATAAAAATAATGTGTTTCACATTTAAGGGAAACATTTACCACTATATTAAGACCTAGTTAACCAATAATAATTATTCATCCTCTCCCATAAATTTTACATTGAATTTATTCTTTTAGAAATATATTTTATGATACATCTCTTCATAACCTATGTAAATTGATGCATAATTAGGGCGAGATCGAAAATTACGAAACATAAATCATATACTTAAATCTCCAATATAATTTAGAAGGAATATATAATATGTATGAAATAAAATTATAATCAAATAATTCAATATAACAAATCACATGAGCATGAATGAAATCTATTGATGGAAGATGAATATTAATAATCTCATGGATTGAAATAGTTGGTTTCATAATGATAGAATTCATTATGTAAGATGTCATTATTTTACCATTAATGCCTCATTCCAGGTCACTTTATGTACCATTCCGGCCTTATTCAAGACATGATAAATAATATGGATGGTATAACTCAAATACAAAGGCCAGTTTATCTCATGAGTCCTACTGATGCATCAAGGAGCTATTTTGAGCTCCACCTCTCAATAAATATTTCTTCTCAATTAATAATTTTATTGAATTATTATTTTATACTATACATAATGAACATGCTTTGTTAATTAATACACATTCGTACTAAAATTAAAATTATGGGGATTATAAAAAATTTTCAAATTAAAAATATGGAATATCTCACTTTTTAACCGCCCCTCAAACTAAAACCATATTGAGTAATGGGTATACAATTAATTAAATACGCTATAAAATAAATAAAAATAATGGTTTGGTCATAATATATCTGGAAAAAAGAAGGTGGATGGATAGACACAACATAGTTATAGATAAATAGTTTATTTTAATCCTTAGATAAATATTAGATATATATATGATCAATATTTCCTCATTTAATGGAATAATTCGGCAAAATATGTTAATATCCAATAATAGTATTATTCAGAATACAGTTAATATTACCCATATCAAAGAAATGATGAAAAGGAAGTAGTGGGGAGTTATTTCATGTAGTAAAGATATCAAAAGATAATAATCAATAAAAAATGGATTTCATGAGGTTTCAATATAAATACACCTAAATCAAACTTCATATACCATTGTTTACAATCATAGGATATAATAACTCAAATTAGAGGAATGGATTTCAGAAAAATTATTTAACACAAAGAAATAAAATTAAGTATTGAAAAACCACATACAAAAATATAAATTTGAAGGTTGAATAAGTGAAAGTGGATTTTATTAGAAAAAAATAAATCCATAAAAAGAGAAGTAATAAATAATAGTATAATCATATGAATGAACATACCAAAATAATAATAACAATGGTAAAATAGAAGAATCATTAATAAATTTTATTTTAATTTAAGTGTTTCCCATCCATTACGGTTTCTTTTAACATATTGTTTTTTTATTTGTATTTTAATATACCATTGAGTATTAGGTATTTCATGGGATATACAAATCCAATTCAGTGAAAATTGAGTTCACAAAAACCCTAACATCGTGGATAAAACATGGATCGAAACACAAATGAAGAAAATAACTTCATTTGGATTTTTATATATAATCAATCACCTAAAAAATATAGTAGGATAATAATATTTTTTTAAATAAAAATAACACTGTATACAAGGTAAAAGGGTGCATAAAATATAACATGTTACAATGTGTCAGAATTGAGACCAAGAAACCCTTGCAACATCATTATTTTTGGATTTGGAAACCCATGAAAGGAAGAACATGATATGGATTTTCAAATCACATAGATTTCATGTAAAATTATGATAAATTAATTTTATCACTAATATAAAAACCAGGAAAATAAATATAGTGAATACAACTTATACCTCAATAAATACAATTTTAGATGCCAAATACTTTACCTTTAATCCAAAAAATTCAAACATGCTCTAAAATCGTGTACAAATAATTAAATATATTAATAATGTATTTCATAACAATATTCATTACTTATTAAATTTATAAACACAATTTATAATTATTTATTATAAATATAATATTAATTTTTGTTTTGTTTTCATCATCGGATGTTTTATATTTTGATTATTTTGTCTATAACTAGTTAAATAAGGTGCTAATGATTTATGTTTATAGATTGAAATATACTCATTTTGGAAAAATTATAATTATAAGATTATATATTTTTAAATAATTATAATGTTACAATTTTATTTTTTCTCTATTTTTGTTCTGAATCATGATAATGAAGTTAATGAGGATCGGGTTTGAGTAATTTATAACAAACAAAAAATAAATATAATAATAATAATTTAATTATTAATATTACCATTCTAGAACAAAAAACAAAAATATATTTTATCATTAATATTTAGTAACAATATTATTTAAATTTCCATATTCATCAATGATAAGGATTTATATCATTTTTATATAGGTGGTTAATCAAACCCAAATGAGAACAAACTATATTCAATAGGTGAGTATGGTTAAGGAAGTGATTATGTTGGTATAAAATCATTATTTGTATGGTCTGAGATGCATGTGAATCGAACCTTTTCATGTTATTTATGATTGATGTGTTGGGAGAAGACTCGAAAGGGATTTTTGAGAAGTTCATTAGTTAAAAACATGATGTAGGGAGATTACATTTCATGTAACATAATTTCACGTAATGAAATTTTGTTTCACATCATGTCTTGGAATGTTTCACGGCGTGGAGACATTTACAAAAAATGAAAGAGGGAATCAGGGTGTGAAATACTTCAGGGTATGAAAAATAAAATTAAATCGACTGGAAACACATTATTTGGCAGAATCCGAACCCGAGGCATTACACTATGTGAAATGTGATTTCAAGTCATGTAATCATCCATTGGTATATGTTTTTAAAATATTTCATCAACACATGATATCACAATACCTATAGATGATATTCTATCTCTCAACATCAGAAGACTTGGAAACCCCCCTCTTCAACGTTTGTATATTCTTGCATCATGTATCGATTCCCCGCTTCCATCTTTCGATTCATAGTGATCTGTCCTTGATTTGTGGCAGGTTCTAAATCTATTTTTTATTGTTATTCTATAAAATTACTCCCATGTTTTTTGTAATGCCCCGACTATAGTTACCAAGAATCGGTGCATTGTTACATAACATTGGCATGATAAAAAAAATAATGCCCCGAAAGACCGACCAGTTTAGTAGCCTTGGAAGTACTAGACACATATTTATGTTTTACATTACATCATGAAATAAAAAAACAACATTATTCCTTATTTTAACACTCTAATATCCCTTATCCTATTCCTTAAAGTTAATCGTAATATAGTTTTTTGCATCTTGGGAAAAATAAAACATAAGAAATGAGTGAGCTCAGATGCTCAGTAAGGATAGGAATATAGCGGAAACTATCATAAATAAGAATAAGCATTTAAGGAAATGTATAAGACTAAAAAAAGTCTTTTAAACATAAAATTCAGCATAATATGGAAAAGATAAATAAAATAATTCCATTTACTTATTCACATGGATATCCTACTAGTCGAATAATCACATGTAATATCAATAGGTAATTTCATAAAGATGTAATGCATAATTCTAGACTTCATAACCACGTAGTCAAGGACATTTTCCAAGACTAAAAATAAGATTTTGTCAAGGTCTTGTTCCAAGACACAAGTTTGTCTCATGAGACCTACTGATGCATCGAGGAGCTATAGTGGGCTCCACCCATAACATTCTAATTCAAATTCATTCCTCATATTAAAAAGGAACATAACATAAACATTCGTATTAAAACTAGCATAAAAAATTTCAATACATTATCCATAAACCATGAATGGTCTAAAATATAACAAATAAATAGCGAAAAATATCACAAACTTTCAATACATTATGAAATACTTGTATCATAACAAATCAACTTCAAACAAGATTAAAATCCATAAAAAGGATGTTGACAAAGATGAAATCAATAATTTTTTAGAGAAATATCTCTTTCTATTTTGAAATCACGTAAAAGTCATATAATTATAAAAGAAAACATTTATTTTAAAAATATTCATATAATATTTTAAGGGAAGCTCCAGTGATGTTATAACGTCCCAAAATATATGCACTTGCTGTATAAGTTAAAAAACATTTTCACATTAATTTTGTCGAAATGGTCATAATGTAACTTGTTTAAAAAAACACAAAAGGATTCCTTTCAAAAAAATATATGGTAAAATATGGATATAAATGACTTTAACTCATTTTCTGTTAAATAGTAGAAATATTTTGAAATACATTTTTAAGAAAACACAGATGTGGATGAAAAATAGGTCATAATAGATACTTAAGTAAAAACAACCTCGAATGATAAAGATATTGTGGAATTAACCCTTACCTTGTACTTTTCTTTGGTCAAGGGTACATTAAACACATGTATAATAGTTAAATAATAATTATTAAATTATAAAAGAACCGTATGTTTAAATATGATATTGTATATGATATTCTAATATTTCTTTGTTAATAATATTTTTGTAGTATCATCGTGTCGTGTGTTAACTGCTTCGTTTTCCTTTATATGCATCAATATGTAATCTATGTTTTCTATGAAAAGGAAGTATTTTATTCATATACATAATTATATTATGTAGATAAACATTATATTTAATCATAAAATGAAAATTATTCTTGAATGAATATGATGGGGAATGAATCTCATCACATTCGTGGAGGCGAAAATCTGTACGTATGCACAAGCGACAATATCATTATATTTATGGTGAAATCATATGTAGTTGGATGGTATATCATATATACAGAATCATTAATATATTATATTTATTATTTATATCAGTTATACTCATCGTTATACCCATCCAAATAATGAATTGTTTGAATAACACATTACACCACGACGTGGGGACATCAAGACGTACGTATGCACGTATAGTGACTTTGTCATTTACCAGAAGGGTAAAATATTTATTATGGTAATACCAAATTTTTAATAACATCACAATATATAGAAGGTACTTGATTTATTATTTTGTTTTAGAAACAAAAAATAAATAGGAAGTGGAAGAAGAAAAGAACCTGAAAGAGGGTGGTGAAAGTATTACCTCTTTTTTGGGTGTTTTGTTTTGAGTTGATCAAAAAGGGATCCATAGGTTGGCTTTATGATCAAATTAAGGACTCTAGTTTGATTTGAGGTAAGTTTGGGGGATATTTGGAAAGGTTTAGGCTGATTTTAATGGCTTTGGAGGTGTGAAATTAAGAGAAGGGGAAGTTCTTTTTTTATAAGAGATGTGAGGGTCACATTAGGAAAATCATGAAATATTATTTTATAAAAAAATCATATTCATTATCTAATGGATTAAAAATGTTTCATTTCTATGATAACGTGGTTATGTGTTTAAAACATCTCCAAAAATTAGTTTTATACAAGTTTAAGATACCATTTTAACCTTATATTATAGATTTAACTCTTAGTTAAATAGTTTAACTGTTACCGTGTCTTCTTTTATTCATACACTATATGGATAGTAAAATTACTCTAAACATCCAATAGAACCTAAAATGGTTAATTAATGACATATAAAATATTATTTGAGACCTTTTAATGAACCATATATTTTTTGGAATATTATATCAACAAATAATATTGCAATTTTTAAAAAAACTCATTTATGTTAATTTTGACATTATTTAGTATTTTGTTTTTTTGTAAAAATCATAACAGCATGATTACTTCGAAAAAAACCAGTTAATAAACCCTAAAATGTAATATTTACTTATAAAATTAGTGTAATTCATCATAAGTTACAATTTATATTTATTTGGATATTTATAATATCAATTATTTAAATATTTCATTAATAAGGTATTTACTGCTTCATCATTGTGTAATAAATAAATTAAATTATTTAATGTCCAAAATTTATAAATAAAACACCATTATGTATGAAGTGTTTTTATATTTCTATTGAATATTTATAGTCTAATTTATCTTATGTGTAACCCTATATTAAAAATGGTTTAGTTATTAAACATTGAATTTAACACTTTTAAATCTTCTTTAAATAAAATAATAATAAATGTCTTAATCTAATCCATGTAGACCAAAGAGGATCATATTTTAATCCTAAGGTCGTTTTGGGTTGAATTACACTTATCCAATATAATTATGACATGTGTTAGGGTAATTATAATATCATTTTTACCCTTAATTACCCTATTTACTTTTAACCATGGTAAATAAAAGTCAAAAGTTACTATTCACCAAAAAAATATTTTCATCTTATTGAACCACATTTTACATATTGATTTTAACCATGTCTCTCGTTTTTTTGAAATTTAACTCACAGAAGCAGTAAAATTATGTTTTATGCAAATTTTCAAAATCACCTAGAAGGTGGGTAAAACGGTAAAAAGTTCAATAAAACTTTTAATATATAAACTTATTATAAATTGAATCAGATGAAATAAATTGAACATATATTGGTATCATGTTTCTATTTTGAGTTCAAATAAATAAAATGAATAATTATTTAAATAAAAATTCGGTTTTAAACAATAATGTAGTGTTTTTTCACTATTCATAAAGAAGTGAATGTTTTCAGAAAAATAACCAAAATTCACCCTAAGCTAATTTTGATATTTTGAATTAAAAAATGAATTCTATTATACCAAATTAAAAACATATAATTTGAATTAATTAATTTAAAATTAATTCCCATTGGCAAAACCAAAAAGATGGGTTTTAAAAAGTAAAAACTATCAAAGGATTGACATGTGTTTATGTCAAATTTAAATGTAAAATTACTTATAATGGCCTACATTGTATTAAATGATAAAAATATAATATAATTATACTTCTAAAACATTCAAATTAATAATTTAACACTATAAATGATTTTGATTAAGAAAGTTGTTTTCACTTAAAATTTAGTATTTTTCAATATTCATCAAAATATGAAACTTATCAGAAAAGAATCAAAATATTATCAAAATTATGTTTTTATATCCCAATTATAAATAATAATATAATTTCATTAAATTGAAAATATAAAAGTGTCAAATATTGTTTCTAAAAAATATTTCCATTAATAGGTTGTAAAATTTCCATTTTTAAAAAATACTTATTTTATCTAAAAATATGAATTTGTTCATATATTATATCTAAGAAACACATAATATGGATTCTAAAGTTATATGGGTTATATAAAATAAAAAATTCAGTTAATACTATTCATAACTGATTTTTGGATAGCTAGATTGTTAAGTCGTGGTGCACTCAAACTCAGTGTCGTGTGTAGCGCAAGTTAATGAATTACATTATAGAAAATAACTTATTATAAAATCATGGGGTGTTACATTATTCCCCTATTTTGGAAATTTCATCCTCGCAATTTGAAAATTGGTATTATGAACTTCATTGAATATCCTACATCTGAAAAAGAGTAAATAAAACTATCACTTCAATAGAAAGAAAGATAAGTACAAAGGTCACTCGAGTTAGCCCAAATGAGGATTCCATGTAAGAAAAAATGGATATGGATGATAAACTAAGTGTCATGTTCTGATAGGGAGTGATAGAAAACATGATCAGGAAAAAGTTAAAAGCAAGAAAACCACAAACTTGTGATGGGATAAACAGTCATTATTTTATCTGTAAGAAAAGTAAACGGACAACAATTTTTGTTTTAAATTCCTTTTCATAAAGTTGAGGAATTTATTTATGAGATTGACTAAGAACATAAAGAGATATTGTTACACTTTATGTAGAGTTTCATCCTTTAATAAATTTATACCACTAACTTATCTTTTTTTTAAACGATGAGTATTCAAGATGACTTGGTCGCACCTGAATTGCTAGAATCAACTTATAGAGAGTCACATAATCGATAAAGAATAAACTATATATTTACCTTGTCTTTAGATATTAACCAAAACCAAAATGGTTTGAACAAGATCAGATGATCCCTAAAAAAGAAAATCCTTTAGTGAAATTAATACTAATCATAATTTCTAAAAATAAATCAACAATACCCAATGTTCTATAAATACCATTAAATAATCCTAACTAATATTGAAACACAAAACATATAATAATTTGATTACACAGTCTTCCACATTAAATTGTATCTCCAAATAACATTGACTACTCTTAAAGTCACATACGTAAAAGTAAATAACCTAATCACATATTCTCTATGATAGGTTAATCATTTCCATAAATAACCAAAATCACTATAAATCCTCATTAAAAAAATAGATAAAAATCTACCATTACTCCTCAAATGAAATCCCATGGTATTCTATTTTCGTTGGGCATATTGTGTTCCCAACAAAGAGATCTTATTCTAAAATAACATTTATCACTTAATCAACCAATAATTTTCCTATACTAATGATATCCATTTGATAAGACATAAAACCCAAAATCAACTTATTATTTATCAATAAAATCATTCAACTAAAATTAATTAGTCACACTAACCCGGGATTTCATGCAGTCTAGTGGTTAGTGATAAATCCCAATCGCACTCTAATTGTGGGTTGGATTCCCACTGCATTTTCTGACACGATGGGCTATCACACAGATTGTGTTTTGTCCTTTTTCAAAAAATATATTTTATAACATTCCCCAAATGAGATAAATTCCACAAAATAACCATAACATAATTTCACCACAAATGTGATCTCATATATTTCATTTTCATTCAAATATTTAATAACTTCTAATGGACTCAAAATAGAGGATCATATAAACACAAATGGTTATTTATAACTATATCAATAATAGAAAATATAAATCTTCCTAAAATAGGTTTTTCACATAACAAACTATAGTGTTACACATACAAGAAAAATCAATCCAATGTAATCCCATCAACAAAGAGGACTAAAACTTTTAAAAATATCACCATCCATTTCTTTACACATAGGTTATTCCTTGACTAAAAGGTTATCCTATAAAATAGGGAATTCACTTGGGTAATTCCTAGGTCCCCCACATTTACTGAAAATGACTTTAAATGGATTCTTGGGATCATTTTTATTTTCTTCCATAGTACTATTAATTTTTTCCCGGAAATTTTTTACTTTATGTCCTTATTTCCCACAAATAAATCATTTCTTTGTTCCATTGAGAGACATTCCTAGGTGTCTCCTTCAACATTTCCTGCATGATGGAAATTGAGCATTCTTTTCTCCATGGTCCTCATTACTAAATCTCTTATCATTCACCGCTTTTATCTTCCTTGATGAGTCTGGGAGTTGGTTAATATATATATTGTTGATCATATTTTGGAAAAACTGATTTGACATGAACACGATATCTCTTAAACCTATCAAAATTCCATTTTTTTCTCATTTCCACCACCATTCCCACCATGTGCATTATGTTCAATATTACTATGAATTGTTTTGTAATCCAGTCCTTGACTAAAACAAGAAAGCAAAGTGTGAGTCATAAAATCATTTAAGTAATATAATAACACCTTATTTTAAATATAAAACACCATAGGATTATCGAAGGTTATTTATTCTCATTATATATCAAAATCCTTCAAATAGGTTTGTAAAGAAAATGTGAATTATCATATGCATATTCCCAAAGAGTGTCGTAACCAAGAGTATAGCAAGGCCTATTGTCATGTACCAGGATACCCTGGGTCAAGAAAAAAACTCCTTGTCATAGTTTTTACTCCTAGATACATATGTTCTAGAGACGCCTTTACTTTATCGTATCCAGACCAGGATGCACTTCTTGGAAAACACCCAAAATATTTACATTACCAAAAATTTTAGATGTTCTTCCACAATAATACTCAATGTCTATCATATGCTAGTGTTTCTTAATCATAGGTTTGTACTAAACTTCTTATAATACCAACTATAATGCCTTTACCACAGTTACCTAAAATCAGTGCATTATTAAATAACATTGGCATGATACATGGAATCACGTCCCGAAAGACAGATCAGTTTAGTATCATTTGAAGTAATAGATACATACGTTAGTTTTAAATTACATAATGAAATTAAAAAAACAACATTATCTTCCCTTCTAAGACTATTATATACCTTAGCCTATTCCTGTAGGTCAATCACAATATACTTCTTTACATCCTAGGAAAAATATAATATAATAAATGGGTGAACTCAGATTCTATGTAAGGGTAGCAATATAGCGAAATATATCATAAATAAGAATAAACATTTAAAGCAATGTATAAGACCAGAACATAAGCCTTTTAAACATAATATTCAGCATAAAATGTTAAATATAAATCAAAAAATCCATTTATATATTCACATGGATATTCTACTAGTCGAATAATCACATGTAATATCAATAGCCAATTTCATAATGATAGAATGCATAATTCTAGACTTTATAACCACGTAGTCAAGGCCTTGTTCTAATACTACAAATAATATTTTGTTAAGGCCTTGTTCCTAGACACTAGTTTGTCTCATGAGACCTACCGATTCATCGAGGAGCTATAGTTGGCTCCACATGTTAGTTACTAAGTCCAATGAATTCCCCATATGAAAATGTTTAAACATAGAATAAACATTAGTATTAAGACTAGAATATGAAATGTCAATACGTTATCCATAAACCATGAACCGTGTAAAAATAACACATCCACAGTAAAACATATCACTAAATATTCAGTAAAATATATAATATTCATATCATAACAAATCAACTTCAAACAAACTTAAAATCCATCCATGGGATGTTGACATATATGAAATCAAGAAAAAATAAATATCTCATTCTATTTTGAAATAATTTAAAATTCATATAATTATAAAAGAAAACAATTATTCTGAAAATATATTTATAAGCTTGTAAGGGAATCTTTGATGATGTCATAATGGTGGAAAATAGCCGCACCCGCTGTCTAAGTTAAGAAAACATTCTTACATTAATTTTTTCAAAAAGGTCATAAAGGAAATTGTTTGGAAAATGATGGAAAGATTGCTTTCAAATCATATAAAATAAAATAATGTTATAAATAACCATAACCCATTATCTAGTAAATAGTATAAATGTTGTGAAATAAATTTTTAGGAAAACACAGATGTGGATGATAAAGAGTTCCCAGTATATACTTACGTAAAAACAACCTCAGATAATAAAGAGATTGTGGAATTAACACTTACCTTATACTTTTCTTCGGTTGAAAGTATGTTAATGTCTTGTATAATATTTAAATCATTGTTATTAAATTATAAAAGAACTATATACTTAAATATTATATCATATATGATATTTTAATATTTCATTGTCAATAATATTTTTTTGTATCATCGTTACGGGTGTTAACTGATTCGTTTTCTTTTATATGCATGGTTAGGTATGCCATGTTTGTTTTGAATATGATGTATTTTATTCATATACTGAATTATATTATTTTATTAAACATTATTTTTAATCATAAATTAAAAATTATTCTTTAATTATTACGATGCGGAATGAATCTCATCACGTTCGTGAAGATGGTAATCCATACATACGCACGAGCGACAATATCATTATATTGATGGTGAGATAGTTTTTAATTGGATGTTATATCATATATATATATAAAAATTAACATGTTATATTTATAATTTAAATTATTTATACTCATTATTATACTAATCCAAACAATTAAGTGTTTGAATAACACACTACACTAGGACGTGGAGACGGTAAGTCCTACAAACGCACTTATGGTGACTTGGTCATTTATAGGATGAATAGAATAATGAAAATGGTTGTGCCATATTTATTATAACACAAACATATATAGATGGTACTAGATTTATTATTTTTTTATGGAAACAAATTAGAAAGAGGATGTGGAAGAAGAAAAGAAGTTGAAATAGGTTGGTGAAATTGTTACCTCTTCTTTGGGTGTTGCCTTTTGAG
The DNA here is from genome assembly GCA_963277665.1 of Viscum album. NCBI lineage: Eukaryota > Viridiplantae > Streptophyta > Magnoliopsida > Santalales > Viscaceae > Viscum > Viscum album. The sequence continues at coordinate 236,999,679 of OY728164.1, forward strand.
TTGATCAAAAAGGGATCCTTAGGATGGATTTTTGATCAATGTATGGACTCTAGGATGATTTTAGGAAATATGGGAGGATATTTGGGTAGGTTTTAGTTGAGCCAAATGGATTTGGAGGTGAGAAATTAAGAGAAGGGAAAGTACCCTTTTGTAAGGGAGGTGAGGGTCAATTTAGAGAAACCTTGAAATATTATTACAAAATAAAATAATTTTCGCTTTCAAGTGGCTTAAAAATGATTTATATAAAATCTAATGTGGGTATGGGTCTCGATAAATTCATCCAATAGGTTTTAGAAAAGTTTAGGTTTCCATTTTAACCTTATCTTTTATATTTTAATCTTAGTTAAATAGTTTAACTTTTATCGTGTCTTCTTGTATTCTTCCACTATATGGTTAATAAACACACTCTAAACATCCAAATGAACCTCAAGTGGTTTATTAATGACATATATAATAATATTTAATCTCTTTGGGAGAACCTTATATTTTTAATAATATTATATCAACCAATAATATAGTATTTGTTTTAAAAACTCATTTGTGTCAATTTTGACATTATTTAGTATTTGTTTTTTTGTAAAAATCATAACAACATGATTACTTCAGGAAAAAATTATTCATTCAACCCTAAAATATCATATTAACATATAAAATTAGTATAATTCCTCTGATGTCTCAATTTACATTTATTTGGAAATTTATAATATCAAATATTTTAATATTTTATTAATAAGGTAATTATTGCATCATTATTGTGTCATAAATAAATTAAATTATTTAATGTAAAAAAATTATTAATAAAATAAAATTATTTCGGAAATATTATTATCTTCATAATTAATATTTATAGTCGAATTTATAATATGTGTAACCCCATATTAAAAATTGTTTATATATTAAACATTGAATTTAACACTTTTAACTCTTCTTTAAATAAAATAATAATAAATGTCATAATCAAATCCATGTTGTCCAAAGGGAGCATGTTTTATTCCTAAGGTTGTTTTTGGTCGAATAACACTTATCCAATATAATTAAGACATCTGTTAGGGTAATTATAAAATCATTTTTACCCTTAATTACCCTATTAACTTTTAATTGTGGTAAAAAAATGTCAAAAGTTACTATTCACCAAAAATTATTTTCATCTTATTGAACCAAATTATAAATACTGATGTTAGTTGTGTCTCTCTAATTTTTGAAATTCTACTCAATGAAGCGGTAAAATTATATTTTATGCAAATTTTCAAATGCTCTTAAAAAGTGGTTAAAAGACGGTAAAAATTCAACAAAATTATATATATATAAACTTATATTAAAATTAATCCAATGAATTAAATTAACTATATATAGGAATTATGTATCTATTGATAATTAAAATAAATAATTATTTAAATTAAATGTCGGTTTTAAACAATAAGGCAGTGTTTTTACTATTCATCAAAAATTGAATGCTTTCAGAAAAATACCAATAATTCACCCTATGATAATTTTGATATTCTAAATTAAAAAATTATTTCTAATTTACAAAATTATCAACATATAATTTTACTTAATTAATTTAAAATTAATTATCGATGTAAAAACCAAAAAGTGGGTTTTTAAAAAGTAAAAACTACCAAAAGATTGATATTTTTTTATGAATAATTTAAACGTGAAATTACTTATAATGACAGAAATTATAATAAATGATAAAAATATGGTCTAATTATACTTTTAAAATTATTTTTTGAACACTATAAATTATTTTTATTAAAAAAGTTTTTTCTATTAAAATTTTGTATTATTCAGTATTCATCAAAATATGAATGTTATCAGAAAAGTTCCACAAATGTATCCAAAATAAATTTTTATATCATGATTCTAAAAAATAATTTAATTTCATTATATTTAATTTAAACAAGTTTCAAATATTGGTTTTTAAAATCCATTTCCATTAAAAGGTGGTAAAATTGAATTTTTTGAAAAATAATACTTTTATCTGAAAAAATGAATTTGTTCTTATATTATGTCTAATAATCACAAAATATGTATTCTAAAATTATATGGAGTATATAAAATTAAAAATTTAGTTAATACTATTCATAACCCCCTTTTGGATGGCTAGTTTGGTATGTCGTGGTGCGCTCTAACTAGGTGTTGCATGTAGAGAAAGATATTGAATTACATTAAATAAAATAACTTACTATCAAGTCTTGGGGTGCTTCCTTTTCACTCTATTCATTGTTTTTTATATCTATGTTTCTAATGGAGTTTTATTAGTTTATGGTTGGTCTAGTTGTGACATAGTGCCCTCAGGTGGATGTAGTTGTTCTAGGAGAGGTGGTTGTGCTCTATTGTGTTGTCTATTCTCATGTAGAGAAAATAAAAACACTTTTAATTGGTTAGTGAACCTAATGTATGTTGATTCTTGTATATAATTTAAATCTAGAATAAATTGATAATTAATTGGATAAATGGCTAAAGATGTATGCTTAATAAATCCAATTAATGTTATCATTTTACGGTAATCAAATTGATGTAGATATGAATATTTAATTTAATTGGTTACTGAACCTAATGTATGATGATTATTATTGGTAAAATAATTAAATTCATGTTATACTAATTGTTTAGTTAACTTGTCATAGCTTGTTTCATAGGTATCCCATCATTGGAACATGAGAATAATTAATCAGTTAATTCATGAGGGAATAGAAAGTAGTTGTGTGATAAAAGATAATGTCTTATAGGGCCTGAGTTTTCCACTATCATGTAATGGTCATGTGCCTTTTCTTTTGGTCCTAAGATATCATTGTGTTTGAAGTCTTAATTCCTTGATTTGGGGCCGAGATCCCATTACTATGTTTGTTCTGGGTTCTTGTGATGTTCTCTGGATATGAGACATGTGGTATGTACGGTAGGGAGGACTAGATGTCACATGAACATGGGATGACTGAGCCTAGAGAATTGTTATGGTATGTGGGACAGGGATTCCCAATTATTTGTGGATAAAATTTGACACTTGGAGAGGTTAGTGGCATCAGTTTATGCAAGTGGGTGTTAGGGAGGAAACCAAAGATGACAGAACAAGTTGAAGTCTCATTGTTGGGGAAGTTGGATTCTTGTTGAATATGTTGTTTTTTATCTGCATTAATTTCCCCAATTCTTGAGGTGGAGTATTTTTCTTACCCACCTTCAAAGAAAGATAAAGAGGCATTGGGTATCCCAAATGTTTTTTGGTTATTATCTTATCATGGATGGATGGTTCTAAGTTCATGCTATATATGGAAACAACGCGATGTGTAGTTCAACTAATAACCGTGTTTAGCCCCTTGTGTTTTGTATCTTATAAATTTTTTCCATAATACATAGAAATACGTAATTTGTTAATGATGTGAATAAATAAATAAATTCTTAAACCATGGGTTTGGAGATTACTATGATGAAATTTTGAGGTTATAATTCTAAAGATCCATATACATGGTTTGGTTATGCCTAGAGGGAATGAGAGCTTGTAGTGATTCTAATAAAATTTAATGTATAAAATATTAGTAGTTAATTAATCGTTTTGGAATTAATTAACATAACTGAAACTAAAAAAAGGTATAATTTATCTAGATATATCTTTTTAGATGGTTGGGTGCTTATAAAATATCTAGTATTAACAGTGATATCCAGGAGTCCTTTAGATGCCAGCTGTATTTTAGTCTATGACTAGGTTATTCCTGTGATTCTATACAATATTTTTCCCTATCAATTAGGGAAACTGACAAACTATGGATTCTGAGCCCTGGGGGTGTTTTTCCTAATGTCCTGGTGGGAGGAAAGATGGATAAATACCCCCTTTGGCCTCATTCTATTCTCTTTGTTATTACTTTTTCTGGTATGCATGGTAGTTATTTTTTCCTATATATGTGTGTAGGGGGATGTAATGGCTTCATTTTATTTCAAAAACATTTATTCTAGATATAGATTCCTAAGGGATGCTATAGGTACATCCTGTATGGGATGTGATTGCTAGAGGATCCTTACTCGGTGTATGGGTTGTGAGGGATTGAGGTATAATACCAGACGTTTTATATACTCTATACGAGAAGTGGTGTCTCATGAAAACTACCTAGTTACTTTGGGTTATGTGGATGTGGTGGTTTGTTTCATGAGGTTCATGTTGTGGTGCTTCTACCATGTGTCTTCGGGCAAACCTTGTGGGAGATAGATGGTCATGACGTGTGACATTGGGAAAAAGTGGAAAACTAGTGGTGAAGTGGTAGTGGGGTACCCTTGAATTAATTATTATATAATATTTCCATGTATGTGATACTTGGTGAGACTACCAAGGGTGAGGATGGGAACTTAGTATACCTATTTAGGTGATGAGTTAGTTTCACTTATTTTTCCTTTTTCTTTATCATTCTTTCTTTGGTTTTCCATGATATGCTCAGGGGATTATCCCACTGATTATACTATTATACCCACCCTATATATGTGAAAAACATTTTTCAAATAATTTGGAGAAGGTTGGAGATCAAGATGGTTTCTATTAGCATCTGGGTTGTAGGAACTTTTTTGGATTCATGGTTTCTACTGTATTTACCTTCTTTTGGTACATATAGGTTTATTTTTAGTTGTGGTATTTCTTGAATGACCTTACATTTGATTAAATTTATTTATTTTATATTATAGTATGAGAAGTATTTGGTTGGTGTATATATTATCTCTCTCTTACCCATGGTTTTTTCTTAAAGGGAAAAGTCTCCCATATGAATTTTTATTATACTCAATAAAATTCTCCAACCTGGGGCCCACTGGAGGTGGGACTCGAGGGTCACTCTCTATCTTATCCCTCTATAGCCAATGAAGGATGCACATTTTGAATATGTGTCCTAAGAAAGTGGTATAAGAGGTTTGTTTTATGGATATGATTAAGTTTGTAGTTAGGTATTGGTGAGGGAGAAAGGGTTTTTAGGAAAACAGTGTCAACTAAGTTTAGAAATGACTGTAAACATGGGAGATTCGATGAGACATGGGTATTTGGCCCCCCTATGATCGGATTTATAGACCATTAAAATTACATTATCTTCAAAACTAGGTGGTAATTGTTTCATAGTAGAGACTTAAGAAAGGATCATTCATCATTCTTCTTTGCACCTATGTTTGAATGGGTAGTCCTCTGGAGAGGTTAACCTTAAGCAGGTTGTACTAGTAAATCATCGCAGAGTATAGGTTGACAATGATGACAGATGGAGGAGGACACTACTAGAGTTTAAAAACCATATTCTATAGAATAATGAGTCATCCACTTTTAACGCAGTTAGGGAATACAGGTTTGAGGAGGTTGAGATAGTCTTCAGTTTGATCTGTGCTTAGACGGAGCACTGGGTATCATTGGTTGTGATGATGTTGTGTGGGTTATTGTGGTAGTGGTTTTTCAGGATCCTAGGGGATTTTGAGTATTCAACAGTATCTTCGGTGGAGTTCCAAGAATATTTTAGAGCCAAGATTCTATCATCAACAACAAATGTGTCCAGTTACTAGGAGATTCTTACCCTTCGTCAAGGGAGCTCTAGTGTCTGAGTGTTTTGAATTAGTTTCAAGAACCTTTTGTGATATGATTTGGACCTATTTTCAGTTTTGGAGGACAGTGCCTAGTATTTCTTGGAGGGTTTTCCCTTAGAGATCATGTTACAAGTCACCTTGTTTATTTTAAATACATATATCAAGGTGTTGGAGAGATAAGAGGTCATCAAGACAATATTATCAAGAATTAGATCGTCTGAAGAGGTGAGTTTCCAGGATTCATCATGAAATATGGTTGTGGTTCGTTGTTCTCAAGGTTTAGTGATGAATAGACTTTTTTTATCTACTAGTAGGTCACATCCATCATCATCTTGTTTTTCCAGGGGAAGCGGCTGTCATGCATATACCAAATGATTAGAAACATTTTTTTCTTGTGTATATAGAGTTCATTAGCGGTGAGAGTTCCCGATCTTTTTGAGTAGTCTGTGTGCACCTGTTGTTTAGCTTTTGGTTCCTCCATTGATGAATTTCCAGCTACGGCATTAGTAGGTAGTTTCTCTTGTTTGGGTTCAGCTGAGAGAAAATGTGGAATATAACGGATAGCCATAGGATACTCCCTGTCCTTAGAGAGAAGAGTATAACTATGGATGTGGTCATCTATAGGGTCCGAGTGTCTATGGAGAAGGTCAATCTCATCTTAACACTTTATCATTGTTGGATCTAGGGGAGCTACATGTCGTATAAGGTACTCTTTTCTTGTTTTATACTTTGGTGTATACGTTGATTCATTTAGGAGTGATACGCTCCTTCATATCACATTCCTTTTTCAATGATTTTGGACATGATGTAAAGAGGCATCATGTTCCCAGGGCATTGACTATGCTAGTTGGATGTCGAGTAGAGTTGTTTACTGATTTTAGAGACTATGATCCAGTGTTGGGGAAGCACAACCATTGGGGGATATATCCCTTTTTATGGATACAACCATATTATTTCATCCTTGGAATGGATTTCCTATTTTTATTAGAGACTATCATGGACTTATTTAGGAGGATGGTTGTTCTCTTCAATGTGGATAGAGAGCCAACAATGTTCATTAGCAAGTGAGACCCTCAGATGGGTCAAAGGTGTGTTCTTTACTTGTCGTCCACAACGGGTGATATGATTCTGAGTTCATTAGAAGTTCATTATTTAGCTTTTCCCAGGGTCATGGATGAGTACCATTATGTCATTCCAGAAAAGGTTGTTGTGTTACCCCCTGAACGAGAGATCTAATTTTGGATTGAGTTATATCTATACATGTATCATATCTCCATGTCTCCGTATTGGATGACACCTATTGAGTTGTGAGAGCTATGTATATAGATTTATGGTATGCATTAGTGTGGTTTTATTTGTCCAATTGTGTCATGGTGGGGTGCACCAGTTTTTTTCGTGATGAATGATGATGGAAGTTTGTGGTTTTGTATCGATTGTCATCACATCAACCAAGTGATAATGAATAAACACTATTCTAATCCATGTATTGATGATTTATTTGATATAATAATGGGTAAAATGTTTTTCTCAAAGATGTATTTGCGGTTATGAAATCATTAGATGTGGGTAAAGGATGGGGATATTATGAATACTACTTTAAATTTTCTTCAGGGGCATTATGAGTATGTTTTGATGCCATTTGGTGTGACAAATTCTATACATGTTTTAACGAGGTTAATGAAAACTATAGTTTTTGATATCCTGGATATTTTCATGGTTTTTTTCATCAATGACATCCTTGTGTACTCATCATCTAAGTGAGAGATTGCAAGTGATTTACATATTGTTTAAGGATTTATTCACTGTGATAGGCTATTTGGTATGTTTTTAAATTCTGATTTATGCAGTTAATAAGTCTGTTTCATGGGGAATATTTTTTCATATCATGTATTATTTTTTGATCCTTTAAAGATAGAAGAAGATGTGTCTTGTGCATCCCCCAAGACAATAGGAGTGCTGCAAAGTGTTATTTTTTTTATAGGCTACTATAAGAGGTTTGTAGCTGATTTCTCTTAGGTTGAATCACCTCTAACAACATTGACCATAATTTATTAATCATTAGTATGGATTGATATGTGTCAGTCTGATTTGAAGTATCTAAATGAAATGTTGGTATGTTCTCTAGTTCTTTTCATTCCAATATAAGGAGTTTAGTTCGAGGTTTTCTGTGACACTTCATGTATTTGGTTGGGATATGCTTTAATGCATTAAATATCGGTTATTTCTTATGGGTATCGGTAGTTACATCACCATGATAATAACTATACCACCCATGATATCGAGTTGGAGGTAGTGTTATTTTTCCTTGATGTTTTGGAGACATTTCCTAATCGGTAATCTCTTTATGGTATTCATTGATCATAATGTCCTAAGGTATGTTTTTTCCCAGCATGACATAAACATGTGTTAATGTCAGTGTACTGAATTATTAGGGGATTTTGACTTCAAGAATTTATATAAATCCAAAAAGGAAGTGTTTTCACTGATGCGCTAAGGAATAAGTTGTGTAGTGATGCAGTCCATGAATCCGGGGATCCCTAGAGAGTGATGGAGGAACATTCATCTTTTCACCTAGATATGGGTGAATATTGGGGAAGAGGTTGCAAGTTTTAGATGATGGTGCAGTCATATCTAATGGAGATGGTGTATAGGTGATAGTTACTAGATCTTGAGGTCGAGGTTTGGAGACACCGATTTGTTTGTGGAAATTCCCCTGATGGTTGGACTGAATATGAAAAATACCGTGTATTGTTTTAGGGAAGTATTTTAATTCCATTGGTGATTAATCTGTTGGTTCATAGAGATTTCCATAGATAACCAATATTGGATCATCCTATTGTGATGAATATGTATAAAGCCTTGAGATAACTATTTTGGTGTCTTATATTGAATCCAATAGTTGAATAGTATGGGTCTCTATGTTTGGTATGCTAAAAGCTGAAAGTCAACCACCGTGTTCCATGTAGTCTTCTCCTTCTATTAGATGTTCCTCATTGGAAGTGAGAGGACACCTTAATGGAATTTGTTACTTTTTTTCCTCGAGCTCAAGGAGTCCATGATTCAATATGGGTGTTAGTGGACCATTTAATGAAATCATCCCACTTTATAGATATCAAGGAGTCGATCTCAGTTGAGGTTTTGTTGAGGTAATATCTAGATGAGGTGGTGAGACTACACAAAATCCCAAGGATGATAATTTCATATTTAGATCCCCATTTTACCTCCATAATGTGGAGAGGTATCTGGCATTATTTTAGTTCTCAGTAATTCTGTATCACTTCTTTTCATCCATAGATGGATGGTCAAATAGATAAGATCATCCAAACTCATGAAAACAAGTTGTGTTCTTATGTCCTGGATTTTGGAGGTTCATAGGAGAAGAACCTTCTCATGGTAGGGTTTTCTTAAAACAATATTTTTCACTTCACCATCGATACGACATCATTTGAATCCTTGTATGTATGACCTTACCATTCCCTATTGTGAGGTACTGGGGTTAGTGATTCAACAATTCTCTAGCAAGAATTGGTACAGAATATGATAGATATGGTTTAGGTGATTTATGAGAGAATGAAGGTAGTTTAGGATCGTCAATATACTATGATTATCATTAGATGATACATTTGGAGTTTATCATGGGGAATCAAATATTTTTTTGTTTCTCCCCATTAAGGGTAGTAAATGTTTGTTCATGGGAGTAATATTTCTCCCTGGTTTTTTTGGCCTTTCAAGGTGTTTTCTCTTATGGAAGCCATAGATTATTGGGTTGAAATTCCCCCATATATGTGCTGGATACATGATCTTTTCAGGTTCTGAAGCACCATTGTTCTCTTCATGAAGACTCTCACACCATCGATTGGGGAGAGATAAATGTTGTAAATGATGCTCCCTTCGATGAGAAACCTATAGATATCTAGAACCTCCAAGAGAAGGTGTTTCATGGGCATGTTATACCCTTGGTTCTTGTCTTGTGTTGGGATGGGGATTTGGATATGAGTACCTATGAACGTGATTCATAGATACGAGCTCAGTACCCCAAGTTGATTAATATTAAGATCTTATCTTATAACACTATTTGTTTGTTTGTTGTAGACCATTTCTATTTATGAGATTGATTTTTCATGTTGTTTTCTGTGTTGTGATCCCTCTTGAGATGTGCTTCTCACAGGATAATGTCTAACAGTTAGTTGTGGTTGTTGCGTGGTTTTGGGAATGTTCCTCTAGTGAGGTGGTGAGCTCCTGCGGTGGATAAATCTTTATGAGTTATATCATGGGGTGGCTGTTCATATTACACTTTTCTATTCCTATAGGTTGGTTTTTCTATATCGAGGACTAGAATTTTTATATAGGTATTTGATGTAAGGGCCCAGATCCATATGGATTGACCCTTTATATGTTTTTAATCATAAAACTGCTTAGAGGTGGCTCAAAGGGATTTTTGAGAAGTACAATTGTTAAAAACTGGATGCAGGTTGGTTACACATAATGTAACATAATTTCACTGCATGAAGTTTGGTTTCACAGCTTGTCCTCGAATATTTCATGATGTTAAGTATTTTAAATTGTCTAAAGAGTGATTCTCGGTTTAAAATAAATCATTGTTTGAAAAATAATATAAATTTGTGAGGCGACATGTCTTTTGACAGAAAATAGCCACGATGCATGACACAACATGAAAGAGAATTTCATGTTGTGTAATCCCCCACATCTGTATGTTTTAAAAATGATTCAGTCTCATGGATTTTCACAAAACCTATGGGTGAAGCACTACCTATCGACACTAGATGACTCGGTCGTCCCCATATTCAATGTTTGGGGATTCCACTACGCTATATTGATTACCTACATTCCTCCTTCAATGTCTAGTTATATGTATTTGATCTGAGGTAGTTTCTACCTCTTTTTGTGGTTCTTAAATCCGTTTAATCTTGTTCCTTCTTTACACGCTATGGTTCATGATATCCACGATTCTAATGGAATTTTCTTGTTTTTAGGTGGGTGTGGATGTGTCGAAAAATCCTCAGGCATATGTAGTTATTGAGGGAGAGGTGATCATGATATGTTGTGTGCTCTTTTCTCATGCAAAGAAATTAAGAATCATTTTGAGGTAGGGGATTGGATTGGTCTCTATTTTATATTAAATTATATTGATACATGATTTAGCCCATTGTATCTCATTAAAAGTGACCTAATAATTACTTGAACTCGTTTAGATAATTGGTATCGATTGTATTGTGATGTTATTGCTTTATATCCTGATAACGGTTTGGATCTTGATTTTATAGATAGTGTGATATCAATTTTTTTCCTGGTATAACATGTAGTTCTTGATGGAAATGGTATATAATGTAAAGTACTAATTAATTGATAGTTAACAGGTTAATTGGTTTAAGAGGCATGTTTAATAAGTCTAGTTGTTGTTATTATTTTATGTTAATCAAATTGATGCTGATATGCATGTTTAATGGAATTTGTTAATGAACATGAAGCATATTCTTTCTTCATGATAATGTAATTAATGGTATGTTAAATTAATTATGCAGTTAATTTGTTATAGCTTATGATAGCTTGTTTATTAGCTTTCCAATAGTTGATACCTATGAATAATGAATCTATTCATTCAAGATGGAATAAGAACTAGTGTTTTGATAAAACATAATTCCTTTATAGGGCATGAGTTTCTAGTATACTGGTAAAGGCCTAGTGCTATGTGATTTGTAGCCTTGATAACTTATTGTGTGTAAAAGATAAATATCTTACATTGGGTCAAAGAAGTCGTTTTTTTGTTTTTCCCCACTTCTAGTGATGTGATCTTGATATGAGGCTAGTGGCATGTTGGGAAGGAGGTCTTAATGTGACATTATCCTAGGATGGCTGATTTTGGTTGGATATTGTGGTATATGAGGTAGGGGCTAGGTTTTATGGAGTAATTAGACACCTTTAGTTAAAATATTCATTGATTTAATAATGTGGGTGTTAGGGATGACAGTAAAGCTAATTGAATAGGTTGAATCGAGGATTACTCATTGATTTAGAAGTTAGATACTCGTTTTATCTGTTATTTTTTTCTCTTCTTTACATTCCCCAATGCATGAGGCATATGGTTTTTTTACTCTCCTAAAAAGAGAGGAAATGATGGGGGTTAATCCGCATGCTTTTTTTTATATTCTTATAGTTTTATGGGTCTACTCTCTAAATATATGTGTAAAATACTCAATGGGTTGCTCATTTACTCAGCATGGAGAGATACTTATATTTGGAATCAATTAATGTTTTCCCAGAATACATAGAAATATTTAAAGTGGTATGGTTGTGAATAAATTGATAAATATTTAACCCATGGGGTTGGTGCTTGTTGGGATGAAATGCAGTGGTAAATATTCTGAGAAACTGTGGGCTCAGTTTGGTTATCCCTAGAGGGAATGTGAAATTGTTGTGATACTAATGAAATGTAATGTGGAAAATGATAATGGTTAATAAGTGGTCCAAGAATTAATTTACATAATGTAACTTAATCTATCTCATTATATGGTTGTGTAGATATAGGATATCCAGTCCTAGCAGTGGTAGTCAAGAGTCCGAGAGATGTTAGCTAGAGTTGAGTCTATGAATATTTTATAACTTATGTGTGGTTGTGAGATGTATTATATCTTTAAATTTATTAATTTCTATATACTACTCCACGTTTTCAGTTAGAGAAACTGACACCTTGGGGATTCTGATATGTAAGGGTTGTTTTCCTAAACATCCGGATGGGAGGACGTATCGTTGACTACCCCCTTCGGCCCACCCTCTTCTCATTGTAGTTACCTGTGATGGTATGCATGATGGTTATTTTTCCCCATATATGTGTGTATAGGGATATAATTGATTATTCTTATTTCACAAACATATATTCAAGATATAGTTTTTTAAGGTATATTATAGTTACAACTTGTATGGGATGTGATGGCCTGAGGATCATTATTCGGTGTATGGTTCGTGATGGATTTAGGTATAATATTTGAAATTTTATATACATTATATGAGATGTGGTGGATACCAAAATCTACCTGGATAATTTGGGTTGTGTTCATGTGGTTGTGTGTTCCATGTGTTTCATGTTATAGTACTTTACCTAAGTATCATTGGGATAGCCTTTTGGAGTGAGATGTTCAAGATGTGCGATGTTGGGGAAAAGTGGTAAACTAGTGGGGAAGTGGTTTCAAGTTAGCCTTGATATAGTTTATTATATTATATTCTATTTTATGTGATAATTTGTGAGAGTATCCATGGTGAGGATGGGAACATAGTATACATGTTTAGATGGTGAGTTAGTTTCACTTGTTGTTCACTATGAATTAGTATGTTTTCGTTACTTTTGCATGAGAGGATTCCATGAGGATCATAATATGTTTACTGTTATACTCAACCTATATATTTATAAACTATTTTATAGGTCGATTAGAGTAGTATGGATATCATTATGGTTACTACTAGCTTTTGGTTAGTATGATTTGTCTTTGATTTTTGGTCATTATCATCTTTAATTTCTTTTCGCACTTAGATTTTTTCCATTCAGTTGTAGTATTTCTTGAACGACCTTACATTTGTGTACATGGTTTTATTTTATATTATATTCTGTGTAGGAGTAGTTTTGAGTCTATATTATTTATTTCTCTTTCCCATGTGTTTCTCTTAGATGTTAATTCTTCACATATTCATTCTTATTATTCCCTAGGATCTAGTAGCCCACCTGAGGCCCATTAAAGGTTGGACATAGGGTCAATATATATCTTCTCCCTTTACCAACCCAGGAAGGGTACCCATTGTGGGGAGGGGGACATTATATTAATAATAAGAATAATTATATTATTTTAATGTTCTAAATGTTCACAATCATAATTTAAGAGTGAATAATAAATAATGTATAATATATCAAAAACTAAAAATATCACATTTGTGGAAATAATAGAAATCAGGTATGCACTGGGCATGATCATGTTTCTTTGACTATGAAGATGGTAAGGAATGGTTAATAATTTTATGTTATTAATAAGGTTATAGAATATTAATAACTGAAATATCCCTTCTAAAACATCCATTAAAGGTGGTGATGAAAAATCAAGCATGTTGTTTATAGAGGGAGTAGTCTGTATGTGGGCTTGAAAACATTTTTATTTTTTAATGAAAAAGGTAAAGGGTATTTAATTATTATTACATCAACATAATAAAATTTAATTATTTTATTAATACTTATTTCATTATAATAAAAATAATAAAATATATCATAATGATGTAGAAGGAAGAAAATTATTAAAGAAAAAAAAAGTAATTATGAGTTTTTAACTTTATCTTTGTCAAACTCCTTTATAAAAATGGTTAACCATTTTTTGGGTGGTATTTAGTAAATACATGAACCACTTGGATGTTTATATTAATTCATTAATCTATTTTGGATGATTTTCGTATGAACTACGTGTATTTTTTAGTGAGGAGAAGTTATGCGGTGAATTCTCCCTTTACGAGTAAAGAGACTTGAATTTTTGTAATAATATAAAAAATTCTCTATTTGACTGGTAAATGGATACAATATTGATCAATAATGTGGTGTATTAAGGGGATTGTTTGATAAATCTACAAAATTCATTTTCCCACATGTTTTAACTTGTTTTAAGTATTTTCTAGTAGATTGTTCACTTTTAACATTTTTTGTCTTTTATTGTAGTAACAAATTTTTTCCCATGTAGTATTAATTTAGAGACTAAAAACATAATGGTATTTATTACAGAGGTTTTACCTAAGGATTAGAAATATGATAATAATTTTTTAGAATAAAAATTATAAGGGTGATTAAAATATAATTATAATATTATCCAACATAATGTGTAACAACCAGTTTTTTAAATGTATTTTTACACCTAATGTTATTTTTATGAAATAAATATCAATTTTATTTATATTGTTAACATTAATTAGTATATTATTTACTATGATATATTTATGAGTATTTAAAAGAAATCAAAAACCCAATTTCACCTAGTTCAAACCTAATTATATGAAAAATACTAAATATCGATTTTATTAAAATTGTGTCACTATATTTGAAATGTTAAACATCAGTACTCTAACATAATAATAATATTTTTAAAAGGAAATAATTTCAATCTAAATATAATGTTTTTATCATGATGATTTTTTATGTTATAGTGTTATACTTACTTCTTCATAAAGTCATAAAACCAACTTTTTTTGTTAAAACATTATTTTTCTATATTTTGTTAAAAAATAATATCAGAAAAAATCTAAGAATTCCCATTAAGTAGACATTGTAATTATAAATACCGAACTGATTTTAATGTGTCCAAATTAAAATATAAATGTTTTATAGTATCACTTTTAACAAGAAACATAAAAAATATAATGAAAAATTGTTTTCATCCAAAAATACATTTTTAATATTAATTAATGTCATTCTTATTTCCTAAAAATTATTCACTAAATTTCTATTGATATATTTCTATTTTAAAAACTAGGTTTGTCAATAAATTATCTAGTTTATTAAAATAAATTTCATAAAATATATTTTTTGGAAAACGTTTTTATCATAAAATGATCTTTTTAGTTACTTAGTTGTGCTAGTTGAATTTAACCAGAGTATTTGTATAAAAAGTGACATTTATTTTTATTTTATTACTTAATTTATATGTTGGATACCTCTATTTATACTCACAAAATTAAATGGATACATCTTGAAATTTATATAATTTTTTGTGGTTATTTTTGGTTCGGTGTTTCATGTGGAGAATGAAATCAATCACATTAGGTGTTAATGGGGAAATTTTTTCAAATATTAATTTTCTATGATTAAATATAAGTTATGGTAATCAATAATATATTTTCACCACACAACTTAGAACAAATTATATGGACTTTTTTTTAATTTTCCTAATGGAATAATTTACATTGATTTTGAATGAGGATTGATTTATGCATTTTCATCTTATAGTGTACTTGAATAATTCATAATTTTTAGTTACATATTTTTCATTATATTTATGTTTTTGAAAAAATTAATGTCATTTTCAAAAAGTATTAAAATATTTTAAATTAAGGATACAAGGTTTTTATAAATACTAGACTGAGTTATGGATTGACTTGTGTGGCGTTTTTTAGGGTTGAAACCACAAAAATTATAATGTATAAATCACATATTTATTTAGTATCATAGTATGTATAATAAAAATATATTACACGAGGAATCTGTTATGGATTAAATTATATGAAAATTTTATTTACAGTTTTCCAACATATTCCACACATTCTCTATGTGTGGACATTTCTTTATATACACACATATAAATAATATTTAAATTACATAACTCATATATATATAGTTCATAATTAGTTTGGATTAAAATAGATCGAATTTTCTTAGATTACATGAAGAGGATTTAGATTTGATGGATTTAGTTTGGGATAAATATCAAATCATTTCATCCATACTAATCCATGTTTTTAATTTTTTATTCTTATTAGTATTTCATTAAACTATTATTTAAGAACACATTATTTAATATACATGAATTAATAAAATATGAATTCAATATTATGGTAAAGGTGAAGACTCTAGATTGAGAAATTTTAGTTAGAAATAACAAATCCCTCCATTAGTTTAAAATTTTCCAATACAAATTTTATATAATATTTATGTTTTATATTTATTAATGAAATATATGTCATACTAGAAACAAAAACCAAAAATAATGAAATAAACATCGTTATTTTGGAAAATAATTGAACCTATGATGATTTAATGTCCAATTATATAACAATTATCTCTGAATATTTTGTGATTAGTTATTTTTCATACAATAATTTTTTATTTTTAAACAAAAAATCACACATTAGGTACATTAAAATGAATATAAAAATTAATGATTCAAAAAAACAAGGTTGAGTAAGGATTAAAAATACTGATAAATAAGTAAAATAAATAAATAAATATATCCATCAACATGTGGCCTATTATTGGTTTTTTTAATAATTTTTAATTTTTACACACACAAACATATATGAAAACACACACACAAGAATCCAGAATTTACATAATGAATGCATGATGGGAACCCATATACATATAATGAATATTAAAGAAATAAATTAAATTTAATTGTCCTTTATAATGTGAATTTATTTTTTTCATTGGGATGACCATGTTACCTTTATCTCATATATTGTTTGTTGGGAATGAGGTTTTATTGGTTTGAACCAAAACATGTTTATAGAACCCCACCCACTTTTTGAATATTGATTTTATTGAGATGGAGACAATATTATTTTTACAATCCTTTTTCTAGGTCTAAATCATAAAAGGTGGATTTGTGTATCCTACACGACATATATCCACTTTTTATTTTATCATTTATTGTATCATTACTAAAATATTTTAGTATATCAAATACATGATTCACATAATAAAATACCTCTTTAGTCGAATAATTAGGAGTATATTAAATTTAAAATTTATTAACATCCTCACTCAAATATATATAACAAAAATATGATGAGAAATCCATTATATGAGTTTGAAATTAGTTTCAAGTATAATTTTATAAAAATAATATAGCTAAAAAATGTGTTACTCATCCTATATTAATCCTTAATAAAATATCAACATGATTAAAGTTCATTAAAATTAATAATTTTTAAAAAAATATATCCAATAAAAGTACTTAATCTTTAGAAATAGATATATCTAAATAATTTTTATATGGTAGTTTCCTATATTATGGAAAATAAATATCAAATAATTATTTCCCATCTAAATTAAGAATATTTATAGCATTATTGGCAGATATGATTAGAATAGTCTATAAAAATAATTACCCTAAACTTCATTATTTATTAAACTATGATATCTCAATCGAATAAATTCATCCTTATTTAGATACAATAATATGTACATGTAAGATACAATATCTGTGATTGTGGGCATTATACATCCCAATAATTCTAAAAAAATTTAAATATATCCAATCATAAAAAAAATGAAATAAAATAATGAAAGGTGACTAAATTATTAAACATTTTTTAATATAGCACTATAATGATGTAATCTTTCATATAAAATGGTCCGAAAAAATTCAATGTTACATATAGAGTCTGTCTAATTAGTTTCCCTATCTTGTCCATATAATATTAGGTTATCATGTTTGATCAATAAATAATAATATTCTTATGATAACCCACTATTGATTCATATAATGAATTTCTATAAGGTTTTGAATGTGTTGTTTTTTGTTCGAAAATGAATAAAACATTAGTAAGATTTTATTAGGGAAATATTTCTATGTTATGTAATTTAAATTTTTATATGATGATTTCTTATATATATTGATTTTTATTTGTAATTGATATTATTTTTTAGGAATCACTTGTGTATCATATCATTATGGTTAAACAACCACATCTTAATTTCCAAAAATAATTAATTTTCTCAGTAATTTAATTATCACTAAAATAAATACAAATATTACATAAAATATAAATATAATATTGTTTTAATGGTCGTTAATATATTCTATCAAATAGTTTTTTTCCTATAATTTAAACATATTTAGTATGTCAATTATGTTAAAAATAATTAATAAATAAATCTTAAAAATTTTGTAATAAAAAAAAATGAAAAAACCTATTTGAATTAGATACCATGTCACTTTAAATTAAAAAAAATTATTTTCTAACCCAAACACAATACTTATTAGCCTCGTATAATAATTTTAATAGAAAATAAATTAAGGTGAATTTCAATCTACCCCATGGGTAAAAGTTTTAAATTTATGAGTTTAGAAAATAAATAAAACAACAAAACTTGTACATAAATCGTAAATAGATTTAAATTATAAAAACATGTGTAAATTGTAAAAGGATTGGTTTTTATTATTTTATTATTGATTGTGTTTCATAACCTCTATTTCATAAAATTTATCAATAACAGTTAACGTATGAGGTCAATGTTGTCATTGGAAACATTTTTCACTTAAAAACTCATTAGACCGTGACTTTCTTGGGAAATAGGATGTTGGGGTGAAGCAATATTGGTTATAAAATAATAATAAAACAATGAAATAAAATGTCGAATAAAATTATACTCAAATAAATAGGGGTATATGGTATAAGATGTTTATATTATATTAAGAAATGTCATGTAATTTTTGGAGGCTACCATTATATTATTTTTATTGGTGGTGTTGTATATCCTTGAATAAACAAGAGATATAAATATACAATTAAAAGTAATTTGTAAATATTATTTTCATATTTTTATTGTTTTATTATCCTCTTCTCCAAATGATGCATGATTTATGCTTCGTTACTCCAAATTTCTAGATTGGATCAATTGGAATGATGTATATTAAAATATATTTAAAATAAAATGACCCATGGTAAAATGGATCATAATTTAAATAAAAATAAAATTTAAAAAAATTCATTCTTATAAGTGATATGGGTGTTGAAAAAAATTGTCCCATGTGAGATAGACATCTATATGTGTTAAGTAGATAATGTTTTGCATGTGAGGAATCTATATTTTTATATGATAAATCAATACTTTAATTGAATAGATTAGAACATTAATTGATTATAATGAGTGAAGTACGATTTAGAAGGACATTAAATGTTACTTTATATATTTATAATTAATTCTGTTAGTGGAACCATTTTATTAGAAATAAATAGATTCATATTTTATATGAATGTACATTTTAGTTAAATTTTTTAATATATATATGAAGAAATAATTATTGTATATCATTTAATAATATGTATTACTAAAATGGATAATTTATTGAGAAGAATTTATTTCTATATCTCTATAGTGGACATTAAAATAATATCAACGATAAAATATTTTGAATTATGTTTTTTAAAAAATGGTTTTTGAAGAAAGTTAAACTAGGTTATGTAATGGATAATTTGGATTCAAATATGTCATAGGAATTTATTATGAAATAATCTATTGTGTATAAAGCCACAAGATCATGGATTTTATCTAGAGGAAGATAAGATAACTCAACGTTCAATAAATTATAATTAATTTTGGAATGGGATAATCGAATAACTTATTGAATATCTGTATGAAAGAGTATAGATATTTAATAACAAAAAACGGGTTAAAGTATGAATAAGGATTTAAGAAACATCAATGATGATAATGATAGAAAATATGTATATGTGGAAAATTAGTGAAATTGATTCCTCATTATATATAATTATATTTTTATTATTTTCACCCTTGTAAATGATTAATCAATTTTCTAGATACCGAAAAATTATTTATCATTCATGAAGAAGTGCACAAAGAGATAAGAATTGTGTGTGATCCTTATTTGGTATGATCAGTACTTCGGGTAACCAACCATGAATATCATCAATAAAATTTAATTCAATGTTATAATATATTCTCCACTCTGAATGAGAGGAACTCTAATATTCAAAATCCTTTACAAAGATCTACCATAGAAAACTAGTGTAAAAAAATTAAACAATAATAATAAAAACCCAATTTCTCCCAACCAATAAGAAAACTATAAAAAATTTAACGAATGGAGGATCAATGAAAAAAATTGTGGTCCATTTAATGTGAAATAAATCATCAACAAAGATTATCAATGGATAAAATGATCCATTTTTATGATCATTAGTCTAAACCATTTGAGTTATATAACAAGTGTAATATGATGTTAAAAAAATTTCACCAACAAAATTCATTAATAGGTTATATAGAAGCTGGTCATATTGATTCCCATGAGAAAAAACAATAACCTCAGTAAGGAAAATATAACCATGGATAGTAGATGATTCTTAGATGATATTGGAACCCGTTATTAAAAGTTACATGATTAAATTTTCTATTTAGATACAAAAAATGTGAAACCACTATATTATCCCTCATAAATTATTAATCAAGTATTTTAACAAACAGATACCAGTATTATTACAATCCAAACATATGATATGATTGATTTATTCAATGTATGATACTTTCAACCACTATCAAATAATTTATATATTTGAGTCTGCTTTTAAATTAATATGGATGTAAATATGACATGATCATTTCTAACTCTTTACAGCACTAGAATTGTTTCATATGGTTGATATTCAAATATTTACATACTACAGAACCACTGACTTGATTGAAGAAAAATAGTGAGAATTATATTTAATTAAGTGGATAATATCACTATATTTTATAATATATAAAGCCTATATATTCCATTAAAAATGATGTTACATCTTTAAATGATCTCAGATATGGTATGTATCAATCATGTTGAAATAAATGTAAATTAAAATTTTTACTATTAAAAAAAATAAGACACCAAAGTAACCTTATTATAAACTAATTTAGTTATCTATAATATATATGTTAAAAAAATTATAATATTAATTTAATAATTTTGGAAGATAAGAGAAAATAAATAAAATATGATGATAGAAAACGTAAATATCACAATCCTCAAACAACATGAAAACTACCCTCAAAATATTTGAAATGAAATCATGAAATAGATAAGCGTATAAGACACAATATTATATAAAGTTGTTCCTAGAGAGAATATGACTAATAAATCATCATTGAACTTAAAAAATTATTTCATTAATAGGAATTTATTTATGAAATACATTTACAAAATCAGAGTATTAAGTTATTAGTGGAAATTTTTTTTTAGATTGATTGAACAAAAATTTCATCAAGGATTTGATATTGTGTTTCAGATATATATATGGGAAAGACACTAGAAAACTATTATGGGCAAGGACTATGACAAAATTAATTTGTTGAACCCAAATATAGTAATTTTGGAATTTTTTATAATAAACATAACTTGTAATTAGTGGTTTTTAGTGGTAGAAATATATACTATCTAATGATTGGATGTGTCAAGAAGGAGGATACAATTCCAAAAATTATCTTACAAAAGATTAAAATAAAACTTTGTATTATCTACTTCTTTAGTGTCATGCAACAATAGAATAATATGACTTAGATTATGGATATAGATATTCTGTGATATACTATCCTGACATGAAAGTGGAATTGGAACATAAATTATGAGAACATCTTGCACCAAACATTCATAAAAATAAACTACATTTATCAAAGATGAATTCTTTCCAAAAATCATCTATATTTACAATGAATATATGCTATGCTTCATGAATATGTGACTACTTATTTATAGTGTTCAATTAGAATGTGGTAGGTGATTGAATCTTTTGAATGAAAATATTGTTTTTCATTAATATATTTCCCATTGTGGAAAATCATGTCAAAATTATAAGGATATAAAAATTATAATTAGTTCTATTACCAAAAAAATTAAACATCACACCATGATAATGATCACTATGCCACAACCTATCTGATAGTTGGTGTAAAAATTTATTGAAACCAACCAATAAGTCCAAAATGATGGTGTTTGGTTGAGATATATTTAAAAAATAAAAATTCAACTAATATTTATGGAATCGGACTAAAAAAGGTTTCAGGGTTTATTGGGATGACCTTTATATATTAAAATACTGTTAAATAATAGATATTTAACCAGATAAGATCTAATAATTGAATTTAGAGTAGAGTAATACTGTGATGGTTATATTTCTTAATTTTAATTTTAATATAAAATTCATATATAAAAGTTGGAAGAACTGATATTTTGAAAGAACAAAATAAATAAAATATTTAGAATATTAGGAAAAAGAGAATATAAGATAGTAGTTTCAATGTCAATAGTAAATATTGGACATTATAGTGAGTTATTACGAAATATAATATCATTATTGATCTGTTTTTAGATGATCGTTTTTTTCTATGAAAGATTGTGTAGACTAGTGATATTATTATAAAACAACATAAAATAGACCCTATATTATTTAGTGTAATTTTATTCATGGTTAACTTTTTTGTAACAATGAGTATGTCATCATTCTCGTTATTTTGTCTATAAAACCCCAACATGGGTTAATTGGATAAGTGACCCATGTTTAACACCACATTGATGGGTAAAAAAATGAATGAATTTAACATTAAAAACTTATAAACAATGTAGAAAAAGCAAGAAAGATAATACTTAAACATGATTCATATAACAACAAGAAGAAAATTATAAACAAAAAAGATAAAAACAGGACTATACTATCAAGTCACCATGTAACCATCCATCCCCACAAATCCATCCCAATATTAAGGACAAAACAAAAAAAATAATTCGATAGTCTACACAATTCCTTTCTCTTTACAAAAGTTATATAAAATAGAATAAAAACCTCCCAAATGAAATATAAGGGTTTTATCACAAATCCCATTAGAATATCATGAATTAATCTTAAAAAGTCTTAATTATAAATAATTTTCTAGATAAAACTTTTAAAAACCCCAGTTTACAAATAATTTTTCTAATATAAATCCATTTTATAAATTATCATTTGCTTTTTCACAAAAAAAAGAGATTTTCATATTAAAATAAAATGGAATGTGGGGAATACATGTCAGATAGAATTATAGAATAATCTAAAAAATCCATGGATAAACCATATGATAGACATATTAAAAAATAACCCAAAAATATACCATCATGTGAATGATCAAGAATAAATGATAAGGCACCCCATTTTGGATCTAACCTATAGGGATACATTCTATACATGAAATTAAATCCCAAATATATAAGTAAATTTAATCTAACCCCTATAAAATCTAATGTAAATACAGACACTAATGTGAAATAACAACTCAAGTGGTATTACACAACATAAATTGAAAATTCGATTTCTTGATGCACCCAAGGCTACCCAATGTGCTATGTTATCTAAAATACCTTCAAAACCTGATATCATGATTAACAAAATATTTTCACGATATAAGTAATATCATTTATGCTTGAAACACATTTTAAAACCAAAACCAAAATTAGATAATTTCATTTAACACTTGGTTTGCCCAATAATATTTTTAATGAAATCCCACTATTAAAACATGAATCTATTTAAAAATCCACCATGACGATAAATAGAAACATTTTATTGAATAAACCAAAGGAAATTACAATAACACAATTAAATTAATGATTTAACCGTTTTTATAGGGATACCTAACACATGAACAGAGGAAAAAATATCAACCATTGAAAATTATGATTGGAAAAAAGTAGATTGATCTTCACAAATTAATATCCACTTGAAACATAGTCACACCTATCTAAAACCTCTTTGATCTCGCATATTGGTCCCATGAAATTAGAGTATAATAGATCTATAAATCATCTACAAGGAAAATAAAAAAATACAAAAAATTATATATACCTCAAAGATATACATTAATAACGACCCAATTCTGTCATGAATCCAATGTAATAAGCCACTAAGGAACTGAGGAAGGTTTATTTAGAGAATAATTAGTATTAGAAAGAGATTAGACATAAAAAATCAAGAGAAAGTGGGTAATTTCAATCTTTTTGAATTC
Source organism: Viscum album (assembly GCA_963277665.1). Classification (NCBI taxonomy): domain Eukaryota; kingdom Viridiplantae; phylum Streptophyta; class Magnoliopsida; order Santalales; family Viscaceae; genus Viscum; species Viscum album. The sequence goes on from OY728164.1 coordinate 237,023,728, forward strand.
TTAGAGGGTCACACGTGGTTATGAAAACCATTGAACAATCGTGCATCACCTATATCCTTTGATTGAAAGGCCCACATTGTCCTATATATTGACATCAATTTTTTTTAAAACATTTCTCAAAATGTGTGACACCACTATAAAATCACTCAGGCCCCACATAGTTTCCATTATGAGCCTCATGGTTTTGTTTTCATGCTTCATGGTTTAACTAGCAGTGAAAAACACCTCTGTAATGTCACATGGTCAAATCACATAGTTTTTACATGGTTAGTTATAACCTTACTCTAACTGTGCTCCTGGATAATAATTTCCAAAATTTATATACATGGACCTTGTTCACAAAAAACCAATAAAATGAACCCAAAGGAATAAAAAAATAATACATATGAGCTGTAGGGTTTCACAACTCTCTCCACTATGAAATATTTCTATCCTCAGGTAGTGATGAAGATTCATAAAACCAAAAAAGATAATGCCTCTTGTTCTTCATCAATAACACCCAATCCCATGTCTTATTGTTTTCCCATCCATACTACCATGTACACAGAATATGGGAATTTCATTATAGCGCATCATCTTTTATGATCAATCTATAATTTAAACCAGTTACTCAACCAAAGTTGTATCGACATCAAGATCAACATCCTCCCACTCTATCATATTGGAAGGATCCAATTGATACCTTCACAACTAGGAATGATGATATATACTATTAATTGTCATCAAACAAAGAGTTAATTCTAATTAATATGCCACCTTTCTTACTCATCGAATGATCTCAAAGAAGAAAAAAATTGTTAATAAAAAAATTTCATTTTACCCAACTGATAATTTACAATAAAATGTGAATCTTTAAGAAAGACCTAATTACCAAAATCAAAATCTATTGGCCAAAAATTATTGTCCACATAGAAATTATGATGACTTTTTGCCACAGCAAATCACTTCAGTATCAACTGCATTGTTTCCTTTACCTCTTAAAGATAACATTGTCCAAGGAAGGACCCTTCAACCTACTCATCCCAACTTAAGAAATATCTATATCTCCAGTGATACAACACTTCAAAATACCCCATCATATCAGTTCCTAATAGCTATTTTCACAGTTAGAGTCAATAAAACAAAAACTATTTCCACAACAACCACAAAAACAAAAGCACACATGCCTATATCATATCTTTAAGAACATGAACAACGCTATATACATGGCTATTTACCTATGGATTATGTTTCATTTATCAATTTCAACTGGGAAACCATCGAATCATGCTATAATTTTTAAAATATAGATGTAAAAATTAGTTCCCTATTAGATAAAATCGCATTGGGACCCACATTATTCTTGAAAAACTCTCATTAATACATGTCTCAAAGATGTTTCTCCATTAACATTTATTTTCTAGGGAGTAAAAGAGCTTATTTAATAATCTGATAAACTAAAAACCAATGTGTGTCTTCCCCACTATGAGACTATTATAAACTAACAATTATATCCTTAAAATTATTATCCTATTTTCATAATGGAATGGGAAAATATTGCGACAAGATAGTACTTCTGAAGTATTCCACATTAATTTTATGGCAAGAAAGTTATCCTTTCACATCTATATTTTCAATTCCATGATTTGATTCAAATATTATTTTGGTTCTTAGTTTTCTTGTGGTTTCCAGGTGTTCTAGGATTAAATTTGGTGTCTCTGGTGGCATTGATCAAAATCATTAGCCTTTTAATTAATATGTAGTATTTGTACTTTCCTTTTGTTTGAGGAAATGTATGGGGATGTTGTAGATTGAAATTGAATTTGTGACACTTCTAATGGTACATTTTTTTGGGGAATTTTTTTAGGGTGATTTATACCCTTCAGTTATATGAGTTTTGGGGTGAATAGGGTGTTTTATTTTGGAATTATCTTCCCATATCCTTGTCATATATTTCCTCATTGAATCCCTTAAGAATACCAACCAAATTTGAGAAAAATGGAATGTTTTGGGTGGGAAGAATAGGTCACACGTTTTGGCTGCATGGTTTACTAAAAAAGGTATTTTTTAAGTTATCCCTTCTATGTTTTACCCTAATTCTCCCCTTTCTCACGTATTTCGTTCATTATAGCAATGTATGGATTCCAATCTCCATAAACCTCATTTGGAAACCATTTTAAGGGGTTTTGGTGGGGGAAACTCTGAGGATTTTCAAGTAAGTGATTCCATCTATTTTTCTTTCATATTACATAGGGTTTCTTCCCTCCTCCTTGAATTTCAAATTTTCCAAAATCTAGGGATTTTTTCCTACGGTTTATTTTTGAGTTTATTACTTAAATATTTTTTGTTACTGTTCATTATCATTCCCTTGGGATGTAAAAAGGGTGTGGTGGACGTTTCACACAACAATATGTGTTTTTTGACACCAAAGTAAGGTGATTACATGTGTAAAAATCTTTTCATGAGATATATTTTCTTAATACCTCTATTTATCATTATTAATTCTTGTTATTTGTGGTGCTGAAATAATTTTTGGTAGAGTTAGTCAAGTATTAGATTTTAAAATTTCATGTTTACTTGAAATTCTATGTTTTTCATGTGTAACTATAGTGATATATTTTGAGGGAATTTTGTAATGAATGAAAGTGGTTTATAAAATGACTTTAGGGAATCAAATTCTATTTTTGTTCAATATTCGTGATATTTTGGATTTAAAATCGGGGCTTTGAATTGGTTTTATGTGAAAACCTTGTTATCCTTCTTGCAAGTGATTTATGAACATTGTAATTGGATTATTGAGTTACACAAACTGTGAAAATGATGTTTATGTACTGTTTTGGTGGGTGTATCCTATTAAAATAGTTTTTCCAAAGTTAAAGTGGTGATTTTTTATTTGAAATGATTGAGAATGTATTATGAAATGTTGAAATGATTTATTAAATTATAAGAAATGTGTGAAGCATGATTGTAGGCTATTTTGTGTGAGTATGATCTTAAAAATGAATTTAATTATGGAACGAGTGTTATGTGACATGTTGTCAAATGTTTAGTGTGTGTGTAAATTTTATAATGAATTTTCATTTGAAAATGTTTTTTAATGACTTGTAGAACATGATTGAGAACAATGAGGGAATCATGGGTATGTAGTTGGGTGGACTAGGAATAGTATACTTGTGATGTGGAGTAGTTCCATCCCTGTTTTACATAGAAATTTTGATGATGATGTTGGGGACCACTAGGTAATGGTAATTTCCCTACTATTGGTTCATTCATGAGAAGATACAAGGTACCTAGTGTCCCACAATAATCTAGTTCTTAGGGGTGTTCATGTGACTAGTTTTCATTGAATTTATTTTACTTACCATTGGAATATGGTGTGTTTCGGTTAGAAAAAATTCAGTATATTTTCTGTTTTATTTAAAAGTATACATTATTTAATGTATCCTCATGAAAACTATTTCCATTTAAAGATTCATGTTTATAAATTTCTTCTAGTATTATTATTATAAAACATACAATATTTTTGTCTTAAAATGTTTATTTCAAGGAATATCATTTGGTTTCCATCCTACTAGGCATATTATCACACCCTACTTGCAACTTTGGGTGTATGTATACATGGTAAAGTTTTTCATAGGTTTGGGAAAATCTCTTAGAACTGGTGGTCTAGGTTTTCAGCGGTCCTTTGTGATATGGTGTCATTAAGATGTCTTAAAGTCATTTCCCCTTTCCATTAGGTGGTTTTTGGGATATTCTATTTGTATTTATTCTATTTTAGTAGTCATTTGAGTTAGTAAAAACCATTTTTTTATTTTGAAATTTTTAATGGATTGTTTGGTTTGAAAAATTTAGATTCTTTTTAGTATCTTTTATTGGTTGTTTTATATTTATATTTTTTGGTAAATAATTCCTAACATTGATTTATGATACCTGAGCCCTGGTTCCAGACCATGGGGAAGTGGAACACCCTTTGGGCCTTATCATGGATATGGTCAGGTGCTGGTTTTCATGGACAATGATATGGTTTGTGAAAAATGGTATGAAAGGTTGGTTTGCTCTTTTTTGGTCATGTACTTTTGGAAGAGTCTGGGTAGACCAGAGCTAGGATTTCCAAGAATTGACATTATAATTACATGTATTGTGCCTGTCCAACAAACCTTGTGATAATATTCATGCCCCCATGGGATGTTTAGTTTTATCTGAGTTCAAAGTTTCCCATGGTTCATTGGTTATTGGGAGAAATGAAAAGAGAGTGGATTCAATGGTCTCTACGAGCTCACAAGGTCTCGAAATCCCTATGGAGCCAGAGATATTTCTCTAGAAAGATATTAATTATGGTGAATTTATAGGATTATGGCCTCAAAAAATATGTCCATGCCACCCATGATAACTAATTTCTTCTTGCATTGTCTTGTGTCTTCATGTATTGGAATCATGGAAACTTGGTTTTAAAATTAAAAATGACTTGAATATAAGTGAATTTTTGTGAAATTATTTTATAGTAAAGATGTATTTTCTTGGTTTTTGAAATTTTGGAAATGATATTTCATAATTTATTAGAAATTAGAAATTTTAAATTTATATCTCTTTTTAGAGTATTAATTATGATGATGTTTGTTTTGAAAATATTTTTCAACTAGAATTTTCAAAATAATTGATAGGTGTTTTGAATAGGATGAAATATTTTGGTAGTTATTTGTGGATTTGGAAAAGGATTTTATGTGATAATTTGTGAACATTTGAAATGTTTTATGAATTTTTGGAACCTAGTTTAAAATAAGAAGGGATGTGTTTTAATAAAATGGATGTTGATGGAATGGAGTTTTTCATAAAACATGAAGTGTTTTGAAATTGGCCGAGATGCTTTGATATTAATGTTCATGAATACAACTTGAGTTTTTATTTGGATGGATGGAGATTTTATAAAAAGTTTTGTATGATTTGAATTGGTTTTTGTTATGTGGATAGGTGTTTTGAAAAAAATTGAACTATCGGTTAGATTTATTTGTTTTGAGCAGTGGAAAGAATTTTTGATTTAACCATTGGAATTCTGGTGAGCGACCACATGTATGGGTTTACATGGGAATATATATTTTTAATGGACTTACTAGTTGAGTGATAGTGTGGATATGAGTGGGGTTCATTATCTGGCATAGGAACATGCATGTTTTGGGCTTGTAGGGTACTAATGGTAAATTCCATAACCACTAACCTCATTTACGTTTAAAGAAATGATTTTTAATAAATTTTGATGTTTTGATAAACTATTGTTTTCATGGTATACTATATATTCGGTTGGAATTTTGGTTATTGGATTTTTTTAGTTTGAGAACCCATATTAGTTGAATGATGTTTTGGGTTTGTGTTTTGTCAGTAAGATGGGTTAATTTGTTTTTTAGTGGGTTCTTTTGAGGAGTGTTTCAGTAAGACTTTGTGGTATTTCCCCTCATGTGTTCAGATATGGTTTGTGGTGGATTTTCGATGAAGTAACAGATTGGTTAGGTCATTGGTTTTTCTTGTTGGCTATGGTATTCCCTCTAAAGAGGTAATACAAGATTTATGTGTGGCAGTGGGTGGATTGCGGTTGGAAGTCCCAACAGTTAATAAAAATATGAACTCTCTTCCCATGTTTCAGTGCTACGTTTATTTCTCTTATTTTTCAAATTTTGATGATCATATTAAAATGGAAGATTGAATGCAAAATGATATTAAATGAGTATGTCTTTTTGAGTTTCTTGAATAATTAAATGTGATGTTTATCATCGTTGAGTCTATAGGTTTTATTTGGAAGTCGAGAAGGGGAATTCCATTGGAGAAGGTGAAAGTGGTCCGGGGTTATCAGGGTAGGATGATGTCCTATAAGGCCATTGGGTCTATCATCATCCACTTTGAAAGAACTACATAAAGTTGAAATGATATAGTGAGAATATCATGGTCATTGTATCAGGTTTCTTTCTATGTAAGTCCTATTGGGTTGAAATGGTCACTCCCCATGGCAATCTGCATTGTCATATCCTCATTCAAATGTGAAGGAAAATGTTGCGAGACTTTTAAAAACTATGTTATTCATAGAAACTTTTTTTTCTTATTATAATTATTGAGGTTATCTATCTAGGATGAAGGTTCCTTAATTGTGTAATTTCTTTCATTTTTCTGTTTTGGGTGAAAGAAGTGATGTGTGTACATCTTCTAATCCCATGTTCTGGTGAAGGTTCCATGAATAGGTAACTGGTTTGTAGGTATGTTGTTTTATCATGGATTATCCTCTTATGAAACCAGAGGAGGACGTTCCATTCATGGGTTTTAGTTCTTAACTGTGAGGAAGAATGTGTTTCAATCAATTGAGCTCCAGCAGTAGGTCCTACAGTGAAGCTATCACATAGTTAAGAAAACCAATGGTGTAAGAGATATTTTTTCAACATCTTTCCCCGGTGTGGGATCTGAAGACCGTTCAATTTTTTATGTGGGGGATTCATTTCAAGTGCTCCGGTGTGGTAGAAAGAGATGTGTGGAGTGTTTTTGTTTTCTCAAAGCCAGTGCATGAACCCTTGAGGGTGAAACTATCAGAATGGTAATTCATGTATAAATAACCTTATAGGATCTTTTCAATCTCATTTTTTGTTTCACTCATCTAATTATGGAAATGTTTATGTGAGTGATGTTCCTCATAGTGTCTTGGTTGGTTATGAGTTTTGCTGATTAACCCCACCCCCCCCCTACGATGGGGATTGGGTATACGGGGTATTTTTTATGTCGTCCCATGTTAGTCAGTTTAGACGGTTGGTTCTTATGGTGGTAATACCCACCATGGGTCTCATATAGGTTCTTTTAGAATAATTGTAATGTTAATCTATCTCTTATGGTGGGGAGTCTATTTGGGGGTCCCCCTATTGGTGTCTCAGTTTAGTCTCAGAAAATCAAGTTGTCTCTTATAGTGGGGAATCCATCAAGACCTTCCCATGTTGGTGTTATGGATTAGTATTAGGTGCTGAATTGTTTCTATAGTGGGAGCCCACTTGGGTCTCCCCATATCAGTCCCTCAGTATTGTATTTGGTATTTAATTTGTTGTAGGTAGTCTCGTTCAGAGCTATCTAGCCACCAATTTATTTTTGGGTAAATGTGGGATTGGGTCATGTCCAATGGTTTTCTTGAAGTATATATTTTTAACATTGTTCGAGTTCATTGTTCATTTTAGGTGGATTACTTTAGAATCATCTGGAAGTGTTAGTGGTGTCTTGTTTTGGGATGTGGTTTGAATATGTTTTTTTGTTTCATGTATGTGGGGTAAATTTTGGTTGATGAGAGTATCCTTTGCTTTGTTTGATCAACTAGAAGTGTTTCGGCCTTTTGGGGGTGGGAAAAACGTGGAAAGTGAGTCTATATTGGTCTATAGGTTAGGTTCTGTTGTTTTATTTGGAATTGTTGTGGCTTTGTGGTGGAGAAAATTTTTATTGTGGGGAGAATTTTCACACCTAGATTTTCAATTCCATGTTCATTTGAATCTTTTTTTAGTTCATAGTTTTCTCTTGGTTTCGAATTTTCCCAGGTATAAAATTTGTGTCTCTAGTGTCCTTTATCTAAATCATTAGTCATGGAATTCTTAGGTTATATTTTTCCTTGTCTTTTGTGAGAGGAAATGTACGATGATGATGTGGCTTGGAATTGATTTTTTGAATCTACTAGTGGAACCTTTTGTGGGGTATGTTTGTTTGGGTGGTTTATACATATGACATAGATGTGTATTGGGGTAGAAAAGGTGTTTTTTTTGGAATTTTTCCCTCATATCATTGGCCTATATTTTCCCCTTTATTCCCCCCTAATCCCCCGAAATATTGGTGAAATTGATTCTCTTTGGGTGGCCAGAACTAGCCGCAATGTATGGTTGCACGATTTACCAAACCTTGCTGCCAAAAAATTTGTAGACTCCAGGTCATCAAAAAATGTTTCGGTTTTCCTAGTTTTCTCTACCAAAAATAACCCTAATGTGCCCCTTTCTCCCCAATTTCATTCCTTACAAAAATTCAAGGCTTCAAAGTTCCCTCAACATCATATAGTATCCATTTTTGAAGGGGTTTTGGTGGGGAAAACACATAGGATATTCAAGTAAGTGATTCCCTCTCTTGTTTCTTTCAATTCCTTTAGGGTTTCTTCCCTACTCCCGGAAGTACCAAATGTCTAAAATATGGGTCTTCATACCTAGGGTTTTTTTTGGTTTCTTAGTTTAATATTCTTGGTTTGGTTGTTTTTCACTCCCTTGTGGTGCGGTAGTGGTGTGGTTGAAGTTTCGCACAATTATTTGAAATTTTAAGGTAGGTGATCCCATGTGAAATAATCTTTTTATGAATTATCATTGATTGGTTAACATTTTTAGCATGATTCTTACTTATTACATGTAGTTCAGAAATAATTTTTTGTATATTTAGTTAAACGTTTTGTTTTAAAAATCCTAATTAACTTGGAATTTTTTGTTTTTCAGGTGTAACTCTTGTGATATCATTTATGTTTATTTTTTAATGAATTAAACTGGTTTATCAAATGTTTCTAGGGATTCCCATTCTATTTTGGCTGGTTATTATTGTTTTTTATCTATAACAGTGTTTTTTAATGAGTTTTATGTGAAATCCAATGTTATAGTTCTTGAATGTGTTTAATGAGAATTGTAAATGGTTTATTGAGTTACAAAAAGTGTGAAATGGATGTTTATGTACTGTTTTGGTGGGTGTTTGTTCTTAAAATGGGGTTTTGAAATCGAATGTGGTGATTTGTGATGTCAGTCATTTTGGTAACTTTTTATGAAATGTTGAAATTATTTATTAAACTGTATGAAATGTGTGAAGCATGTTTGTGGGATGTTTTGTGTGAGTATGATGTTAAAAAGGAATTTCAATGGAGAAAGAGTATAATGTGACATTTTTTTGGGTATTTGGTGTGTGTATAAATTTGAAAATGGATTTTAATGTGAAAATTTTATTTGATAACATGTGGATCTTGATTGAGCATAATGAGGGAAACCTGTTTATCTAGGTCAGAGGAGTAGGACTAGTATGCTAGTGATCCATAGTGGTTTCATCCCTATTTCACATAGAATGTTTGATAATGAAAAAACCAACTAAAATAGTATGATGGTGTTAGTGGACCACTAGGATATGGGTAATTCTCTACTAGTGGCGCACTCATGAAAATGATATTTGTTATGGTTACTTTTACACTAAGATACGATGTACCTAGGGTCCCATGACTAGCTAGTTTCTATATGTGTTTCTCTGACAAGTGCATATTGAATCTATTGTACTTAATGTCAGCATATAGTGTTTTTTGGCTAAAAAAGTAGTATCATGATTTTTATTTAAAATTTAACATTAATAAAATTATTCAACTTGAAAACTATTTCAATATAACGTTTCATGTTTCTAATTTGTTTCTAGAATTCAAGTTTTAAAAATTGAAAAAAATTTGTCTTAAAATGTGTATTATATGGATTCTCCTTTGAGTAGAATCCTATTAGGATTGGGATCACACCTTTCATACACCTTTTAGTGTATCTAGACTTGGTAATGTTTTTTTCCAGTTTGGGTAAAGCTCTTAAAACCAGAGGTATGGGTCTCTAGTGGTCCTTCGTGATGCAATGACATATAGATGGATTGAGGACATTACCCATTTCCATGAGGTGGTTCTTGGGGTGTTTTTTTGTGTTTATTCTCCTGTATTAGACTTTGGGGTTTTTATAAACCTGTATTTTTCAATTTTTTATTTTGTAAAGTGTTTTCCGGTTTCAACATTTGGGGTTCATTTTATTAGCTTTTGTTGGTTGTTTTATGTTTATAATTTCAGGTAAATAGTCCCAAATTAAATTTATGATACCTGGAAAAGTGTTCCAACCCATGGGTATAGAGAGGTCCATTCGGGCCATGTCGTAGACCGGGTATGGTTCCAGTTTTAATGGACACCAGATCAAGTTTGTGACATATCGAGATATGGAATATGTTACCAACTGCCTCATCCCCGGCCACCAATATAGTCATTTCAAATCAAGATACCTCATGGTAGTCCCTAGGGATATCTAAATGAATGATCATTATCCATGAACCATAAATTATAACCCTAGATATAAAGGAACAAACAAAATATTATAGAAACACAAATCACCAATGGGATACTAAGACTACTCATATAATTTGTCTCTATAATTTAGGATTTTAGTTAAGTACTATAAATTTATGTGTAACACATTCCTGGGTTAATACCTCCCATCATAAGATGATTCAAACACTAATGAAGCTAACAAAACCTTTCCCCCATCCTCTTCCTCTCCAAAACACATCTCATTAATGAAACATATCACTGACCACTCCTCTACTAATTAATCTAAGGTTGATTTTTTATTTTCTTGCTCAGTGAATCAGTAAACACATTCCATATATTATGATTTTAGTATATTTTCAAATAATTGGTCTAGAGATACTTGACCCAATATCTATGACATTAGAATAGGTTCTTATGATAAATAGTATACTTCATGTTCTAATGATTTGAATACATCCTAATACATTCCTGAAAGTGATAGTGATTCCGGATTTCATGTTCACTTATAAATTTTTCCCTGTTAATAGCATGGGTATGATAGTTCTTTTCATGTGGAATAACTAGAGGTTCCATATTCCAGTACTTTGTACCCTTCTTCAAATCACATCCTAAACTTGTACCATAAGAATAGTAAAAAACATCATAACCAGAATCCTATTTTTAAGGAATCAAAAATAGTGTTGAAGCCAACCTCATCTACAGTAACTCAATTGTTCCTTGAATTTTTTAATTAAACTCAAACCTTGTCCCCTTATATGTTAAATATATCATAGAATACATTATCTTAGATAATTCATGGAAAACAGCTATAGTAACTAGCCAACCAAAAAAGATCTTGATCTCAAACATATTTTTGGGCTGCACCGATTACATAACCACCAATATCATTTTGGGATCCACTAAGATCCCCCCTTATATATAATATTCCAAAAAAACAACACTTCATGAATCAAAAATTCACATTTGTAAATATTACCCTAAAGATAATTTTCCCTCAAGCTTTATAGGGTGACATTCAAATGATCTTGGTGCTCCTCTTCTAAACTAAAGAACACAAAAATATCATCATTAAACCAGACTAAAAATGAATCCAAATACTACTGAAATATATTTCTCATTAATAACATAAATACCTAGAATAATTAATAAGATCATATAGAATAACTAGAAACATTAAATTTATATACTGGTTCCTTAACATTTCCTTAGGAATATCCTATTCTTGGACTCTCAACTAATGGATCCCTGACTAGTGGTTAATGAAATGTTACTCTCATGTAGTTTGAAAAAATCAATTATTTACCATGTCAAAATTATCTATATTGGTTAACATAGGTTTTCCCTAATGAGGATCAAACAATAATCAGGTTTATCACAATAAATTAAAAAATGGATGTTTTAAAAGTGTTTTCTTTTGAAAAAAATGAAACAAAAAAATATCTAAAGGTAGATTGATAAAAAAGAGATTGAAAATAGTGAATTGAGAAGTTTTTGAATTTATATTCATTTTTAAATTTAAATTCATTCTTAGTTCTATATTATCCATTCCTCTTCATCTATGATGTGTAATGTTATATTCCAAAATCGATTCATATCACTCCCTTTCTCATATGATGGTTGTGAGAATAAATTTTTCAAAAATATCATATTGGTATAAAATCCGTTGAATTTGTGATTATTTTTTATACATTACCACTAATAAATGTATGAGATATCTAATCAGTTCTTTTATATCCTGAACAATAAAGAATCTATACTACCACTATCACACACACAGTAATTATCAGTCAGTACTTTAATACCAATACATGGTCTATTCAATTGTAGATAAACCATAACTTAGTAGAAGTATATAATGATCATTGGAAAATCAAATTAAAATAATAGAATCTAAAACCAAATATGACTGTAGTTGATAATAAAATATGATTTAATAATATTAAATTTCCACTTCCCTGAAGAAATAATTTATTTTATTCTACGAAGAACAGGAACTGAAGAATTAAAAATGTAAAAAACTCTGCATCCATAATAACAGAAAAAGATACCCTTCCATGTGATGGTTTTCCAATATTAATGTTCATATTAATACATTAAAAAACTCATAAGAATAAAATAGTAAAAAATAAGAGTTGAAAAAAAATTTCTCAAAAAAATTTCCTCTAAAAAATTTCACCAGTTTTTTCATCCAAAATGATGAATATAACCAAGGTTCCTTCTGAGGAGATTTTCATAATTTAGTTATTTTTTTATACCTAAAATTTTAAAATATTTTTTACATTTATAAATTAATATATTACAGATTTAATGAATATATATTATTTTAGATGAGTAAACCCTTCATTATTCTCCATTTTGACACATGCGAATGAACTATAAAAAAGATAATTTCTCTAATAAATTGACTATGTACATCACTCTCCAATACCTATTTTATATCCAATAGGTAAAACCTCAATTTGTTTTCTATATACTAATATAAAAATAATTTAATGAGGTGATATTAGTTATTTTAGCAAAAATTATTTTCCAAAATGATAAATTTATTTGGGCCACATTGATTTTTAATTATCACTCACCAAGTCCAATAATTTGAAGAAGAGAAATAAGTGAATCCTAAAAATTCAATCACCCCATTTTCATCAATACTAGAAACTATATTCTCAAAATATATAAGTGATAGATAACTATTGAAATTCCAAAATTAATCAATTTTCACAAATTAGATCAAAATATCCCTAAAATCGAAAAATGATGCAATTCAACTCAAATTAATATCTTTTTGGGATTAATTTTTTTGATTACGAAAAGAAAATAATTTAAATATTAGATCTATAAATTCTCCAACAATTATCACTTAGAAATCTATACAATTCAGCTTTTTGATCCAATCAAAGAATATTCAATATTAATACCCATGAGATCCACAAATTTAACACAGCAAAACAAAATATTTTTGAAATCCTCAAAAAAATATTATTTAAATTTCATTATTTATCTCAATAAATCAATTTTCACTTGTGTTATCCTCCCATGATCTCAATGTAGATAACTATCATGAATTATATCGCATCATAGAAATGTTAATTTTCAACTATACTTTTCTCATCAAAACCCATGCAAGAGTCACCATGGGATTGATAAATCTCAACATCTCCAACCAATGTGATTAAAGGATACTTTTTTATAATTTTTAATTTATATAATTTTTTATTGTATTTTTATTTAAATAATTTATATTTTAATAATTATGAAGAATAATATTGAGTGATTGGCTCTTCTTGAAAGAAAATTGAATAATACTAATTTTCACTCTACTATGGTCTCATATAAACTCTTCTTTAAAGTAGATCACTCGAAAAATATTATAAAACATTTTTTCATGGATAACCTACATATTCTAAAAATATATAGATTAATTATACCTATTAATTATCAAAATATTCGATTAATTTTTCCCTTAAAATGATCTATAAAGGCACATCTTTTTCCATAAAATCTCAAAAAATGAACAAAAATTCAGAGAAAGACATTTTCATTATCAAAAATATATACTAATTAATTTTATTTTCCAACCAATATAGCACCAAATGATATATCACGCCATAAGAAATCTTCAATACGCACTTATGTTTAACTAAATCATAAATTTTCACTTAGAGAGTAGGTTGGATAGGAATGATTGACTTGTAATGTGGCTATCATGATAGGACATTCAGGGATAATAAGGGGTATATATATTATATATATAATTAGTGACTATATAAAAATTATTATATTAAAAAGTTTATTTAAAAAAAATTAAATTCCTCAATCATTTTAATCATTAGTACCTCAAACCGTTAAGTTCTATCAAAAATAAATCAAACTCTAGTTAACCAAGAATGATATTATTCTCTCAATAAGTGAGGTGAATGTGAATTATGTTCCAAAAAAATTTAGAAGCCTTTTGGGATTATGATTTTAAAAAATATTATAGTGAGATGTCACATGGTATTAAAAAATAAGAGTACATTTACTAAAATTATATAGGTTTTTGACATCTAATAAAGTCATTTTCAATAATCATTTATGTTCATTTTCAGGGGATTAATTGTTTTAATAAATTAAATTGGTTTCCAATCATCATAATATAATCATTTGTGATCACAATTTTCAAAAACACATAAAAAATTGAGATAGGGAGACAAAACATTTCCAAAAGGAACAAATTTTATGAAAAATATGAAATTGAAAATCTGAAACTATGAAGATACCCTCCCCATAATTAATTGGTATAGTGCCCTCAATGAGTTCAAGTTGATTTACATGAAATAATAATTTTTATCAAAAGTAAATAGGTAATTATGATTTAAGAAGAGATACTACCAGACTTATTTCTAGTGCAATGTTGAGTTAATCTTCTATATTTTTTTAAATGAAAACCTACTAGAAAAAGATGAGAAGATAAAAAAAATTATTGACATAAATGAAAATTTAAATAGAATGATAAAATCTATTAAATGATTTATTTATCTTGGTTTAACCCCAATGTGGTCCTTGGGTTTTTATTACCTCAAGATAGATTCTTCTAGTGGGTTATTCCCATTCTAAAGGAGGGTGTGATTTATTACGCATGAAAAATTAAAACTTCTTACTTCATGTGCTCTTTGGTTCCCAATGACTAAATATGAACCCATATATAGAGTATAGAAAATACACCACCACTGTTATTTAGTAAAAAAATAAGGTTAAGTAAGGAAAATTAATTGTTAATCTGATTCAATGGACCCAAATTCTTTTGTCTCTATAATATTTATTTTATCCTAGTACTTTTAATTTAATGTTGTTGTGTCTTAAATTTTAGGAAGGGGATAGACAATGTGAATTTAATATTTATTTAAATTTAATAAAAATAAATTAAGAAGAGAAATATACCCCCTTTAATTAATGTGTCATAAAGTTTAATTCCATTATGAAACATTGATGGGATCTCCCCACACAGTTCATCAAAAAAATGTTCATAATGTTTAGGGATCTCCATGATTCTATCCTCAAGTACATATTTTATTCTTTTTCATCAATCTCAAAGAAAATAATTGTTTTGTTAAAATATGAAAATTTAAAACAATGGGGTTTGATATTGAATTAAATTTTAAAATTTCAGATTGAAAAGTGATAATAAAAATATCATATCCTTAAGTTTGTTTATATTCAATATCATCTTTAGTGGAAAGTAATACATATAGTTTAATTCTAATTTAAAGTGATGGGAAGTTAGGATCCCCCATATTTTCTTCAAATACCACCATTTTTTTGTGTTTTCTTCCTCTTTTAAGGCTATATAAGGATATAGTGGTTCTGATATTTCAACTTCATTAAGGATTAGTTGGTCATGTTTCACATAATATTCATTATAAAAATCATATGGTTCATGTTGATCTCCAATATATACTTCTAAAAGAAAACTATATTCATAACTCTCCTTAAGTAATTGTTAAAATAGTATAAATGGATATTCAATTATATCATCCTTCACCTCAACATTTACTTTAACTCCAAAAATAGGTGGGGAAACCAATTTTACCACTTCCACTAGTTCTGTCCTTATTATATTTTAGGTTTTTCAAGCATATTCTCCTTGGATGCAAAGACATATTCATCTTTATATTCCACTTTTTACCACAATATAATTTAATTTCTCACCAATCCATGGAATCTATGATACTAGATCATTTTCACACACTTTTTATTGATGTTGAGAATTTTTAATTTTATCAGAAATAATTGGTGGAAATAGGTTGGAATCATGTTATTCCTCAACAATTTCATTATAAAATAATGGGAAGTTCTCATGGAGTTAAGTTAATTATCTAGAAAATACCACTAATACTAGGTATTTTAGGGTCTCTTTAATGTACTTTATGATCTCCTTAAATTTTTTTTTTTTTGAATGCTTTACATCAATCTCCCTTTATCTATATAAAAAAATACACTTATATTTAGTAGACCATGGTCAGTCGAACATTTTTTAAAATATTAATTTGAAAACAAAAAATTATTTGATAATAAATTGTTTCAATACCCCTCCCCCCAAACGTCACTATGTTTTGACATGATACATTAATGGGGTTTTTAAAAAGAAATTATTTACCACCTCAAAAGACATTATACTAGAGAAATATGATTTCTAAAGAGGTTAATGTAAAACAATCAGGGTTTTGACTTTAAATTATAGAAATGAATGATTTGTAATTTCTTAACATTGAAAAAAATTAATGAAAAATGGAAAAAAAATATTGATAAATAAATTTATTGAAAATAGTTATATTAGAAGGGTGGTTGTGTTGAGTTATGATTTCTAAAATCAATACTATCCTTGTCCCAAGTTTTCCCATCATCTTCTTTTTATTATATTAATATGAGATTCCACATTCACTTATGGTCTATAAAATAGTCATATATTAC
This sequence comes from Viscum album, assembly GCA_963277665.1. NCBI lineage: Eukaryota > Viridiplantae > Streptophyta > Magnoliopsida > Santalales > Viscaceae > Viscum > Viscum album. The sequence continues at coordinate 237,040,238 of OY728164.1, forward strand.
TGGTGAGAATAATCCTTTTACAACTAGAATATTGTTATTACAACCTTATTATGTGTAAAGTAATTTCATAGAGTACCCTCAATTGAAATATGGAATACATGAATGGGTATTGTTGATCCAGAAATATCGATAATTTCTACTACCCCACCAACATATACTGATGATCATCGTGTACTTTTGCAAAACACGGTGATATATTCAATCATATGAAATCTAAAACCCGGGGTAATGAGATAATGATAATTGACCAATATAATAAAAATAATAGAATTAAAAACAAATACGATTGTACTTGATAATTAAAATGATCATTGAATCTTGAAAAAAACTTTTCATAGTAAAGTCATTAATTTTTTCTATGAAGAAAAATAGGAAAAATCTTGTTCCCCAATCACAAGGAATTTTACCCTTTATTCTAAATGGTATCCAACAATAATGGGGAATAGAAATCCATTAAAAACATATAAGAAAAAACGGGAGAAAAAAATTATTAGAAATTTTCTTCTCCGGAATCATTCCTCTAAATTGTTTTTTCTTTTTCACCACCCTAAAAGGTAGAAAATCGTCAAGGATATTTCTTGATAGTTGTTTCTCATTGATTTTAATATCAAACCACCAAATTTAATATATTTTTGACATATTTATAGAAATATATAAAACGTGTAATGAATCTACCTTGTTCATGCCTAAGATACTTGTCATATTTATAAATTTTCACGCACGAACAGTTATCCTTAATGAGGTAATCTATCCATAAAATATATGATTAATATGAGACTCTAATACTTGTTTAATATAAAACTATAATCACATCAACTGGTTACCTTTAGCCAATATATTCCCCATTTAAAGAGGTATAGTCAATTTTTTTAATCCAATGTTATTTTCACATTAATAGAACAATTTAGGCCACATGATGTTTGAATTATCACTTGATCCAATTGAATAATTTGAATCCCACTAATAAAATAATATAAAAAGAAAATCAATTTATTTATATTAATATTAAAAAATCTATTCTTGAACTAAATAAGTGATATAAAAAATGTTTAAAATTTAGAATTATGCAATTTTTATAATATATCTTAAAATATCAATAAAATCCAGAACAGTTGTAATTCAACTGAAATTAATAAATTTTTTGTATTAAATCATTGAATTTCACATGAAAACTAATCAAAATATTATCTATTTACATAAAAATTTATAAACCCAATGAGATCCTTTGAGTTTACTAAAGAGGTCATTAATTACGGGAAATTGATATTTTTTCTTAATAGTCACACAATTTAGTTTTTAATATTAAATAGAATGTATGAGTCCCTCTTTTTCATTATGAGAAATATAAATAGATGAATCCAAATATGATATGATAGAAGAATAAATTAATTGGTCTAAATATCCCCAAGATGAACTATAGAGACCCAACCTGTTCTTAAATTACTATTACATAAATTTAAATATAAACAACATAATAGTGTCACACATAGAGGATAAAAAGGACTAGGGTCTTGGGAAAACTAGGACCATACCAAACAATTACAACATCAAGAATAAACATTTATTTAATTCTTTCTCCCCTTTCTTTCTATTGGCACTTGAACTCTCCTTAGTAAATGTAGTCACCTGAGAAAATACCTGAAAAGGGGAGAGCTAAAAACCTATTAAGACGATACATAATGAAAATATAACAATGGGTGAGAGTAACCAAAATATAAGCAAAGGATCAAGAAGATGAGAGGAAGCATTAATAAAAGACTTGAAATGTGGCAATGCATAAAAATTAAACAACATGTATTAGTGTTTAAATACCACAGATACTTAAAAACAATGCTAAAATCATGTACACACATCATTTCACTTTTATTCATGAGATTAATCTCTTTACCCAATGCATTTGAGCGCTGTGTAATTCTGGGCGTACCCGTCACATTGAAACATTCATATTGCGCTATATAATTTTGGGTGAACTCGTCACACCATAACATTGACATTATCATGCATGAAAATAGATCATAGATAAAAAATGAACATAAATTACCCATGTAAAGGAATGAGTTTCATCTCATAAGAACACATTCATGATGTTTGGGTTCCCAAAAGAAGGAGGGAATGACATACTTGATACAAGAACCATCCACCTTTACTGAAAAGTAAAAGGCATATTTTTGAAAGAATAGTTCTTTTGGAAAACATTTTATTTGACATAAAATCTAATAGAGAACATTAATATCATAAAATATGTATTTTAATGATGAAAAAAAATTATTTTTAAGGAGTGATCATACTGAAAATGGTGTGAAAGATGGAGAACCCGAAGAAAGATGGTTGGGTTCGAGAATTTCCACTTACCTTGTATCTGAACGCTTTAATTGCTTTAATGATATGTATGACCACATTAGATTCATTAATTGATATTTACATAACCTTTTATAAATAAATAGGGTTAATTTTGGTATAATTATTTTATTTTATGGGCCTTTTTATGAGTTATGGTGGTTTAAAACATTGTTCAGGAATGTTCATTTTTATGGTTTTCTTGAGTGGTTCACTTGTATTATTAAATGAATGTTCATATAGGACATGGATAAACAACCAGAAATAAAATGTGATGTTATTAATGATATTCCAAAAGTATAAATGATCTTATAATGAGTTATATTATATACCATGTGGATGAATCATTAGATAATAATTAAATGTTGATTGTTTGGGTTAATTTTGGTGATTTTTCGACCACAATGAACTTGATTTAATTAATTATTTAGTAATATGTACATAAGTTAGTTCCAGAATATTAAATATGACATAATACAAATAAAATATTCTAGTTCAACCACAAAAGGGTTTCTTGACCAGATATGAAGGTTGAAATGGAAAAAAGAAAACATGGCTTTCTTGAAGGCGATACAATAACACATTACGAACAACGTTTTCTTTTATAAAATAAAAGGAAAAGGAGAAGGGGGTTAGATGGTATAATATTCAATTATTATAATAAAATTAAATTCTATTTATGATACTATAGTTACCATACCATTTGGATGAAGATAGGTGAGGAGATAATAATAAAATAACATTAAATTGAAAGGAATTGAAAGGAAAAAGTGAGAGAGGGGAAATACCTCTTGAATCGTCCTCTTGAGATCCTCGTTAAGAAAGATAGGCTTAGTCTTTTGATGAGAGAAGAAACTCTAGGATGTGGGGGAGGGGATAGGGAAGATTATTAGGTAGATTTTAGACAAGTCTTGAACCATTATAAGTGTGAGGAAATGAGGGTGTGACGGATTATTTTTAAAGTGGAGGGGAGAGAGGTTTTCTCAATATAAAATTCATTAGTTTTTTATTTCCCCAAAAGACCAGGAATAGTGAGTCTTCCATGACCAATAATATTAATTTTATCATGTGATTCCAAACCATTTTGTCTTAAATTAGCAGAACATCATGCATGACTCTATAATTATCTTTTTTTTGTAAATTATGGTATTTCACTATTCATAAAAAATTCATGTAATTCTGAAAATTCCCAAAAATTCACACCACCCTTTTTTTGACGTGTAGAATAAAAAAATGAAGTCCATTTTTTTAAAAAAAAATTTCTAAATATAATTATTTTAATATTTAATTAAAATCATTATTTAGTATCAAAATCTTGTTTAAAACAGTCGTTTACATATTCTAAAATATAGGTATATCATAATTTCAACTTGAATATTATTTATATATTTTCATAGGTAAGTTTAATATTCATTAGTGAATATCACTATTAAATTTAAATGTTAATATTCATAAGGGTAGGTTACTATTCACGAAAAAAATAATTTTTTCTTATTAGACTCCAAATAACTTACAGATTGCAACTCTGTATGTCAGAATTTTGAAATTCCAGATACAGAAGTCAAAAAATTTTGTTTAAAGGTCACTTAGAAGTTAGTAGTTCATTATGTTGTGTTTTCATGTGATTTTATGATATACATATATATATATATATAAGATGTTAATTTCCATTGAAAAACATTGGGTCATTACATTCTTCCCCCCTTATGAAATTTCTCCCTATAAATTTTGCATTACACAAACAGGTGAGGGTACATCTTCTTCATCACCTCTTCTAGTTCCCAAGAAGCTTCTTCAAAATTATGGTTCCACCAAAACAATTTGACAAGGTTGGTTGTCTTATTGCATAGAATCTTTTCTCTCTAGTCTAGATTATCTATCGGATGCTCCTCATAAGGAGATATCATATTCTAGTTGTACAACCACTGAGGTCGGTACATGTGTGGGATCATGTATGTACTTCTTCAAGAGTGATACATGAAACACAGCATGAACTTGATCCATATTCGGTGAACGTGAAAGCTGATAGGCCACAACTTCAATGTGGTCAAGGATCTCAAAGGGTCCAATGTACCTTGGGTTTAGCTTCCCTTTCTTTCCAAACTGCATTACCCTCTTCCATGGTGATATTCGAAGGAAGACTTTATCTCCAACATCGAACTCCAAGTCTTTTTGATGGTTGTCAGCATAGCTCTTTTCCCAACTCTGAGTAGCTTTGATGTGTTTCTAGATGACTTGAACCTTCTATGTCATCTCTTTCACAAGATTGGGTCCATATTGAATTTGTTCTCCAAGATCATCCCAATAGGTTAGAGTTTTACATCACTTTCCATAAAGAGCATCATATAGAGATAGAAGAATACTCGAGTGGAAGCTATTGTTGTATGATAACTAAACCAATGGGAGATGCTGATCCAATCCACCATTTAATTATATAGAGCATGATCTTATAATATCATCATGAGTCTAAATACTCCTTTTAGATTGGCCATCAGTTTGGGGATGATAGGCGGTGCTGAAATTAAATTTCCTACTCAAAGCATATTGAAGGCTCCTCCAGAATTTAGATGTGAATTGTGGATCACGGTCAGAGAAAATTGATAGTGTAACACCATGAAGTCTCAAAAATTCCTTCAAATATATCTTTACTATTTGTTCAAGCAAGAGTTATTCTTTAATAGAAATAAAATGGGAAGTCTTGGTTAGTCAGTCAATCAAAACCCATATCACATTATTTCTCTTCGACAGCTTCGGGAGACCCATGACAAAGTCTATAGTAACATTCTCCCATTTCCACATGGGTATTGGAAATGGCTAAATCATCCCTTTGTACATTTTTCTCTATACTTTAACTTGCTAACATACTAAGCACCTTGATATATATTCTACCATATCTTTCTTCATGTTATCCCACCAGAAGTGTTCTCGGGGATCATGGTACATCATGGTACTCCAAAGATGGATATATAATATTGATCTATGTGCATTGTATAATATCCCCTTCTTTATCCCAGGTGATTAAGGCACATAAATCCATGTTCCAAACCGAATCACCCCATCATCATCGATATAGAACTCTTGCAGCTTCCCATCCTTTACTACATTCATCCTCTTTTGTATCTCCACATCATCCCTTTGTGCTTCATTAAACTTCTCTTGGATGGATTATTGCATAATCATTTGGGATGGTACGATGTATCCACTACCCTTAAGATTTCTAAATCCATTATTTTCATATCTAAGAGGAGAGGGTATTTATCAATAATTAACATGGATAGAGTAGCATGTTATTTTCTACTTAGAGCATCAGCTATATTGTTCGCATTTCTAGGATGACAGTGAATAGAGAAATCCTAATCATTGATTATCTCTAACCATCTTCGTTGACGCATGTTGAGCTAATTTTTTTTTGAATATATAGATTCGGATCTTGTGGTTGGTGTATATTCCACACTTCTCTCCATAAAGGAAGTACTTCTAGGTTTTCATGGAAAAAATTACGACTACCAACTCTAGATCATGTTTCGGGTAGTTCTACTCATGGATCTTCAACTACTGTGAGGTGTAGGTTATCACATTGTGGTTTTTCACAAGTACACAACAGAAGCCTATCTTTTTAGCATCACTGTATATCATGAAACTTTCTCAATTTTTCAGTAGTGTGAGTACAGGTGCAGTGATCATCCGTCTATTTCGCTCCTTGAATCTTCCCTCACATTGTTTTTTCTAGACATACATTGCCCCTTTTCTTGTTAACTTAGTTAGTGGGATTAAAAATCCTGAGAAATTTACCACAAACCGTCAGTAGTACCCAGCTAATATAAGTAAAATAATGATTTTTGTGACACTAGAGGGCATGGGCCATTCCTCAGTCACCTTTGTTTTTTTAATGTTACATAGAAATTCACTCACTTGTGATCAAATGTCCCAAGAACATGACTTGATACATCAAAAAGTCACACTTGTTGAACTTGGCATACAACATCTCCTTTCACAATGTATCCATCACAAGTCTTATATGTTCTTCATGTTCTTACTTACTCTTGGAGAAATATGAGAATATCATCAATAAACACTACCACAAAATTTTCGAGGTATTGTATAAATTCTCTTTTCATAAAATACATGAAGATTTCAGGGGCATTAGTAAGTCTGAAGAGTATCACTAGAAACTCATAGTTCCCATACCTTGTATGGATGGACATATTCTAAATATCTTCTTTATTCCCCTTTAACTGATGACATATATAATGAATATCCAACATTGAGATGTATTGATCTCCTCGTAACAGATCGAACAAGTCATCAATCAATAGAAGAGGATACTTGTTCATTATGGTGTTCTTATTGATTTATAAATAATAGATACACAACCTCGTTATTTACTCATTATTTTTCACAAAGAGCACTGGCGCACCTCAAGGTGATACACTAGGGCGTATGAACCCATTTTTAAGATACTCTTTTAGCATCTTCTTAAACTCCTATATTTCAATAGGATCTATCCTAATTAGACACTTTGAGATAGGATTTGCTCTGGGTGTGAGTTATATTGAGAACACTACCTCATGATCTGGGGGAATTCTTGGTAACTCTTCGGGAAATATATCACAGTATCCCCTCACGATGGGCATTTTCTCAAGGTTGGGACTTTCCTTTGACATAACCATTTTGGCATGGTATGCTTCTTCATAAGGAATCAACACCCACACAGTTGAAGGTTTTTTCAAATAAGATTCATGATCTTCCTTGCATTTTTAGAGTAGCATGGGATGGTTCGAAATATGAAAAGATATTTATTTTTCAGAAAATTCGATATGTGCTCTATAAAATGAGATCCAATCCATTCCCATTATATTATCGAATTCCCCCAAGGCATGTATTACAAAAGGTTATGGAAAAATATTCCCAGAAATGCCAATATGAGTAGAGTCAAACAATTGGGTTGCAATGATTGCACTAGTTGGTGTTTTTATAGATATCTCTACTTAAAGGATTCAAAGCTTCATTTCTATAGTTCAAAAATACTTGAAAGATATAATGATATGTCTAGAACTAGAATAAAGTCATACTTTTTCCATTCATGGGTGAATAAGAAGTGTACCTTGTACAACTTCATTATCACTCTCCACTTTCGTAGTAGTGATGGAATACGCCTTCCCTTTTTCTTTTGTCTTGAGTGTTTTTTGACACTGATTACCCATGAGAACTAGAGGTTTAGTGCACTGTCGTACATAGTTCCATGGCTCTATATAGTTTTATTATATAACCATGGGTGGTTCTCTCTTTTCTTACACCAAATTCTTCTTCATTTTCATGTCTTTTAGACACTATTGATCATGGTGTCCTTCTTTCCCACATCTGAAGCACTTCCCCATCCCTTTGAAGTTGTTCCTATGGTGCAACTTGCTACATTTTTGGAATGTGGGTCATGGAGCTTTCTTCCCACCTTGGTCATTAGACCCATGGGCTTGAAACACCATATTTAATTTCATATTTTCATATCCAAGGGACCATTCTCCAAACCCCATCTCCACTTTGTGAGCACACCGAACAACATTGTCATAACTCCCAATGTATCAAATTAAAATATCATTTTGAGGGTGTGGTTTTAATCCCCTAAAGAATCTATCAATTTTTCTATCATTGTTGATAACAAAACCCGAAGCGTACCTTCCAAGTCTTTTGAAATTTAATTCATAGGTGTTGACATACACTCCTTATTTTTTCTTATCTCTATGAATTCTATCTCCATATTCGTGTGGAGATTTCTTGGGAAATAATTTTTAGGAAAAATTATCTTAAATTCTTCCCATTCCATATCTTAAAGTTATTCCCTTGTATTGGTGTTCTTACTCAAATCCCGCTATTGATCCACCTCTCCATCTAGACGATAAACTTCTAGTTTTACCATATCCGTCTCAAAATAGTGATTCATAAAAAATATCTAATCCCTGGATCTTACCCACTATTTCACAACTAGTGGATTGGAAGAGACACTAAATGTTGGTGGTTGTTTCCCCATAAAACATTTGATAGCCATTTTCTCCCACTTTGGTGAATGAGTATGTTCCACATTATTATGTTTATTTTTTATAACATGAGATACTTGGCTAAGTATCACCATGAAGTTCTTAACTCCACCTCCCAAATAATTAGGGATTTCATTTGGGCAATCATTTCATTGGCCCTCGTCTGAGTTGTTGGCCTGGTTTCTCCTGGTTCCTTACACTTTCTAAAATAGAAAAGGATAGAACAAAACCTAAGTCAACAATTCATGAATAACATATTCATTTGAATAAAATTCACTAAAAGAATAACTTATGGGATCCCTATGTAAATATTCATCTATTCATATTTGTACTTAGTCTCATGTTATATGTCTTCCCTAGGGTTTACTAATCATAATTCCCAAATTAAATAAACCTTGCCTCTAATACCAACTATAGAGACCCAAACATTTCTTAAATTACAATTACATCATTTTCAAGATAAAAAACATAATATTATTACACATAGAGGATCCAAAGGTTTGGTTTCTTGGGAAAACTATGACCATAAATAACAATTACAACCTCAAGTATACACATTTAGGTAATTATTTCTCCCCAAGCTACTTATTTTCACTTGACCACTTATTTGTACAAATAGTCACCTGAAGATATACATAAAATGGAGTAAGATAAAATCCAATTAATATTATATATAAGAAAAATATAACAATGGGTGAGAATATCCATAACATAAGCAATGGATAATGAACATGATCGGAATAATATAAAAGAGACTTGAAATAAGGCAATGCATAAACAATGAAACATCATGTGTTTGTGGTCAAATACCACACAATATTTTGAATGATGCTAGAATAATTTCGAAATATAATTTCACTTTTACTCATGAGATTCATCAACTTACTCAATGCATTGGAGTGAAATATTATTCCTGATGCACCCGTCACATTCAACCATTCATATTGTGCTATATAATTCTGAGGGCACATGTCACACCATAACTATGTAATTATCATGAATTCCACAAAGAACATATATAAAAAATGAACATAAATGAACCATGTAATGGAATGGTTTACATCTCATAAGAACACATTCAGGATCTTTGGGTTCCCAAAAGAAAGAGAGAAAAACATACATGATACAAGAACCATCCACCCTTATTGAGAAGTAAAAGTTGTATTTTTAAAGAAGTGTACTTTTGTAAAACATTATATTTGAAATAAAATCTAGTGTAGAACATGTATATCCCATAATAGGTAATATAATGATGAAAAAAAAAATTTAGGATTAATTATAAAAGAAATGGAGTGAAAGAGGGAGAACCCGAAGTGAGAAGGTTAGGTTCGAGAATCTCCCCTTACCTTGTATCCAAATAGTTTCTTTGCTGTAATGTCCTGTATAACCACATTAGATTCATTAATTGATAGTTAAAGAACCTTTTTTACATGAATAGATTTTATTTTGGTTTCATTATGTTTTTTTTAATGGGAATATTTATGAGTTATAGTGTTTAAATACATTGTTCGGTAATGTTTGTTTTTATGTTTTTCTTGAGTGGTTCACTTGTATTCTTAAATGAAAGTTCATGTAGAACATGGATAATCATCTAGAAATGATATTTAATGTTATTAATGATTTTTTAGAAGTTTAAAAGATCTTATAATGAGTTATATTTTATACCATGTGGATGAATCATTAGATAAGAATTAAATGATGATTTTTGGGTTAATTTTGGCTGTTTTCGACCACAACACACTTGTTTTGATTAATATTTTAGTAATATGTACATAAGTTAGCTGCATACCATAAAATGGGACATAATACAAACAAAATATTCTTGTTCAACCATAAAAATGGTTTCATGACCAGATCTAAAGGTAGAAAGGGAAAAATAAAACATGTCGTTCTTGAAGGTGATAGATTAACACCTTACGAACAACATTTCCTTTTATAAAATATAAGGAAAAGGAGAAGGGGGTTGGATTGTATAATATCCCATTAGTATTAAAACATTATAATATATGTATGATACTAGAGTTACCGTACCATGTGTATGAAGATAGGTGGGTAGGGAATAAGAAAAGAATTAGAAATTGAATGGAATTTAAAGGAAAAAGATAGAGGAAATTCCTCTTGAGTCCACCTCTTGAGATCCTCCTTATGCAAGCTAGGATTGGACTTTTGAAGAGGCCATAAGCTTTAGGAAATGAGGGAGGCTATAGGTACGATTCTTGGGCTGATTTTATACATGGTATTTTTTTGATATGTGTTAGGAAATGAGGGTGTGAAGGGTGGTTTTTATAGTGGAGGGGAAAGGGGTTTTCTCAATATAATGTTTTTAGTTTATTATTTCCCTGCAAGGCAAGGAATATTTAGTCTTTCGTTACTAAGAATAGAAATTTATCATGTGTTCCCAAACCAATTTTTCTTACATTAGCATAACATCATGCATGAATCTATAATTAGATTATATATATTATTTTGTAAATTATGGTATTGCACTATTCATAAAAAATTCAAGTGTTTCAGAAAAATCCCAAAAATTCACCCCAACCATTTTTCAACATGTAGAATCCAAAAATGAAGTCCATTTTTCAAAAAATAATTTTCTAGATATTATTATTTTAATATTTAATTAAAATCATAATTTAGTATCAAAAACCAATTTTAAAACAGTAATTAACTTATACTAAAATAAAGGTATATCCTTCATTCAACTTAATATTATTTATATATTATCATAGGTAAGGTTACAATTCATTTTGGTATATCAATATTAAAAAGGGTATGTTACTATTCATAAGGGTAGGATATTATTCACTAAAAATTATGTTTTTCTTATTGGACTCCAAATAACATACTGATTGCAACCGTGTATTTCCGATTTTCGAAATTCCTAACACATAACTGACAAACTTTTGTTTAAAGCTCACTTAGCACTTAGTAGTTCATTATGGTGTATTTTCATGTGATTTTATAACATATTTATAAGAAGAGAATTTCCATTGAAAAACACTGTGTCATTACATGAACCTTTTATCCCGTCAACTAAGTAGGATCCATTCTATATGATGACATAGAAATGGAATTCATAATATGTATTACGTCATCAGTAAACTCGACATATGTATGTGGAGGTAATATAAAAACAATTAATGGGAATGACCACAAGGTATGAATTCACCATTGTATGAATTTGAATACTAAAATGAGTGTCAAAATCAGCATGGAGTATATCTGAAAATGACCATGAGATCACCCATGCATAAGGAACAATGGACCTTTGCCTTCCTTATATAGAGTCACACTCACCATAAAAAACATGATTCAACCCCATAATTATATTTAACTAGGCTCAATGATGATAAAATTAAATTTTATAATTAACAATAGCCCCTAAATATATGACAACAATCAGGTCAATAATATCTAGGTCAATGACTAAAATTCCAAATCCACTTCGAAGTTGGGTATCTTCACCAAACACATGGTCGATTTAAAACCTTTCTTAAACCTCTTTACCAAAGGAATATAAAGATCCAATATGAATGAATAACTCTATAACATAATACTAATGTGTTAGGTATCTTTGATGATTTAAAATAATTAATAAAATCTATATCCAAATAAGCTATTACTTTAGAATATTAAATAATCGTCGTACCAATTACAGTAGTCGATCATGTTTCAGATTCCATAGGTGTATACTACAATATATAAATATATCTCATATCAGCACCTATATGATATTTATTTACCATATGAACATCCCCTTGGCCTGAAGATAGGACCCACTACCCATGGAATCATCAGAATGAAGCAATAAACCCTTGTTTCGGCTGGATCCATCCTGGCTATTTTAGGACATACTTACACAAAAATGGCTTATAATGGATAGATTTCCCACTAGGATGGTATTTAGGGGGTGTTTCAATACATTGAGTCATTGAATAAATAGAACTTCAAAAATTATATTATAAAACCTAAAACCACCTAATGAGTCCCCTTAATATTGTATTGAACAAAACTGGATACCTTTGGGCTTACCTTTCAAGGCTGAAGAGACACCTTGGCTAATAATAGCATCCACTCAAGCTCCATCCAAACCGGTTTGTTTAGAAAGATCTGCCTCAAGAATATCCTCTTTATCAATCACTTCCATAAAGATAAGAATAAACATTATGATCATTGATGATACAATATCATTCCTCAATCCCATCTTAAACCTTTAAAATTTTAAGTAATAATTAGTGAAAAGATAAAGTGATCTCCGTACCAACTCAGTGAAACAGATGGAATATTAAAAAATGGTATTCTCCCCTTCCTCTAAATTCTGAAACCCCTAGATATTTTCCACTTGAAATGATTTAGGATAAAACTATTGGTTGTTGATTTTATTGAAAGAGGTCTATATAAGATCCTAATGAAACATGACTATCACAATAAAGTCCAACCATCTACGTCCAATACCTTTAAGCATATATATGACAAAACCAACCTTAGAGTCATTAAGATTCATCATATAGTTGAATAACCTTTAAAAATGACCAATCCATTCAACTTATTACTAAGATCCTTTATCAATGTGTAAGATGGTTATATAAATCATGCTGAAACATGATCAATGATCTACAAATCGTCTGAAGTTTACAATACACCCCTAGAACACTGTCTGAATTTTGAGGATAACAGCTTCTACCAAAGAAGTTTCTGTTGGAGTATTATCATGTAGAACCTAACTTAAAGATTCCTCACTCGGATTTTGAAGAGCTCTTATAGGATTAATTTTTATAATATACACAAGACAATAATCAATCAATATTAGATAAAATTACAAATCATGACACCAATTTCATGATCCCATATTAATTCCCTAAAAATCTAAAAAATTAAAACAAATAACTATTCTAAAAATGAATGAAAATACATTAAAATTATTATGTCATCATAAATAACCTTAACTTTCTGATTATTAATATAACCTCAATCACCTTGTATTAATCTTGGATAAGATCCCTCATCACCTATTCTTACACCAGTTCTAATATATATTTTAGCTGGCTAGGCATGTTCCTATCCTTGAAAAACAAATTTTAATGATCATGCTTCATGTATACCACACAAAATGAACAAAAAACAAATAATATTAGAAGAATTCAGTCTAGGTTGTATCTTTGATACCATTTTCTAAAAAAATATCCTCATTCAAACACAAGTTACCCTTGATGGCCCGCCACACAAAGTGGGGAAACAAAGGAATTCAAGTATAAAATGTTGGATGAAATAAAGTACATAACCCTGATAATCCCATATCATGAAAAATTAACATTATTGGAAATAAAAAATCAATACTGAACTATAAATCCTCCATTTGAACCTCCATGACCACCTAACTATCTTGTTACCAAGGCAATGACAATAAGTGAATTTTTCATGCTACATAATTTCCTTCTCATAACCAAAGTCTTGAAAAACAACATCTACAACCACCCAAATTAAAAAATAGTTTTTGAGAATAAATACTAGTATTATATCACTAAATAATCTATAAATTTAATGATTATAAATAATGTGCAATCTCTATATTTAAAACAAATATATTTTACAAATAATTATCATATGATAAAACAAATTCATAAATCATCCTTCAGTAATTTACTGAAAATCCATTTATATTCACGTAAAATGAAATATATAATTTACATGTGTAATAGCATGAAATAATAATAAAATAACCATGGATACACTATGACATAAACATGTGAGAAAATAAACAAGAAATATAACACTATATAAAAAATCAATCGTAAATGAAAATGAAACTAGTTGGGATCTAACATATGGAGAAATGTTATATTATTGAAATGAAATCTATAGTCCCGGAATCTAGTGAGTTCATTCCATATAACCTATAGTTTCATTACACACACTAAATTGAAACAAAACCTTTAGAAGCACTAAACATAATAAAAGACAAATTTTATTTCATTATTTAAAAAACTAACACATTATTCTAGGTTATCTAAGATCCTTTTAAAAACTATGCTCACAATTTATAATATAATTTCACTAAAATTTATAATCGAATATGTGCTTCATAATCCATTTGGTAACTAAAAGATCCATTAAATTATTTCCATAAAAACATGGTGTGAAAAACTGTAGTTTTATGGAATCCACCATTAAGAACATAAATGTATTTAAAAACCACAATTATCATCAATAAATAAATATCCATGAATAAACAAATGAAATTTGGAAGAACATATGAAAATTTAGGAGTTAAACCTTTTTATAAATTAACTTACCTCAATAACTAACAGAAAACAAGTCATCTTTGAAAACATTGATCGACATGAATAAAGCACAGCCACATGATCCTAGAACCATAATGAACATAAAAAAACATCTATCAAATAACATATATATGGAATCCACAACCCATTAGATTCAAACCATATCATTGGAAAATAGATCTATCAAGGATCTACTAAGAAAATGGAAAAAAATCTAAAATGAAAAATAACTCAAAGAGGTCATTCAAGAAGAATGGGATTCAATATACTATACAAAAGAAAACCCTCTAAAGGGATGTGTAAGGATTAAGTAAATCCTATTTATGATTAGGATGATATTATACATAAAACGGTAAAGGAGAAATAAGTAATTTATATAATTTTAATGGATTGAATGGCTGCGCACATTTAGGATGCATAGTTATCCAAACAATGTACCAACCATGTCCTCCCTCTATCGATTGAAAAATGGTCGTATGGTCTCTCATATATGAACAAAATTGATTGGGAAAATCATGTTTAATCCATGTTACACCACAACACAATAAACCAGGCCCTACATGACTTCCTTGGTGAGTCACACGGTTAAAATAAACATGCTCACACCATAAAACATGCCTATATAACTTCACATAGTGATATCACATGATTACCACATAGTTACATGAAACTATTTTCCAACTATGTGAATATCATGTATTCTTCAAAATAAAACTTTTAAACACTCGTTTCATAGAATCCTCTTGAATAATTCTAAATATAATGCAAGATAAATTTTAAGAATACATGTGAGTTAGAGGGAATCATAGTATCCCTCTTGAAAGTAGTGAGTTAAAGAGAGGAAGATGTCATTAACCATTGAATATTATTGATATTATAATAAATAATATAATAAAAAACTATATATGTTATTATTATTAGGAATATAAAAGCATAATTGATATGTTCTTCAGGGATGTATAATAGTGTGGGTAAACCAAGTTAAATATCGGTTTCGTGAATCCTTCTTTTCTACTATTTGGTTGTCCAATTATTATGATAGGTACCAAGTGACATTGTTTTAATGTGGTTAAATGTTGATTCCTTTAATTGAATCTTAACACATTCATAATATATATATTATTTAATTTTATTTTTAGTAAAGGTACCTCCCATGAACTTAACAGGATTTTTGTTTAAGTCCATGTTATTATTGGAACCTATGTGCTCAAATATTTTTTTAAATCCATATATAATACATCGTATATTTCCATAAATTTTCTCCTGCCATTTAAGAGAAAAAATTATATTATTTATTGTGAAATTTTAATCATATGTATATATACCTTAAGGTTGATTATTAATCATCATTTTCGATAACATATTTTTTAAATTGTAAAATTAGTATCTATCAATCACCATTGGGGACTGATTGAAGACTAAAATACTCAATATAATCTTTCATTATGGCCAGGTTTATATTGGGTGGGGGATATTCTCTGACATAACATACTAATTCTATATCATTGTTGTAGTAGGTTTCTGTACAATGTATTATACCAAGGTACTGTAGCAGCAAAACTATGCACCCTAATTAGGATTTTAGGCCAACTATATGACCTTGGGAAAACCATTTTAAAGTATTTTTAATATATCATAGGGGAATCAAGATTATGGATTTAGTATTATAAGTCACTAGGTAGATTTAAACATAAAAAGAAAAATAAGGAGACAAAGAGAACACACTATTTGATTTTGGTACTAGGTTGAACTACATGAGGAAAGGATGAGATGACCACATATTTTGGTGTATCTGGAGAAAAGAAATTGATGATTTTATTATAAGGGGTTATTTATGTATTTTATAGACCAATATTTAAGGTCTTTGTTCCTCTAAGCCTTTCATTAATGTATTTTGAACCTATAGGTCATGCTACGGTTTAATCTAAAATCAGTCAAAAAGAGGGTTTATCTAGAAATAAAAAATATGGAATTAGTATATAAGTGTATCCATACATCCGATATTATATACTATGTGAACAAATTTTCTTTTTTTAATCCTTCCATTATCTATTGATAACTATTATAATAAATCTCATCCATTAAACCATAAATTTCTCCTAGACATTTCTTCCTCAAAATGCTGAAATGGTAGCCTCAGCAATTGGCCATTTATTAGAGATAAACCGTTATATTTTTTTTAATCAGAAACAAAATATCATATCAATGATGGGGATACTACCTCACTATGTCATTAACCCTCCATCATGTCTCTTCGATTGATTTTTCACCAAATGTATTATAATATTCAACATCATCATGATTGTTTATTAATTTTGATAGAGGAACAAATATTCATAATAATATTACATCTATGTCATCTGAAATTATAATTTTATGTGTTTTAAAATATATTAATAAATAATTTTCTTTATTTATTAAATAAAATGATGAACAGAAGTTCTTCATTTCACCACTAGAAACAATATTAAACGTAAATGTTTCATAATGATCAATAAACCCTGCCAAGTGTCGTTTTTGAAAATCATATCGTAAAATAACTTATTGAATTGTGTTGGATATAATTTTTTATGTTGATTATATTTATCTAAAACTTGTATATAGAAAATTAGGGTACATGAATTTAAAATTATACCCCTGTTACTTATTGTAAAATATAAAATATTAATGTTATTTTCATCAATTAATTTCTTTGAAAACTAGTTCCATCACTTCCACTTCATCAAAACAATTGATATTCTCTTATTTCTTCTATTCTGTTAACATTTTATCAATCTAGAAATGTAGTCAAATTTTTCCCAATATCCAAAAAAAATCTTATATAGGATACTCATGAATAGATTTTATTCCTTATAAAAAATAAAAATAAAAACACCATGCATAATAAATGAATAAAATGTTAAAATAAAGAAAACAAATAATGGACATATCATAATCCCCCAACACTATAATCTTTATAATTTATTATATATCCAAACAAGTAAGTAAAAATATGAAGGTATGTTAGGTACTAAAATTTATTATGGGTATAAAGTAATGAAATTTATAAAATTATCTATCTAGAAATTTTAAAAAACAGAACAGAATTTTTTTTAATTCAAGGATTAATACATAAGGGTGTGTAAAATTTAACATAAAAAATTAAATATAAATTTTTTAAAAAATATATCCATATTTAAAAGTAATCTAAATTTAATTGAGGTTTAAGTGAATTGTGAATACATATTTTTTATAAATTAATGGTCATGAGATAATAGAGAATCCAATGAAATTATTATTTTCAGAATTCAATATAATAAATCCTTCAACATGACATTTCCTCTTTAATTATAAAATTATCCTTTTATTATTACTCATTAATTTAATTTATAACAAATCTACTTGATTCAATGTAATAATTAAATATATCATATTCAAACACATTCCATAGAAAATAGAAAATTCAAAAACATGTTGAACCATTAAATGAAAATTATTTAATCCATAAACAATGATCTTGATTAATAAAAAATTAATATATTTAGAATAATTAAGGAATATATAAATCCAATAATAATCAATATATAAAATTAATTTTATCATTGAATATCACATTCATTTTTAAGATATCACAAAAATGGTTAACCTTATATTAATTCATTATAACTAAAGGATCAATTCTTTTAAAGTGTGATATAAGGACATAATATTTAAAAAATTAATCAAACCAAGAATATTTGGACTTCCTTTATATCCATTGAATGTCTAGATTTAAACATATAAACCTACATCAAGAATTGGATTCATATATTTTAATTTTTTTTCTAGATGACATTTATTACTCTTCAACGTCTTTATTTTACCAAAATATAAATATTTATAGAAATTCACTTCACAATATCATATTTTATTATTTTATATATATATTATATGTCTAAATATATTTATATCATTTTAAAACTAAAATATTACAACAAAATAATATATTTATTATACCATAATCTTATTATAATCTCTTTGTTTATTTATCATCAATCAATCCAATATTCTACAATAGTATGTTGTAATTTCATATATTAATCATTTTCTGTTATTCCATTTTCATTAAATTTCTATGTAAATGGTCTCATAAAAATATTTAATATTATAACATAATTATTCTTATTGATTATTAGTCACTAAATGGAAGCATAAATGGTCATTTCCCCTTTTTTATCATTCCAGAAATTTTTTTTCATTATCAATTTTTTCTCGAACTTACAGAAATATCAAAATATAATATTATAATATATGTAAAAATTATTCCTAGAAATTTTGAAGTTAAATCCTAGAAAATATTAATTCTATTATGTAATTTGGTTATTTATTGAATTCAACCTTCATCCTTAAAAATTATCTTTCACTTCTCTAAATCCACACAAAAACTATATAATGGAAAAAAACTCTTCAAAAGACCCACATCATTTGAATGTAAAAACTCATTTGATAATAAATTTAAATATAAATATTTTCACACATATTAATGATATCACCAATAATTATATAAATATCCAGATATATTAGTCATCAAATCATATACCCATGATGATGATATTTAATTGTATGTTAAAAGTTGCAAATGAGACTTCAATAAATGATTAATACAATATGACAACATCAAGAGTTAATTTTTTGTATTATTAGTTAGATAATGAATTAAATATTACAAAATTAAATAATTAGTTTTTTTTATTTCAATGAAAATAATATGGAATGTTATGAAATTATTTGTTTTGAATATAAAACAGGGATATTGAACTCTAAAATATGGATATGGTGGTGTATTAAGAAAAGAAGTAATACTGAGGGCACTGTGAAGGTATAAAAAATGAATATCAAATATCTAATATTTTATTCTTAATTATTTTCCATAACACACATTATGAGTACTATAATCTCATATATTCATGTTTGTGATATATGATTACAATATTACTCGAAAATGTTATTTGATAGGGGAAATTTTCCATTTTATCCCTAATAATCTTGATAAAGGAGTTGAAACAAGAACATATCACATGGGAATAATTACTTCATGCCTAAAATTGTTTCCCTATTTTTTTGAATTTATATATCAATTATGTTCCCTAAAATTCGTGTTTTGTAATTATTTTTGTATGATATGGATTTTTATTCAATAAATATTATGATCATGATGGTCTTGAAGGTATAATAAAATCTATCTTGATTGTATTTTATGTAACAATAGTAGTGATAGAGCCCAACACAACCAAAGGTTTAATTAATAATATACTAATTTTTATTAAAATTTTCAGAGAAAGATAGTAGATGAACGTGGTTAAGGATAGGTAGATAAGGTGTTATTGGGTCAATCAATAGTGAGGCATCCATTATTCTTCATATATTTTCCATTTCATTTTTTATCAATTGATTATTATGACTAGAATTATTTTTTATGTTACAATAATATTTCATGTGTATGTTTCTTAAGGGGATTGAGTTGGTCTAATATAAAAATTGTTTTCAAAATGTTACTCTATTAACTATCATGGTTACTTTTTTTTGATATTATACCCATTTTTATTTTAATAATTCTTATTGTTTATATTTCATGATGCTTTGATAATAGGAAACTAAAATCAATTCATTCCAATATATAATATTTATTTTATTTGTTAAATAATAAATCGACAGATTGTGTTTTAGGATATCTTATTGAATAATCTTTTACATAACGAGTGATGGGAATATTTTTTGTGTACATTTCTTAATAAATATTTTTTGATATTTATATTTACATATTACATAAATAATTAAGATAATTAATTTAAGAATACATAATTATGTGGAGTTATATATTATTAATAATTTTATTTATTAATTTTTTAATTTATAAAGATTAATTTTATTTTGAGGTAGTATTTTCTCCCAACTGATAAAATTTATTTCCCATAAACCCATTTTTTTCATACATTAAACATTTATTCTCATCCTTGTTCGAAAAAATTTCAATTTTCACACTCGTAATTTTTATTTATTGATTTATAATTTCACAGAAATCATATAAATTTTTTATCATTTTCTTTTTTTAATATTTACACTGTTTTGATTAAAAAACACTTATTCAATCTCTAGGGTTTAAACCATAACCACTATACAAAATAGTATAGATTGATGGTTAATTAAATTAAATTTATTTCGTTGTTATTATGACGTTTCATTGAAATTTATTATCTCTTGTTAGAAAAAGTCTAATAATTTAAAAATCAAGACACTTGATCTCCATGAAAAATTATATAATGCTAAATAAAATATAGAAATTAATAAATACTATAAATATGTAGTTCCTTATAGTGATGTGGCACTACTTAAATCTTGATCTCCATTAGTTGAATTTGAGATAGATCAGAAAGTATAAAGGAAAGGCTTACAACCTGCACAATAAATACTCTTGATGTTACTGAATGTATCAACATTCTTGTCGGACCCATATTTTCTCCATAAAATTATTATACCTCTACATGAAATGAAGGTAGATTAAATATTATATTGGGTTAGGGTTTATCATCCAAACCGAAGGACATGAATCTATTCCCATACATTTCCATCACATGGGAATATATTTTATATAGATAATGAGGATGCTCCTAGGTGGTGTATGTAGTAACTTATGTGTTAAAAATCATGTGTAAATTTCCTGAAAAATTCAAGTATAATATGAAGATACTCCCTGTTTTTAAAAAAAAATATAGAGGTAGATCTTCTTTTATTAAAAGGGAGCAAAATATTGGAACCAATATGGGTACAAGAAAACAAGGCAAAACCCAATGCAAATGCTATTTGTTAATCTTTTTTAAAAGTTGCTCAATTAGACTCCTTTATTCTTCCAAGATGTCATTCCATTCATCCCTTTCAAAATCGCATCCCCAACCCATCGATATCCCCTTCCTTGATGAGAGAGATTTAAGCCACTCATAGAGAATCTTTGCATCCATGCTTTCAGAATTAGAGTTATCCTCTTGTTTTTCCTTGAACTTTTCAGGAGAACTGTCTCTTCTAAGTAACATCATCAGCCACTCTACCCCCATTTCTATATTCAGATTCAATGTTTGTTGATTCTTTTTCTCATCAGGAGAGCTCTGGATTGGATCCTGCATCTTAATGGGACAATCAATAATATGCTCAAAGAAATAAGTAGTTTTACCTATAGTCGATTGGTCATCCACCACTGGAGAAACCACCAGAGACATTGACTTCTTTTAAGAGATAATATTAAATACCTTGTTCTGCACAATAGGCTTTGATGAAGTATGGCACATTTTAGAAATGGTCAAAGAGTCATATTCTAATTTTTTTAACCTTTTTTTCTACATGATGAAACCATCCTTTCCTGAGAGAGTTGATAATCCACCTTGAGTTGGATTTCCTCTTCATATTCTTCTTGAGATATTGAATCATCATATTTAAGAGTATATCATGATTGAATTTTCTATGATACAACATATTTTCCTATGATATTATCATAATTTTGAACATTCGCCTCTTCGGAAAATATTTCAGCCCAATACTTCACCTTATCATCAGAGGTAGTTGCATTAGTTGAGTCAGATTGGTGGTTACCCATCCCATTGACTGCATCCCTAGAAGAAACACCCTGAACTTCCTTCTTTTTCTCGACATTGTCTATGGAAATGGACAGAGAAACATCATACTTAAAAAGGTGTTTGTCATCCTCATTATACAACAACTAATAAAGAGCATTAGTAAATCTAACATATTCTCTTTTGTTCATTTTGAGAAAATTTCTCACTTCACGACCACACAAAGAAAAAAGCTACAAACTGTGGAGTTCTGATAGACAAATGAGTCTTGACCAAGGAAATTAAATTCTTTACAGAATTTAGTCATTTTTTTATAAAAAATCTTCTGCTCAATAATATCATCATCTTTAGAAATCATTACCTTGACAACAAGAGTCAATCCTAGTTCAACCTCAACCAAGAACCTGGAAATGTGACCAATTCAAGACACTTCCATTTCATTATCAATATTAATTGGGATGATGATGGATAGAGAAATATTATACAAATTTTTTGGATTCCAGAGTATCCATTTTAACTTAGAAACCATTACCCAAATTTGAGTAGTGGTGTTACCAATCTCAAAATTATTGAATTTATTGTCCCATTCATGCAGGTGAATAATTCCAGGTTTGAGCGTAACAGAACCAAATCCCCTGGCACTATATTTCAATTAATCCATTTGTAAGAGCATGTGGATGTATCCCCGACAAAGCGAGGGACACATCCATGTTTAAAACCCCCATACAAATGAAATTATCTCTTTGAGTTCATCAATTTTCAGAGGGAGAGTGTTTTTTGGATGAAATAATCATGCAATAATAGAGAACTCACCCATTTTGAGCCTCTCAAACCGGGTCATATTTGATGTGTGCTATATTCCCTTTTCGACAAATGGAAGAGTCACGTCCATATTTAAAGCTAGAAAATTAACGTCTAGTAGATGTAGCCACATCAGGATCACCATGGTTTGCCTAGCGTTGGATACCTTTAGCAGCTTCAGAAGTGCCTCCCACTACTACCCCCAAAACTGCCCGAGGTTCAACCATATCCTATGAAACAAAAGGGACACATCCCACAAAACTCGTATTTCCCATTACTTCAATTCGTGTCAACCCATCATGGATGCACTATGAATAATCCCCCTCAGCCACCGCAAATGCGTGTGGAGTCACTGAAATAGTCACCAAGACCAATGGGGGATGATGCAATAAACACTGGAGAAAATATGACACAAAGTGTTCCTCGGTTAGTTGAACTCAACACTTCACTACCGAATCAAGCTTGGATGGAGCCCGCGACAAATCTTGTGCTCCCTTATCTGACCATACCCTATCTGAGGGTCACGAAACCAAGTTGTGACCGAAGAAATGCAGAAACATCATGGATCTTGTTTAAAATCCCTAAGTATATGTGGCTCCATTGGAGAAGCCCACTCGAGTCTTCATTCTGTAAAATTTTATTCATTCTGATTCAACAATATATTTTAAAAAATAATATACCCTTATGTGCAAGAAAAAATGGTTTTTTTGTAATATATTTATACCATATATATATATGGATTTATTTAATATCTTTAAGAGTCTCCCACATTCAAAAATTTCTAACAGTATTTGTTTAATTACAACTTATATTTTATCATATATAGTAAATTGTGGAAGAATATGCAAAATTTATTATATATATCTTCTAAAACAATTTCTCAAATATATCATTAACCTAAACTTGTATAACTACATACGAAATACCCAAAGAATTCCCTTCTAAACCAATTTTTGGATTAACTCAATAACTTTTATTGTATCTCTATGAGTCAATAATAATTCCCATCCAGTATACCATAATGTATGACCCTACAAACCTTTTGGGAATTGAAAATATATGAGTCTTCAGATCTATATTTATAAGTAAATAGGGAACTCTAGAAAAGTGTCAATGCTACTCAAGGAATAATTAGATCTATAATTATCTCCAAAAAATTTATCTTAATACTTTTTTCCACTAGTCTGAATCATAAAAAAAGTTCACTATAATATTTTCCCTCTCTCTATGTCCTCATGTCACCATTGGACATCACATATTTCATTCCCATATATCTAATTCATATACATTTTTTTATTTTCAATGTATAGACTAAACTAATCTATGAATAAGGAACATGTCTATCATCTGTATATATAATCTCATCACATGTTCGTATCTAGATAAATATAATATCTAGGTACAAGAGAACACTCCAACCATGTATCTCAATCATGGTCCTTGGTTTTGTACTCATCATATGAGTGGAAAATCTTTCTTACTTAATCTCCAAATAACAAAATGATTAGAAAAATACCCCCCCCCCATATTAGCTATGTCAATATATAGACATGTGTATGTAGGCAGTAAATGTATGATGTTTCTTATCCTACATATCAAATAAACCTCAAGAATTGGGGACTCAAAAATGATCACCACACCCCTAGTATACCCAAGGATTATATAAAACACTCTTTATGATATACATAGTTGGTCATCCCACTACTACAAAAACAGCCAAGGGAAGTGCCACCATTTATCAGCACAAAAATTTTAGCACTTATAAAGGGTAACCATTTTCAGTGCTAAAAAAGAATGAATATAGAGTCCCTTTATCAACACATTTTGAGCGCTAAAAAAATCTTAGTCCCATATTTTATAAAATCGGTCACACAATTACTTCTTTTTATCGCACCCTAAAGCTCTCACGATACTGTACCCCTATGACAAATCCCCTATATTCGCATTTTCGAACCTCCACTGCCCCCCGATCATCACATTTTCGGACCTCCACGCTAGGCCTACTACTTATACTACCCCTCTAACTATTTTGGAAGATCCTCCTCCCCACAAACCGTACTTCTCCTCCTCTCCGCTGGACCCTACTCCCCACAAACCCTACTCCTCCATTTCTCAATGGTTGGTGGCTCCTCTCGTGTACCTCCCCCTCTAGAGGTCGTGCCTTACCCTCCCAAAATAGTCAAGAAGGCTCCCTACTTCTACTCCTCTAAGGTGAATTTCATTTCTCTTCTTCATGATTATCTTCTTGAACTTTCTTCTTAGGAAGGATGTGAAAACACTTCTGATTCGGTTTTTGTGATTTTATTTGTTATGGTTTTAATGGTTAAGGGTCATACATAGTTCTTTTAAGTTACCCTCATGTGTTAATTCATGTTTTATTGGAATATTCTTCCCATTATTTTGAAATATTTGTTAAATATTTAGTTGAGGTTGGGGACATGAAATTTCTCCTTCTTTATTATGTTTAAATTTTGGAATTATCATGTTATTTTTTTCATTGGATGCATAGTACAGATTAACCTAAACAATATAATGAATTACACTAAAGGAAATTAATGTAAAGATGGAGTTTATCACGTGATTTTTGAAGTTCCATGATATTTCTTATATATTTATATATTTATTGGTGTTTTTTATAATTGATTTATTCCTGATGTTGTGAAAGAAATTTCTTACTACTAATAATATGTTATAATCACCCTTCATTATTTTCTAGTAACTTTAGGTAGGTAATGAACCATTTGTATGGAAGTCTATAATTAAAGTGTTATATTTAAACTATAAACTAAACTTTAATATGATCGAGTGTTTAAGGGGTAGTTTTTAGTGTGAATTTCATTTATGTTTTCCCTTTCATGCTACTATATGTGGGGTATTTATCACTATGATTATAAGGGTAATGGTTGACTGATGTGGTTCAGAGCATGTGTTGTGGTAATTAATACAGTAGTGATGGATGTATTATTGTGTGATTATGATAGCAATGATATGGCTATTTAGGCAAAAAATAAGTGGTTTTATTGATTTTAGAATGTGTTTAGTTGAATTTATTTTCTTAAAAAATTAGTTGTTATTGGGTTGTGTTATAGTTTCATTTTGTCATGGAATATGGTTGGAATAAATGAAAATAGTAATTGGTGATGGGTTGGAAATGATAAATGATGGTTTTTTAAATGATTAATGATAATGATTGGAATAATTATGCTTAAAAAATGGTTAAATATAGAATAAATGTTATTAGTTATTAATGAATGGATTATAGTGGGTAGTGATTTAATGATTGGTTTTACATTAAAATGGTTAACAATTGAAATGCATATAGTAATAAAAATCCAAGAAATTATAATGTTCAATGAAATTAGAAGTTGGTAATGTTGATATGGATTCTTATGTGATTTTTTGGGGATTATTTGTGTCATTATAATGGAAGTGGTTACAAGAGGGTGGTAGTAATAAGGCAATGGTTGAAGAGGGTGTTTGTCGTGTTAGTTTGGTGTAAACCCTTAGGAAAGATTTATGTGTGGCTATATACTTATTATATTTTCATATTATTTCTTTCCCACCACCACTTGAGTCAAGTAACTTGATTGAAATCCTTATGGGTACTTTGGTTCTAAGTGTTTTTCTCAATATCATTGTTATAGAGGGAACACATATAGAACAAATCCCTCTTCCCTTCTCCCCCTTCACACTTAGAATGAGATATAATGGATCACAGTGCGTGTATATATACGACCTATAACAATTTTAGGTTTTGGTGTATATATATTCTTGTTGGCATGATTATGTGTATTTGGTGTGGATACATAGTGGGGGTTGTGCATTGTAAGAGGAGAGTATGATGTTTATGTCCTTCATGTTCATGACATCACATTGTGATGAGGATGTTATGTGTGGTTGTGATGTGGATATAATTTTTTATGTGTTTGTGATATGTGTATGTGTGGATATATGGTTATGAGATTATATAGAAGGAATTGAAGCATAATAAATATTCCATTAGTGTGTGAGAATGACCAGATTAGTGGGGTAGTGGATGTGGGGTAATTTAATAATATATATTCTTTTGATATTACAATTGAGATGGAGTTTGGAATTAGACACTCATGAGGATTGAATGGGATGATAGGTCAATAATATTTGCTAAACTTTTCATATGGAATAACATGGGAGACTAACTATGACACAAGTGATTATCCCCCCTATGATTTAATGTATGTAACTTGAGCTGACCAAAAAATATTAGGCATGATGATATTGAATGTAGGGTAGAGACCTGGGAGTAGTAGATGTATTATTCTTGAATATTCTTGTTTTTGGACTGGGGTGATTTGAGGAAACTATAACGAATCTAAAGTAATTATATTTAATTAATTCCATATTGTACAGATTATGATAATCCTTTCTTTACTTGTAGAGTTGGCTCCTGGTTTTCATCCATATGTATTTTCGGTTGGTGAGGTATAAAATGATGGACTAGTTGACCATAGAAGGGTTGACTCGATAGAAGAGGATGAGCCAAATAGGATGATGTCGTGTGAGTTTTACCATATATGACATAATTGATTATCTCCGCGAACCCCTTTGTGTTTCGAAACTATGTTGATTTTGATAGGGGGTCTATCCTGGTTTTGTTGATTTCCAAATCGTTATTGGAAATGGTTAGGCTCTATTAATCTCTATTTTTATAAGGAATTGGTTCTCTTCTACTATATTTGGAAGTATTTTTTTTATTTGAACCATAAATACTAATATTTGTGATTCAAATAGGATGGAGATAAATAAATATTGGATGAATGCTAATCATTTGACAATAGAGTCTGAGAACAGAGTGAAAGTGTTCATCAAGATTCCAAAGGATCACACGAAGGATCCTTATTAAATGCTTTGTCTGTGTTTAAGTTGTTGTTATTCTAGAATACTTACTCTATAGGAGTTGGACGAACATTTTATATGACATAGAATAGATCAGAGTTATAAATCTTGGAATAAACTAGGAGAAAAAGCGAATGTAGCTACTGGATGGGATAAAAGTATGTTTTATGGATCATTAGATATGAATACAAATATGGATAATGAAGAAGACCATATGAGGGATGTGATTACTGATGTCAATGATGATGAATATCGTATTGAGAAAATGACAAAGACAATTAAATATGAAGTACGAGATTTCCCAAAATTGTCCGAGAAGTTAAAGAGTTGTGAAAAGATGCCATTGTATGTTGGTTGCACTAAATATATAGCATTTTAAGATGTACTGAAGTTGTATAAAATGAAAGCTGGAAACAGATGGAGTGATTTTAGTTTTATGAAACAACTAGCTCTCTTGAATGACATGGTCCCAGAAGATAATGAGCTCCCAAGACAGTCATATGAAGCTAAACGAATGCTACTCTCGATGGGTATGATTTCTAAATGAATACATGACTTCCGAAAAGGTTGTATATTGTTTCGTAAGGATAACAAATCACGTAGAGAATTCCCAAAGTGTGGTGCTTCTTGCTACAAGAATGATGAATCCAATCCTATGAAAGTCATATGATACTTTCCAATGATTCCATGTTTTAGGCATCTATATCGAAGTGAAGAAACTGTAAGACAATTTTCGTGGCATACAGATAAAAGAAATAAAGATGGAAAATTATGTCATACGGCCGATACTCCTCAATGGAAGAAAATTAATCATGAGTATCCTGAATTTGGAAAAGAGATGAGAAACCATCGTCTTGCGTTATCTACAGATTGATTGAATCATTTTTGTTATCATACCAGCACTCACAGTACATGTCCTGTTATGTTGTTAAATTATAACTTTCCACCTTGGTTATGCGTGATGTAGAAATTCATCATGTTAACTATACTTATATCAGGACAAAAACAACCAGGTAATGATATTTATGTTTATCTATCCCCTTTGATCGTGGATTTTAAGTAATTGTGGGATTCAGGTGTCATGTTGTATGATGCTTATAAAAGTGAATACTTCATGTTGAGAGCGATGTTTTATGAAAAAATAAATGATTTTATTTCTTATGAAAAATTTTCAGGCTATAGCATTAAAGGAACTCAAGGGTGTCCCGTGTGCGAAGAAGATATAGAATTAATTAGGTTGAAAAATTCTTCGAAATCTGTGTTTCAAGGACGTCATAGATTTCTAACTCGTTGGCATAAGTACCAATCTTAGATGACATCATTCAATGGAAGTTCAGAACACTGTGCAGCACCATCTCAACTAATAGAAGATCAGATGTTTGAGAAATTAAAATAAGTGAACACTATTTTTGGTAAACCATTTTCAAAAAAACTTACGAAAATCCGTTGGAAAAAGAGATAATTATTTTTAATTACCATACTAGAATTGTTTGTACGTCAGGCATTTCCTTGATGTGATGCATGTGGAAAAAATGTATGTGACAGTGTTATCAGAGCATTTCTAAATTCCTCTGGAAAAACAAAGGATGTAATTAAGCCACGGTTGGACATGGTTGACATGGGAATACTAGAAGAGTTGGCTCTTGTGAAGGGTAAAAATAGAATGTTTCTCCCTCCAACTACTTACACTCTTTTTAGAGATGAGAGATATCAGTTTTACAATTTCTTCAATGATGTAAATGTTCCAGAGGGGTATTGATCAAATATCAAGAACATTGTGTCAATGAATGATTTAAATTTTAAAGGTTGGAAATCACATTACTTCCATGTCTTGATGAAAGATCTAATTCCTATAGCTTTACGTTGCATTTTCCCAAGAATGTTCGTCATAAATTAACTAAACTTGGTTTCGTTTTCAAAGATATATGTAGGAATGTTTTAGACCTGGGAAATTACCTGTTATGGAAAAAGAAATTGTCATCATATTATGTGAATTAGAAATTTTCTTCATACCAACAATCTTTGATACGATGGATCATTTGATGAGTCACTTGGTGAGAGAGATTCGACTTTGTGGTCTTGTGCACTATAGATGGATGTACCCCATTGAACGGTATTTGAAGATTTTGAAAGGGTGTGTCAAAAATAAAAATCAGCCAAAGGGTTGTAATGTGGAGCAATTTATTGTTGAAGAAGCCATTGGATTTTTAACCAAATACCTATCTGATGTGGAAAGAATTGGTCTCCTAAAATCTCATCACATTGGACGCATTGAGGGTGAGCGAATTTCTAGAATAGATGTTGTGACAATCAATATTACAGATCTGGATCAGGCCTACCTTTATGTTTTGCATAATATTTGAGAGGTTTCTCCATATATTGAAACTCCCTAAAAAATTCTTAGGTAGTTGAATCCATAACGGGTTTAAAAATGGATATCAAATACACATAATCACTGGTTTATAGGATGGTTTTAAGATCATATTTTTAAGAAGTTAGATGAAAATATGAATTCAATTTCAGAACGACTTCGATGGATAGCATCCAGACCATGTGTGTATGTATTATCATACAATGGTTATGTAATTAATGGTTATACATTCTATACAAATAGAAATGATAAAGTTAGTACCACACAAAATAGTGGAGTTACACTTCTGGCTGGCGTGATGCATGATTGTGGTAGTAAGGACAAAAATCCAATTTATGCAAATATTTCATACTTTGGAATTATAAATCAAATATAGGAGTTGGATTATACAACATTCCAATTTCTGATTTTTCAATGGAAATGGCTTGATAACAACAGTGGTGTTAAAATAGATTAATGGGGGAATTGTGAATGTTTTTTTTATTAAAAAAGGGTACAAAGACGAATATTTTATAATGACATCACAAGAGGTACATGTTTTTTATGTTCCAGATCCCACAAACTAAATGTGGTCGATTGTTCTTTTATCGTCCAAAACTACAGAAGTGTCTGATGAAAATTTAGTATAGACTGATCCAATCAGTGTTATGTCGTAATAATTTCTCAGTGATCCCAATGTAGATGATGTTTTTTATGTTAGAGGACACCACAATGAGGTTATTTGGATAATCAATAGAGGTGTCAAATCCATTCATCCTTTGAAAAAAATAAAGAGAATTCAATAAACACTCTATATATTGTTTGTAATATAGATTTTGTTATCTCAGGTTATTATCTTATCATTACTGAATTTATGTAATCTAAATTATCTATTCAACTAATTTTGTAGATAATGACTTCTGCACGTTCTAGTGCTCCTAACCTTGAGGCTGAGCAAGTCTCTCAAGCTGCTGTTGTTGCTGCTGCTCCTGCTACGGCTGCTGACAGTATAGAGAAACAACAAGTTTCTGAACCTGTTGTTGCTCCTTGTGTTGAGGTCCAATAACAATGAGCACATGTAGTTTCTACCATTTCAGATAAACGTATAAATGATGTTGATATCGATGAAATGGTTGGGGATGAAGGAATGACATCGTAGAAAACACAGGTTTGTCATAGTTTTTACGGTGTTAGCCAATGTTCATAAGGTGAAAAGCAAAGGAATCGAATTTGCTATCGGATGGAATGCATGAGGCCAACATGTGAATCCCAACAAGGCTATGTTTATTAGTTACATTGGACTTGTCACTTGGCAATAGGTGCCGATTGACATAGATTAATAGCACCACGTTGTGTCCGGGCTGAAGGCTGTGATCTGGAAAGAAATTACAGTAACATTATGATATTATTTCTTTAATTTAATAGAAAATAAAATAATGAAACTGTGTCTTACTATTCTCAATCTCTTGTAGAGTATATTTATAGAAGACGATTCACACCAGAATCATTTACTAAGTCTTTCAAAAATGATTCATCGAGGTTTTCACACTATTTTAACAAAATGTAACCTGATAGATTCCAAAGGTGAAATAAACCCACACCCATCCATCGTCTATGCTCTCCTGATATCCCAAGAAGCATGGGATGCATTTATTGGCCGCCGTGGGGATGAGAAGTTTCAGGTACATTATGGGTGATAATATGTTGTTTGAGGATACGTGTATCCGTCACTTGGATTTTCAATATTTCATTTATGAAATATCAAATCTGTACTGAAAATAAGGAACATTAATCAAATCCAACATACCCCTATTGTAAAGCAAGGATGGTATACACTTCACATGAAAAGAAAACAGTACATATTTTAAATTTACAGTAATATTGTTATGTTCCAATAAACAACATCATAATTATCTTTCTATATTTATATGTAGAGTGATGAGTCTAAAACCAATGGCACTTTCATCCCATGTCATGTGCTATGGAAGGAGGGACGTTTTAATATGGAAGGGAAGCTACTAGATGAGAAAACACAAAAAGTCTGCGAAATATGTGTATGTATGACACGATGATAAAAATATTTGTTTTAAATTATATTACATAAAAATAATTAGTTATTTTCATCTATCTGATAGTAAGAGGAATTAGCTACTCCTATAGCGGATGCAGACCTATTATCGACGGCTTTGAAGAATCCAGAAGAATACGGTCGTGTCAGAGGTGTGGGGTTTGGGGGTGACACCCTGAGTATATTTTGAGAAAAAAAAGAAAGTAATGATAGAGATGAAAAATTTGAACAAATGAGTGAATGACAAGAAACTCTTGAAGAACGATTGCAATGGAAGGGAGAGTTGCTAGCAACTTTTATGGGTGGGAAGCAAGAAGAAGACACAACTCATGAATAACCAGTGTGTGAAGATCCCGCCCCACCCCCCACCAGCTTTGAGGCGAGCCATTCACCTCAAATATTTTTCTTAGTCGTGGTAATCAATATTCAAATCTCTGTTCCCATGAAATTTGAATCAGACAACCACTGATACTTTTCCTGTATTTATCTTCTACAGGGTCATAATGACTGTGATTTATATTTTTCAACACCCATCTATCAACTTGTAGAGAGGGATGTAGTGTTAAACATCCTAGATAACAAGATGCATAATAGACCACTTCTGAATGATCATTTAAAAGTGATGATTACTGTAGCTCATGGGTGAAATGAAGAGCTACCTATTCCACTTGATGACGATGATATTCATTCGGTCAAAAAAGAATATTGGGACATTCATTGAATGGAAATCACAACTTGTAAGAGTACATGCAAACAAAGAGGTATTTATTTCCTTTTTTTCAATATAAACATTTAATAATAAATGAAAAAAGGGTCTGAACAAATGAATGTTATTATAGAGGGATAAGGGGAAGGGGGTGACAAACATCCGCTCAAAACCATCTAATAGATCGACCAATCGATCCCAAAGATATACTGAAAGCACAATAACACCGCCTTTTCTCTATCCACATTTACTAGCATTAAAGACTCGTGTGGATACAATGCTAATAGGTGGTATTAGTCATATAGTGGTTTTTGAAAGGAATATATATGGAGAGGAAACTCAATATTTCGTTGCTTCTGAAAATGTAATTGAGATCCTTGAAAACGGTTTCCTAGGAATCACAGTTGTAAATATATAAATGAGGTAAGTTTTCAGAAGTTTATTTTCTAAAAGCTAATATAATATGAAAATTATGACTAAATTCATTTTATATTATTGACAGAAGTATATATGAAAACCAGTTGAAGGAAATTTCCTATGAGCCAAAATTCGGACTCGTTAGTCCTTATACAACATCAATACATCAAAAAAAATTAGAGCAATCAATAGAGGATGAAATAGTAAACGGATTGTCGAAAACATTTGAAAGTAAGATTACAGATGACAGACTCTTCCTAATACCAACCATGTATGGGTAAAACTCTACGATTAAATCATATCAATTATATTTTCACTTATTTTATTACTTATTCCTTTTTTGTGTTTTTAGGAAACATTGGATACTAATTGTGGGGAACTTGGATACCCCAATGATTTATTTTCTAGATTCAAAGAAAGGATATCCATCGAACCGACCACACATGATAGAGTTTGTGAATCTGTAAGACACAACATCCTACATTTTAGGTATAAACATCAAGTAATATAATTTATATTATCTTTTACTGAGGATTTTGTTATGATAGGGTGGTTTATCATTGTCATCTAAAAAAGGAATGAGGATAGAGGATAAGCATAAGGAGGCGAGAAAGTACTATGTATGGACAAATATCAGGGTATATATAATAAAATTTCAATATCCAAACACATATAAACACAAGTTACTTAATCTCTAAATGATAAAATTCTTTGTAGTGTAAAAACAAGTAAATGATAATGATTACGATTATTATGTTTGTTAATTTATTAAAGAGATCATTTTTTTCAACAAACTAGAATCCGTAAAGAGGTATTTTCAAAAACAACTTCAATTTCATTTAATTAATTTGTTAATTTTTTATTTTTATATTTTGCAGTACAACTCTAACATAAAAAAAGACTTATACTCACAAGACAGTATAGATTTTTTCATAAACAAGTGGGCCACATACTTGATAGCATATTTTACGCAAATTGCATGAAGATATGACTTGGGGTCATGTAAAATTGGCGGTCATTTTTGAGAGGGGTTAAGGGGATCAAAAGATGAAACGTTGTTGTATATAAATGTTCGTAGGAAAATTTTAATTTTTATTAAATAAAACATCATTTCTCCAATGAGTCATTTTCCCATTTTAAAATACGAAATGCACCTGCAACATGAAAGAATGATGAACCACTCAATTGGTCTTTCTTTTGATTAAAATGGACAAAATTTTAAGTGAAAACAACAACTGACATACAGAAATCCAACCAAACACATTAGTATTGTGTTGATCCATTAGGATAATGATCCATGGGTGCATTTGTGACATTTACAAGTCAACCTTACCTCAATCTGAGGCACGGTGTGGCTGGTATCACTCAAAGGGTCTCTCTTTTGTTTAAAATGGACAGAATTTTAAGCGAAAACGACAACTGACTTACTCAAATCTGACCAAACACATTCCGATTGTGTTTATTCTTTAGTAGAATGATACATGGGTCATTTGTGATGTGTAAGAGTCAATCCCACTTCAACTTGAGGCACAGTGTGGCCAGTATCACTCAAAGTGTCTCCCTTCTGTTTAAAATGGACAGAATTTTAAGTGAAAACAACAACTGACCTATGAAAATATGACCAAAAGCATTCGTATTATGTTGATACATTATGAGAACAATCCATGGGTGTGTTTTTTATGTGTTCGAGTCAACCCCACCTCAATCTGAGGCACGGTGTGGCCGGTATCACTCAAAGTGCTTATCTTTTGTTTAAAATGGACATAATTTTAAGTGAAAACAACAACTGATGTACGAAAATCTGACCAAACACATTCTTATTATGTTGAAACTTTAGGATAATGATGAATGGGTGCGTTTCTAATATGTATGAGTCATCCACACCTCAATTAGAGGCGCGGTGTGGCCACTATCACTCAAAAGGTCTGTCTTTTATTTAAAATGGACACAATTTTTAGCGATAACAACTACTAACCTATGGAAATCAGACAAAATGAAGTCTGATTATGTTGATCCTTTAGGATAATGATCCATGGGTGCGTTAGTGATGTGTATGAGTCAACCCCACTTCAATATGAGGCACAGTGCGGCTGATATCATTAAAGGGTCTCTCTTTTGTTTAAAATGGACATAATTTTAGGTGAAAACAACAACTGATATAAGAAAATATGACCAAACACATTCGGATTGTGTTTATCCATTAGGATAATGATCCATGGGTGTGTTGGTGACATGAAAAAGTCAACCCCACCTCAATCAGAGGCATGTTGTGGCCATTATCACTCAAAGGGTCTCTCTTTTCTTAAAATGGACAAAATTTTAAGTGAAAACAACAACTGAAGTATGGAAATCCATCCAAATGCATTATTATGGTGTTTATACATTATGAGAACTATCCATGGGTAATTTATGACATGTAAGAGTCAACCTTGCTTCAATATGAGGCATGGTGTGGCCAGTATCACTCAATGTGTCTCTCTTTTATATAAAATGGACAAAAATTTAAGCGAAAACAACAACTGACAAACACAAATCCGACAAAATGCATTAGGATTGTGTTTATCTTTTAATATTACAATCCATGTGTCATTTGTGATGTGTATGAGTAAACCCTGCCTCAATCAGAAACACGGTGTGGCCAGTATCACTCAAAGTTTCTCTCTTTTGTTTAAAATGGACAGAATTTTAAGTGAAAACAACAACTGACGTACGCAAATCCAACCAAACTCATTAGTATTGTGTTTATCCTTTAGGATAACGATCCATCAGACAATTGTGACATGTAAGTGTCAACCCTACCTCAATCTGTGGAACGGTGTGGTCGGTATCACTCAAAGTGTCTCTCTTTTGTTTAAAATGGACAGAATTTTAAGTGAAAACAACAACTAACGTACAAAATTCCTAAAAAACTCATTTTGATTGTGTTGATCCTTTAGTATAATGATAAATGGGTAATTTGGGATGTGTAAGATTCAACCATGCATCGATCTGAGGTATGGTGTGGCAGGTATCACTCAAAGTGTCTCTCTTTTGTTTAAAATGGACATAATTTTAAGTGAAAACAACTACTGCCATACAAAAATCTGACCAAACACATTTTTATTGTGTTTATCTTTTAGGATAACGATCCATGGTTCATTTCTGATGTGTACGAGTCAATTATACCTCAATTAGGGGAATGGTGTGGCCGTTATCACTCAAAGTGTTTCTCTTTTGTATAAAATGGACCGAATTTTAAGTGAAAACAACAACTGACGTACGCAAATCCAACCAAATAAATTCGAATTACGTTGATCCTTTAGAAGAATGATCCATGGATGGCCTCTAACCCCTTGGATTCCCCCCAAACACTAGACACCCCACCCCCCTAGACACTACCTCACCACCTAGACAACTCCCCCACACCCTGTACACCCCCACCCCTATGGATAGCCACCCCCACCCCCTTGGACACCACCCCACCCCCTTGGACAGCCCCACCAACCCCCTAGACTTCGTCAACCCCCCTGGACACCACCGAACCCCCTGTACACCCCCACCCCTCTGGACACCCCCACCCTTGGAAAGCCCCCAACCTCATGGACACCCCAACCCCCTGGCCACGCCCATGGACAGCCCCCACCACCCACCCCAGAGAGCCCCCCAACCCCCTGGATGGCACCCCCAACCCTCCTAGAAACCACCCCACCAATTTGACACCCCCACCCCACACCGATGGATGGCCACCACCACCCTCCTGGACACCACCCACCCCCCTTGGACAACGCCACCAACCCCATGGACTTCCCCCACCCCCTAGAAATCCCCCTTGACACCTTGGACACCATCCCACCCCTAGACATCCCCATGGACAACCCCCCCCCCACCCCTTAGACACCACACCACCCCTTAGATTCCCCCACCAACTTGGAAACCCCCCCTCCTAGTCACCACCCCACCACCAAGACACCCCAACCCCCTAGACACCCCCACCCTCATGGATACCCCCACCACCACCTGGACACCACCCCACCCCCCTTGGACAGCTCCCCAACCTCCTGGACTGCCCCCACCCCCTGGACACCCCTATACCCTTGGACACCCCATCCCTATGGACACCCTTACCCCCCATGTATATCCACCACAAACCCTTGAACAACCCCCAACCCCTTGAATTCTTTATGTATTTAATTAACTTATGAATTATCTGTTAATGGTGTATGGGTATACTTGTTGTGTGGGTATACTTGATGTCTGGGTATAGATGGTGTAATTACCTTATAAAATATATGTTAATTTTGTATGGGTATACTTGTTGAGTTGTTGAATTTTTTTCAGGTGTTGTTTTGGTGTGCTGGTTCATATTTTTTTGCAGTAGACATGGAATTTATCAGTGCTTTTTTAGCGCTGTAAAGCCCATTTTGATCACTAATAAAGCCCGTTTTTTGTACTAGTGTCCAAGACACAAGAAGAATTATATTCTTTTTCTTTTTCCACATTATCATATTCTATATCTCTATTCAATAATATGACTCCCACAAACTATAAAATTATTTTATATCCTATAATACTCTATGATGAACATCAGTTAAGGATAAACACAAAGTCAAACTTTGAGAGGTCAATTATCATTTCACATCACAAAATCTATACCATTATATAAATTTGTGTATTCAATGGTAATAAAGGATAAAATAGAGTTTTTATTTCAATTTGATACATTTTAATATTCATAATAATCTATGAATATTTTACAAAACCAATATAAACATATTTTTATCATATCCCATATGATAAAATCCATGATCAAACATATATTTGCTATAATTTATTGATTTTTATACTTATTACTAAATATGTAATACATGTAACATATCTATCTGGACACCTCATAAAATAGCCCCTTAAAATATTTAGTGATAATATATTTAATGAAAAATAGCTTGAATAATAGTGGGCATAAAGAATCAAATTTTTAACTAATCAAATCATTGAACATATTAATAAAAATTTACCTCCCAAGATAAAATTTTATTATGTAATCTTCTATTGTTAATTTATTACTCTTCCTAAGTACATAATCATTTTCTAAATAACAAAATTACACCAAAAATAATTCCCTTTAAATAATGGTACTACTTACATTGTTCCATTACAATCCTCATAAATTCAATTAGAATAAAATGAAAACCACATTAATATTGTATGTAATGAAACTATTTACATTTCTCTTTAAAAATATACCCTAAAACATTTTTTTATTATGTGATAACACTTTATCATAATAACAAAAATAACTCTTTACACATAACAATACCACCGTAACCTAAAATCTTTTACTATGTCAAGGGTTATTTTCTTTTTATTTTAGGTAGTACAATCCCAAAAGAAAGTGTATCTTTAATTTATATGATAATAAAATATAACACACTTTATTTTTATTTATCCTCTCATATACCAAACATTTTTAGGTTATTGATTCAAAATCACTTTAATCATAGACTACTGCAATAGTGATATGTATTTTCTAAATGGTTACAAAATCTAACACATTAAATCTATCATTACCATCACATATCCTAAATATTTTAGGATATTATGTGAAAAACAATATAAATTTAGATTATTCTTAAACATTATTTTTAAATTTTTTACATCCCTATGTCTAAACATGATCCCATTGGAATATTAGAAGTTATATTCATTTTATAAAATCTTTCTATGATACACAATCAGTTTATTTTGAATAACATGCATTTTCTTTCAGAAGGAAAATTTAAAAAATAAATTATTATCTCCATTTAATATATTATATTATATATGTTTGGAACTATTTCTTTTTAAAATTATACTTTATTAAAATATAACAAATATTGTTGGTAAGAACACATTCCAATATTTTTTATCTAATATATGAATATAAACATGACTCCCAGATAATAAAAATTTATATGTAACATATTATAAAAAACCTATTCTATAAATTGACGAATCATAAACCATGTGTATCATATCATGTTATGAATAATAACCCTTTTTATCAACAATATTATCTTATCAAATAATGGAAATAAGCTGAAGATACACATCTTTTACATTGATCCATTTGAGCTTGACACAATAAATCACCTGCATATGAAGTAACTCTTTTCTTAATGAATGTAAATTACAAGATCAAAGAATAATTATTTATATTAGTAACTCATGTATATTTAAAAAACATATAAAATATGAATTAATTATCAAATACCTTTTAAAATTGATGAATTAATTTCAATAACACCTATACATGAAATATAATTTTGATAGAGTTTCAAAAAAACATCATGTATCCTCAATAATCCATTTATATGAAAGTATTATTCAACTTTCTCAAAAAACCTAGGATTCAATGACCATGATTGGATTATGTAAGAATAAATGATGAACTTTTCAAATAACTTTTCTTTTTAAACTTTCAATTACTATCCACATGTACTATCCATACAATTCTAGAATCCAAACATCAAATGTATAGTTCATCATTATGAAAACATTGAGAATATAGAGTAAAATTTTCTTGAATTTAAAAATTTTTATAGAAAATTCACATAGCTGAAAATATGATGAAATTCAAAAAAAAAACAATTCATTTTAATATAATTAATTTAAAACCATTAATGAATCTCCCTATATATAAAAAAGAATCTAGATTCACCTGTATAAAAATTTCAAGACTTGTTTACTATGGAAGGAACTATTCTAACACATAGAATTTCCATTATGAACATTTTTAGATCATCAATAATTACTGATAACTTTTCATATGTTACTAGTCTGAGGAGAATACTACATTAAGATTATCATTGTAAATTATTTGATAATATAAAATTTTCTGATGATGATAGTGATATTATCAACCACGGAATTGTTTATCAGATTAGTGTCATGTTTTATAAAAATTAAATAAGAAATTTTATTTAATGTTATCTCAAAAAAATTATGACCCATTTAAAATAAATCATCATTATACCCATTAGTGTAAAATATACATATTTCAATAATTAATTGACCAATATTTTTCATGAAAATCACTTCTTAGTTGTTTAGGTAAATCATTATCCTAGTCATATCATATATGACTCCAGGACAGTGAATTGTAAAAATCATTATCCAATACATCATATGGATAAACCCAAGAATATTTTTTGGTACCCCAACCATTATGGTTTCCCAACTAGTGTAACCCAATGAAAACCTCAAAAATCAACTTATCATAAGACAACCTTGGTTAACCCATTAATGGTGAAAACCCCCAAGGATGATCCATTACAACTCATTAATTTCTTCCCTTCCAGAAAATAACCCATGGGCACCCATATTTTTCATGAAACTACCCTCTTAGATGATCAAGGTCTTGGAAAGTGCCTTATTAGAATGAATCTCAAACTATGTATTGGAATGGGATTTTAATATCATTATATTACCTCATTTTTTCCTTTTTATTTATTCTTTATTTTTAATAATTTATTTTCTCGTCCTTTTACCCCTACATAATCAATATATTCAATCCGTATTATTATGTAACATTTAAATAACCAATGATTTTTTG
Source organism: Viscum album (assembly GCA_963277665.1). Taxonomy (NCBI): domain Eukaryota; kingdom Viridiplantae; phylum Streptophyta; class Magnoliopsida; order Santalales; family Viscaceae; genus Viscum; species Viscum album. The sequence continues at coordinate 237,081,255 of OY728164.1, forward strand.
TTAAATTCCCAAAAATAGATCTCCAACATATTTATACTTATCTAGAAATATTATATTCACAAGGTTTATGAAAAAATAATATAAAGGAATGGAATTTTATGAAATAAAAATCCCCATAAGAGAATGTTTGGATGGATATATTGCCATCCCCATTCACCAACATATACAAGTCCTAAACCTCCAAGTAAGTAGGTAGTTAGACCCCAAGTCACACTACCTAGGGATAAATTATTCATGATATAATCCAATTCCTCGTAACTCAGAGTCCATATATACACAAACTATATTAGACAACTGAAGTCAAACTAATAACATCAATTACAAACATATGTCACAATAGATGAAAAAAATAATTATAGATTCAATCCTATAATATAATAAAAAGCTTAATCTATGACGAATATTATAAATTTAAACAAAAGCATACATAAAAATAAAATTTCAAAAAAAAACTAACTAAAAATGAATGTAATGGGGAATAAAATTTAATAAGATGAAATATTAAAATAAGTAAATAGGATACAACCACTTATAAAAAGTTTATTAATAAACTCCAATGATAAATTTTTTATAAATTTTTCACTAACATTATTGACATTCCATAGTTATGAATATAAAGTTTTTTATTCTTTCAATCATGAAATCATTCATATTGATTGTTATATGTATTTTATATTTTAAATATATTATATTATATGAATTATAAAAAATGAAAAACTTATTTTCTATTATGTAAACATTTTATATAATCAAACAATCATATAATAAATTATAATTTAATCTATGATAAAATAAATCCTTAAAATTTTATTTATGTGGTTTAAATAATATATAAATAATAAAATTTTTATGACCCACCTCTACCATTACATAGATATATCACATAAGGGTATTACCTTTTCATATCCCTTTACACATAAGGGTAACATCAGGAATCCCCAACATAGAATGATCTATTCAGGTTAAAGTGTGATGGCCCTTATATACAAAACTTAGAACAATGATAAACTAGTAGTTACACATACACAGCTCATTGGTTTGAGTTTATGGTGATAGTTACCTTTGTAGCCTAGAGACATAGTAGTAAACACATATATGATTCCAAATATCTATAAAATGAGTAGTTTTTCATTTTTTATGGAATATTATTCAATACAATATAAGATTTATAAAATAGAAAAATGGGTCCCTATGATACCACTTTTATGATTTTTAAAAATATAATAACACTTTTTAGATATATAAAATGATATTATAACCCATATTTGAGGATCTATATGAACGATAATATAAAATTTGGTAGAATACTTAAATGAAGAAATACTGTAAATCCGTTATACCTTACACTAATGAGAAATAACACCCAACATGACCTCATTTGGATATTATTGATAGAGATCAAAAATAGGAAAATTAATGGTTCCCAACTTATTATAGAATCCACAATTTGTTCCTTAATAAATCAAAATTCTATAATGATGCATCTCCTCTCGACATTATTGTATTACCACTATAAGAAAATGATGAAAATGAAAGAGAAAAAAATATCTAGGACTATCAGTTAAGTAAGTGGATTTGAATCCATTCCGAAACCATTCCATCTCTTGGTAGTATGGTATATATTAAAATAAATGAAATTACTAGTTGGTTTATGCATTAATTATTTAATTAAAATAAATTTATATTTTCAGTGGTATGTTTATGTATCATATGCATTTAGCATTGGATGTTTCCTTAAAAATGAAACAATTTAATTTTATAATTGATTTTATGTTTTAAACTCAATTTGGTAATTATTTATCATTTTTCGAGAATAAAGTTTTATATAAAATAATATAACCTTATGTTCATGGAAATTAAAACGTTCATGAAGTATATATAACTTATATATAGGGATTTAGGGAAAATACCCATCAGTGATAACCAATTAATATCAAAATACAAAATCTCTAATGTATTCCTCGTTAAATATAATTTAATTTACATGTTTTTATATAAATTTATATGAATTTCATGGTTGAATTTAGTATTGGATTTTCTCCTACATTATGTAAATACATGGAAGTTCAATTTTTAATATATTCTTTCACATTAAATGGATGATTATTGGGATTTGAGTAAACAATGAGAATACTTTCATAAAATACCTAAATGTTATTTGAAAAATTCATGACATCAAACACATAATTGAAAATTGTTGTCCTCATAATGGGAATATAGAAAAATTTATTCTATTCTATAAAATGAAAGTGAATAATTATTTTATTTATGGATAAAAATATTAGATTTGTTTTGTAGTCAATCTTTATAATTTACTCAATTGAATAATGACCAAATATAATATAATTGGGATCATGTCCAAATATTATAGACCGATAATTCAAAAAATAATCAATCGTAGAAAAGTAAAGAGATATAGGAAAAAAATTGCACAATACCTGAGCCAATAAATAAAATTTTTGTCTTATAGTATTTTAGAATAATTTCATAGAGGTTGAGTCATAAATTAATGGATGAATACTATAAATAAATGTGGTTTTCATATGTGTTTTTGTTTTTATATTTAATTGGTTTTAATTTTTTGAGATTTAATTCCATAAATTTGGGTTAATAAAGGCGAGTTGGGGGATTAAAATGAGGTTTTTCTAAAAATATATAAAAGGGGCTATTGATTCCCATGTAGTAAGGTACCAGGTACATAATAGAGGGAATGGTGGCCATGAAAATCCATTGGGTGGATTGTGGGAAGGAATTGGGTCCCAAAAATATTATAGATGTTTTTTTAACAAATTCATTTTTTAATTATATAGTATTACTGCTAGGGAATCCAAATACAATTCCATATCACTTTTTCAATAATTCTTGGATTACATATCTATTATATATCATAATTTCAATCTAACTTTCTTGAAGTATTATTTATTTATTTATATATTTAATTTTTATCCCTCAATGGTATTCATTTTACTATAGTAGGATCTCTGAATAACATATCATTTTTGAATAAAAAGTTAATTATTTTTTGGTACATTCTTTTTTTATCTGTATTGTTCATTTGTGTGGTGAGTTTCTACAATCTATAGTGGTATTTGAGGTTTTTTCATTGTGTAATATTTTTCTTTCAAATTTATAGGTGATAACTAAATTTTTTTTTTATTTAATTGAGAGTTTATATATTAATAGCACAATGCGATTGAGATTCAATATATTCTATTAGTTTAATTATAATGAATGTTATTTTATCCGAAATCAAATGATTGTTAATAAATTTTTACTTGTTTAACACATATATTCATGTATTAAATAGAGAACAAACTTTATTCACAATGGATAAATCATAAAAGAAAAATATTTTATTTGAGTAGAACCATTAGTTGGATCAATTAATTATTAAGGAAATTTTTAATGAATTTATATAATAAAAATCAATGTTCTGATGTGATATTTTATATATAATGTGTGGTTTGGTATAATTTCAATTTTTCTGTGACAAAGTGTGAATTTTAGTGAATGAATGGGTGAAATTTTAATGGTTAATGTCTATGATAAGTGATATAATATATATATCATTCATTTATGATTATGGGAATTTTTAAACAACAAACACAAATAAGTTTGTATAAATTTTGTTGTAAATATAGTATTTTTAAATTAATTTTACATGATAAAATTATTGTACCATTTTAATAAATTATTCTTTAATAAAACAAAAAATATAATAATAAGGGATATTATTTTCTATTAATTATAAATAAGGGAGTAGTGAAATTATGTGTTTAAATTAGTATGTTTTAGATGTTCAAATTTTCCATTAATGTTATTTTAATGATAAAAGAAATTGGTTGTGATTTTTTTTATTTTCACAACTGTTTAAAAAATCAATTATATATATCGGATGAGTTTCATATTTCTAATAGATAGTAGATATTAATATTAAAATGGAAACTATGTGTGTGTTCTTTCTTAAAAAACCACAATATAGTTCACCTTTCCGTTGAATTTATGTGATAATATTTCACTTATTTTTAAATATGATTTTTTATCATTATTGTTATGTAGGTGATCATGTTCCACATAATCACATTTGATTTTTCAAACATTGAATTATACTAGGTTTATTACTAGTGTTGTATCACTTGTAGAGATTTTTTGATTACTCATTATTCTGATCACTTATTTATTTATTTTTCTAGTGTCTAATTTAGTGAAGGTAGGTAATTGGGACTAGTGTTGTAGTGTAAAATCATGAATGTTGATGAAATAAATAAAGGTAAACATCATGATGGAATCAATGTATTTTGTCTTCAGGTTGGATAATTGGATTCCTTCATCATTCATTTAAATTTTCTTTCGTTCATTTATTATCTCATCCCATCATATATAAGATATCGTCCCCTAATTTTGATCAAAACATAATTTTAATTGATTTTCTCATTAGAAAATGATGTTTTGTCTCCTCTAATTGTGAAGAGTGATAAACACACCTAAATAAACTATGTAAAATCATATATGAACATTCTCTATCATATATCATTTAATCCCTTGAATAACCCAAATCTATTTTATAATGTTTTAGCTAGATAAGGGAGGGAATTTCTCTTTGGTTGGTAATATACTAATGTAGATAATAGGCCCTATGATGTTATAAAATCTCTATAAAAACAATGTTACACTCCCTTAATCAAAATGAATATAAAAAAGTCATTGAAAAATGAAAACAATAATTTGGGAAACCATGAAAAACCACACATGGGAACAATCCTTAGATTATATCTCCATCATCTAGGTGCTTAAAAATAAGCATAGAGAGGGAAAGTAGAATAGGAGAATGGAAAAAATAAACAATAATTTTAATAATAACACATATTATTATTAATTTAAGAAATTAACCACTGAATCCTATACTACTATTTTCCAAGAAAAATACTCATTTTAGTGGAGGAATTGATAAATTTAAATAAGTAGTGGTTACCTATTTAAAGATCATGTATGATAAACAAGTGGCATATTTTTTAAGTGGATAACTTCATTAGTAGTAATTTTCAATTCTTTTAGAACATGGTTACTATTACACCATGATACTTTTATCCAATAAATTAGTGATGAAATGTATTTTTATGGATCCCATGTAATTTTATTTATTTTTCTAATCCAACCAAAAAATATGTCTTTTTTTACATCTACCATGCATGAGGCTGTGTAGAGATGGATGATATCAATTACTATAGTGGATTAATGGTGGATTTTATAAACATTAGGAACATGATAAAATATTTCATAGTAAATGTAACATACATTAGAGGTTAAAAGTATTTTTTATGTTGGATTGATGCTAGTATTTCATCATGATGTTATGTTTTCCCCCCAATGTATGCTGGTTTTTTACTATGAGAAATAATTTAGTAGATGAAGTATATCTCATTTTTGCATATTATTCCCTTTAGTTGAGGAAACCCAAATCACTGAAGTAGAATTCATTTCACCAAAAATATAACAAAAACTCTAATTAAACTATTATGTGAACATATTATTCATTGAGGCTTAGTTACACGTTTGATAATGATGTATAATCTTAGGAAAAACATTATTTCATCAAGGGGATAAAATCATATTACATTTCACTATGACAGTAGAATAGTGATATGTGTATCATAGGTTTCCTCCTTGACATTAAATTAGCATTTATAATCCTCTACGAGTTTTACTATGTGATTAGATTCATGGGATCATAACTGTAACATCATCCCACATTCCTACAAAATACATGAAAAACAATATTTGTAGCCTTTTTGATCCATTAAACACAAAATTCATATTTTACCACAAAAATATATTTATAGGAAATTTTCATGTTACACTCATAATTTTCTCTCTAAAATAATAATTGATTTTTTCACAATATTATAATATAAAAAATATAAAAAATATACTAAATTACAAACATATAATTTTTAAAAATATGGCTAAATCCCTCCCTCACACATGAATATTTAATTTTCCTCAATAAATATATCTCAATATTAATATTCTCATTTAATCCATTTCATCTTATGTTAAATACTTATTCAATGAATTTTTATTTTTTTATATATAAATAAACCTAAATATTAATAATAAATTTTCTTTAAATTTCTATATTATTAATGGTTATTTTCCCTCTCCACAATTTCAAAAACTATAATTCACCACCATACTATTAGATTAGATGAATTCATTTTCATATTTTTCATTAAGGTTTAGTAATATACTTATATTTCACCCCCTTATATAACCAAGAACTTTTTCACAAAATGTTTTTGAAGTCATTCAACTACATTTCTCTTATTAAGTGATTATGGATATTATGAAAATAAGACATTCGATATAGTAGGTAAAATAATGGTATTTTTTTATAATTTATGAAAAAAATATGTACATAGAAAACTAGATAATATATTACATCAAATTATTATTATGGGTTTCATTTATCACACACACACTCATGATACGTTTTAAATTTTTTGAAAGGCATCTATTTAGATCCCAATTCTTCAAAAAAACATTATTTAAATTGAATAAATATAATGGATTATTTTATAACATTCATTGAATTAATATTTTTTTTAGTATATGATTCTCTAAAATATAGGTTCATTGGTATATTTTATCTAAAATATATTATTTTAAACTCAAATATTTTTCATATTAAGTTCATTACCCAATTTATAATAAATGGATTTACTTTCCATCATAAATTAATTGTGCCTCAATGAGAACTTAATAATAGTATTTACTCAGGTTGGATAAAATCTCTCAAAACAATTTAGGAAAATAAAAAATGGAAAAAATAGAAAACTTTATACCTATAATTGATTTAACCCCCCAACACTTGAATGTCATGGTTTATATTAAAACAATAACATAGTACGATTAAATGATTAATAGTGGGATATGTTGATACAATGATGTTAATCACATCTAGTTTCTCTTTTTAGGTATATTTCCACTACTGTCCTAAAACCTATGAAAATAAAAAATAAAAGAAATAAGACATGTATTAAAAGAAATAGATATGGAGAATGAGGGTGAGGAAATAAAAAAAATTGAATCCGGGAGTGGGTACTATGTTTAAACTTTCTCTTTTTTGAATGTATTAAATTCTCAACCCTAATATAAGGGTGGATGAGGATTTTATTTCATTGACTTCCATATTCTTCTATATTCTATTATATTTGAGTAATACCTAAAATAAATACACCTAAGTGATGTAATTTCAAAACCCATGCCTCCGGGTACTAATCCACAACTACACCATGACCACCTCTAATGGGCTTGGGGGTAGTGACCAGTGCCAACTAGGAATATCACACACATGGTAGGCCTTTCGATATATTGAATGTATACATTCCCACACATTGATATCCATACAATAGTGTAGAGATAATAAAACTCAATCTAAAAATGCATTCCTATATCTGTCTCAAAATCAATGTATGAAAAGTTAATGAAAGCATAAAAATGTAAACAACCCACTAAACACTAATAAAAAATTCCAACCTACTCAAATGGATATGATTCCTATCAAATTAATCAATCATTATACTCCTTGATCTATCTACCTAATTATGATCTACCTTCACTTGGTCATCCTATGACTCCATCAAATGGACTACATTTTTTCTAAGACAATACATGTGTGGGTAGATCCCTTGTATTGGTGATTATAAAAATACCCAATAGGCTCTCCAAAACCCCAAAATAAAAAGGGGAAACTAAAATGAAATAGTCTTCTCAACCCCAATACATAGGATGAAACCAATGAGGGATATATATAACAAGAAACTCCATTTTTACCTCTCTTTAGTTATACGTGACTAGTCGTCTCATCTCCACATGAAGTGTAAATAAGAATATGTGAAATAACTATAAGGAATCCAAGAATAAACTACATATATTCATCTTTTTCTCCAAGTATGATAAGGTCCCGACCTCCACACTAGCCATAGGATTCTACTCAAGGTTCAATGATAATGATTTCCTAGGAGAACCCATTCCATAGGTCATTCCAACCTAGATGGTATTCATATAAGTGATACCAATCATTGGGAACAACTCTCCCAATGCTAATGGAACTCATACAAGATACCACACTCAATCAGATATCACTAAGAAGAGGGAATATCCTCTCCATCCATGTTAGAAAACATCTGAGAGAACACAATCATTGGGTATCTCCCTAAATAAATTCATGATGTAACTCTATGGATCTCAATACTCATATAGGGGATCTCGCAAATCCACGATGTTGGATTCCTAAAACCCTAATAGAAGCACTAAAGAGTGAATACCATATATAGATGATCACACCCAAGATAACTAGGGGACATCGTGAACCCAATCTAGAATTAATGATATCATATCTCTTAGATAAAGGATCAAACTTTTTAATTCTTGGGGTTTCCACAAACCCTAATGATTCTTATAGACATAATACACATATAAGGGATCATTACTATTACCATTATAATTTATCACAATCCAAAATCTATATTTAACCACTATGTAAGTTATAAGAACCCATATCTTCATTTTACTCATCAATTTTGATTTTGGTTTTTTTGGGGAAAAGTTAGAATTTTAAAATTTTCTAAGTACACCTCATGTACTCTTGATTACAGGACATGTGCCCAGTTTCTGCGGGTTTCCATGTAATTTCAATGTATCTGTTGAGTACATGATCCTATGGACTACATAAAGTGGGGGTTCATTGAGGTATGTACATGGTGTGTACATTAAATTAACACGCCAAGTATATTTATTTTATTTTATTAATCATATCAGGGTCACATCTCATCTCCCTAAGTCCCTTCTTATAGATGAGTCTTACCAAGGATCATATGGAATCCTCGATTGTTCTCCGAGCCACTGATCTGTCATATGTTCTTTGAATCAAACACCATCAATTGCATTGGCATCGCCTCAGTGATTTCATGGTTCTTCTTGAATCTACCTTCCTAATTCCTTATCTCTCTCGAGCTATCCAAGGTTGAACGTTTTTGACCTTTTTGTATATCTACAACATTCTAGGATGATTCAAGGGCAGATGTTCGAGATTGTTCTTTGTGTAATGTTGAGGTAGCTAGTTTTTTTTCCATTCTGAGTTTGTATTTGAGTTATATATATTCCTAGGTGTCGATTACCCATGATTCAGGTGTTTCGTGTTATGGAATTGAACCATGTTATCATCTTCCTTATATTTATTTATATATTAACGTTTTCATTATTATATTAGGATAAATTTCATATAGAGGGGAAACCTTGTGGGTGCATTTTGTTGTTTAAATGTTTTGGTTATTTGGTATAGGATTCCTACGAGGCATACCTTGTTTCATTTCGTTGCTTATTAGGTATAATTGAGTGCTTATTGTAATTTTTTAAATGCATGTGTTTTTCATTGTAGTTGGTTATCCTTTTATTAGTTGAGATTAATTTGGGATGTTGGATATCATTTTTTGTGTGATTATATTAGACAGGGTTGTGAGAACCTGGTGTACTTAGACAATTGGGGAAATTGACATTGAGGTATTCCCTATTGTTTCTGTTATATTTACATTGCGAGACGATATGGGGAATGACTGTGAGTTCTCCTTCATAGTATCTATAGTTTAATGTTATGAGACCACATGGGGAATGGATGTTGAGTGCTTCCTCATAGAGAATGTATTTTTCTCATTAAAATACCACAGAGGGAATTGATGGTGAGTACTTCCTTAGAGAGTCTAGGATTTGGTTAGAAATCTTGATCATATGGGTTACACTGTGTGAGCCACCCAGATGGTCAATGTGATATTGAATGATGATAATGATGAGTCTCCCAAGTCATATAAAAAGTGTGGAATCGATCTTACTAGATTGTTATACGGTCTTCTAATACATCATCTTTTCTATTATATAGGTGATACAGAGCTTCGTCAAGATCCCAAGGATTCAATATTCAATGGATTAAATAATTAATAAATGAAAACTAATGTAATTGGAAACTGTAGGATTATTGTTTTTGAGTACTTTTTTGATTTTCACCTCATTTTTCATATTTCCTACTATATATATTCACTGACAGTTAAGAATATACCTTTTTTTGGTTGCCTTATAGGAATCATCTCACACCCTATTTGGGAAATTCTTTTGGGCACAAATAGATTATATTGTTACAAGTATAGATAAGGGTATGTTCCCTTCCACTTCAGGTCCTTGATTTCTATTGCAGCTAGAGGGAATTGGACCAAACTATAGCTTGTGATGTTGTAAGAGTTTACTTGTTTATTTTTTACTTTGGTTTAGTACTATATATCTATAATTGTGACTTTTTGGGTGTTTTACAAGACATATGTGGAATACATCATTTATATATGTGCCCAGTTTCTTATTTACTATCAATCTTTCGCTTTTTTACTTTGGTTTCATGGTATTATTACATTTTCTATAGTTTACTATTTTTTCTGCTATGTTACTCTACCAATGAAGGAATAGTTTTACCACTATCACACCCAAAGACCTAGATTCTAGTCTCCAGCCTCTAGATATTGGGTAAGCGTGCTTGAGGTCAAGTGACCAACGACGTACAGGGCACCATTGGGAGGAACCCAGATTCAGGATGTTACAATGTGGTATCAGAGTTGGTTTTCATTCTACTTTGTTTTAATATTTGGAGCCTATATACCAATATAGAAAAGAATTCGTTGTTGGTAATAAGTTTTGGTGGATAGTAGCTAACCTGTGTATAGGGAAAATCCAAGATAACTTGAATGTTGCATTTTTTTGGTTTTTCAATTATTACAGTTGATTTGATTTCATAGTTCGGTGATACACATGTATTAAGATATTATCATTGATATTATATATGTTCTATTTCTATTTTAACCTAATGAGATGAGGGTATTCCATCTCATGCATTATATAAGAAATTTATAGAAATCACACGTCATGCATTTTTGTCATGCCATTTAGGGTGTATTTCTGATCGCATTTGTTGTGATAGATGTTGTGTTAAATATACATGTTGTTGTGAAATATTCTATGATAGAATACCTAGTATTTGATATGGAATTTATAGGAGGTAATGTTTAATTTTGATAGACACTAAACATAGTTCCTAGAGCAGTTATCAGCTCTCTTGGATCATAATTTGGTGGATCATGTATGAACTTTAGTTGAATTTTTTCAAGTAATGATTTGAAATGGATTCCAAACATTTATTCGTGGGATTATGGGATCTTATGGGTCAGAATGTATCATTCCATGAATTTTTTTTTTGTTTTTAAGGGTTCTAAAGAAGTTTCAAAGGTGTAAAATTCAGAAACCCAAACAACATGACATGTGGTGTTATCAACACACGCCATGTGTTCTTCTGTTCTAGAAGAAAAAACTTTTTTTAAGTAAACAACGTGTACTATATGTAAAAACTGTGTATTCTTTAACCATTTGACTGAATATGTGAGGAGAGGCACATGGTTGGGAAACTGGGTCGAACTTGTTGTGTACAAGGAGTACACATCATGATGATGAGGCTATGTATCTGTTCATGTGACTAACGACATGGGTGGATAAAATTTAGGTTTTACACACCATGTAGAATTCTAGCACACTGTGTAGAGTCGATCATGTCTCTTACCGTGTGACCAGTGACAAGGGTGGTTAGAAATTAACCAGTACAAGTCATGTGTAGGGTGAACACACCATGTAGTGTTACCTAGGAGAGAACCATGTGGCTTGGTCTTGAATAAGAACTTATGAAGGATGGAAAAATTCAAGTACACTCCATTTCTAAGGATGAACATGTCGTGGGTATAGGTGTTACACCACTATGTTTTGCAGAGGTACACACCCATGTTGAAACCTTGGGGAACGAACCATGTCGAGGGTACACATGTCGTGTAACCCTATTTTGAAAAAAGTCTGAATTTCTTATTCTGCCATTACTTTCTTTAAATTATATGTTTTAGTCCTCGATAATAATTAAATGAGGTGTGCTCTTCACCTTGCAGAGTCATGCCACTGAGACTTCCTCTGGTTGTACACCAGATTCATGGAAATGATTAGACACCAGAAGAGGTGGATCAACGACTACAAAAAAATCCTACCATTTTTCCCATATTGGAACTTCCTATTGTACTGGACACATGTGATGATGTATAGTTCCCAGAAGAATTCATGAGTTTTATTCCAACCTACCAGGGAGAGCCACATCCTGTCCCATCTATGGAAGAGTTGACGCAGGGTTTTCAGAAGCAGCATCCTCGCACTTTCTCAGGGGATGGAGGTCCTTAGGCTATAGAGTCATTGTTAGAATCATTGATGTATATATTCAATCATCTCGAGACACCTCTTGAGAAGAGGGTGAATCTCACAACGTACATTCTTTGATATTCCACCAAGAGATGGTGGAATGTGATTTCACAAGAAGGACGCCCACGAGTTATGCTTTTGGATGAGTTCCAGCTGATCTTCTATGACTGTTTCTACCTGAATACATTGAGGGCTGAACGAGCCCAATATTTCATGGGTTTGGAATAGGGTACTCTTTCATTCATGGAGTATACTTCTCTCTTTATAGATCGGTAGTGATTCACACCTATTTTGGGCATGATGAGTTACTTCTGGAAAGGATGTTTTAGGATGGTCTCCAACATTACATCTAATCCAATCTATAAATATTCTAGTTGACTTCCATAACTTATATGGTCAACTAGGCTCTAATAAACTAGTGTAATCAGAGGAATTATGGAGTTGTGAGCAAGGGCGGTCTGGCATCCAGAGTTGGTACTCCACCAACTTATAGTTGGAAGCTCCGCAGAGAGTCTACGCATGGAGATCCTAGTAGATGAGATACTTCTTTAGGTAGCCAGGTGGTATTCTACCAATGTGGGAAGAATGGGAATACGAGACCTCATATCCAAAGAGACCCAGTCGAGTGCCGATCTTACAGCAAGATGGTCCATCTTCATCATTTTTTCCGGTTTTCCCACCTACAATTAGTGATAGAAGTTCTAATACGACTCTATATTCTGGAGTAGGACCAATAGTTTTTCATCAATTTTAGAGATAGATTTCATCTGGTCATTCAGGCCGAGGAGGAGGGTGTGGCTATGGTGTCCAGCCAGCAGGCTTTCAGTGACTGTTGGGTGGATCAGCTTAGGGTAGTCAAATAGGGTCACAGGGCTCCGGTATAGGTTAGAATTTTTTATAGGAGAAAACCCAACAGAAGAAGGATCCCAGACCCTGTATGGTTATAAGTACGACTTCATTTTCCTCTATTTTAGATTCTTCACATTTCTATATAGAGGATTCTTATTTTTTTTCCATCGGGGAGAGTCATTGGCACTGTATCTGTAAATCTATGGAAGATATAATGTTAGACACTTCATGGGGATTAGGATGGCAAGTGTACATTAGTGAAATAAGTTCCATATTGAGGTTGGTGGGTGTCACTTCTTATAGGACCTATATGTCATAAAGATTACATGCTTCAATTTCATTCTCATAATAAACTGGTTTGTCTCTTTCTAGGCCTTTTTTGATTGATATTGTCATAGGGTGATTTTCATGTCACTAGATGGTGGTTCTTTTCGACACAAGGGTGAATGGGATGTCCAGGTGAGTAGAGTGGGACCCGATCATCTTGGTTTTAGAGGAATTACAGACCATATATCTATTATATATATATGGGTGACAAGGGGGCATCACAAATGGACATTCCTCCAGTGGTGGATCATTTGAGGGATATCTTTCCTAATGACTTTTCAGTTTTACCTTCTAAGTGAGAGGTAAATTTCTCTATTGAGCTTGTTCCAAGAGAGGATCTCATCTCCATTCCTTCTTATATTATGGATACACTATAGTTACAAGAGATCAAGAAGTAGTTACCGGAGTTATAGGCCTGGGGTTTCATCTGACCCAGTAATTCTCCTTGGGGTTTGCCTAACCTTTTGCGAAGAAGGATGATGAAACCCTCATAATTTTCATGCATTATTAGAATCTAAAACAGTTTTTAGTTAAGAACTGATATCCCCTACTGAGTATTGATGATATTTTTTATTAGCATCAAGGATCTGGGGTGTTCTCAAAGATTGACTTGATATCTGGTAATCATTAGCTTTACTTTAAACCATTAGATATACCTCTTACAACCTTTTAGAGTAGGTATGATCTGTAAGAGTATATGGTTATTCCGTTCGTTCTCACGAATTCAGTGATAGTTTTCATGGCATTGATTAATTAATTATTATTGTACAATATCTTGGTGTACTCTAACTCTCAAAACAACCATGCCACCCATCTTGAGATTATTTTTAGTACCCTGAGAGAGCATCAGTTATATGATATGATCTCTAAATGACACTTTTGGATGGACCCGATTAACTTCTTGGGTCATGCTATCTCAATGATAGGAGTATCAGTAGACCTAGAGAAAGTGAGATTAGTGGTTTCCTAGGATCATCTGAAGAACTTCTTTGAGGTATAGAGTTTTTTGGGGATGTATGGTTACTACATGATCTTTATACATGACATTTATCTCTTAGAAGTTCCATTAATGAGACCTAATATGAATGGTGTGGAGTACTTTTGGACTGATTCCTACAATTCATCCTTTTAGGAGTTGAAATAGAATTTTAAATTAGCACTAATACTGAGGTTTTTGGAGTCGGGAAGGAGTTAATCCATTTACTGTGATTCATTAAGCATTGGGCTTGGATCAGTACTTATGCAGGGGAGGAGTTGTTGTGTAAGGGTCTTGGTAGTTTTGGAAACATGAGAGGAATTACATGACACACGATCTCAAATCGGCTGCTATTGTGCATGATTTACACAATTATAGACATTATCTTTTGAGAGATCAGTTGGTGGGTTTCATTGACCAAAAAAGTATCAATTATATCTTTACATAGCGTGATCTGAATTTGAGATAGTGAAAGTGTGTTGAGTACCTTCATCCTTTTGAATTTGATCTTGCCTACATGCCTTGGAAAGGAAACACAGTGGCTGATGTGTTAAGCAGGATGACTCAGATACATTATGCTTAGGAGGCCAATAGTGAGTGGAAGCTTATGGTTTTATTCTCTGAGATGCACTTGGAGTGATCTGAATTTGAGATGGTGGGTTTCATTGACCAAAAAAGTATCAATTATATCTTTACATAGCGTGATCTGAATTTGAGATAGTGAAAGTGTGTTGAGTACCTTCATCCTTTTGAATTTGATCTTGCCTACATGCCTTGGAAAGGAAACACAGTGGCTGATGTGTTAAGCAGGATGACTCAGATACATTATGCTTAGGAGGCCAATAGTGAGTGGAAGCTTATGGTTTTATTCTCTGAGATGCACTTGGAGGTGCAAGATAGATAGGGGAAGATGTTTCTTTCTTCTATTGATATTAAATATACTCTACTGAATCAATAGAGAATGAGGAAGATATCAGATTCCAAAGCCCTAGTCATATAGGAAAGTGTGTCAAGTGAGGACACCACTCTTGGGTGGAACATATTTAGGGATGAGATATTTCATATTAATGGGTGTGTCTGCGTGTTAGTACACATACGTGAGGAGGTGTTGCTAGATTCTCATTCCTCTGTTTGGGAAGTTCATCCTGGTGTCACCAAGATGTATGGAGATTTACATTATCATTATTGGTGGAAAGGTATGAAAAGGGATATAGCTAGTTTACTTATTAGATGTTCCACCTATAAGTAGGTAAAGTCAAAGCATCAATGACTAGAAGGGCATTTACAACACTTACCCTTTTCCGAGTGGAAGTGGAATGATGTCGCGATAGATTTTGTGACTTATTTTCTGAGTTCACCTCGAGGGAATGATGTAGTTTGGGTTATCATTGACATACTAACTATGTTTCTGCACTTATTTATGATAAAGGAGACCCTCAGTGATAATGAGATGGGATGGTTTTACATCTGAGAGATTTTACGTTTGCTTGGTGTTCCGCACTCTATCGTTTCAGACAGGGACACCTAGTTTACTTCTAGTTTCTGGCAGAGACTATATAGGGATTTGGGTACACATATACATCTGAGTATGACTTACCATCCCCTAAAACAAGGTCATTCCTCATTCAAAATTCAGGCATTGGAGGACATTCTTCGAGCATGTGTCCAAGATTTTCAGGGATCTATGGAGAGACATATTCCCCTAGTAGAGTTTTCCTAAAATAATAGTTTTCAAGCAAAGATTCATATGGAACCATAGAAGGCATTGTACTATAGTTCATGCCGATCATTGCTATGTTGGATGGAGGTATGAGAGACAGGTATGCTTAGAACTCGTCTTGTCTAGGAGACCACTTAGAAGATGGTGTTGATTCGGAAGGGGATGTCTACGGCACAGTCTCTCCAAAAATATTATGTTGATTGATGGAGAAGACCTCTGGAGTTTGAGCTAGGAGATCAGGTTTTCTTGCATGTCACAATGAGGTTGGGACACAGGCGGATTATGATACATGGGATGATTTCACCAAGATACTTCGGGCTATTTGAGGTTTTAGACAATGTCGGGCTAGTTGCCTATTAGTTTCAGTTACCTCAGAGGTACCTACCTATGCATGATGTATTCAATGTTTCTCAGCTACAACATTACATTTCAGACATGTCTCCCATTTTTTATCCCATGAATTTTGAGTTGGAGTTGGATACATTCTTCACAGAGCATCCTATTCGGATTGTGGATCACATCACGAAGGATCTATGTGGCTTGTCTATTCCTCTAGTATGGGTTCTATGGCAGCATATGTGAGTACACGATATGAAATGGGAGAGGTAGGACGATGTTAGATCATTGTGGTTAGATTTTTTTAAGTCTCTTATCTCCACCCTTGAAAGGAAAATTCTAGGATGAATTTCTTTAAGGGAGAAGTTTCTAAGAACCCAGATCTTATTTTCAGGTATGGATTTTGATTTCAAGTGTTTTTAGTGAAAATAATGAATTTGAATATTTTCTAAGTACACACTGTGTACTCTAGAGTACACTCTATGTGCCCAGTTTCCGCGGGTAGCCATGTATTGCCCATGTAGAGACTGAGTAAATGGTCGTGTGGACTAGCTAAAGTGTGGTCCAATTAAGGGATGTACATGGCGTGTATATTAAATGCACATGTTGTGTACTTTTATCTTATTTGATTAATATGTATAGGGTTGCATCTCAACTCTATAAATCCCTTCATCTAGGCGAGTCTCATGAAAGAGCATACATAATGCATGATTCTTCTTCGAGCCACTGATCCATCATCTTTTCTCTTTATCAAATATCATTAGTTGCATTGGATTTTCCTCAGTGAGTTCTTGGTTCTTCTTGAATCTCTCTTCCTAATTCCTTCTCTCTCTCTCGAGTTCTCCAATATTGAATGTTTTGGACCTTTTTGTAGATCTATGACATTCTAGTCTGATTCAATATATGATAATCAAGAGTGTTCTTCGTGAAACATTGAGATAAGTGGTTTGTTGTCTTTTATAGTTTTCCTTTAATTTATATATGACTAAGTAAAAATTAACCATGATTCAAATATTTCATGTTAATGAATTGAACCCTATTATCACATTCCTTATATTGATTGATATATTAAAGGTTTAAAATGTCATATTATGCTAAATTTCATTTTGAGGGAACACCTCATGGGCATGTTTCCTTATTTGAATGTTTAAGGCCATTTGGTCCATGTTTTAATAGGGGTTGACCTTGTTTCTTTGCTGTGATTGTTTGGTTGGAATTAATTGCTTATTTCATCTTGTTATGTTTTTGCGTTATAAGTTAAAGATGCTTATCCTTGTAGTAGTGGAGATTACTTTGGGCTGCTGGATATCATTTATGTACGATTGTACTACAAAGGGATGTGAGAACCTGGTGTAGTTAGACCATAGGGGCAATTGGCATTGTGGGATTCCCAAAGTTCATGTTATATTTAATTTGGGAGACCATAGGGGATATTGATGGTGAGTGATCCGTTAGAGTGTCTATAGTATACCATTACAAGATGACATGGGGAATGGATGTTGAATGTATCCTCATAGAGTGATTAGTATATCATTAAAAGACAATAGGGGGAACTGAAGGTGAGTTCTTCCTCAAAGAGTATTTGGTTTGGTTGGAAAACATGATCATAGGGGTTAGACTGTGTGATCCACCTAGAGGTTCAACATGATACTGAATGTTGATTGCGACGAGTCTTCCAAGCCAAATAACAGTTTTGGAATTAGTCGTACTTGATTGTTAGATGGTCTTATGAGATATATTCTTTTCCATTATACATGGGATACCAAGATTAGTCTAGATCTAGGAGATTCATTATTCAAAAGTTTGAATAATTCATAAATGAAAACATTGTAATTGGAAACTTTAGGATTGTTACTTTTGTGTAATTCCTTGTTTATTGCTTCATTTTGCATATTACCTACTATATATATTCACTGAAAATTAGGAACAAATATTTTGGTGGATTCTTATTGGGATTCATCTCACACCCTGCTTGGATCATGATTTTGGGCCCAAATAGATTATATGGTTGCAGGTATAGATAAGGGAAATCACCCTTCTACATCAGGTACTTGATTGTTGTTGGAGCTGGAGAGCAAGGGACCAAGCTAAGTCTTGTGATGCTGTAAGAGTTTACTAATTTCTTTTGTACTTTTTGTAGTACTGTATTTACAACTTTGTGACTTGTTTGGCTATTTTCCTAGACATATGTGGCATGCATCATTTATATAGGTTCCCATTTTGTTTTTTAAATATCAGTCTTAAGTTGTTTATATTAGTTTAATGGTATTATTTCTTATTCTATAGTTTACTATTTTTTTAGTTTTGTTACTCTGGAAATGAGGGCATAGTTTCTCAACTATCACAACCAAGGTCATCCCTTATAGCCGGTAGCCTATGGCATTCGGAGAAATGCACTTTAGGCCATGTGACCAACCGAGTACGGGGCACCTTTGGGCAGTACCCAAATCTAAGACAGTACATAAGTAATCATACAATCGATGATTCCATGAACTCCACTAGAACAAAACATAATGTTAGAAATCATTCCAATAAAAAACATTAATTTCACTAAAACAATATTATATGTAGCAGATAAAAAATCCTATGATTCAAAAAACACTTCTAAAACATCTTGATATGTAGGGGATCATATATCTAATGAATCCACAAACCCTTTAGTGCTACAAAACATCATAGGGGATCGTCGTGCATTGAATGATTTCCATGAAGATATCTATAACTCAACCTAAATAATTAAATATGATGGAGTATCCCACCACGACCTCTTGGAGGGATACACCAACACTATCTGATATCACTCTATCGAGAATATCATAATTCTTTATTGATAATGTAATGACACATTGTACCATTATAAGGATAAACCAAGGGAACACATTCAACCGATACAGATCTACGTGACTCTATAAAATAACATGCTTACCTCACCTCACATCTCATATTTCATGCCAAAACAAAGGCCTCAGTTATGTAAAACATAGAAATATACTCATGATAGTCTACTTGTGGGAATCCACCTGAGTCCTAAATCTTGAGATGCATTATGGATAAGACTACCATGTGAGTACATGGAATTTACCCTCACTAAGAAGCAAGTTTTTCAATGAAAGCCCTGTGTCTTTTAACCTCTCATTACATGGTGTTTATCTGTGAATATACCTGGAATATACCCCATTTCTCATGGAATGTGACTTTGTTTGATAACATGGGCATGTCCTCTCCCATGCATGACCTGCTTGGAATGTCACCCCATGTAGGACGTTCCCATGATACATATTATGACTTGGAATCCTGGGTACTCTGTCATGTACTCAACCAAAGAATGTGTTTGGAACCCCATTCCCATGTACCTGGTCATGTACATCCACACAACCATGTCCACTTACATAGAATTCTTTCACATGTCTTTATCCACACGGATTGGGCATGTAACATATTGTAGACAACATATAAATTTCATATTGTTTAAAAATATCATCTTCAAAAAATGATAAGAAAACATGGTATGTGATCATCTACACCACATGTCATGTGATTTGAAATTATGAATGGGAATCACCTCTAATCCAACTAAAACTCCTCGATTTCATAGGAAACCCTGAAATCTATCCATGTGATCTATAGTTGTCATAACAAGACTATAAACCTATTAAACAACAAATAAATGGGGATTGAGTTGTAAATATCTTAAATCTTCATCCCCCGTGGAGAAGCACTAATGCTTAGGCTATAGATCCATGTGCTGAAGACACTCCATCACGATCCTGGAGTGATCAACATTAGAATTGGGGATCGGTGACCCCTCCTCACCTCGATTCATCCTCAGGTCATCTGTCTCTCAAGGGGGAAGCTCTTCTCCTATGACGTCTGTGAGATCCCAATAGGGTAGGGTTTAATAATTTATATTTTCCAAATTAATAAACCTCAATTTAACACCCCGAAAACATTTTCTTAACCTTTCACCAGATGAAGAAAAATTTTAAATTAAACCTAGGGTAAGAACCATGTTTTCAACTCAACCACATTCTCACATTTTTGACATGGTAATCCAATTTAGAGTCAGAATAACATTACTAAAATACTATGTTTGAATGGTAAAATATATTTAATATTTTTAATAGCACTAAACTGAGGATCTTTGGAAATTGTAATTCCATGTTGTCTTTTTTCGTTTCTCTATAAAAATTCATAAAATATTCCAATGTCATACATGATAAAAAAAATCAGAAAACTCTCCCCACATTCATGATTTTCATCCTAAAATGTGAAATCCTAGGTACAAGGGAGGAAATATTTCTCTCAACTAGATGTCGCATGCCATTAAGCTCACGATAGGGTTCCCGTGTTGTCTATAAACACATTCTCAACTGAAAAAAATCCAATTGAGGGTCCTCTCTACTCAGAACCCAAAAAATATAGGTCACCTCAAAAGGCTACCCAAAAACTACAGAACTTGTATAATGAGTTAGATATAATTCTATGAATTTTGAATATGTATCCACTGGTAGAATAGTTTGTAAAGGACCAGATATGGGTCCAACTACATTGTTAAGTTCTAGTGATACACCACCTCACTAGCCTAATGAAAACACTGGTGTAAAATAGTAGTTTTCATCTTCCAATTGATAATATACACACTAAATATGAATTTTAGAACCAAATCTAGGACACAAAACTCATCATTCCACTGGATATAAATAGTACAGTGGTGTCTTGCTAGGCCACCAGAACATGGAATCAAAAGGATCTTCGTTGATGATAGAGAGAAAACTACACCATGACCTCTTGAAAACTCAAAGAATTATCTCAAGAATTTGAAGGGTTCACTCAATGTGGAACAAAAAATACTCTATTGGTTGTAATATTGATGTAAATAAACTACCTTAACACATAAATTTCAAGTATGAATGCTTTAATCATCAAAATTCAAAATATTTATGTAATCTCCTCTTTTAGATAATACTTTAGGAACCTTTCTAGTGGATATATGGCCATACAAGAATTTAGGAATATGAAATATTTATTATACCTCCCTTCCATGCTAAGAAATTGGATGGGGTAAACACCAAAAACTAGAGACATCTAATTTTATCTTCAACAATTTAAAGTACATCACAAATAATGATAACATTATGGTACCAATGAAAAATACACAGGGATTCCCAGGCATACACACTGGGTCTTACCAGGACCTCTATATAAAACCCTCCAACTCTATCACATCTCATAAAACACTTCAAAAGTCTAATAATATGTTCAAAAAATACTAGGATAGTATTTAGGATCTAGTTTAAGTAGAAGAAAATTCTCAGTGGGTTGAAAAACCAAGTATTCCCTGAGGTATATGTCGTTAACTCCACCACTACACCATGAAACAAAAATATCATAACACCACTACTCCATGTTCTGTACCAGTAATATGGTAAAAGTAAGCCATATCACCCCACACATGAGGTCATACTACTCATCCTAAGATCACACTTTAATGGATGAACAATCTATCCCGCAATTTGAAAACATCACTACACACCTTAGTTGAAACCATATGATCATGGATGGTAGAAACTTATCCATACCTAGGATGATCTTTGAAGGGTCCCCCAACCACTATGGAAAGATTCTATTTGAGTCATGTTCCTCCTAGAGTCACTTGACACTATTGATTGAAATGTATAGTCACTAATCATCTCTATAGGTGCCTCCAGTGTAAGGGTTGAGCATAATGGTTTCACTGGTATCTCTAGGGCTTGCTCCGACACTCCAGTGTGTAACCCTACCTCGAACACAAAATTCAATGGAACTCATCCTACACACCTTGAAACTATTCACATTGGTTGGAATTGACTAGTCTTCATGGTTTTTATTGTGTCATAGGAATGTGTATCAGTGGAAGAAGCATCCCTCTTGATCATGAGTCCAACGATATGTCATGAATCACAATCACATGGCTCCACCTACATTCTTTGTCACCCTAAATACACCTCTAGAAAGAAGTGTCAAGAATAGAGTAACTTAAAACAGTTTCTAACAGAACTACATAAAAAGTAAAAAAACAAATATAATACCTCTAATAATCCTATAAATTTTTGTGTTATTGGTTTATGAAACCTACAACTGTTCTTTATCCCATACCCCATCTCCTTGATCCTTGTACAGACCACCTAGAGGTTATAATGGCAACATATAGAGTTGTTTTCTACATTATTATCCTCTCCCCAACCCTCTACCACATAAAATCTCAAGTGAAACTCCATGTTCCTATCGTTGTCTATTCCATGGTGGTCCATCAACAATCTCCCTCTTAGCAGAACCATAGGTTGGACAATATAATGTGAGATTTCCCCATCGTTCACAAGTGAAACATTGCCTCTTCCAGGACTAACTATATCCATCATGGGATCCATGAGCCATAGCCCCTATTTCTATGAATAATCTTCTAAATCTTCTCACATAACCAGATCCCTAATCCTTCCCTCAATAACCAGATATTTAGGTATCAACTCTTTTGATTCCAACACTAATAGTGGGAGTATGCTAATCTAGAAACATCTTCACCACCAAGGCCCGTACAAGAACCCCCATAATAGTTAGGAATTCACATTGATAACATTGAATCCCTGATTTCATAGCTTAATCCCTTATTGAAGGACCATTCGTTAAAAATCACATCTCAGTACATATATATGGAGTAACATGAATGGTGTGTGAACCTCACAAAATAATCTATCATGGTCATGCTATCCTACCAAAGTTGAATAAGATTATAGATATGCACTAATATAAAATTGACTGAAAAAAAAATCTACCCTAAGAGACACTAACTCTCCATACAAGTTATTTTAATCTCTTTACTGGTCTATATAAATATACTCCACCATCACCTGAATGATCCTTTTATAGTAATTTCCTCTAAGAACCACATTTTACCTGGAGGTTCCCTACGACTACCACAAAACAGTCATCAGCTACCTAGGGGTTTGGCTCGCCTTGATACCTCAAAATCCATTAACTTTGGAACTCATGTGGCACACTCAGACAATATTCATCCTTGTAATGAATTTATGACACAACCTGGTGCATAAAAAGTGGTGGATTGAATGTTGGATAACCTGAAACTACTAAATGTTATTCAATTACTCAAACCAAATCCTCGTCACTAGGAAGATCATCATCGTAATCCCTCTGGGGAATCTTGACTGGATATAAATGCAAAGGAATTCCAAAATAGAGTCATGATTTTCCATAGTCAAAGTCTCTATATATGGAGATTACTTAAGAATGGAAGAGAACCCTCAACCCATTCTTATATGACACATGTACCAAACATTCCCTATAAAAAGTACCTAAATGTTCCAATGAAACAAAAAGATCATCATAGTACTAGTGAATAGTAATAATGGTTTTCACTCCATCATTGGATTCATTGGAATGAAAAACGATCACATGTGACTTTAAAATTGTCAAAATAAAACCCTAACTAATATCATAGCTAGAAAAATCATAACTCGAGTACCAAGTAAAGAACTCCTCTGATACCACTCCTTGACAACCTGACCCACTAGGGAATGATCCAAGAATTCCCCAATCCTACCTCTCATAGTCCAGTGGCTGGTGGCTAGTGTTGAGTAGTCATATCACATACATTGGATGCCCTAAAAAATAGTATATGTATGCATGCACACAAATCCATCTCCATGAAATAGTGTAGAGGTAATAAACTGAAACTAGAAATTCATGCGTATTTCATATCCCATAATCAGAGTATAATAAATTGTTGAATGGATAAAAAGAGAAAAATAAAATCTCCCCAATATAAAAAAAAGAGTCCCACCCACTCAAAATGTGAGGACTGCTAAAAAAGAAACCACTTGAACACACCTTCATCAAGAAAAATTATACACCTCAGTAGGTCTATCTTGCTATGTTTTTCCAACTGCGGGACCTCTTAGGATTTTGTTGAATTTTCAGTCATCTACATAATAGATGACATGTCTGGAATGATATCATGTAGGGTTGAGTATAAAAATACTTAGTGGTAACCCAAAAAACCAAAATAAAATGGAAATACTAAAATAATATATTATGCTTGACTCTAATCCATTGGTTTAAATCCAAGAGATAGATACAATGAAGCCCCATATTGACTACTATTTATCTTTACATGAATAGTCAGCTTTTCACCACATGTTAAGTCAATAAATACATTTGAAATAATCATAAGGAATCCTATAATATCCTAGATATAAACCATTCAATCTCTATTTCTCATGGTATCCTGAACTCACTGCCAGCCATAAGATTCTACTAGAGACTCAGAGGTAATACTCGTCTAGAGGAACCCACTCCACCAGCCCTACCATCCTAGTTGGAACTCGTCTTATAGATATAACTTATCATGAACATATCTTCCAACCTTTATCCCACTCATACAATAGATCACACTCCATCAAGTATCAATAATATTAAATCACATCACCACAATCATAGGTGGAGTACATCTGAGATAGTAGACTCATACAGTATCTCTACAAAGAACGTCACACTTTCCCTCAGAAAATCTCAATAGTCACATAAGGAATCCCACTCATCCTTGATTGGGGACTCCATGAACCCGCTGGAATTACCAATATCTCATCTCATAGATAAGGGATCACACCAAAGACCATTGGGGGACACCACAAACCCAATTAGGAATTTCAGAGATCATATCGCACAGATAGGGGATCACCCCCTCGACATATGGGGGATTCCTCAACCCCTATTGAGTATAAAATACAAGATACACTGATAGGGGATCATTCTCATCACTATTTAGAGATACTAAAAACTTGAATCTGGAGGCAACCTCCATGTTGGTGAGCGTACTCTCGACAATGATGTGACCCCCACTGTAACTGACCATCATATACGGGTTACTTCTCACAATGATACTAAAAACCCCACTAAAACAAACCTCTATGTAATGAATCATAGATTTGATGATTCCAAAATCCCCACTAATACATCTGAAGAAGTAGTGTATAATATATCTGATGATGCCAAAAAACCTACATGGCTAGCCAAATATATAGGTGATCACTACCCAATTATGATGGTCACAAAGATACCTTGAACCCCACTAAGGATTAATTATATGATAGAGGTTCCCACCCCATCCTCCTTGGGGATTAAAAAAACTCTATATAATATAATCTTATCAAGGGTATCATAACCCCATATTGTGAATGAAGTTCCACATTATGCCCTTATAGGGACAAACCAAGGGAACTAACTCAAAAGTGATTGGTCTATAAATTTTTATCAAGCGACACCATAAACATTCCACATGTCACATCATGAATGCTAAAACCACAGCCTCAATCATTTACAATGATGAAATTTACTCAGGATAGGCTACTACCAGCCTCCATGTTTCCTAAAGATAAATATGTGAGAGGGAGAAGAATCCATGGTTAGTATATGATGTGTACCCTCCATAAATGATTTCCTTCATGAAGGTATCATTATGATGTTTACCCCCACTATACTGTGTGTGTATGTGTGAATAGACATTACTTCTACCCCTAGTCATATAAAATTTGACCTCATCAGATCCCCTAGGTTTTTCATGTCTCATACATGGTCAACTAGACATGCCGCCCCACATGGTGTGTACCCTTGGTACATTGCATGCCTTGGCTACTCGGATAAATGGACATGTAATCAACCCATGTTCATGTTCCACACCTGATGCACGTTTACATGATAATGCACTTTCACAAGATGGTGTCCATTTACCAGGTCTGCCTACCCATACCACCCGCAACATGGCATGGGATCACTACATGGCGTCTACCCCAATACATGGCAGGTAGTTCAAAAATCTCGATTTGCTAAATGGAAATAACACATTGCTTATTCTCATCCACACAACACATTGTGTGATTAGATATTCTAAATTAGAATCCTCTCTCACCAACCCGCAACTCCTTGATTTCACCTCTTACCCACAAATCAACCCCAAAGCTATTGCTTCACATTCCTGGTGTGATCAACAACAAAAATAGATATTTTAGGCACCTCCTAATTTTAGTTTTACCTTAGAACATGTTTCCTACAAGGGTAAAAATTCCTCTTATACTATACTACGTGGGAGAATCCAATTGGTGTGGTTTTATAAATTTAATTTTATTAAATAATTAATCCTCCATTTAACACCCCTCCAACACACCATCAAAGGAAAACTACACCCAAAAAAACATTATGTCCTGATTTGGGTAAATACTACGTTATGAGCTCAACTGTGTTCTCAGATTTATGATCTATCTCTCTAATAAAGAGTTATTTCACCTATACTAAAAAATGAATTTGTCTGATAAAATATATTTAATATTTTTACTACCACCACACTAAGGATATATGGGCCCCAAATTTCTGATTCGAATCATTTTTTGTCTACAAAAATATTCCTACAAATATTTTGAATTCTTACATTGAAAAACTAGATTTTCTACATATTAAAATAATACCAACCCCAAATTAGGTAATAAAAAAGGTAATGTGGGGGATGGAATTATAAAACTGGTCTACATTGTAGTACTTAATAGTGTCCTCTTCCATTTTTTGTACTGTTTATATATGATCCAATCACACCACCACTATCCCCTTGGTCTCTTCATCTTTAATTACAACATCCTGGGTAGTTTCATCGTAAAACATCACAACCATCTTCATCTTATTGGTGGTTTCATCTTTTTCTTGTTCACACTCTTAGTAATACTCAATGGTTGTTACATCAAAAGAGTAAATTTAGGGATTCTGATATGTTAAATGAATTTTATAAAATATAAAAACATGTAAATATAAGGTCTTATTACCCCCCTTTAAAATTGCATTAGGATTTTTTTTGATCTTGGAGTTATTCTAGAAGAATTCATGACTTGTTTGAGATAGATGAGTTATGAATTGTTTCTTTTGTGGGAGTTGGAGTCATATGATTCACTTTTTTACATTTGTTTACATTTATATTCGATGTATAAAATTTTAATAAAACTTCTTATTACATATAGTTTACTATTATTCATGAATATAATGTAATAATTTCATAGAGTATATGTCACATTGATAAGGTCAAATATTTTACCCGCTAGGATGACAAACTTGAAGTGCTATAGTGATATTCTTAAATAATTTTCTTTGGTTGGACATCATACTATGAAGGAACACACAGTACATAGACAGTCAGGTGTGATAACTCATAATTTGGTGAGGATTCTTCTCATGAAGCCAAGCATGGGAATCCTAAAGATGGGAGATTATGAAAATAAAACTATTAGTATGAATGCCTTGTGTTTTAGTTTTATAAAATATTCCAATCTGTGATCATATTCAATGGGAACTATACATTAATGTTATCATTAATGCATGTCATGATTTTTGCACATAGATTTTCTTTTGAAACTCATGATGACATATTTTTGTTGTTAGGTAGGGTATTTTTATTGCAACATGATTTACATCTCATTAATGGATAAGTTGAGGATGTTTCTATCCCTTTTGTATTTTTGGAACCTAATATCTCATCCTTTTGATTATAATAGAAATATCAACCTAAATTACATAAACATGGTGTAACTATTTGTTTATTCTAGATAGTCAAATAAATACATATCAAGTGTATAGAATGGTGATGCAAATGTGTAGCCCTCATGATGAGATATTTTAAAAAAAGTGATTATATTACAAAGTGTGTTTTCATATGAGGTTGTCATCCTTATGTAATTATGTTCTATTTTTATGCCTTTACCATTTTCTATATAGTAATCTTGTAATTTAGGCCAGTTAGACTAATTTTAACTATAAAGAATCCAATAGGTACACACACAAACAGATTATGATTATTATGATTAATATCTTTTTGAAATTAGTTAACAGAATAAATATAATTCTCATGTCTAATAAAAAATTATATTTATTTTTTATCAATAATAAATATTTATTTGATGAATGAAATAATTGGATAAAATTTTTATTCATGTATTCAATAAATACCGAGGAGTTCAAATAGACAAAGATCATGTTTGGTGAAAAATAAATATATTTAATCTGGTAAATAATATTTTCCATTAGTTAATACTGATGTGTATAACAATTTAGTAATATAATGACTTTGTGACATGGCGTTTTATTAATGATTTTTAAAATTTTCAATGGTCAGAATACATTAACCAAATATTCAATCCAAAACCCACCTCTATAAATATCGTATTATGACTATTGTATAGGTAATTGAAAAATAGAGAATTATTATGCACAAAAAATTACCTTTTGACTCCTCCATTTCTAACTCTCTAATATATAATAAATGAAAGAGACATTTATTCAAGACTAAATAATGTTTGATACAAAATGAATAGCGTAAGAAATTTGATTCATGTTGCTAGAACTAAGAGATAATTTGGTATTTTTTTGAGATCAAAAGAGAACATGTAGATCATATCTAGAGTTGTTCTATCCTTGAATTATAATATCACAATGAAGGCATGTGAAATAGTATTTTCAGATGATAAAAATTCACATCAAAGAAATATCCTTGGCCGAGGTGTCCATTTCTTCTAGATCTAAATAAAATAGTTATAAATTTCACAAGTAATATCCTAAATATTTTATTCTAGTATATAATTATTAAAATAATTTATTAATATATATCTCCCACAATTGTATTCGAATGTTATTCCAAAAACCTTCAAGTGGTATCAGCGAGATCATGTTTAAATTTATAATTATTTATTATATTTTCATCTATGAGAAATTGTGGTCATATTTTCATTTCATGTTATTCATTCATTAATATGATTTAAATTAATAAGATTTTACGTTTTAATCACGTTCTATCATTGATTCGTTATCTTAAATTCCTGGGAACTGATGACAAATGACCTAAGATTCCATCAGGAACTACCATATTTATAGTCAGTATGATAGTGTTACACAACATATAGTCATAAGTACATTACATGTACCCGAGTACTCTGCACCTAGCCATTACATCGAATTCACATCAATCCATGAATTTATGACACATCTGGTATTCTGTGTAATGACTGTCCAAACTATCAGTCGGTTGTAAGATTACAAAATGTGTATATGGCGTACAAGTTGTGTATTCTACAAGGGTTGGAGGCATAAGTTTTACAATCCTTGTAGTCATTATTAATTCTAAAACCTTGTGATAAAAAAACCTTGATCATTTAATATATAAATGAAATGTATGTGATGTACCCAACATATAGTTCATCTATTCCCATATCCAAAATACATATCGAGCCACTCGGTCAGAAAATGGGCACAAGACGTAAAGAGATAAATAATATGTAGATAGTCTATACACATTAGGTTGTCACCTTCATGATAAAATGATTATTTTTAGTGGGTTGATCGGGAACATTGTATTTGTAATTACATGGGTTTTTAAAAATAAAACTATGTTCGATAGCATATGTGATACGAAGCAGAAGTCCCAAATAAACTATGATTAGTTAAATATTACTATCATTACTAATCTTTTAAATTTTTAGTTATGAATAAGATTAAATATATTATGAAATATATATAAATTTTTCACTAAACTTAAATATATTGTTAAATTAATAATATATAATCATTCAACATTTAATAATACAAATTTAGTCTTCAATAAATATGTTTTCTTCAAAGATGTTTTCATTATGCTTTTGAAAGATAATATTTTAATTAATTTATAGATTTATTGGAAAATTTATTTCATTGAATAATATTTATTTTCGAAATAATCATATAAAAATTATTTTATGGTGAAACATCTGTATTTTTTGGACACTATATTTTTTTTAATGAATAGTGTAAAATACTGATTGTTTAAAATATGTAATTTCTTTCAATAAATTAAGTAATTAAAAGGAACCATTATTATTATAATTTTATTTTAATATAAAATAGTTATAATTTTTCTATATTTAATAAAATTAATATCATTTAATACACCATTATACAATATTTTAGTATAATTTTATTTAGACTAAAGAACACATTTTGGCGAAAAAACAATTTTTGAAGGCCTAAGGATTCCCAGTTTTAATTAATTTCAACGATCTCTAATAAGGAATGAATTAAATTAAAATAACAAATTTATATCTATTCTTATTAATTAATATTCATATAATGAATATTACTACATGTGATGTTAATGTAAAATCATTTTTTCCTTGAAAATTTTATTTTTTGGAAAACTAGTTTCCATCAGGCATACGTGTTTTATTTAAAATTAAATTATTACACCAATATGAGTTGATGTTTATAAAATGTATTCAATATATTTAATAATCAAAATTAATATTAGCTAATAATGTTAACGTACTATTTTGACTATATGAATAGTATACATGGTAAATATTTATTAAAAGAGTAAAATAAATAATAGAATAATTAAGGGTAAAAATTAAATTTATAAAGAATAGAAACATAGAATAACTAATTTTAATAATCTTTATATTTTCATTTTAATATAATAAAGAATATTTTTATTACTTTATAAATGAATAAATAATTATTATTATAAAAATTAAATTTATGACCCTTCAAAACATAAATTGAATTTTGGGTATCATAAAGATTTAATCAAGATAATATTTTCTTAGATCAATAATTTGGTAAATAAATCATATTTTAGTTAAATATTATTTTAAAAAATTACATATTAAATTTAAATGATATTATAATTTTATTAATTGAAAATGTCATTTTCATAAGGGTAATAAAACTCTTATTATCTAAATACCAATATTTTTCAATAAATAGATTTTTTGATTTAAACGTATAATTTATCATATTTAAAGAATTATTTTAATAATATTAATATTAATTTTTTATTCATAATTTAAAATTTATCTAATAGGGAATTTTTCATATTTTTCACTAGGCCACATCTTTGTAGCATGTGTGAAGCCACCCATTGGCGGCTGTAATAAAAATATTTTAAGTGAACGGTAAGTATTATGAAATAATAATGTTAAAAAGAGATTTTATATACACCATATAAGGAATAAAATCCAAATATATGTTTCCCATTTAAATTAAAATGTATTTCTGTTATTTCATTAACAAATTAAAGCATTAATGAATCTGCAAAAACCTACATAATATTTTTTGATTTTTGAATCATTTATTTATAAAAATTACTCATTTAAACATCATCATGGGTAATATGTTAATTATTTATTCCATTTTACTTATAAAATAATTAAAAACAATCTTTTTTGGTAGAAACCATGGGTAAAACCATTTTATGTTTTGTGGGATTATTACTTTATTTTATAGAATCAAATACCACTATATGGGAAATAATAATGAACCCCCCTTTATTTCAACGTATAATCACACACAAGATCCCATTAACCATAACTAAATCCCTTTTAATAAATTCTTACACTTCCCTAACTTCTATATAGTCCCCATGATTAGCCCCCTAGATCTCAATATGCTTCTCCCAAGATTTTGGATTCACCCTCACAATGTATAGGACCTCTCTATCTTCTATTAAATTCATGCACCTTATTTGGATTTAGCCTTTTCATTCTCAATTGGTTACATTTTCATGAAATTATAAATATGACTATATTTCGAATTTTTTTTCTAATAATGTGATATGATTTATCTCCCATCATTAAAGAATTTAGCTAATCTGTTACTATAGTGAAATTTAATAAGGGATCTCTTCCTTCTCCTCTTTTTTCAAGATCCTTATTTATATAATGGACTTTGTATTCCAATTAATATTGATGGGATATTATCTTCCAAAGAACTCATAATACCATTATGTTGTAAAAATGATGAGTTAATTCATTCACACTCATTAAAGCCTCCGATGATTCAATATTTATCCCTATTACTCTATAGAAATCATCCTTTGATTTTCCAAACCATGTTTCTAGTCATGAACCCTCCATGTCTTATGTCCATTAGTTACAAAATTCTCATGTTGTATAAAGTTATTAAATAACCCTCATACTGACTTTTTTTACTTTAATGTGATGAGATACCCCTTTGACTCTCATTGAACCATTTTATGAATCATTATATACCATCATTACGCTAATGTAATGTCATTGTGATTTTATATTCTAAACATTTGTGATGTGTATACACAGAGTCATTTCCACTCAAGGATATTCATCTTGTTTTATATATAAAAAATTTACTTGGAAGTTACATTTATGTAACCCACAGTCATTAATCGTGGAATTAAATGTTATTAAATGTGTTCTTATGTTATATGGTCCATGTGGAACACTTTTGTTTGTACAGGATGTGATAATAAAGGGTGTGCCTATATTGTGATCCAATGAAATTTGTAATGTTTTATATTAATAATATTTAATGTATTCTATATGGTATGTTATCTTAAGCCCATTATGCTAGTATTTCATGGTGTTTAAATTTACTTATGCTTGTAGTGTCTTGTTTAATGTTATTTCCATATTAACATACTGCATGTATGTTATCGTAATACATCATGAACCATTATTCATGTTTTTGATTTTTTCACTTTTTATGTCCCATTTAAATGACTATTTTCTAACATGTAATACCTTTTTTATTTTATGCATTGTTTATTCCCTTATAGGGATTTATAGCTCACCCATTCTTAATAATGACCCTAGGTTATCCCATGCAGTTTTAAGAACAATGGAATTTTTTGAGCATGTTAAGGATGTACTCAATATTTTTGATATACCACATGTTTATAAGTTTTTATGTCATGTTCCTAATTAACTAAATACATTAGTATTATTGATCATTTAGTTTTAATTATGTTTAATAAGTCATGAATTAATGTGAAATAAAGGAATTTTTTTTGCATTGAATTGAGAACACATGGTGCGTTTTTTGATTGTACATGTCATGTTGTCTCCCAGGACACACAATAAAGGTATAGGCATGCATTCTAGGTGCACGAAATGTGGAACAAAAAATGTGTAACCAGTTTTCACATGCATTTTATTCTAAATTTGGTACATGCTGTAGACCTAATCATTACTCCAGATGCATATTAACAAAGACATATGATGTGTATATGCTTACAATATATCTTGTTGTATTTCATTAAAATATATATTCAAAAATTACATTTATTTGGAATTTTTTTGAATTAAACCATAGTTCATTGATTGTCACACCACTGTGTGGTTAGCTATTAGATAATGATTTTATGTAATTTCAAATGCTCAATTAATTCATTGTAATAAGTATGTAATTATTGATTCTATCATTTATTTCTGATGAAATCCATAAATGACCAGTTTCTTCACTAATGTTCGGATTAACATTAAGTTGGAAGGGAATTAATTAATTAATTAATTAATTCAAGATCACTTATCTTAATAATAAAAATGAATAATGAAATGAATTTACCAGATTACTTTTGCATATTTTTTGTATGCATGACCGGTCAAGAAATCAACTAAGACCTATTTATGTGTTGGAATTTATAAAATTTAATTTTTTCCATTGGTTTTAAATTTTTTAATACTAAAATAAAATGATGGTATGCAATTCATCCCACCCTAAATTATTATATAGACACTTCTTATGGATGGTTATTTATGTAAACCATTATAGCCAATACATTTGTTCCCCTCACCTTTATGTGAGCTATACATTAATTTAATTACTAAAGTACCCTAAGGAATATGAAGGTAGCTCAAGATGGAACCATTATGACTCCAACATAGGTGGTACATCGGTGGTTAGGTGCAATGCTGTAAATCATTCCATGGATGAAACTATGAGTTAATTCCCATAAATAAAATATTGATTTAATGTCTACTCAATAAATATACTATTAGATAAATCTCCTGAATGCATAATTTACATAATTTATTTATTTATATAAATGAATTCTTAATTTTGGGACTGGAATACCACAATCTTTAAATAAATGAATTACTGTGAAAATATGAAATTTAAATAAATTTATTATTCATAAATGTTTTACACA
The DNA here is from genome assembly GCA_963277665.1 of Viscum album. Lineage (NCBI taxonomy): Eukaryota > Viridiplantae > Streptophyta > Magnoliopsida > Santalales > Viscaceae > Viscum > Viscum album. The sequence continues at coordinate 237,115,803 of OY728164.1, forward strand.
TCACAGTTAATTAAGTAAAAAAATTTAATATTATATTAACAGTAAAGGATAAAACAAGAAAAAAATAATTATAATAAATTAGTATCCCTTAACATAATATTAAGTTTTACTAATCCTTCCATTACTTGATTTTGAATGAAACCATATAACTAAGTGTTTTATATGGCCAAATTCTAGATGCATACTTTTATTAAGAAGTTATCATGAGGGATTTTAGTTGAATAAAAAAATAATGTATTGATTTTATCATCCAAATTTTGTTCAATACAAATTTAGAGGCAGGTTTTGACGTAATACAATTAGGATTTTTGGATTTGGGAGTCTACGCAGTGGATCAAGAAGATATAAGCCCACATTTGGAATGACCACGAACATAATTGCATTTTTTTCATTCTGTGAAAGTATTGATCATTAAGAAATGAAATTTTGATCCTTTCAACTAGAATTTATAACAAAATAGATATTTCGAGTTCAATATTGAGGGATATTAGAACCTACTAAATATTAGGAAGATTTATTCATAAAAAACAATTAATTTATTATTTCTTACATAATTTTTAATAAATAAAAGTACTAATAAACATACCTTTAATTTTTAAAAATAATAAAATCTCACAATCTACATTATCCCTTTGATCTATATTGGATAATTACTATATCCTCACTGGTAGTAACATAAAATATGTGTTTAAGTTCCTCAAGGTTGTTTCGATCCATGAATAGAAATCATATGGGTAATAATCCTCACTTCTTGATAATCCTATAAAGGAGGAGAGTGATGAATATTCAATAGTATATGATAAACATAAGAGTGACATTGCTGATGTTAGAAATTTGATTATTTAATCTATTTAAATTGAGCCCATAAAGTATCATGAAAACATTGATGCATATAGCATGATCCAATATATCGATGGAATAAAATCGAAAACAGTTAGATAGTAACTATTTGTGATTTAAAAATCACACATTTAGAATAAACATATGGATGGTAACCCAGATGTACCTTCTATTGAAAATATAATTGGATACATTGATATCCTTCAAATTATAGGGATTAAACTCCATAAAGATCTAGAAACTGATATAGTTATTACATCCCTCCATTATAGCATCTCTAGTTTTGATGTGAATTTTAATATGAAAATCATTGTGATGTTTATGGATGATCTTATAAATATTAATTTCTTATGTGGATAAAGATACAAAGCATTAAAATCCATCATTCATTATGGTTAACAAGCATACATGTTAAGCTAAAACCCCCCAAGATGAAATCCATTTCATAATGTACATAAAATTAGAGGAATATCGAGGGGAAAGAAAGGAAATATGATTTTGTTTTTTTCATGTGGTAAAAAGGTCCATTGGTAGAAAAATTATACCTAGAAGAAGTAAGAGGATATCTATGTATGGTTGTTATCGAGTGAAATTTATCTATTTCGACTAATTGGGTGTTATAAATAGATTATATTTCTCAAATATGTATTCAAATATAGGAACAAAGTAGAAATAGAATAATTGACATAGGGGACTTTGATATATGGGCATCCAATGTAGCTAATCTTTCTATTGTATCTAGAAGGGACTTCCACCTCATATTTTTTATGAGAATTTTCTTTTTTTAAAAGGTTTTTATATGATTCTTTAGTTACAAAATAAAACATTATTTATTTTTCTATATTGGATATAGATTGCTTTATTTTGAATACTGACAATAAATATTTCTTTGTTTATAAATATTTCATTTGTTATGGTATAAAACATAAAAATTATTATCTCTATGTTGGACTATACAAACCATGTAATGGAAATCGTTAGTGAAACATCATTACAATAATCACACCACACACATTTTTTTCATCATTGGAATAGTCAAGTAAGAAAAATCATTTGGATGAATTACCCAAATATTCATATTTAGATTCTTTTAAAATAAAACTACTTTGTGTATGTAATGGTTGTTTACATGGTAAAATGACTCATCCACCATTTAATGGAAAAGGTGAAAAGGCCAATGAGAGTTTGTAATTTGTTCATACAAACATGTGTGAGATATTTACTATTGTGGAAAGGAGTGGATACACATAATTTTTACCTTTTACAAATGAATTTATTATATTTATATATATCTACCTAAAAAGGTATACATTGGATTGATTTGAAAATTTTACAGAATACAAGAATGAGTTTGAGAACCAAATTAGTGATATGATTAAGAAAATCCTCTAAGATATTGGTGTATAGTATCTTAATCAAATATTCATTGATTAGCTATGAGAGTTTGGGATTTTATCTCAATACACACATATTTATACACCTTAATGGAACATTTTTAGTGAAATTAGGAACATCACCTTGATAGACATGGTTATACTAATGGCTATTAATGTGAGTTTTTTATTATAATTTTGGGGATACACATTATGTATAGATGTATGTGTACAAAAAAAGTGAAAACTAAAATGAAAAAATTTAACAATACAAATATGGGAATGGAAAGAAAACTATTTTGTCATACTAACATGTGTGGTGTTGTTAATCATTTATTAAGGTCCCTTAAACTAGCACGAGTTCAGAGTGAGACATAAATTGTATCTTGATCTTGTATCCCATAAACAATTATATTACCTACAAAATCATTCCGATAAAAAGGTGATCATCGATATAAATCATGTATTTATTGATATGTATATTATCTCCAAAATATATAGTGGGAGAAAGATATACATTGATGAAGTTTAGGATCAAGATACATAATATTTGAAGTAGGTAAAATTTTCTACAAAGCCCGGTGGAAGAAGTTGTATTTTTAGAGACACAATTACTGTGTATGATTATTAGAGTGATTATAGATCCATAATAGTATGGTTTTCCAGTCATAGAGAATGGTGACTAATTGTTTGTTGATAATAATTATCCTAAAATATAAAATTAAGTAGTAAGAATCATATATGACTCTTTATTACAAGAAATCATGAAATCTGAAATTGATTCCAAGTACCAAAAAAAGTTTGGATTTTGGTAGATCTTTTAATGGATATTAGCCTTAATTTTTAAAAATGGGTATTCAAGAATAAATTGTTAATAGAAGGATATGTTAGTATCTATAATTCATGATTATTTGGAAGATAATTTAAACTATTTCAATTCATTGACTATGATGATACTTTTTCACCAGTTGCAATAATGAAATCCTTTATAATTTTATTTGTCATTACAACTTACCATGACTATGATATCTGAAAAATGGATTTCAAAGAATCCTTTCATAATGGGAACCTTTATTAAGATGTATATATGACACAACCCAATGGGTTTGTCACTATAAAGAATGCCAATATGGTATGTAAAATTCTAAAATCCACTAATGGATTAAATATATAATTTAGGTCATGAAACAATTATTTTGAAGAATCTATAACGATGTTTAGTTTTGAAAATAATGAGTGTGAGAAACATTTATAGAAATTTAATTTTTGGGTTTTTGTTAATTTTATTAATATTATATATTGATGAAATATTAATCATTTGAAATGAAATAACCATCTTACAGCTTATTAAGGTGTCGTTGAATATGTGCTTAACTGTAAAATATTTGGGAAAGGCATCATATATTATTGGGATAAATATCAATTATGATATATACAAGAGGCTTATATACCTATGTTAAAGTACATACATTTATAAGAAACTAAATATATTCACTATGGATCAATCCAAAAGGATATTGTTTCTAGTGTCACATGGAACTCACCATTATAAAAAAATATTTCCTAACAAACATGAGGAAAGAAATATGGTGGAAAGTATTTCATATGAATTATTTGTTGGTTAATTAATTTTTGTCATGTTAATCCCCAGTATGTATTTCACATTTGCAGTAAGTGTGGTATGAATATATCAAACATACCCAGGTGACCACCATTAGATGGTATTCAAAACTATCCATATGAATCTGAGGTGTACTAAAGAAATATTGTTAGGTTATGGAGGAGATGAGGAACGAGTCATAATAGGTTATATATAGATACTAGTATTCAACTGATGAAGATGAAATCAAGTCACAAATGGGATAAATATTCACTTTGAATGAAGGTTTTGTGAGTATAAAGATCCCAATGTAGGTTTTCGTCACAAATTATATTGCATATTCCAATTATATTGTTTCTTTTAAGGTAACAGAATGATTATTATGGATGTGTATATTCATAAACGATCATGATGTGGTACCTAGAATTAAATATCCTATCACACTCTATTGTGATAATACTACTATGGTTGGTCCTGAAAAACTACTAAGGTAACATCAGTGGATTAAGGACATTCATCAGAAGCGTCATCTCTAGAGGGATTTTTATCAAAGTGGTGAGATTGAAGTGACATGTATTTATGTGGAATTAAATGTGATAGAACCCATGAATAAATACTTAACTCAGTAGAAACATTATAGTAATATGATTTCTAGTTAACTGAGAGTCATAGGAAGTTAGATCTCGTATAAGTGGGAAGTTTGTTGGAGTTAGTTTTCTAGAACCTACTGTACGTACATTGATTAGATGAATAATTGAAGTATTGAATATTAATAAAATTTCATATTACCTACTTTTTATTGTTCTACATGGATCTAATTTAACAATTTCTTAGATTTTATGTCCTATTTATTAGGTAAAAGCAGTTCCCCTCTATGATGAGATCCTTGAAGTTCTGTGATGATATTATTAAATATTTTTCTATGGTTGGATAAAATTTTATAAATGGATGCTTTGTGTAAATAAGAATATGTGTGAGAATGCATAATATGATGAGAAATTTTCTCATAAATTTCCATCTTGGTAAAATCAATTATTGGATATTATGATAATTGACCCTCCTATATGGATTCTCAATGTATTCATTCATCAGATATTCTATTCTGTGAGCTTGTGTAATGGTCCTTATATGATAATATTATCAATAACGCATTTCATGACTCATGAAAATTGATTTTAAGATAAAAATAATGGTGAAATATATTAATGTAGAGGTAGGTAATGTTGGGAGTGTGACAATTACCATGTCATTAATAGATAAGATGAGGAAGGATTTACCTCCTCCCTCTTTATAGAAGATGATATATCAACCTTTTGAGTGAAAAAGAGCTTTCACCCTAAATTCCATTGAAATTATGTGATGATGTGTTTATTTAAGATGGTCAAAAAAAGACACCAAGAATATAGTATGGTGAAATATATTTGAAACCTAGTTGATTAGATATTTTGAAAAAAGTATTATATTTCACAATGAGCGTTCTTATTTTATTGGATTCAATGTGACATTAAGTCTTTTATGATGAGTGTCTTGACCCATTTATTGATAATAACATGGAATTTAGTAAATACCAACTAATTAAAATGAGAAAAATTCTATGAGGGTCGCACACTAAGTGTTTCCAATGATCCTGATTAAATTATATTTGAATAAAATTATTTGAATTAATATTATTATCATGATTTAGGAATTTATTTATTTATGTTTTATCTATAACATATATTTTTTTGTTGAATGAAATATTTTAATAAAAGATATATTCGACATTCAATAATTAACAAAGATTCAAATGGATAAATATCATTTCTAATGGTAAATAATTATAAATTTTTAGATAAATAATATTTATCATTACCACATGTTGATGCATGTCACAAAGTATTAATAATAATATTTTTATTATTTGGAAGGGGGTTTTATTGATGAATTTAATATTGTGTAAGGGATGGTATTATATAACCTAGATATTCGAACCAAAACCCTTGAATAAGAAATATCCCTTTGTCGTTATTGTATAGGTAATCCAAAAACTGAAAATTGTTGCACATAAAGAATTCACTTTTGAATCCTCTATCTCCCCCAATCTCAAGAAAAAGATACACATGGGAGATTTATTCAAGACTAAAGAATGATAAATCATGAAGGAATTATTCAAGACATTTAATTCCCCATCACTATCATATAGATATTGCTTAATGTTTCTCATATATCAGAGGAGCATTTGCGGATCATCACATGATGGATATTATCCTTTTATCTATAGAGTACAATGAAGGAAATTTGAAAGGGACTTTTTGGATGATCAACATTCACATTAAGGAATGATCCTAATCCTAGGTATTTGTTTCTTTGAGATCAAAATAACCTAATTATAAATTTTACATTCATTATCCTTACTCGTGGATTCAGGTATATAAATATTAAAAGAAAATATTTTATATATATCTCTTACTACATGATGTTTTCCCTATGGACAGATCATTTAGATTTTAACTCCATGATGCCTTATTCTAAATTCCAAACATAATGAATTTTTTTATTCCAATAGTAAGTATTGTTAAAACACTATGAATATCTTCTGGAACAAAATTACCTCATTGTTTATGATTTATAAAATTAGTTATTTTCAGAACTATTTTTGGTCCTCCTTGATCTAAATGTGTTCTTCCTCTCCTGATTTTTATTTTTACAACTCTAAAATATTCCATGGATGAAATGGAAGAAATTCACTAATTTTAGGGTTGATGAAAACATTAATTTCATTTTATAAAAACATTTCAATGCATTAAATAATAAAACATTAAATTAAATAGTGGGAAACAGACCTAAATCATTGAAAATTATTACCCAAGTGAACTGTTGGCTTTCATGGACCACAAAATCACTTTTTATTATTAAAACCTAAAATATATCTTGTGATATGAATAGGGTCCTCTCACATGTGTCTACTCACCAATTACTCAATATTATATTCACTTTTTTATTTTTATTTTTGTTTCTAAATATATTGATATAGGGAATAGGAAAAGGGTATTTTTGTGAGAAATAATGAACATTAATAAAATAACAATTTTGAAAAAATTAGTAATAAGAAAAGTTGATGCTATAAGTATTGGATAGTAAATTCCCATCATTATCTATTGAAATTTTATTTCATTTATTCTATATCTCATTCCATCATACATGAGCTACGATCCCATAGTTTGAGTATAAAAAATAGAATTTGTATAAGATATCTTTAATGACCGAAGTACCAGATCATCCATTAATTTAGAATTATGAACACACCATAATAAGGTATTCAAAACCATCCCATTACTTACATTATCATATGTATTTTAATCCCTTTTTCAATCAAAATCAATCATATGATGTATTAGAGGTGAGAAGAAATGGGATTTTGATTTCATAGAGAATATAAATTGTTTACGAATAGTCCATGGTAAGGTATAAAATCACCATAAATACATACTATATAGATCATTTTAAATATTCAAAACCTCATCAAATTAAAGAAGGATTCATGAACATTGTGAAAAACATCCCATGCGGCCAATGCTAGGGTTAGAAATCCACTATCATTGTGTTTGAGAATAGGACTAAAGTGAAAATAAATAGAAGTGAATATGAAGAATAAACAACTATTATATTGAAATTAAAAAAAAATTATAGTATGAGAATACATAAAAAAATAAATACTACAATTTTATTATATTTGAACCTATTACAATGAATAAGAAGATGAATTTTAATTAGAATACATGAGGTTCATGAATATCGTTGTTGATTTTCTATAGTTTCTTGGTTGACTGGTTGATTATATGTGTTTAAATTCTCATATATTATCCATCCGGGTTGGTATTCCCCCACTATCCATATATCATATAATACATATATAAAATACCTATAGAATACTCAATTAGTAATGTTTTGATTTTCTATGAAATCAAAATAGAAAATAATTTTTTTGCATCCTATGTGTACGTGGTCATGTAGAGAATGACAAGATTAAAACTTTCATACATAATAGAAAAATTTGAATCTATTTATGTGAATCATTCCTTGAATTTTATCTTGAGAAGAATATATCATTTTGAGTGGTTGTTAATGTTGGATCATATGGTTATGTTATAGAAACAATTTATATTGGCATTGTATTATGATTTATTGTTGATCATAGGATTTTATTATTGTTATAGCTTGAGATATTATCGATTATACATGGAGTAAAATAATAAGGATGAAGTAATTTCTAAACATTAGAGTTTCACAATACTCATTCTGTTATAATTTGAATGTATTTTTCATTGGGGACCAAATATTAAATTTTGTTCATGTAGAGTTCATGTTCAATCATGCGATTCTCTTGAGGTGAGGATGTCATGTGAATCTTCATCTCGATATTATGATGGTTATGTTTTATAGCCTATTGTTTTTATGCAACATGGATTTTCCTCTTATATTCCTCATTGTATGTTATCATGTGATTATATTGATGGGCTGAGAGACACTATTTTCTCTCACTATCAAACATGCTACAAAAATCTAAATTCTAACTACTTCATTTAATCCAATTAACACATATTGATAATTAGTAATTAACAAAGTTAATATATATTTAATTATTATAAATAATTTAAATATAAAAATAAAGTACATCGATTTACACTATTACAATATAAAATAATTATTATATATGCAAAAATATATTATAAAAATATTTAAAAATATAGATGAAAAAATGATTACTCTAGAAAATATTGGGTGGTGGGTTATTCATGCCTCATTTTAGAAATAAAATCATTGAATATATGTGAGAACATGTGATTATTTTTGACTGGATATTTAAATTTAATTAAATTATTTAATTATTATTGAACCAATATGATTTTTCATTGATAACTTATTTTTAATGAATATATTAAGTGAAATAAGATGGCTGAATTCATTAATGTAATGTGATTTGTTTTATCTAACTAATTTTCATAAAAATAAATAATGGAAATGTTATATATTTTTATTTATTAATGAAAATAATTTTGTTGATAATAAATTAATGATTTGAATAATAGAGAATCATAGAACCATAGAAAAATTAGTGAAGAACCATGGGTAAATAAGGTGGCGGACGAATGGTACGATGAATGGAATATAAATGAAGAATTTTGGCATGTTTCTATAGTTGGATAACATGATAGTATACTAGAATATAAGAGTACAGAGAGTGTATAGAAATTTTTTCAGAGCATGATAGGAATAATGCCTATGTATAAAATAGTTGAAACCAATGTGGTTAAAGATTAGTATGTAGACTCTCAATTATCATTTAGGGAGATGTTATCCCTCGTAGTATGAAGAGTTCACAAAAGGCATGGAAACTTTTTTTTGAGATAATTTATAACCCATAGGATAATAAAGTGATGCTTTCATATGTTATTATTGAGAGTACAATGTAAAAGGGGATGGATATTTTAGACCAGATAAAGGGGGTTGAGGGATTTATGTGATAAGATTTTTAGGATCACTACGATTATTCTTTTTATCCATAGAGGTTGATGATTCATAGAATAAAGGATTTCATGGTTGTAAATTTTTTAAAAATATTTGTTCTTAATTTTGAATCTATGTTTAATGAATTTCTAGTTTTTTGTTTATCACTAAATAGTTATGAGGATTATATATTTTTTGAGTAAGGATATATGTTTTATCTTTATTTATGGGTTTGATAATTTTTTTCAACTTTTATAGAATTTTTAAACCAACATCTAATAATACAGAATGATATAGAAATGAAAATGATCGATATAGTGTGTAAAATTAGATTTTGAGGAAATTATAAAAGGATGTTATGTGATTATAAGAATTATTGTGAGAATACAATATGTTAAGGAAATACATTAGCCTCTTTTTCTTTGATTTTATGAGAAACATTACTATTTTTTTGTTGTGGATTTAAGGACTTTATTTGAAAATTATATTCAATTAAGTCAAAATAATTCCATTCTTGTGGAAAATTAATAAATATTTATAAGCATTAATTGAAGGGTGGACATGGTTATAGGGGTCAACATTCTGATTCCTCGTAGTTATCACGTGTCGGGGTAATTAAATTTAGTAGATTAAATTTCATATAACAACTTCTAGATTAGATCATTAATTTTTATAGTTTTATTATGGATAGACTTAATGATGATATGTAGTATATAGAATTAAAGAGACCCTATTGTAGTGTCAAGGGATAGGTTTTATTTGGTTATTTATTATAGAGTTTGTTCTAATGGATATTTGTGTGTTATCCTCTTCTTTTATAAGTATGATGTCTGTAACTATTACTTTGGTGAACATTATATATAATATAAATAATTCCTCTTAATTAATTTATACTCTTTAGGAACATAATATATGTTCTATTATTGAGTCTTTATTTGGATTTTTCCTTATAAAAACTCCACTAAATATGAGTATATTATTAGATGGTTCCCTACATGTACCGTTTTTATTAGAATATTTAGTAATCTTGATGATTTTTTTTGAATATTATTTTATTTTATATGATTATTATATTAAACAAGTTTGAATATTCCCTGGTGTACATTATTTTTTACTAGAGACTTCTGGAATTCCACCCATCTTGTGATGAATCTATTTTTTATGGGCAATACTATTAGGGTAGTAGTGATGGATATAATATTTAAAAAAGAAGAGTGATTATATCTTAGATAGCCAATATGATTCTTAGGATGGATGTGGGTGATATGAAAATATTTTTCCTCTCATTGTTTATTATAGTTATAGTGTTTATCATGAGGATTATTTAGGGTTTCCATAAAAATTAGTTATTGAGTTGTTTATTGACTTATTACCAAGTACTAAACCTATCTATATACCTCGTTACCAAATGGATCTAGATAATACTATTAAATTTAAAACATATTTGAAATATCATAAATCTATGGGACGCATTAGTCAAAGTGTTCCTCCAATTATTAACTGGTTATTTCCCACAATAACATTGATGGGAGTGCGGATTAGTTTTTTTATCATGGGTTTAACAAGGATACCATTATGAACTAGTACTTGTTACCATGGTGTGATGATTTTTTTCAGATAAGATGTTTTTTAAGGTTTACTAATACATATCTGTGATAAATTTTTCATTATTTGAGATATTTATATAAAAAAATTGATAATTTTTTCTACCAGATATAGAAATTTTACATTTATGGTGATTTTATCCTGGGTGAATGATGTACTAAATGTTTCTACAGGCATAGTGGATTGAGTTATTTATCCCAATCTATATTCCATTTTGATAATTTCTTTCAATAAATTATTAAAATACTAATAATATTTTTAGTAGTATAAGGAACATTTGGCCATTTTTATTCTCAAGTTGAGAAATAAACAAGTGTATATTATGGATTAAATACACTATTTTTAGATATGAGAGTGGATGTTCCATATATATATTGTATATCAACATAGATTATTATTGGATAATCATAAAATGGTAGTTTTGATATATTTTTGAAAACTGAAGAATTATTTTTACTTCCAATATTTCTTGGGGAGTGATTGTTATTACCATTAATTGTCTTATCATGAAATACCGATGAGTGTATTGAATAAAAAGGGGAATATTTATAGTGGGGTGACCGATATGAGGTTGGTTTTAAAAAGGATTTTCAGAGGATGACATCATCAATTATTCTAATTATACAAGATACAAGTAATTGAAATGATGTTTAATGATATTCATATAGTATGTGATTAAGTTATGTGATGATATATCATAGGTGAGTGGTGGATAATGGTTCTCAATAGCTTTATAAATTTAATAAGAACTATCTTAACCCTAATATTTAATTATTATTGCTATTTCTTGTTATTTTGATTATGTAAAATTATATTTTCAATGATAATTTTTTATAAAAACCAATCATAAAATGACGAAATATAAATTTTTGTAAAAGGATATGAATCCTTGATTAAATATGTGGTTTAAATAATGTAATTATTTTGATTTTGATATGATATATAATACAAGAAAAGAGAAGGTTGTTTACTATCATTCAAGAAGGAAGTCAGAGTTTGATACATATTAAGAATCAAAGGGTGACAAGAATATTTTATTACATTTCATTTTTATAAAAATTGATGCATCATAGGATGCATATCATGTGTTTTTAGAACAATTTTTTATCACTTCATCATTGATGGTGTTATTGAATGAGGGTAAGAGTTATTATTCTAATTTTCAATGTAACACCCATCAGGTCACTAGTATGTGTAGTTTCGAGTTTTGTTTGTCCTTTATTAAAATTTTTACTATTACTTGGTCCAACAAGTTTAAAATTGGTGTTTTAGGAAGAGTTAGACCCAAGCCCAAGATTTGAGGTTGATTTTTCCCAAACTGTGTTGTATATAGGGTCTTACCATCCAAGGGTGGATAGAGAGGTTTTTCGCATATTCATCATGGTTTTTGAAACCATGAATCACCATTAAGTAACTATATAGTCTATTTATGGACGGATAGTAGATCCACACTACTAGATCATGGTTTACCAAAATCATGTGTGGTCCCAAGTCAAACCTTATGGCCTTTTTGCTGTGGATAGTGGAACCTTAATGGTTTTCATGTGGTTTTCTTCACCTCATGGCCAACCCATTTATCCAACTACATCTCATTATTATTTTATTTTTATATTTTTTTATTATCAATTTTTATGGGGATTGACCATTATTTATGCCCCTAAATCATGTGAGTCACTTCACATTAACACAGAGCTTCTACCCCCCTCCTTTTGTGTGCATTTATCTTATATATCTTAGTTTCATGGCTTGAGGTAAGTCAATTTCTTCATTAATTATTCTTATTTTACCCTCCTCATGCATTATTCTTGAATTTTTTTTGATGTGTGTAACTATTGGGTTTTTAGAATGAATCTAGGGAACCTCCTAGGGGGTTTGGATTGATTTCTTAGGGTTTAGGTGTTTCATTCATGGTTATACCTCTTCCTAGTGGTATTTTTAAATGAACACCAAATATAGACCTAATCAAAAGTAGGTTTCTCTATTTAAGGTAATTTTCTTGGAACACCATTTTATGTATAACCACCTTTGATTTTTTTGTTTAAATTTACATTTAAATGGATTATTCCGAGTGTGAATTTCTTATTTTATGTTTTTCATGGATTGATTTAGAAACTTATATGTGCAAAGTGGGGATTTCCAGATGAATGTGGTTTATATTCTCCTCAGGCGTGTGTTAAACTGGATCAAAGTTTTTTCATGTGTTTAAAAGGATTTATAACTTTTTTTAAGAAAAAATATTACTTAAAAATTCATTTTTTATAATTTGGAATGTTTTCTTATAAAATTTATTATATTATAGTTGGATTGATATATAATTTTTTTTGGGGATTTGCAGGTATAGAGTTTCCCACGGGTTAACTAGGGTGTGAGCGAGGGGTTTTTTTGGGGGGCCATGTTATCATTCAGAGGGAAACCCAATTGGTACTCAATATTCATTTTTCAATGTGACCAATTGATCTGTTGGATGGAGGACCATTTGATCATCAGATTTGGTTTCCAAGGGATTATGGCAGCCTTTGGGAAAGAGGATTCAGAAAGATTACGTGTAGGTTATGGGGAATACCATGTGAGATTCCATTTCATACCTTGCTATCAAAATTTTTTACTCACTAATGTTTGGCTTGATGGTTAGTGACCTAGTTTAATAGTACTCATACCAGATTGGTTTAATTTCTATGTACCTTTTATTGGTACCATTTTCAAGTAATGAGGTATATTATAACCATTTATAAATTTTCTATTTATAGAGTTATATTATGTTGATGTTTACTATTATCCTTATTTTGAATTAAGTTTCATGTTGAGAACATTATTAATTGTAGCCTATTTTTTTATTTGAGACATGTTTTAAATAAAATTTAAAAACCAAATTTTGTTTCAAGAATAAAAAACCAAGGTTTAAAAGGGTTTACATTAAATTGGTTTGTTTTTAAGTATATTTTTGAAAAGGTTTTTGAATTATATTATTGGTTTGAATGGGAATTGGCAATAAATATATTAACGACAATATCCTACTAGGATTTATGCCTCATACCCAATTTATTACCTTTTTTAGAATTTTCATATTTAATTTTGTTGGAAATATATAAAGGTACATGTACCATGATTTAGGGGGGTTCTTATTGATTACTATAATTTTTTGTTTTAGGAAGGAGTTCTGGTCATTCAGGGATTAGATCAGATGGAGTCATTTTTTTTATTTTTCACCATTTGGTTTGTATTTTTTGACCTTGTTTGTCATTATACCCTCTCTTTGAGTTTCAGTCGGTTTTTTAGACACCATATAGTGGTATATTTTATTTTATTTCATGTTTATAGTGTGATTTATATTTTGGTTTAGGGTATCTACTTATATTTTTCTTATTGAATAATATTATATTTTTGTGAATAACCCTTTTTAGGGATGGTTCAACTAGTTTGCTTGTGGAAAAGTCATTCCAATGTGATTGTTGGTTATTCTTAGTTCTTGTCCTCAACCCATAGTGATCGGGAATGTGATTTATGCCATGTCGCAGACTAGATTAGGGGATTATTTGGGTCCAACCGAGTTATTTTATTATAAAATGTTATAAATAGAATTTAAAATTTTGGATTCAGTGTTAGTTTTGAGTTTGGACCATCATTAATCAAGATGTAGGAATTGGGGAGTTATTTTTCATCATTTCATCGTGTCAAATAATTTTTTTTAGGACTGGTTCAAGATTGTGGTTCTATTTAGAGCCTAGTTGTGGGTTTTTTATGATTTGTTTCACTCCCAACTAGATATTTTTTATGATTCCTATGTTGGGGGTTTTCTTTTAAAAAATTTGTTTTGGTTTGTCGTTGGACTTTTCTTAATGAAACTTATTCGTTTGTAATTATAGACAATTACTCCCCGAAAGACCTCATAAATAAATATAGAGTTTGAAGTTGATAGTATCCTATTGAAAAAACCTTTCATTGATCCATATTTGGTGGATTCAAAAAATCATATGATTCAAACTAATGGTCATGTTGGTGGTTGTGAGTAGACATGAATTTTGGACCATGCTCTTGAGTATTAGAGTATAAATACATAGTTGTTCGAAGGTGATGAAGGATATAAATATCCTAGGGAGTGTATGGATAGTATTGTAAATTTATTTGAGTTTTGGAAGACCCTTAAGACTTATAAGTTGATATTATCCATGTTCTTTCTTGAAGGATTGGTTAGGAAGTTGTGGGAATCAATGGCTCTTTCAAGGAAGCATGGGAATCTAACATGGTTTTCCATTAATGTGGAATTTAAAAATAAGTTCTTCTGTAAGTTCATGAGAGAGGAAAAGGTCCATGAGTTCTAATATATCGAGTTGGGTGATCATTGTTTGATAGAGTATTTTTCTAGATTCACCATGTTTGTTTGTATATCTCTGAATCTCTATGTGAGTGATTATCTCAAGGATTGGTGTTTTGATATGGTCTTGAGGCCGTAGATAAAATCTATGATCATTATTCTATGTATACTGACATATTCAGAGGTACATTATAGACATGTGATAGCATCAGAAGATTTTATTGGAAATACATGTCTCAATTATGTTTCTTCTATGGGCGGGAGCTAGAGTTATTATTCTAGATAGACCCAGAACTCGGATGGGTTTTATAGAGGTAATGGAAAAATTTTCCATTAGACTTTGGGATCAAATTATTTGGATCCAATGAGGCATAAAAATTTTATCAATTATCAATATGGAAACATAGTATACACTAGTATGATGTTCCTAATGGCTCTGAGGATGTTCCAACAGCGTGGAATTTGAGGGAATATCCACCACTTTAGTTATTAGGATTTCTGTGGGAGTTATGTATGATCCAATTTTTTAAGGGATCTCAATTATAGTTAT
This sequence comes from Viscum album, assembly GCA_963277665.1. Classification (NCBI taxonomy): domain Eukaryota; kingdom Viridiplantae; phylum Streptophyta; class Magnoliopsida; order Santalales; family Viscaceae; genus Viscum; species Viscum album. The sequence continues at coordinate 237,131,570 of OY728164.1, forward strand.
ATGATTATAAGGATAGAGGTTATAATCCTTACAAAAAGGTGGATTCTCACAAGGGGAAGAAGACGCTGGGCATATCTGAGCTAGGGTGACTCTATTCATAAATAGTTATTCCAAAGGACTAATATTTCCTTCCTACTATACATAAAAGATTGGTGTTTTTTTCTTCATCTATGGCATCAGTTTTTTTTTCACATAGGCATATAACATTATTTTATTTCACTTATTTTAATTTATAGTGTCTTTATTTGAGATGGGTTTATACTCTATGATATGAAATTTATAACCCCATTTGGTAGGAAGAAGGATCATGGTTTTATGTTCTATTAGTGTTGGGTCTTGGTGACTGTCATATATATGATATGGGGAAACCTTGTTTGGGACCGGGATGTTTTAAACATTGATCTCAGCATAGATTGGCTGATTATATTTAGATCATTAGTTGACATTTATCACTATAGGGTCAAGTACGTTACTCTTAAAGGGGTCACTTAAATAATTTAATATGAGTGAGATCCTTTTTCATGGCTGGAAAGACTAGTTGACTATGACATGGGCTTTATATCATTCCCTATATCTAGGTTTTTCCTTGAGGTCATTTAGCATGGTTTAGTGGGTGAACTTTTTGTGGTCATGGATAGGTACCAAAATGTGTTTCCTTGATAATTTTCAAGGATTCCACCCCAAAAATAGGTTGATTATACAATCGATCTTCCCCCTAGTATGAGATCAATTTATTTTCTATATTGGTTGATGGATCCATCTGAGTTAAAGAAATTTACTATTTAGCTACAAGATCATGATGGAAAGATTTCTATCTATCCTAGAATTTATAAATTTGATTCACATGAGATATTTTCATATAAGGTAGATGGAATCCTATAACATTTAATATAATCTCATAGGATAAAATATTTGATGGTAAAGAATAAATACTCCTTTACCAATATTGATGATATCTTTTATCCGTTCATGGGAACTAGTCAGTTTTCAAAGATCAATCTTAGATCAGGGTACCAATAGTTGAGTGTCGAAGAAGTGGATGTTCCAAAAACCAATTTTTGAATCTAGTACGGACATTTCAAATATTTTGTATGTTTTCCAGTCATACCAATTCTTATGTAGTATTTATGGTATTGAGGAACTATATCTCCCATCTTTTATTAGAGTCGTTTATAGTCGTGTTTTCATATGAAATATGGGTACATTACTAGATAATGGTAGTTAATGTTGTCTATCTAGAGGTTATTTTGTGTGTTTTGAGGGAACATCATTTAGATAATATGTTTCAAATTATCTATTTTTGGATTTGGGAAGTGATATTTCATGGACATGTGATTTATAAGGAATAAGTATCAATGGATCTAGAGAATATTTGAGCAATCATGTCTTGGGAGAATACTAAAAACTTGTTCCGATCCATAGTTTTTTTATTCTCTAATTATTATAGATTTTTTTAATGAAATTATCTAGGTAATCTTCTCCTTTTAATGATTTTTTATCTGATATGGGTGATTTTTTTTGGAATGTGAAGTTGTAGTGTTATTTTGGTATGTTCAAGACCCCTTTGAAATATTCACCACCTTTTATTCTTATTGAGATTGAGAGATCTTATTTTGTGTATTGTAATGCATCCTATGTACGTTTTTTTGTGTGTTGATGCCAACAGACCATGTTTTGGCCTATGGTTCCTATAATGAACACCAACATGAACACAATTACCCCATCACTAACCTATAATTTGAACCTATTATGCATTTTCGGAATACATGGAAACACTACCTCTTTAGAGATAATTTTACCATTTAATCAGATCATAAGAGATTGTGGTATATTTTCACCAAGTGGGACAAGAACTAAAGTAAGAGATTATGGGAGATATACCTTAAGAATTTTTTATTTTGATAATTTATATACTCTTGGTAAGGGAAATATGGTTTCCAGTGCATTTATTATGAAGTTTCAAGTGAAAGATATTTGGGAATAATTGGATGAGTAGGGTCAGATGTGTTTGTTTTTTATCGTAGAATGGAAATATTGGCATGTGTCGGGAATTTTTTTATTTGGAGGGTGTAGATTAAACCATCCCTCATCTAATGGTTGAGGAATAAGTAGGCATCCGACCCAATTTTCTAAAATATTTTATGTTCCTTAAATAGAGCATCTATCTTGAGTTATTAGTCTCGGTGTTTTAATGGTTATTTTATCCTCTGGAATCACCTTTATATTCCATAGAATCATTATTAAGAGGTGAGGTAGGAAGCACACCATTCTAATTTGGAAATTCACCCTATAGTGACCAAGATGTTCTATACCTTTAGAGGATAGTATTGTTGACGTGGGATGAGTTGTGTTGTGGTGGAATTCATTTTCAGAGCATGACCTACCATATAACCAAAGTGAAACATAAGAGACTATTTAGTTTGTTGTAGCTAGTTCCCATTATAGTGTGGAAGTGTGATTAGATATCTATATTTTTTATATTTAGATACCTTGTACTCTCTGTGGGAATGATTACATATGGTTTTTTATCAACAAAATTAAATCAAACCATTTTCTACCCATAAGGGAGTTACAAATGATAAAGGACCTATGACACCTATATGTTTGAGAGGTTGTTTGGATTTAGGGAGTTAACATGATGATAGTGTCAGAATAGTATTCTTGTATTATATCTCTCTTTTGGAAGGTACATCATGAGGCTTGGGGAACCCTTTTGATTTTGATCACTACATGTCACCCAATGATGGATAACTATTCTTAGTAGACAATCCTGACTATCGATGACATGTTACAGGTGATTCTACTTTATTTTGGTGTTTTGTGGGAAATGGCCTTATTATTTGATGAATTTTACTATAATAAAAGTTATCATTCTTGGATCTATATTGTTTTATTTGAGGTGTTTTATAAGAATTCATTCTTTTTCACGTTGGGTAGGAAAGTTATTTGTGAGTGTTATTTGGTCAGGTCAAAACTCATCAAAGAGAAGAACAATATAGTGTTCCTGATTCAAAAATGGTCAATGAAACATTTGAGTTGTTATATATCATATGTCAAATGTTATCATTTTTTGGATTTTTAGGTATGTGGTCAAATTTTTTTGGGTGTCAATTCAATTGGGAAATGTCTTTGGGGAATGCAAGGGAAGATGGTTATATATTATTTCATGTCATTTAATAATGGGTCGAATGGTAGGAAGGTATCCTATTAGAAATATATTCTACCATGTGTTTCTTCAATCCATGATTTAATTAACATTTTTCAATTAATTAGATATCTTTCAGACCCATCTCATGTTATATAATGGGAATAGATTCATATTGAGCCTAATTCCACCATGGTGGAGTATCATGTTCATATAATTGATGTTTAAAACACAGTGCCCTATGGTAAGGTGATCCCATTTATCTATGTACTCTAACATCATGGAGGTGATAGCCCTGATACATGGTAGTTGGATGTTGGGGTGGGGAATCATTGTCCACATATTTATTCATTTAGAAAAATTGGAGGACTTAAAAGGGGAAAAGTGCAGCCTGGGTGCAGTTTATGACACTTGTTCAGTAACTAATCCAATTTTGAATTCTATTTATAGTTATGTTAGTTTTTAGGATTCTTGGGTTCTAGGAGTCTGAAATTAGAGTTACTAGAATATTAATTCCAATTTATATAGTTTGAGCACAATTTTCTGAAACCATATATCCTCTTATGGAAGCAGTGAAAAGGGGATATATGTGTTTTCTATTCTTTAGTGACAATTTTAGAAACGGTGTGACACTCAGTAGTTACTATGTGTCCTTTTCAGGGAGGGATATCAGTTTTACATAGCTTGATCAAGGATTTCCAAAATGGTGTGATGTCCCATGGAAAACCATACGGATTTGTTTCTTGGAAAATGGAAACAACACAGTTTTCACTTAGTTTTCCTAAAAAAATTTCCATGTACATATCATTATAATGTGAATATTTACCTATTTACATGATCAAATTTTAAGGTTCATTACCATTACTTCTCTTTTTTGCTTGTTGTGTAGCCCTTCCCCTTGGATTAGAGATTCCTCGCCCTCCCTTGGAGTGGATTTCTCTTTGAGATATTGGTGTCTTAAATTGTGGTAAATCATTTTTTAAGGATTTATTCTTCCTTTCACCTCATCTAGACCCATTCATCATTTTTTGGGATTTTTATAACTTTATGGGTTTATTTGGGTGAATATAGTGTATGTAATGATGGTTTTGGTTAGATTTATTTTGTATTAGGTGTTTTAGGATTGTTTTTACCTCTTTCAGCTGGTCTTAACCAAGGGAGACTATTATTGGAACCAATCTGATGTAGGTGTATTTATTTATAATCGTTTCCCATGACATTCAATTAAATGTATAATCTTTATTGTTTTTTTTGTTTAAATTTCAATATAAAATATTTATTCCTGATATGAATATAATTATTTGTGTTTTTTGTGTATTTATTTATTGAATTAGATGTCTAATGTGGGGTTTTACAAATATGTGTGTCTTTTTTTGCACACCAGGTTTTTGTTAAAATTGATCAAAGTTTTTTTATGGGTTTTAAATGATTTATAAAGTTTTTTTCAAAATTATGTTAACTTGATAATATTTATTTGATAAAATTTGGTTCTTTTACTATAAAATGGATTATTTTATAGTTCTATTGATTTTGGAACATATTTGTGGATGTGTTGGCATGGAGTAGCACATGGGATAATTGGGATGTGGTTGATGGGTTTTTTTGACGGAAAATTTTTGCCTTCGAAGGAAATACCATTCAAGATAACAGATTAGTTTGTCTAATTGGAATTGAGATACATTAGATGGAGGAATGCGTGACCCCCAATTCAGTATCCAATTGACAGTGACAATATTTTGGTTAGAAGATATAGAGATCTTCTATATCAAGACTATGGATGGCCGTGATTTCTTCGATTTCTTATCTAGAAAGAATACTTGTTTACTCAATCAGGTTAATTAATAAGGTTGATCCCTAGTAGGAAATTACTCATGTTATATTATTTTAAAAGATATATGAATTTGATCAGAGTACTTTTTGATTTGATGAGATATATTATATGAATTTGATAATTTTCTATTTATATTATTATATGATGCTGGTGTTTCTGATAACCTTTATTATACATTCTTTGTTAAATTTTGAATTTTTTGACTTTTGGACTTGTTTATTTATTTGATCCATGTTTATAAATTATTTTGGAAAATGATTTTTGATTTTGAAAAATAAATGAAAAGTAATTTCAAGAGTTTACACAATATTATTAATTTTTAATTAGATTTGTTTTGAATATTATTTAAAATAAGATCAACTATCATCATGGTTGATAATATTAAATAGATTCATGGTGGGGGCCTATCAGGTTTCATGACACACACCATGTTTGGGCCCATTATGGGTTTTTATAGACTATTTTGGAAGGACATTGGTAAATTCAAGGGAATAGTGTTCCTATGTTACTCGTCATGATTATCATTGTCCAATGTTTTTTTCAGGATATGTGGTCTCGCAAGGATTGTATCATGGGGATTATTTTTTGGTATTTTATACTATGTGGGTTATATTCATTTGACATGTTTGAAAATGTATAATCTTTCTGAGTTTGGTTTTTTTTTTGATAACATATATATGTGTATGTCTTATTATTGAATGTGTATATTAAGACATATGTTTTGGTTTATGTTTTCTACTTATCTTTTCATTCTTACTCTAATAATATCATTGTGCCCATACAATTTTTTGGATGAGTCAGACTGGCTTACCTGTGGTGAAATTGTTCCCAAGATATAGTTGTTTATACTTGATGCTTATTGTCAGACCATGTTGATTAGGAATAGCCTTTGGGCAATGAGGGAGGCATTCTTAGGTTAAAAGTTGGGTTAACCTATGTGGGTATGTTATAACCAAGGTTCCCATGAATGATTAAATGGTTGGGAGAAAATATTTTGGAAGCCACTTGATATAAATTCTATCATATATTACTATTAATATCTATTTATTCCATTTACCTTTTTGAGTTGGCTTTTTTTGGAACATTTATGTTTCCCAATGGGGAATTAATCATTGTTTAAAAATTATGTACCATAGTGTTCATTGATACCTTTTTTGTCTTTGTATAGACTGACATATATATGAATTTATTTTACACTTCTGTTCTTTTTAGTGCATAATAGTTATACATAAAATACAAGTGGATATTCTTTCATCACTACATGATCTATATTGAAAATGTGACGATGTTACTAAGTATTTTTGGACTAATTTCTCAAAATTAGAAATAAGAATATATGGAATCTAGATTATTTTTGAGTAATTGACTAAATTGTAACATTTTATTCAAAAAAAAGTTACTCAATGAGTTGTTATATATGGGGACAATTATGTATAAAAGAAATAATGACATAATGGGGCAACTAATAGTATTGTGTTTGATTATGATGTAAGGTTTAATCTCAGTTATTATGGGTTTGAAAATTGATATGGGTACAAAAAATGATGTAGTGTGTTGAATATCATTCATAAATAGATAGCTAATTTGATAACACTATATAGATTCATGGGGATTAGATTCATGAATATATAATTGGTAGAGGTTTTTTTGTAAAAATATATATTGTGTATTTATTTAGATGTACTCATTTGAGGAACCATTTGGAAGAATATATTATTCACCCTTATGTTGGATATGATTGGTTGAAACATCTCTATTTTTTCTTAATATCGTTCAATATTATTATTATGATGTAAAAGTAATCCAAATTAGTTATCTAAAAATCAAAGTAGAAATAAGATCTATATTGATATAAGGCACTGAATTGTCATGTTTGTTGTTTCAGATCATCTATTTTCTATTATCACACCTATATTGGTACAACTATCATTAGGGAAAAAATGTAAATATTCCACATTTGTTAACCAAATAAAATATTATATAGGTTTACAGATGATTCTTATCAATTTCTGATCCATTTAAAATATGTTTTGATGCATGATTCTGTACATTTATATTAACTATGAAAATATGATAAAATATCTATCTAATTTGATTCAATATAATGATATAGAATTCGATCATGATGCACAGTTTATTAATCAATCCCTATATATTACTAATCACTGTGAGAATAGCTTTCATGAAAGAATCATGAAACAATTATATGTCTGGTAGTAGAATGAATGAGTAAAAGAGGATTTTTTAGAGTGAAAAGTTGATATTAGGTAAAACAGATAATGTTTTTCATTGAATATTACCACTAATTCCTCTCAAGGATGAAAAGAACAATGGTTTAAAATTTATAACTCAGGTGTCATTTATTTATTTTTGAAATTCATTTAATACATATTTTTTATAATTGATTTGTGACTAAAATCATGAAATTCATTTAGAATAATAAGATTGGGAGTGAATAAAAATGTGGTTTTACAATAAATCTATATCATAGAACAGAGGGACCTAAAGGTATTTTACATTGTACCTAGTAAAGGTGGTAGATGGATTATTTATTAGGACTGTCCACCAAGCTGATAGTGTCTAAGGATCGTGTACTTGGTATATTTCACTATGTTTTCTTAACCTAGGGTTTTTTAGTTAGGTTTTCATGTTATTTGTAATATAAATCTAATTCATTATTTATTTAATCAAAATTACCAACTTACTTCTCATTTATCCCTCTCCCTCTCGCTCTAGCTTCAATTGAGGATTTAGTTTTTATTTGAAGATAAATTTTCATCTATTAGTAGATTTAGATAAATGGTATAAACATATAAATACATTAAATTTTGGGTGATTAAATTATTATTTAATTACTTCTATGATATAATATTTTTCTATCCATTTAGTTTAGCTGAATTATTAAATCGTAGTGTTTTTTGATGGATTATAATTTTATTCTTAGTGTGGTGTGTTCACTTAGTAATATGTTTGTGATCAATATAATTATTTAGAATTTAATAGAGTGTTCATAGATTAATTATGTACCACTCTAGGGATTTAATGTTTTAGATGACTTTAGTGTGATAAAAATAGAACTCAATCGAATGAGAATTATTTTAAATGAATTTTAAAATGATTAAAAAAGGATTTTCTTCATATCTATGGATAGAAAAACAATTAACATTATATTAATACTAATAAAATCAGTGATTATGTGAATATGACAATGAATTTGATGGTATGATTTATAATGAATTTAATAATGTGTTTCTTTTTCTGAAAAGAACTTATTGTTTCATTGTTTTATTTTTTAAATGAGTGTTAACTATTATTATGTAAGGAAAGTAAATCAATTTTAGATAATTTAATGTGAAAAAACATAATAGTTTTTATTTGTTTTGATTTTTTGAATATTTATTTCATTCCTGTAATAATAATTGAAATGGTGTTTCAACTCACATAAATGTGTTAGGATAGATTTTGCCAAAAATTAATTAATTTTTCTAAAATTTAATATGTTTAATATGAGTGATTTATTTCAATAAATTGGAATTTAATATATTAACAATATAAAAGTCAGGGAAATATTTAAATATTTTTGAAAAAAAAATGAAAATTTTGAATTAGGTATTTGAAATTGTATTTTAATTGTGTTTTCGTATTGTAGAATTTATTTTAATTTTAAAATAATGTGGTTAATTTTTTTTATAATTTAATTATGGTTAATAAGAGATGGTTAATGGATTTATATATCATATATAATGCTTATTAATGTTGTATTATAACATATAACTTTATTTTTTGAAATTTTTTTAATCATGGTAATTTTTTAGAAATACGTAGGTATAAATATGATATATAATGATGATATGTGAACTATGGGTTTATATAGTCCTTGAGTTAGTCCTTTATAAATATAAATAATTTTTATTCATAGATATCACATCTTATTTGATGAATATTCAATACTAAGCATTACAATCCATGCCAGAACCATAATGGTTTGTTATCTTTGTGAAACATGGAAACAAAAAACAACTGGTACATAGAAGATATAAATAATATCCCACATATTGATCATGTATGCTCAATAATGGTGAAAAGGGGATATATCAGTTATCACGTAAGAATAACATTACCAAAATCGAATGAGAACATGAAATCAATATTTTAAAACCATACCCACCATATCATAGATCATAAAAACCATTCATGGAATTAATCATGGTAATTCATAAGAAATGTGTCATAATTGAATCAATGAAGATGAGCCATGGGGTATAACATTGGCCTAATACACAAGTTTGTGGCATACACGTATGGGAGGGAAAAAATTTCATTATTGAGAGATAACTACCAAGAATATCATAGTGGATTAGGATCTCCCCCCATTCCATCATATACTTAGTCAAGGTTCACTCCCATGACTATAATAGTGGATAGTTTCCCTTTCTAAATTAGGTTCACTCCCCACCCAAGTTCGTATTATATCATAATATATCAATAATTAAACAGTGCGTTGAAACGGCTATATAATTTTAATTTCACCTAAAAAATAATCATAATATATTAATATGTTCTATATTATATAATTAAATGTTAAACATATAAATATATTATACCCTATGTAAATAAAATATGTTTCATAAATATTTTAACATTCAATCAATGCATATCCTGTGGAAAAGAATACGGTTTCATAAACATATCACCATCATAATCATAAAACAAATATAACGAACAATAATTATTATATTAATTGATCATATAACCTATAATGTGAAATTAAAAATAAAGTAATTTATCATAGATAAAAATTTTCATTCGGTTAATCATTAGAATATTTCATATTGAAAATACCCTTTTTAGTTTGAAATCATTTATTTCCAATCCAAAATTTTCAAAATTATTAATAAAAATATTTTCATTAAATATAAAAAATCAATGATTTTTTTATGATTCTAATAATCATTAATAGTTCATGATGCCAAAAAAATATATTCATAATGATTGGATTAAAATCGATATTCAGTTTACATTTTTGGTAAATAGTCATAAGTACCTCATTCGTAAAATGAAAATAAGATAAATTTGAAACATTTTTATATAATGTTAAACATGAGTATGAATGACTTTTAAAATTATAAATATATAATTTAATCCATTATTGATTACATTCTAATGAAATAATTGATAACAAATAAATATTTTCTTGACCAAAGAGGATATAATGATTGTTGTTCTTAAAAAAACAATCCCAATAATTTAAGTTACCAATGGGAATAAAATTTTAATATTACATTATAAGTTCCTGAATAAATAGAGGAGAAATTACGTAAATGGGGTTATCATATAAGTATTATATTTTTTCTCTCAACTAAAATTTAGTAATAACTAATAGTGATTAAAATTAGATAGAAACATAAATCCCTTACCGCTATTGTAACATTCGAATTTTAATACCCAAGAAATAATAACATAAAATGATATAATAAATATCAGGATCATATAGATATTCATGATATATGATGGAAACTTTTCTCTATATACACCACAAAAAATAGGATAGGTTCACAATATAACATATGTCTAAAAGATGATAATTTCAGACAAAAAATACATAGCCTAATTTTGACTTTCACCAAAATCATTCTCACCACCTGTATAATATTTTTAAATTCATTATAAATGTATATCCAAACAATTTACATAATTATAGTATAATATATGTTCCAGATATAAAATTTCAACACCCATTTCATAATAATTCTTTAACGAAATTATCATTTTGGGTGTTATTATTTTGATTTTCATAGAAGTATCTGTTTATTGGTTCTATTTCTTATAATTTTATTAGGGTTCCATAATCTCCAAAAAAATAGACAATATAAATATATTATATATAAATTATAATAAAATTTAGAATAATCCATAAATTTTTTAGATGTAAATTTTTTTTCATTGTTCATGAAGAGAGCATGACTTATGTACACCTAAATGTCATTTTAATTTTATAACAAAAAAGGAAGAAAGTTAAATTTATTTTCTCATTAAAAAACCATATTTTATCATAAATATTATATATAAAGATTACATATATCCTTATTACCACCCAAAAAAATCATAAATGAGAAATCGATCACATCTCTTCATGTAGGTTGTAGTCTACGTGTATGCATGGGTCACATTATCTATTTCAAAAGGATATGAAGATAAGAAGGTAGGTAATATATTATACTTCCAAGAGTATAATTATGTAATAAATATCATATATAAACATTAAAATCATCATTATAGTTAACCTTGAATGATGGCCATTCAAAATGAATTATACTTCTACAAGGAGGTGGTATTCTACACGTATGGATGAGAAACAAATTAACTTCCCATTTGATGGAATATAGGGTCTATAATGGTGTTTAAATAATAATAATAACATTTCATTATATTATATATACTGAAGATGTTACTTTATTATGAGTGTCATATATTTTTATGATGAAGAATAATATATAAATTGAAAGAGAGCAGGTAATATGATTTTATCTTCTTATGTTGACCTTCATTAGAACCCATTTTAAAGTTTCTTGGAATAGTAAATTAAGAAGAACTGAACCTCTACATCAAGTATAAGAAATTTTATAATAGAATTTTTATTTTTTTAGCATATTTTGGGGGATCAGAGTTGTGTAAAGAATATTTAAGTGTGGTATCCATTTACAACTGGGGGGAGAAGACACACTTAAAATGTATTAAAATATTAAAAAATTAAAATTTCTTATTCAAGAGAAATGCATCCTAATGGTCTTGTATTAAAAAATTTTATTATATGTGGAATATATATAGTTTTAAAAAGGTTATTGTAAATTTTTAATTATAAATATTATCCTTATATATTTATTTAACTCACTGGTAGACCCATTTTAAGATTAACCGTGGAAAATAAACTCTATTTATTTTACTATTAATTATGGCCAACAGTTAAGTATATTTTTTAAATAATATAAATTATGTATCTTAAAAATATTGAATCCATTTTATCCAATTAAATTAACCAAATTGGTTTTATTTAAATAAAATGTTGTAGAAATTACGTTAAAATTAAACAGACAAAAAGCGATGAAACCCAGTTTTAAAAAAATATTCTCATAAGTATTAAAATTTTTTATACAAAAATCCCACAAAAATTAATTCCAATGACCATAATTTGATTATTTTTAACATTATTTACGTAATTTCAATTTTAAACAGTTTTAAAATATAATTAGTCTATTTAAATTCTTCAAAAGATAAGAAAATGTTCAATAAAAATTGATATTTTTTCACTATTCATAAAAACAATTTTTTTTAGAAAATTAACTAAATATTAATATAATATTATTTTGAAAAAAAATAAAATATTACATCTATTTTGTTGAAAAAAATTATAAAATTACCATAAAAATTATATTATCTTATCAAAAGTGTAATAAAACCCATTTTTTAGGAAAAAATGTATTTTTGAAAAATAAAATGAATTTAATAAAAATCAAATACATATTTATCAATATAATTTTTTATCTAAAATATTTACTAATATTTATTAAAAAATATTTATTCATATTCATACCACCAATTTATCTACAATTTTATAATAATATAAAATATTGCGGTTCATTTTGACTTTGAGATATCATTTATCACAAGTTTTCAAAGAAATTAAATTTTTTTAAGAAAAAAATATCATAAAATTTCAAGGTGATCCATTATACACCTAATAAAATTATTTCTTACACAAAAATTAGATCACACCAATACAGAAAAATTAGTATATATCTATTTCATCACATCCTCATGTTCCAATTAGCTTATTAAAATTTTGGATTCCTCCATAGAACATTAATCAGGATAATAGTCATGTTTTATTACACATTATCCATACAATATAAGACTTATAATTATTGTACATGATAAGAAATATCATGCTCTAATTTTAGAACCCCTGATTTCAACAAATGTGATGGATCAAGTATGTACTTCCTTAAGAGATGTACATCAAACACATCATTAACATAGGGAATATTGAGTGGAAGTTCCAACAAATAAGATTTTATTCATACATGATAATTAATATCAATGCTCTCAACATATATATGGATTTTCTTCCTCGGATATTCAAATCTCAAAACTTTCATCCATATAAAAATTCTCAATAATTCATCTTCATCTAAATTGAATTATAAATATCACTTATAATTGTCATCGTAACTATTCTATAACATTTTAGATTCCTTGAGGTGTCACTAAAAGTATTGAAATTTTTATTATATTTCATCACCTATCTCAGGTCTTATTATCCCTCTCTATGCATCTTCTACCCAAAAAATTAGATTTCTTCACTTAATTCCATATAGGAATTCATAAGGATTCATTTTTATTCTTTAATGAATGTTAATGTAGTAAAACAATTCTACCAAAATCAGTTTTTCATACTAACCAAATTTAAAATCTATAGAACAAGAACTCAACATATCTTATAAGGATTGAATTATTCTCTCAATCTACTCATTTTTCTTTGGATGATATTTATCACTAAAACAAAAATCTCATTCTAGATCTCACTGGAGATATTTTCAGAACATTGAGGTAAACCTCATATCTTGATCACATTCAAAAAAAATGTGGTACTCCGTCATAACACACTACTAACATAATGTATATTATGGAACATGGATTAATAGAGAAATATTTTCTTATATCTTTATTTTTTCAAATTTCTTAAGGTGATCAATTACAAACCTAATATTTGTATGACATTTAAACCATTCCAGAACTCTAAGTAAGAATTTGATAATACTATTTTATGATTTATATTCTAGTATATGTAATTTTTATTACATACCCTTTGAATTATATCTCTCAACATTGTCTTATTCACATAGAAAAAATCGAGATACTTACTCTATTATATGCCTCTTCTTTATGTTCCACCAAAAATAATATTTTCAATCTCTATACATCATCACACATTTTGAATGAATATAGAATGATGAACAATGAATTCATCTAATAGTTATATCATCAAATCTTAAATGGAAGGGTTAAATACATTCAACATAAAATATATCATTCCATTAGAATCAAGGTTGAAATCTAGGACATTCCTAATCTAATTTTTTATCTATACATATTCCTAATGCAACACTTAATTATTTACATTAATATATAGTTTAACACTCATTTGAGAAAGATAATATTTCACCCTTTACTTCAGGATTATAAGGTATGTCCATTGAAAATAAAGAAATATTAAATTTTTTTATCCTTATCATATATTGAATATCATGATCCATTCAACTTAGAAGAACTTCCACCTTGTTCAAATTCCAAAGGATTTCATGTATTGAACATTAATAATATTTAATCAACTCCAACCATATTCTCTAGTGAATATTTAACATATATTGGGAGAATATATACATTAAAATTTCATGATCAGTATATAAGTCAATAATTTCTAAATAAATATAATAAATCATTTTATTAAATATAGAAATTACCATTTCTAAGACCATGTCCTAATTTGGGTTGTTTTTTCAAGATCTTTTAATTGGAGAGAGGTATACACTCTCACTATATCATTCTTCCGAAGGATACTCCCAGTTCCTTATTTTATGAATCACTAAATATCAAAAAAAATATATATTATTTTAGTGTAACCATATTTTATTTTCTAACTATATATTTAGTTCTATTAAATTGTACTACCATTAATTTCATGAAAGGAACTTGACACCCTTTCAAGTTAACTTGGAATTGTGTATTCTATAGTAGTGATAAATTATCATAAAAGCATCACTAATATCCATATAAAAAAATAAATATATAGATATAAGTCATATTTTTTGTTTTGGTCCAATGTTAATTGTCTTCTAAATTTTATTAATCCACTAAAATGTCTTCTCTTTATATTAGATGACCCAAAAAAGGAAAATTTCTATATCAAAAATTCACACTAAGTAAATTTAACATAAATATTCTTCTTCATTAACGTCTTTAGTATAATTATCATTGATATTTATTCTATAAAATGATTAATGAATACATAATAATAATATCTATAATGATGGCCACCAAATGGTTGAGGTCCTTTCTAGACATTGTATCCATTAAATCAATAAATTTAAGCGGAATTTGTAACACCAAATGGAATCACAATTAATTCATTGTGTCCATACCTTACAAAAAAGGATTTCTTGGATATATATTCCTTACCCCTAAATTGATGATATCTAGAATAACTTTTAATCTTATAAAAGTATTTATATATACAAAAATTGATTAAATAAGTCATCTATAAGGGGTAGGGTATACATGTTCTTCTTAGTGATATTCTTGTGTTCTCAACAATCAATTCAATGATTCATTTAACCATTATTATTTCCAACAAGAAAATATATTAATCCCATGATTATAAAATTTTCTAAATGTATCCCTTTTCAAGATTCTCAATGAGTTTCTTCTTCAATTCACCCAACTTATTTCGTGACATTATATATATATTCTCTGAAATTGGTGTTGAACCAAGTATGAGTTACATTGAAAACTAATAATAATTTTTATGAGTAATCCAATGAAAATATTCTTAAAAGAAATCAAAAAACTCTCATTGAATAGTAATATCATCAATGTTTATTTTCTCTACAACTATATTAGATAAAAAACCCATTTGAATAGGAATTAAGTCCTATATAATGTATTCAATTTCAATTGGAGGATTATTTTTATCATCACACAGATAGAGATCATCAATTAGTTTTTTATATTAAATTTAATTTTTATCACTAATTAATTAAAATAGATATTATATACATGAATACCATTAACTTTAAAAATAATATCAAATTTCACTAGAGGGTGAAAAAAAATTTATCAAGATGTATATTATAACAAACAAAAAATAGTTGAGACTAATATTCTTGAGATATGATCATCCAAGCATTAATTATTTTCACTAAATTTAAATGTGTAATCATAAGGATAATATATTAATAAACATATAAAATTATTCAGATAGATAATATTGGGTATATCCATAATCAAATATGACATTATTAGTTTCTAAGAGGATGTAAAGTGTTTCTTTCCCCCACTTTATTATCATACAAAACATCTGCAATTGAAATTTCAAGGGGTTCCCCATTGTCTCTATGATTAAAAGGTTTCTGAAATTTATCATCATCCATAATAGTTTTATTTGAGAATTGGTTAGTATAAATTCTGTAATCCAGTAATTTGAAACATTAGATTGTGGGTGTTGTATTATGTTGATCTTTTTCAATTTCCTCTTCAATTTTTAGTATTTTTATATCACTTTTCCATTATTTTGATCAATTAACTTCTTGTGCATAATTAAAACACATACTAGTACCTATAGTAAAATTTCCACCATATTCCCTTCCTTGAATTGAGAATAAATGTAATATTCTCTTCTTCCCTCCATGATTTTTATTTTTATAATTTCATTTGAATTACCTTATTTTTTTTATCAAACTATGTGATTGATGGGTAAATCAAATCAATATTTCGCCCTTGATAATAAATCGAAAACTTTATTCACAAATATTGAAGTCCCATATAGATAAAACCCACTATAATAATGGTTTTAAGCCATTAAATAATAAATCAATATTACTTTAATGTTAGATAATAATACAAAATGAGTGTCTAGAATTTCATGTAATATTTACATCATAGGTACTAATGGATGCATCATCCATATTATTTTTCACAACTAATTCCTTCTCCATTTAAATATAATGTATAAAATAAAATTAATTATTTAAAAATATTATCCTAAACTCATCTCACTACATTTAGAAAACATCTTCTCATAGAAATTTGTTCATTATAAGAGTCTACCATTAACCTGTATCACCATTCAAATGATAAAAAACTAAAATAAAATTTTCTTGTTTTAAACACTAAAAATTTAAAAATATATTCTTATAAGTATTGATACATTATTTAGTAACCAGTGGACTAGTATATAACTAAGAGAATGTCCTTATTTTATTATAAAGGACTCAACTGAATGATGTTCCCTTCTTTGATTATTCTGAATCTAAGAATGATTTATATGTTTAGAAAGTTATGCATGAATTAAAAGAAGGTTTTTTACTCTATCTAACATGAAATTTTGTTTCCTATTAAAACAATAATTTCATTTTCCACCACATTATTCATTAACATTATTCCCTTTGGTTCTATCTATTGGATGAAACTAGAAATAATATTATGAGCCACAATAACCGTTTTAGAAAATTATATAATCATGGAAATAATTTAAATTATGAAAAAACCAGGAAATATTATATTGAATAAATGAATCCTTAGGACTGAAATAGTTCATTATGACCAATATCTATTCAAATCCCTCATAATAGATCATAGAAATGTCAAATTAACCCACGCATATTCATTAGGACTATCGAGCCAGATGTATTGTCTAAGAGCAACTCATCATGCATTGATGGTGATTTATTTTATTTTTTATCCACACCATTCATTGTTTTTTATCCTATGATCCTATTTTACACAACCATATACACTTTCTATTATTTAGACATGGATGTATTATATAAGAAACCCATAATCAATTATTTACCATAACATAAGATGTTCTCTTATACATAGTCTTATCCTAAGTGTTCTCATTATATTTTTATTATCCAAGTTCCCATAATTAATATAACCATACCATGATACCAGCTATATTGACCAATCAATTTGATTCAAAGATATGTAATCTTATTATATTATTATTCATTATATAAAATTACAATCGATTCCAGAACAATAACGTTTTAGTGTCGTCAAAAAATTGTAAATATAAATAACAATTATATAGAAGACATATATCATATTCCACTAAGTTCTTCATAGCTAGAACGCATATTATATATATCATATGTAAAACCTTTCGTGAAATTCAAGGTAAAATAAAATATAATAAGAGGGTGACTGCATATTTTTAATAAGGTGAAACAAGTGAGATATCAGTGGTCACTTACGCTTAACATAAGCATATGGTTATTATATCATGAGGTTAACATTTGGAATCTATACCCAATATGTCATAGATCATAATAATTATTCTTGTAATAAATCTTCGTAGTTTATTTTTCATGAATCATAATGGAATCAAATAATATGATCTATGAGAGTACAATATCGGAATAATACGTAAGTTTTTCACAGCCATATAAGGATATTAAATCATTTCCTTAGTCTTGTCTCAAAAAATACTATCATAGGACATGAAATTCACTCCTCATTCAATCATATACTTACTCAAGGTTCCCTCCCAATACTATCATAACAGAATGATTCTCTTACTGAACTTGGTTCAATCCCAATTATATTATTACTTTCTCATGAGATAAATTTCATTTTACAATGAATTGAAGAACTGAATAATTCTTTGAACACACCTTTTATAGTCACAATACCTTTATATGTGTTCCAAAAGCTCATAAAACAT
Organism: Viscum album; assembly: GCA_963277665.1. Lineage (NCBI taxonomy): Eukaryota > Viridiplantae > Streptophyta > Magnoliopsida > Santalales > Viscaceae > Viscum > Viscum album. The sequence continues at coordinate 237,150,050 of OY728164.1, forward strand.
TCATCATATCCACATATCATAACTCATAGAAAGGAAACTAGTTTCATTAACATTACAACATTTCTTCATAGCATAACACATGAAAAAATGGCTTCCATAAACATATAATCATCATAATCATAATCCATAAAAAGAACTAATAATGATGGTAACCTATGATCATATACGTAATAATGAATAATTATCATAGGATATTATCATAGATACCAATTTTCCCTAAAATATCATCTCGAATATTTCATGAGGAAAATAACTTTTACATTATAAAATCAGTAATGAAAAATCGATATACATATAAAATATGAAGTAAATAATTTTGGTTGGAAATAATCAGGGATCCTTTTAAAGTAAGATTGGAATCATTTAGTGTTCATGATCTTGGTAAATTAATTTCATTTAGTTTATGTGAAAATAAATATTTTTTTCATATTTTTATTAAAATTTCAAAAGTACCTAATTTGAAAAAAGAAATAAAATACTTTGAATTTTTTTATTGAAATTAAAACATGGGTAAAAATTTCTTTAAATACCATACAATGTTGGTAAAAACGTTACTTAAAACAATTTCATATGAAAAGGATTCTATACCTAACAGGAAACAATGTATGTATTTATTTAAAATATTTTCCTAATAAATCGAAGTACCAAAGAGTGTAAAATGGAACTATTACTAGAAAATTATATGATTATCCATTGGAGAAACAAATTAATATTTATATTAGTTTATTATCATATAACGTTCCTCAATATAATTTCAATAGTAAGAAATCCCTGTTAAATGATTTTAAAAAACCAATTCCACTTTTGTAACTTTTGAATCATATTTCCCTTGAAATAATAACATAAAATGAAAACAAGATATCATTATCAAAATTATATTCAAGATATAAAATTTCAAAATATTTTTATATATACCTCATAAATGAATATTTCTGCATCAATATAACTTATGTCCCAAATAAGACAATTTGATACAATAAACTCTTACGTTAAGTATGACTTGATTGGAAAACACACTAACCTCCAATACATAAAGTTAATTTTTTTTATAATTGTATAATACAATCCAATAAATAATTATAGTTTCATATTATATCAACTTTTAACATTTCAAAATTAATTTATTAATAATTCCATATCTAAATAGCCATTTCTGGGTGTTGTTTGTATCTTTTTTCATTGAATTTTCAATTCTGTAGTTCAAGTCCATTTACATTGATAATCATTCAATTATATCTTGAATATTTTTAATGATATAAATATAATATATAATCATTATGTATATATTTCTAATTATGCATAAAAAGGATATATTGATAATTGATTCACCCAATTCTGGAAGATGGTATGTCATATGTACACAAAAAAAATTCATTTTCTAATGAAATGAAAAAAATATTAAAAAATATTTTATCATTAAAAAATTGAAATTATATAATTCATTTCAAATATATTCATTAAATACATCTGTATTACCGTCTAAGAAAATATAAATTAAAAACTAATCACATCACTTTATGTAGGTGGATGTTCACACCTACGTAAGAGTCACACAATCATTTTCCAATAGTTGGAATTTAAAAAGGTTGATATTGTGTTATAATTCCACAATCAGATTTGATTTATAAATTTCATGAATTTTATATGTAAAAAATATTAATTTCATATTAATAATCAATGAAATATTATGATGTAGATTGAGTTATATCACAACATGATGGTGATAGTACAAACATACACACAAGCGACATACTAAGTGTTTCCTATATGATTAAAATATCAAAATCTATTATTTAATTGAAATTATTCCAAGTGGATAGTGATTAGATTTTGGAGTAATATAGGGAAAAAATATTTCCATAAAATTGAATCTATATATATGTATAATTAGAATGATTATACTAATATCTTGGCTAAACCCCATGGTTAACCAATTTTGACCTTGGCAATGGAAAAAATTTATTAATATTTTTATAATTCATAATGACCAATAATTAATATTTCATTATTAAATAAAAATAATTATGATTAATAAAAATATTTAAACCAATTTCTCAAATTAAATTCTGAAAATTTATATAATTTTATTTAACATTAAGCCTTAAAATTGCGATGAAAAGTGGTTTTATATGAAGTTTTTTTAGTATGTATAGAACAATTTTGTACTAAAATACAACATAAAATTGATTCTAATGACATAAAATGGATTAATAATAATATAAATGAATTAATATTACATTGATATAAATTTTAAAAATAATATCATTTTTAATGAAGAAATGGAAGAGAGTGTTTTAAATCAATATATTTATTATTTTACTATTCTTAAAAAACACTCTCTTTATAAAATAATAAAACTTTAATGATAATATAATATTTCTAGGAAGATTTAATAAAATAATGTTTAATTTATCAACTAAATATCCTAAAATTGGTTTAAAATAATTATCTTATTTTCTCATGAAAAGTAATAAAATATTTTTTGAGGGAAAATGTATTTTTAATGTATATAATGAAATTAATAAATAATCAGTACTTATTGATCAAAATATTTAATTTACCTAAAACCATTATACATATTATTCAAACTCTATTAATTCATATTCATATATCCAATTTAACATATAGGTTATTATGGTATACTATATTACGGTTCAATCAGACTTAGGGTTGCATGTATTACAACCTATAATAAATTTAAATTTATTTCAAGAGAAAAATATCATAAAATATAAGAGTGATATATTTTGGAATACATATATTCCTTGTTCCTGGAATTAAATTTCATGATTCATGTATTAGGCTATTAAAAATCCTAGTTTTTTTCTAAATAATATACCTGTATTGGCCAATGTGTGTATAATAGTACATTATTGATATGATTAGCTACAAATTTATTAAAATTAATGATGTAAATGATATTATAAAAACATTTAAGAACATTAAACTATTTTTATATAAGGAAAATAAACTAAAATAGTTTATTTAGGTAGTGGTGTAACATCTTGTTACTGTTTTTAGGTATTTATATACCCCTCTTTTTAATCATACATTGGTTGGGTTTTGTTTGGGAGTGTTCGAGTTGAAATTTTGAATGTTTTGAATATTCTTTGGTAGTGCGTTGTTATAGAATGGTTTTCCAAAACCATTCCCCCTCATAATCCATATTGTTTAGTCCTAGGTAGTGGTGTTTTTCATGGTTTGTCCATGGTTTTTTAGTCTATTCTCCCTCTTAGGAGTAACCATACATCCCATTTAAAATAGGCACATAGCTAGGACTCAATGTTTGGTCTAACCATGCGATTCGGAACAACTAACCATGTGTATGAATTTTTAATTATTCTATATTTTGATACAAAGATCAAAAACCTTCCTTTTAGTTCCTCAATATAATATACCAACCCATAGTCGATTTCTTCCTTCCTTGGAGCTCCCAAGAAGAGTTTTTGCCCCGAAAACCCCTCCCAGAAGTAGATAAAAGCATGAAGAATGTTGTTCGATCTTCACATGAATGTTTTTCTCATTTTTTTTCATTCTACCACAATCTCTCTCTTCTAACCTAGGTTTCCATGGATCCTAATGTTGAATTGTTGATCTAATACCCTCTTTTTTATATTATAATCCTATGTTTTATTCTTTCTACCAGGGGTCTATTATCATCATTCCTAGTTGATGAATATCAGATATGATTTTTTGATTAAAGATCCATTGATTCCTAGGTTGATGGTTTCATTATGATGCCTAATTTATGTTAACCAAAAAATTATTTTTTTTTAATTTTTTTTGAATTAAATTAAATTTATTGACATAAATGAAATTTCATTATTTTATTTTATTAAACACCAATTCGATTGAATTGGGGTATTTGAAATAATAATTTCCATAAAATTTAGAAAACCCCAAATTCCATTAAATTGGGGTGTTTTTATGAATATTCTCTCAACATAATTCTTGATTTTAATTATAGAAATGGATTTTATAGAAGATTGTGAAAATAACGCGATTCAAATGAATTATGGGTTTATTGTGAAATTGATAGAATTTTTTGAAAATTAAATTGTATAATTTAATTGTGAATGTGAATTATGAAATTGAATTGTAAATTGACATCAAATTTTAATATTTTTGAAAATGGATTAAAATATTTTTTTATAGAAACCAAAGAGCTTTATTTAGGAAAATGAATGTTTTTATAAAAAATGTATTGTTTTTTAACTAGAAAACTAGAATATTTTAAATGAAGAATATGATTAATTGTATTTTAAGAATTATTTAAAATAAATTTCCCATTTATGATTTGTTATTACAAAACATGAAAAACATAGGTAATGAGTGAATTATTTGAAAAAAAAATATTTAAAATGTTCCAAAGCATTAGTGAAGCATGTCACATCCCTTAGGCTTTGTTGATTAGTGTTCTTTAACATAAGATAAATAGTACATATGTACCTATTATTGTGTCACCAGGAATGTGTGGATTACCTTATCCAAGAAATATTGTACCTTTTTATGCATATGACCATGTTTCAATCTTGTTTTTTATTTTAAATGAATATATTCCATTGTTTTAAACTGTATCCATGCCTTCAAATTTATATAATTTGTTTTATATATAAGTGATTATTTAATCCATTTTTTAAAATCACTATTTCTATATAAATAATAAAATAATTGAAATTTGAATCTTTTGATTAAATTTATTTATATCATTTGAAATTTAAATCATGAATTGTTTTAGTTATGTTCTCAAAATTCCAAACATGTTAGTTTTAAATTGAAATATCTATTTGGATAATTTCATTTTGGCATCTATTATGGAATCCTTGGAGGGACCTTACTAGGTTTTTTATCTCAAACCCTTCTCATGTACTTAGGATTCTATAGATTATATCCTTCCAGGTATGAGCAAGGGAAAATCACCCCTTATAGAAGGTTCTAACTATGGATTCATGGACCTAGTGAATTGTATCCAAATTAGAAAATCGGTTGTTTTCCCTATTTTATAGGTAATTTATTTTATTATTTTGGTTTTTTATGCCTATGAATTATATAACACTACTCATGGAGCTTCTTTTGTATGAAAATTGTCTTGTTTCTTTTACTTCTGTAATGTTTGTGGAGAAATTGTTTCCATTCTCATTTTTTATGATGTTAGATTCTAGTCTCCAGCCAATAGGGATCAAGAAAACACTTCGTGTATGTCAGGGTCATATTAGTTATCAAGTTACCACAGTTCCCAGTTTGGTTCATGATAGAGTGGTATTAGAGGTAGGTTCATCTCCTTATCTTGAAGTCAGTACACATTTTTGTAATCTTTTCGGGGATTAAGAGGTAATTGTGATTGAGTTCTTGACCATATCTCTCCATAATGAACCTTATGTATCTTAGGGTGGTTAGGGAATGTTTTCTTGATGAATAGTTTTTGTATTTTTCTATAATTTTGATTTGTATAGATTGTAATTCAAATCAATTTAGTTTATCTGTTAGGATTAACCTCCCCTGTTACTCAATTTGAGTGTAATATAATGTCTTACCTGTTGTATTAGGATGTTGTGTAGAATCATACCTTTTAGATTATGTGTGAATCAGATCCAGGAGTATTCTGCTAAGGAACCATGGTGAATGAATCCTCTCATGGACTCATGTGTGGTTGAGATGATTGTTCATACTATCTGAGTTTTGGAATAGACCACACCTCCAAATCCCATTCAGGCTTCAGATGAGAAACCTCATAGGGGCGTTTTAAAGATTTTTTATCACAATTTACTTCACTAGATTCTATCATAATTCAAATTATACAATGATCCTAAATGTACTGAGTAGTGGATAACAATAATGGATTGCTTTATTGGGTTCTTGAACACATCCAGCAAAATCAAAGTAAAGTGTACCACCTTCATGTAGGAAGGACTAAGAAATAGACAGTGGGAAATGATGATGACTATGAAGAAACATGATTTTAGGAGTGGATAGAATTCATGGTTCTTTTCATTAACATGTTCTATCTAGATTTGATGTTTTTGGAAAAAGATATAGTGTTTTTCAAACATGTGAAATATAATAAGACTATGGTGGTGTATGAAAACTATTTTGTGGTTCTTTTGTAGTCTGCACTGATGATTGTATCAAATGAGAAGAAGAAGCCCCTATAGTCTAATTTGGGAAACTGATAGGATATTAGTTATCATGATTTCTTTCTAATATTTCTTTCATATTCTATTGTACTGGATCAATCATTGATTGTCGAGATGGACAAAGCTGGAAAGTCAGGGTTATTGGGAGTTTTCATTTCTCTTAAGGGCAGTGTGTATTCCTCTCAGTGAAAGAGGAATTGTTTTGATTCTCATAGTGGTTTTCAATAATAGGGTCATTCTATACCAATTGTGGTTCTTGGAATAGTCCCTTTGATTTGTTACTAGTTTCAAATGTTAGGTCCTTCAAATAGGATTTGCACTGAGGCACCCAAGGATTTTTGTTCTTATAGATGCTCAGGTCACCTAAAAATATTCTTCCATTTTAATTTCACTCTATGTAGGAGATTGGGTTCATATATATCTTCTAAAACACTATCACACTCAGATGATTCATTGGTAAAATGGTTCCAGCCACATGCATCTAGAACAGAGCTTATTCACACAATTGAAGAGTCTCCAGAGAAAGAAGATATAGGTCTAGTAACCCTGATAAGTACCATCCCAACATCATTTTCATTAGTGACTAGTTTATTGGATACCATTGCTTCTTATTCCTTAATTTCAACTCATTTTTTAATCTTATTATCCTTTATGTGGAGCCTTTATATTGAAAAATGGATATTACTACACCCCATGGTATGAAAAGAGGGTAGGGTCTCCGTAGTCCTTCTTGTGATTTCTCTCTATCCAATTTAAAGGATACTTGGACTTTTATAGCTATTGGAATGAAACCTATTGATTTCATTTTTAGGGTAGATTGGATTATTTCTAATAAAGGTTAAATTGATTGTTATCTTCGACATGTCTCATTTACTTCACTTGATGGAGTCTATAGAATCTTCCATGGGAAATGGGACCCACACTACAACAAAACCGGCCCCTAGCGGCGGTTTTTTTTCATTTGGCGGTGGTTTAAACCGCCACTATAGGGTTTGGTAGCGGTTTATAAAAACCTCCGCAAAACTGGGCGTCGACAATCTATTAGCGGTGGTTTTTACTATTTCACGGCGGTTTAAGAAAAGCGTCGTAGATGCCTCTTTTCATGACGTTTTTTGTCCATTTCGCGGCGGTTTTATGCGTAGATGATACTTTTTTTTGCGGCGGTTTTAACCGCCGCTATATTCTGGCGATTGATGCGCATATGTCGCGGAGGTTAAAACTGCCGCTAAATTTAAACATAATACATTTAGCAGCGGTTATAACCGCCTCTAAATGCTGACCAGTAAGGCATTAGCGGCGGTTAAAACCGCCGCGAAATGTTGACCTGGAAAAAAAATAATTCTGCTCCTACCACACCACTGCCCTGAAAAACAAATCAAACCAGAATATTGAACAGGAGACACCATACAAACAAATAACATGGTAGTATTCATTGAAAACTATGATATGAGAAAATGTTGTATGTTATGGAGTCCAACCTAAGGAAAGGTATGTATCACAATTTGGTGAGTAACCAATCCATGTGACCCCCAAGATGTATATGTGTTTTTAGCTTCTTTAATTTCTTATGTGTTTTAAGAAGGGTTGATTTATATTATATGGATACTAATACTCTATATAATAAATGGTTATGAATTTTGATAAAATTTATGTGATCATTCTAACCATGGTGATGTGTAATGATATGTAATTGGTTATTCTATAAGTTGGCCGATATAACATCCATGGGTGGATTGTGATATGGGTTGGGTTTTTTTAACAATGGATTTGTGTTATGGGATAGAACAAACTATGTTTATATGGGTATAGAATTTGTTCCAAAGATGGATGTTTGAGTAGTTATAGAATGTATGTTATGGTATGGTTTGTTGTGTGTTTTGGGTTGGTTGTTAATGCCTACTATAGAAAATGGGTAACTTGTGAATTGGCGTGTGTTTTCGGTTGGACAACACGCTAACCGTGCATGGTGCTTGAGAGAGTATGGTTTATGATCTTGTAGGTTATACATGATTCCTATTGAGGATTTGAGTTATGACATTGGATATGAGATAATAGTTTCATGTATACATCCCAAGATGGTCATCATGTTGCAGGTTGGATGGGATGCATCATGAAATAGTTATTATTGACTTCATTAAAGAAAATAGGTTTGAGTTTTTTAAAATTTCAACAACAATGTATCTAATGATTTCCTAAATACCTTATTGGTGGAATTATACTTAACCAAACCAATTGATATTGATTTTTCACAATAGTTATTATCATAAGATAATGTCATTAATATATATGTGCATGTATGTGATCTTTATCCTTCAGGGGAAGTATGGTGTGTCGATTTCTAGTTAGGATTAGTAACATAGATTTCATAGTTGGATTGGGTATGGGATTTGTGATATGCATGAGAACCCTTGAGTGGGTATATTGGCCTATGATTTTCCTCGTGATATTTGAGATGGGTTCATAGATGCTTCTCCATGGTTTGTATCCTATATAGGATGTGACATGTAAACTAGGGTTGAGAGAGACAAGTAATATTGAGATGTATCTTGGGATATTGGTGATTGGAGTGTTCTAATCAAGTGAAATAGCGATTCTCATTTCCACCTGATGAGGGTTTTCTTGTATTTATGTAATCCTAGAGAGGACTTATCCTAGGTCTATGAGTTCATTAAATAAATGAAAGTAAGTTTAGACACTTTGTTCTATAGTGATGGTATATAGGTGGATTGTGGTATGGTATTGAGTTAGTAATAACATTGTATTTGGTATTGTGAATGTAAAAGAATGGGTAGTGCTTGTGTTTTGTTAAGTCTAACATGAATAATTGACATGGTTATTTGGGGGATAAGTTATGTTAAAATATGATTATATGGATGTTATTGTAATGATGCATATTAGGTGTTTTAATAGAGTGTATACATGCATAGATTCATGTTATACTGATAACGGTTAAATTTAGGTATTGTGGGAGGCTTCCAAGATACACTCATTCCATGTCAGTAAGAGCGTGAGTTCTTTATCAGCATAATTAGTATGTTGGTTGTATAGTCTAAGATTAGCCGTTCAGGTGGGGATTTGGGTAGTTATTAGGTGTAGTTTTACTTGGTTAACATGTGGTTTATAATAATTATTGGATTTTTATAAATCTCATAGATAGAGAGATTTAGTGATGAAGGTAATGTGACTATTGGGAATTTGGTCATGGGGACATTTTCAATCCATGGTTGTTTCATGTGATGCTTTCCTAATGTATGGGTTTGTTCAATTGCGGAGACGCCAGGTTTCTCAAGATGGTTAGTGCATTGGGATACCAAATGACACATATTTTGATGCATTTTTTATTACAATTAGATGGTCCTTGAACATTCTTCCTATTGTTTATACATTATTCTATGATACATGTGATATGTGGTCTCATCGCTTGTTTTATATCAACCTTAAACTAAAAACAAATTGGTATTCTTTGACCCATTTGAGTGGTGTAAAAATTTCAAGTCCATGACAGAGCCTTTTATCATTAAACTTTCATGCCTTATACATTTATGGTCATGGGATTGGCCTTTTAGTGTGATACATATTGGATATGGATCCAATAAAGGCATGTCTATGCTAAACTAAAACATATTGGGCCATCAGATAGGTGCTTTATCTTCCACTTAGTAAATAAATTGATTGAAAAAGGGAGTATCTAGTAAAAATTGGCATATATAAAACCAATATGTTACCTAATAACTTCTTCCTTGTTGAGTGTTACATGGGGTGACTGTTCCTCCCTCCTGAGATTTTATTATAAGGGGATATACTTTGGTTGTGATTATGGATATAGGTTGGGAAATAGTAGACCAACCTAGCGTATACCTAAGGATGTGTTAGAATTTATGGAAGCCCTTTAGTAAGATTTTTATCTTTTGTTGTTTTCGTTGTCTTTATACCATTGAATGTTTGGGGCTTTGGTATGTGATAGATTTTCTTCATGCCTGTGTAATGTGTTGTGGCTCATTGTGCCTTGATAGTGATGGTATGAATTGGGCTTACACAGCTTGGATACCCAGTTCCTGCTATGGAGCAACAATGATATGAATGGGACTTACACAGTTGGACTACCTAGGTACTTCTATGAATCAGTTATGGTATGAATCGAGCTTACACAATGGGGCTACCTGAATGCTGCTATATAGTAGAAATGGTATGAATATGGGTTACATATATGGTATTCTCATTGGATGTTGTACCAATTTAGACACAGGCCTAAATGGAATGATGTATACCACACTCGAGAAATCAAGACATAAAATGAAACATCATTAATAAATAAAATGCATTGAAGGAAACATGAGAAATCAAGAAAATGTTAGGACATGAAAATGTGTAGTGGAAACTATGTGCCATACATGTTACATATTCAAACCAACCATTCTCATACTTGTTCAACACATCAACAACACTACTACTCATCATCTGATGCTGCATCATCACCCTCTCCACCTTCATCTCCATTACCTGCTGCCACCTATAAGAACATTATATTGAAAATTAAATATTGTTGCATATTTATAATTAAACTTAAAACCAATAAAAGTTTGCAAAATAAAAGATTTTTATTTTTTTGTGATTTACCTGCTCACCACTAGCCGATGCACTACCACCGGGGGCATATCTGCTCATATGTTGACGTATTTCAAGCAACTCTTTCTGCAAAGTAGATATTTGATCCCCCTGCTGGTGAACTGTGTTTCGTAGAGAAGACATATCCCTCTGAGTATCTTCAGGTATGAAATGACTATAACCAGGAGTAGATGTAGCCGAAATCCCTGATGGCCTGCCAAAGACCTCAGATAATACGGGTCCCAAACCCATCCCGTGCACTCTACCAGGATGCTCCTTCCCAAGGACTTTACCAACCGGGTAATCCTGGGAGATTGAGTAGGATCTCCCAGGATTGGCATCCCATATTTCTTTAATTTTTACCTATAAATCAAATATCAATATATATTAACACAGTAAAAACTGATAATAAGTTATTATAATAAATAATTGACTTCATACCCCAACTTCTCTGGTAGGTTCATTAACAAGACATCCATCTGTTTTTTATGAACATCCATCCATAGTTCTGTTCGGGATGCTTCATGCCCTAAACTCTGTGACTTCATTAAACAAAGATAAATCAACAATTAAATATGTTAAATATATAATATTATCTTATAAATATTTAAACTAATTAAATGATTACCAATTACATTCGGCTTCTAGCAAAGCTTTTTGAGCCCGCAGTGTGCGGGATGACTGGCTTTGCCCGGTTTGATGCATTCTGTCTTGAGAGATCCTGAAATAAAAAAAATTCAATTTAACAGTAATGTATTAAATGTATATCTCCTCTTCATGTACATGTATAAATGTAAAATGAGGATAATATAATAATATATATTTCAATACCATCCGCTTGTCATCACGATGGCTATCGACAAAAACTTTCCATTGTTCTTTTGGTACCCCACTGGGTAGCTTCTCATACATCTGCTTCACGGTCAATGAAGTATCATTGACATCACACCACAACCTCCATTTGAAATCTTTCCATTTTTTTCCAAGATTTTTCAATGTCCACTTCCGTGCTATCACATCAGCAACGGTAAAGTGGAAGAACATTTGTATAAAGAAATTCATTTTGAATATATTAGTAACATGACATTCAATTAAACCATAAAGTAATAAAATTACCTTTATCTGAGAATCAAAAACTTCATTTTTCCAATTTGGAGGCATATGCCTCCAATCATCATATGAAATAGGCCGGGAAATGGGCTCCGCTGCCAGCTGACCTATAATCTGACCAAGTAAACCTGCGGTGTCATCCGTCGGGACCCCATAAGAATCAAATGGCACCACTATCTTCTCGCCATTCATGTTACAAACATCAGAACTTTTTAAGTGTTTTTTCACGGTTTCATTTTTTTCATCTGCAATTAGCAAACAATTATTATAAAAAAATGCAATCAATTAATTTAATTAAAATTTGTACCTATGTGTGTGACCCTCCAGAATGTCTGTGATGAACTGGAAGGGGCGTGTCGTTGCCCCACTGCTGAGGCTCGTATAGGGGGAGGCGACTAATCATCCTCTAATGAGACATCCACTGACGGTGTCAGAGATGGTGCATGGGGAGATGATGCAGGGATGTAGGCAGCTGCTGCCTCAGATGCCATGGGGACAGACGGATCGTCATCTGTCGCAGAAGTAGATGAAATGGTGTACCGCTTATTCCTTGGCATTCCTGTCATTTAATCAAATAAAATTAAGTTCAGAATATATATTTCAAAAAATTTATGCAGAAAAAAAATTAAAAATGATAATAGATGCCCAGTACTAACAAAAAATATATATATAACAATGATAATGAATGACTACAGAAATGAAACAAGTGGTTGCTGAATTAATAAATAATTGTACATACAATCATTTTCCCCTTCAATAATGTCGGTTTCCTGCTCCATTGCTTCATCCACTTCATCCATCCTTTCTAGATTAATATTTTCAATATCATGATGGACAAATAATTCTGCTTCCTGTTGTTGATGAAATTCAATTGCAGAGGTCAAATCTTCCACTTCATCACCCATATCATACAAATCTCTTTGTATTACGTGAGTAACTACACTCCACCCTTCATCCACAACATCATTTACATTGTATACCATTTTTTTCGATGATGCTAAGATATATGGATCATGCAGTTCACGATCACCAACATCCATCAAGCGAGAGAAGTTTACAGAAGTAAATTTCAAGGAATCTCTTTTAACACCTCTGATAATATCGACCCATTTGCATTTGAATAAAACAACATAAAAATCCCCGTGGTAGTTTAATTCAATAATATCATGCAACTTTCCATAGTATTCCACTTCAGAAAATGTAAATATACCACTATTTTTTTTTTCAAACCCACTTCTTGATCGACTGTACGAAATCTAAAACGATTCACATTATAAGCGTCGAACTTTCTAACTTGTTTTATAGGACCTCTAGCAAGAAAATTCAAATCTTCTGACAAGTATGCTCGAGTATTAGTATTCATGATCTGAAGAATAAAAATATAATTTAATAGATTTGCAAATTGTATGTGTTAAACTAATTTTCGTATTTATTGCAATATTTATAAACTTACACGTCATGCAAACCATTCTACCAGCTCTTTATTCACAGCTTTCGTTATATCATTTTCATTTCGTGTTCGGACTCTCATTCGTCTCTTTGTTTGTATCCTCAACTCTTCAATAAATGGATCTGCAATTTCACTATTCAGCATCACATATCTATGTGCCTCTATTAACTCCAATTCTGTCAGTGTCGCGTATGAGGTCCTCCCAACTGATCAGCCAATAGCAGGAAATATTTTTGATTTCTGATGCATTTGAGATTGAGTTGATGTGTCGTAAACACTTCCAACTCAATTAAATCTTGTCTCAATATCATCCAAATATCTGGAACAAAAGGTGAGACACTCCTCGGCCAAATAGCCTTCAGCAATATAGCCTTCTGGTTGAGCTTTATTTCTCACGTATGCTTTCAAATGCCCAAGATATCTGTGAAAAATAATAATAATAATAATATGCATTTATTTAAATTCCAAATATTTTTTACTTAACTGGAATCATATAAATAAAATACCTCTCAATTGGATACATCCATCGATACTGAACGGGGCCTCCTAATTTCGCTTCGTCATCAAAATGCACAGTTAAATGCATCATGACAGTAAAAAACGATGGTGGAAAGATCATCTCCATTGCACAAAGGGTCAATACAAACCTCTCCTGTAGGTTGTCAAGCTGTAATGGATGTAGAGTTTTCTCACATAATTGCCTGAAAAATGTGCTGACTTGCAGTACAACAGCAATAACTTTTTCAGGTAATAATGTACGCAATGCCAATGGTAGTAACTGTTGTAACAAAACATGTGAATCGTGACTTTTCAATCCATATAACTTACGATTCTTCAAATCAACACAACTCGAGATGTTACTCGAATACCCATCAGATACATTCACATTCTTTAAAATTCGAAGGAACACATCTTTATCCCTATTTTTCATTGAAAAAATGGTCGGAGCATACTTTTCATTCTCATCTGGCCAGAGATCACGTTTTATGTTCATTACTTGTAAGTCTTTGCGAGCATTGAGATGATCCTTCGAATTTCCATGCTCATTAAGTAATGTGAAAATCAAATTATCACATACATTCTTCTCAATATGCATCACATCAAGATTGTGGCGCAAAGAATTAAATTCCCAATACAGAAGTTTGAATAATATACTTTTTGTCTTCCATTGTTGCGTTCTGATTTCACTTGATGATGCACTTCGCACTCGTTTTCCGCTATCCGTCAAATGATGAATCTTCCCAAATTCTGTTTTAACATTTTCAAGCTATGTCAATATTTTAGAACCGGTTAACAACTTTGGAGGTGGTCTACGATCAATGGAACCATTAAATTTTGATTTGTTCAGCCGAAATCTATGAGATGCATCAAGAAATCTCCGATGGCACAAGAAGCAACATTTTCCACTGTGAGGTAGCCGTTTGGGCTCGAAATCAATGTTACAAACGGGACAAGCCAAACCCATATAAGTGTTCCAACCAGATAAATTCCCAATCCCAGGGAAGTCACTAATGGTCCACATTAAAGCAGCATGCATTTTGAACATTGTTTTAGAAGAAACGTCAAATGTCTCAACACCGTTGCTCCATAACTCCTGCAATTCTTCAATCAAAGGTTGCAGGTATACATCAATATCATTTCCAGGAATTTTTTTACAGGAATAATCATTGAAATGATAAATGATGTTTGTTGAATACACATCCACGGAGGTAGATTATAAGGGATAAAAACAACTGGCCAAATGCTATAACTCGTACTCAAAGTCCCAAATGGGTTGAATCCATCGGCAGCCAATCCCAATCGAACATTACTAGGATCAGCTGAGAAATCTGGATGTAATGAATCAAATTTCTTCCACGATTTTGAATCTGATGGATGTCTCATTAACCCATCATTTTTATTATCTACATAATTCCACTTCATGTGTTCGGCAGTTTTTGATGACATGAATAATCTTTGCAATCGAGGCTTCAAAGGAAAGTAACGCAAAACTTTTGCAGGTGTGTTCCTTTTCTTCTTCTCCATGAAATTATGTTCAGTAATACTTCTAACATCACCTTTTTACTTCCATCTAGAAGAAGAAAATTTCTTACAATTCTGTCTACTTGAATCCTCTCCCCAGTAAAGCATACAATCATTGGGACACACATGTATTTTTGTATAATTTAGACCAAGCTTGTTTACAAATTTTTTCATCTCAAAAAACGATTCTGGGATTTTTGCTTCAGGAAATGAATCACGAATCAATTCCAATAACATGGACATTTCCTTATTTTTAATTCCACATAGACATTTGATATGGTACAACTTCAGCAGAAATGAAAGCATTGAATATTTCAAACACCCACTATACAACTCTTGATTTCCATCGTCAAATAAATCATGAAACACATTTCCTCTCTGATGTTTTCCCTTACATTTGGCTCCACAGAATAAAGAGGAGGATCCAATGATATGTTACAATCTTGATCTTCTTGTGTTACAGTCTCAAAAACATCACTTGTCACGTTGCAATTTGTAGCACCGTCTTCTGGTTGTTCTGATATGTTTTGATGCTCATAGTGGTGTCTTGCAGTGCCGAATGCATCATTTATGAGGTTTTGCATTTCATTTTCCATTGGTGAAAAACTTGGGACCTCATTCTGTAGATTAACATTAGTCCTCAGTCTTTCTGTATTGTTTGATTCTCCATGCCAAATCCAACACAAATATTGATCAGGGAATTGCTTCAGTATTAAATGTTCATAAACTTCATATCTCTTCAATCATGTTCTAAATTTACATTTAGGACATGGACATCTTATTCTCCCTTCAATGGATCGATTAGAAATTGCAAAATCTAAAAACTCATTCAAACCCTTAACATATTCAGGTGTGTTCCTCGGTAATGTGATCCAGCTTTTATACATGTATATCACAATGTGCCTACAAAAAATATACGATAGTGTAATATTACAGAAACATAATATAATAAAGATGAACCATTGATCATAAAGTATGCATAAAATAATAAAGATGATTCATTGATCACATTTACCACTTCAGACCAACCGAACAAGTCTGGTCCATAGGAGATAGCGTCAACACCTCATTGAGGAGCAATAAGAATATAGGGTTACACACTTATCATAAAACTATCGATCACACATTTATGTTGCCTCAAACAACACCCCATTGATGTGTGATCGAAACTGATCATATTGAATTTTAAACCTGAGACATTATGTGATGGTTTAGGGTTGACCTTAGATGTCCTCCAAGAAGAATGATGTTTCTCAATGGTTTCATACACAACCAACCATATCAAAGTCGTATTTCCTATGACAAAGAAGACTATCTGGGTAACAATCCATGTACTGAATATAGTGTGAGGTAAATTAATTAGGCCACCACTAATGGTTTCTAATTCATAATCTAGTCCACGAATATAAAACAAACAATAGTGTGCAGGTATATCAAAATTAAGTGTCACTATAAATATAAATCCATGTCACACTCAGGTTTCTTAGGAGACACTTGGCACAATCTCAAACCTTAGAGATTTCATGTAAACATTGGTAACAATATCCACTTTTAAATGCACCAACCTAGAAAAGTTAGTGGAATACACTATAACAATAAATTCCCATTTTTATACTGTTAGAAAGTATCAGGTCTTTTCCACATGTAACATTTTAGGATAAAACTATAGTTTATATATTTTCTTGAAGGATTCCCACGCAAGATCCTCATAAAATATAGCATGCACAACTGAGCCTCACCATTTCCTTCCCAATCCATCAAGAAAATATGTTGACCCCCATCCCTTAGATTCCTTGGGAATCTTTATAATTTTAAATCTCCTACCAATCTACTCAATCCTCTCCTCATATTTCAAGATTCCATTATCACCATGAAAGATAGGTGGATTCTTGTTAGAAAATTATGATTCATGATCCACTACTCCTCCTGGGTTTTTAATACCTTCATAACCAAAGTATGAATAGTGCATATTATAACTTCAACTAAAGAAGATACCACTATGGGATTCTCCTATTAAACCTGTCTCACAAATATATCACTTAGATTCATAAGACCTCTTCTAGTAGGAAGCGTCTAACAAATACGAGATGAAAATCCCTTTAGTCATGAGAAAATTCCTAAATCATGGAACAACTTCCCCAATCAATATTAATGATTTAAAATATTAATAATTTTATGAATTTATGAAATTTATTAATGAAATATAAAACATAAGAAAGGAATAGTTTTTTTTAAATAGAAACCAAATCTAGTTTATTCAATCAACAACAAAGACCAAGTGAGAATATTTTCAAAAATAACTAACCACCCATAGTAACTGGAATTCATACATGGAGGTGAGATGTCTAGGCACCATCCCACACATATTAACTAAATTATAGTGCTACTAAATCTAGTCTACCAATGAAACTAAACCAAAACTAGGAAGTGTCGTAACATTCCAGGCTCAATATTCCTTTTGATATTAATTTATAAAGAACTGACTAAGGAAAACTAGGAAAGTCTCCCAAGAGGGTCTTATACATGGGGATGTGTAATAAAGAAACATGAAAGTAGTATCTTGTGTTAGAGAATAAAGTTATCAAACCAAATTAAAATAAAAAATAAAGATAAACATCCATTAGTATAAAAAATTCAATCTAAATAGGCCAAACCATAAAGAATTTAGTCAACCACTTTTTGTGAGAAAAACCATTTTTGAAGAACGACCTCTTTAAAAACATGTATATTTTCCATAAAATCCATTTAAATCCATCAATTTCATGAAACAAGCCAAAGAAATTAATAAGAATATAAGGAAATTTTAAATTAGAACCGCTTGTATAGATACACCTACCTTATAAACATAAGGAACCTAAGATCCTTTGACAACATAAATTGGAAACAAGCAGATATTCCTCAAATAGAAAACGAATGAGGGAAAACCACAATGGATTGATTGATAACACATATTATTTATGAAACCATCAAAACCATATCACACAACACTACCAAACTAAGAACATAAATGATAAAGAGAGTGAATGATATTACACGTACCCAAAGGAAGACAACCCACCACACTAGTGAACAAATGCTCCAAGAAAAGAAATCTGGAAGAGGAATATACCCAATATTATCTAAAATCTTTCTAGGATTTATGAGGGAGGTATTCACATTGAATGGAAGAAGAGTAATATGTAAATCATGATAAAAACCATTGGTTCTAAAAAATTAGTGTCACGAACCCCTTTCGTGGTGTGAATTCCACGATTTATAAAAATAACCAAAAAAGTATCCTTAGTTTGAATTATTCCTAATCAACCCATTAAAAACATGAAAATGTTTTATGACTTATAATTCTTCAAGCTCTAAACAAAACTCATAGTATTTACCCTGCAGTAGATTCACATTGTGTAACAAATTCATGATTCAAATCAAAGAACCAAGAAATAACTAAAAATTACCAAAATAGAAGGTGGTCGCGGGGGGCATCGGGGGGTGTGGGGGTCGCAGGAGACCGCGGGGGGTGCGGGGGTCGCCAGAGGGCGCGGGGCGTGGGGGAGTGGGGGCGCGCATGGCGCAGGGGTCGCTGGGGGTCGAGGGGGCGGCGGGGGGGTGCGGGGTTCACAGGAGGGCGTGGGGGCGTGGGGGGTTGCGGGGGTCGTCGGAGGCCGCGGGGGGTGCGGGGGTCGCCAGAGGGCGCGGGGGGCGCGGGGGGCGTGGGCGGCGCGCAGGGCACGAGGGTCACTGGAGGTCTAGGGGGCGCCGGGAGGGTGCGGGGTTCACCGGAGGGCGTGGGGGGTGCGGGGGTCGCCGGAGGGCGCGGGGGGCGCGAGTGTCGCTAGGGCCGGGGGGGATCGGGGAAGAGGGGGGATCGGGGAAGAGGCGAGGGTTTGTGGGGGAACCGCAGTAGGGGTAGGGGAAAGGGTCGTGGTTTTTGAAATAAAATAGGATTTCGTGGCGGTTTATTAAAAACTGCCGCGAAACCTTTCACTGAAAACGTTTAGCGGTGGTTTTGTGAACCGCCGCCACAAAACCGCCGCTAAACCTAGTTTTTTTTGTAGTGCCAAGGTCAAGTAGATATGGACCTTCTTATCTAGATTTGAGGAGAGTTATATATGAGTTTACCTATGATATGGAGCCATAATATTTGATTGGTGATATCCTTCCTTTTTTTATTGATTTTCCTGATGTGTTTCCTTCTGAATTCTTTGATTTTACACCAGTAAGTGAGATAATGTTTTCCATTAACTTAATTTCAGGTACTCTGCCAATTTTTATTCCATAATACAATATGGATCCCAAAAAAAGAAAAGGCTTGAATTCCAACTTGAATTACCTTCTTGAAAAAGGATTTATATTCCAAAGTGTTTCACCTTGGGCGGTGCCGGTTCTCTTTGCTAAAAAAGATGATGTACCTGTTTTCATAGGTGTTGATTACTGAAAACTCAATCGACTGATGGTAAAGATTAAGTATTTGTTACCATGGATTGATGATATATTTGATTAGATGACAGGGGTAGAGTGATTCTCAATGCTAATCATTCAATTTGGATACCATCTATTAAGACTAAAATAATCTGATATTTCCAAAACAGCCTTTCAATGTAGCTATAGACACTATGACTTCCTTGTTATGCCTTTGGGTCTAACCAACACTCCTATAGTTTTAGTGGATTTAATGAATATGGTTTTCAATAAGTATCTTGATTCCTTCATCATAGTCTTTATTGATGACATCCATGATTACTCTATGTTCGAGGAGGATCTTGTGAATCATCTGGGAATAGTTATGAGTTTTTTGAGAAATCACTGACTTGATGAAATGATTTAAAAGATTATGTTTTGGATCAGTGATGGGAAATTATTGGGGAACATGGGGTTAAAAAATTTTATTTTTTTTGATCCTAAAATATTAAATTATATTATGACATGGGAACAAGTATAGAATGACTTCCATATTTAGAGTTTCTATGGTTTCTCTATATATTATCACTAGTTCATTAAGGACTTATCGATGACTTCATCTCTGTTGATAGAACTAAATCAGAAGTGAGTAAATATTTGTTTGAATGAGAAATATTATAATTATTTTGTTGAGATAAAACATATTTTGACTACTACATCAGAGTTGGATCTTACAAATGTTGGGTCGGGATATGTGGTCTTTTGTGAAGCACTAGAATCATGCTTGGGAAACATTATTATGTAGTGTAATCATGTTGTTTCTTATGTCTCTCATCATCAAATTCCACTAGAGAAGAACTATCTAACCCATGATCTTGAAAATATATTTGTTATGAGTGCGCTTATGATTTTACAGAACAACCATTACACAGAAAGTTTTATTGTGTTTTATAACCACAATAGTTTGAGTTATATCTTCTCTAAAAATATTTGAATCACCACCAGATGAATCGGGTGGATTACCTGAAGTCCTTCAAGTTCAAAATCGACTATACCCCAAAGAAAGATAATGTCATTATAAATTATTTTAGTAAGAAACATATAATCTAGATAGTGCAAGAATCAACAAAAGGGTGGAACATGATTAATCTCTTTTCACAATTTTATATTACAAACTCGGAATTTAGGGATAAGGATTCCTTGGAATGTGTTCTTCTTAAATCTAATCTTCTCGAATTGATTATTCAAGAATAGATTCTTGTTTATGTGTTTCATAAAATTTGATATTTTCTTCATGGTGGGTAGATTATGCCTCATTGGGCATTCTCCATTGATGAAATTCTATTCATTTGGAACCATTTTGTGGTACCAATTTCAATAAGGAAAGATGTTATATGGGGATTTCCATAGTTTCTAGTGTTTAGTGCACCCATGAACCACAAAGATGTTCTATGATATGTTGTAGAAATTATGGTGTCCATGTATGAGATGGGGAATTACTAAGTTTTTTTACATTGTTACATGTTCCAGCAGGTTAATGATGAGCACCAAAGAACATCGGGACTACATCAACCACTTCCAATCCCAAGTTGGAAGTGAGATGAGATCTCAATGGAATTTTTGGTTGGTGTACCACATACTCAGGGAAAGAAAATTGTGATATGGGTAGGACAAATAGTATAACGAAATCTGTCCACTTTTTACCCATTCATGATAATTCCAAAGTTGAAGAATTTTGAAATCTCAATGTGAAAGTGATTTTTCTTTTTCCAGGTGTTCCTTCTACTATAATCTCAAATAGGTATCGTATCACTTTTGTAGAGGCATTCAGGTGGCAATGAGATCTCTGGTCTATTTGTTCATGGAATACCATATGCAGTCGAATGGAAAAACACAAATAGATTTAATGATTATTTAGAAAATGATCTATGCTTATGTTATCATCTTTGGTGGGTCTCGGGAGAATCACATGGGGTTGGTTGAGTTTCCTTCTAAGCAAAGTTACCAGTCCACGGTCAGAATGGCTCCTCTTGAGGCCTTATATAGCAGGACCAGTAAATCTCTATTTTGTTTGGATGGAGATTCATGAATGATATTTAGGTAGACCAAACCTATTTTAAGATATTTAGTCAAATATTCCATTCATTTTTAAGATAATTTTGACATAATAGAGCCGGTATAAAACCTATGATGATCTTCATCAAAAACCATCAAATTTCATAGTTGTTGACGATGGTTTCTCGAATGTTTCATCCCGGTTGGTAATTCAGGGCTTGAGAGACAATGGAAACATGCATCTAATATTGTGGGATCTTTAGAAATAATTGATAAGGTGGGGAAAGTTTAATACCATTTATAACTTCCACCAAAATGGATGTCGATACATAATGTATTTCATGTGTCTCACCTTCCTAAAAAACTTTCTAATCCATCTCATGTTATGAGTTGGTATGATCTTGAGGTTGAACCTGATTTATTTTGGACTAATCGTCCAGTCAAGATAGTTGATTCTAAAAACAAGGAACTTCTTGGGGAGAAGATACCTTTGGTTTGAGTACTATGGTAGCACAATTTTGATTCTCATGAGATTTTGGAGAGGGAGGCACTGATGAGAGAGTAGTGACCTCATCCTTTTGGCATGAAACATTTTTCATAGGATTTATGGGGATAGAAGGTTCCTATTTGGGGTGGTTGTAAAATATTATTAATAATTTTATATATTCCTAAACCCCTATTTTTAATCATTCTTTTGTTGGGATATATTTTGCTGCATTTTTTTGAATTTTTGAATATTTTTAAAATTCAGGGCTACTGTGTGGTTGGCGCTTGATTTTCCCAAATTGTGCTCCCTCCCAAGAAAACCCATTCGAAACTAGGAAGGGGGTTATTTAAAAGATGGTGCATAGTTTTTTAATCCATGCTCTCTCTTAAGAGAAACCATGAAGACGATTTAAAACAGGCGAACAACCATGCCACAAAGTTTGGTCTAACTGTGTGGGTCTGCATAGCTAACCATGCGTATGGGTACTTAATTAAAAAAAATTGATTTAAGTTTACAAAACCCCCCTTTTAGGTCCTTAGTATAATTGAATTAACCATAGTAGACTTATCCCATCCTTGAATCTCCCAAGAAGAGTTTTTTTACCCTAATACGCATTCAAGAAGTGGACCGTAGCTTGAGTAATGTTGTTCAATATTCACCCAATTTGTTTCCTCTTCCCATTCTTGTTGTCATCTATCTCTCTCCTCCATTGAATTATATGGATACTCATGTTGAATTTTTGTTCTAGAATCCTATGTTTTTATTATAAACCATGTTTTGATCCTTGTTACTCGAATTCCATGATGATTCTTTTTCAAAGAGGAATCTTGGCTAGGGTTTGGTAAATTCAGATCTGTTGATTATGATGTATGTTGGTCCGTTACTATGCATAATTTATGTTAACCCTAAATTTATTTTTTAATTGAATTTTTTAATTAAATGTTATTTCCTGATTTAAATGATATTTCTTCTAATTGATTGATTAAAAACCCAATTCCATTGAATTGGGGTTTTTAGAATGTGGGTTTCCATGAAATTGGGAAAACCCTCCAATTCCATTGAATTGGGGTGTGCTTATATGAATTTTTTTAATTATATTGTTGAATTTAATTGTGGAAATGGATTTGATGAAATAATGTGAAAATCATTAATTCTATTGAATTTTGGGTTTATTTTGAAACAGATTGAATTTTTTGTAAATTAAATTGTTGATTTTAATTATGATATTGAATTGTGAAATTGAATTGTTAATTGATATCAAGTTATTATATTGAGGAAATGGTATAAAAATGGTTTTGATATAAACCTTATGGTTTTACATGTAAATATTCATTTTTTGATGGGAAACCTATTTTTTTTAATGGAAAATTGAAATATTTCAAATGGAGATTCGGATTACCTATATATTATGTTTTCATAAAATAAACTTCACATCATTGATTTTTTATTAGAGAACATATAGGCCTTTGGTAGTTATTGAGTTATTGGAAAATAATCTATGATTTACAACATTCCAAAACATAAATGCAACACATCACATCACTTAGGTGATGGTGACGAAGCCTCTTTTACCTAATCTCAGAGGCATGTATGTACATATTGTTCTATCACATAGAGTGTGTGGAGCCCTTTAGGAAGGATCGGTCATACCTTCTTAGGCATATCTCCATGTTTCTCACTTGTTTTTATTTCAAATGAATATATTTCATTATAGTAAAAGATTTTTCATGCCTTATATATTATATGAACTATATTATATAAAAGTGTTTAATTGAGATTTTTTTTGAAAGAAATCCATATTTTAGAAATATTCCATCAATTAAAATGTAAATAGTTTTTTTAAATGTAATTCCACTACGGGAAAAAGGACATTTTGTGACGGACTTTTTGCGATGGGAATAAATCCCATCAAAAAAAGTCCTTCCAAGAGGTTATTGCGATGGATGTAACGACCGGTCGCAAATTACTAGTTATTTGCGACGAGAGTTCGTCTCTCGTCGCAAAAGGTTTGGTGCGGGCAGCGTGTCAAACCACGCGATTGTTCTTTGTGACGGTGGGATCCCACCGTCGCAAATAGTGAAGTATTTGTGACGGGCCCCGCCGCAAATAACCAGCGGTGGTTAATAGCTTTTTGCGACGAGATGTCGCCCCGTCGCAAAAGGTGTGTTGGGAGAGCCTATTTATGACGGGTCCCATCGCAAATAACTTTTTAACAGCCGACAGTAATTTGTGCGGGCGTGGGTATTTGCGATGAGTCCTGTCAAAAAAGATAATCTTTACGACGGGATACATGTCGCAAATAGTCTGGTCGCAAATAATCTAACCTATATATACCCCCATCTATTTTCCACTCATTCCTCTAAATTCTTAGATCTTGTTTCTCTCTGAACTTTGATTTTAGAGAGAAAATTTTTCTAAGTTAATATTTTTGTTCACGAAGAAGTTGTGAAGCCGTCTAAATCAATATAAAATCAAGCTGAAAGGTATTTATGTTTTATTTAATATATTATTTATTTCATTTTTTATGTTAATTTTTATTATTATTGATTAGTTGTAATTAAATTAAATTTAAATTTTTTTGTCATGAGTATTTATTTGTACTAATAAATTGAAATTTTTAGTACTGATTTTTAATAATTTGTAATGTATATAAATAATTTTTTGTAAATAATAATAATTGGTAATAATTAGTAATAAATATTAATAATTATTAATAAATAGTAATAAATAGTAATAATGAGTAATAATGAGTAATAAATAATAATAGTGAATAATAAATAGTAATAATGAGTAATAAATAGTAATAATGAGTAATAAATAGTAATAATGAGTAATAAATAGTAATAAATCGTCATAAATAGTAATAAATTGTTATAATTAGTAATAAATTGTAATAATTAGTAATAAATTGTATTAATTAGTAATAAATTGTAATAATTAGTAACAAATTGTTATAATTAGTGATAAATTTTAGTAATTAGTAATAAATTTTAATAATTAGTAATAAATTGTAATAATGAGTTATAAATTGTAATAATGAATAGTAAATAGTAATAATGAGTAATATTTAGTAATAATGAGTACTAAATAGTAATAATGAGTAATAAATAGTAATAAATAGTATTAATTAGTAATAAATTTAAATAATTAGTAATAAATAGTTATAATTAGAAATAAATTGAAATAATTAGTAATAAATTGTAATAATTAGTAACAAATTGTAATAATTAAAATAAATTGTAATATTTAGTAATAAATTGTAATATTTAGTAATAAATTGTAATAATTACTAATTAATTGTAATAATTACTAATAAATTGTAATAATTACTAATAATTAGTAATAAATTGTATTAATTACAAATAAATTGTACTAATTAATAATAAATTGTAATAATTAGTAATAATTAGTAATATTTATTAATAAATACTAATAATTTGTAATAATTTGTAATAATTAGTAATAAATATAGATAATTAGTAATAAATACAGATAATTAGTAATAATTAATAATAATTAGTAATAATTAGTGATAATTAGTAATAAATTGTAATAATTACTAATAAATTGTAATATTTAGTAATAAATTGTAATAATTAGTAATAAATTGTAATAATTAGCAATAAATTGTAAAAGATAGTAATAATTAGTAATTATTAGTAATAAATTGTAATAATTACTAATAAATTGTAATAATTATTAATAAATTGTAATAATTAGTAATAAATTGTAATAATTAGTAATAAATTGTAATAATTACTAATAAATACTAATAATTTGTAATAAAAAATTATTATTAATAATAAATACAAAACATTGGAATAATTAGGAACAATTAGCAATAATTAGTAATAATTAGCAATAATTAGCCATAATTAGCAATTATTAGCAACTATTAGCAATAATTAGTAATAAATAGCAAAAAATAGCAATAATTAGTAATAAATAGCAAGAAATAGTAATAATTAGGAATAATTAGTAATAAATTTGAATAATTAGTAATAATTAGTAAGAATTAGGAATAATTAGTAATAATTAGTAATAAATTGGAATAATTAGTAATAAAGACTAATAAATTGTAATAATTAGTAATAAATTGTAATAATTAGGAATAAATACTAATAATTTCTAATAATTGCTAATAAATACTAATAATTCGTAATAATTCGTAATTATTAGCAATAACTAGCAATAATTAGAAATAAATAGCAATAATTAGCAATAAATAGCAATAATTAAGAATAATTAGGAATAATTAGCAATAATTATCAATAATTAGTAAGAATTAGCAAGAATTAGCAATAATTAGTAGTAAATAGGAATAATTAGTAATAACTAGATACAATTAGTTATAAATAGAAATGAATTGTAATTATTAGGAATAATTAGGAATAATTAGGAATAATTTGTAATAATTAGGAATAATTAGTAATAATTAGTAATAATTAGAAATAATAGGTAATAATTAGGAATAATTAGTAATAATTAGGAATAATTAGGAATATGTAAGAATTATTAGGAATAAATACAGATAACTAGTAATAAATACAAAATAATTAGTAATAATTAGGAATAATTCGGAATAATTAGTTATAATAAGGAATAATTAAGAATAATTAGTATTATTTAGGAATAATTAGGAATAATTAGGAATAATTAGGAATAATTAGGAATAATTAGGAATAATTAAGAATAATTATAAATAAACACAGATAATTAGTAATAAATATGGATTATTAGTAATAATTAGTAATAATTAGTAATAATTAGTAATAATTCGCAATAATTAGTAATAATTATTAAGAATTATAAATAATTTGTAATAATTAGAAATAATTAGTAATAATTAGAAATAATTAGAAATAATTAGTAATAATTAGAAATAATTAGTAATAAATAGCAATAATTAGTAATAAATAGTAATAATTAGTAATAAATAGAAATAAATAGTAATAAATAGAAATAAATAGTAATAATTAGTAATAAATAGGAATAATTAGTAATAAATAAGAATATTTAGTAATAAATAAGAATAGTTAGTGATAAATTGAATTAGTAAGTAATAAATATGAATAATTAGTAATAAATAAGAATAATTAGTAATAAATAGTAATAATTAGTAACAAATAGTAATAATTAGGTAGGAATAGTTATGAATAGCTAGATATAAATTTTAATAAATTTTAATAAATTTTATGAAAATGGGAAAATTTCTAGTGGATTGACCACACTCCATTTGCTCGATGACTTTTCTCCTTTCAACTCTCACCGACTCAAAACATTATGAAAAATGTATTACTACATAGGCATATTCAATCTTGTATGCATGAGATTAGACATGAATTTTTAGGATCATATTTTCTATAATGTTTTCAGGCAGTGACAGTTAGAAGAAGACGATTCATCAATGAAAAGGGGGCTCTTTTATCTGAAAACTCATTTACTTGCATCTTTCTCAAACTGACATCACAATGATAATGTTTGATACATTTGACAAGGTTGGGGGACATCCCTTGCGGTTTTGTTTTCAACCAAATTATGTTTTTTGGTATCAACACGGTGAATGCAGTTCCAGAAAAGATAATAATAACTTGATTCCAGTTCTATCACGGTTCCAAAATTTAGTACATGATTTTGCAGGTCCCTCTGTTTAAAAAACAGAAATTCTCGATGATATTGATTTAACTCCTGAGTTAGAACCATCCAAATTTTATGTTTTTTAATCTAGGCCTTAGTTATCGGATGATTCGTGAATGTGCAAATGATTGCATCTTATATTCTGGTGAAAATGAGTCGTTGGATAGTTTCCCCACATGTGGACAATAGAGGTATAAAGAAGCTCAACCAGGAATGTCTGGATTGATTCATGTAAAACAGTTGTGATATTTCCCCCTTATACCCAGGCTGCAATAGTTATTTATGTCTCATAACACATTTTAAATGATGTCATGGCACAAAACCAATATTTCCACTGGTAAAAGAATGAATCATCCATCTAATAGTGATGCATGGAAATATTTTGATCGTATGCATCCGCATTTTTCATTAGAAACCGGAAACGTGCGATTGGGTCTTTCTACTGATGGTTTCTATCTATTTGGTTCTTATGGTAGTCAGTATTCTTGTTGTCCGGTCTTTATGACTCCATACAATCTACCTCCATGGATGTAGATGAAGAAGCCCTATATCTTTTGACCTTAATAATCCTAGGACATCTGAAAAAGGATAATGATGTTTATTTGAAACCATTTATTGATGAGTTAAATTCATTATGGAGTAATGTTGTTAGTACATAAGATGTTACTACGAAATAAAATTTCACATTAAAAGATGCATTGATGTGGATGATTAGTGACTTTCCGGAATATGGCATGTTATCTGGCTAGAGTACACATGGTCCGAAATCATGTCCTTACTGTATGAAAGAAAAAAAGCTTTTATTCTCATCAATGGAAAAAAAGCTTGCTATTTTGACTATCATTGCAGATGTCTTCCAACCAATCATCCTTGTCACACCAGGTTTTTCATGTCTTTGTTTTGATCTGGTTCATTTGAAATCCCGATACTTTTTTTGGGTCTTGTGTGAGATTAATGATGATTTTTTTATGTTTAATCATTGTATAATCAATATAATTTGGGTTTTCCATTTTTTTAGTATTTTTCGGAGACCGAGTGGTTACTTCATGATTTGGGCCAACCATGAGCCCATTTCCAGTTTTAAAAACCAAATTTGTTTCCTTTATAATCCATTTTTTCAATATTTTTCACCCGTTCCACTTCCCACATGGCCTAAATAGATATATTAAAACTAAAATATCATTTTTTACCCCTTAATAGTTCATAATCATGGTGAATAGGGGTTACTTATTTGGGTATTGGGACAAACCATGGGCCTATTTCCAGTTTAAAAAAAATTAAATTGTTTATTTTATATCTAATTCAATATTTTATATTTTTTGGTGACTCCACCACCCAATCGAATCCAATACCACTATCCTCCCCCAAATTATATATATACCCTTTTTGGAGCTCATATGTGTCAAGGATTAGGGAGATTGTTCTCAGGTTACCTAAAATCTCCCGAAATTTAGAAGGTAAATTGTTTCATACATAAATCATTCCATTAGTGCTCTTTTTCCAACAAATCTTCTTTCCCAAGTTATATTAGACCTTAGGAGCCTCTCCAAGATGTTCCAGCCCAATACCTTTTCTCTATGGTTGCAGATCCAATGAAATATGAAGCGTTTTCTAGTGGAAAAGTTGAGATTCCTTCTCCTTACTCTTCTCTCTTCTTCCTCCTTTCATTATATATTTGCATTATAATCCCCCTATTCATGATAGACCTAGGTTTCTTTTATACAATGTTTTTTGATAGATTTTATATTCATTTAAGTCTGGTATTCACAGTTTTAGGGTTTCTAATCCCACGGTGGGTGATTTCGGGTGTGCGTTTCAATTACGCCAAGGATTTGAGGTAGGATGTCCCTTAAAAAATCCATTATAATTTATGTTTCACCATTCTCATACTGTTATAATATTATTTATATTATATGTGCTACTGTGAAACCTTGGTTTTAAAGGTTTTGTTTGCAAATTATATTTTATGTCATATTTTGTTAAAAATATAGTTTTTAGTATAAATGTGAACTCCTCTTGTTTGATAAATTATTCCATGAGCTTCCACACATTTTTATGGTATTTTGAATTCGTTTCAATAGCATCATTAACCTTATGGAATGGAAATTTTATTTGTATCCTTTTTTATGTGTGTAACATAAGTTGTTTTTTTCAAGAGTGCATGCCACATATTTCTGTAAATTGACCGGTTGGATTTTATGTTTCAAGTGCAACTTATAATTATTCGTTTGGATTTATAAATACATTGGTAGCATTAAAAAAATTGGGATCCTTTTATGGTTTTCCAATTTGTATTTTTTTTAAAATAAATTGATTTTGTTTTACAATATGTTTTGGCCCAAGTTGCTGAAAAATGGCATGTTTCACATTCTTATCAAAATAGTTATGTTTTGAAAATGTATCTTGAGTGTTTTTTTGGGATTTATGAATGTGTTTTTATGTTGTATATATTGTTTATACTCCTCTTTGAAAAAATTGAAATGCATAACTTTTTCAAATGATTGTTTTGGGAAAATGTTTAAAGGCATGTTTGGCCTTTTCTTAAACTGAAGAATGAGTGTTTTACTTGAATAAACCAAGTTGTGTCAATTGGGATTGTTTTATCATCCATGAAATTATTTTATTAAATATATTTTGGGCTGAAAAATATGTTTGGTTATGGTCTTTTTGTGTTTTTATAATTCAAATAGTGTTTTTGAATGAATTTTATGTGCAAAGCCTCAATTCACTCCTTGAAATTGTTTTACTAAAATTTGTAGTGGATTGTTGATTCGTGAAAGAAATGTGAAGAAGGTTTATAGGAGGTTTTTGTTTATATGTTTTGGGAATGTAATTTTAATGTGAAATTTGTATTTCATAATATTTTTAACTGGATTGAGCACCAAAGGGATTCCTGGGTATCTTGGTGGGCGGACACATACTAGTATGCTAAAGATTCTTTGGGGTTTGTCCCCTGTTTCATGTAGAAAGTTTTACAATGACAACACTGACTAAAATATGACTATTATGATGTTGGGGACCACTAGGTTATGGCTATCCTCCCTACTAGTGGCTCGTGTGCATGAGAACATATATTTATTATGGTTACTTTGACTGAGATACGAGGTACCTAGGGCTCACAACTAACTACTGCCTAGGGGTGTTCCCGTGAGCTGTGCTCATCGGCTATTTTGTTCTCACCTTTGGAATACGGTGTCGTTGGTTGGTAAATTCAGTAGTGTGTTTTATTTATTTAAAATTGTACAATCTTCAAAGCATCGCTCATTAAAAAAAATCATTTTGAATTTTCATCTCTTTGAAAAATTGTTACTTGCATTTTTTGTTTGTAAAACCTGAAAGTTTTTGTTTGATAAATATTATAGAATGGAACCTCATTTAAAAAAAATACTTTTATATATTTTATTTAAAAAATGAAATTGATGTTTCATTTATTTTAGAGGATGTTCATTGGGAATAAAATATCAGGCTAACCTACTGAGTTTTAGTACTCACGCCTGTAGTCTTCTTATTTTTTTTATCCCTTGTGCAGGTTTCATATTGAGTTCAATCATCTTGGGAGAAAATTGATCATTGTGTTGGAGAGTGGCCAGGGGTGTCACATGGAGTTAGATGGTCATCAGGTTTGTTCATTTGAGTTTTTGGTTTTGTTCTACTAGTAGTTTCTTGTAAAAATAATATTTTGTTCAATTTTTATATAAATTCATTTTGGGATGTCCATTTATTTATGTTGTTTGGTCAATAGTTTATATATGGGAGAAATCATTACATTGTGTACTCTATTGATGCCCTTTGAGCTTGTTACCATCCCGGGAGGATCGGGAATGCCTCTTGGGACTTGTCGCAGACTGGCCTGGGTGACTGGTTCAACGTCGACTCGAGTTGGTTCATGACAAAATGCTACCAGAGGAGGTCGGCTCTTAGTAGACCTTTCTTTTTAGAGCACCCTAGTTATTTGGGAGATGTCAAGGTAGATGGATTAGGATTTTTGGGACATTAGGGGTTTTTGTGAAAAGATCCTCATGAACTCTTCCTCGTTCTGATCTTCGGGTTTCCATGGGAAGTCTGGTTTTATTAGTGTCCATTGTTCTTTCCGATTGTTTGGTGTTGGGATATGATAAGGGGAGTCTGACTAATGGAATCTATCAGCTCGCAGGGCCTGGAAATCCATGTGGAGCCAGTGAATGGTCCTATTAAATCTCTCAGTGTTGGTGTTGTGTTTGACATATGGCCGCCAACCATATGGTCAAGTCACCCACCGATATTAGTTCCCTTTTGTGGGTTTCTTGGACCTATCATGAATTCTGAATTTCTATTGAAAATCCTTGTGTGATAATTATGGAAATGGGTTTTAATGGAAGGATTGGTTATGGAAAAGTAGAAAAGGGGTCTTCAAAAATTAAATATAATAATGGTTATGGGAAGGTTGTGTTTTTCATAAAACAAATTTTGGGGAGGGAGTGGAAATGATTTAATGGGATTGGATTTTCCCTAATCTACACTTTTAGTTTGTTGAAATAAATTTTTTTGAAAGTGTTGATTGTTTTAAAGTAATTATGAAACATTGTTTTAAAAGGGGTGTTTTGTCCTGTTTAAAAGTGTTTGAATATGATGAATAGCTATTGAAAATTATGTTTTGTGCGGGTGGTGGTCTTCTGGAAAGGGGTTTTGTCCTTTCTGGTTGTTAGATTATAAAAAGAGACCTCGCTAATTTTTTTTAAAAAAATGGGAAAGGGGTATTTGGAATAGAATGGTTTTTTTGTAATTTATATTAAATGATATGGATTATTTTTATCATCAAATGGTTCTTGATTAAGTGTGGTTTTTTTTGTGTAATATGAAAATCATTTTTGACTTGGTGGTTGGTGTTCCTTATGACGGTACATGATTTTTGGAATGATGTTGTTTTGTTTTATCCTTTGGTGTTTTCATGGGTTCTCACATTCATGGTTTTATTGATATCTAGAAGGATGGACTATAAGGCATGGTTGTTGAGTTCCTGGGGTGGCACATAAATGTTCATGTGAGTGAGACATTATAAAACACCATTGGTGAATGTGAAAATCACCCATGTTTTTTTTAAAGTGTTTTTCGCTGAAAAATTGTTGTGTTTTTTTTGAAACAACGGTTATGTGGATGGTTTATCCTATGTCTTAGTTGGATTTTCTATTAACTATGCACCCTTATGGTGAAGAATTCATACTCTTGTTTCATCTTGAGATGGGATCTTGTTGGTTTCTCGGCTTTGGAGTAATGATCAGTGGCTTTCTAAAGATGCGTTTGATGTTGTGATGTCTCCATGGATAATTCTCTATTGGAAATATTTCCTGCTGATCAACATAAAGATGCATTTCAAATGTCAAATCCACCTCTTAGTATGATTCCTCAAACTATTTTTTATAATAGATAGCTGTTTGGGATTGATTAAAAGTGTTAATAGGTCGTGATAATTCTTTTGGACATAACTGTTGTGTTCGGGGATGTTAATGTGATTTGCGTATTCCTTGTCCATTGTGCCCCTCAATCGGAGTGAGACAGAATTTTGTTATGAATATATGAGTTACTATTTAGATGAAGGTGTTTTATTTGAGCATGTGAGATTTATTTGAGTGGTGTAATCCTTAGAACCCTGACTGTGGTGCATCAGATACTTCAAGAATTAGAGCTCCAACTATAGGCCTCAGAGTGAAGCTTTTCACGTAGTCAGGAAATCTATAGAGGTGTGGGAAACTTGACCAGGCTCCTACCTCCACCATTATGGTAAGGTAGTTTTTATATCTATATTATCGCTCCTCATTACTGTGAATTTCTATTTTTCACAACCAGTGTGGCGGACTTACCCCTCACACAATGTCTAGGATTATGCCTTCATGGATGCGGGTTTCCAATCAATGTCCCTTTGTGGACCGCCTCTGTAAATCGGGTGCAGTATTGGTGTTACCTATTCTTAGGTAGAGAGTTTTGGGTAGTTCCTTGGTTTCTTTTGTGGTTCCAGTGTCCAAATTATTGGGTCACCTTCCCTCCCCTCCCTGAGTGGCGGGGGTTCGGATCCGCGTTGAAAGTGTTTTCCATGTTCTTGTCCCCTATGTTCGGAAGTTGGTGGTTTATATATTCATGTTTTAAACCTATTAATTTGGGTTTGTGGGTTTTTTTGATAGAGGTTTTTTGGTCTTGTGAATGTGAGATAATGTTGTGTTCTTATTTTTTTTCTTTTGTTCTAGTTGGGTTCTAATGGCGGGGAGACCCACGACAGGTCTCATTGGTTTTTTTCCTCAGAACTCGTCTTGTTCTTGTTATTAATTAACAGTGGTGAGTCCATTATATACTCCCCTTTATTATTTGGTTTTCTTGAGTACTATTTATTTTTTGTGATTGTTGGGTTCATTGGGACAAATACCAACAATCAGGTTCTTTTCTTGGTTGTGGAGGTGCTGGCTTGATATTTCCTTTGATTTTCACAAAGTGGTTGTGAGTTGGTGTATTGTTTGGGAAGTAAGATTATGTTATGTTGATGAAAAATGATATTTCACTAGATTTATAGGTTAGATCATGTTTATAATGAATCCTTATATGTTTATCTTTTAGCTGGAAAGTGTTATGGCTTTCTGGGGGCGAAAAGCTTTAATGGTGGGGAGAATTGTCACACCAGTTTTTTCATGTCTTCATTTTGATCTTGTTCATTTGAAATACCAATACTTTTATTTGGAATTGTTTGAGATTAATGCGGAGTTATTATGTTTCATCTATTTCTAATCACCCTAATTTGGGTTCTCTATTTCTTGTTTAGGAGTTTTTGGAGAATGGGTGGTTACTTCATGATTTGGGCCAACCGTGAGCCCATTTCCAGTTTTAAAAACCAAATTTGTTTCTTTTTTAACTCTTTTTTATCCTTTTTCACCCATTCCATGTCCCACAAGGCCTCAAAAGATATATTTTAACTACCATATCCTTTTGGAACCCTTAAGAATTCATAATCATGGTGAATTTGGGTTACTTAATTGGGTATTGGGCCACCCCATGGGCTTATTACTAGTTTTAAAAAATTAAAATTTTTATTTTCTATATAATGAAATATTTTTATATTTTTCAGTGATTCCACCTCCCACTAGAATAAAATACCCCTATACACACCCCCATTATCAATTTACCCTTTTGGAGCTCAAATGAGTCATGGATTAGTGCGATTGTTCTCAATTTACCTCAAATCACCCATAATTGAGAAGGTGAATTGTTTCATACATAAATCATTCCATTTGTGCTATTTTTCTAAAACATATTATTTCCCTAGTTCTTACAGACCATAGGGGCCTCTCCAAGAAGTTCAATCCCATTAACTTTTCTCTATGGGTGATGATCCAATTGAATACGAAGATTTTTCTAGTGGAAAAGGTGAGATTCCTTCTCCTTTCTACTCTCTCTTCTTCATCCATCCGTTATATCTTGGTTTTATAATCCCCCCTAGTCATGATCGACCTAGGAATCTATTATACTACGGTTTTTGATGGATTTTATATTCATTTCAGTCCGAACATCAAAGTATTAGGGTTTATAATCTCGTAGCGGGTGATTTCGGGTGTGCGTTTCCATTACGCCAAGGATTTGAGGTACGATGTCCCTTACACAAGACTTTATAATTTATGTTCCATCATTATCAGACTATTATAAAATTATTTATATGATATGTTATGCTGTGAAACCTTTTATTTAAAGGTTTTGTGTGAAAATTATGTTTTATGAATTATTTTGTTAAAAATATTGTTTTTTTGGTATAAATGTGCACTCCTCTTGTTTGATAATTTAATCCATGAGCTTCCGAACTTGGTTTATGGTATTTTGAATATGTTTCAGTATATTTAATAACATTATGGAATGAAAATGTTATTTAACCCTTTTTTAGTGTGTAACATATGTTGTTTTTTTAAGAGTTCATGCCACGTATTCTCTAATTGCCCGGTTGGATTTTATGTTTCTAGTGAAATTTAAAATGATTTGTTTGAATTTGTAAATACAATATAGGCATGAAAAAAATTTTTTTGGGATCCTTTTATGGATTTCCAATTTTTGTTTTGTTTTAAAAATAATTGGATTTTGGTTTACAACATGTTTTGACCCAAGTTGTTGGAAAATGGCTTGTTTCACATTCTTATGAAAATGGTTGTATTTTGAAAATGTAACCTCAATGTTATATGAGATATGAATGTGGTTTTATGATTTATATGTTTTTTAAACACCTAATTAAAAAAATTTAAATGCAAAACATTTTCAAATTGTTGTTTTGGGAAAAATTTTAAAGGCATGTTTGGCCTTTCATTCAAATGAAGAGTGAGTGTTTTACTTGTATATACAATGTTGTGTCAATTGGGATTGTTTTATAATCCATGAAATAAATTTATTAAATGTATTTAGGGCTTAAAAATATGGTTTTTTAGGTTCTTGTTGTGTTTTTATAATTCAAATAGTCTTTTTGAATGAGTTTTATGTGAAAAGCCTCAATACACTCCTTGAAATTGTTTTACAAAAATTTGTAATGGTTTGTTGATTCGTGAAGCAATGTGAAGAAGGTTTATGGGATATTTGTGTTTATATGCTTTGGGTATTGAATATTTATGTGAAATTTGTATTTGATAATATTTTTAACTTGATTTAGCACTAAAGAGAATCTCGGGTATCTAGGTGGGCGGATGTGTACTAGTATGCTAGTGATTCTGTGGGGTTTGGCCCCTGTTTCACGTAGCAAGTTTAATGATGACAAAACTAACTAAACTATGATGATGATGATGTTGGGGGACCATTAAGTTATGGTTATTCTCCCAACTAGTGGATCATGTGCACAAGAACATATATTTATTATGGTTACTTTCACTGAGATACGACGTACCTGGGGCTCACAACTAACTAGTGCCTAGGGGTGTTCCCGTGAGTTGTGATCATTGGATATTTGGTACTCACCATTGGAATATGGTGTGTTAGGTTGGTAAATTTAGTAGTGTGTGTTATTTATTTAAAATTGTACAATCTTTAAATCATCCCTCATTGAAACAATTTTAATTTTGAAGTTATACCTCTTTGAACAATTGTAACTTGCATTTTTTGTTTATAAAACATGAAATTGTTTGTTTGATAAATATTAAAGCATGGAACCTCATTTGAAAAACCTAATTTTATATCTTTTATTTAAAACATGAAATTGATGTTTCTTTTATTTTAAAGGAAGTTCATTGGGAATATAATATCAGACTAACCTACTAAGTTTTAATACTCCCGCCTATAGTCTTCTTCTTTTTTAGCCCTTGTGCAAGTTTCAGCATGAGATCGATCGTCATGGGAGAAATTTGATCATTCTGTTGGAGAGTGACCAGCGGTGTCACATTGAGTTAGTTGTTCATCAGGTTTTTTCATTTGAGTTTTTGGTTTTTTTCTACTTTTAGTTTCTTGTACAAATAATGTTTTTTCAATTTTTATATAAAATCTTTTTGGGTTGTCCATTTATTTTTGATATTTGTTTGATATTTTATATATGGTCAACAGCGTTCCCTTGTTTACTCTATTGATTCCGTTGGTTCTTGTCGCCATCCCAAGTGGATCGGGAATGCATCTCGGGACATGACGCCGTTTGGCCTGGGTGACCGGTTTAGGGTCGACTCAGGCTGGTTTGTGACAATCCTTTTCGATGGAAAAAATCTCATTTCCGAAAAGTCACAATTTAAAAGGATGAACCTCCAAAAAATATATCAGGTACTGAGTTAAAATTAGTTGTATTATAATAAACTCCAATCACAATTGGGAAAACAGTAAACCAACAATAAATTCATGGCTTTAGGAAAGAACATAATTGGATAAAATGAATCATTTCTTAGGATGTCCCATATTGGTCTGATTTGTTGGTCCTACATATGATGGATGTCATGCATATTGAGAAAAACTGTTTAGATAATTTATTTCATACAATTTTTTATATAATAAGTAATACCATAGATACTGTAAAAGCACGATTAGATCTTGCCCAAATTTGCAGGTGACCAGAGCTTGTACTATTTGAAAATGTCAGATCACAGAGGTTAATGAATCCAAAAGTAGATTATAAACTATCCAAATAAATATGCTTATTATTTTGTCAGTGGATTGTAGATTTGAGACTTCCATATGGCTATGCTTCCTATTTGGGCATATGTGTTATGAATGGTCATATTATCGGATTAAGAATTCATGATTTTCATGTTATAATTGAAATACTTATGCTGATTGGATTCAGAGGTTTTTTTGAAAACTATGATTTGGGATTCGATAACAGACATATCATACTTTTTTCGAGACATTTGGGCAGCAACAAAAGACTACCATTCGCTAAGCAAACTAGAAGAATGTTTTGTTGTAACTGTATGTAAATTGGAAAAAATCCTTCCACCTATTTCATTGACTCAATTTAACATCTAATATAAAATTTTACCCATGAATCTAAATGTGGAGGTACAGTATAGTTTTGATGAATGTACCCATTCGAGATATTCATTTAGAAATTGAAGAAAAAATTATATAATAAAGCATCTATTTAATGCTAAATTGTTGAAGCTTATTTTCAAGAGGAAATTTCTTTTTTTTTCTGCTCTCATTATTTTGAATCTGAATATCCCTAAAAACAAAACTTCATAGGATAGACTGAGGGAAATGTCAATGATGAAATGGAAAATCAATTATCAATTTTTAATCAACCAAATCTTGGCTTCGGTGGAGTTCCATAACGATGGCTTTTAGATGATGAACATCACATAGCTCATATATATGTTCTGCTCAACTGTGATGAAATGACAACATTTGTACAATGAGTACTTCTATCAATTATTCTATAATTTCTATTATATTATGTAAACTTAATTTTTTTTAGGTTATATGATAATCATATTAAGAAAAAACTTCCACAAATTACAGCAGATGTTCTTGAAGAACACAGAAAAGTTATTTTTTCTCAGTGGTTTCAAAAACTGGTTACACAAATTATTGATGGTTTAATATCAATTTTGTTTTCCATTTATTATATAGATAATTGTGTAATAAATTTTTAGGTGTCTTAACATGCTGATAAAATTGGTAATTGGCTATGTATATTGATTAACCCACCATCAAAAATGGTTAAATATTATAATATATATGTGGTGAAAGGTTTTTGATTTCAGACACATGTATATGGGGAATCAAAAAAACAATGAAATGTTGAGTTTTTTTGAGATGATCACATCATAGAGAAACAAAAGTTTACTTTTAAGGAATTCTGGAAGAAATTATTGAGTTATGTTATCTTGGACAAGAATTACATAATGATGTTTAAATGTAGGTGGTCAGATACCGAGAGAGGCTTGCGTGTTCATCCATATCATGGAATAATAGATTTTAAATATTAAAGTTCTGTTGCAGTAAATGAAACATTTTTACTGGCTCAACATGATCATTAGATTTATTATGCAAAGTACTGTTCTACTTCAAGAGACTTGAGTGATTGGTGGAGCATAATAAAAATGAAATCTCGAGAAAATCAATTTACTCAAACTGAATGTGGTTTCACTGAAGAGGAAGTAATTGAAATTTTTCATGTGACTACTCAAAATACATCTTTCTCACAAAGAAACATGAATATCGATGATGACACCCCACAATTAAGGGTCGATGGTGATGAAGATGTTAATGATGTGACATATGAATTTGAAATGACAAGGGATGATGAAAGTGAAACACATATGGATATTGATGATGCCGAGGAGGAATATGAAGAAATTGACATCGTCATATATGAAGATGATGACGAAGGTGAACATTGACATAGTTAAATACTGGTTATGATCATAACTTATATATATCTATATATAATAGTGATTTTTAACTATTTTCTAACAACAATCATTTTATGTTTCAGATAGACTTTGATATACTTCTTGAGTTAGAGGAGGCTTATATTCCTTTGGATGAGGGGGTTGTGAGATCATCTGACCCTTAGCCTACTGGTTGATCATAAGGTACGCGGAGGGGGCACGGTCTTGCGTGACTAATGATTCCTGGCCCTATCCCCAAGCGACGTCCATGTCTTGGATTCGATCCATGCACACGGAGGTATGCAAACCTATATATTTTAGTTATATTTCATTAATTTATGTATATATATACTAATTGATTTATTATTTATTATTTTTTCATAGTTTTGTTCATGTAGCTATTGGAAAGGGGAGCGTTATCTTACGCAATTATTTTTCTCAGCCATGGACCACATGGGAACAGATTCTCATTGTTGTGCAGCTCAGCATGTACAATCATTGGCTAGTACGTAAATAAATAATATTTATTTTGAAATTTATTTTATTAATAACTTTATAATATAAATTATTTTCAGGGTTTATGGTATCCCATCGATGATAGCATATGTGACGATATCCATGCAGCATGGGAGGTGGATATCCATGAGCGTCTGTGTCAGTTTTTGCACAATTTGAGAAAGACAACCATTAATAAAGCAGGAGCGACAGTATTTAATGATTCGTATGGAGCCCACCGACCAGAGTAAATTTCATCTCAGGTTTGGGATGGATTATGTACACATTGGTTGGGTGGTGGATTTAAGAGGAGGTTTTCATTGGGTCGATAGAACTGGGAAAGACAGGAGGTGACGCATCGAGCTGGTAGTCGTACATTCAGAATGCATAGAGAGAATTTGGTAAGTATTTTTTTAAATATTTTATATAACTTAAATTATAAACAGTTTATTTTATATCCATATAGGCTGTCGAGCATTCCGATATTAAAGAGTACAATGTTTATCGGAGGATGTACTGTGATCCAACCACTGGAAAGATTAGAGGTGATCGCCGACGTCAGATTGTGGTTAGTCTTATTTTATTTCAGTTTGACAATTGACTACATATAATATTTTCACAATTTTAATTTCAAATTGGAATTGAAGGAGTCATATGAGGGTGTGACCTCTAAGACACAGGATGAGGTTCAGTACGAGGTGACTGATCAGACTAGTGCCCACCATTTTGATGAGGCGGTGTGGATGTAGGCGACTCAGTATGGCTTTGAGAAGGGCTGATTAGTTGGTTTAAGCTCTCATCTGACTCCTGATACATATTATGGTACTGCTGTGATGTTGAAGTCCTACTCGAGAGGGGTTCGTGGAGAGGCATCATCTTATGCTTCATTGTATCAGGAGCAGTTCCGAACTCAGAATTCCCTTATAGAGAGTTTGCAGAAGCAGCAAGAAGAGATGTGTCAGCAGCAGCAGTAGCAGAAGCAGAAGCATGGGGAGGAGATACGTCAATGGATGAAGCATCATCATGAGAATACAGAGTACATGCTCCTTATGACTCATTGTTTAGGGATGTAGTTTCTTCAAACATCTCCTTTAGCTCCTCCATCTCCTCCAGAAGATGACCCACTAGTGATTTTTTTATTTTAAAAACATTTGAATTAATTATTTGTTGTAATATGAACTATTTACATTTTCTGTCTTTTATATTGGTGTGAATATTACATAATTTAATTTTTAATATTTTATGATTTTTTTTTGTGAATATTGAGAATTTTAAGAATTTTTATTTTTTTTATTATTTTAATAATATTAATAATAATGTTTCATTAATCATAATTTTATTAAATGTATTTTTTTAGTGTTGTATTTTTTAATTTTGTTTATTTTACTAATAATAATAATAATAATAATGATGATAATAATTTATATTTTTATATTTTTTTTGTGAATATTGAGAATTTTAATATTTTTAATATGTTTTATTATTTAATAATATTAAAATAATTTTTTCAATAATCACAATTTTATTAATTTTTTTATAATTTATTTAATATTTGCAAAGGGATTTGTTGGAACGGGTTTCCATCACAAATAGTCTGAATAAAGTTTTTTATAAAAAGTATTTGCGACCGGATTACGGGTCCGTTGCAAAAATTATTTGCGACCGGCCTGTCACAAATAGTCTAAATAAATATTAACAAAAAAGTATTTGTGATGGGATTACAAGCCCGTCGCAAATAATTTTTGTGCTGGGCCCATCACAAAAAATTTTATATATATAAAGTATATAATCGAAGACTTATTTGCGATGTTGAAGTTTCCCGTCACATAAAATATTATTTTTGACGAGCCCGTCACAAATAATATTTTTTGCAACGAAGTTTTATGCAGTGGACTATTTGTGAGGGGACCCTGTCGCTAATGCTTATTTGCGACAGGATCCCGTCATAAATAACCTATTGCAAATATCTAGAACTCTAGTTGTGTTCCATCATTTGAAATGTAAGTCATTAATTATTTTAATTGTGTTTTTGAAATTCCAAACCTATTTGTTTTAAATTGA
This sequence comes from Viscum album, assembly GCA_963277665.1. Classification (NCBI taxonomy): domain Eukaryota; kingdom Viridiplantae; phylum Streptophyta; class Magnoliopsida; order Santalales; family Viscaceae; genus Viscum; species Viscum album. The sequence continues at coordinate 237,192,293 of OY728164.1, forward strand.
AAGATCTATTTGGTTAAATACATATTAGCATGTGTTATGGAATCCTTTGTGAGAACCTATTGGGATTTTTATATCACATTATACATATGACTTGAAATATTTTTAGATTACTTCGTCCAGGTTTGAGTAGGGGTAGAGGACCACATAGATCTGTTCTATTTGTTTATTCGAGGACATTGTGAGTTTTGACTAAATTGAGAATTGGGCTATTTTCCCCGTTTTTTATGGTATAATATTATTGTAATTTGGGTTTTTATGAATGTTTGACATTTGGTACACTACTCCCAGTGGAACATGATATATTTATATAATATATTTTTTCTATTACTTCCACAATGATTGTGAAAATATAATTCTCAAACTCTATTATGATTCCTTGTGCTAGTTTCTGATCAATGGGGATCAAAAACCCCCTTCGAGCTTTGTTAGGACTATTGTAGTTATCAAGTTACTAGGGTAATCGGGATTGTTCATGACATGTGTCGTTTTCTACAAAGAATTATTTCTAACTTCCTCTTTTTACACATCCTATATTTATGATGATTATATTCATGGTATAACAGAAAATTAAAAGGGCCTTATTATATAGGGGATAACGTGTACATAAACCATGGGGATGTTTTTATATGAATTTTGAACCATTTTTAGGATATATCTATATATTAATTTTTTTTATTTCATTTATATATTTAATTTTTGGTTATTACAGTTTTGAAGATAAGATGAAATCCAACCTTCCTTATGTTGACATGAATTATACACATAATTATTTACCTATAAATAAATACCACTCCACAATATTAGAGTTTCTTTAGTAATAATCCTTAAAGATGTAGAAATATTATATACTATTTTCTCTTCATGGGAGATTTAATTAGATAAGCTCTTAGGATACAAAATTAGTAATTAATGATTTTTATGGTTAGAATTGGAACTCTTATATTATATATTTTTTTGAGAGACATGGTTTAAACTAAATATAATTCTCAAAAAATCAATATTTTTTTAAATTAATTATCCACTGTGTAACCCTCCTATGTCTATTCATATGTAATATAATAAATATACCATTAAACTATGGATACTATTCTAATAAAATTTTGGTTATTGAGTTTTAATTTATTGAATCATGTTTGGAAGAATAATATTATAAAAAAATTCTAATTTTTATTTTCATTATAGATAAAATCAATCTACTTTTTATACAACTATATCTCTCAGCCATTTATGGATTAATTTCATGAATCTAACAATTAAAAATTATGTGGAATAACCATCTTTATATACACACAAAGATTAATTAAAATATATTTTATTATCAGAGAACATGTAGCACAATATCCTCAAACCACAAAATCATTTCAAAAAGATGTTATTATCACTTTATTATAATAATTTTTTAAAATACAATATTTAAATTAACATCGGCAACACTTGTGTATATATATATATTCAGAATTAATATACTACAATAAAATTGAAATTCATTATTTTATATTGTAGGAACATAAATGATGTAACAAAGATAGAATTTGAGGATACAATATAGAGGATTAAATTAATTATACAAAATAACATAAAATAAAATATTATAATGTAATCAAGGGTGAATTTCTACCATTATTACATTTTACTCTTATTTGAAATGAATTTAGTACTTACAATTTGACACAAATATAATTAAGAACATAATTTCCATTTTAAAAAATATCATTGAGAAAAATATAAGGACACGAGTATTAGGGAAGGGATTTCCATGTGTGTCACACTACATTATTTTACTTACGATCATATTTCTAAAACTTATTTTCAAATATTTCGTACCATTAAAAATTTAGTTTTACTTTTTGAAGCAATATATTTTTAATAATAAATATGGTTTTATTTTATTTTAGTATTTAATTATTTTTTTATCTCTATGGAACTCATCCTAACACATAATTATCTTATTTATTTATTTATATTGAAAAACTAAATTATTATTCTTATTTTTCAATTAAATATAATATGTTTCATATTAACTATTTTTTAGTTCTAATTCTGACGCTTTATGGGATATAAGCTATTGAATCATGTTTGATCTGTCAATATAAAACAATCAAGAAAATAATGATCAATAAAACCCATATACATCATATGTTGATGTACTGTGGTTTAATGTTTGACAAAAGATGATTAGAAAGTAGTCCCCTAATGGGAAACTTATGATAAAATTTAATTGTAAATTTATAGAAAAATAAAATAAATTTTTTTTGGTTAGAAATTGTTTAAATTTGTTTTTACATTATACATTGTTATATTTTTAATCCAATGTTATCAATTTTACCATTTTTACTATATAAAAATATTGTAACCTGAAGGTGAATAATATCACTTATTGTTATAAGTCGATTAAGAGATGGCATGTAACAAATAATGAGATAAAAATTTATTATAATTTTCTAGTTTTTAAATTTTAAATAAATTCATTAATTGAATAAAATAATGTGTTATGTTATTAAAATTATGTAAACATTATTATAGTGTGTGTTCAATCATTAAAAATGGTAATTATAAAGGAAATAATTGGGAACATGAAGGAATAACATTTAATTCCTATTATCCAACTTATATTTTTTTATTAATTTAAATTTGAATCATAGGTAAATAAAAAAATTTACTTTGATAAATTCTGAAAAATATTGCGTGATAGATTTTTAGAGACATTTATTATTGAAGAATCACTTTTTTAAATTATGTTTATATTCATAATAATCAATAATTTTCTATTATAAAAAATTCTTAATTATTTTGTTAAATATAAAAAATTAATTGAATTACAAAAACTTAAAGTTGATACATTTTACACATGATGCACATTCTATAATAGAATTTTCATATCCATTATTTCAAAAAAATGATGATCTAATTAATTATATATATCTATTATTTAAATTTTTATAAAAATAATAAATAGTTCCAATTTTTCTACTTGAAAATTTATAATTATGTTCTAAAATTTATGATTTTTATGTTTTTAATCTATATTTTCTATTGATATTGAGAGAGAAAACTTTTTTCCATGAATAAATGTAATGTTTATGACAATTTTGAACAATTTTTTACTAAAAATACAAAATTTTCTTAGACATAAACAAAATAAAAAAATATTTTCCTTGGATTTTTTTTCATTTGAAATGTTTTATGGTAATAATTTATAATGTTATATTACTAAAATATGAATATTATGAGGTAAAAAATATTCTTTGATTCATTATTGAAATTAAATAATATCACTAGTACTTTTTCTTCTTTCTTTTATTTGGTTTTGAATGGATATATTTCCTATCATTTTGAAATTTACATTAAATGGTTTGAAAATTCATTTTACTATAAGGGATTTTTTTACCCATCGAACTAAAATTTAATGTTTCGATAGCATGATGGTCACCCTTTTTTAATGTTATATCATTTAAAATTTATTGATATTACACACACATTCAGAGTTCTCTTATTATTAATCTTTTGATAATCGATTATTTGATCTACTATTCGGATGATCTATCTATAAGAAATCATGATCATTGTTGATCGTCATAATCTGATTATGTCTTATATATCAATATTAATTAGATCATTGATTTTACTTTTTATTATATCCATCGTTACTAAAAATCGTGTAATGTAGACTTATTGGCTATTTTGTATATAAATTTATTGATATAGACCCTTTATATATAATTTAATGAAATTTTTATGCATGAATTATTTGTTTTTTTTACTAAACATAAGAATCATTAATGATATTATTCATTAACATCAATCATGGGATATAATTATTTTAAAATAATATATTATTATATTTATTGATGCATTTTTTTTTAATATTCCACACTCTCTAATAACACTAGATAATCTTACTATAATATGGAGAATTAATGTGAAGGAACAAGGAGTGAAAATTAGTTATGGTTAATTCTTAGAAAAATTTAGATTTAAAACTTTTCTGGAGATAATTAATAAAATATACGAGCTAATGGAGAGGAATATGATTATTTATTTCAGAAATTAACAAATTAGATTTTTCTATTCCATGATATTAAGTTAATTTATTTTGATAAATGTATTCATATTTTAAAAAAACTACTTAAATTGTTGTTAATTTATTCTTTATTACATTATTTTCTCTAATAAATATATATTCTTTATAGCAGTTGAGGAATAACTTTTGAAATTTTTTTACATGTATTTTATTATAAAAAATCAACTAATAGACCTTTTTGATGACTTACAAAATAAATATTTATATGTTGAGTGCCATTGATGTTATTATTGTATTCTAATATCATATATTATTAAAGGTATACTACTTTTCAAAAACAATATTTTCTAATAAATAATTTAATAAAAGATAATATGACTAAGATAAATTATATGAAAATTAGTGATTAGTTTACAAATTTAAAAATAAATATTTTGTAGGGTAGTAATATTTCTATCAATTAATATCAATTAAACTATCCCTGTGAACATTCATTGATTTTTTAAAACTATTGGTATCTTTATTTTTCTTCTAATAAATCAGATTCTAATCATTTCATTTAACTTCTATATTTTAATTTTTAAGTATATAATACAAAAATATTTATTTATTTTTAATTATTTATAATTTAAATAACTACACAAAGGTATAATCAAACAATATTTAACGTTTACCTGTTAATAATTTACATATTATTATAGTTTTTTTATTTATTAACATAATTTTTCATTTTGGGATGATATAATAATATCTGAAGATCCCATGTCAATTAATACATCGTTGAGTGGGGGATAAATTAATGGTATGGGTATTTACTATTTCACTATAAAAATTATCATATGTGTATTTTTTAATACATGATTTAGTCTTCTTTAATCTCTTCATTACCTAGGTGTAAATATAATGAAAATTAAAAGAACATGGTAATTTTTACTTGTTTCATCAACAATAAGGAAAGCTACCCCTTGTTGTATTCAGTTTTCTACCAAAACACCAATTATGTTCTAATTTCAAATTGTAGTTATATTTATTTGTTTTCATTCACCCACAAGTTAAGGAGATATATCAACCACTTCCCAAGGTAGATATCATTAGCAACAAGAATGTGATATTGAATTGTTTATACGAGATCCCTCGGTATTCAAGAATATTTCTATCTATTCTTTGATGTGAAGAATATATTAAATACTCTAATAGATGTCTCAAGATTAGAAGATAATATTTTTTAAATTATTCTAGGAATTTAACATCTAGAATAATATCAATTGAATAATATTCAACTCAACCTCAATTCTTAAGTGTTAATAACACTTTTTTTATGCAAGAGATCACACAAGAACACATGTGACATATTATATCAAAAATGAAAGTCTCTAGTTGATCTATAGAAGAATCTATTTCCTTAACATGTATGGCTCTGATATTCTAAAACTTTTAAATCTTCTTATCTCTCTCTTTTTTTGGTATAGAAGTCCTAGAGTCTATCATTTTATAAACTTCTCAAATTTGAGTATAGTTTATTTTGAAATTTTATAATTCAATATTTATAAAATTCTGTGAATATTATTTCTATAATGTTTTCTTAAATTACTCATTTATTTTTGAAAATAGCATTTAAATTAGTCAATATCTCTTTAATTTTATTCTATATTAATTGGGATAACGAATTTCAAATATTTCCATTCGAAATTCCTCCAATTTTATAAAATGGAATTACAATTTAATTGTCATTATAATAATTTTTAGAATTAGGTAATAGTAATTAGATATTTATATTTTTATCCATTAATATATTTTTAACATCATCTATTTAATTTTTTGGTGTATCTTACAAAAGTTCTTCTAAAAAAATTATGCTCACTCAAAAACCTTACATTCTTTTAAAAACATACCTATCACGGTTTGCATTAAACAATTGATTATACTTTTTTCCTTTGAAAATTTATCTAACATTTATTAATGTACATGACATAAAAATCCTTATAAGATGTATATGATATAATCTTTAAAAAAAATCATCATGAATCTAGAAAAAAAACATGTGTCATAAAAATGTTTTACTTTCAATTCCCTTCAATGTTTTCTAGCATAAAACTCTAGGGAATTTAATTCATATCAAAAAAGATTATATATACAAATTATAATATTCATCAATTAATAATTTTACATTTTTTAGAGAGAATATTGTATAATAAAAATATATGTTACATATCATCTTCACCAACCGAATTATATGTACTCTCTAATAAAAATCGTACAAATAAACAATAACATTTTTATTCTAATCTTTTATAGGGTTTAAGTAACCTATAATTTCAAAATTCAAAAATTGAAATCCAACAACCAAAAATCATCTTAACCATGCTCATAAACTTTTAAAATAATCAAATATAACATTCAAATTCTACATATAAATGGTTGATAACACATACAATATTATTCAATAATTCAATTGGGTTCTTCATTCTCCCCCTTTGTATTTATTTTCATCTACAAAATCTCATATAGGAATAAAATACCACATCCTCTCTAATATATAAATATATTAAAAAAAACTAAATATATAATGTACCATTTTTGATAGAATTTCGTCCATATTTTAGAAAATTAACTATGTGAGTTGTATTCTATCCACCTCAATCCAATCACTCTTTTAGTATTTTCTGAAAACAATATCAATAATTAAAACTCTTAATTCACACAGAAATATTTAAATAGTTTTGTACATATTATAACATTTATAAAACATAATTCACATAGTATTGGTGGTCTTCCATAAATCCTAAAGTTAAATTGAAGGGATAAACATCAATTTTCAGCCTTTAATTCAAAAATATATCCTTAAAATATTAATTTGGAGAATATAACAAGATTTTTTTCTTTGGTATGAAAAAATTCGAAATTTATATCCCCATTTACTTTCATTAAATTAATAAAATAAAACATGATATCAATTTTCTCCAAATGATCATGATGGATAATATTTTTATAGAGATAAATTTCACATACTTATCACATTAAATTATGAGTGGTTTCTCAATCATCAAACACAAATATTCTTAAAGTTATTTCACTCATATTATCTTGGTACTACCACTAGTATCATGCACAAATTCACCTCATATGATTCTCTATATAAAATAATTATTCTTTTAATAGTTCTAAATGACACATATTACTCTCTAAATAAATATTTCAAATAAATTATACATAATTTAATCACAATTTTTTATCCAAACAGTATCAGAAAATCCAGATAGCTTCAGGCTCTCACAACTATTATAAATCACCCATAATTTCATAATTACTTTGATATTACAAATAAACCTCTTATAATCCATTGCATGTGATTATTTGTTTTCAACATTGGTACGATTCACTAAATCTCGATGAATAGAAATATCATGTCATGATATAGTGGTATTGAGTATACTATTAATAAATATTGTAATTTCTCTTTGATTTACACTTTCTCCTTCTTCAACCTTAATGATTTTTATCATTACTTATATATGTGTGGAAATTTTTTTAATTCTTATACTCAAAAAATCCTTGATAATTATAATAAAAATTTTGATGGGTGAATTAGAAGTAATTATTTGATTTATATAAATTTATATCATATAAAATAACCCAGCTATCTTAGAAGAGAAATATCAAACTGAATCTACATTTTTCATGAAAATAATTTTTAATCACTCTATTTGTCACCTAGAAAAACAAAACCATAAACATATTCAATTAAAATGAGAATAACTTACTACATTTCCTTTATATATATGATTTTATCAACATTTACTTTAGTGAATATCATTTCATTCATGCATCCATCAATCATAGAGTACTATGATCTAAGAGATAATTTTATCCAAAAGGATTATTGTTTATTATGAAATGATTATTCTATATATTTATAGAGAAAATAATTTAGGGTATTAATTGGAATCATTTTTTTCTAAATCTCTATTAAATATGTAATGTTTCATATTCATATAATATATTTTGTACTTAATTTTTTATTCCATAGATATGAGTATACTTATATATTCAACCCTTGAAAGATAACTAAATTTCACTTCAAAATCAAGTACTTCTAGCTATTAATTGTCCTTCTTATAAAGTTATACCCTTTCTCCTTGTATATAATTCATTATCATTTGGTAAATTATTGATTACCTAATTTATCTACATTAAATGTTTATTTTTTGGTTTGGTGATACGATACCAAATGGTATTCCTCTCAATCTGGTTGAGATCCAAATTCGTTACGTCAACCCATTACTTTTCCCCAACAATATAAAAACTAAAAGTGACTATATTTGATAGTTTTGTGTTGTTCTAATAATAATATTTTACTTTTTTACCACTTAACATTGTCACTTTAGCTCTAAATTATATTTTATATCTTCAAAACCTTCTTGAGATTCTAATCTTTTAGTTACCCATTTGAAATTTCTTTTTTGATTCGCATGTTTGATCAAAATTAATATCATCTAAATGTGATTCATTTCCATATTACTCCTCACAAGTTTTATAAAGAACTTACTCACTGGTTTCATTGCAGTCTTTAAAATATGATTTATTTATAACAATAATTATTAGTTCATTTTTCAAAGACTATCACACCATAAAATTCAACCACAATATTAAGCCTATTATTGTAGAATATATATCCTTTTTTCTTAAATAAAACTATCATAAAAATATACATTCTTGAGCTTTATCCACGATTTTTCTAATATTTTCTTCCAAAATTTTATTAAATCTATTCTAAAAAATAATTCTAATTATCTATAAATTCGATTCATATGATTCTAAATATTATATCAATTCATGCATAAATTGGATTTTAGTAAACACATATTGTGAATATTCATAATTTTGTATACAATATCACTTCTAAAAAATGACATATTTGACATATCTAGTATTTTTCCCCATATAAAAAAATATTATTCATTCTTATGGAATCCCAATTCTACTTAGAAGTGTATGAGGGATAGTATTTATTAATTATCACATTATTAGATATGTTGTAATCAATATAATTTCTAGTTAACTACTATTCGCTATGATTTTTAAATTTCATTATATAAAACACAAGGTCTTTCTTAGATTCTCTGGCCCCTTTTAAGCATCTCTTATGAAAATATTAATCTCCTCCACTACATGTGAGTTATGATTCATAATCTTAAAATAATTTATTCCTATATATCCAACAAGTAATTTTCTCTAATATAAATCAATATTAATGGGTTTAAGCCTCATTGTTCAATATAAATTATAGTGGATTAATTAATATGTCCTAGAATATTGAATTTCCACTTTCTATTCATTTAATTTTATATATTCCTATTTTCATAATATGTACAAAAAAATTTCTCCGCATTATTGGTGTATATCTATAACACCATTTTATTTTAATATTTTTTCAATCATTTATATCCATGATTGTTATCACATTTATGCTAGATATTGTCCACTTATTTTTCACTGAGGTAGCTAGATCTGTTTGGATCATCATTTTGAAATAAATTCAATCAATTTATTTCACCTTTGGTAATAGTTATTCCATATATATTTCTATTTATTTTTAAAATATTAATTTCTTAAATAAATTCATTTACTTCATCATATGTGTGACTTACAATTTGAATGTTTTGTTTGACCCCATCAAGAAATAGTACATCTTCCTATTTAAAATTTTGAGGTTCAATTTCAATTAGACAATTCTTTTGATCATTAAAGACATTTCCTTTGTAAGAGTTAAAAAACCACAATTATTTTCATTAATATTATTTATTATTTTGACACCTCTTGTCATATGTGATGAGTAGCCACTATCAAGAATCTTGGTATTTATCATATTTCTAGCTTTAAGAGTCACTATAATAATTAGTGACTTATGTGTCTTTCTACCAGATTGTTCCTTATTGACATTATTGGACAATTTTAATGGTTAAGGAAACAGATTAATAAATTCAATATCAAATTGATATTTTTTTCACACCTTTCAGCGTTATCTTATAAACAAAAAATATATATTTTATGGATTATATAAAAAATTTGTATTCATCACTTCTTCTCATATCTTTTGTTTCCATTATATGGATTGATCCCAATTTATTTTAACCCTGTCTATTTTGATTTAAGAGAAATATTATTGAAGTAAACAAATTATTTATACCCATAACCACTACATGTCTACTAGTTTCCTACAAGACTAGTCCAACCACGAAGCTACTAAAATTATATTTGAATTATAGCTTACTATTTGGATACATTTCTAGCCTCATTATTAATATTTAATAGGGAACTATTACATTTTAGGGATGAAAAATCATTCATTTATATAGATTTATTCTTTTTAGAGTCATTATCAACCCAATATTTCTGAAATTTTCAATCGATATGGACATTCTTAGATAAAGGAGATTTATAATTATTACTTATAGTGGGTGAAGTTATTACCTAAGTCTCTAAAAATAATTTCTGAGTATAATGTGATAAATAAAACTATGTTTTTAATTACTTTACCATAAAAATAACCCATTCGGGATTAGTTCAAGGTAAACATAATAATGTTAACTATGTATTATTAAATTATTTCAACCATTACAGAAACATTATTGTAAGACTCTCTCAAAATTCTCTCATTCTAAATGCTACTGAATCATAGAATAATAATTTATACAAAAAAACAATTTTAATTATTTTTTAAATCAAAATTTTCATTATTAAATTTCAATAACTATTTCTTTATAGATTTTATCCCACTTTTATGTGTATTTTACTATCCGAACACACTTCAATATATGAATTTGTAATGTTTTTTCAATAGGATTCTCTACTTATCCATTACATCATTAAATTCCCCCATATAGTATATCCTGATACATAAAGTTATTAATTTTTTAAAAAATATATTCATTAGAATGGATACAGGTTCAAGATTAGTTATCCTTTCATTGGTGGAAAATATTCATTCCTACTTTTAAAATTTTATTTATTCTCCCTATATTTATTTTATTCCTTTCAACAACTACCCCATATCATCCTACAAGGCCTCTCTTAACCCTCTATAACTTTATACTCCACATCCTTATTTATTAGAAAAATATCTAAAAAATATTTAATTCTTCCACATTTTAAGATCTTAATAGGAATATTTTTGTACATTCTCTTTCCACCATTTATGTTTATATGATAATGGATAAAATCTTCTCATATTTGTTATGATTTCTTCTCATATTATTTTGATTCACTGGAGGAATGAACTTCCTCCTGTATGATCTTGATTTTTTTCATGGATTTTAATGGCTCTTATTTCATATACTTTTTATGGAATATTTTAGTTTTCCATATCCCATAATTTAGAAGAGTTTTATAATAATCATCATAGGATATGTTTTCCTTTTTAAATTTTAGATAAATTTGGATCAATCCTTTCAAAAATATTTTCCATTAATTTGTTTAATATGTTTGAGTCTTCCAAAGTATCTCTATAACCCCAAAAGTAACTCAATATATCATTTTCAAAAATAAAATATTCATAATTTTCTATTATTCATCCATTACAATTTCCTAAAATTTATCTCTATATATTTTTAGTTTGGATTATTTAATGCTAACAATTCCCCAATTTATTTATTCAATAATTTCCCAATTTTACTTTCCTATTTTTAAACACATTAAATTCATTTAAACATTATCAGATAATTAATACATAATTAAATTTCTAAATTTTCCATCTACATCAAAATTTCTCTTTTCTATAAATATTATCGATTTATCTCTCCCATGTGGTGAAAAACAAAATTCCACAACATTATTAAATTAAAATTCTTGTAATATAATATTGTGAAGCATTTATTTTTTCTAGAAATGATTATTCTTGAAATATTTTGTTAGAATTCCTCTTTTTTTGACCTAATTTATATTCAACATGGATAACTATTTATTAGATTAGGATCTCAGTTTAAACATGGTTATATTTGAGGCCACAAAATGATGTAATTTCAATTTATATAAAATTTATAGGGGGAAGGGTGAATCCATGTTATAGAATTTCAAAATTTAATTTTTAAAATTATCCTCCCTGACTTTTATAGTCATTATCCACTTTTCTAAATATCTTCCTCAACCATGTGAAAGTTTTATGAAAATGAAAGTCACAAATATATTTTTACAACATTTGGATCTAATTAATAGAACTATTCTATGTTGTGGCTGGTTTGCAACTAAGAAAATTATTATATCACTATTTAAATTATAAATTTTTTATAAATTACTTTCAATAAATCCAAATTGATTGGCTAGAATCATCATCATTCTAGGGTAGATATCATTCACCTCCCAAATGATATAGGTCATTTTTATAATAAATCCACATGTTCCCAAGAATTTTTTTTCTACTCTTGGATGTGAAAAAAATCATCAACTGTATACCAAATGTATCAAAATGAAAATAACATGATATTCTTCCTCATGAGAGATCTTCAACTACTATAAAAATATCAATAAATCAACCAACATGTCAAAAAACCATCTCATGAATTCAAAAAACTCAAGGTGTGTACGAGTGAATTCTTATAGATAGAGGTATTTATACTTATAAATAATAATCCTCCAAATATTAAAAAACCAAAATTCTTTCCTTGACATAGATTCTCAAGAAATTACAACAATTTTCCTTCTCCTTATCTTTCTATTTAAAAAATATTTTTATAGTCTTTTGTAACATTAGCTTCTAAAAATTTAATTATACTTTCTTTTTTTTCTTTTTTTTATTCATCTAATTATATGAATAGTATTTCAATATTTTTTTAGTAATTCCTCCTTGATTTTTATAAATACCATTAATAGTAGTAAAAAAACATGAATGTTTCTTTAGCTATATCGCAATGATGAATATTAAATATTTCCATTTCAAATTCCCAATAATATCATGTGATCATTTTATCCTTAAATATCCATTACAACTACTTATTAAACGAGGATATTATCACAATATTAGGATATTTATATAAAATAAAATCATAAAAACATCACCCATTAATTTATATAGGTATCTTAGAGAACCAGATTATTTTTTAAAATATGTTAACTCAAAAAAAATTATGTGTTGTAAAAAACATACCAATCACATTGTGTCAAAAAATTTTATATGTATTCCGCAAAAAAAATTCAATAATTGGTCCATGCATAAAATTTTTAAATCCTTTCTAATCAGTTATTATTTTTTATTTACTTTGTTTCCACTAATGTATCAAAAAATAAAAAAAATAAAACATATGTTATATAATCTATTAAAGTCAAAATTTTCCATCTTCAACTTAAAATATAAATATTATGTATTAATAGGGAGTGTATATATGCATTATGAGCTTATTGAATATATAATATATTATAAATATATTTGTTATATTATCTAACTTTTCCAAAGTTTCATCACTCTCTAACAAATATATTATTCATGAAAAATTATCACATGTATGTCAATCATAGGTATATTTTTAATAGAATATAATTATTGATTTCAAAAATTAAACATGAATATCCTCAAACCATCTTAGAAAAGATCAGGCCATCTTAAAAACATACTATGTAATTTCCAATATTTCTTAATCACGATTAACAAAACAATATAGCATCTTTCACAAAACACATTATGTTCTTCAATATCAAATCCCTCCACCATGTAATATATCTCTATAAATTTTATTCTATTTAATAAGAAATATAATATATATATAATTTTAAATGTATAAATTTGATTTTCAAAATAATGATGATGAATTCAGTGGAAACGATGGTCCATAAAGAAGGTGTAATGAATGAGATAGACAATTTTAGAGAAGATTAAATTGAATATATTATCACATAAAGGGTGTATATTTTACGATGATTGTATAATGTTGATTATAATTAGAATATAAAAACGCACAATGAAGTTGAAAATCAGGAATATAAATGATGTGTTGTAGAAGTAGATGAATATGAGGACATTATTAATTTAACAAAAAAATTACCAATTAATTATTTCTTTTTTATAGGATACCAAATAATAGATATAATATGAATTAGTGGGAGAGAATTAAATTATTTTATGGAATAATTTTTAAATCAAATATATTATTGGTGTTGTGGGATAGCCATATAAAACTTGAATGATATTAAAGGAGAAGAATCTTATAAGTGATGCACAAAAGAATTTGTTATGTTCTCTTCCCTGAAATTCTAGTTCTATTAGAAAGTAAAAGTTATTTATTTCTATTTTTTATTATATTATTAGTGGAATAATTTTTTTAAAGAATAATTTTTAAAATAAGACAATGGTATTTATGTTATCAATAATTTCATTTTCAAATTATCAAACATATTTAATTTTTTCTATATAAATCTTTTTGGATTAGAGTTGTGGCTAGAGAATATAATTTCTTATTTGGCATGTATTTAGTGTACAACATTAGTGTCTTGGAATAAATTTTATTAAAAATTGGATTTATATAGCCATATTTGGAAATAGTTATAGAAAAGAATTTACTATAAAATTAATTCATCATTAATTTGTATCAATCTATGATTAAAATAAAATATTTGTTTTTATTTCAACATTTCAATTTTTATCCTAAATTTTGTCATCTAATTTAGAATTAGGTATATATTCTATCATGTAATATACATAAAAAAGAAAATTTAATCACTCTATTATTAGCGATCAGATGGGTTGATATGAAAAAACCCCCAGAATATATGTATCACTAATTTATCTAAAGCCGATAATCTACATATATATTGTGATGATATGTTCTGATTAGTTTGAGTATGATAACTAGTTTAGAGTTAAAATTGATATCTCTTTGGATAGAGGATATTATATTTTTATCAATATTAGACTACTTAATATGTACCAAATATATTTTCATATGTGTTATTCATGTAACATAAATAGATTTTGAATATGGGTCATTTTACATGATTCTATAAAAATGTTACCTATTATTATGGTTTATTTCCTTTAAACATGTCTAGATGTCATTTTATAATTGTTGTTTTCAAATGGTTATTGTGTATATTACTAGTCATACAAAAGGATCTGATTGACTATTATCATTTAATTCTATCCATATGATAGGTTTATACCCCCATGGACCTAAATTGAGTTATAAATAAGTGCATTTACATTATACAATAATTATATATATTTTAAATATATATATATATATATTACAATGAATTAAATTCAGAATAAAAATGATATGATTTATTGGGTTGATAATGTCCATGTATTGTTCTTTATCAAGAAGTCACGGTCAAATAACCTTTCTAATGAATATGTGGTGGAGTGGCTCTTTCTAAACCCCTTTATTGTTTCTATAGATGTGATGTATTTCTAGACAACTCCCTCAAGTTATTATTAAGTATATTCTTAATTGTCTATATCTTCAATGTAGTTCCTTGGGAAACAAATAACTTAATTTCATTTGAGATTATTGGGGCCAATACAATTTTCCTATGTATTAAAATGTATAAATTTATCACAAATAAAAATGGTTACTGTGTTTATAACATTAAAAATATTTAACTTATGATTTTTAATTAATTATTGTTATATTACAATATAAACAATGAGTTATATTAATATTAATATATAACCATGAAAAAATAATAAATACAAAATGGGAAATGTTCTTCATCTTCTTGTAATGGAATTATAAGGCCCTATATTTGAGATAATATATTATATATAATTTAAAAGAACATTTAAGAATACCATTTTCTAGTTTAAACTCAATTGGAGGTTCTTAAATCCCCTTCCAATTTGGTTCAACATGTTAGATATTTTTAGAGGTTATTAAATAAGTAAAAATGGTCTTAGAGGCTCATTATTATACCTTCTGATGTTTTATTCAAGATTATCATTTTTATAGGTCATTAAATCCTTTAGATGATACACATGGACTATAAATAACAAGGAATATATGTATTGAAAATCATTTTTTTGTGGTAAAGATAAGGTTCTTTTGGATATTGGTTTTCATACTCTCCTCATTTAAGATATTCTCTAGTGCTATACCATCATCACTTCCAATCCATTTCCACTATAGTGACTAAAATCACATGTATTAGAAGAGGATACCACCCAAGAATTTGTGATTATATATTTTTAGGTATATTAAATGATTATTGAAATCAAATATTAACGTTTGATCAAATATTTCAAACCTTTAATAAATAAATTAAAATACTTATTTACGTGTTTAATCTCTATATTGTAATTTTCTTTTTATAATATTGTATGAGTTTTCATTTTGTTTCCAAAATTTTCTAAGTGTATATTTCTTTTACACCCCAATATTCATATGGGAAAGTTATTCCATGTATTTATAAAAATATTATTTAATTTTAATAAAATATTTACATATTATATTTATGGAATAGTTTGTAGAAAAATCCAACATGTTAGAATATTTAAACAAAGGATTTTTTTGGGTTCGGTTTGTTATGAACCTTTATAAAATATTAGTAATCATTTTAAACTATACATAAGAAAGTATGATCAAAATTAACCAAATATTATAAATAATGTTTTTTTAGTTCATAGATTTTATTATCAATATAAAAAATATTGTCTTAAAAATTTTATCAAATGAATATTATATTAATTATATCTGTATTTTTTCTTGGTGTTGGAGGTGTGTTTTGGGTGTTGTGGGACCCTGATGTTAATATACTAAAATCATTATTAATATTAAATTAAACTCGTATATATTTTTATAATTAATGTCTTCTAATTGTTTGGAACCTTAAATAGACATTTTGAAATCACTCATTTTTTTAGAATGCTGAATTTTCTCAATGTGTGTCATAAGGTTGGTCGATGTTAGAAGTTCCATTAAATTAAGTCATTTATGCGTGTGTTAAATAGATTAAATAATTAATTTATTATATTTACTAAATTCTAAAAACATATTTCACTCTTATATTAACAATTTTTTATAAAAAATACCCTTGGTAAGACATATTGGTCTTAGATATTAGAGAGAATTAATGGAATTCCACCATTAGAATTGATGAAGTTCAGATCATTGATTGATGAAGAATGATAAAATATATTCATGGAATGAACAAAAATTGAAGTATAATAATCAAAGAAGTTGATAGTTAATGTTTTATTTACCAATTACTAATATATTTTCATTGTACGTCTTGTTGTTTTATGGACTTCTTAGCTTGTGTTATTTCTATTTGAGTATGTATCCAATATCTTTTTATTATTTAAATTTGTTTTATTGCATGATCCTAGAATTAAATTAACCTTACTCAACTTAATTAAATATGTTTTTCACCCATATCTTTTACCTCATTTGGTTTCTGCAATTCTGATCATTGGATGAGATCCTAATTTCCTAAGGTAGGCTTAAATTCCAATTATTCCTCTCTCATCTATATTCTTCACATTCTTCATCGAGAATACATTGAGTGTCATGGATGTTTTTCCAAGTATGGGGAATCTATTTTAGTGGTGAGATGCATGAAATATCAATATTGTATGACCAAAATCCGGATTTATATCTATGAAATTCAATGAATCAATGATTTAAGGTGTTTCCCCATGATTTTGGTGGCTTTTGTGACTCAAAAGTGAGGCTTTTGGTGGATTGAATGGAGTCAGTGAGATGAAAGGTAAAAACAAAATCTTCCATGAAATATTTATTAACAAGATGTGTAGTTCTAAAAAACAATCACTTTGTATTGAGTATCACATATTGTCTAAGGTTTTGTTCTATTTTTGTTATCACTCATTGTGTGTATGGTCCCACATGCCTTGTGTCACTAACCTGGTAGTCGAGCCATGTACATGGAGTAAATATCAAAAATACTAGGGGATTAGAAACATTTTATATCAGTACAGAAATTTTTTGTGGAAGAAAATTATTAATTGATTAAAATATAGTGTTGAACACACCCATTTTATTTAGTGATTTCACTAGTTGTGTTGCTTAAGGAACACATGATATAATTTTTTCATAAATGTGTACCTTGTGTATCTACTTCTCCAAGACTATGATTGGGGAATGTGAGTATTCCACTATGAGTATAATTTTTTATGACGCATGATGGTTGCTTACTTTTGGCATCAGAGATATGACACAATGTGATATGATGTGGATGCCTCATCTAATGATTCTTAGTTGATGAAATCAATTGGATATGATCATCGGAGAGGCGTCAGGGTCAATACTACATGAATCACTAGGGAATGTGTTCCTCATATCATATATATATATATATATAGTACCGCCCGCACTATAGATAGTGTTGGTAATTACTAATGGGGTGGTACTCCCAATTCAAAAATCATTAGAGTGGAGTGGTCCCTCTACAATTGTTAGTTCACCCCTGGTTGTGGATCATGGTACTGAGGAGAGTACCCACCATTCAGATTATTTTGATTCTGTTTGTGGTCCTTCACATTATATATGGGACCTTTAGAGGTATAGGAAATATTTTTATTCTTCACTATATGTGGATATTGTTATACCTTTTTCTTTCTAACTAGGGTTTCAGTTTCAGAAAATCTGATGTTGGATTTATTTTCCCTCATTTCATTATTAGATAAATTTAGTGTTTTATTAAATTATTTATCTCTTGTTTTTTATGGAATAATACTGAGTATGTTTATAATTACCTATTCATGGGCTTTCCCAACATGATTTATTTTCTATCCAGACTATAGGTATATTGGAAGTTATATTAATGGGCCTAATATCTGGGTAGAATATCAATACATGAATGTGTTTAGTAAGTTCATTGGCTAGTCTCTAAAATTGTGATCTGACCACTCGTCCATTTTATTGTTTATATTTTTGAGGTTTATATAACATTTATCCTTTATTGGGTGTGTATTTTTTAATTTTTTTGTACTACATTACTATAATTCGATATATTTTTCTTGAGAATATAGAAATAATTATTTAATTTCTATAGGATTCAGTTTTCTTATATATCTCTATTGTTTTATGGGGATGGGTGTGTGTGTGAATGTAAAATTGAATAATTTCACCCATGTTGTTGATATTTCTATTCAATTATTGTCTCCTTCTCCTGGCCTATTGGTAGTGGGATTGGAGTGACAATCATGGATTACTACTAACCTGGGTGGGGCCTCGATGAGTCTTTTCATGATAGAGTGGTATAAAATGTAGTTTTTACTAGGATCAATGTTTTTATTTCTTAAATTTCCTATGTATTGTTTTGGTGACATAATTTAATGATGTTAATGTTTTCGGATTTTGGCGCTTAGTCCATTGAACCTGGAGATGCGGTGGAAGCCAATGTATCGAAACCCCAAGACTCTAACTACCTACTTATTAACTCAGATTATTGTGGAACGAATTTTTTTTAAAACTACTAGTACATGTATCATATGATATTGGATATTTTTTTACTTTAATGTCCTTTTTGAGTCATCTCACAAGATATAATCGTATAAACATATTATGTTTTATTAATTTTTATGATGACTCAAGGATGATTTCCAACTGGGATTCTAAGACATGGTCATGAAGAAGACCAGTTGATTGAAAAGGCCTAAATGTACGAACATGTTCAGGAGGAGTTACCTCTAAGAATTCATGGAATAGTTCTTCCACCTAATAGGAATCACATCAATCAGCATCTAGTGGTTTAAGTGTATGATCTTCTTCAGGTCAGTAATCTGATAGCTCTTCTAGGTAAGGATGATGACTCAAATTGGATTCATACATTTTTAATTTTCATGAAATATATACCAGTTTTGTTTTATTGATATATTGACCCCCAGGTAATTGATGATTTTCTTTACTCCATGGTTTAGATTTTCATTCCTTCTTGGACCCGAATCGATCAAATGGTTGTTCTCACAACCAGTATTCTTCTTGTATAAACTTGGTGTTTAGTGTGTATTTTCATCCATATTGATAATGAGGTTAAAATATCATAGATATAATTAAAAATATCTTCAAATAAGAATAATTTCTAGTTACCCTACATGTAACAATGTACAATCTAGTGGTGATTTCTTCGGTTTTCACTTTGGGGTAGGACCCATCCGGTTTAGATTATGGTCTAAATGGAAATCCTTCTACAAGGGAAAATAAGACATTAGTTGATCCATGTGTAGGTTTTTTTGTTATATTTAATTGATTTTACAAGAAAAAAGGTAACTTCCCCCATAGAGACACTTTCTATTATAATGCATTTAAATGTTCTACATGTGATTCAACACCACACAAAGATTATAGTATTAATTTTTAGTTGATGGTTTCTAGTGATTTCAGTGTTTGGGTCCATTTTGGATGTGTTATAGAGCCATAGTAAACTATAGTTATAAATAATAGGATGAAAATTGCATATAAAGCCATTGGAAATGGAGTATTGTGACCTAGAGGTTCCATATTTGATCTGAGGTGAAACATGTGTCTTCACTACATTAATTTTACTTTAGGAAGACATGGAGACATTCGACTCCTTATTTACATCATCTATTATTTTCAAACAAGTCATTATATTTAATAAATTATTAGAACCCTTGTGGCACCCCAATATTTTATGTTAAAAAATAAAATAATTTTAACTTCTTTGATTGCGTGTTCTATATGGAACAACTAGCTCATACTAAGGAAATTATTCTATTTATAACAATATTTAACACTCATATTGAGTTCAGTCTATTAAACATAGAGGTATTAATAGGAATAACCAAATAGAAAATTTTAATTATTATGGTTTAATAGGGGAAAAAATATTAAATAGAGTACTTATTTTTAGTAAAATCCTTATATGTTTCGAAAATAAAATTTTCTCAAATAATGTTGTTAGTTATTTAAAAAAAATAATAAAATTAATTTTTGAAGAATTTATAATATTAATTTAAAAAATGTACTTTATTTTACAAATCAAAATTTCAAAATTATCTTAGTTTATTTATTTTTATTTTCTCAGAAAGATTAATGTTTCGATGAAAAGTGAAAAATACTAGTTTTCTTTGAGAAAACTTATTAATTTTTAGATTCTATTGAGATAAATTTTGTTTTAATATTGTCTTTAATGTAAAGTTTTTTAATAATATTATAATTAAACTAATATATTTCCTTATAATCAATTTAAAATGGAATTTTATTACAATCCCAATTTAATCTTTTGAAAATTTTCTCTTTGGAAAACCAATTATTCATCGTGTTTGTGGGAATAATTTTAAATTAAATTTTGCCTCTTTTTTTAATATTATTTCAATAAAATGGATTCCATATTTTAAATCATCATCATATTATTTTCTAATAATATAAACTTAATTTTCTATCATATGGAATAGTGAAAATAGTAAAAATTAATTATCATGGTCAAAATTTAAAATGGTTTTACTAATGGTTAAATTTGAAAATAACGGTCAGAAAGAGCAAGAGAATTTTTCAAAGACCCATTGGATGGATATATATCAACCGTATAACCTCTAAGGTTCTATAATTACCCATTTGGATCTTTTTTTCATGTGAAAATCATGGGTACACATTATTAACTGAAAATTTCTTTTTTTTCTTTCAAAAACAATTTTTAAAGGAAAAGTGAGTAACCATTGAACAATAATACAACCACCAAACACCAAAATACAAACAAGCCCAGAACAAACCACCATGTATGCCCCACCTAATAAAATATTTCATGACCCCAACCCTTCACCAAAACACAACCCTTTGGCAAGCAGCCCCATATAGAAGTGCACAGGAAAAGAACTGATGGTGAGGACATACCCTCTCAAGAATCCAGATCCAAAAGGATAGTAGTGGTGAAGGCTTCGTTCTTTAATCCCCTTCCAATTAAAATCCATGTAGTATACTGGAAAGAAAATTACAGAACCAAACAAGTAGTACGAAGATCCAAACCCAGCAAAGTATACCCAAACAATCCTTTCAAAACAAACTTCCTACCACCAACGTAAACATAGTAATTAAAAGTTATCTGGACCTCACCTGATTCTGTATCCTGGAATAATTTCCATGATAAGGACGAAACCTATTGATCAGGTACCTCCATCAACATCCTCTCAAACCCAGACGATAGCTGGTCCCAGAACTGAATGTACTCCTCAACGATGAGCTTCCCTTTGTTGAAACCTCTAAACTAGATTAGTTCATCTTTTTCAATCCATGCATATTGCTCCTTGTTGAGTGACAGCTCTAGAGATCTTCCCATAATATTATCTGCTACTTCATTATATGAATTCATTAATAGGACCTATTAGATCCCTTCTTATTTAGAGGATATAAGTAGAACCACGGGGCCACCCAACTTTCTTACCTTCTTGTGGATTTGGGTCCCTAAAACCATCCTCTTAGTAGTTTCCTTCTTTTCTAATCGAGTATCCAAAGCTGGAGGGAGAGAGGAATAATCCTTCCTCCGCCTCCTTTTCTTGGAGCCCCTATTTCTCTTCGGGTTGGGCTCATCATCAGCCGAGTGCCCGTGATCGATCCCTTTGGCTATCTCCACGCCAGACCCTTCTCCCTCTCCTGGAGCAGTAGGCACCAAACTCATATCAGCCCTTGAGAGGCTGTAACACCTATTACACAAAAGGAAATAGTTCTTAATTTGTGTCGGACCACCTTCATTCAAACTAATTGGAGCCGGTTCCACCATTCCCATCCACTTCCTCCCCTTATCCTCATCCTTGCTGCCCGACCTTGGCTCCTAATCCGCCAAAACTATTGTAGACTTCTTCTCTTCATCTAGCTTCTGATCTATATTCCAGCTATCCATATGATCAGCCTCCAGAATCACTAAATTTCCTTCCTTATACAATCCAAACAGTTCTTTCCTCATCTTAAAGTACACCTCCGACACCAACGGGTTGATTTGGGTTGAGCCCTTCCCCATCCGATCATCACTAGATGTCTCCTTAGACACTGCACTACAAACCTCTGGACCACCTCCCTTTTGTTCTTCCTCCTCCATTCATGACCATTACGGCCCCTGATCTCTCCCAACAACACCTTTGAACGATTGGTCTAAACCATCCTTCTACCATCCATCTGTGATCTTACCATTGCCTTCATCCTCCATCCTTTCCTTGGACTGAAAACCTCATCGAAATACTTCCAGTGAATGTCCTAGTCTGTTGCACATAGAACAGAAGTCTATGCCCATCCAATACCCTTTACCCTTGCTGACCCTCGATTGAAGACATCTATAAGATGACCCACGATCAATCAGGAAGATCAGAAATTGATCTAGTTTTCATACACCACCCACTGTTTACATCGGTACTCATTACCAATTGAAATCTATATTAAATCAAACAGAGGTATGGATGGATCCACTTCCACACATCCCCGTGGATTATCCGGATAGAAAATAGCCTATATAAGACTATTAAATCATAAATATATACCAACTAAGTTTTTAATCATCTTTATAACTGACGGATTATGAAATATTAAAGGTATCTTTGGAAAACATTCCCAAACCTCTGTGGAAGGGGGATCGCGGTTCATGTGGAAATCAAATGACCAACTAAATAGGAAAAATTTAAAACCATCACAGCTCCAGGGGGAACTCGACTAGGATCAAATGAGAACCTCATCCCATGCGAAATGAATCATAATATGGTGATTATCGAACAACCCCATGGTCACCCTCTCTTGAAGATCCCATGAGAGAAAAATAAACCAGTCGAAGGTGTAAATTGAGGGCCTGCTTTGCCTAAACCGAGCCTTGAGGGTGAGATTTGGAAGAGTGGTGGCTTCTGAAAACTCTGAAGAAGAAATATGTAGATTCAGATGGCTATCAATGAGATCTTCTACTTTATGGATAAGCGAAACCTTCAGATATGGGGGCAGAAAGTTGGGATTAGAGAAAGGCTGGAAAGCAGTCTCCAAATCCATGCCCGATGTCTGGGGGCGCTCCCCCGTCGGGGGAGGAGGGACAGTCTCGGGAGCCGCCATCATCACTGGTAGATGATGACCATCAGGGGAGGGACCCCCACAATCCTCTATTACTCTATTCTCCAAGGGTACACATTATTATTTTTAAATATTCCTTGTGTGTCCTCTCCCCCCACTTATAAAAGACCACCACCGCTCTACTCCTCTCTATACATCTGATGCCCAATATGTCAATCAATCAATACCAAATGATATTTATATACTCTGTATTATCATCCTATATGTCTTATTATTATTATTAATCCCACATAATAAGGCTTTAGGCATAAACCTAAGGACTCTATTTGAACAAGAAGTATGATTCTTAAACATTGGTTTTTATTTTACTTTTTCATATACCTTTTCAAGTAACATTAAAATGTGATAATACAATAACATAAGAATATTAAATATAAAAATATTTTTTTTATGTAAATGGGACTTCCTAAATATTTTTCCCTTTCCCTAAAACGGGAAATTAAACAATCGTTTGTGTGTATGGTGGACTATCACCTCACGAATAGATGTTATTAATTTTCTATCACCACTACTCACACCTATAAATAATGATTTAATTTGTTTTTTATATTTTATTTTTATGATATTTTTATGATTCTATAATCATAGTAACACATATTCCTTATAAATTTCTATTATTTGGGTATATGATAATTTCTCTTGTGTGTACCACAGACTACCGCCCCACGAAGAAATGTGTTTCGTTTTTCACTAATAATAAACATAAATGGTAATAAGGATACATTTAATAATAATATATAATATATAAAAATTACAATTACTGAATAAATGTAATATATTATTTATATTATTTTTCTCAATCCATCGAGAAAATGGAATTAGAGTTCAAGTGTATGTACGTCATACCATCTCAATGAATGATGTAACTTATTTTATTTTTCTAAATTTAATGTATTAATATAAAAAATTATATAATTGATATATATTATATTTAAATTATGGTTAAAATAATATATATTTGGGAATCATGATCAAAGTAAAAGAACCTTAATACTGAACAAAAACATACAGAAAAGAAGAAGCAGTTATTACCCAAAATGTAATTTTAACAAATAATTAATTATAAAAAATATTAAAAATTCATAAGTAAAGAACATATGGTATGATACATATGATTATAATTTTGTAATAGATTTATAATAGACATATATTTATTATTCAGGATATTTAAATTCTTATAAAGGAATTTGAGTCTTATGGTAAGATATTTTTTTCTCAATTTTTCTTCTTTGGGAAATATGTTATGTTATGCACCTATATTACATTAAGAGGAGTATATACAGCTCAATTGAAATTTTTTACCATGAATGTTCTTATTGATATCATATTTTATGTTTATTTAAATTTTATTATATCATGGGGAATACAATTCAAATGTAACAAAAGTGGTGTGTTCTTTATGATACAATCACTTCATTTATCAAAATTGATTATCCTTATGTTTGTGATGATTAAATAATTTGTTCTACCTATTAATGAAATAAATAGTTTGACCTTTCTTCATTTATTTCTTGATAATACATGTTCTCCTTAATTTTATTCTCTTTATGGACCCAAGTTTCTATTAGAATGTTTTTAAAGTCAAAGGACATTATATTTCTCTTTGATTGAAAACACTTTTTATTCCACATATATGATTTTAAAAAAAAATCAAAGTATTTTTTTCATTCTCCAAAGGATTTGTTATAGAAGTTTATTCCCATTTTTTACTTTTTACTAATTTTTTTAAAAGGAATAATCATTCCATTTTTTTAAACAAGGCTCATTTATATTTTACTAAAAATGTAAAATCAATATTTTTTATTGTGTATGGTATGAAAAGAAATTCTTATCATCATGAGCACTCAATGTTTTTTTCAAATAAAAGGTTTTAAATAATAATTTATGATTTTTTTAGTTTCAAAATTTAATTATCTATAAAATGTAATTTTACTCAATAAATGTTTTAAATGATCATTTAATCATCACTTATATGTTTCAATGGTTATTTTCAATGAAAATGATTTGGAAAATGTTTTATATTTTAAAATATTCTTTTAAGTGGAAAGGATATTTTCCTGAAGAAATACTCCCTTTGATCTTGAAAAATAATTTTCCATCTAAGATAACATCCCTTGATGTGCCCTATTATTTTCTATTGATATTTTCCAATGATAAAAAAATTATCCTTTTTCTAGACGGTTTATGTTTATAATGAAAATTTGTTTATAAAACCAATTTATTTACTATGGGTTATTATATGATGAAATGTTTTATGAAACCCATTTCTTTTCATGGGTTATGATATGATTAATGTTTTATAAACACCATTTATTTTCCTATGTTCTGCTATGACAAATTTTTTATAATATTTTTCCACATGTATGTATACTTTTAATTTGAGATGGGTAAGACCCATATCTCCCACAAATTCATTGGGTAAAGATTTATATCCCATGAAATAAACAACTTTGGGATACCAAGTAGACAATGTTCAATAAGGTAAATTTTTCACTGTGATAGTATTGGGAGTGAACCATGACTAATTATATCATTTGGGAAGTGAACCCATTACTCTATCATAGACCTAGAAATGAGCCTTGACTATAATAGAAAATATTCTCTATTCTTATCTGTATGACACAATTCCATGTCGTATAACACTATTTTTATCTCATTTACCTTGTTATTCTATTCACGTTTGATTCATGTCTTATTACATACAAATATTTATTTCATTACACAAGATCATGATCTTTGATATGTAGGGAATAGTTTTAAAATGATATTTCCATTCCCTCACACCCTTCTTCTCATGTTATGTTCTTGTATTTCCCTTTTGTACATATAAAAATCATATATTCTCACCCATTATTATGTTTCCTTTCCCTATATTATAAAGAAATATTTTATGCTTGATATTTCTATGAAGGGTGCTAGTTATGAAGAACATAATAGGATATTATTTATTTCACTTATGAACAAGATGTTTTTTGTTTCTAGGTTTCTAATGGCACTATACCTCTACTATTCTGATATATTTACTTGTGTAATTTAATGAATTTTTATAAAAATAAATTCAATACCTATTAATAAAAATTCTAGGACATATATTTGGATTAATGGATGGGTTTAGTTGTCCTATAAAATATATAATCAGAAAACATTTGTGAGAACCCTTAGGAAAACCTAAGTATAGGGTAACATCCTAAATGTTTTCTATGTAATATATAAATTGGTATAAAATAAATACATCCCTATCTAGATACTATAGGTTAAAATGGTTCTAGTATAGATATACATAAGGTCATAACTATGAAAAAGGAACATCAAACCTGACTCGATTGTTTCCGGCAACATGACATTGGGCCTTTTTGGAAACCTAATTTGACACACCCTTGGGTTATAATTTGGTTAATTTAAATTTTCATCATAAGGAATCATGATGGATTTTAATATTTCATGACCACGCATAACCTAGGATGTTCCATAGGTTTCCTGGATTTGAATGAATTTTTATTGATTTAGACATCCTATTAATGATTTTTCATGGCTGTTTTTCCACTATGATACTTATTTATCACACTTTATTTTTGGTTTAAGTAAATGGAAGGAACTTGAAGGAACCATGTTAATGGTGAATATAATAGATAATGTAAAGATTTGACTCCTGAGAAAATTAATGTTATTGGAAATATAATTCAAAACATGTTTATATTATCAAAAAAAAATCATCATATGAATCATGTTGAACTTGTAAATGAGAAAAGGAGAGAACAATTTTTTTTGAGTATTTTATGAGGAATTTTCCACCATATTTTATTTATTCCAATAATCCTTTATTTTATAATAAATGTATCAGTACCACTGAAAAGATAAATTACATCTTCCAATGTTTGAATCATGAAAAATACATTTTATTGTACATCATTTTGAGGGAGAAGCAGATAAATGGAGTAATATCATCAATAAAACAAAGCAACAAATATAAAATTAACTACATTGAGTAGGTTGAGCTTTAAATATTATTTTTAAATAATCACTTCCATCACAAAATTCATAGGAATATGGGGATGAAATTAATTAATCTAAAGTTGAATGATGATGAGTTGATTGGTTTCTAAGTGGATAATTTTACCAGTCATGTTAGGTATGATTCTAGAATTATCATACAACTATAAAAAAAGGTTGATCAATACATCATTGAAAAAAATCTAGGCCTCAAATGGTCATTATCCATTAGGGGATTCAGTATCTATGAATAAATCATTAGATATTCTCTCAAGAGTAAAATAGAGATTTTATTTACCCATACATCACATGGTTTTGATATGAAAAAAATATTGGTTATCATGGAAAACACTAATAAACATGGAGATAAGAAGATAATATTTCCCTCATGGTCAAATTGTGGTAGGAAAGATGGGGGGACTTCTATAATGGGACTGGTAAATTTTTTATATTTGGAAGAGAAGTTCAATGGGAAATTGAATATCGAAGTGATAGGAGGAAGTTAGTAAATGGTATAAATAGGGAGAAAGCTCCACACAATGAATCACCCACACTCTAGTGTTTCAAATGCATGGATTAGGGTCCTAGTACATAAATCGAATGGTTAATTTTGATGATTGACATCAACAGCCTCTTAATCATAGAGATTAGTGGAAATGTCAAATTTTCACTATTTATGATGAGGGGCATGATAAATATGTGATGAATGGTACTCCTATAATACACTCATGAATTTTTAATGTGTTATTTGACTCTGAATCCATATATTATATTATTTTTGATGAATTTTATAAAAGTATCAGGATTCTAGGAACATAGTTAGATGTATAATTAGCAATGAAAACATGAAATGATATGATCATAGCATATCACGTATGTGATTCCTCTCAAATTTATGTTTGGGGTAATGTGATTCCTATATATTATAGAATTCTTCCTATGCTTGAATTATATTATATCCTAGGAAAAGATTGGATTTCTCTACATGAGTCATATATCTATTATTAATGAAGGGAATTCATGTTTGATATTCTAAACAAAAATATGATTTCCTTTCAGTGTGGTGTTAATTATAAACTTTAAATGGTAATAACACCCTTTGAATGGATTTTGGTTCCTAATCAAAATTGAATTTAACTTAGATGTTGGTGGATAAACACTACATTAATGATATTTTTATTGTGCATGAGTTTTTGGTTCCTTTCTAAAATATTATCATATTCCTCCATAAAATCGCGATGTCATGTTTTCGATAGAACACATACATAGGGACACATATATTTCAATGAATGCCTATCTAATGGCCTTTATTGAGTTGTCAGATTTAAAAAATCATCTCTAGGATAATATTTACAAGGGAGTAATTCACCCATGTGTGTTATCTTGGGGTTCACCCAATCTCTTTTTCAATAATAAAGATCAATCTCTAAAAATTTTCTTTTTTTAAAGAGTTTAACAATATCACACTGAAGAAAGAATATCATATAACCCATATTGATTAATTTTTTGATCAAATACATGGATATGAATATTTTTTGAAGATTTAACTTTTTTAATTCATCATCAATTGCGGGTCAATATGGAAGACATACATAATATTGAATTATATACGATGTATGGACACTATGAGTATATATTTATGAAATTTTCTTATTAATAATTACCTCCCTATATTCATGGATTTAATGAGTAGATTCTTTGGGGATTACATTGATCATGACATGACCCATCCCCCATGGCATGTGTCATCATTACCCCAAGCCTGCCTTCCATAGACCTAGGGTTGGCGACTAGCATCGAAAATGCATATCCCAATAATGGTAAGGCATCGCCTTTAAACCAATACAAATACACAATTCAAGAACACAAAAAGAAGAAACAAGGACGTAAATTGCAGTAGCATAAAGTGCTTTGAAAGTAAAGGGGTCAGAATACAAGCCCAACTAAAAAAAATGTACAACTGAAAAGAGAAAATAGCTCCTAGATCATCCACTAAGGATCCTACAGGAAGGGTAGGTACAAATCGTCTCCACATCACTCTATGTCAGCCCGTCTCCTCTGTGTACCACCTGGTCCTAACTCCCTCAAGTCTCATCCTAGTTTCTCATCATCTGAACAAGACACAACAAGGTGTGGGTGAATCCCAGGTAGGGGAGAGTATAACAATGCCTAGTAGGGGACCCCGAGACCCATTGAAGATCTCTCAGTGTTCCACAAGGAAAACATCACATGATATACCTCAATGGTAATATCACCAGAATGATCTAAATCATGATGCCCAAATAAAAAGAGACATATCACACCCAGAATACAACTCATAGATCCAAAATATATATGATTATTCTTAAGCTATATAATCTTATTCCATTTAGAAGTTCTACATATAATCCACAAAAAAGTTGTTCTATTATTGATCTACTCTTGGAAAAAAGTCGATGTTCCACGACAGGCCACTGTAAGGCATGTCCTCATCAGGTCACAATACTGCTGATTCACACAAGGTTGCTAGAATGCTGATCCACATAGTGTCGCTAGAATGGTGATCCATACAGGGTCGCTGGAATGTTGATCCACACAGGGTAACTAGAATTCTGATCCACATAGGGTCTCTATAAGGTTGATCCACACAGGGTCGCTCGATGATGATCCACACAGGGTCACTAGTTGATGATCCTTGATCGGCCGCTCTAAAACTGGTCCTTGTCACGTAACTATGATGCTGACCCACACAGGGTTTCTATGATGCTGATCCACATAGGGACGCTACATCCAAGACAGTTGGTCAAAGGATTCCCTCTTATAGCATGATTGATTTTGGGAGAACCTCTCCTCAATCCATTGGTAATATTTCAACCGGTACTAATTTCTTCGAAAAGCATACCCAAGGGACCTCCCATCATAGGGGTCCCAATGTGACAGACGACGCATCGATTGAACGCTCAGCCTGTGAGATACTGTCACTTTTGTAAATATTGCATGGTTGGATTCATGCTTGATTCAAACCAAGTCACACACAAAACTCTCTTAAAACTCACTTAGATTATATTCAGAGGACTGCCTTGTCACAAGGGTCCTTATCCCATAGACATCACATCGATCGAATGCCCAATCTATTAGATAAATCTCTTTCCGGGAAACGGGTGTGATCGCACCTCAGTCTGACCTAGATCGGTCAGGCCTGCCAGAATATGTCAAAGGGAATACTTCCAAAAAGTGGTACCAATGCTACAAAAGATGTGTCAAACGAACATCAGGTTCATCAGTTATGGGTGTTTATTTATTTGGGGCCCGATTGGGTCTAGGCTCGCACCGACTCGGTCGAATCGGGACGACTTGATTGTTCATGGGGTATACCTGACCCCGCCTGGGTCCGGCCCGTTAAGGGTCATCCTGGTTCACTAGGTCCAGCCTATCGAGGTGAACCCATTGGTTCATGGACCCTGGACTCCATTGTCCTATCCCACCAGGTGGGTCTTGGCCCATCCACACTGGGCCGCGGGTCCTGCCCGACCCGCTCGGCGGCTTTGGCCCACTCGGCCGAACCGCATCCATCCCGGTCCACCAGAAGGCAAACCATTTTTTTCATACTCGCCTCGTGGTTTCATGGCCATTTTTTCTAGCCGATGGGGCACTTCCCCCACCGAGTTCAACGGTCAGTCGTTTGGAAGACTGGATTCCGCCAACGTAGCATAGCATGGGGCCGAACTGCCCTCATTTTACTACTACCCACTGGCCGTGGCTTCTGCCACCGCTGATGCCTATTGGCACCACCCTTTTCCCGCGTGGAAATATCATGCTGGCCACCGCTGACATGGCATGCAAGCGGATAATTTTACGGGCCACAAAACGTGCTCCGATGGTATTTTTTTATGTCGTCAACGCCTCTGAGGCTCTAGGGTCACCGTCGCTGCTGAGTGTTCTCCGATTTCATCTTGTCACTCTGTCTGTAAAGCCTTTCCATAATAACAAGAAAAATACCATAGATGTGGAGGGTCCGAGTAGTGTTCATTTGGCCCGCGCCCTCCACCTTAGGATTGCATCAAGTAGTAAACAATTTATCTCATAAAGATTAACTTTACAACAATCCCCCTACCTAGATTAGTCGTCGGCTAATGAAGATCGACAGAACCTCCTTCATCTTTGTCCTCAGTCAGTGATTCGGTGGTGCTTGTCACCACTCAATGAAAGTGGTCTCGTCCTCCAATTGGTTGTCATCGCAATACTTTTCTAGAGCTTCGTTGCTTGGTGAAATCGATCTAACACCTCTCCCTGAGCTCTATATAAATAGGTGTCGGTAAGAGGTGGTTAAAGTATTGAGAAATTTATGAGGTTCATTTAATTAATGAACCTCCCATATTATAATCGTATGGTTACAAATAAGGAGTTTCCAATCCAATTAATGTGATGGCATATCGTCGGTCCCGCCAGTGTTTCTTAGCCACTAGAGAAAACAAAAATAAATAAAATAACATAACATGTTATTTTATTAATCTTTTAAAAGTCCTCAAAATTAACTTTTTGACTCAACCTACAAAGGTCGATGTGAAACCACCATTAAAATAATCTCAGTACTGTGTATTAAATGGTGCCCTCCAATTTTTAATCTGAGCATCGGTTCGAAAGATAGAAAACGTTAACCATGCATTTAATGAACATACCTAAAACAATGTTCTGAAATTAATTCTGGGCACACCAGGCCTCAGAATCACACGCTGTCAATTTTCATAGACTCGTAATAATTCCATGTATTTAAAAAAATTACTTGGAAAATTCGAGTCGTTACATTTTCTCCAACATAGGGATTTTCGTACCTGAATGCCACAACATATACTAAGGAAAAAAATGGGGGTACTAATCACAAATATGAGCCTCCCGCTCCCATGTACTCTCCTAGAGGATACCATTCTATCGGTGAACGTTCACAAGAGGGATAAATCATATATGAAGGACCATCTTCTGTCAATACTCAATCTCTTCTGGAACCTCCATAAATTTCACCCCATCATCATTGTCCATCTCTCCCCAATCTATAACTTGTGATGGATCATACACATACTTCTTTAGCTGCGACACGTGGAAAACATCATGCACCTGGTGAATATTTGGGGGAAGATCTAGGCAATATGCCACCTCTCCAACTCTGCTGAGAACTTAAAAGTGTCTGATGAACCTCGGAGGTAGCTTGACTCCCTTACCAAATCTCTACAAACTTCAACGAGGTGAGACTCGTAGGAACACATAGTCTCCATCCAAAAACTGCAACAGTCTCTATATCCTGTCACCATAAGACATGTGTCTGATTTTTGTAGTCTTCCTCTACTCCTGGATGATCTTCACCTTTTCAGTAGTAGCCGATACCGACTTTGGACCCATAAGTGCTGACTCCCCTAGGTCTATCCAGTATTTAGGTGATCTGCCTGGTCGACCGTAAAAGGTCTCAAACTATTCCATACCGATGTTGGAGGGATAGATGTTGTTGTACGCAAACTCTACCAAGGGAAATTGATCCTCCAAAATATGAATAAAATCTACGAAAAAAGAATGAATCTTTTCCTCTAGTGATTGAATGGTCCACTCCATCTGGCCATCCATCAGAGGATGAAAGGCAATGCTCAATCATAGCTCAGTCCCGAACGCCTCCTGCAATCCCTTCCATAATTGGGATGTAAAATGTGTGTCACATTCATAGACAATTGTCGATTGCACCCCATGAATCCATACAATATTTAGTATGTAGATACATCCAATGACCTTTACTGATCCTTGCTCTTGGATGGGTAGAAAGTGGGTCAACTTGGTGAGTTAATCAATGATTACCCAGATTGAATCATAGCCCCTAGATGAATGTGGTAGCCCTGTCATGAAATCCATGGAAATACCATATCACATCCACTTTAGTACCTCTAATGGCTACACTAATCGTGCTGGAACCAGATGCTCAACCCTCACTTAATAACAAGTAAGGCATCATGAAACAAACTTTCTTAATCTTTAGTCACCAATGCAGATGTTGAAGGTCCTAGTACATCTTCACCACACTAGGATATAACACCAGAGATGACATATATAAATCCCTCAAAACATCCTCTCGTAGCGCCACTGGTACCATGATGCGTCCTCTAAAGAGGATGACGTACTTCTCACCTTTAGAGAATCTATCAGGTGCCAGTCTTGAGGATATCCGAGCAGGTCAAGCCACACAGTCAATGTACCCAAGTTGTGCCTCCTGAACTCACTGAACAAGTGGGGGAGTGATAGTTATAGACTGGAGTTAAGCTGCTCTATATCTATCCACAATGGATATATGCAATGTGACTAGCTGCTCTGTCGACACACTTAGCAATTATAGACTAGACCTCCTGCTGAGTGCGTCTTCTACTACGTTTACCTTCCCAGGTGTGTAGACTATATAAAATTCATAGTCATGGAGGAACTCTATCCATCATCGTTGACTTCGGTTCACGTCATTCATGAAATATATACATGAGACTCTTCTGATCAGTTTAAACAATAATTTCTTCACCCATCAAGTAGTGTCGTCACATCTTCAAAGAAGATACAACTGCTACTAACTCCTAGTGATGAGTAGCGTAGTTATGCTCATGAGGTCTTAGATGTCATGAAAAATCAGCGATCAATTCTCTCTCGTGCATCAGGACATATCTTAGCCTGGTCCCTGATGCATCATAGTAGACTACATACCCAACGCCCTCTTCGGGTAGCCTCAAGATGGGGGCACTCTTCAGTCTCTAATTCAGCTATTCAAAACTCTGTTGTAATATCTCCATCGACGCGAAGGGTTGTACCTTCTTCATCAATACTAAAAAGTGTGTTTCATCTCTAGAAAGGTTAGGTATGAATCTCTAGTAGTACCCATCCAACCCATGGAAACTCTGCACCTCGGTCCCACTCCTTGGTGGCTACCAAGCAACATAAACACTATCTTCACCGGATCCACTGCAACTCCAGACACTGAGATATTGTGTCCCAGAATGTGGACCTCTCATATCCAGAACTAGCACATTGAGAGATTAAAATAAATCTAGGGCTCTCATATTGTATCCAAAACTATCTTCAAATGGTAGGAAATCTCCTCCTCTGACACCTATTATATCAAGACGTCGTCAATGAAGAACACCACAAAGCGATAGAGGTATTACGGAAAGATCATGTTCATGAGTCCCATGAATACTATAGGGGTGTTGTTCATGAAAAATGGAATAAAAAAGAACTCATAGTGGCCAATACAACATCTGAAGGACATATTCTGCACTTCCTCGTCTCATACCCTGAGGCAATGATACCATGATCTAAGGTATATCTTGGAAAACCAATGATCTCTCTTCAGATGATCAAAGAGATCATCAATCTTCGTATGTGGATCCTAATTATTAACAGTCACCTAGTTTAGGCACTGATAATCCAAAAAGAGCCTCAAACTCCCATCTTCCTTCTTGGAGAACAAAATCCAGGCTACCCATGGAGATACACTGGGTCTTATGAACCCCTTCCTCTACAAGTCCTCCACCTGTACATGTAACTCACAAAGCACTATAGGGAACATTTAATATGTGAGTTTAGATATCAATTCTTTCTCAGGGTAATGGTTGATGTAGAATTCCACCTCTCTATGAGGAGGTAGTCTTGGAACATCATCAGGAAAGTCATCAATATACTGGTCCACCACTATAGGATAGCTCAGACTCTCAACATCAACTACTCTGAGGGTAAGGCTAGCCAACTGATATGTGATTGGATGCACCCTCATCTGGGTGTGTCCATCATGTGCTACAAAGGTTCACTTATTTCCTGCGAAAGAAAACCTGGTCCCATCCTCGTGGACACACTGCACTTTGCGCCTAATGCATTCAATATGAGCATGGACTATGGATAAATAGCTCAAACCCAATATGATGTCGTAAGTCATAGAGGCTGCTACTAGAAGATCACAGTCGAAGCTCTTGCCTCTTAGACTAATCTCACACTGCTGGCACCATTGTGTAATTGTCGAATCTTCTTCCGTAGGAGTATATAATTGCAAGGATTGAGCCAACAGCTCCACCAGATTCTCTGATCACCGAACGAGAGCCATGGAAACAAAAGAGTGACTAGAACTTGTGACTATAAGTACTACAACTAAGGTCGATTAGACACATATCATACATAGAATCATCTTTGGATCGTCATGGTCGTAGGCCTTAGCTTCTTGGATCTGAGCTCGTCTCTATCCACCTACTCCATATGTTCGGGGTGGACCACCTAGAGGTGGTGGCAGAAGAAATTAAAATATCCATCCACCGCCTTCTGCATGAACCACTCTTATGCTATGTCTACAGCCCTGCGGACCACATCACTCGAGTATCGACCTCTTCCTAGGTGAACCCTTGACCGTCTGCTGGTCATCAGTGCGGCTGGTTGGGCGGTCGTGAGCCATGTGACCCTACCATCTCCACATGAAGCACATTCTGCTCCTCTACTAGTTTACTCTACCTTGTGAGCCTCGCACCTCTAACCCTACATCCATGTTTCATGCACCATAAGGACTGGTCTACTTGGCCCTCTATGTCAACTACATACTACCAGTCATAGATGACTCTGTTACCTGTCACCTGGTGGTGGGTCTTGCCATTGATGTCTGGTTAGAAAAAAATCTATCCACCAAGAGTGATTTCTATAGCACTTCTGCATGCATCAGGATGATAAGATATACCCTCGAAGCTCTAATCTCACATCGTAGTCCCTGAATGAAGGTCTAGGCTAGAAATAAAGTGTCACATGCCATATCGGTGGAGTAGCGCGAGAGGTCGGTGAACCTCGCTGAGTAATGGGCCATGGTCGAGCAGCCATACTGCAAGTGTACCAGCTCCGGTATACGCATAGAGCATAGAGTCTCTGAAATGAACTCTTCCCTAAAGAGTCCCTCGATATCTGCCCAGGTGATGATTACCTCATCGTGTATCTGGAGCATTAGGCTCCACCATCTCCCTACTACGCTCGGGAAAAGGATAGCTGCTAGGATCACCATCTTCTCCGCTAGTGTCCCAACCAGGTGAAAAACTATGTCCATAGCCTCTATCCAGTACTCAGCCGCATGCTGATCCGTCTCACCTAGGAACCTTGGAGGCCTCTGTAGCTAAAACCCATGCAACACGATCAGTCAGCATTCACCATATGCTGGTGGGAATAGTGGAAGCTGCTGCCCAATGGGTAGTTGTGCTGCTGGTAAACCACCTGAAGGTGCTAACACTATAAGAGGGCCCTTCACTGAAGCCTCATCACTCGGTGGGCCATCATTGTGACTCTCTTAGGAATCCTAGAAGGTTGTCTATGTGGCGTCATCCTGAAAGGAAACAGCTGCACCACAGTCAATATGTTATATCAGGTGAGATGATTTAGAAGATATTAAAAGTAAAACATTTCCAAAACACATGCAATTAGTGTTTTCATGCACCGAGTTGTAAATTGGAATCCAGGGTCCTGGTATATAGATACATCATCCGCCGTAACAACAATGGACTCCCCGAACTGAAAACCACACTCAAAATACATAACAGTATTGCCACATTAAAAAGATCAGAGTCCAAGTTCTTCAGTAGAACCGACTCCTCTAATACCACTTTGTTAGGACTCGTCCCCCAGGGCCCTTCCATGACTACCCCATGTCCATCTTCCAAAGTCCAGGGGTTGGTGACTAGCATCGAAAAGGCATATCCCTATAATGGGAATGCATTGAATTTAAACCTTTACAAACACACAATCCAGGAACACAACCAAAAATCAACCATGAACTAAACTGATATAGTAAAAAGTGTATTGAAAGTAATGGGGTTAGAATAAAAGCCCAACTGAAAATTAAAAGTACTGCTGAAAAGAGAAAATAGCTCTTGGATCGTCCACTGAGAATACTATTATATGGTTAGGTACATATTCTCTCCACAGTACTCCATGTCAGCTCGTCTCCTCCATGTACCACCTGGTCCTAGATCCCTCATGTCTCAGCCTAGCTGCTTATCATCTTAACAAGGCACAACAATGTGTGAGAAAATCCCATACATGGGTTAGTATACCAATACCCATTAAGGGACCCCGAAACCCCCCCCCCCCCCCCCAAAGCTCTCTCAGTGTTCCACAAGGAAAACATCCCAAGATATACCATGAGTTAATATCACAATCCTGATCTAAATCATGAAGTACAGAGAAAAAGAGATAGCTCACACCAGGTATAAAAATCAAAGATTAGGAATATAGATGATCATTCTTAATCCTTATCATCTTATTTCATTTATAAGTTCCCACAATGGATCCACAAATAAGTTTCTCTATTACCGATCCGCTTTTGGAAAAAATTTGTCTCTCCACTATAGGAAATTGTAAGGCGGTTGTTCCTCATCAGTTCATGATTCTACAGATCCACACAGGGTCGCTAGAATGCTAATCTACACAAGGTCTCTATAATTTTGATCAATACAGTGTCTCTAGAATTCTGATCCATAGAGGGTCTCTAGAATGCGGATCCACAGAGGGTTATTGGAAGCCTGATCCACACAAGGTCTCTTTATACTAATTCACACTGGGTCTCTAGTTGCTGATCCATGACAGGCCACTCTAAAACTGGTCCTCATTGGGTAGCTACGATGGTGATCCACATAGGGTCACATTGATGCTAATCCACACAGGGTCACAACTTCCAAGGCAGCCGGTCACAGGATTCTCGCTCATAGCACGCTTGCTTCTGGGAAAACCGCTCCTCAAGCCATCGATCGTATTTCAACCAGTATGAAGTCCCACAAAAATAATACCCGAGGGACCGTCCCGTAATAGGGGTCCCAACATGATGGATGGCGCGTCGATCAGACGCCCTGTCTGTGAGATATGGGCACTTTTGTAAAAAGGGATTGGTTAGATTCAAGTCTGATCCAACCCAAGCTACACGTCAAAATCCATCAAAACTCACATAGAGTATCTCTAAAGGAGAGCCTTGTCACAAGGGTCCTTATTCCATAGATGAAGCATTGATTGGACACCTGGTCTATTAGTTACATATCTTTCTGTGAAATGGTGGTGATCGCGCCCCAGTCCGGCCGAGATTGTTCGGGCCCGCTAGAATATGCCGAAGGGACCGCTTCCTAAAAGGGGTAAAAGATCCACTGAAAGTGTGTGAAATGGACACCATGTTCGTCAGTTGTGGGCATTTATTTATTAAATGGAGGGTTGGGTCTGGGCCATGTCTGTATGGCCCGACAGGATGGTTCCCGAGGTTTTCCTGACTCCGCCCGAGTTCGGCCTATTAAGGGTTGGCCCGGTTCACTGGGTCCAGCCCAACGGGGATGGCCCATTAGATCACGGGCCCGGGATGCTGTTGGCTTGGCCTGCCGGGTGGGGCTCGGCCCACTCATGCTAGCCTGCTGGGCGGTGGGTCCGACTAGCTTGGTCGGCCCACATTCAGCTCGGTCTGCCACAAAGCAAAACGTTTGCTCTCGCTGGCCCCACGGTTTCGGGGCCGTTTTGTCAAGTTGGTGGGGTGCTGCCTCCCTGGGTTAAATGGCATTCCATTTGTCTGAATGGTTTTTTCCGATTTTTCATGGCGTGGGGCCACACCGTCCTCCTCTTACCATGGCCTGCTGGCCATGGTAGCTGCCTCAGGCAGCGCCTACGGGTGCTTCCCATGGCCGGTCCTTGTGGGTCTCCTCTAGCCCCCACCGGCCACTATCGACGTTGCGCACCGACAGTTTATTCCATGGGCCACCAGACGTGCTCTTATGGTTGGTTTTTTATGTTGTCAACATCGTTGAGGCTCTCGGGTCTCCTTCGATGCTGCATGTTCTCTAGTTTCATCCTGCCACTCCATTTGGAAAACTGTTCCAAAATAACATGACAAATACAATAGAAGTGAAGGGTCTAGGCCTTGTTTTTTTGTACTGTGGCCACTTTGTAAGGATTTCATCATCTGGTCAACAATTTATCTCATAAATATGAACTTTACAACAATCCCCCTAACTAGATTAGACGTCTGTTGACAGAGAACGACAGAACCTCCTTCGTCATTTTCCTCAGTCTATGATTCGATGGTGCTCATCACCACTCATTGAAACATGTGTCATCCTCCATGTGGTTGGCGTCATGATACTTTTTTAGAGCTTCATCGCTTGGTGAAGTTGTTCCAACACCCCTCCTAGAGCTCCAAATAAATAGGAGGGGAAGAGGTGGTTAACGTTCGAAGGAATTTATGAGGTTTATATAATTAATGAACTTCCCAAATTCCAATGGCATGGTTATAAATAAGAAAGAGTCAAGCCAATTAATGGTTTGACATGTCGTCAGTCCCGCCACTGCTACTTATCCACTGTAGAAAAAGAAAAGAAATAAAATAACATGACATGTTATTTTATTAATATTTCAA
The DNA here is from genome assembly GCA_963277665.1 of Viscum album. Lineage (NCBI taxonomy): Eukaryota > Viridiplantae > Streptophyta > Magnoliopsida > Santalales > Viscaceae > Viscum > Viscum album. The sequence continues at coordinate 237,232,704 of OY728164.1, forward strand.
AAGTCGGAAATATAAACTTTTTTACCCGACCTACTATGGTCGAAGTGAAACCACCATAAATCGAATCACAACACTACAGATTTAAGAGTGCCCTTAAGTTTTTAATCTGAACACCGGTTGAAAAGATAGAAAATGCCACTTGCATGTTTATTGATTGCATCTAATAAATGTCAAGAAATTCATTTCATGCTCATCGAGCCTCCGAATCATGCGCCATCAATTTTAGTAGACTCGTAATAATTCCATAAAATTTTAAAAATTACATGGAATATATGGGTCTTTACATATCATTTTTTGGTAGCCTTTATATACATTATTCTTATCTATTGAAAAAACAAGGAAGAGTATAAACATTACTTAATAATTATATGAAAAACCCTAGGAAGGATATATTCTATGAGAAATATTAAAAATATGAATTTTGGAAATAAAAGGATTTATTTTTGGGTCATATAATCTCAATTGAGAGTTTATCAGTGGATCCCTCAAAGATGGATTCAATTGAATTTTGGCCCAGAACAACCACAGTGATAGAGATCTAATGTTTTCATATTTTTGTCAGATATTACCTAATTTTTTTGGATAATTTATCATGGTTATATAATCAACTCACCATGTTAAAATATATAGGATCCAAGTTCTTTAGGGTGTGTGAGGAATATTTCAAGGAACTAAAGAGAAGATTATCCAACACCACTATTCAAACATTACCCATTAGTGGAGAAGGGTTTATAATCATTAAAAATTCACCTAATAAGGGAGTAGGATGCATTTATATGAACAATGAAATGGTGATATCTTATTCCTCATGAAAATTAATGGTTCATGAGAAAAATAACCCAACTCATAATTTTAAGATATCTACAGTATTTTTCACATTAAAGATATGGATGAATTATCAATATGAGAGAAATTGTGATATATATATTGATAAAAAAATATTAAATTATATATTAACATAGGAGGAGTTGAACATTTCCCAAAATGAGATGGTTAGATATGTTTATAGATTATAGGTTATCAATACATTACTACCCAGGAAAAGTGAACAGGTGGTCAATGATTTCATTCAAATGGATCATGCATGCTTATCCACGATGAGGATCAAAAAAGATTCTTTATTTCTAGATTTTAGAATTAAGGCCATGTATTTCCTAAAAAAAGATGAAATATAATATTCCTCAAATGTATTTCTACTTATCTATCCTTGTGAATATTTAAAAGTAGAATAAGGATGATATGGATCTATAAAATAATTTGAGAAATATTTTGGATTTTATCCTTAATTTTGATGGAATGATTTGTTTCACGAACTCCTTATGAGATCCATCCATGCCAAATTTGAAGAAGGATTTATTAAAGGAGGATTGTTGTTTTTATTTCTATATTTTTAGAATATGTATAGAAAATTATAATAATTTTAATTAATATTATCAGTAAGGTGGCATGAAGAGAGATATTGCAGAGTATGTGTCACGATTCTTGGTTTGTCAACAAGTTATGTATGGGAGATAAAAGTCTACTATGATTTTACATCCCTTACCCAAAAAAATGGAAATTGAAAAACATTACCTTGTATTTTGCTTTTGTACTCCCCACAACTTTTAAAGGTCATAATTTTATATGGGTTTTTGTCAATTGCATTAAAAAGATCATAAAATTTATTACTATAAAAGAATATTTCTCTCTGGATATTCTTTATAGAATATACATTAATAAAGTTGTATGGTTTTATGGAGTACCACAACAGAATTTTTCTTGTGTGGATTCAAGGTTTACCTCAATGTTCTAGTGAAGTCTACAACAAGCTTTTTCTATAGAGTTGTGTTCTAGAACTGCATACCATCCTCATATAGAATGTTATTATGAGATAACAATTCAAACCCTAGTTTATATGTTGAGGTCTTATTCTCTAGGTTTCAATTGATTTTTGATAAAAACATTCCTCAAGATGAGTTATCATAAAATAATAACTTTTACACATGTATTTCAGTCTTTCCTTATTAAACCGACTACATTAAAAAGTGTAGAGATATAATATTATGGAATGAAGTTAGAGAAAAAATATATCAAGAACTGAGATAGGTAATGTAATAGATGAGAATTTTATATCCATTCAACAACATATAAGGTCGATATAATGTTTGTAGGGAAGTTATGTTGATAATTATTGATAGAAATCTGTACGTTCAAGAAGGTGACAATGTTTTTCTATGATTTTCTCCGTGGTAAAACATATTGAGATTTTGAAAGAATAGAAATTGAATCTTTAGGTATATCTATCGCTTTCAAATTTTTAGTTCTATCTGGATTGTAGCCTATTAGTTTGTACTATCAAAAAAACTCTCTCAATTGTAGGATGTGTTCAACATATCTATAATGATACATTAAAAACCTGACCCTTCATATGTACTAAAATCATAGGTTTCACCATTGGATCAAGATCAATCTAATGATGAACATTCGATGGATATTTTTTATCATAGATATAATGTTCTATGAAACAAGACCACTCACCTAGTCAATGTTATGTGTTGAAACAACCAACTTGAGGAAACAAAATGGGAAACTAAAAATGTAATGATGTAGAAGTATCATCCTTTGTTTGTATTAGAGTGAAAAATTTCAAGGGTGAAAGTTATTTTTAGGGGGTAGAATGAAATACCCCAATATTTTATAAATCGTTATCAAATAAATTAAACTTCTCTCTATGTCTTTTGGTCCAAAAAAACAACTAATTCTAAATAAACAAAATGTTTTATTAATAATACTATTCAAAAATATTATTATGTTGTATACATTAATCATTGATGAATAAATAGGAGTAAAAATAATTAAATATTATGTATACATTTTTTATATAAGGAAAACATATTGATAAAAAAAAGTACTCAAATTTTTATAATGTCTATATATTTTTTGAAAATACTATTTTCACAAAAAAATATTTTATTTATTATTATGAAAAAATAATAAATTAACTATTTGAAAAATTTATAATATTTGTTTAGAAAATTTAACTATATTTTGGGAATAAAAATATAAAAATTATCTTAGGGTGGAATTTTAGTATTTTTCTAAAAAAATTAATTTTACCATTAATACAGAAAAATATAAGTTTTTATTTAAAACTACATTATTTTAAATGAATTTATAATGTTAAATATTCCATTATATAGTTTCAAAAGTAATATATTCTCAATTATATCGTAATTAAACAAAAATTATTCATTAAAATCAATTTTTTTCTGAGATTGCTTATAAAAATATTCAAATATTTTTAAAATGTTATTCTTTGGAAAAAACACTTTTTATTCACTCTATGGGGTTTAATTTGAAATCATATTATTCCAAAAAGATAAATTGAATTTGGATAATTAATTATATATTTTTAATTAGAAAAATTACTATTATATAACATGTTGAACATAATTTTTTACCCAAATTAATAGTGAAAAAAGAAAAAATTAATTACCTTGGTTATGGTTAAAATGGGTTTAGTAAGGCGTTAAAATATAGATATAAGGAATTAAATAAAAATAACCTTTTACAATAACAATTTTATGTCTATATTTCATCATTTTCATCCATAAGGTTTGATAATGAACCATTTTGGATTCTTATTTCATGTGGAAAACATTTGTACACATTATTATTTTCAAAAATTCCATGTGTGTCCACTCCCCAACTTATAAAAGGCCACCCCATCATCAATATTATTCTCACTTCAAAAACCCATCAGTTTAGCGAAGCCCTAATAATATAAATTAATTAATTCACACCTCTCACTATAATTTCCATATTTTTATTAGTAAACCCTCATATTAAGGCATTAGGTATAAGCCAAAAGAGGCTCTCTGAAAAAAAGGTTAAATTATTAAACCTATATTTTTATTTTATTTCATCTTACACCTCCTCAAAAAATTATTAAACCATATTAATATAACATAATTTGTATTTTAAATGTAATTATATCTTATTTTTGTTAATTTAATGGCATAAATCATTCTCCTCTTACCTAAAATGGGAAAAAACAATCAAATGTGTGTAAGGTGGTATGACGTCTCAGAAACAAATGTTATTCATAATCCTTCACTACATATCACAAATTATTATAATCAATTATTAAAAATTAATATATGTTTTTATGAAATTTTTATTTTTCATTAATTATTTATAACCAATTTTCCTTCTTATTTTCCATTATGTGAGGATATGATAACGTTAATTTTCTGTACTACGTACTGCTGCCCCATAATGTGATGTGATTTTTTCCACTAATGATGTATGTAGATGGTAATAAGGATAAAATAAGTGAATATTTGTGATATAAATTACATAATAATAACACTATGAAGTTGATATATTATTTATGTTCTTTTCATCAAATCCATTGAGAAAATGGGAGCAAGGTTCATGTGTACGTACGACCAACCATATCCCTGAACTGTGTTAATCATTTTATTTATCTAACATCAATGTAATAATCTCAATAAATATATATTTAATATATATGATATTTTAATCATGGTTAAATTTAGGTATATGATGTAACCATGATCAAATTAACATGAACGAAAATATTGAACCAAAACATAAATGAAAAGTGGGTAGTTATTACACAAAACATGATTTTAACAAGGCCTTATTGATAAAAAATTTGTTGAATGTCATAAGAAACCCATATGATTTGTGATATATATAATTATGTTTCTATAATATATATTTTAATTAACTTATATTTATTATATACTAGGTTCAAATATTTACAAAGTAGGTTGATACTTAAGGTATGATATTTTTGGGTCAATTTTTCTAATTTGTGAAATATGATATGCTACACCCCAATATTAATTTTTTAAATGTATATAGTGCACCCATTGAAATTGTATATCATGAATATCCATATATCTATGATATTTAATGTTTTATTTAATTTTATTCTTCCATAGGGCTTTCAATTAAAAAATGATCAAAGTGGTATGGGTTTTATGATGTAATCTTATTCTTTATCATGATTTTTTATGATTAATATTCTTCAGATGAAATATTATGGTCGAAATATAAATAATATCATGATTTTTCTTCCCTAATTTTTATTTTCTGAGAATACATTTTCCCCTTCATTTTCCTCTCTTTATTTACCCATTATATCAAAGGTATTTTTTAAAGAACCACAAATTTATTTCACTCTTTAATTAAACCCCCTTTTTCATATATATCCTTATTTTCCAAATTATATTAAAAAATAACTTAACATTTTCCAATGGATTTATTAAACAAATTTTCACCCACATTTAAATTTTACAAATTTTTCTAAACTTAAACATATATTTTTTCAAATAAGGCCCTTTTGGATTTTACATAAAACATAAAATAACTATTTGTTTCAATGTATATTGTATGAAAATAATTTCCAAACAACATAACCACTATATGATTTAAATTTTCATTTATATGTTTCAGTTTTTTCAATGAAAATAACATCCATAATTTTTTATCAATTTTTTGTTTTAAAAAGTTATTTTTTATTAAATATTATCTTCATGAATTTTTTTAAATGATATTTAAAGAGAAGATTATATGTTTGGAAGGATATTTTCAAATAAAAAAATTGTATAAATGTTTTATGTTTTAGAAGTTTTTTTAAAATATGACATTTTATTTTCCAAAATAAAAGTTTCAAGTGATCTTTAAAAATCATTTTCTATATAATATGACATCCATTGATATATATTATAATTTACTTGGGATATGACCAAAGTATACCACCATTATCCTTTATTTGGGTGGTTTATGTTTATATTGAAAAGATTATTATGAACCCTATTTCATTCTTAGGGGTTATGCTTTTACGAAATTGTTTATGATGCCCATTTATTTTCATGGAGTCCAATATGATGGATGTTTTAGGAAGACCATTTCTTTTCATGGTTCATGATATGATGAATTTTTTAGGATAATGAGTAACATTTATCTATCATTATCATTATGTGATGGGTGGGGAACATATCTTCGTATAATTAATTGGTTAATGATTAGGATCTCATGAGATAAAGAGGACTGAATTATGGAGTCAACCAAGATCAGTAAGGTACGGTTTATACTATGGTAGTCGTGGGAGTGAAACATTACTACTTAAATGGTTTTGGGAGTGAACCCATTAAACTATCATAGACTGGGAAATGATTCTTGACTACTGTGGAAATGATTTTTTATTCTTATGTGTTTGCCAAAATTCGATTTATTTTTCCAATATTGTGCTCTCATGGATTATGTTCTATATTTCCCTTATGATTCAATTATTTTGAACAACCAATAATTATGTCATGACCAAGATTATGATATTCGATATGTAGGGTATGGTTTTAAAATTTTATGATCATGTTTTATACCCTTTTTATTTTGTTAGGTTTACATATCTCTCTTATTTACTCTCATTAGGAATCTAAGATAACCATTTCTCTTGTTCCCTTTCCCAGTTTACTTATCTCTCTTATTTACTCTCATTAAGAATATAAGATAACCATTTCTATTGTTCCCTTTTCCCATGTTATGAATAAATGTATTATTTATGATATGTCTAAAAAAGGTGATAGTAATGAAGAACTTAGTGGGAGATGATTTAGTTCACATATGTACCATTTATTTATGTTTCCATGTTTCCAAAGGCACTATACTTTTATGATCGTTAGGCACGTGTTTCTATAATGTAATGAATCATTATAAAAAAAATAAATATCTATGTATGGAATTCTTGAATCATTATTACCCCTATAATTAGCGACTCATACTAAGGAATTCTCAATTATCAAACTTCCCTTCTGGAAATGTGACCTTATTCTTAGAGGAAAGATTTTCACATCATATCCCTTTATAAGGGAAATGAGTCCCTCAGATATTTTTTTGAGTATGGATTGTTTTTCTTTAATTCATACCTACTTTACCACAACAATTTATGGGTTTTTTTGTCTGGATTGTGAGATGATATTTTGATTTTTCTGGTTGGATGGAATCTTGGGAAGAGATATTTAGGTTCATATACTGGAATGAATGTGAGATTCTTATTAGAATAATTTCAGAAGTAGTATAAAATAACTCCATCATAGTGGGAAAAATTAGACTAAGTGCGTCACCTCTTATAATATTTACACATTTCGGGTGAAGAAAACCAATATTGGTCAATATAGTGATACATGAATTATGAATAATCCTAGATGCAAGGATGTTTGGAACCTTATTTCCTTCATTCTAAGTGAGAATTACTTTCACCTTACCCATCAATAGAGAATTCATGCTCAGAATAATATAGTTCATATTCCATTGGATATGAAATTTCTTGTTAAGGGATTCGTAGATGATTAATCAGTCTATCCCCACTAAAACTAGACTTAGATTTATTGCTTTAAAAATCTCTATGCCACTGAGCATTTCCATGGCCTCCTCCATAAGAGAGTCTCCATGACTATAATCAAATAAAAATGTTTGTACCACTAATCCTATGAAATCTAAAACCACTCCACTACCCATTGAAAATCCATTCAAACATGAACTATAGGTATTTAACATCAAACGAACATGGGGAGGGTTCAATTTCACCCATATTCCATGTGATTACAATGGTGAAGACATAGAGGCATGATATCTATAATTACACAACACTCTAAATGAAGGATCCTTTTACTAGATCCCCAATAAATAACCCAGATCAGAATCTATAACTTGATATTTCAATGTTAGGGAGATCTATGAGCTCCAGATTCCCTCATGCCTACATTTATTTCATACAAGCCAAATCATCCACAACCCCTCATTTTGAAGAACTGCACATGCCTTCTATTCATCTTTATTATTTACTAGGTTTTTTAAAAAAAATTAATAAAATAATCAATTTATCCATTTCGAACTCCAATGTTAAAGAACTCTCCCAATTTCCTCTATTGAGTGAGTTCCCACTCTCCTTGAAAGAAAAGTTCAAGTATAGATTCCTCGCTTGGCCTTATACAACAATGACATTTAGAAATAAGGGGGATGACTCTCTGTTGAATCGCAATATCTATGGGAATTGAATGATGTATGATTCACCAAACCAAGAATCTTAATATTTCTAGAATATCCTGGAACTAGATAACCACCATCCCATTCATTTCTAGAAATATAGATGCACCATAGGGAGTTATATGCTTTGTCATTAAAGGTACCTGATGGAGAGCTTGGGAAAACCTCTGAATATTCCTCTTCATTAATCATGATATTTTCAAACTCCTCACAATGCTATGAAGTAAGAGTACATGTTATTAATAGTGGATGTTTTATTTCCTTTTGAAGGAAATATATTGAGTGGGGTATCTCTAAAAACCCAATGTCATACCATCCTTATTCTGATTCCAAAATAGATATCAGCATTTTGAAAAACCCACAGCGTATTATGGTGAAGCTCCCTAGAATGGACTTATTTTATTTACCCCATTCTGATAGTCCCCCCTTTGTAATATCAAAAACTGATCTATAATTCAACAAAATGGATTTACCTCATATTGGATGGCCTTCAAGAACATCCCAATTGATTTTTTCTTGCATGCATTGCTAGGACTCTTCCACATTCTTCACATTAATGCCACCATCCTCTTCCTCTTTGGCCAACCTATCCCATAAATCCCAATTACAAATTCTATCACCATAATTATCCCACAAAAACATCACGATAAATTTCTTCATCTTCCTATTAACTATTTTGGGAACATAAAGAGTGGAAAATATATGAATGTGGATTTATGAAAGAACATAGTTAATTTAGGTAATTCATCCACCAAATGAAGGAAATAGTATCTTCCAATTATTTATATGAATAGGAATGATATCTAAGATACCATAAAAATTAATATGTACTCGACATAATGAATTATGAGCACCCAAATACACCATCTGAAACCACTTACTTGATATATGAAGATAACACTAATTCCTTCTACATCTCCTCTCCGAGTAACTGCTTTAAATGAAAACATTGATTTTGTGTTTTTAGATATGTTTCCAAATCCATTTTCAATACTCTACCAAGATCTGATTGAGGTATTGTATATACCCACTTATTCCATTATCAATGAAAATAATATCATTATCAAAAAGTAGGTGAGAGATACCAATGATATTATGTTTTCAATGATAGGATAGCATGGAGCCATCAAAAGTAATCTTAGTGATATATCTACTGAGAGAATATTAGTAAAGGATGAATATTCATGGTGATAATAGATCCCCCTTTCTTACACATTAATTCACTTTAAAAAATAGTCATTTCCTCTCTATACGAGTGACTGAAAACAATGTTGAACTATAAAATAAGAAAATAATGTTAATAAACCACCTAGAAAAAATCTACTCATTACATAATGTTGATGATGAAACTCCACTCCATTTTATCATATACATTGTTCATATCTAATTTAATTCCAATATTAGCGTCTTTTTGTGTTAATATCCCCAACAATATATTTTTCTACACCAAGTGTACCTTGAATAGATATCTGTTGAATAAAACCATGTTGTACCTCTAATACAAAATTCTACAAATTCAATGTTTACCGCCTATTAATAATGCTAGAAAATAGATTATAACGGGTGTTTCACAAGATTATGGGCTAAAAATGACTGATAAAGGAAGGGTCTATAACCTTCAGTATAATGAACATTGTTATAGAACATGCATTCATTAGAAGCCCATACCCTAAAGATATCCATAATGATTCCATCCAACTCTGATTTAATGATAAACCATGTTTTCACATAGAACAATCTGGGAAATCTGTCAAGACCTTGAGAACTCATAGGATTGCGAAAATTGACCACCATACATATTAACTCCCCATATGGAAAGCTTTCAATATCTCTATCCACTGACTCATGAACCAACAATGATTTTTTTATCAAAGATATCAGAACTCCTAGTAGGATAACCTTATTTCATTAAGGGATTAACATCACAAAGCAGGGATGTAAAATGAGGTATGACCAAACATCCAACTGAATATATATATATCACTAATGAAATTACCATCCTCCATTTGAATATTAGGAGAGAATGATCTATTTTTTTCCAGATACATGAATGGATAATTCAAGTGTTACAGTCACCCTCCTTGATCCACAATCGTTTAGAGTGCACATGAGCCACCCTTTCTTCCCCCAAAACCATATTTGAGGATTTTTTCTTCTTGATAATAATTTCACCAAAAATTTCATCATCCCATTATTCCTCTAACCTTATCTCTACCTTTTCAATATCCATTTTAAAAGACTCTAAGCCGTTGAATGGTGATTTTTGATTCTCAATCTAGATAATATGATCTGCTTCAAGAGGTCACGATTCCTAATGGCAACCCACCCACAAAGTGTCTTCCATGTGTTTACTACTAGGCATATTAACCAAATTATCAAATCCTGTATCCTAGATCTATGTTTTGGAGAATAAATTATTCTTTTGTTTGATTTATTTGGACTCAAGAATAAAAAAATGTGGAATTGATCAGATAGTGATCTAACAAAATTAAAAAGCCTCATTCCTAGAATGGAAGTGACCACCTGATGAGTATCCAAACATCTATAAAGACTAAACCATATAAATCATTCCCCATACAGATTATTTCACCATGTGTATCATCCTATATAATATCCAGGATCCATGATCCCATTACAAGTTATGAAGGAATTTAAATCACTTCGACTCATCCAAGAACATGGACCACCCCTTTTCTTCTCTAGAAAATCCATAATATAATTAAAATCTCCCTCAATGAAAATTTTCATATAAATGTGTTGGTTGGTGATAAAAAGATTCTCCACCTGAGAAATAGAATCCTAGATTAAAAATGTGGTTATTTACCAGATCAACATGAATGAAACCAAGAAACCCTATTCTATGAATGAAATCATGAATTTTAATAGAATGTTATATAGACACTAGAATTACAATAATATAAACTTTTGAACATCATTTTTCATAATGGAGAAAATATTTTTTTCTCCTTAGATCCAATACAATGAGTATTACAAACCAGAATTTGGATCATTTGAATATGAGATACATAGATTTTCTCACAGTCCTTACTTGGATGAGCAAATCCACATGAAGATAAAGAAATGATTATTTCTTGGACCAAGATCTTGTACAAACCCCACCAATTAGAGAATTGCGGTAACTATCCTTTTTGGGATGAACTTCCAATTGAACAAGTCATATCAAGAGGTTATATAAAAAACCAAAAAACTGTTCATGTGAGATAAAGACGATGGTGGATGTCGAAAATCATATGTTTCCATTAGTGAAAGATCCAAACCACCATCACCAGACCAAGTGAAATGATCTGTTCAATCATGTACATACAAAAACACATTAAACCTATTAGAATTTTCAACAAAGATAGTATAATTGGGTCGAGAGTTCTATAATTTCATAGAATGAGGTGGAGACTGTGTTTGAATGATTTCATTCCCTTTAAGCACCATTTTCATAGAACCAAGGATAGTGACATGTAGGTTAAAACATTGCAAGTCTTTAGAAAAAATTTTCTGAAAGGGAACAATTACCATGCAAGGAGACTATGCTATTAGAGTTGAAGATGGTAAGAGGGGAACACATTGAGTTGATCTTGAGGGATCAGTGCTATCAATATCAGCCAAAATAGAAAGGTGAGCAGAAGAGAAAGTAGCTGTATAGGCCTACGACCTAAATAAACCACACCCAAGGGGATATTCTATCTACGATATATAGAATGTGATGGATTCTTTCTTAATATCATTATTTAATTTCCATTATGTTGATTTGAGTAATAGTACCGAGGTCCAAAGGATAATAAATAATTGGACCCATTCCACAGAATCTTCAACATGGATAATCAGTTGTGCTGGAGGAGGGCTAGTAAGAACCAAGGTGATGCATATCTAAACCATTTAGGATTCTATGAACTATAGCATGAATGAATCCAGGAATAAAAATTCATACAAAATATTCCCTATTCACTACAAAAAATCAATATTGTAAAAGTGGAGAGGTAACCCTAAGATGTTAATCCAAATGGCCACTGAAGGAATTTCCCACTTGTGGTGAACCTCCATAGACCAGTGAGGGAGCTGGAAACGCCACCAGTTATCCATATGTGGACTCTTAGACCATGCCTGGATGAAATACTCATGTGAAGAAAAGATAATACATAAGGATTTTATATTTACCTCCAAAACACAAGTTGGTCATTCAAAACCCCATGTAGGAACAACATTTAGAAAACCCCCAAAATATGTCTTATCTGTAACAACCTGATATTTTATGATAAGTATTGTTTTTAATTGATGTCATATGTTTTATGCTACAACAAGATTATCTTGTGCTATACGCAACACTGTATTAGCTTGTAGTATATGCAACACTATTCTTAGATTGTGTTATACACAATTTCAAATTCGTTTTCTAATAGTCATTCTATGCAAAATTGAGTGTATATATATATATATTCAATGTATAAATAAAATATGGTTGGATTCTGTTATACGAAACCACGAAGGATTCATGCACAATATGCAACCCTGACTTGGATTGCATTACACGCAATAACGACTTTATTCGATAGCGTGTGTTGTACGCAATATCAGGTTTTACTAAAAAATGATATATGGTTATTTTATAACATTATTATTTCATATTACACATTTTCTAGAACATGTTATGTGAACAAAATAAATTGTTTAGGTAAAATAAATATTTTTAAAAAAATGCAGTTTTACCGCCTTCTAATGGTGCACCCACATTAAATCTAGTTTTTGACATGTTTATAAGTTAAATTTGACAAAATAAAAATCTTCTTTTGAGTCAGGATATAAATATTTACATTGGATAATGTTTTGATATTTTTCTGATAACATTCATATTTTAATGAATAATAAAAACACGGTATATTTTAATTAAAAACAACTTTTTTTCATCGTAATAATTTATATGGTTAAATTATAATATTAAATGGTTTTAATGTATAAATAGAATATATTTTTTTAATTTAATATAATGTATATCATTAACATTGATCTTACCTTGAATTCGATTGTTAAATCAATTTAATCTTTTGCAATGTTTTAAAAAATAACCCGATTTCTTTCGACAACAGGATTAAATTTAATTTAATTTCTACAACTTTTTTGTATTGAATTTGGAAAAATGGATTCAATATTTGGAATCAGTGGGTCCAAATTATGTTAATAATCTACTTTTTATTTTTGGGCATTATGAATAGTAACTACGGTAAATTTTATTTACCATAGTTAAAGGTTAATCAGGTAATTAAGGGTAAATATAAGATTATAAAATTACCCTAACAGCTGTCAAAAATATATTGAATGACTAAAAGTATACCCATATCACCTAAGGGCCAGATTATAATCATTTAATGGTCTTTTTTCCAGGAAAATAACTTAATTATTATTAAAACCAAAGAAAGTGACAACATGTCACTCTCTTAAATCTTATAAGTATATAAATTTTAATTTAGTGATAAACATCATGAAACATATAACATGAAGAGTCTCCGGAAATCTAATTAAATTATCTACATCATATTAATTTATTTATAATTTTTAGGGATTAAATAATTATCATTAATTGTGACACAATAGTGATGCATGAAAATTGTTTATCTAGTGAAAAATCAAGAATATAGTTTTTATTAAACTAATAGTGACAATAAAAGGCACAAAACCCTGACCAAAAATTATTTTTCATATAAATTTATACCATAAGCATCCAATTTTCGAATATTTGACCATTTGGAGCCTTAAAAAAGCGATTATGACACTTATATTATTTTATTATAAATGATTCGAAAGATGTCACCTTCATAATTTAATAAATATAACAATTTAAATATTGTGATTTTAAGATGATAAATTCGAGTAAAAGTATTATTATAAAATTTAATAGATTAATATTTATCATAGGATTTTATTTTTAACTTTTATGGAACAAATAAGTATTATATATAGTTATACATTAATGATGTAGTAATTATTTTATTAAGAGATAAACCAAATAAATGGTTTTAAAAATAATAAAATAAATATTATATGAACTATTTAATGTTCTCCACTAATTTTCTAGATACATATGACATTTTATGAATCTATTAAAGCTTTTATTTTTAACATATCATCTGTATATATTTTATTTAAATTCAAATAAATGAATAGTGTCAAAATTTACACTATTGTTATTTTATAAAAATGACATATTATAAAATTGTTTAAAAATCACAATAATATTTAAAAATTATAAATTTAAATTTATATGGTATAAAATGTTATAAATTATCCAAATATGGAAAATTCACAACAAATAAGTAATTATTTTTATAATTTATAATTTATAAATTTATTACCACAAATAAAATTAAATTGATTAAATAAGGATAAATAAAGTTGATAATGTTTAAAATACATTCCTAACATGTAAAAATTTTATTGGATGATGAGATTACAACCCTATATCATTTAATATTCGAATATGAGTCATTTTTGGATGTTTTTAAGTGGGTTAGATTTATTATAAATTAATATTTTTAAGATTTCCAAAGGTTCCCCTCTCCTCCCTTATAAAAGGGAACCTCCTCCCTCTCGTCCTCACACCACTTTGAGCCTTCATGCTAGAAAAAAACCCTGCCAATTTCTCCTCTAAACTTCCCTATAAACATCCTAGTGGTCCAGGTCTTCTTCCAAGACCAATTTTAGGGCCCTAAAAGGAGGTTTCAAAGAGGCGCTTCAAAGAATAGGTAATGTCTGTTATCGATTCTTTCAACATTATTTCTTCTTCCACTTATTTTTCTTTAGTTGTTTCATTATGAATTAATAAAATAAGTATCACTCATATACTAATATGTTATTATAAGTATGAAACAACCATATTTTACCATCTATCCATCCTACAGAAAACAAAATCAACGCGGGTGCGTACGTATACCGTCTCCACGCCGTGGTGTAATCTATTTTCCACCACCGCCTTACTTAGATGGGCATAATGGTGTAAATAATGAATATATATGATTATTGTAAAGTGATATTAATTCTGATATAGTATACATACACTCAAATACAATTCCACGATCATGAGAACGATATCATTGCTCGTGCGTACGTACGGAATACCGTCTCCATGATGTGATGCGACTCGTTCTACATGATTTTCATTGCCTAATGATTAAATAAATGAATTGAGTGAATAAATATGATATATATTACACTAATATCATTATGTAAATAAGGTATCTATAACCTAAAAATAATAATAAGAATTTATTCGACAAAACACGCATAAGAACAAAAATTAATAAACACCCGAATAACAAATAGCAATGAAATATTACTAATAATAAGCTAACAATATGACCATATATTATATCATAACAATGATTATGATTCTGGAATAAGTAAATGACATTATTTATATCATTATACAGGTGGTTCAGACACTTACGAAGCAAATCGGACCTATGGTAAGGGAAATATCACAATCTCATTTTTATCCGAGATTGTTTATACTTTCGAATTTACTGGGGTGTATTATGTCATCCACATCCATGTTTCCTAAATATTTAATATTATTTCCATTCACCTACAATTTTTTAAATCCAATTTTATCCTTTGCTGAGTTTTTAGTAAAAGATATGAAAGAAATATTTTGTCATTTTTCGTACGAGGTACTTTTTGACTTTTCTGACAAAAGTACGAGAAGAATGTTCTTTTAAATTATATGGAATGAATTGGATTATTAAAAATTTATTTCCAAGAAGAAACCTTTACAAGTTTTCAAGTTTTTTTTAATAAACTTATTTTAGTTTAGAATTGTATGACTTGTTAAGAAAGGAAGAGTGTTTTTGAAGTAGAAAGGATATTTTCCTCAGGGATGGAGTTCAACTGTTTTATCAAAATTATTTTCCATCTATCCTAATAAAGGGTTCTGTTTCTATCCCTATTATTACATTAATTTGATTATGTTGTGATGGAATTATTTTTATGAATTCCTTTATCTTATATGAATTGTTTTATGATGTCACGATTTTTAAGAATCCCATTTTTTTACATGGGTTATGCGATGATGTATGGTTTATGATTTTGTGGTGCAAATAAGAATGGTATCATTATGAGATAGGTGGGACCTATATCTCCCTCCAATGAATTGGGTAATGATTTTATATCTCATGAGATAGACATGGCTGGAACGGCAGGTTGAACCGGTTCAGTGAAACAGGACTGAAATGAGAAATGAACTCGGATCAGAAATGGAATTTGTCCACTAAGATAGTCTTAGCAATGAGTCTTCACTAATAAGAAAGGATTCTCTATGATTATGCATGTATGCCACAAAGTTTCATGTTATAGGTTATGATTATTATGATAAAATTTCACTACCATGATTTATCCCATTTTATGAAATTATGATCTCTTTTGTAGGGTACGATTTCCAAAAAGTTATGATCTTATGAATATGATGTGATTGATATTTCTTTTGTTTGCCCTTACTGAGCATTTGAGCTAACCCTTTTGTATGTTTTCTTTCCCCGGGTCAGGAATAAGGTTATTAAGTAAGATATTCCAAAAGAGACTATAGATATGATGAAATAAATGGGAGACAGTATAGACACTTTATGAACTAGTTTTTTATGTTTCCCAGTTTCTAAAGACACTATACCTATACGGTCCTTTAATGGTTTTGTTATATGTTGTAATAACTGTACTTCAATTTTGAAGTACTAACAATGTATGTAAAGTATGGGTCGTTATAGTTGGTATCAGAGGAAAGGTTTAGCCAACCACTGGAAACTAGGATGCAAAAATGTTAGTGAGATCCCTAGAGATATTTCTAAGGTATGTCCAGGTATGTCCCTAAGGATAAGTATACGTATAGGATATTGTCTTAGAAATATGGTAACGATCTTAGAATTTAACCTAAGATGTTATATATTTAAGGTACTCCGCCTTGATTATGTTATTTTCCTTGTATGATTTTTTCCTCTCACAGAATTATTTTTTTGTATTAGTCAATGGAGGGAACAAGAAAGAATTCGGTTAACATTGAATCCAATGGACAAATTGGTGACTAGGAGAAACAAAATTGCGTAATGCCTAGAGAGAAAGATATTGTGATTATTCCGAATAATTCATCGTGATATATGATTAACAAGGTGAAATTTAGTGGTATGCCTAATTCATAAAATAAGAGGAAGATAGACTTTTATGCATGTTCGCATGTTGTGGAGAATAAAGAAAGGTAGATTGAGATTTCTAAAGAAGGGATGAAGAACCATGAGGAATACCTCAAATGGAGGGACAGATGTTATCTGTGTGGAGAAAACTGTCATAGAGTGACAGACTGTTATGGAGTTCAATGTCTTATTTGTGGAGAACATAGGCATTACCCAACTCAATGCCCTGACCTAAAAAGTATCTTCTAAAATCAAGGAAGGACTTATTCTAGGACAATCATTGAAGAGGATGGATTGATGTTTTTATGTATTGGTATTCAAGAATAATTTTGTTGAGGTACATTTATGGTGTATTAGAATATTTTTGTATTAATCTATTGTGATTTTAAATAATTATATGGTACCGGTAACCATGAAAAGTGATTCAAATATTTTGGAAAGAAGATGATATGCGCATAATGAAGGGATAAGGAGAAATTGAAATGTTTGATAGTATTCATGATCTCATGATTGATATAAGGACTAAGTGATATCACGGTTTGAGTATATCGAATTTTAAGGATTTTGGTATGTGTAAAGAGTTAACTTTTGACAACACTCATGTTTTCACTAAGAGTCAATGGGTATTCATTTTTAAGAGAATACATGATTAAGGTATTCACATGACTGGAATGTGACCAACAAGATATATTAGGGATAAATGACGGTATTCATGTGCTTGTTATATGACCTTTTTAGTAATCGAGTTTGGAAAGAAGTATTTTGGATAAGACTAAATATTGAAATGGATAGTATTGTTTAAGGCTAGAACTTTTTGTTATAATAGTATTGTTTTCGAAAAAGGATAACATGCAGGACGGGTGACAACCCTTCACATCGGACAAGGTTGCGGGAATCGGACCCACAAACGAAGTTCGACTGGCCTTTATCGCTTACCACTGGCCAACAGGAAGTCCCTGGTTAGTAGAAACTAGTTTTATTTTATTAAGCGGTATGATATATGATGTATAAGTTCATTTTTGGATTCGTATATGATAAACCTCACCATAGATGGACTTATGTATATTTGATAACTTTTACTAACCTTTTGTTTGAAACAGATGGAATGACCCATCATTCTATCACAAGATCTGTTAACACTTCACAAATAACAAATTCAACTTCATTTCTTTAAGAGATGAAGTGGAAATTGTTCAAAGCACGAACAACAGTGAGATTGTACCAAAATCAAGCAATTATTTCTTCTAATTCAAAGTTTTCAACTTTTAGGGAAATGATATTGAGAACCCAAAATGTTTTCCTAGTGCTCTTATATCCAATGAATCAGATGGTACCTTATATCATCACAAATTTATGGCTTTGTGATTGTTGGATTTTTCATAGCCATGTCCTCTACCACTCTCCATCAGAACATGAGGGTTAGATTTCTCTTCTATATCCATATTTTCACCTATGTTATTCTATATGGAAACCCAGTGATGAGTTACTTTGGGTAATCATTATGTTTCATACATTAGTTTTTAAAATTATGTTTTAGTATTCCTTTTTACGATGTGGGTTTCTATGAATAGTAACCCAAACGAATTTTGAGGGCGAAATTTCTTTTAAGGGGGGTAGAATTTAACAACATGATATTTTATGATAAGTATTCTTTTTAATTAATGTCATATGTTTTATGCTTCAACAAGATTATCTTGTTCTATACGCAACACCGTATTAGCTTGTAGTATACGCAACACTATTATTATATTGTGTTATACACAATTTCAAGTTCGTTTTATAATAGTCATTATACAGAACATTGAGTGTGTATATATATATAAAATGTATAAAAAAAATATGGTTGGATTCTGTTATACGAAACCACAAAGGATTCATGTACAACACGCAATCGCGACTTTCCTCCATAGCGTGTGTTGTACGCAATATCAGGTTTCACTAAAAAATGATATATGGTTATGTTATAACATTATTATTTCATCTTACACATTTTCTAGAACATGGTATGTGATCAAAATAAATTTTTTAGGTAAAATATGTATTTTTCAAAAAATGCAGTTTTACCGCCTTTTAATGGTGCACCCACATTAAATCTAGTTTTTGACATGTTTATAAGTTCAATTTGACAAAATAAAATTCTTATTTTGAATCAGGATATAAAAATTTACATTGTATAAAGATTTGATATTTTTTGGATAACTTTCATATTTTAATGAATAGTAAAAACACGCTATATTTTAATTAAAAACAACTTTTTTCATCATAATAATTTATATGGTTAAATTATAATATTGAATGGTATTATAGTATAAATAGAATATATTTTTACCATTTAATATATTGTATGTCATTAGCATTGATTTTACTTGAATTCGTAGGTTAAATCAATTCAATCTTTTGTAATGTTTTAAACAAAAACCCGTTTTCTTTCGACAATGGGATTAATTTTAATTTAATTTATGCAACATTTGTGTATTGAATTTGGAAAAATGGATTCTATATTTGGAATCAGTGGGTCCAAATTATGTTAATAATCTACTTTTTATTTTTGGGTATTATGAATAGTAACTACGGTAAATTTTATTTACCATAGTTAAAGGTAAATCAGGTAATTAAAGGTAAATATAAGATTATAAAATTACCCTAAAACCTGTCAAAATCCTATTGGATGACTAAAAGTCGACCCATATCACCTAAGGGTCGGATTAGAATCATTTAATGGCCTTTTGTGCATGAAAATAACTTAATTATTATTAAAATCAAAGAAAGTGACACCATGTCACTCTCTTAAATATTATAAGTATATTTATTTTAATTTAGTGATAAACTAGATGAAACTTCCAAAAAGAATAGTCTCCAGAAAGATAATGAAATTATCTACATCATATGAATTTATTTATAATTTTTAAGGATTAAATAATTATCATTAATTGTGGCACAATAGTGATGCATAAAATTGTTTATCTAGTGAAAAATCACGAATATAGTTATTATTAAAATAACAGTGACCATAAAAGGCACAAAACCCTGACCAAAACTTAATGGTCATGTAAATTTCAACAATAATCATCCAGTGGTCAAATTTTTGACCATTTTGAGCCTTATAAAAGGGATTATGACACTTATATTATTTTATTTTAAATGATGCGATTTTGTCACCTTCATAATTTAATAAATATAACAATTTAAATATTGTGATTTTAAGATGATTAATTAGAGTAAAATTATTATTGTGAGAGGTAATAGATATATCTTCATAATAGGATTTTACTTTTATTTTTTATGCAAAATACAAGTATATGAAATAATTATACATTAATGATGTAGTAATTATTTTATTAAGAGATAAACCAAATAAATGGTTTTAAGAATAATAAAGAAAATATTATATGAACTATTTAATGTGATCCACTAATTTTCTAGATACATATTAAATTTTATGAATCTATTAAAGCTTTTATTTTGAAAATATCTTCTGTATATATTTTATTTAAATTCAAATAAGTGAATAGTGTAAAAATTGAAACTATTGTTATTTTATAAAAACAAGATATTATAAAATTGCTTAAAAATCACAGTAATATTTACAAATTATAAATTTAAATTTATATGGTATAATATGTTATAAATTATCCAATTATGGAAAATTTACAACAAATAAGTAATTATGTGTTATAATTGAAAATTTGGAATGTTATTACCACAAATAAAATTTAATTGGATAAATAAGGATAAATCAAGATGATAATGTTTAAAATAAATTCCTAACATGTCTAAATTCTATTTTTTGATGAGATTACAACCCTATAACATCTAATATTCTAATATGAGTCATTTTAGGAGGTTTTTAATTGGGGATAGATTTGTTATAAATTAATATTTTTAAGATTTCCAAAGGTGCCCCTCTCCTCCCTTATAAAAGGGCACCTCCTCCCTCTATTCCTCACACCACTTTTAGCCTTCAAGCTCGGCCAAAACCTGAAAATTTATCCTCTCCACTTCCCTATAAACATCCTAGAGGTCCTGGTCTTCTTCCAAGACCAATTTTAGTGCCCTAAAAGGAGGTATCAAAGAGGCGCTTCAAAGAAGAGGTAATGTCCATTACTGATTCTTTCAACATTATTTCTTCTTCCACTTCTTCTTCATTAGTTGTTTCATTATGAATTAATAAAATCAATATCACTCATATACTGAAATGTTATTATAAGTATGAAACCACCCTATTTCACCATCTATCTATCCTACGGAAAAAGAAATCACTACGTGTGCGTACATATGAAATACCGTCTCCACACCGTGGTGTAATCTATTTTCCACCACCACCTTACTTGGATGGGTATAATGGTGTAAATAATGAATATATGTGATTATTTTAAAGTGATATTGATTCTTAAATAGTATACATACACTCCAATACAATTCCACGATCTTGAGAATGATATCATCACTTGTGCGTACGTACGGAATACCATCTCCACGATGTGATGCGACTCGTTCTGCATATTTTCATTGCATAATGATTACATAAATGAATTTAGTGAATAGATATGATATATATTACACTAATACCATTCTGTAAATGAGGTATCTATAACCTAAAAAGAAGAATAGGAATTTATTCGATAAAACACACATATGAACAAAAAGTAATAAACACCCGAATAACAAGTAGCAATGAAATATTACTAAAATTAAGCTACGAATATGACCATATATGATATCATAACAATGAATATGATTCTAGAATAATTCAATGACATTATTTAAATCATTATACCGTAGGTTCGGACAATTATGAAGCAAATCGGACCTAAGGTAAGGGAAATATCACAATCTCATTTTTATTCGAGATTGTTTATACTTTGGAATTTACGAGGGTGTATTTTATCATCAACATCCATGTTTCCTCAATATGTAAAATTATTTCCATTCACCTAATATTTTTTAAATCCAATTTTACCCTTCGGTGAGTTTTTAGTAAAAGATATGAAAGGAATCTTTTGTCGTTTTTCGTACGAGGTACTTTTTGACATTTCCGACAAAAGTACGAGAAGAATGTTTTTTAACTTATACGACATGAATGGATTTTTAAAAAATTATTTTCAAGAATCATCCTTTACAAGTTTTCATGTTTATTCTTAATCAACTTCTTTTAGTTTAGAATTGTATGACTTTTTAAGAAAGGAAAAGTGTTTTTGAAGTAGAAAGGATATTTTCCTCAATAATGGAGTTCAAGTGTTTTATCAAAATTATTTTCCATCTAAGATAATAAAGGGTTTTGTTTCTATTACTATTATTACATTGATTTGATTATGTTGTGATGGAATTATTTTTATGAATTCATTTATCTTATATGAATTGTTTTATGATGTCACGCTGTTTAAGAATCCCATTTTTATTACATGGGTTATGCTATGATGTATGGTTTATGATTTTGTGGAACACATAATAATGTTGTCATTATGAGATGGGTGGGACCTATATCTCCCTCCAATGCATTGGGTAAAGATTTTATATCTCATGAGATATACATGGCTGGAACGGAAGGTTAACTGGTTCAGTGAAACAGGATCGAAACGGGGAATGAACTCAGTTCAGAAATGGACATTGTCCACTAAGATAGTCTTAGCAATGAGTCTTGACTAATAAGAAATGATTATATATGATTATGTGTTTATTCCACAAATATTCATGTTTTATGTTATGATTATTGTGATTACATTTAACCACCATGATTTATCCCATGTTATGAAATTATGATCTCTTTTTTAGGGTATGATTTCCAAAATGTTATGTTATTATGAATATGATGTGATTGATATTTCTTTTGTTTACCCTTACTGAGCATTTGAGATTACCCTTTTGTATGTTTTCTTTCCCCATTTAATGAAGAAGGTTATTATGTAAGATATGCCAAATTGGACTATAGATATGATGAAATAAATGGGAGACAATGTAGACGCTTTATGAACCAGTTGTTTATGTTTCCCAGTTTCTAAAGACACTATACCTATATGTTCCTTTCATGGTTTTGTTATATGTTGTAATACGTGTACTTCAATTTTAAAGTACTAACAATATATGTAAATATAGGTAATTATAGTTGGTATCAGAGAAAAGGTTTAGTCAACCTTTGGAAACTAGGATGCGAAAACATTAGTGAGATCCCTAGAGATATTTCTAAGATATGTCTAGGGATGTCCCTAAGGATAAGTATACGTATAGGATATAGTCTTAGAACTATGGTAACGATATTAGAATTTAACCTAAGATATTAGATATTTAAGATACTCCCTATTGATTATGTTATTTTCCTTGTATGATTTTTTCCTCTCACAGAATTCTTTTTGTGTTTAGTCAATGGAGGGAACCAGAAAAAAATTGGTTAACATTGAATCCAATGGAAGAATTGGTTACTATAAGCAAGAAAATTTCATAATTCCTAGAGAGAAAGATATTGTGATTATGCCGAATCAGTCATCGCGATATACGATTAACAAGGTGAAATTTAGTGGTATGCATAATTCATCAATTAAGAGGAAGATAGACTTTTATGAATGTTCGCATGTTGAGGAGCATAAAGAAAGGAAGATTGAGATTTCTAAAGAACGGAAGAAGAACCTTGAGTAATACCTCAAATGAAGAGACAAATGTTATATGTGTGGAGAAAAGGGTCATAGAGTGACAGACTATTATGGAGTTCAATGTCTTATTTGTGGAGAACATGGGAATTACCCAACTCAATGCCCTGACCTAAAAAGTATCTTCTAAACTCAAGGAAGGGATTATTCCTGGACAATCATTGAAGAGGATGGATTGAAGTGTTTATGTATTGGTATTCAAGAAAAATTTTGCTGAGGTACTTTTATGGTGTATTAGAATATTTTTGTATTAGTCTATTGTGGTTTTCAATAATTTTATGGTACCAGTAACCAGAAAAAGTGATTCAAATATTTTGGAAAGCAGGTGATATGCGCATAATTAAGGGATAAGGATAAAATTAAATGTGTGACAGTATTCATGAGCTCATGATTGATATAAGGTCTAAGTGATATTACGGTTTGAGTATATAGAATTTTGAGGATTTTGGAATGTGGAAAGAGTTAACTTTTGACAACACTCATGTTTTCACTAAAATTCAATGGGTATTCATTTTTCAATAGAATACATGATTAAGGTATTCACATGACTGGAATTTTTCCAACAAGCTATATGAGGGATAAATTATGGTATTCACGTGCTTGTTATATGACCTTTTTAGTAATCGAGTTTGGAAGGAAGTACTTTGGAAACGCCTAAAGATTGGAATGGATAGTATTGTTTAAGGCTAGAACTTTTTGTTATAATAGTATTGTTTTCGAAAAAGGATAACCTATAAGACGGGTGACAACCCGTCGCGTCGGACAATGTTGTGGGAATCAAACCCACAACTGAAGTGCAAATGACCTTTATTGCCTACCACCGGCCTACAAGAAGTCCCTGGTTAGTAGAAACTAGTTGTATTTTATTAAGCAGTATGATATATGAAGTATAAGTTCATTTTTGGATTCGTATATGATTAACCTCACCATATATGGACTTATGTATATTTGGTAACTTTTTCTAACATTTTGTTTGAAACAGATGGAATGACCCATCATTCTATCACATGATCTGTTAACACTTCACGAATAACAAATTCAACATCATTTCTTTAAGAGATAAAGTAGAAATTGTTCAAAGCACAAACAATAGTGAGATTGTACCAAAATCAAGCAAGTATTTATTCTAATTCAAATTTTTCAACTTTTAGGGAAATGATATTGAAAACCAAAAATGTTGTGCTAGTAATATTATATCCGATGAATCAGATGGTACCTTATATCATCACAAATTTATGGCTTTGTGATTGTTGGATTTTTTATAGCCATGTCCTCTACCACTCTCCATCAGAACTTTATGGTTAGATTTCTCTTCCATATCCATATTTTTCATATTTTTTCTCCTATATGGAAACCCAGTGATGAGTTACTTTGGGTAATCGTTATTTTTCATACATTTTTTTCTAAAATTATGTTTTAGTATTCCTTTTTACGATGTGGGTTTCTATAAAGAGTAAACGATTTATAACCCCGAAGAATTTTGAGGGAGAAATTCATTTTAAGGGGGGTACATTGTAACAAGCTGATATTTTATGATATGTATTCTTTTTAATTGATGTCATATTTTTTATGCTATGACAAGATTATCTTGTGCTATATGCAACACCGTATTAGCTTGTAGTATACACAACACTATTATTAGATTGTGTTATACACAATTTCTAGTTCATTTTATAATAGTCATTATATGAAACATTGAGTGTATATATATATATATATTCAATGTATAAATAAAATATTTTTGGATTCTGTTATACGAAACCACGAAGGATTCATGCACAACATGCAACCCTGACTTGGCTTGCATTACACGCAATCGTGACTTTCCTCGATAGCGTGTGTTGTACGCAATATCAGGTTTCACAAAACAATGATATATGGTTATGTTATAACATTATTATTTCATATTACACATTTTCTAGAACATGGTATATGAAAAGAATAAATTTTTCGGGTAAAATAAGTATTTTTAAAAAAATGCAGTTTTGACGCCTTTTAATGGTGCACCCACATTAAATATAGTTTTTTAAATGTTTATAAGTTAAATTTGACAAAATAAAATTCTTCTTTAGAATCAGGATATAAAAATTTACATTGGATAATGTTTTTATATTTTTCTGATAACTTTCATATTTTAATGAATAGTAAAAACCCAATATACTTTAATTAAAAACAACTTTTTCATCGTAATAATTTATCTGGTTAAATTATAATATTTAATGGTTTTAAAGTATAAATAGAATATATTTTTACCATTTAATATAATTTATGTCATTATCATTTATTTTACCTTGAATTCGTAGGTTAAATCAATTTAATCTTTTGCAATGTTTTAAACAAAAACCCATTTTCTTTCGACAACAGGATTAATTTTAATTTAATTTATACAACTTTTTTGTATTGAATTTGGAAAAATTGATTCCATATTTGGAATAATTGGGTCCAAATTATGTTAATAAGCTACTTTTTATTTTTGGGCATTATGAATAGTAATTACGGTAAATTTTATTTACCATAGTTAAAGGTAAATCGTGTAATTAGGGGTAAATATAAGATTATAAAATTACTTTAACACCTGTCAAAATACTATTGGATGACTAAAAGTCGACCCATATCACCTAAGGGTCGGATTAGAATGATTTAATGGACTTTTTTCCCTGAAAATAAATTAATTATTATTAAAACCAAAGAAAGTGACAACAAGTCACTCTCTTAAATCTTATAAGTATATTAACTTTAATTTAGTGATAAAATTCATGAAACTTCGAACAAGAATAGTATCCAGAAATATAATGAAATTATATACATCATATGAATTTATTTATAATTTTTTGGGATTAAATAATTATAATTAATTGTGAGACAATAGTGATGCATAAAATTTTTTATCTAGTGAAAAATAAAGAATATAGTTTTTATTAAACTAATAGTGACCATAAAAGGCACAAAACTCTGACCAAAACATATTGGTCATGTAATTTTAAACCGTAATCATCTAATGGTAGAATATTTTACCATTTGGAGCCTTATGAAAGAGATTATGACACTTATATTATATTATTTTAAATGATGCCAAAGGTGTCACCTTTATAATATTATTGATATAAAAATTTAAATATTGTGATTTTAAGATGATAAATTCGATTAAAAGTATTATTGTGAAAGATAATAGATTTATATTCCTCATAGGATTTTATTTTTAATTCTTATACAACAAATAAGTATATTAAATAATTATACATTAATGATGTAGTAATTATTTTATTAAGAGATAAACAAAATAAATGGTTTTAAAAATAATAAAATAAATATTATGAACTATTTAATGTGCTCCACTAATTTTCTAGAAACATATGACATTTTATGAATCAATTAAATCTTTTATCATGAACATATCCTCTGCATATATTTTATTTAAATTCAATTAAATGAATAGTGTCAAAATTGACACTATTGTTCTTTTATAAAAACAACATATTATAAAATTGTTTAAAAATCACAATAATATTTATAAATTATAAATTTAAATTTATATGGTATAAAATGTTATAAAGTATCCAATTATGGAAAATTTACAACAAATAAGTAATTATGTGTTATAATTTAAAATTTAGAATGTTATTACCACAAATAAAATTAAATTGGATAAATAAGGATAAATCCAGTTGATAATGTTTAAAATAAATTCCTAACATATCTAAATTTTATTGGTAGATGATATTAAAACCCTATCTCATCTAATATTCTAATATGAGTCATTTTTGGAGGTGTTTAAGTGGGGATAGATTTATTATAAATTAATATTTTTAAGATTTCCAAAGGTGCCCCCCTCCTCCCTTATAAAAGGGCACATCCTCCCTCTATTCCTCACACCACTTTGAGCCTTCAAGATAGGCCAAAACCTGAACATTTCTCTTCTCCACTTTCCTAGAAACATCATAGAGGTCCTGGTATTCTTCCAAGGCCAATTTTAGTGCCCTAAAAGAAGGTCTCAAATAGGCCCTTCAAAGTGGAGGTAATGTCCGTTACCGATTCTTTCAACATTATTTCTTATTCCACTTCTTCTTCCTTAGTTGTTTCATTATGAATAAATAAAATCAGTATCACTCATATACTGATATGTTATTATAAGTATGAAACCACCCTATTTCACCATCTCTCCATCCTACGGAAAACGAAATCACCGCGCGTGCGTACATACAGAATACCATCTCCACACCGTGGTGTAATCTATTTTCCACCACCACCTTACTTGGATGGGTATAATGGTGTAAAGAATGAATATATATGATTATTGTAAAGTGATATTGATTATTAAATAGTATACATACACTCCAATACAATTCCACGATCTTGAGAATGATATCATCACTCGTGCGTACGTACAGAATACCATCTCCACGAAGTCATGCGACTCATTCTGCATAATTTTCATTTCATAATGATTACATAAATGAATTTAGTGAATAAATATGAAATATATTGCACTAATACCATTCTGTAAATGAGGTATCTATAACCTAAAAAGAAGAATACAAATTTATTCGACAAAACACGCATAAGAACAAAAAGTAATAAACACCTGACTAACAAGTAGCAATGAAATATTACTAATAATAAGCTAAGAATATGACCGTATATGATATCATAACAATGATTATGATTCTGGAATAAGTCAATGACATTATTTAAATAATTATATCGGAGGTTTGGACAATTACAAAGCAAATCAGACCTAAGGTAAGGGAAATATCACAATCTCATTTTTATCCCAGATTGTTTATACTTTGGAATTTACAAGGGTGTATTTTATCATCAACATCCATGTTTCCTCAATATGTAATATTATTTCCATCCACCAAAAAATTTTTAAAACCAATTTTACCCTTCGTTGAGTTTTTAGTAAAAGATATGAAAGGAATCTTTTGTCGTTTTTCGTACGAGGTACTTTTTGACATTTCCGACAAAAGTACAAGAAGAATGTTTTTTAACTTATACGGCATGAATGGATTTTTAAAACATTATTTACAAGAAGAATCATTTACAAGTTTTCATTTTTATTTTTAATCAACTTCTTTTATTTTATAATTTTATGACATGTTAAGAAAGGAAAAGTGTTTTTGAAGTAGAAAGGATATTTTCCTCAATAATGGAGTTCAAGTGTTTTATCAAAATTTTTTTCCATCTAAGATAATAATGGGTTCTGTTTCTATACCTATTATTACATTGATTTGATTATGTTGTGATGGAATTATTTTTATAAATTCCTTTATCTTATATGAATTGTTTTATGATGTCACGATGTTTAAGAATCCCATTTTTATTACATGGGTTATGCTATGATGTATGGTTTATGATTCTGTGGCACACATAAGAATGGTATCATTATGAGATGGGTGGGACCTATATCTCCCTCCAATGAATTGGGTAATGATTTTATATCTCATGAGATAGACATGGCTGGAACGGCAGGTTAAACTGGTTCAGTGAAACATGACTGAAACGAGGAATGAACTCGATTAAATAAGGATAAATCAAGTTCATAATGTTTAAAATAAATTCCTAACATGTCTAAATTTTATTGTTTGATGAGATTACAACCCTATCTCATATAATATTCTAATATGAGTCATTTTTGGAGTTTTTTAGGTGGGTATAGATTTATTATAAATTATCATTTTTAAGATTTCTAAAGGTACCCCTCTCCCCCCTTATAAAAGGGCACCTCCTCCCTCTCTTCCTCACACCACTTGGAGCCTTCAAGCTCCGACAACCCCTAACAATTTCACCTCTCCACTTCCCTAGAATCATCCTAGAGGTCCAGGTCTTCTTCCAAGACCAATTTTAGTGCCCTAAAAGGTGGTCTCAAAGAGGCTCTTCAAAGAAGAGGTAATGTCCGTTACCGATTTTTTCAACATTATTTCTTCTTAAACTTCTTCTTCTTTAGTTTTTTCATTGTGAATTAATAAAATAAGTATCACTCATACACTTATATGTTATTATAAGTATGGAACCACCCTATTTTACCATCTATCCATCCTACGGAAAACGAAATCACCGCGCGTGCGTACGTGCGGAATACCGTCTCCACGCCGTGGTGTAATCTATTTTCCACCACCACCTTACTTGGATGGGTATAATGGTGTAAAGAATGAATATATATGATTATTGTAAAGTGATATTGATTCTTAAATAGTATACATACACTCCAATACAATTCCACGATCATGATAATGATATCATCGCTCGTGCGTACGTACGAAATACTGTCTCCACGATGTGATGCGACTCGTGCTACATGATTTTCATTACA
The DNA here is from genome assembly GCA_963277665.1 of Viscum album. Taxonomy (NCBI): domain Eukaryota; kingdom Viridiplantae; phylum Streptophyta; class Magnoliopsida; order Santalales; family Viscaceae; genus Viscum; species Viscum album. The sequence goes on from OY728164.1 coordinate 237,262,895, forward strand.
TGATGATTACATAAATGATTTAACTAAATAAATATGATATATATTACACTAATAAAATTCTGTAAATGAGTTATCTATAACCTAAAAAGAAGAATAAAAATTTATTCGACAACACATGCATAAGAAAAAAAGTAATAAACACCCGAATAACAAGTAGCAATGAAATATTACTAATAATAAGAGAAGAATATAACCATATATGATATCATAAAAATGATTATGATTCAGGAATAAGTCAATGACATTATTTAAATCATTAAACATGAGGTTCGGACACTTACGATGAAAATCCGACATAAGGTAAGGGAAATATCACCATCTCATTTTTATCCGAGATTGTTTATACTTCGGAATTTACTGGGGTGTATTTTATCATCCACATCCATGTTTCCTCAATATTTAATATTATTTCCATCCACCTAAAATTTCTTAAATCCAGTTTTACCCTTCGGTGAGTTTTTATTAAAATATATGAAAGGAATCTTTTTTCGTTTTTCGTACGAGGTACTTTTTGACTTTTCCGACAAAAGTACGAGAAGAATGATTTTTTAACTTATACGACATGAATGGATTTTTAAAACATTATTTCCTAGAAAATTCCTTCACAAGTTTTCAATATTATTTTTAATCAACTTCTTTTAGTTTATAATTGTATGAAATGTTAATAAAGGAAAAGTTGTTTTTGAAGTAGAAACGATATTTTACCCAAGAATGGAGTTCAAATGTTTTTTCAAAATTATTTTCCATCTAAGATAATAATGGGTTATTTTCTATCTCTATTATTACATTGATTTGATTATGTTGTGATGGAATTATTTTTATGAATTCCTTTATCTTATATGAATTGTTTTATGATGTCACGATGTTTAAGAATCCCATTTATATTACATGGGTTATGCTATGATGTATGGTTTATGATTTTGTGGCACACATAAGAATGGTATCATTATGAGATGGGTGGGACCTATATCTCCCTCCAATGAATTGGGTAAAGATTTTATATCTAATGATATAAACATGGCTAGAACGGCCGGTTAAACCGGTTCAGTGAAACAGGACTGAAACGAGGAATGAACTCGGTCAAGAAATGGAATTTGTCCACACAGATAGTCTTGGAAATGAGTCTTGACTAATAAGAAATGATTCTATATGATTATGTGTGTATTCCAAATTGTTTCATGTTTTATGTGATGATTATTTTGATTATATTTCACTACCATGATTTATCCCATGTTATGAAATTATGATCACTTTTGCAGGGGTAAGATTTCCAAAATGTTAGGTTCTTATGAATATGATGTGATTGATATTTCTTTTGTTTACCCTTAATGAGAATTTGAGCTCACCCTTTTGTATGTTTTCTTTCCCCAGGTCAGGAAGAAGGTTATTAAGTAAGATATGCCAAAAGGGACTATAGATATGATGAAATAAATGGGAGACAATGTAGACTTTTTATGAACCAGTTGTTTATGTTTCCCAGTTTTATAAATACACTATACCTATACGGTCCTTTAATGGTTTTGTTATATGCTGTAATATTGTGTACATCAATTTTGATTTACTAACAATGTATGTAAAGTTTGGTTTGTTATATTATCAACTACAAATCATGAATCTAATGTAAATATGATAATCTGGGAGGCATCCTAAAACATCGTGGTTGATATGTTTAGAATAAATGTTATTTACCTCGAATCAGCATAGTAGGAACCCACAAAGACATCCTAAAAAATATGATGTAGAGTGGTGTGAAATGGTGTCAATTGAGTAGAACATCATTTATAGACATCCTAGAGAGAAGATCATAATGTTGAATTTTTTTCCTAAACTCTTGAGAAAAGGTTGGAACCACCCTAAGATATTCTTAAGCTATTAAAGGGGGTCTCTCCGATGGATATGAGAGCATGGGTAAATAATAAACCAATTTAATTTTGTAAAAATTTAAAAATTGAGATGGCACATTACACGTGCTATTCTTAGGCAATACCATCCTATTTTTCAATTCATTATCACTATCACATGGTCTCATATATTAGAGGATATAAATTATTTATCATGAGCTTGATAATATGACCATTGGATCCATAGATTCTTTTAGATTACAATGTCATACAGTGGTGGGGTAGTATGATAAAATCTTCTAAAATGATGTTCTAATTTTATATCCCCATGATGATATATAATTTTTTAAAGACATGAACCCTTGGAATACCTAAATATTTATTTCATCATATCAGATGGCTCCAATAAATCTATGAGAGAAAAAGGTTTGATAGGTGATCTATAAAGGAGTGTATTTATTAGACTAATTATGTCCCCCTATGTGCCACTAAAGATTTTAAATGAAAAATAGTATAAGAAAATAAAGCATTGAGTTCATTACCATCTTATAAATTTGGTGAAAATAAAAAAAATGTACCCTTATGGAGGATTAACAACCTCTATGACCAATTGAATTATGTGAGATGGTTCTAAAGTATTTATCTCACTTCTAGCTACAATTAGTTGAGGGTTTATGAGGGTTATATTATAAAGACAGCATTCTAATGTATCTATGTCTATTATGAGTTCCTAGTGATTCCTTATAAATTGATGAATTGCCCCATTATATCCATGGTACCTATGAACTGGATCTTTATTACAGTGTTAGACTGATTCATGGTTGTCTTATCAATGAAATTTGCAGTTAATTTTTTTCTGTAGAGGATTATATAATGAAATTTTGTATGGTCCTAGACATACACTGAGAGAACAATTATTATGGTATTCTCTCAATGTGTCGGGTTTGGATTTGATAGGTTCAAATTATAGGAAATATATTCTCTAAAACATGGTGTAGTTGTCGACTAAGAAAATATTAATAGAGTGATCTATTGGGAACCATAGAATAGAATGTCTAAGGTGTTTATTTTTTTTGGATTTTAAGGGTCTTGATAGAGGTTTTTGGAATACATATCTATGATTGATGCCCCATTTATAGATTTGATATAAAAAGAGATACTATTTTCTTGGAATTAACAATGTCATAAGTTCTTCAAGAAAATGAAGAAGGGGATGACCAATTCTCCTCTATTGAGATAGATAGTGGATTGAGTTAAGTATATGGTGTTTTATAATTCATGGGGAGATGATAAAGGATTTTTCTTGATGAAGAGTATGGAAGTGATTACTTATGGGTCAAGTTAGTTAATACCCTACGTGTAAAACTATGTGTCCCATGACATAGAATTGGTAGTGTTGGTCTTTAGCTTGATAATGGTGAGGAATTTTCTTCTATGTGAGATTTTAGTTGTTTACTTTGGCCGATGGAGTCATAGGTATATATTTACCCTTAGATAACTTTCTTTAAGACATATACAATGCTTGAATTACTTATAGGACTATGAACTCAAGATATTCTATACTCCTTAGAAGGGAAACTTCATGGGATATTCCCTCAGTATGAAATAGAATTCTCATTTGGTGGAGGATGCATCCTAGTATTTGTCCTCATTACAATGGATCCTTATGGAGGTGAGAGTGAAATATTATCTTTAGTAATTGCTAGGGAATTTTACTTCTTCATGTTGTGATAGAGGTCTACCTCGGTGACATCAATATTGATGTTATATGTATTTATATCCTTAAATGATACACTAGAGAAATTATATTGAATATGGGGGGATCATCATCTTTTTTTACATATGAACCATAGTTATGGTTCTGTTTTCTAGTTAGTTTATTTAGGGAGATTCATACCTACCCCTTGGAGGTATATCCATGAGTGTTAAAGATGTAAAATTAATTTCTTCGGTAGTTTTAGTCGGATAAGAGGATGTATAGTTTTTCCAATTTTGTTTCTCAATGCATCACATTATAGTATCTAAAGGATGAACATTAGGTTCCTATAGGTCTTACTCAACCAATTGAAATCCTAAAATTAAATTGAGAGGGCATATCAATGATTTTTTTTGATGGGACCTCCAAGAACTCATGGAGGCAATAATGTTATCTAGGTGGTTATTAATAACAATACAATGTATGAAAATGTCCTTTAATTCTAGGAATAGATATTAGTTGATTGTTTTAGGTTTTTTATATACAATAGATAATTTTATTTGATAGGGTACCCAAGAGGATCATCACTATAAGTGATCCTTGATTCATGTCACAGCATTGGAGATGTTTGTTGTAGGCTTTTAGGTCCTAGTTGTGGATGGTTATAGTGGTTCATCCCATTCATATGGGCATTTTTAGAGAATAATAATGGTTTTGGATGATATGTTATGACTATATGTGTTGAACTTGATGCTTCCAGTCAGGATCAAGGTATCACTGGGAGGGGAAGGGGGTGAATAAGTGTTATCTTTTTATTTTTATGTTTCCTTCTTTTTGAAATAACCTTCGCCTCCTGTTAAAGACTTTCTTCACTGATGAACAAACACATCCATAGGAACACAATATTTATAAGGTTCACTACTCATCAAGTGTAGCTATGTCCTTGGTATGGTACAGAAACAATCCAGTACCACACAATCCACTAGAAAAAAAAATCCTTTGATGTGTAATACAACAAGTAAGATATACCCTTACGCTCGTGGAAACTTTGAAAACAATCAGCAAATGTGTGTGCACCTTATTAGAAAAAATAGGTAATTATAGTACTTCAAGTCTTCTTTACAATTGAACAAGTGTATTCTTTGAAGTAAAAATCATGACTTTATTACCTAGATGCCGGTAAGAACTATCTTACGCAGAACCGAATTTGTGAGAGGTTCACAGAATTTCCGCGTAGCCTTTAGGGTACCTTGTGCACAATTCAAATGGATTGCGTGTAAAAATTCCCTTTCGGCATGATTTTTTTTCACACAACTTTCCTTTTTCGTGCAAATTTTAACTTTTCTCACAAGCTTTCACATTTCTCACAACTTCTCATTTCTCACACAACTTCCCATTTCTTTCTCACAACATTTCTGTTTTCACGCAAACCTCTGTATTTTCACGAAACTCACTTAGAATATGATTTTATGCATGTCAGAGCTAAAGATTTTCTCTAAGTGTCGATCCACACACAATGAGAGGGGGTCACGTCGTATTTATAGGCCTCTTTAACTCAATTTTAAAAACACTAATCTATGCGTAAAACCCCATTCTTGCACATAAAAACTCTTCTGCGTGACATCATATTTCTTGCAATGCTCCAATTTTTCGTGCACCTCATGCCTTTTCCATTTTTTGAGCTTCTGATCTTGAAACACCTCTTGCTTGAAAAACATCATTTCTCTATTTCGTGCACCAAGACAATATTTCACGCAAGGCATTATTTTTCGTGTATCCAACTGATATTTCACATATAACTTTATTTTTTCATGCATCCCACTGATATTTCGTGCATCCTGTAAATATTACGCGCATCCTGCACATATTTCTCACAACCTTTATTTTTTTCGCGCACTCTGCCCAATTTTTTGCACACTGCATGCCTTTTCCTTTTTTCGATGTTTAGACCTTTAATAATGCCTTGCACGCAAAAATCCAAACCATCCTCAAAATTTTGCGCAACATCCATTTCCAAAAATTAATTTATTCATCTCTCGATTTTCAGGCCCTAAAATTTGACAAACACTAGAATACGGTGTCCCCTTAAACTATGCTTTTGTGCCGCCACTAGTCTGTCCATTCCTCTGTCATTTATCTCTTCATATCTTATTATTTCCCTTCTTCATCTTTCATCACGAACTCCACTATTGTGATATTTATCCTTTGATATACCTGATTCAGCATCGTCAAAATTAAAATGGAAAGTACTGAAACTTCTCTATCTTCCAGTATAATCATTCCTTCCAATCAAAACTATATATGACTTGGAAATATTATTTCTCTCCAATTCTATTATAAGGCTTGCATCACAAGTTCTCTTAACTTATGATATTTTTGAAATACATATCAGGAAAGTATCATATGGTTTACAAGTCCTTTACAAAGTGAATTGATTTATGTTCTCTGACAACAACAAAACACTCTGTAATAGAAAACTCTTCTTACTTACTTATCCATCCATCTTGGTCCCAACAGAACCTCAACTAGAGTTAGAAGTATTACCTTCCATTTATGGATTTCTCTTATAATTATAACTGTCACACCACTATATACAAGAAACATTTTTATGAAATTTATAAGATAATATCTAGGACAACCTTGGGTTAGATTGAGATTGGAGAGACATATCTTATCGGGGTAAATCTATTATGGTCGATAATGGAGAAGGTTTAGGTGGTCCATGAATATTTTTAGGATAGCTAAGAGTCATAAAAAGACAAACATATACTGACATCACATGCCACTATAATTATTCAATCGAGGCTAATTTTTCATGACATCTTGCATGTTTCGTAGATGAAGAGATACATACAAAACTCACCATAGGTTTTTGATTGCTTGTTCTAGAAATTGAGGATGGATCTACCTTCATGGATTACATCATGTCGATCGAGGATCGATAGGAGATATTTCTATTTGGGTAGTCCGTTACACTAGTTTGAGTCATTTACAAATATTAGAACATATAGAAGAGATCCGTCGAGCATAAGAGCCAGGTGAAAATATATTACCAGAAAATGTTAGAATAGAATGTAATTTTTTTGGGAAAAGCTTTTATTTTGGAGTGAATGTGACAACTTTGGTTGGAAGAATTTGATCATTTTAATATTTCTATCAGAATGTATAGATTTATCCTTGGTGTTAGAATAGTGTTCTCGGTGACATGGGAACATATAATTTGTATTTAAAAATATTAATAATATTATTTCATAAGATGGATTAATTTTAGAATTAATGGATCCCCCTTTTGGAACAATTTATGTAAAAAACAAGAGCACAGTTTTTTTTTTCAAAATAAGGGTCTTACCTTAGTCCCAACATATAGTTGGACTATTACAGTCATTCTATGTAAGGAATCCAATGTTGGGAGCATTAAATTGATCAAATAAATGATATATTTATTTTATTAAATTACCAAAACCAATCCCTATCCTCTATTAATATTCCATTGTGATAAATTCCCTAGGATATCCATATAATCCTAGGATATTTGAGAGGAATAAGGGAGATCCATTGTTGGAATTGACGATCTATTGATCAAGTATCAATGAAGAATGGTCAAAGAGATTAATGATAAGAATAACTAATATAGGGTAATTTTCAATGGAATCTCTAAGGAAGGTGTAATTAACCAAAAAACAACACATTCCCAATGTATAAATATTTATGTTGTGGATTTCCACAATTTTCTTCTTGATTATTTAGCATGGATTGAATATTTTTTAAATATCATGATTTTTTTATCCATGAACAATGAATTTAAAAATTGTTCTTGAACCTAATTTATTGGATTCATTATTCCCATGTTATACACCATTTTTGGTTTGTATGATTATAAAATTGGCCAAAATAGCATTAAAAATGACAAACATATATTGTTATTATGAAAATACCATCTCTATTATTCATGTTCTTCATCAATGCCCATGGGGTTTTTTAGTTGACATTACTAGACTGATATAAGTGATATTGATGATTTTTATTCATGGTTAATGCATGAATGACCTTGGGATCAATGGTTAGTGGATGTGTACAGAAGAAAAGATAGAAATATTATTTTTTTCTTAGAGATTGGGGCCATGGTTTTACAATGATAGGTGTGACAGATCAAACGTGTGAGAATGAAATCCTAAATTCCTCCAATTAGAGGCCGAAACATGATGATTGTAGGAATTAATCTTCAATATGAGGGGTTTGGTTGAGTTAAATTTTAGAATTTATGTGGGTTTGGTGGAACTAGTGAAAATAAAATAAGAAACTACTTCGTATGTGAAATCATGATCTATATGTACTGTAGTTTAGAAGAACATGAGTTTTATATTTTATATATCACAGTGTATGGGGTTTCGGCCTATGTTATTTATCACACACCATGTGGACAGAGCCAGACACCATATGGTAACTACCCAAGAAGCTGAATCATGTACATTGTGCACATGGAAATGATCATGATTAATCCAAAATTTCACATCTCATTATAGACATGTTGTGTAGAGGAACATGGGCGGTCGGGTCATTTGCATCTAAGAACATGTCTAAGTCCATGGGTGGTCCCACACTTTGCCTTACATGATTAAAACGAAATTTACATTTCTTCTAACCTTTTACCTTATGTATATCCATTATAAAGAATCAAATTTGGGGCTATAAATGTCCCACAAAGAGTAACATTATAACGCCCCGACCCCTAAAGCCCAGAGTCGGTCCGTTATTACGTATCATTGGCATGATCATAAAAGATCAAGTCTCGAAAGTCCGATTAGTTTAGTATCCTTGGAAGTACTAGATACATTCATAAGATTTTCATTACATCATAAAATGGAAAACTACAACAACATTGTTTCCATAGGAAACACTGAGATCCCGTAGACTATCCCTGAAGGTCAGTCATAATATACTTCTTTGCATCCTAGAAAAAATAAAACATAGAAAGGGGTGAGTTTATATGCTCAGTAAGGATAACATTATAGAAAAACTTTCATAAATAAGCATAAAAATTTATGGCAGTGTATAAGAATAAAACAAAAGCCTTTTAAACGTGAACATCAGCATAATATGGAAAAGATAAAATAATATAATTCCATTCACTTATTCACATGGATATTCTACTAGTCAAATAAACACATGCAATATCAATATCCCCTTTCATAATGATGGAATGCACAATGCCATACTTTCATAACCACATAGTCAAGGACTTGTGCCAAGACTACAAATAAAATTTTGTGAAGGCCTTGTGCCAAGACACAAGTTTTTCTCATGAGACCTACCGATGTATCGAGGAGCTATAACGGGCTCCAACCGTCACTTACTATGTCCAATGAATTCCTCATATGAAAATTTTGAAACATCACATAAACATTCGTATTTAAAACTAGCATACAAAATGTCAATACTTTATCCACAAACCATGAATTTTATAAAAATACCACATCCACAGTAAAAAATAACTCATCCATTAAAATATGGAAGATTTTATTGTAAAAAATTAACTTCAATCGAGAATAATGAAGGATATTAACAAAGATAAAAATAATCATCAAAACTATTTGAGAAAAATATCCCCCTTTTTCATGAAAACATTTAAAAGTCACAATATTTTTCAAGAAGCCGTATAAAAATAGATTTTTGAATCAAAGTGTCACATACCAATTTGAAAATTTTAAATGGAATTTTATTTTTAAAACACCAATGTCCATATAAATAAATCCTTAAACCCATTTTTAGAACAGAGACATTAATGCGAAAGATTTAGAATAATAAATCGTTAAAACATTTTAAATGATATCTTAGTTAGAGTTCCTAACAAAAAAAGAGACAAATGAATAAAAATAATTGAAGTAATAAAATATTTATAATATCATGAGAATAAATGGATTCATGATATACTATGTCAACGTACATTATATACACCATATAAAAGTGGATTGGTGTACAACAACAAATGACTCTCACTGGAATGAAAATTGAGATGAAATATCTTATAAAGACTGTGTCCTTAGGTTAAGAATAAATAAATGACATAATTTAGTGTGAAAAATATAAATACACTCAATATTATTGGATATTCAATGTAAATCAATCATAGGCCATTCACACATATTCTTGTAAAAACGACACTAATGAATTGGATTTTTAACTCAATAAATGGAGATTGAGTTAAAATTACTCTTACCAAGTTCATATCGATGACATGATAATTTTTAAATGGAGTTATTATGTGTATAAAAAGTATATCCACATAAATGGGAGTGGAAATTATGACATATGAAAATGAACAGCGATTCCATACATAATCTTGGAGTAAAATAATCAATGAAGTATGCGTAAAGCCGAATGAGTGGAAATTGAAATTTGTAATTCCATTACCAATTTGGTAACATACAAAACATACAACCCATGAAAGATGGATCATCTAATGATGATGTAAATATGCATAAATTAAAGTATATTACACTACGAATAAAATCATGGGCAGTACACAAACCACATGAAATAAATATGTGGTGAATAATGGAAGTCTCACGGAATTAAAAGTGAGATAAGAAAACCCTTACATTGTAATTATTACTTGGCCGAGGGTAGTTTAACCTCATAAATAATGGTGAAATAATTTTTATTAAATTATTCAAGAATCATATACATTAATATGATATCATATACGATCTTTTAACATTTCATTGTTAATAATATCTTAGTATTATCGTCGTTTCAGGTGTTAACAGATTCGTTTTCCTTTATATTATTTGTAATGTGAATCATATTTTTCATGGATGTAATGTTTATTATTTATATTCAGAATAATATCATGTCTCTAAAAATTATTTTTAATAATCAAATGAAGTTTAGTCTTGAATGGATGCGATGGGGAATGAATCTCATCACGTTTGTGGAGATGGTAATCTGTACGTACGCACGAGCAACAATATCATTCTTTTGGTATTAAAATAATATATAATTGGATATTATATCATATATTCAGAATCATTATCATGTTATATTTATTATTTACATCAATTACACATCATTATAATACCCTTCCAAATAATAATCTATTGAACAACAATTACACCACGACGTGGAGATAGTAAGTCGTACGAATGCATGTATGGGGACATTTCATTAAATGATAGATAGAATAATTAATATGGTTGTACCATATTCATAATAACCACACAGTATATAGAAGATACTGGAGTTTTTATTTTATAATGGAAACAACAAAGAAAGTGAAAGTGGAAGAAGAAGGAACTTGAAAGAGGTGATGAGATATTTACCTCTTCTCCAGGTTATTCCTTTTGATTTGATCAAAAGGGCTCCTTAAGTTGGCTTTCTGACTAAAGAAGGGACACAATGATGAATTTAAGGTAGTTTGGAGGGTATTTGGGCAGATTTTGGCCGACTCAAAAGGCTTTTAAGTTGTGAATTTGAGGGAAGGGGGTGTGCCCTTTTATAAGAGGGGTGAGGGGCACCTTAAGAAAAACTAGAAATATTATTTTATAATAAAATAAATTTCTGTTTCTAATTTCTGAAATATGGATTATTTAAAGTCTAAGGTGGATATTGGACTAGAACATCTAAACCAATAGGATTTAGAGAGTTTTGGGTTACAAAATTGAACCTTATCAGTTAGATTTAACTCTTAGTAAAATAGTTTGACATTTACCATGTCTGTTTGTATTTTTTTATTATATGGCTAATAAACATACTATATACTTCCAAGAGAACCCCAAGTGGTTCATTAATTATACACCTATCATTATATAAGTCTTATGGCCTAACAATAGATTTTTAGGAATAAAGCATTAATTAATAATATAATATTTGTTTTGAAAACTCTAAAATGTCAATTTGACACTATTTGGTATTTTGTTTTTGGTAAATTCATAACAGCATTGTTACTTAGAAAAACATTTATATAACCAACCCTAATATGTAATATTAACCTATAAAATTAGTTAAATTCATAAAAAGTCTCAAATTATATTTATTTGGATATTTATAGTACGAATTAGTTTAATATTTCATTAATTAGGTAATTATTGCATCATCATTGTGTCATTAATAAATTAAAATAATTAATTTTTAAAAAATATAAATAAAATACCCTTATATAGGAAATATTTTTAGATTTCTAATTAATATTTATAGTCGAATTTATCTTATGTGTAACCCTATATTAAAAATGATTTAGTTATTATACTTTTATTTGAACTCTTTTAACTCTTCTTTGAATTCAATAATAATAAATGTCCTAATCTAATCCATGTGGACAAAGAGTTTCATATATTATTACTAAGGTTGTTTTTGATCTAATTATACTTAACTAATAGAATTAGAACATGTGTTCGGGTAATAATATTATTATTTTTACCCTTAATTACCCTATTTACTTTTAACTGTGGTAAATAAAAGTAAACAGTTACTATTCAGCGGAAATTATTTTCATCTTGTTGAATCACATTATACTTACTGATATCAATTGTTTCTCTCTAATTTTTGAAATTTCATTCACAGATGCAGTAAAATAATTTTTTATGTGAATTTGAAAATTCTCCAAGGAGGTGGGTAAAGGACGGTGAAAATTTCAATAAATTTTTTATATATCTAAAATTATTCTAAACTGATTCAAATGAATTACATTGAACATAAACAATTATTATGTATCTATTTTGACCCAAAATAAATTTAAATAAAATAAATAATTATTTAATTAAATTTTTTTTTGAACTATAACTCAGTGTTTTTCACTATTCATCAAATAATAAAAGTTTTCAGAAACATAAAAAAAAATTCCCAATAAGCTAATTTTGATATTCTGAATTCAAAAAAAGATGTCTATTTTGCCAAATTGAAAACATATAAATTTCATTTATTAGTTTAAAATTAATTCCTACTGTCAAAACCAAAAATCATATTTTTATAAAATAATAACTACCAAAAGATTGAAATTTGTTTATGTCCAATTTCAAATTGAAATTACTTCCAATGACCAACATTGGATTAAATGGTAAAAATATAATCTAATTATACATCCATACCATTCATATGTATATTTTAAGACTATAAATTATTTTGATTAAAAATGTTTTTTTCAGTTAAAATATATTATTTTTCACTATTCACCAAAATATGAAAGTTATGAGAAAAACACCAAAAATTTATTGAAAATAAATTATTATGTCATGATCCCCAATAAGATGTTTATTTTGTCAAATTGAATATATAAAAGTTTCAAATATTGGATTTAAAAAGGGTTCGCCATTAAAAGGTGGTAAAATTGCAATTTATTTAAATACTTGTTTAATCTAAAAAATGGATTTTCCCTTAAATTATGTCTAAGAAACTCATAATATGGATTCTAAAATTATAAGGGTTATATAATATTCAAAATTCAGTTAATACTATTCCTAACCGCTATTGAACAGCTAGTTTGGTAAGTCGTGGTGCGCTTGAACTTGATGTTGTGCGTATTGTATGTTATTGAATTATTCTGAAGAACTGATGTACTATGAAATATTGGGGTGTTACATTCTTCCATCATTGAATAAATTGAGTCCAAAAAATTTTTAAAATTGGGCTTGGGAATATAATGTAAAGTCCCACATTGGAAAAAATAGTCAATAAAACTCTCACTTTAAAATAAAGAAAGAGAAGTACAAAGGTCACACAAGATAACCCATACTAGGATTCCTTGTAGCAAAACATGGATATGGAAGAAAAACTAAGTGTCAGGTTCTGATGGAGAGGGATAGAAAACATGATCAGGAGAAAGTTAAAAACAATAAAACCACAAACTTGTGATGGGACAAACAGTCATCAGTTTCCCAATAGGAAAAGTAAACGGACAACATTTATTTTGTTTCAAGTTACATTTCATAAAGATGAGGAACTTATTTATGAGATTTAATAAAACATAAAGAGATATACTTACTTTTTAAGTAGAGTTTCATTCTTTAATAAATTTATACCACTAACACATTTTTTTTAAAAGATGAGTATTCAAGAAGGCTTGGTCACACCGGAAAATAAATAATAAACTTCTAGAGAATCACATGATCCACAAAGGATAAACTATATATTTACCTTGTCATTTGAGATTAATCAAAACCAAAATGGTTAGTATAAGATCTGATGATCCCCCTAAAGGATATTCTTTTAGAGGAAGAAACACTAATTTTAATTTCTAAAATTTTACCAAAAATACCCCAATGTTAAATAAATACCATTCAATAAATAATTTTCCTTAAAATTATTTCAATACAATCCAAACTAATATTGAAACCAAAAACATTGAATAATTTGGTTATATAGTATTCCATGTTAAATTTTGTCTCCAAATGACATCAACTACTCTTAAACTAATGTACTTAAATGTAATTAACCTAATCACATATTCTCTATTATAGGTTAATCATTTCCATAAATAACCCAAATCACAATAAATCCACAATAAAAACATAGATAAAAATACACCATTAATCCAAAAATTAAATCCGATATTATTCTATTTTCCTTGGGCATATAGTGTTCCCAAAAAAGTGAACGTCTTCCAAAATAACATTTATCACTTAATCACCAAATAATTTTCCTATAATAAGGGTATTCATTATATAAGATATAAGATCCAAAATAAACTTATTATTGATCAATAAAATAATTAAACTAAAAATAATTAGTCACACTAACCGTTGACTTCACTTAGTCTAGAGGTAGGTGATAAATCCCAATCACACTATGGTTGTGGGTTCGATTCCCACAGCTTTTTCTGACATGATGGGTTGTCACACGGTTTGCGTGTTATCCTTTTTCAAAAACTATATTTTATTACATTACCAAAATGAGATAAATTCCTCAAAATAACCATAACAAAATTTAACCACAAATTTTATCTCATACCTTACATTTTCATCCCAAAATATAATAACTTGCAATTGCCTCAAACCCAATGATCATATAAAACCAAATGGTTATTTATAACTATATACACAAGAGAAAAGATAATTCTTCCTCAAATATCATTTTTACATGACAAACTACAGGGTTACAAATAAGAGAGAAAATTATTCCAATGTAATCCCATCAACAAGGAGAACTAATACTTTTAAACATTTCTCCAACCATTTATTTCCACATGGATTCTTCTTTGAACAATAAAATATCCTATATAATAGGTCATTCACTCGGGTAATGGACAGGTCCCTTACATTTATGGAAAATGACTGTAAATGGATTCTTGGGACCATTTTTATTTTATTCCATTGTACTCTTCATTTTTCCTCGGAAATTCTTCACTTTATGTCCTTATTTCCCACACATAAAGCATTTCCTTGTTCCATTGAGACACTTTTCTGGGTGTCTCATTCCATATTTATTTCATGATGGAAATTGAGGATTCTTTTCTCCATGGTCTCCACTACCAGAGCTCTTATCATTTACCACATTTCTTTTCTTTGTTGAGTCTAGGAGTTGGTTAATATATATTTAGTTGATCATATATTTTGAAAAATGATTTGGAATTAACAAGTTATATTTTACTTCTATCAACATTCCATTTTGTTCCTCATTTCCACCACCGTTCCCACCTTATACTTCATTCTCAATGTTACTATGAAATCCTTGGAATCCAGCCATTGACTAAAATCAGAAAGCATTTTGTTAGTAACCATAGTCATAAAATCATTTAGATAATATCATTACACCATATTTTCAATTTCAAACAACATAGGATTAACCAAGGTAATTTATTCACATATTATATTAAAATATTTCAAATTGGTTTAGAAAGAAATTTTAAATTATCATAAGAATATCCCAGAGGATTGTTGTAACAAAGAGTGTAGTAGTGCCCGTTGTTGTGCACCAGTTCCCATTCGATTCTAGCTCAATGTGGTGTTTTTGGGTTTTACCCCTAGCTACATCTGTGCCAGAGCCTCCTCTACCTGCTCGCATCCAGGCAGGGATGTATTTCTTGGAAAACTCACAAAATCACTATAATACCAAAATTTTAGGAAGTTCCTCTATACTAATCCCAACCTATATCCTATGGATATGTGATCTAATAAGAGTTTATCTAAATCTAGTTTCCACAGTTTGTACTAAACTTTATTTGATACTAACTATAACGCCCCGACCCCAGAAGCCCAGAGTCGTTGCATTATTAAGTATCATTGGCATGATCATAAAGGATCATGTCTCGAATGACTGATTGGTTTAGTAGCCTTGGAAGTACTAGATACATTCATTAGGTTTACATTACATCATAAAATGGAAAACTACAACAACATTATTTCCATATACAACACTGAGATCCCATAGACTATCCCAGAAAGTCTGTCATAATATAATTCTTTGTATCCTGGGAAAAATAAAACATAGAAAGGGGTTAACTTAGATGCTCAGTAAGAATAACATTATAGTAGAAACTTTCATAAATAAGCATAAACATTTAAGGCAGTTTATAAGACTAAAACAAAAGCCTTTTAAACTTGATCTTCAGCATAATATTGAAATGATATAATCAAATAATTACATTAACTTATTCACTTGTATATTATACAAGTTGAATAATCACATGCAATATCAATAGCCGCTTTCATAATGATGGAATGAATAATGCCAGAATTTCATAACCACATAGTGAAGGCCTTGTGCCATGAAAACAAATAATATTTTGTCAAGGCCTTGTGCCAAGAAACTAGCTTGTCTCATGAGACCAAACGATGAATCGAGGAACTATTGCGGGCTCCACCCATTAATTACTAAGTCCAATTCATTCATCATATCAAAAGTTTGAAACATAACATAATCAGTCGTATTTAAAACTAGCATACGAAATGTCAATACTTTATCCATAGACCATGAATGGTATTAAAATAGCAAATCCATAGTCAGAACTAACTCATTCAATAAATTATGGAATATTGTATAGTAACAGATTAACCTCAATCAAGAATAACTAAGGATATTGAGATAGATGAAAATAATCATCAAAACTATTTGAGAGAAATATCCCCATTTTTCTTGAAAACATTTAAAAGTCACACTATTTGTCTAGATTCCATTTAAAAATAGATTTTTGAATCAAAGTTTCCCATAACACATTGAAAATTTAAAAGGAATTTTAATTTTAAAACATTAATGACCATATAAATAAATCCTTAAAACCTGTTTTAAAACATGGACATAAATGAGAAATTTTAAGAATAATAAATCTTAAAAACATTTAAAATGAAATTTTAGTAAGAGTTCCTAACAAAAAGGGAGACACATGAATACAAATAATTGAGGTAATAAAAACATTATAATATCATGAGAATAAAGTAATTCATGATATACTATGTCAAAGTACATTATATACACCATATAAAAGTGAATTGGTGTATAATAACAAATAACTATCACTAGAATGTAAATTAAGATGAAATATCTTATAAAGAATGTATCCTTAGGTTAAGGATAAATCAAAATTAAGTGTGAAAAATATAAATAAAATCAATATTATTGGTTATTTAGGGTAAATAAATAAGAGGACATTCACACATTTCTTGTAAAAACAACACCAATGAATTGGATGTTTAACTTAATAAATTGATATTGAGTTAAATTTACTCTTATCAAATTCATATCGATGACTTGAGAATTTATCAATGGAGTAATTCTATATATCAAAATTATATCAACAGAAATGGGATTGTAAATTATGACATAAGAAAATGAATAGTGATTCCACACATAATCTCGGAGTAAAACAATCAATGAAGTATGCATAAAGCCGAATGAGTTGAAATTGAAATTTATAATTCCCTTAAAAATTTGGTAACATACGAAACATACATCCCATGAAAGATGGATAATAAAATTATGATGTAAATATCCATAAAATAATGTATATTACACAATGAATACAATCATGGGTAGTACACATACCACATTCAATAAATAAGTTGTGAACAATGGAAATATCACGGAATTAAAAGTGAGATAAGAAACCCCTTACATTGTACTTTTTCCTTGGACAAGGGTAGGTTAACATCCTGTATAATGGTTAAATAACTGTTATTAATTTATACTAGAATCATATACATAATGTAATATCATATATGATCTTTTAACATTTCTTTGTTAATAATATCTTAGTATTATCGTCATTTCAGGAGTTAACAGATTCGTTTTCCTTTATATTTTTCTAATGTGAGTCATATTTGTCATGGATGGAATGTATATTATTCATATCCAGAATTATATCATGTCTATAAAAATTATTTTTAATCACGAAATGAAATTTAGTCTTGAATGGATATGATGGGTAATGAATCTCATCGCGTTCATGGTGATGGTAATCCGTACGTATGCACGAGCGACAATATCTTTGTTTTGATATTAAAATAATATATAATCGGATGGTATATCATATATGAAGAATAATTATCATGTTATATTTATTATTTACATCAATTACACATCATTATTATACTCATCCAAACAATAATGTATTGAATAACAATTACACTACGATGTGGAGACGGTAAGCCATACGTACGCAAGTATGGGGACATGCCATTTAGAGGATGGATAGAATAATGAATATGGTTGTACCATATTCATAATAACATTACATATATATAGAAGATACTGGATTTATTATTTTATAATGGAACCAACAAAGAATGAGGTTGTTGAAGAAGAAAGGAACCTGAAAGAGGTGATGATATATTTTCCTCTTCTTCAGGTTCTTACTTTTGATTTGATCAAAAGGGCTCCTTAGGTTTGGTTTATGACTAAAGGAGGGACTCTAAGATGAAGGTTTTATAGTTGATATGGTATTTTTGACGAGTTTGGCAAGGCCAAAAGGCATTGAAGGTGTGAATTTGAGCGAAGGGAGAGTGCCCTTTTACAATAGGGGTGAGGGGCACCTAAGAAAAAACTAGAAATATTATTTTATAATAAATACAATTTAGTTTTATAATGTCTACAACATGGATTATATAAATTCTAAGGTAGGGCTGGGTCTAAAACAACTCAACCTATAAGTTTTAGATAAGTTTGGGTTACTATATTAATATTATCTTTGAGATTTAACTCTTAGTTAAATAGATTGACATTTACCATGTCTCTTCATATTTTTATATTATATTGATAATAAAATTACTATATACTTCCATGAGAACCCCATGTGGTTCATTAATGATACACATATCATTATATATTTATTTTGGGCAAATCATTGATTTTTAGGAATAGAAAATTAATTAATAATATAATATTTGTTTTAAAAACTCTTTTATGTAAATTTTGACACTATTTGGTATTTTGATTCTACTAAATTCATAACTGCATTATTACTTCTAAAAAAATTCACCCAACCAACCCTAATATGTCATATTAACCTATAAAATTATTGTAATTTATAAAAATTCTCAAATTACATTTATTTGGATATTTATAGTATCAATTAGTTTAATATTTCATTAATTTGGTAATTGCTACATCATTATTGTGTCATTAATAAATTAAATTATTTACTATCAAAAAATATAAATAAAATACCATTATTTAGGAAACCTTTCTATATTTATAATGAATATTTATAGTCTAAAATATCTTCTATGTAACCCTATATTAATTTTTTTTATTTATTAAACTTTGATTTTAACTCTTTTAACTCTTCTTTGAATTGAATTATAATAAATGTCCTAATCTAATCCAAGTGGACCAAAGAGGTTCATATTTTGTTCCTAAGTTTGTTTTTTGTCTAATTATATATATACAATCGAATTAGGACATGTTTTAAGGTAATAATAATAATATCATTTTTACCCTTATTTATCCTATTTACTTTTAATGGTGGTAAATAAATGTAAAAAGTTACTATTCACCAAAAATTATTTTCATCTTATTGAACCACATTTTACTTACTGATATCAACCATGTCTCTCAGAATTTTGAAATTCCATTCATAGAAGCGATAAAATTATGTTTTATGTGATTTTCCAAATTCTCTAAAGAGGTGGGTAAAAGACGGTGAAAAGTTCAATTAAATTTATATATATATATATATATAATTATTATAAACTGACTACAAGGAATTAAATTTAACTTATATAAGTATTATTTATCTATTTTTACCCAAAATAAATTTAAATAATATAAATAATTATTTAAATAACAATTTGAATTTAAACTATAACTCAGTGTTTTTCACTCTTCATAAAAAATTAAAAGTTTACAGAAACATACCAAAAATTCAACATAAGCTAATTTTAATATTATTAATTCAAAACTGAAGTATATTTTAGCAAATTCAAAACATATAAATTTCATTTATTTGTTTAAAATTATTTCCCGTTTTCAAAACCAGAAACCATATTTTTATGAAATAATAACTACCAAAAGATTGACATTTGTTTATGTCCAATTTCAAAGTGAAATTACTTCCAATGACCAACATTAGATTAAATAGTAAAAATATAATCTAATTATACATCAAAACCAATCATATATATAGTTGAACACTATAAATTATTTTTATTCAAAAACATGTTTTCAGTTAAAATATATTATTTTTCACTATTCACCCAAATATGAAAGTTATCATAAAAACACAAAATATTTATTGAAACTAAATTTTTATGTCTTCATCCGAAAGAAGAAGTTTATTTTGTCAAATTGAATATATAAAAGATTCAAATATTGGATTCAAAAAGGGTTCTCCATTAAAAGGCGGTAAAATTTCATTTTTTTAAAAATACTTCTTTTATCTGAAAAAAATGAATTTATCCTTACATTATGTCTAAGAAACTCATAATATGGAATATAAAATTATAAGGGTTATATAAAGTTCAATATTCTGTTAATACTATTCATAACCGCTTTTTAACGGCTAGTTTGGTAAGTCGTGGTGCACTCGAACTCGATATTGCGTGTAGTGTATGTTATTGAATTACTTTGAAAAACTAACGTACAATGAAATCATGGGGTGTTACAAAAAATCCATGTATCATGCAATTGTAGACTTTTTTCCCATCAAATATATGAAAAAATGTGATAATAGTAGGATGGTTCATTCATCGATTCTTAGCTAATGGAAGTGATCTAGTTTGATCATCAAAGGGATGTTAGTGGTGGTAATATCTTGAATCCAAAAGAATTGGGTTCCCCTATATCCTATATACATGTATATTCAGTACTCCCAAAAACGATATAGGGAATAAATCCTTTATCTATGGGGTGTTACTACAGCATCATTGAGGACATGTGGGCGGTGGGTCCTCTTCTAGAGTTAGTGATCCCTCATCTATGGAGAGTTGTAACAATAAGTGGTCCTTGCACTCTAGTTATTTTGAGGTTGTGTGTGCAATATTGGAAAATGGACCTATCCCCGCGATTTTGGAGAAAACCGTGGGTATAGGTACCTCTATACCCCCATTTTTTTAAAACTGTGGGCATATGAATCTTTTCAGGACCTATACCCACAGTTTTGGAAAACCGTGGGGATTGGGGGGCTTATACCCACTATATTCCAAAACCATTGGTATAGGTCCTGAAATGTTTTTTATGCCCATGATTATCAAAAATCGTGGGTATAGGGGTACCTATCCCCACGGTTTTCCCCAAAACCGTGGGGATTGGTTTGGGCTAAAATATGTATACCAACGGTTATGAAAAACCGTGGGTATAGGTTTCTCGTGTATGCATGAGAAATTTTCATTTCCTGCGAGAAGGAAATTTTTTTTGGCAGGAGTCCTATACCCACGGTTCTTCCCTCTATACCCACGGTATATATAACTATATTAAATGAAATATATATATATATATATATATACACATAGGTGATGTTAGGGAAGTGGTATGATGTAGTGTTTGCAGTGAAGAGGTTGTAGGATCGAAACCTGCAGCCCACATTCTTTTACGATTTATACCCACGGTTTTAAAGCCGTGGGTAAAGAAATTTGATAGCATGACAATTGTGTATGATTCTTTGACACGGTTGTAGAATAGTTATACCCATGGTTTTGGAAAACTGTGGATATAGGCTGGGGACCTATTCTGATGCCACCAATGACCACGGTTCCCAAAACCATGGGTATAGGCTATACCCACGACTTAGGGGGCTATAACCACAGTTTTGAACCGTGGGTATAGGCCGTTTTTTCAGTAGTGGTGGTTATTGGAATGATAGATGGTACCTTTTGAGCCTTAATAAGACTCAACATTGTTATTTTGATGTAGATATTGGGATACCTCTCCTTTTAGACTGCAGTTTTAGTATGATCATATCTAATGTATGGTTTTTTCCCTATCTAACTTATTGGATGAGATGTATATTTTATTCTATTAAATCTCTATTGGTTTTTGATTAATACTTCAATGAATACTAATACTCACCCCTATAAGGAATTTTCATTCACATATTATGCCTAACATAAATAATATGAATATTTTTGTTGACTTTAATGGACCTAGTATTAGTGGATCATAGTAGTGCCTGGAGACAATGGCTGTGTTCAGTGGTTATTCTCAGAGATTGTGATATGTTTCTATTATATATTTCCTCATTATTATTATTATTATAATGTTTAGGACCCACTTTATCTCTGTTTGGGAAATCATTTTTCCATTTTTTATTACCTTACCACACATTGATGTATTTTCTTAGAGGATATTTCATGCATTGATTACTCTCTAGAGTATTTACTACTATTATATCTCTAAATGTATGCATGAAGTTAGGTGTTTGTATCTGTGCATATAAATTAGACTAAAACATATCATTTAAGTGATATTCCTAGTCGAATGTCACCTATAGTCCTTTTAATATTAGACGTGAGAATGAGGCTTCACTCTCATCTTACTCCATGTTAAGGTGGATCCCCAGCTAGTTTGGTCATAACAATTGATATATGGTTGATTTTTTATAAATATATAAAAAGGAGTCTATATATAGTAAAATATTAAGTCATAGATGGATGAATGAACATGGGTGGTAGATGTCATTAAATATATGATTAATCAATATTCATGATATGAATACTGAATAATACTTCAGAATAACATTTGATGTTTAGAGTAATTAATAATGGAAATGATTTATGTTTTTCTTTGAGAAGAATACATAATGAATATCTTCTTATTTTTAAATTATTTTTTTGTAAATATCATATGAGACCAGAACATTTACTCAAAACAAATATTTGTATTCATCATTTATCAATGTTTCATGATATAAAAATAAATGATATAGAAAATTTGGATTTTGTGTGAGATAATTTAAATAAAATTTTATAATGAATAAAGATGTGAGAAATATATATTAACGAGGAATTATTTGTATCAAAATAGATTATACATGATGATCAATACAATTTATGGTTATTATCATCATATAAATAGGGTTGTGAGAGATATACTATGACTTGATAAGGAATACTGTATCAAATATTTTATGTAGTATGATATGTTTGATTTATATATGTTATTAATGAATTAAATTTTGGTTTTCATGAGACTAAATCAGTATAGAAATATGAAGAATAAAAATAAATGTTACTCAAATCATATAAAAATAATTTATATTTTGAAATAATATTCCTAGAACCATGTTTCGGTGAAAAAATGGTATAAAATACTAGGATAAAATCATTTTTCTATTGTAAAGGAAACATAAATTATGCCCATTAAATTAATAATAAATATTCAATAGTTAAAATAAAATAACTAATAAAATTTTGAAAATAAGTGTTTAATATATTTAATATTCCGAAATCTGAAGAAATTTTAAAAAATAGGGATATAACTCATTTGAAAATAATAAGAAGTGGATGAAATTTGTAAGTGAAAAAACCAAAATATATTCACTACATATGTAGGGTGATATTCTAATTGGTTTCATCATTGTAAAGGTATTTCCAATGCATAGAAGTTTTTAAACATTTAGTTTATTAAAAAATATAACGGGTATCTGAGGGGATGGTGTGATCCCTTGTAGATATTAGTCCATCCATAAATATTATAATGGATGTGATATATCACGAGGAGTTTCTTTTCTAAAAAATTAATCAATTATGATTCAGATTGAAGTGATTTTCTATATAAAATAAAGAGATATTCAAGCATAATAAACACTGATCGTCACTATTGTTGGGTGAAATCACCTTGTTATTATACTTGATTCTTCATATTTTTTAATATAACAATTAAATTAAAACATTTATTTATTAAAAAATGTTCCTTATTAAAAAATTAAGATTCGATTTAATGAAGGGGTTTCAAATAATAAAAATTAAATACACATTCAACCAGATCGACACCCCTCTAAAAGGGTTTTTCATTTTTTAAAATTTTTTATAAAGTAATTGAATTTTTTTTCACAATTAACTTGATTCATAAGAGTATAATTTACAAAAAATATATTTGAAGAATATGTGATCTTCTAATCATTTCAATTTTAATTGAAAATATACTATCCAGCTCATTAACTAGAAATAACCTTTCACTTATATCACTAATTGTGTTTTATATGTCTTATTAACATAATTAACTATGATATTTTTATTGCATGGTGTATTGAAATTCCTAAAATTATATTTTAAAAAAACATTACCCATCATGATTTCATCATGTTTAGGTTTTATTGAGAGAATGTATATTTCAACCACATTCGTTACAAATAATCAATGAATGTTGGTGATACTAATAGATATTAATCAACATTAATGAATCATAATTTACATGGAAAAAACGTTATCCCCCTTATTATAATTAGATCATTTAGCATTTTATTTTTCATTAGGAATAATAGTAACTTTATAATCCCTACCTTCAAATTTTTATCCAGAGTTTGTTCCCCCACTCATCCCATTAACACCATTACAGATTTTCCTATGATCTAAATAAAATAAAAGGTGTTTATGTTATTAAATGGTTCATTATAAATCACCTTATAAATATTAGAATTACTTGATGATTCCCCCTTCCATTATTAGTATTTAACAACTATGTTTTCTTTTGATCATCCAACTATGAATATTATTGTGATATATTTCAATTTTTCTAGGATTTCTATCCCAATATTCAATAAGGATATTAAATAATTAAAACATAATTTTTTGCCTAATATTATATGGGGATATTACATTGTTATAGTCTTTCAACTCATGATAATATTCCCATGTTAATTTTTTATTCATCACATGGATAGTATAAATATTTCAATAATGTATTTTAAATTGAAAAATACTATATATATTGTTTCTTAAATCCCCCCATTCCATTTTAAAATCCTTTAATTGTAAAAGGAATCAAATTTAAGATAGGATGCTTCATCATATTCATTGAAATAACTCTTTACAATAATTATCATATATATATATATATATTTGTGTGTGTGTACTAGACTATGTCAAGATAAACCTACCAATGGTTCAAACTAAACATACTCACATTATGTATTTTCATACCAACCATTTAAAAAAAATACATTAGTAATAAAAAATATGCCTTTTATGAAATCTTGGATCATGGAAGCATATATTAATTTTTTTAGTGTCGAGTGAAGGGAGAACATTCTAAAAAATATGAGTAGGAGGCCCACGAGTTGGTTAGATTAAATACTAACAATTATGATCCCATATAGTAATATTTTTTCAATATTATCCTAACATATTTTATTAACTTTCATGGTTTTAATGTTAATATTTTTATCAAGATATTAGGGAATTGAAAATCATTTTATCTGGTGTCACACAATATGATACACATCACCCAAAGATAAAATTCAATTAATGATAGTTTCTGTGAGAATTCCCTTTCTGTTAGTTCTCCACCATTTTAACAAATCCATTAGTTTCTTATTATTGATTCCAATATATATGAAATAAATATGTCCATTACGTTGAATAATTCAAATTCTACCAATTCATATGATTATATGGTAGTTTCTTCATGTAAATTGAATTGTGTTTTAGATCAGGTTTTTGGATATCTGGTAATGTTTATAGATTTCGTGAAATTTTCTATGAAACAAGGTATTTCATGAATAGATAATAATTCCAATTATGAATAATAGGTGCTTCAAATTCCTGTAGTTTTTATAGAGGAGTGTAATCCTAGTATCTTGGGAGTGCATAATAAAAATGATAAAACTTATTTAATTACATTATAAAATCAATTTTGGGAGATTAAATGTGATGATGAATTTAATGTATTGTATTAGTCTACAATTCATATACATAACCAAAGAAAATTAATGAATAAATATAGTTATGTGTGGATTCCAAAATAGGAATTACACTATGCCCCTCTACCTTCCATATCTATCATACATGTTAGAAGTGACCATAATCACTCCATTAGTCATCTGATTGATGTTATATTTAAGTATTGAAATTATTTTAAAGAGGTTTTCATCACTATTTATGAAAGTATCTATATATATTTTATCTATAATAACACCAGTCCATTTTTATTATTAGTATCAACACAATGATATGTTTATGTATTAACCATTTGTAATATCTTGATAAAAAATGTGTTTTATGAAAATAAAATATGAACCTCTTACCAGATACGTAACTTCATAATATCATTAATCAAAAAAATTATTATAATAATTATAAATCATGTGCATGATATCTATTGTGATGTTATTATAATTAAATTTATTTATATTATATTAAATTATCAAATTTCATTGCCAATCATCCAAAACATGCTCCAAAAAATCCTAGTTTCAAAATATCCATATTTATTTTTAGGTGATTCCAACAAATGAATTAATATATACCATATATCATGTCCACCAAATGATTCCTATCACTTATCATTATACTTAATCATCCCTCATATATATCAAATTATTTTCCTTTATGATTTCATCATTGTGAAATGTCTGATACAACATCAGTAGAATCCAAAAATCGTGAGAAGGTTTTGAATATGGTATTAATATTTTTTTATCTCTAAGGAAATTATGAATAAATCTCTTTCAGGTTCGATAGAGATTCCATTTTTTGAAACAATTTATTCTAATAACCTCACATATAGAATAATAATTTCATTTATACAAATTTGAATAAAACTTGGGTTGTTTAGATGTTTCTAAAAAACCTTTTGAAATATTCCCTTGTTTCATTATATTACTAAACAAATAAATATACCCCTCATAAAAACTATTAAAAATAATATATTGTATTTATTAATTATATCATTCATTATTTATTTAAAGTCCTCCAGAATTTTTCTAACCAAAAATAGCATTATTAACTCATAATCTATGTACCAGATTCAAAACACCATCTTCAGAATGCATTACATATTCACCCATAGATGTCAATATCCAAATTTAAATTTATTATTTGGATGATACTTCTATCATGTTAGATTAAAAAATAAATCTCAAATTTTTTGTGTGAAGGTATTTATTATTCACCATAACCTAATTCAAGTTTATATTCTATATATTATCACTGGATACTATATGCCTCCATGGAAAATAGAATTGGTTCTTCCCATGGTGAAACACTATTTAAAATAATTACACTCTTCTTGAGGTATACATGTTTCTAAATTAATTTTATCATCTACATTAGGAATATTTTATATGAATATATAAATATAATATATATATATATTCCTTGTAAAAATTCAATACAGAATTATATATCCCCTTATAAAGGATTTCTAAAACAACATCTGGAAATGTATCATGATTTGTTTTTTATGAATTATAAAAACAAACATTAATTAATTGACCCTAATATTCTATAAAAAATCCCACTCAAATGAATAGATCAAAATATATGGTCTCAAACATGGGGACCTTCTTAATATTCATGGATATTACACTACCCATAAATTTTTTAATACTTCTATCAGGTAAAATAAAATAATTCATATGAACGCAACATATTATTTGTCCCTTACATTTTACCAACCAATTTATTCCATAAATGAGGTCATATATTTCAAAAACAATGATAAAAATTTATAAATATCTTTTTATATTATTATATATAGTTGAAAAATATGGGAAATTAAATCTATATTCTACATTTTGTCATAAAAAAATATAAACCTTCATTAAATATAAAAATAACACTCTTTAAAACATAAAATAATGTTCTTCCCTTGAATATATGAATGAATGAGATATATTGGTATAAAAAATATACATATCAATGTATACATATGTATTAATCAACCTTTTATAATTATTAGTCAATTAAAATTATCTATTAATTTATACTCCTCAATAAAAAATATCCATTGGTTTTTCATTATCTTGATTATTTTTGGGTTTCCAAATGTCTTTTTCCAACTGAAATCCACTCATCATCAATAAAAGGATAAAATAATATTTGAAATTTTAGTGAAAAATCTCCAACACAACATAAATTATGTCATTGAGTTTCCTAACAAAAGAAAATGGGTTGTTTTTTTTCTTGTTTTATATTTTTCCCTATTATATAATAAGTATAAAATGGTGAGGTGTGTGTTCATGATAGTGGAATTATGATAAGGGTGTAATTGCAAGTATTGTAAATAGAAATATATATTGAAAGTGTGTGAAATAACACAGAAAATGTCGAAGTAGTAATTAATAATGTGTTTAGGACACAAAACACTGATTAAAAATTAAATGTGAATGAAGTGGTGATAGTAAAATCACAAGAGAAAGTAATAAAATTAGAGTAGTTTCTGAATTACAAAAATAAACATTGAAATAACGAAAGGGTGCTTTGATTCATCATAATTTATTATATTGTTTTTTGAACCGCATATATTAATTTTTTGGAATTAATAAGCCAACGAAAAATTATTTGTTATATCAGTCATGATTTTCAACCAATTACCTTTTAACTGTGCTCTTTTTTCAAGAAGCATGTTCAACTATCAAAAATAATTTAAGTGATTGAAGTATATAATTCAGTTTCATATAGTTACAAATTTTTTGTGATGTTTGACTCTCTAGTTCACTTATCTCGATCAATAAACTATGGTGAGTGATAAAGGCCATCAAAAATTATTTCACTACATAAATGTTTTCAAAATAAATGAAATATGTTATATTCATCATAAAATAATAATTGAGATATTTATATTTCAAACAACTCAATCCGCTGAAATTAATTCTCATGTCAAGAAAATTTATATATATTAAAAATGAAATTAATTACGGATTAATTGGAAGTAGAAAAGAACTGAGTTATATAATAATTTAAAATAAATAGAAATTTAAGTCTAGACTTATAAAATATCGAATACTATAGTATATAGGGTAATATTGGTGTCATTTTCTACACAATAAGTGCTATTGTGTGTCTAGATTCTACTAGATCTTAATGATACACTATTTCCTATACATACTAAAACCTTTAGGTTTCTACACCAAGGGAATGCTGGTTTCTTCACTATAATGATATGGGAGATCTTCTATTATGGATTTAAGTGGTTTAATGGGATAGTTTATATATTTTACCTAGATATATTCATAGGGGGCTGACTGGAGTAAATATATTCAATATTCCTAGACAATATGATATATATTATATGTCACAATATAGTCTTGAAAATGAATAATTCATGAATACTAATATTACTGGTGGAGTGTACATTTTCACACTTGTGGAGTCATATTATAGAGTTATAAAATTTAGAAATATACAAATCAGTTGGGGAATCATTAGGTGAGTCTATATAAGGATCTATAAAAGACGTAAAATGAAGTGTTATGGAAATTAATGGGCTATTCTACAACATGTTTAACTTGGTGGACTAATTAATAGAATTTAACACATGGATAACTAGTCGGTAATATACACAATATGTAAGAGGTTCCTCGTGGGATGTTGTTTTATGATATTTTCCTTTACTATAAGTAAAAAAACACCTCTAATGAGAAAATTTAAACACAAAAGTTAAATCCTTCACAAAACCACAATTAAGATAACCAATAAAAATTTATTAAATAGAAAAATAATTTTTAATCACATGAAGTGATAAAATTAATTTTAAAAAAGAATTTTTTTATTTGGAAAATCATAAAACCAAAAACATATTAATACCATATTTTAAATCAATAAAAATTATTATTGGGAAAATAAAATCAATCTCAATATGTTATATAAAATATCAAACCTAAGAGTTTTATCTAATGAAAATTATATAAAATTGCAAACATATTTTTAACGTAAAAAAACCCAAATGAAATTTTTCAAATAATTTTTGAGCTATGAATCATATATCATTTAGAGCGAATAAACAATGTCACTAAAAAATTTTGTTTCATAAATAATACAAATGTTAAAATAAATAAAATTAATCATTAAATCATAAATTTGGTGACTATTTTCCTTTAAAATTATAACGAACTCCACTTTTTGTTTGAGAAATAAAAAAACAATATAAGTGAATTAAATGTGATTTTAAAAAAAATAACATGATTTCCTATAAAAAAAACTTTGGTATAAGTGTATAAAATTATTCCAAATTAAAATCTTCAACACCATGTTTATTAATTATCCTCATTGAATTACCAAATAAAGTAAAAAAGGGTTAATTAATATTGAAAAATTAGGCAATGAATAGAATATGAAAATTAACAAATCATTGTATTCTCATGAACTCAACAATAAGAAAAATATCATCATGATCAGGCATAAAAATAAATTTTATTATCCATGTTTAATATTAAAAAATATCAACAAATAAGAATAATATTAATATTATGGATATTTAATTCATGCCCTTATTACCACTTTTAGGTACACTTTCTATTTATAAGCAGTCATACACAAAACTGACCAAATTCACACTATTTTTTTGGAGTTTTTTTTGTATTAAATATATATCCTTTTAATGATAAATTATTTGAGTTACTATAATTGATTAAATCTAAACATCCCATATTTATCCCATGAGAAGAAATATTAAGTACCTACAATGTTCTGTCTTTTTTTATAATATCCACCAAATATACGAAGGAGACATGATGCAGGAAAAATAAATATCTTAAACCCAATCATAAATTCTTTCCAATAATTACTTTTTCTATTAATTTATTTATATTTTAATTGAAAACATCCTATTATTTTTTGAGTTTCATTTACTTGTGTAATGAAATTAAGATTCTTAATTTTTTCTCACAAAGGTTATCAAATCACTTATACTTCATATATAGAGTTCAATTGATAAATAATTCATTAATCCCTCATTTATTTTCTATACATATGTATCAATAAAAACCTTGAGATCTATCTTAAAAAAATAAATGAAAATGATCTATTATTGATATCTCCTAAAAAATAAATCTGAAATGATTTGAAAACATAAATCTATCTCCAAAAATTACATTCATTTTTTTCAATAGTATGCCTAAAACATTTTTTTATTTGGAATTTATAAAGATAATAAACACATAGAACCACACCAAAATAATCAGATATGTAGAATGTTTTTAAAATAAATTAGACCTTCTCACATGAAATGAAAAAATTTATTAAAAATCCATTTATTAAAATAATTTTTAAAATTTTATATATTTTCACAATTTAAACTAACATCCCTCACGTTTCAAAATTATCATAAAAACCAACCCCATTACAAAAAATAAAATCCCAAATTAAACTCAAATTCTAATTTTAATTTGTGTCTATATTTTATTCTATAATTTTGGAAACAAATTATAGTTTTCTAGTTGGTATAATATTTTTAAAAGGTTCATAGGAATGAATAAACAATTATAATTCTTAATTGAGTAAAAATTTCCCATGCATTTTTTCACAAAAGTTACACAATTAAAATCAAAAAACTTAGTAGAATACATAAATATATCTCTTAATAACCCAATAGAAGTATCATTTAGGATAGATAAACATTCCATCTAGTTCTAATCATAAAAATAAATATGGTAGTAATGCAAAAATATTAATTATAAACTCAAACTGATTATCAACTAATATAAGAAATTTAAATGCATTATCTTAAACACTACGTGAAGGTATAAATAGAGGAAACAATTAAATGAATACTCCATAATTATTTATAACTATATACCAATTTTCTATCAATTTAACACTCCTCCATTTCCTTTTTAAATTTACTGGTTCCATATATGATGCTTTGATATAAAAATACAATAGTGTATGTATAGTGAAATATATATAGCCAATGTAAAATAAATATATGTTAAGGGTAAAAGACACAATATATTATTCTCCTAATGACATAGAAATCCAAAATAATTTTTAGCAATAAATATATTTATTTTCATTTCTTCTTATAAATAATGAAGACAAATTAATCCATTATAAGCCCTAAAAAAGGGAAAAAAATCCTCCATTTATTCTGTTATAAAAATAATAGGATAAAAGAACATAAAATCTTGGAATGTATGGGTTAACACTTTGGAATCATTGGATTTTCTCTTTTTAGATAGAATTTTTTCCTTATTTTAATGTTAATAAACAATAACTTATTTCATGGGGTTTCCTTCAATGTAATTCTTCACTCGTTATCCATTTACCATGAATATAATTTTTACATCCCTAAAATCGCCAATTCACAATTAACTAACACTTGAGGGATGATAAATATGATAGAATATTTAAATATAATTTTTATTAGAAATTTCTCTAATCTCATGTTTAATAAAATCACATTCACACCAACCCCAAAATCCTACTTTCAATCATGTAATCCAAAAAATTATTTTTTATTTTCTTTTATATACTAGAATTTCTATTCGAATATATCCTTAACTAATATAATTACTTATCTTAATTAACCACTTCAATCTAACCTTTTTGGCCATATTTAAAGACCTATATATCCTAAAAAAGACTTATGTTAATGTTCAATTATTTGATGGAGTGGTAATCTATAAAGGCACCTAAATTGGGAATTACCTAATGTTTTTGAAGGCAATCCTATAGTCCCCCAATCTTCACCTTGTTTAAAGTCCAATATCCATTATTACAACTCCTTTTCCTCTATAAATATTATTTCCACTCTATATTGCAAACTCTACATTTCCCAAATTTCCATGGGTAGTAAATGTGACATCTTTTATAAGAGAACCAATTATTATCTATCATGGTTTTGAAGATTATTTTCTTAAAATGGGCCCATTTTTCTGTAACAAAAGCCTTTAGAAGCCTTTAACTATAGAATTTTTTCATGGTGAATAATTTATTCACACCTACTGATTAGTTATTGTTATGTTCTACCAAAATAACATGCATTGGGATATAGTGCACAACATATAGAATATACTCATTTTCATCTAAATGAGTAAACATTCCCATGAAATCAAAGACCCCAAAATCAAAATTTTGACACATATCATTATTCATTAATGTATCCATTACCTAATGATCACATTTACTACATTTTAAACTTATTGTAGACAATAACAAAATTATTTTTAATCATTAAATAATTGATATAAAAGTGAATAAATATTGTTTGAAAATTTGGGTTATTCATGTAACACCCTAGTTCAGGAAGCCGCCCAGAGGTGCCCCTTAAATGGTTGGTCACATGGCCTCAAGTTAATTTCACTAAATGCCAGAGGCTGCCAACTAGAAGAGATGGCCTTTAGTGTGATAGTGGGGAAACCATGCCCTCATTGGTAGAGTAACACAACAGAAGTGAAACAGACAACAATATCAGATGCAATAATAATACCAAACAACAGTAAATAGTAGAAGACCGAAAATAAATAACAACTGGAGCACATATATAAATGATGCATGATACATATGTGTATGAAAGAATCCAAACATATGACAATGATGGAATATAGTAATAATCCATTGTAAAAAAAAATAATGTAAGCATCTCCATATCATACCAAGCCTTATCTTAGTCACATGCTCCCCAACTCCCCAGCAATCAAGTACCTAAAGTAGAAGGGCACTTTCCCTTATCTATAACTGTAGAAAAATGATCTTTTTGGGACAAAAAGAATGACCCAAACAAAGTGTGATACTAGTAAAAATAGTAAACTACCCAAATATTTGTGTCTAAGAGTCAGTGAATGTATATGGAAGACAATTAGAAAGGATAACCAGTAAACAAGGAATTACCCAAAAGTAAACCATCCTACAGTTTCAATTGCATTAAATTTAGTACATCAAGTAAGTAGATAATCATAAATAGGTAAATTGTTGGGCAAAAATCCCTCAAGGTAACATTGCAGCATTTTTGGGTTGATTGTGTTTGTTGACAAAGCAGGTTTCCATGGAGAATTGTCGAGTTCCCGAGAAGTTGTTGACATTCCATGTTGACAAAGAACTTTGACAAAGGAAAGGACGATCTGGAGGCGGTACAAAAGAGCAGTACAAGGTGGCGCCGTTTCCCAGTGTTTGCCAAATTTTTGGTCCTGAAAATCGCCAATGGAAAATGGAGTGATATGTTGTTGGCGAAGGTTGAGGAGAGAGAAATGAAGGAGGTGTGCAGAAAAATCAAGCGTGGTGCGCAAAACTAGCGGGTTGCGCGAAATCTTGAAGTGTGGCACACAAAACAGCGGGTTGCGCGAAATTGTATTTCGCGCAAAAGATGTTTCAAGGCCGAAAGCTTGAAAATCGGTAAAGGCATGAGGCGCGCGAAATTTTGGAGGCGTGCGCGGAAAATTGAAGTGGCGCGCGAAATAGCGGATGAAGTATTTCGCGCAAGAGGTGTTACGAGGTCCGAAGCTCGTAAAATGGAAAAGGCATGAGGTGCGCGAAATTATGGAGCAGTGCGCGGAAAATGTTTGTGCGCGAAAGATCAAAGTGGATTACGCGCTCAAGGAGGGTTTTTCGCGCGGGGTCGATTTTGCCTATAAATATGAAGTGACCCTCCTCCATTCAAGAGAGTTCAAGACATAGAAAATACCCGAGCTCTGGTGCGCGAAATTGAAGTTAGAAAGGGTGTTGCGCGTAAACTTAAAGTTTGCGCGTAAAGTCAGATTGCGCGAAAAGCAAAGGCTGCGCAGAAACTTGGTGTTGGCGCGTAAAAGGAAGATTGCGCGAAAAGTGGATTTCGTGCAAAATTAGTGAATTGCGCGCAAGGCAGTTTCGAGGCTGCGCGTAATATTTGGAGGTTGCGCGAAAAAGGAATTTCATGCAAATCATAGAAATTGCGCGCAAGGCACCATAAGGGTTGCGCGTAAAAATTGAGGTTGCCCGGTACATCCGGTGCAAAGTGAGATTCATCTGCGGGTGAAAGTTGGACTTCAACAGAGCATCTACATACAGAGGAAGATGAATTCCTTCATGAAAATGAAGAGACCTACAGGTCTATAAACTGTGAGTGAATACCTTCCAAGAGCAGTGAGCTTAGGAAGAGGAAGAAGGTGATCCTCTCCACCGGCAGTGAGCCAGAGAGAGAGAAACAGGGAGTGACCCTTGGGAAAGCAGTGAGATGACCCTAAACATTGTATAGGCAGTGAGCCTGGGCATAGAAGTGATCTATCCCGAACATTGTAATCCACAGCTAGTGAAGTTTAGTGGACTTGGTACGACCGGCAACCTGTCGGCGTATGCTCCTTGGACGTAGCCCTTAGCGGTGAACCAAGCAAAATTGTTGTGTCCTGTTCTTGCTTTACATTCTGTTTATATTGTGCAACAGGAAAGAGAGAGAAGAGTGTTTTGCTTAACAGCGAAACAAGATCAGAACGGGCTTTAATTTTTAATTAGTCATACCCTGATTCACCCCCCCTCTCAGGGTATTCAGCCTAGTGGACCAAACATAAACCTATGGGAAGAACTAATATACTAACCCCTCTAGTTCAACCAAACAAGACAAGAAACTCTCTTTGATGTTCTCATAGTCTAACCCCTCTGGTTAAGCTTTAGCACTGTCTCTCTGAGGAATCAGACACCATCAATTCCCTCTATAGTATTGTATTAGTAACTAATAGGCACTCTGGGGAAGCACTCACCATCCAATTCCCCCTGTGGACCCTATAGAGGAACTACAAACACTCTAAGGGAGCACTCAACGTCTATCCCCCCTATGGTCTCGCAACGTAAAAGTAAACATACACTATAGGGAAGCCCTCAACATCCATTCCCCATATGGTCTACTACACCTGGTTCCCATAGCCTTGTGTAAGTCAATTGAGGACAATGATATGTAGCTGCAAAAATAAACCTCAAGAACTATATAGATAAATAGTCTACAGAATATCACTACATGACATATAAAATCATCCATCCTACAATACTTGGAATGGAAAGGAAAGTAGCATCCTAACAGGAAAAGCTAGACCAAATGGTCAAAAACAAGAAAACGTGGGAAAAAATCCATAGCATTGAAAAGATAACCCTATTCACAAATAATTATCCTCTATACAAACAAATAAAAAATATCATGAAATAAAAGGGCTAAAAACCATAAACACGCAATACCCTGAACAAGGGTATTAGGCACTTTTACACATATAACTCAAAGACTATCTATGAAAAAGAACAAACCACATACCAAGGCATTAAGAGATCGATATACGTGAACCTCGAACCTTGAATCACCCGATAAAATCGTAGATCATTGCAATTATAACACAACCTATGGAGTTAGATTCAAGTAACTAACAGAGATTAGGGGGCTTAGAGAATATTTTTGGTTGTACAGATTCTCCTGGTTGAGACAGATGAAGAAGGAGAGCATTCACCCCTTAGATATGGATCTAGTCAATTTAATGAAAAAAATAATGTACATGGCGTGTACTTTATAATTACATGGCGTGTACTTACCCTTACTGAGCCCCGATTTAGGCGGCTACCAGGTTACCCCACACGGCCATGTACTTAACCGTTAAATGGCCAATACATGGTCCCCCATGGAAACCGAGTACACGGCGTGTACTTATAAGTACACGATGTCTACTCCAAAAATATCAAGAAACTCCTATTATTCTCAAAAACAACCAGAAAGCAATATTTATACTCAAATGAAGATCTGGGTTCTTAAAATCTTCCCCCATTAATGAAATTCATCCATGAATTTACCTACCAAGGCGTCTAGATGAAGAATCCTCGAACAGCTCCGGCTACTGTGATCATACATCAACCTCCCTCTCCTAGGACTCGTTCTGTACTCACCTATGCTGCCATATCACTAATACAAGAGGAACGTGCTGGGCACGGATAACCTTTGTACTACAATAAAAAAGTAGGATAAGATTCTCTTTGAATGATGAATCACTTTCTATCTCAACCTCCTTGGGTTGGAAAACATGAGATGGGTCTAAGAAGTAATGTCGAAGATGAGAAATGTGGAAGAAATCATGCATAGCCTGGTACCTCTGTAGTAAATGAACCTGATAGGCAACCAAATCAACTTTCCCTAACACCTCAAACGGCCCGATGTAAGTTGGATAAAGCTTACCATGTATCCAAATCCTTTTATGTCCCAACCTCAGTGTGAGACGTAGGAAAATATGATCACTGACCTCATACTCTAGACTCCATCTCTGTCGATTATCATAAGACTTCTATCGAGACTGTACAGTAGCCATCCTCTTTCGAGTTAACCCTATCTACTCTGTGGTCTCCTGGACAAGACAGGGTCCCAACATAGCTGCCTATCTTGCCTCTAGCCAGCATAAGGGTGATTATAATGGCTTATTATACAAATCCTCATAAGTTCCTATATGAATACTTGATTGAAAAATATTATTGTACAAATACTCCACAAGAGGTATCTACTTCTCTGAAGAACCTCTAAAATTCAAGATGCATTCTCGAAACTTGTCCCCAAGTAGCTGAATTGTATGCTCAGACTGGATATCTGTTTGGGGATGGTATGTTGTACTCAAAAGTACATGTGTTCCCAAATCCCACTAAAGTCTCTGCCAGACCCAAGAAGTTAAACATGCATCCGTATATGAAATAATGGAGTATGGAACCCCATATAGACGTACAATCTCGTTGATGTACAACCTTACCATCACATCAACACTAAAGGTCACCTTGATCTATATGAAGAGAGCACCCTTAATGAGTCTGTCAACATCAACACATATTACATTATTCCTTCGATGTGACCTTAGTAAACCTATCATGAATTCCATCACGAAATCACTCCAGTTTCACTCGGGAATTGGTAACTGCTGAAAAATCCATACGGGTCGTTGGTGATCTACCTTCACCTGCTCATAGGAGGAACACCTCATGAAAAAACAAGATACATATCTTTTCATACCATGCCACAAATATTGACGTTGTAGATCATGATACATCTTGGTGACACCAGGATGAACTTCCCAAATGGAGGAATAAAGTTCTCGCATAAGCTCCTCACGTACGCCTGCTGGCACCCACATGCATCCATGAAAATTAAAGATCCCATCCTCGCATACTGTCCATCTAGTAATAGGGTCTTATCCAGACACACTCCCCCATAGGACTAGGCCTTCTGAATCGGATAGATGCCTCATTTTCACTCGATCAAGAAGAGTATTGCTAACAACTACAGAAGATAGAAATGTACGCACCTGCTTTTCATGCACCTTCAAATGCATCTTAGAGAACATATCCAAAAGCTTCCACTCACTATTGGCATCCAGAACGACTTGTATCTGAGTCCTCATGCTCAGAACATCAACCATTGTGTTGCCCTTCAAATGTGTGTAGGCAATATCAATTTCAAATTACTGAAGGTACTCAACCCACTTTCACAATATCAAATTCAGGTCGTGGTGAGTGAAGATATACATGAGACTTTTTTGGTCGGTAAAAACAAAAAAAATGAACTCCAAAAAGATAATGTATCCAACAATATAAAGCATGAACAACCTCTGCCAACTCAAGATCGTGTTTCAGGTAATTCCTCTCATGTGGCCTCAACTTTCGAGACCCGTATGCAATGACTCCTTCCCCATGCATAAGCACAGCTCACAGTCCGACAAATAAAGCATCACAGTAAACAGTATATCTCTTGCCTATATATGGCAGTACTAGTATCGGTGCTAAAGTCAACCTTCCTTTTAGCTTCTGAAAGTCTGACATACAATAAACAGACCACAAGTACTTCACACCCTTTTTAGTCAGACATGTCAGTGGTGATGCTAAGCATGAAAATTCATGTATGAAACGTCTTTAGTGACCATATAGTCATAGAAAACATCGTACCTCAAAATCCTTTTTCATCTACTCCCATGAAACTACTTCACTCTCTTTTTATGGGTCTAATAATACACTTTCTTTGAGATAACATGCCCCCAGAAGTGAATCTAGTCCATCTGAAAGTTCCATTTTGAGATCATATCATATAACTTATTCTTTCTCATTGTACTCAAAATGATCTTAAGATGTGTAGCATGGTCGTTTAGAGTATGAGAGTACACCAAAATGTCATTAATGAAGACTACCAAAATGGAATCCATGTATGGATGGACCACTCGGTTCATTAGTTACATGAAGACTGCAGGCGCGTTCATGAGACTGAAAGACATAACCACATACTCTTATGAACCATACCTGCTCCGAGAGGCTATAAATGATATACAGATGGTCTAACGTGCAACTAATGGTAACCAGACCTCAATTAAATTTTCAAGAACACCTGATATCCTCAAAGCTGATCAAAGTGATCGCCAATCCTCATCATGGGATATCAGTTTTTGACCATTAACTGGTTCAACATATGATAATACACACAAAGTATGACAGTACCATCCACATTCTTCACAAACATGACATGTGAATCCCAAGGAGAAGTATTGGTTTAGATGAAACCCTTTCCCTGCAACTCCTCCAACTACTTCTTGAGCTCTTGTATCTCTTGTGTAGCCATCCTATATGGAGGAATAGACACCGGTGCCGCTCCTTGCAAAATCTCAATCAAAAAGTACACCTCTCTCTCTAGATTAAAACATAAAAAGTATTTTGTAAATATTTA
This sequence comes from Viscum album, assembly GCA_963277665.1. Lineage (NCBI taxonomy): Eukaryota > Viridiplantae > Streptophyta > Magnoliopsida > Santalales > Viscaceae > Viscum > Viscum album. The sequence continues at coordinate 237,302,360 of OY728164.1, forward strand.
CATGAAACGATCCATCACTAGAGGAAATCCTATCTATGAAGCCCCCTAGTCATCCAGATATAGACTTTCAAACTAGGTTGTAACTCCTCACAACCCGTGATGCTCAGGTCCTGCTCTACTCACATGGACATCACATTCATCCTTATATAGAAACATACCACCCTCTAGTGACGTAAAACTCACCCTGCGACGATAGAAATCATAAACTTCTTAGAACGGAACTAACTAGTCACTTATGAGAATGAAATAATAGCCTACCATATCTAAGATATAGAGGTCCCATAAGACGTGACACCCACCAACCCTATGAGAGATCTCATTGAACTGTCATACACTAGATGATCTAGTCCTTAATGGAGTGTCTAGCATCATGATATATTCAAAATAAAATATATTAAGCCCAAGGCTCTCTAAAACAACAAAAGATATAAAACTATGGAAAACCCCTATATCGAAAAGATCAGAAGCTTAAAATAAGGAAACTTGGATCGTACCTCGAACTGTAGGGGTCCGGGATCCTGCTCTAACTGGGTCTACACAACTAAAAAATTATAACCTGTACAGTGGCCCTATGACCCTGCCTGACTTCCCTGAACTGATCCACCCCGTTTTCGTTGAATGCCTAAAGACTGACCACCATGACAGTGACCTCCACCTCAGCCTGAACGGCCATAAGAACATCAATTCGCTGACTGATGGGAAACAAGTGGTGCTGCTCCTGAATACAGAGTCATAGAAGAATCCCCATCATTGGCTGCTGGTGAGAATATCAAATAGAAGCACTGAAGATTACCCATATTTCCACATGATCAACACTCCACTGGGTCTCTTGAGTAATGTGGCCTAGAATTCCCAACTATTACACACTAGTATCATACCACCTGGTTACCTAAAGGTTAATCCTGCCTACTCAGATATTCATGTGAAGACTCCCTGTGGTGCTCCCTACTATCTGCTGGAGAAGCACTAACTCTGGATGTAAAACAGCCTTGGATCACTACTTCAGAATACCTTAGGTTGTGCTCCATGATTTTTGCCTAATTAAAGATATAAAATATCGAATTCAACCTTGAATATGTTCACCTGAGATCAGATATTGTGCATGGGTCCATCCTCAAACTTTCTTTCCAGAAATAAATCATCACCTCCTAGAATAGGTGTGAAGCACCACATCTCTGTGAAGCGAGAAGAATAATCCATAACAAAAAGAGTAACCTGCTCCATACTCATGAACTCTTGGGCCCTATCGGCCCTCAAAGAATCCAGGTAATAGTAGTAGTAGAAGGCACGCCATAACTCATCCCAATACAAAACCTGTGGGTGGCCCGCCTATGAGATCAGGTCCCACCATCTCTTGGCAGAGTACCATAGCATATACGTCGTGAGATTGACCCTCCTCTCTATTTTTGTCTCCAGATGATCAAAGATAGATAACATGGCTTCTATCCATGACTCTTGCCCGAGGTCCTCCTTCCTATGTGAAGGTGGGAGGATGCTGCAATTGAAAGACCCGCGTCAACTCATCCACAGATGGGGAAAAATGTTGTACTCTACATAAGGTATGAATGAACATCATAAATCCCTCTCGAAACTGTCTATAGGCACCTGTGTGTGGAGTGATAGTTGTTTTAAAGACTAGCACAACTGGAGGATCTGCTGGTAGTCCCTGACCAGCCATATCTAGTGTCTGATCACTGCCCTGTAACTGGCGTACAACCGGAGTACCTCTCTGTAGCACAACTTTGCAAGGTCAATCGCATGCCTTAGATCAATATTATCAAGTAATAAATACTATAAATTTTATAAGGTAATAGGATAAAGAAATCATTCATGTTTTTCAAAGCATGGATACATGGTGTGTATAGTAACTACATGATGTGTTCTCTTAAGTATTCACATGGGTGTGTAATCTTGCCAAAACTAGTCATGTAACATAACATACACATGGTGTGTTTTCTTAACAGATGACATGTACTTGAATCCTCTTCCCCTACATGGGTTCCCTCACATAGGTAAGACTCGCGGTTCTCCTAGAACAAGACTACACGACATGTTAGTTCAATACATGGCATGTAATAGATGGAAATCACCAAACCGTGTTGTTAGTCACATGGTCAGTTACATGGATCACTCTAGACAGCATGTTTATTCTAGGCATGATGTTTACTAGGAAGATTTCACCGACCAATGTTGTTCTTTACACATCCAGAATCAAGGGTTACACTACACGACATGTTCAAGACTGACACGACAAGTATGACGTATATTTTCACCCATATGTGTCCTTAGTCACATGGGTGGAGACATGGTCTACACAAAACGGTGTATGTGTACAAAAGACAACGTGTTCTACTAAGATATTACCAACCCCATGTCTCTTCTCACGCAACTAGTGACATGATTAGAGACTACACGACATGTTCTAAAGTACACTGCGTGTAATCAAGAAAAATAGTTTCTTCCCGAATAGAAGGACACATGACATGTATTCATCATTACATGCTGTGTATTCTGAGTTTTTCCATATAGTAAACTTCAAAAACTACTTTAGAACCCAGATAAACAATGAAAAAAACATTTATTTCCCAAAATTCTGATCTGTGAGGGCCAATACTCTCTGTGAATAAAAGTTTGGCATCTTATACATGCAATAAACAAGGATAATAGTGCAATTATCCACCAAATTTTAGTCTATGAGGGATCATAACACCTCAAAAACCAAGGTTTGGAATTTATTCAAACAAACCCTTACACAATCCAATACCATATCAAATAGCAGGTATTCTATTGAGGCACCTATCACAACATCATGTATATCTTTCACAACATCTATCACAACAACATGCAATACCTAATACACCCTAAATGTCATGGAAAGAATGCATGAAATGTGATTTATAACTGGTGAATATATGATCCATGAGATTGAATACCCCCATATCATCATGTTGCGATAGAATAGAACCTCAATAATATCAAAAATAACAAAACAAAAAACATGTGAATCACTCAAGGTGAAATCCATCAACTGTAAATTTGTAAAATCAGAAAAAAGCAATAACGAGGTAAATTGGACTTTCCTTGTACATGGGTTAGATACTCCAAAACACATCTTATTACCATGTACCTATTCTTTCCTATACCTGGATATAGGATCCAAACAGTAAGTCAAGAAGAAATGAAACCCTCTGATACTACTTTGTAATGCCCGGGTTCTGGAAGCTGCCTAGAGGCACCCCATATCTGGTTGGTCACATGGACTCAAGTGAATTTCCCCAAATTCTAGTGGCTACTGACTAGGAGCAAGGGCCTTGGGTGTGAATGTAAAGAAACTATGCCCTCATTGGCAGAGTAACACAACAGAAGTAAAACAGACAATAATAGCATATGCAATAATAATACTAGACAACAGTTAACAGTAGAAGACTGAAAGTAAATAACAACTGGAGCACATATATAAATGATTCATGATACATATGTCTTTTAAAGCATCCAAACAAGTCACTATGCTAGAATATAGTAATAAACCAAAGTACAATGAAAATAATGTATACATCTCTACTACATCACTAGCCTCATCTTGGGCCCTTGCTCCCTAGCTCCCCGGCAATCAAGTACCTAAATTAGAAGGATTCTTGACATTATTTATACCTACACCAATATAATTTGTTTGGGCCCAGTTGCCTGACCCAAATAGGTGTGAGACTAGTCCTAGTAGAAAACCACCCAAGGATCTGTGTCTAATAGTCAGTGAATACATATGGTAGGCGCAAAGATAAGCAGTAAACAAGGAAGTACAGAAAAGTATAAAATTCTACAGTTTCAATTGAATTCAATTTCATACATCAAATAAGAATATAATCACAAATAGGTAACTCTCTTGTAATTACTCGTAGCCTAATCCCTCTGGTTTAAACAGTCAATATAAGCAACCCTCTATGAAGCACAAATAGCCTAACCCCTCTAGTTCAGCTTTTTCACAGACTCTCTGAGGAAGCACTCAACATCAATTCCCCCTATAGTCTCATATCGGTAAATAATTGGCACTTTGGGGAAGCACTCAATTTAAAATTCCACCTATGCCCCGCATCAAAATACTATAAACTCTATGAGGAATAACTCAACATCCATCCCCCATATGGTCTCGCAACGTAAAATTAAATAGACACTATAGGGAAGCCCTCAACGTCCATTCCCCATATGGTCTACTACACCGGGATCCTACAGCCCTCTGTAAGTCAATTGAGTACAATGATATATAGCAGCCAATGTAATCCTCAAGAGATAACTGGCTAAAGAGTATACAATATATCAAAACACGTCAGATAAAATCACGCCATACTACAATACTAGGCATGGAAAGAAAATCAATGGCCTAACATGCCAAGCTAGGCCAAATGGTAAAAAACAAGCAAACATTGGACAACATCCATAGCCTGGAAAAGATAACCTTATTAACAAAAAATTAACCTCTATCCAAACAAAAAAGGCATAGAATTCAATAAAAGGGCTAAAACCCATAAACACGCAATACCCAAAACAAGGGTATTGGGAAATTTTGCACATATAACTCAAAGACTATCTACAGAAAGGCACAAACCACCTATCGCAATGTTTTTAGATCGATATACGTGAACCATAGGCCATGAATTTCCCTAGAATGTTGAAGATCAATGCGATTCCAACCCAACTTACAGAGTTCATTTCGGAGAACAGATTGCCAGACGGGGGCTCGGAGAAGATCTACAACAGTACGATTGCTCATGGTCAAGGCAGATGAAGAAGGAGAGAATTTTGTCCATTAGATGCAGCCCCGGTCTATTTAATGAAAAAAAGTACATGACTTATACTTTCCCTAACTAGGCCTCACTTTAGGTGGCCTCCAGGTCATCCCACATGGCCATGTACTAGGTCATTATACTTCCAGTACATGATCACCTACGAAAACCGAGTTCACGACATTTACTCTATAAATTTCCAAAAACTCTTCTTTTTCTAAAAAAAACCAGAAAGAAAGATTCATACCTGAAAAAAAGATCTGTCTTTGTAAAATTTGTTCATTCCCATAGTATCATTTCTATGTTTATGAGTGAATACTCTCTAAAATGTAGATAATTTCATTCTTTGGAATACACTTCCTAAAGAAATATCATTCATACCTCACTAGGGTCAATGAATCCTACCAATAAATTTGGTTAACTTATGAAATTAATTCATTCATATGATTATGAATAATTCCACTAGTAGTGAATATAATAGATAAAAAATTATATAAAATTCATAATAATGAGTATATTATGGTGAAGAAATTAATTATTTTTCACCTACAAAATATAAATTTATCTTTAGAGTCATTATTTTAGGTTCTTGATATCCCTAATAAGATATATATAACTTGATTTATATCCACCAATTCATCTCTAATTTATATGTCAAAGTCCTTCACCAAGAGTATCAATATAATGTGTATAGTAATAAACACATTTTCAGAAAATATAAACATATTTTGTGAATATTAATCTCATATACCTAATCAAATACAATCTTATTTTTTCAAGATAAAAACCACTATGTAAAAACTATTTTTCAGTTATGGTGTAATTTCCTTGGGACTCGTCTAAGAACTAAATAGAATATTACACTGTATGAATTTTGTTATAAATTATTTTCCTAAGGATTTCCAAAACCACAACCTTACAATCATTGCAAATTAACACAAAAGGATGAGTCCAATCAGGGGACCTACTAACAGATGAAGAGATTAATTTATTATTTAAAATATTTAATGAATCAGGGAATAATTCATAAAAATCAATGGGGTTATCCTTTACTAACAATATCCATACATGTTTTTAAATTTTTTATAATTTCTCTAATAAAAACCTGTTGAATTAGAAATTTATAGGGAAACAACTTATAGCCTTGATGGAATTAAATGAGGGAACTTTTTGATATCCTCTACTTTAGCCATGTCAACTTAAATATCTATATTAAAGGCCTTTAGACGAATTATTATGCATCGAGTGAAAATAAAATTTCACTATTGATGATCCAATACTATGTCTAACTCAAGATATTGTCACCACAATAGACTTTATCTCATTAAAACATCTCAAAAAAATCATCCACTATGAAAAAACATCCATATACACCTGAATCATTTTCTCATTCATATATAATAAGATATACATTATAAATATTAAATGTAATAGTTTCTCCAAAAATTTCACTAGTCGGAAACAAGATGTGAATTGACCAAGTTATAAACTGAATGTTATTCTATCTTATCCTTTGAGGGATATTAAGAATTATTTATAACCTGAATACCCATAAAATAAGTAATAGAGATCATTACCAACCACCCCCTTCTTAATTTTATCAAAAAATGGAAATGGAAAGTGGATTTTTCTTATATTTTCATCCACTTTACAATTGAATATTTTAATGCAATGAAACTCTAAATTAAGAATAATGTATTAGAAAGCGTGTATAACACACAAAACTAGACAAGTAACGAAATATAATATCCAAAAAATTTAAAATTTATTTATAATTTATAATAATATCTATCTATGATTTATATTTAAATTCATGTGATACTGAGTTATTGTGGGTGACATGGAACAACATGTTTCTTCAATGGCTTTCATTACAGACAAGGCCATGTTTTACCAAACATAAAAATATTCTCATTATATTATTATTTAATATATTAATAGATAAACTATATATTAATTTATCAGTTATGTATAATATTATATACCTTATAAAACTATATGGTTTACATAGATATAAAATTAATTAATTTTAAATAAATTTATTTGAGAATAATATAAAAACCAATTGAATTTAAAGCAACTGTTTTTACTCTCACAAAGGGGTTTTATCATACTAAATAAAATTATTAACCATTATTTAATTATATTAATGAATTATATATTTTATATAATCAACCAAATTTCTTTGATATTCGTCCAATTAAATTGATAAGAATAATTCTAAAATAAATATATTTTTATGCTTAAACATTTTGTTTTTCTAAAATGGAAATTTTATCAATTTTTAATAGAGGAAAAATTTTAAATACAATTTTCGGAACCTTAATAAATATTATATGTCCAAATAAACTTGTTTATAAATCATAATTTTAAATTTAGAAAAGGGTGGCTTTTTTATTTTTATGAGCAGTTTCGTTTTTTGATGAATAGTGAAAAAATAATAAATTTAAATTTTAAACTACTTATTTTAATAATTTATTTTTATTGTTAAAATATATTTTATACTGGTTTTAAAGAATGATTAAATCAATTTTATATTTATCTATCCTATTAATGTACTTGTAATAAACTTAACATTGAAATTGGATATAAAAACAATTCAACCTTTTGAACATTTTTACTTTAAAAACCCTCTATTTCATTCTGTCTCTGGGATTAAATTAAATATAAATTACGAAACATCAATGATTTAAATTTTTGAAAATAGATTCCATAATTTTAAATTTCCAATTAGTTTAGGCTGTTTTATGACCGAGGATATTTGTGAAAGTAATTAAAATTTATTACAATGATTTAGAGAAATATTACCTTAATATTTTGGACCAAAATGATCAATATACATATCAAAAATACACTTTATATATATATGTAGAATATATAATAAATTTTATATTATTTAGTTCATTATAGGATCTATTTTACATGGATGAAACATGGATGTAATTACTTTTTCCAAAATATACAAAAATGTCACTCCTCCACTTTAAAAAGGAACTCACCCCCTTCAACTTATTCACATATATCCAGAACCTTTTTTCTTATAAAAACTAATAAAATAATATGCCCACATCACTCCCATGATCCAATAAGCCTCACTATTGGCATAAATTAAACCAAGAATGTATTTTGGTATAAACAATAATGAGTGACCTGAAAACGATGTAACAATATTTGACGATCAATTCCATTTTATTTCAATATAAACACCCTAAAATAATCTTATCACATGATTATATATTAACATAAATATCATAAATATAATTATATACTGTTATTATAAGTTTCCAACAAACCTTTACATAATCTTCTGTGAAATGGGTAACAAAGAAACCGTTCATGTATGGTGAACTTCCGCCTCCCGAAACGATGTCATTCATTTTTTCCTTTACCACCTATCATGGGTGGTAATTATGATATAAATTATATTTATATATTGTATATATGAGTTTTATAATTTATTTATTCTCTTATAATTTTTATATAAAACATAAATTTATGCCTTTCATTTTGTGGGAATATGATAGCATCATTTGGGGAAGTATAGACTACCACCTCTTCAAAGCAATGTGATTTGTTCATGATATAAGTGGAATGTATAAAAGTTGAGTTTAATAAAATAATGTGACATTTATGATATAAATATGATAATTTAATGATAATCTATATATATATATATATCTCACTTTTAAAATATGACAAAAAATTTAAGAAGCGTTCATGCATACGTACGGCCTACCATCACCTAGAACGATATATTTCATTTATTGTGTCAAAATATTATGGATTATTATAAATACATAAATACTAAATATAGATGATAATTAAATAGTGATTTACATTCTAGCTATTATTAAAACATTATCTTTTTTATAGTAACAATCATTAATATGTCAAAACATACTCGAAAAACAAGACAATTAACAGCCGAAATAGATAAAATAATAATTTCTTGTTAGGAAATGAGTAATAAGATATTATAATAAGTTAATATATTATATTATCAATATAATTTTGCTTTTATTATTATTTAATAACATTATTAAAATGATTTTATAAAATTTTTAAGGATTTTTTCCCAAAAAGAAAATACAAGGTAAGGGATTTGCATCTCACTTTTCACATCTGTGAGATAAATTTCATATTCACCACTTACTCTATTTTTTTCCTGTATATTCTTCCCATTTGATATATTATATCTGGAATTATTTTATATTCATGGTATGTTTTTAATTTTAATTATTTCTTCTCATGTGATATTAATTAAAAGTTACAAAGTTGTAAAGAATTTCATAACCCCGTTCCTTTTCATTGAGTTATATTGCTTTCTTGATGTCTTTAATATTGTAAGATTAATTTTGTTAATTATTTTAATACATATTTTTTATTAACACATTTCTAATGTGTATTAAAATTTTATAAACATAATATTTCCATTGATTTATTCTCGAATAATTTTTTTGGTATTTTTAAGTGTTTTCTTCACAATCTCATTTTGTTCGTGATTTTTTACACATTAATTTGCATTAAGGAAATTATTTGATCACTATTAAATAAACACTTAAATTTATTTTTTCTTTATTTATTCATGAAATTTTCAAGTAATAGTACCATTTTTTCAACTCCATGGTACTTAATTGTTTTAAAAAATATTTTATTGAAAACTAAACTTCATTTACCTCTTTAGTCGAACAACATGTTTTCTTCTTAAAAATTCTATTTTCTAGAAATGTTTCAAAAAAATGTTTGTATCCTTTATTAAAGGATTTATCAAATAATATCTTAACACTTTTTTATTATACAAATTTTTTCAAATGAATCTTATTTTCTCTTTCTAAACAAGAAATTTTTCAAACCATTTTACTGTGAAAAAGGAATGTTTTTACATTTTACAAAAAGTAAATATTTACCCCCTATAATTTCCTTGATTATTTCATTTCATGTTTAAAAGGAAACTTTTTAATAAAAATTGAAAATTCAATTTTAATGAAATGTATTTTGAAATCAAATAAAATAAAAACATATTTTCCTCAAAATAATTTTACAAAAAATATTATTTTATATTATTTTCAAACATTGATTACAATAACATGTTAATTTTACTCAAAAGGGATTTTTTTTGAAATCAACTTTAATATTCAACTTGATTTTTTATGGTTGATTTGAAAAAAGATAGAATTGATATTAAATTATTTATAATTACTTTGTTAGTCCCATTGAAATATTCAATTTTCTATGATCATTATGCATTTAATTTCCCATAATTATCAATTTCATTTATCTGTGATATGTTTATTTCATAAATCGTACATTATTTCTATATACAGTTAATACATTTACATCTATTTGATAATTTGGGGTAATATTGACATATATATATATGTTATTCAGTATAGATATTTGATAAGAATTATTTTTTATTAATTAAATTGATTACTCGATATGAGGAATGCATTGGACATGATGTGAAGGGTGGGGGCCCAGCATTTTTATAAACCCTCAATGCAATGACAGTTTATCTTCTAAAAAATTAGTTTCAAAAATTAATTAGGCTTCTAACTATAGTTCTATACTTTCATGAGGATAGATCATGATAGTAGATGATTTCATGTTCCTGAGACATCAGACACAATAATTAATCATTACCTTCATTTTGATTTAGTAATTATTATCCATTATATTTTTACTATAAAAAATTATATGGATGTATTTAATTATTATTTTATTGTTTATAAGGCATGATTTTTTAAAAATTTACCATTCCATATTTTTGATGCACTTACTTATTAATTCATTTATTACCTGTAATGTGTCTTCAGTTATTAATATCTCATTTTTACTATTCTCATTGATTAATAATTTCTTCAATAATACATGACCATTACTGGGAAAATGACCACACACTTAATATGTTTCATTTTCACTATATTCCCTAATGTTTACAAATAAATATATTAAATGATACTCTAGATGGAATAAACATGTTATCCTTGAGAAAATAATTTTTCTCCAATTTGTGAAATCATTTATAATAAAATAGTATTGTATTTATATGGTATACCAAGTCTAATAAACTCTTTGGTCCATAATGAGTTTTGATTTCATGTAATAATTCCAATACAAAGGTAGTAGACATCAGCTCTAGGATCTCTTGGGCTAGGTCACTACAGTCGGTATTATAAGATGTTTAGTAACATCCTTAGAAACTAGATATAGCAAAACATTAATTAGAGAACATAACCGTGACATAGACTTTGAGGATAACTATAAATGAACATCCAATTTTTTTAGTAGTTATATATTATATGGGTCTTCCTAAAAATTCATCCACGTATATATACTAAAATAATATGTGGTTCTGGAATAGATGTACATAGGGATAAAACTATAAAAAGGTTCATCAGGCCTGACCCAAGTGAGACCTAGTACATGACAGTAGGCCTTACTATGAACCTGGGTTGACACTCCCGGAGGAAACAATCAGTAAAACTCACTTATTCATTACAAACTTTTATGATGGATTTGAATAGATAATGAAAATTGATGACCTAGGTTAAAATGGAGGTTTCTTAAAAAAAATATTAGGTCATTATTTAGACACCCAAAAATAATTTTTTAGTTATTCCAATATAATAAATATTTCTCACACTATATTTTTGGTTTTAGTCAATGGATAGAACTTGAAGGAGTCTGTCAACATTGAACATGAAGGGAAAGGGGTTAAATTGAGAAACCCAATAGAATGTTGATAGGAGAGAAGGATTGCATATTTATCGTTAATTATTTTTGTTGAAATATGACTGAAAATATATACATTTAAAAACTCCTAGACTCACCAAAAAATATAATCATAGAGGTCACTAAGAGATCAAGTTTTGGATACCATGGAGAAAAAATGTCTCAATTTCTATCATGCAAGATATGTGGAAGGAGACACCTCAGAAAGTGTCTTAACGGAATGATTTTTTTTTTATTTGTTGGAAAGTAAAATATAATGAAATGAATTGATTAGAAAAAATGAAGGAAATGATGGAAGGAAATAAATATCATAATAAGGATAAATTTTTTGTTTTTTTAAAATATATGGGGAACCTGGAAATTAACCAAGTCAATTCAGTCTTCAAAATGATAAAATCTAGACCAATTAGTGACATATGTTCAAATAAAATGGGTGAAGTTTTTATGTATTGAGTTATTATTGGGAACCATAATTGAAAGATAATTTAATGATTAAATTTCAATAATGTCTATAATATTTATTTTAGAAATTATATCAATATGGTTTTAGAGAAAGATAAAATTTATACCCAGTTACAACCCATCATGTTTGGAATTTCCATGGGACTTGAACCCATGGACAATGGATTATAAGGGTTTCACACATACCACTGGCCTATGCGATATCTTGGTTAATGTAAATTATTTTTAACAAAAAAACTAAATAAATATTAATGATGAACTACTAGTATTAATTATAGGTTTATAGATTAATGTCTTAATCATATCTTATTTTGAAAATAGATATTGACAAATATAATGACTTTTTTTATGTGTATTACGATCTGTTAAAAGAATATACCAGTTCATCAAAAAAAGGGGGTTTATTCTATAATATTTATTTCAGGGAGTAAGAGATAAATGAGAATTCAATAAAAGCTAAAAAATGGAATTATTCATATTAAATTTAAATATTTCAAGTAGTTATGTTCCATTATATTATTTTTCAGTAAATTAATGACTCAACCTTTTAATAATTATCAAAAACAATTGTCCTAATACCATAATTTTTATTCAACATGTATACTTTTAAATCAACACAGGTTTATGGATTTGAGGACCTCAATATTTTACTAATCATTCACTTATTTGTGATTGGTGACCTCAATCACCACTATAAATATTTTATTTTTTCCTCTAAGTCCATGATTTCACTTTGCACTAATGTTTTCTTATGTAGAAACTTATTTATTTATTTTTTCATTTGACCTTGGTACTTATCATTATCTCTTATTAATAGTATATTTTAATAAATCATACAAATATTTTGAATTTATAAAAAGGAAATTTCAAATATCAACCCCTATATTATTTATATCAATTATAAATTTAAAGGAAACAATTTTTTTAATGTGGGTAGAATGTAAAACCCAAAACTCTAATGTAAAACCATTGTATTTGATAGAATTTATAACATGCAGTACCAAACATGTAAAGTAATATAATATAAAGAGTCATTAAAATATATTAAATAATATTAATAAAACTTATCTCTGATATATATTTCAATTAATATGATATTTAGTTAGCATTTATTCCATGTAACAATGACTTTCTTCTATGGCTTGCATTACACGTGGTACCGAGTTTTTACAAACTGAGGATGTATTATTATTATATTACTATTTAATATAATAGTACTTAATCTAGATATTCAGACAGAGGGTTTGAATATTGTGGAATATATTATAAAAATATATGGTTTACACAATTATAAAATCATTTCATTAGAAATCAATTTATTAGAATTGAATATATAAACCAATTAAATATAAAGAAATTTTTTATGCTGACGAAGGTGTTTTATCATATTAAATCATAGTAATTATAATTATTGAATGATATTAATGAAATATATATTTTATTTTAAAAAATATGTCTTATAAATTAATCTAATAGTATTTATAAGAATAATATTATAATTGAACTAATTTTATGCAAAAAAATGTATTTTTAAAAAAATTAAATTTAAACCCCTTTTAATGGAGAACTGATTTTAAATAAAATTAATGAAAAATTTAAAAAATTAATATTTAAAAAGAAATTTTTGTTATAATTTTCATTTCAAAATTATAATAGGGTAAAAGTTTTGTATTGTTTTGAGAAGTTTCATTTTTTTGATTAATAGTGAAATTTTTTGAATTTTAATTAATAACTATTTCTTCGTCTAATTTTTTTATATACTAAAAATATATTTTTTATTATTTTTATATACTAATTAGATAAATTTTAAATATATTATTCCAATTTAGGTAATTTTAATCAATTTAACAATAAAATTTGATATTAAAACATTTCAAACATTGGAACATTTTTTATTTTAAAACACTTTTTCTCATTCTCTGTACATGATTAATTTTAAATTAATTTATGACAATTATTTGATTTTAAATTTAAATAAATAATTAAATATTTTTAATTATTATAAATTATAGTTTATAATTATATAAAATTATTGATAGATCAAAATTATTAGTGAAATTAATTAAAATTAATTAGACTGATTGAGAGAAAAAACAGATTAACAAAGGAATAAACCTTAAACATAGTGTCTAAAATAACCTAGAAACATTTCCACAATCCATTGGATGTTAATATTTAGACCCTATAATACCTTTTATATAATTTGGTTCATTATTATAGTCAAATTACATGGAAAAACAAGGGTTTTATTTTCTTTTCAAGAAATTTAAAAAATGTCACTCCTCCTCTACTATCAAAAGACACTCACCCCTGTGACTTATTCACACTTATCAAGCCCTTTGGATCATAAAATATGTTATAAAATTAAATTCAACATCCCTAAAATAATAATAGAAGGAAATAATTTTTCATAAATACCACCAAATTAGTCTTTTGGTATAAACTAGAAGTAGTAAACCGAAAATGAGGTTACAATCTTCAAAGATCATTTAAATTTTATTTCCATATCCACACTAGAAAATCATCATATTAAATTATTATATAATAATATTCATATAAAAAATATTCTTATTTTTATTTATTTTAAGGGTTCAAGAAAAAAACACACACTTCCATCAATTGGGTAACACTCATATGATTTTGGTACAGTGAACTACCACCTCCCAAAATGATGTCATTCATTTTTTCATTTAACACTTATCACGGGTGGGAATTATGATCGAAATTCAGTATATATATAATATATATGATATTTATAATATATTTTTTTCTTCTATTATTTTTATATAACACATAAATTTATTATACCTATTTTGTGGGAATGCTATAAAATTATTTGTGGATGTGTGGACTACCGCCTCCTCAAAGCGATGTAGTGTTCATGCGTAGGTACGAACTACCGTCTCCATGATTGGTACATTTAGTTTTTTATCTGAAAATATTATATATTCTTATAAATAAATATATATTGAATATATATGAAAATTAAATCATGTTTTACATTATTTAAATTATTAGATAAACATCCAATTAATAGAAAAAATAAGTAATAAGTCGCAATATACTTGAAAAACAATGCAATTAAAACCTAAAATGTAAAAAATAATCAATGATTATTAACAAATGAGTAATAATGTATTATAAGATGTTAATATATGATATTATAAATAAAATTATGGTCCTTTTATAATATAAAAAGTTTATGAAGAACATTATAAAGTATGATAAATGATGTTCACCCAAAAAAGGAAACGCAATGTAAGGTCTTTTTATCTCACTTTTTGCAACTTGGGAAAAAAATGAAATATTCACCCCTTACTCGTTTTGGGTGGTGTATATATTATACTTATTGATATATTATATAATTAATTATTTTATATTCATTTTATTTTGATATTAAATATTAATTATTTATTTTATGATTATTTTAATTAAAAGTTTTCATGTGGTATATAATTTCACAACTCAATTCTTTTTCATCAGGTTATATTACATCTTAATTATCATTATTATTAAAAGATTTTGTGTGTAGTAACTTTTTACAATACATTTTTCCTCTATAATCTTTTTTTATTTTTATTTACATTTTATGCACATAATCTATTAATTTTTTTATTCTCACAAAAACGTTATGGTCTTTTCAAGGGTTTACTTCACAATATCATTTTGTTCTAGATCGTTTAATCATGAATTTACATTAGAATAAATTATAGTATCATTATTCAATAAACCCTTTAATTTTTTTTATCATATTCTTATTAGTTATATTTTTCACGAAATAGTACCATTTTTTCACTCTTTGGTAATTAAAATGTTCAATAAATTATTTTAAGAAAACATGACATTATTTCCCTCTTTAGTCAGATAACCTATTTGATTTAAAACCCATATTTTTTAAAAATGTTTTAAATTTTTTTTTCATCTTTCTAAAAAGATTTATTAAATAATTTTTTACCCATTTTTTCTTCTAAATTTTTTTTAATGGATTCTTCTTGTCTCTTTTCGAACCAATAATATTTCTATCCTTTAACCAAGAAAAGGAATGTAATTTTTACCTTGTATGAAATATATGTATTTCACATATATAATTTTATTAATTATTCCTTTTCAATTTTAAAAGGATACATTTAAAATATATATTTTTTTTTCAAGTAAAATGATTTTTAAAATTATTTTCCAAATAAAAAAGGATATTTTCTTCAAGAATTTTTTTATAAATATCATTTTTTAATATTTCCATCCAACATCAACAAAAAAAATTTATTTTTAAAACACTTGGGGTCTAATTTATTGATTCCATTTTTATTCTTCCTCTATATGGTTTCTGATTTATTTGGCAAATTATAGTATTAATATTAACTTACTTTATTCTTTTGTCCATGAAATATTCAATTTCATAAGATCATTAGATGATAAATTTTACTGAATTATCAATATTATTTATCATGGAGATGTTTATTTTCTAAATCATATACCATTTTTCCATATGTTGTTTACATTAATAATAATTTTATTATATGTTAAATGTTAATAAATTTGTTTTATTTTTTAAAGAGGTATATTTGATAATTCATATTGTATATTAATTAAATCAAATACTTTATATGAGGAATGCTTCAGATATATATTAATGGGTGGGGATATGACATTTAATAACCCCTTGATGCATTTACATGTTCTTATATGAAAAATTAGTTTAAAAAATTAGATATGTTTATACCTATACTTTTATAATGTTTGGAGTATAGATCATGTTAGTATAAGATTTCAGGTCTATGAGACATGTTGTCAAATAATTATTCATTTCCTGTTTTTTAATTCTGTATTTCTTATCCAAGATATTTTCACTAAAAAAGGGCTACTAATAAATTTTATTGTTCGTTCAGTATTTACATGGAAATTTTTAGTTATTTAATTTTCCATATTGTTTATTCACTCCATTATCATTTTATTGATTACATATAATGTATCTTCAGTTATTATCATTCCATGCTAAGTATTCTCATTGATTCATTTTTTATTCTATTATACTGGACATTTAATGAGCATTTGATCTCAACCCTATCATGATTCCTTTCCCCATGATTCCTTGAAGTGTACTAAGAAAGATATATAAGGATACACTATATAGAATAAATTTATTATCCTCCATAAACCACTATGTTGTAATTGTTGTATTCATTTGTAATACAAGACCCATGTATGTTTTTTGTTTACCAATACTATTAAACTCTTTTATACTTAGGGAATTTATTCCTTATAATCAAGTCAATGTAATGGTATTAGACACCGTCTTTGGAAAATCTATGGTTGGGTCACAACAATAATGAAAACCCTCCATTTTATCACTTTTATAGTATGAATTAGATTATTTTTTGATTTTAAATCCTATTGAAACACCAATTTCATATTCAACCTACATCTTTACTCTTAACCAGGTTTATTTTGGAGTTATATAGAAATTCTAATCATAAAATATGGACTAAACTACTTAATGTATAAAATTTTCCGAGAAATGGAAATTTCAATCTCTCTCAAGACACATAAAAATCAAACCTCTAAACTCTTTTATTAATTTACCACGACGATAAATGATAGTGTGAAATTCTCACCCATAGATGATTATTTTATTATTAAAGAAAATATTTTGAGATAAAAAATTGGCATTTGTTAAAAATATTAAACAGTTTATTGACATGTTTTTTAAATATCCAAAATATTTGGGTTAAAGTATAATTTGGAGGTAAAATGAAACATTTATTCCTAACTATTATCATAACTAAATATCCCTTCCAACCCATTCTATAGGTCTAATTTAATGGTGTTTTCTATAGATTATTCATCTATAATTTATAAAAATTATTCTTAATTTTTTTATAAAGGATATTCTAATTGAAAAAGTTAAATTTTAATGTAGTTTAGTTAAATTTTAGGTTCTATAGAATTAGGGAATAAATTAAAATCTTCTTGATTCACACCAAAATTATATATCAATTCCCATTAAACATACCTATCATACCCTCAAATATAGCTAAAAAAATATCTGAATGATAAGTACCTCCTTATCAAACACCTTATCATATATTATAATCTTTCATTAAAGAAAAAATTTTCCTATACAAACACAAATGAAGTACACTTTACTAATGGAACGTTTAATATATCTATCCATTAGCTCAAGTGAAATAGTTTTATTTTATAATTCTTTAATTATGAATTTCGAAAAAATTGATAATGAAAGTATATTTATACTCATGCTTTTCTCAGCCTTTTAATTCGGCTATCTATAATGTATAAAAAACTGCATGGTTCTTGAACTTTACAATATGTTTTTTATAATGGTTAAAACAACACTTATCATGTAAGGTTTTTAAGGTAAAATCCTTGATACACTTATTTTTAGAGATAAATTCATAAAATATTATCAGTATTATGAAATTTGGAAAACAGATAATATTCTTTATTTATTTTAATCAACCGAACAAACATTAGAAGTTGAAGTTTATTTTTATTTGAATTAGTTCATTAAATAGGTATGGAGGTGAGGTGATGTTTTTCAAAAAAATTGGGGTTCCTCACAATCTTCCCTAATTATTCATTTTATTTAATTTCTATTTTATAACATTTTTGTTGTATTTTTATGAAACATAGTAGAATTTTTGTGATTATTCACTATACTGTTTACTCTCTCATCCATAAATCTTTTATTGTTTTCTTTATATATTCATTATAGACATAATCTTAGAGTTTCATAGGTTTTTTATTAATACATTTAGTGTTTTATACAAATTATTGTACTCAAGAACATAAAATCCTCCGAATGGATTATTTTAGTGGTATTAAATATCTTTCTATTCTCCCTTTCCATTATTCTTTTATGAAACTATAAATAATTTAATTTTGAATATATTTTATCCTTTAGTGAATAAATTTTATTGTAATTTATAATACCATATCATCTAATATTCTTTGAAAATGTGAAGGAAAATCTGAATTTTATTTTTGAGAATAAAGACTTGGATGAGTAGAATAACCTAGGGATTTTATTACATAATAACTACTTTGGAATTCCACTATAGATTTGAATTATTCCTATAATTGTGGTTATAAATAGCTAAATACTCATAATTTGAACAATATTAGAATTGATCCCTTATCATTTTTTACCAGTGTTAACATGACACTTTACTTAAATTTTGATTAGAATTATTATATATAATTACTTCATGTGTTTTTTGAATTTCATCCAATTAAAAAATTACCTCTTTCAATAAATAATTTTTCTTTCTTTTTTATATATTTTTCTCATACATTCGGATTTATTTTAAGGGATCAAATAATGGTTATTATAAATTTATATTCTCTCCTCCTTGGAATTATTATTAAGAATACATCCATTAACATGATAAATAATGTTTTAGGAATATTATATTAATGTTTCATTTAATGATCCCATAAAAATTACTGATTATAATTCTTGATGAGGAAATTAACATTGACTTATGAAATAATTTCCTCTTCTTTGTATAGAAACTGTAACTAATTTTTTATAAACCATACTATTTTTACCTTACTCCCCAAGTGAGCCTTTATATGTATTACATCCTGATAAATTCATTTTATATATGATCCCCAAATAATGAAATTGTTATTATCCAATTAATAAAAAAATTGTATTTTCTTATAGATATAATGAAATGAACCTCATACTAATATTATCTTTTATTTTAGGTCTGAGAGTATGTAGTTGTACATTATTATAACCATAATGATTGAATTTCAAGGAATATTCTTTGTTAATTACATAAATTTACGTTCTCCAATATAAATGAGAATATTTATTCATATAGTTCCTTGCTCTTTTTGAAACACAAATTCATGAATATTTTCTATAAATTATGGGAAATTTAAAAACTATCAACCTTGGCCTCTCAAGGTTTTTACCATTTAAGATAATGGTTTTTTTAAATTATCCATTCATTAAATATTTTTATTTGACTTTTCTTATAGACATTACAATATCTCTCATTATAATGGATGAAGTGATCAATGTCAACCCTCTTAGACTTCCTAGAGTATATAAATCTTCAAAAGGATAGATTGACATGGACAATCCCTGGTTACCTAGTTAGACTCTGACTCTGACACCTAGCTATCAATCAAACCTATCATCACCCTATAGTTCTTTTCCATTACCTATTTTAGACAAAACAAAACCTATATAAACATAATAGTGTATATAGGGTAAGAATAAAACAGTCCTAGTAGGACCTCCACCAAGTGTTTCATTAGTATAATTTATTTTATAAAACAATTATTCTAATATAAATAAATATTAAGAAACATATATAATTTTACATTATTTAATACAAAACAAGTAAAACCTCACATTTCTAAATTTCTAAAACATATCAATAAGCCTTGTTTTACAATATTTCTATAAAATTCCAAAAATACATTACAACTATATCTAATAAGTAAAACAATCCCTTTAGGTAATGTTTGTTCATGGTTATAGACGATACTTTTATAATTCCTATGTTTAAATGGCCATATGGTTTGAACAATACCATAACAGAACAAACCCAAGGTATGAATTAACTTATGATACAGACTCACAAACACAAAATATGATACTTAGTGAGCACATTACCTTATTAGAACATGTTTGAGAGGAAAGAGTTTTTTCCTAAGGATATATCAAAGCCTCATCGATGATCTCCCATATAATTAAAATTCTAGAAGCACTAAAATTTAAGGTCATATTTGAAACCATATAAATCATGATTTTAACCCATTTTTATTAAAAAATAAAAAAAAGGAAAATATATTTTATAAACCGAACCAAATCAACCATATTCTTATAAAAAAAATATCATTCCTTTAAAATATTTTAGAAATTAATTTCATATAAAATGTAAGAAATGTTTGTAGAATGATTTCAATTCATGAATAAACTTACCATGAGACACTTGAATATTGACACACACATGGGGTAAAAAAAATTAGAACAACCAAGGGTTTAAAAAGACAATGAAATTTTATAATATATTAATTATAAAATAATAATATATAATTCATCAATTGATTAATAATTAGGGAGATAGGAATAACATACCACATTGATTCTTTAATAATACACAATTAACATTAAATATATAGAAAATAAATCCCAATTCCATAACGGATCAATTAGAAACCCAATTAGATCATGTCACAGGCCCTAGATCTAACATAAAAAACTATGGTCTATGGTTATGCTCATGAAAAAAATGGTGATGTAAAAGAAAAGTTAATAATGGAAGAGAATAAACATATTCCATATAATTCCTACATCTGATACCCTTATATCTAATCAATTCAAACTCATAATGGAAAATAAAATATAAAATCACTAACTAGATCCTCCTATATCAAGATCTTGATTCAAAAAATCAATAATTATGCCCAACATAGGTTCTTCTTGTTTTAAATGTAAAATTCAGACTGATTAGTTAATGTTTCATAGTATAACCGAAGAATTGGTCAAACAGTGAAGAAAATATGTTTTCATCTCTAGGATACTAAAGGATCCATGTTGTTTGGATTTGTGGTTTGAAAAAAAAGAAACACCAACTACTCTAAACACCTCTATCTCTGGAAACATAGTTTGAGGTACAATTTTCATGGTTTAGAATGACTATGAACCTAAACAAGCACCATCCAATGGGACTCCCACATAAGTTACACTATTTCCTATGAAAACCCAAAAAAATCCAGAACAATGTGACAGCCATACATAGGACTAAAATTATTAAAAAAAATCCAAAATTCACTCGAAATTAATAGACAAAAGATAGAAACAGAAATATTCAAAACAATGGAATTTATGTATATGAACACAACACCAAGATGTGAAAATTCTCCCCACACTTTTGTTTTATTCACCCATAATTCTAATTTAGTGACGATTGACCCAAAAAAGATAAGTTCATTGATCCCTCATTATAGACTACCACACCCACATCTCGAAGTATCAGAATCGTGCTTCCACTTATCTCATACAGACTATATGGACCTCCCATACAAATCCATTACATTAGAATCGATAACTCAAAAAGATTTTTTATAATGAATTTATTAGGTTCTATATTGAGGTTTTTTGTAATTTATATATTTATATAGGATAGGGTGATAATTTATAACATGATACATAAGGAAAATGTTTTTTATCGTAGACATGTGAGTTGGTATACCAAATATATAATCTTCCCTTCCAAATCATTCAGTGATATTAAATTTCCTAAGACAAATATGAAGGATCTCTCTATTTTTTCATGCGATATCAGTTACCCAACTAGTGTGAGACTTTTAATGACATTTTTTCACCAGCGGAATAATCCAAAGGATAATGATGGAGATCCACATAAAACATTTACTAGCATAGATCCATAACCAAAAAATGATAAACCATGTAAACCTTTTTCATGGTTTCCTAATCCAATATCAATACAATGAAGGACTATTCACAAAACTCATACCAATAGAGATGTGACTCTAGGTGTCAACCATATAAAACCATGAAAGGTTCCATTTTGAAAGATGACTGGTAAATGTTTTCATTAGAAAAATAAACAAGTCCAAAATGTACACCCTAAGATCATATGATATCCAAGAGAGTCATGAAAAATATTATTGAGAATTTTAATAGAATTGTTTTTTATTCCTACACTTCTAATGATGATATGTTATTCATAATTTGACCTCGGTTCCCGTCACCTTATAGAGAAACTTCCAAAACCTTGATCTACAATGTGGTTATCTTTATGATACAATGGAAAGTGGTATCACATGAAATTTTATGATATATTTCACAAACAACTTCCCCACATCGTACTCTTTAGTGGGTTGATGAAACCATAAAATAATTGCTAACATGTTCAACTAGTTAATTACCACAAAAATTGGGTTCTTACCCCAGTAATACCATGAAAAATAAATAATGAAATATTGTGATAACTCATTTAATTTTTATGTAGTCATTGGAGGATGTAGAATCATTCTTAAAGGCCTTTAGTGAATATTATTAATTAAATATTAAGTACAACATTGATATAAGAATTTATATTATTCCCATTTAGTAAAAATCTACAAGAACTGATGCTTAATGTCAGAAAACATATTTCTAGTGCCATGGTGGATAGCCCATAATGAGTTATTAAAATATATCAATATGGCCTTTATATAATTTTATTGAACAATATACTAATTTCTAGTTCAAAGAATACCGTCCATTTAAAACTCACTGGTGGCCTCTTGACCATTTAATGTGTCTCTAACATTCTAAAACACATTTTATTGATACTACTACAAGAGAATTATCTCAAGGAGAGAGGATATCAAATTGAAACTTTCTCTAATATAAAAATAACTTTCCTCCCTAACTCCCAAAGTTAGCTGAAAAATATTTACATCGCTTTCCATTCATCATATACATCCTTTACATCTTGAGAATGTGTTTTCCTACTAAGAGCATCAGAAACCACATTACCCTATCTAAAATTATAAGTAATGTAAATGTTAAATGATTTTAGTTGTTCCATCAAATTCCTCCTTTAAACATTTATATCTTTTTGAGATAAGATATTACCCAAACTCTGGTAAACAGATTATATTTTTAAATTCTATTCAAATGATTTTTGTTTTCAAATTTCATAAAAATGAACAATATAAGTTATTTCTAATTAATTATTGTGATAATTCCTATAATGAAATTGATGCTGACATGATCCACAATCTACCAAATGATCTAATTTAATAAGGACACAATCTAGACCCACACTCAATGATGTATTATAAACTATGTTGCCTTTCATAAATTCTATTAGTGTTAGAATTGGTGTTGAGGTCAAACGTTGAATAAGTTCATCAATGGATTCACGGAACTTCAAATCCAATAATTACTATTTTCTAATTTAATAGAGGGAAGTAAAAGGTGATGAAATTTTGGAATTATATTATATGAACAGAATATAATATCAACATAAAACTAGGATGGTTCGAATCGCATGACAATTAAATAGATCATCCAATTATGTGATGACCCTTACCTTTTTGAGATCAACTGAGAACCCATGTTTTGAGATCACAAGTCCCAAGATATTAACCTCTCATATTCATAATTTCTAATTTAAAAATATCCAATATAGGTATTTATCCCATATTATTCCAAAAACATGGCTTAGGTGAAACCCATGATCTTCTTTAGTCCTTGATTACACTAGGATTTAAGCCATGAGCACTATGCCAAAAATTTCTAAATACTGGTGGAAAATCATGTTCATTAGTATCATGATTACATTATGATAATTAGTTATAACAAATGGCATCAAGAGGTACATGAAATGTCCATACATACTCCTAATGGGTTTTTCTAGAATTTCTAACACCCTAATTTTGACATGGTGATAAATAGACCAAAGATCGATTTTATAGAACAAATTTTCTTCATTCAAAAAATCAAATAAATCCCCAATGTGGAGAAAGAGATATTTATTATTGGACACTTCTCAATTGATCATATAAAATAATATTCCTAAGAAGAGACTTCCATATGTCTTCCAGGAAAGTAAAAACTATGGATACCTGAGGTGATATAATCAAACAAATAAATCCCTTGTCCCCTAAGTCATCCATCTTGACATTCAATGCAATCTATATAGCTATATCCATTTCGTAAGATGGAATTGATATCAGATGAATTAATATTACTAAATAAATGGTGAAACCCACTTCCCTTTCATGAGGAAAACCCTAAAAATCATCTCGAAACACTTTAATAAATTCAATGAATACTGGAGGAATCTAGCCATTGAATGATTTCCAACCCGATTCAATTACAGATAAATTCATCAACTCTCCATGATTTAGAAGAGGAGGTCCTTCCTGACATGGCCTTAGGTCCCACTTTCCTAGAAACATGTGGGAGCTCCCTTAAAGAGAAATAAAGGACACCCATCAATTATAACAATAAATTGGACATTTTTTAGGAATAAAAAATCCTTATCATTAATAAATCTGATTATATCCAGGTCTATAATAAAAAAATCCCAAACCATTTCAATGTTCCATATAAATAAAGATCATGAGGGATATCAAAAACCCATCTTCTTATTCTATCATCAAGGTATTTTCAATTCCATAATGAATTACATGTGTTTAATTGGATTTTTTAAAATTCCCAACATAGATGTCAACATGAATGAGTGATAGGAACCTATATAAAATAAATAAGTCACTATGTTTGAAGAAACTGAGACGGTACCTCTCACAGTGTTAGGACCAACATCAACTTTCATTGGAGACTCCACTGGTGAAAGGAACTACTTAATTATAGAGGATTATGGTTAGAACCCTATTTTGAAAGATAAATCATAATATAATGAAGATCATATAGGTGCATTTAACACCCAGTGTTCATATAATATATTTCTATTTAAATAATTGACACTTCTTTGATCGCTTCATTTATATGAAACATCGAGCTTAAGTGAACTGTGATATAAATATTATTATTTAATATGATAGTTATATCTAATTAATTGGATTAGTAGTTATTAATAAGAATAACTATTATATGAAATAGTATTCTATTCAAATTTAATGATTGAATACATAAATTTTTTATTTCATATAAATAAAATTTAAAGCATTTCAAGGCAAAAAAGAAATGTTTTTCTACAACAGCATTTTAAGAACTCAAAGTGTTTTAAAATTAATAAATTAAATTAACATATATTGATTAATTATTTAAATTAAATAACTAAATAATATATTAAAATAATATTTTAACATTCAGATAAAAGTTTCACATGGAATTAAATAAAGGAAAACTCGATTTTAGGCTTAAAAACTCACATTTCAAAAAACATTTTTATTTTATTTTGTACATAATTTTAAAATTATATTATTCTAATTATAGAAATTTATTCTTATTAAATGTATTAGATACTTGGGATAAAAATAATTTTTATTATTTAACATGTCCAACTTAATTTTTTTCATAATTACTTGTAAAAACATAAAAAATATTTACCATGACTAATGGAAAAAAAGTACATCAAGGGTTATCCTAATAGAAAATGTTTAAAATATCAGAACGCACTTGGTTAAATTTGATTATTTGATGTTATTTTAATTTATTCTTTCATATATTCTAATATTGGGAATTTTAGACCACTTGAATTATGTAAAAAAATTATTATATTTTTATCTTTTGAATAAATCCATCTTTTTCCTCTCCCTCCTTATAAAAGGATACACATGTCTTTTTATCCTCAAATGTTATTAGCCTTATATATCATCTAATAAATTCTCTAATACCTTCTTAAAATCTAAAATCATGTCTTATAGATGTTTTTTTTCAAAACACTTTCTAATTAATGCTTAAGGTGTAATCCAAATGACGTTTATCAATGAATTTGTACAACTCTTAACAGATTTGTTACTATTTTATTTATTCTTCTTCATCTTCTAATTATATTTTATCTTTTCTAAAATAAATACTACAGTATATTAAATAAGTTTATTTTTTATTATGACTATGAATCAAATATTTTTTATATCTTTTCCATGAAATTGGAAATAAATGTATCAGTCATGAATATTTTTGGACTACTGTCTCCCTTAATGGATATGATTCGTATTTCATTAAAATATCTTATGGTTTGTTATTGTGATGGACATAATTTTATAATATTATATTATTAACATAATTATTAATATAAAATTTAATATCATATCTACCTTATTACCTTTATATTCATTAGAATATTATTTTGTCACTCGTGCGTGTGTATAGACTATAACCGTCATGTAGTGATATGATTTTTTATCAATAATTTATGAGAATAATTATAAAATAGTATCTGATTAATAAATATGATACTTATTCCATGCCTCATATTCCAAATATTATGATATTTTGACCATCATCTATATACCAGAACTATCGAACTGAAACCTACATGTAAAACAGATTAATATTTACTTAATTGATCATTTTAATGAATATATCACTAATGAAAGGATAATAGGGAATTAATTATTTATAGTAAGTTTTATAAACCCATATTTATGTAATATGTTTATATTAAATCTATATTTATTATACATGATATTTGAAAATGTATGATGATATACATAAGATGAGGTAAGTGTTAATGTTAATATCTCATTTCTTTCTGGGATTATATATGTTAAATTTTCTTTAATGTAAAATTATATGGATATTATCCTTAAATCCCCATATAATATCATCCCCTCTAGTTATATTTTAATTTTTTATATATTAGAAATATTTTATACTCATTGGTTCTTAAAATATTTCGAAAAAAGTTTTTTAATGAAAATCTGGAAGTATTTTATTTTTTGTGGATAAGTTTTTTCTTCCATTTTATTACTCTTCAAAATTATTTCATTTATGTTCTTAACTATACCTAATATGTTTTATAATTTATATTTTTACTACCACAGACATTATCTAAAAAAAATTAAAATGGAATCATTATAATAATATTATTTCTTAAAAAGTTGTTTTTTACTTTTATAATTGTGTGAAATGAATGTTTTCATTTATCATTAATGGAATGAATACATTTTACTAATGTAAGGAATTTTTTTCATTATTAAATATTAGTTTTTTGTCTAGATAAACTATTTTCTCAATATCCTCAGAATTTTTAATTAAACTCTTATCGAACGAAAAGGATATGTTCTCATGATTTAAATGAAAACATTGGATGATATTTTAATGGTACTTTTAAAATATATAAATATATTATGGATTTTTATGATGCACTTGGGATATGATATTATAATATAATCCACCTTATTTCTTTAGAGGGATTGTAATGATGATGATTTAAGGATTAATTTTTTAACCCAATTTAGTTCTAATGGGTTAATGATGTTGTGATAAAATAATTATGAAACCCATTTCTTTTACAAAGGTTATGATATAATGAAATGATTAAATGTGTACAAAACAAGTTTCCATTACATGGGTTATTATATAATGATATAATGAATGTTTTTTAATCTTGTGAAATAAATAAATATTATTTTGAATATGTGATGTGTGGGCCCATAGTTATATATCCCACTAGTTCATTGTGTAAATACTGATATATCATGATACAAGATGGAGTGGAATGGAGGTGAATGATTTTTAATAAGGGAATCTATATAATATAATAATATTGGGGGTGAACCAGGACAATTTAAATTATGGACTGTGGAGGAAAACTAAACCAATATGATAGTCTTGGAACTAAACCTAAATTAAGGAAATGAATTTTTCTAAACTTATGATTATTTGAGAAGCTTATATATTATGATTATGATATGTTCTCATAGCTCATTATTGATTATTTATGATTCCACAAAATTATAACATATTTTATGGTTATTAATAATCCTTATGAAACAGATTATTCTTCATGAACTTTGACTAATTGGGTATGATTAATATTAGTTTTGATAATGTTCTCATACCCATATGTTTATCTTATTCTCATAAATGATAATTTATTGATATATATTATGTTTACCCTTACTGATCGTCTAGGATCAACCTTTTTATGCTTCCATTCCCAAAGTTATGAATGAGGGTTTTATGTATGATATTTCTAAGAACAATAATATGTGATAAGATTGCGGTGGGATATGTTGTTGATATTTAATTAAATAACAAGATTATGTATCTAGTCACAAAATACTCTAATACTTTATAGTTATAGGGATTTTTATTATAATATGTATTGGTCATTTATCTAAAATGGGGTAATACATATGTATTAAATTATTGGGTCACCTAAGTGATGACAATCCTGTTCCATAGCAAGAAGAAAGAAATTCTTAAAATATCATTTGCAAGGGGCCATGAAATCCATAGGAATTGCAGATCATTGGATTAATGAGACCAAATCACATTATATTCCCTATCTGTAAACACTAGTTACAAATTTTTCTACAAACCATTGATAATAGTGTATAAAAATTCTTCTAATAATAACCAACACTACATGATCTAAGAAACTCTAATAACATCATGTTTTATTTTAAAGGGACACCAGAGCAACTAATGAAGGTTGTATGATCTCCATTTATCCCAAAATTAACCTCTTAGTAAACCACTATAATAAATTCCTTATACACTACCTTCTAATGGGTATAAATCATTAACATGAAGACATGATACTAGATATCATGATAAAGACCCATATGATATATTTAATACATAATCTTTACATTTGACACAACATTAGGTGAAAATAGATTGAGATCATCAAAGTAATTAGTATACTCTATCAATTTCTATTTCTCTATATCATGGGTGATAAAATACATATATTTATCTCTTGTCATAGAATACGGATGTAATTTTTAAGTGAATAAGGATTTAATTTCTTTCCCCCACATACACACATGCATCACCCAAAAAATATCTATGTCTTATTGCCTTCTACTGAGGAACACCATCTTGAAGACAACACACTATACCTTGATGGAATCAGGGGTATCCAAAAATTTAATAAGTCATTTACTATTTTATATCCAATAATATATCTCTTAATAATCTTTAATTCCTTAGAAATATGGTGATTCTTGAATATGAAACTCTCATCCTTGATTTATATCATCTTCCCTTCAATGTTCCACCTCTCTAACCTGAATAGGGACATGTTTGATGTCGTCTTCTATACCTTGTACAATGAAAGTGACTAGTTCAATGAGATATTGATCAAATATAGAGTTTCTATGTTGATGTTATTTGCTAATACCCTCTCAAGGATTTATGAGATGTTTTCTAGGGGAATAATACTATAATTTATCAGATAAGAGATACTGGAACATTATATTCAAAAATCAATATTTACTTTAAATAATAACTGTTAAGTATAATTTTATAAATACATTAAAAATATGGTAATTAAATCAATTTGAAACAAAATAGATATGTTTCATGACCACCCATGTTATTTTAAGACTCATCACGATGTCAGTTTGTGAGGAAATCACTGGCAACCTACCCCTTATTTTACAAAATTTCAAACTCATATCTATAAAGACATATCAAAGTTTATATTGATAATGAATATGGGAAAACTATAATACATTGATATTTAATGAGATATCTTTCTTTTATAAAAAATATAGTATTTGATAGCTTACTATATACACAAACCCAGAGTCTAAATGAACAATAATATTGTATATCATTATAACTTAGTAGTTAAATTGGAAATATGAATATGAATTACCATATTTTGATATATATGTATAATTATCTTAGAAAAATAAAATATATTGTAAAATAATGACTCTATTTTTAGTATAGTCATTATATGTTTCAAAAATACATTTATCCCTCAAAAATTACTTTTATTAATTTTTTTGGTAAAATAGTATAATTATTTTTGACAAATTTTTTAAACATTATTTAAATATGAGCTTATATCCATATAATATTTGAGTGAATTTTCCCCCATGCTTGATTACGGTTGAATAGGTGGGGAGGGATTGGTACATGGTCGCTGGGTAACATCCTCAGTCCAAATATTTACATGTACTTGTGTGCGTGACACTTTCATGGTTGTACCCAGTTTTTAAATCACTGAGTGATTTATTTTTTAATTTTATGAAAATATTTACTTTTTGAAAAATAATGAAAAATACTGATTTTTAATTAAAAGGAAATTTTCTTTTCAATAATTTAAAAGGGTAAATTCAATATTCAAATGGGTATTAAGTAAAATTTTCTCAATTATACTATCTTTAATCAAATTAATTTCATTATAATTATTTTTACATTGATTTTTGGTTAAATAGAATTCTATACTAATAAAATAAATTTTTCTGGAGAACCGATTTCCTCGCATTTTACATGGTAAATTTTAAATTGATTTCTTCCAATTTTAGGAACAAGATTTCATAAATGGAGGAATTTTTTAAGTATAATATTAAATATTATTTAATATGGTTGACATAATTTTTTTCATAATTATTAGTAGAAACAGTACAAATATTTTAAAATGGTTATTTTTAAAATTGGTTTACAAGAGATTAAACAATCAAATATGGGTAATATTTCAAATTAAATATTTCTAAATCCTATTTCCTTTCCATATTTCTAACCTATCATAACCTACCATTTATTAACTATCAATTTTGCAGCATTTTTATTTAATAAGACCATTTTATATCTAAATATTTAAAGAAACACAATGTGTGTCCTCTCTCCCACTTATAAAAGTACACCCCACATTTCATTTCATTGAAATAATTTGAGCAACATATATCAACAAAAACATATTAATCTCTCTTAAATAATTTATTATTTGTAAAATGTAAGTGTTTTTATTTATAAAACACCATTCCAAGGTGACTCCTAAAGGGATACGGATGAGTTCCACTGAAGACGAGGTAATTTTCCCTCTTGACCTCTTCTAATTCATTTCTCCTTCTACAACCACTAAATATATTATTTTCATCCTAAAATAAAAAATTATTTATAATAAATATAGGAAATTATTATTGATATTATGGATTCCCTATTATCCATTGTCAATGTCATGACCTGTTCCATCGAGGATTGAGACGTGACTCCCCATGCCCCCCTTCACATGCCAGGTCCGAGAGTCAACCACTAATTATGAATATCACACACATGGGAGGCCTTATCCTATCATAATTATATGAACAGACCCCCAAAAAACTCAATTTGAACAATATATTTATAAAAAAACTAAAATTAAAAATTAATGCATACACCCATACCATTGTCATAGAATAATAAAAGTAAAAAAGGGTTCTATACCGACCCACCAAAAGAAAACAACAAATGCATACAACTTGATGAGATTGGGGGATCATTGTCAAATGAAAATACTGATATGCTCCTCATCCATGATCTAGTAAACACCCATGTAAGTCCACCTCACTAATCTTTGGTTTCTACAGGTCCTCCTAGGACTCCATCGACAGGTATGTGTTAATAACAACTTAAAACATGTGTCTGAAAATCACATGAAGGGGTGAGTATAAAAATACACATTAGGTACCCCAGAAACCAAAAATAAAAGAGAACATCAAAAATGAAAATGTTCACTTAACTTATCTAGTGGGAATCCAAATGAGGGAGAAACTCCATATTGAAACCATCCTCGGATATATACAACTTTTCAACTCATAAAACATGGAGTGTCAATCGAGAGTTCTGAAAAATATAAGGAACCTAAAAAAGAATCCTAGATATACTAATAAGAGACTTGGAGTCTCATGAGGTTTTGACCTCATTTTCAGTGACTCAACTCTACTCAATAGTCAAAGGTAGCACAAGAACCGAATAACTCACTCCACTATCCCGACTATCCCAGATGACACTTATCTGGGAGATACACTAGATCGGGAACTACACATCCATCCCAGATGTCTCATACTAGAGATATCAGTCCAATGGGTATCATAAAGGTGATGAAACCAATTTTACATCCAAATGTCATACATTCATGATATTACACTAAGTGGTTCTCATCATCAATAAAACCACACTGGATACAAATGTATCATACTCCTCATATAGGGTATCTCACATATCCCTCGTGGGGGATTCCACTAACCCAACTGGAACTACAAAATGACTCATATATTATAAATTGGATCACACCCAAGGTCTTTTAGGGGATACTATGAACCTTATCTAGAATACTGAAAATTTCATCTCCTTAGATAAGTGACCATTCCTTGGATTTGATGTGGGACACCATGAACCCTATCCAGTATCCCAAAGATATCGCTTAAAAATGAGGTCACTCCCTATATCCTCTATGGGACATCAAAAACCAATCTAACAAACCAAAGATCATATTCCTCAGATTGGGGGTCATCTCGCTTGTAGTTCCATACATGATGACCCCACAAACCATACATAGTATAACTTATTATGTTGGGGATCATTAAACTGATGATTCTATAAAGACATCTAAAATATTGTACAGAGTACAAGATCAGATACTTGATGATGCCAAAACCCTAATAAAATCACCCCTATCATAGGGTATTTTATAACCCAAAATTCAACTAACCCTATATAGATATCCTTCCAGACAGGGCATCACTACCCGTGTTGTGTTGGTCATGAAGATACCAATAACAATATCTAGAAAAATAATATTTTTTTAGGATCCCACTTCCTCCAATCCAGTGGAATACGATAACACTAATGATACAATTGAGGATCCCAGCCCAACCTCCTCAAAGGAATTTGACAAATCTATCCAAGATCGTCCTATTCAAGGTATCATAATCATATACTAAGGATTTAATTACACATATTACCATCATATAGATACACTAAGGGAACTAAGTAAACCATTAGGGGTCCAAACATCAGTCATCCAATAGGCCCATAATATTACATCACATCATAACATCAGGGTCCAAACTGTTTCCACCATCACATTCTATATGGAAAACTAGTTAGGATTGGTTAATCAAAAGCTTGAATCTATGACCCGAAGAAAGGGTTAAAAAATATTGAAAACTTTCTATGACAATACTCAATAATATGAAAGGGGAACTAGATTTTATGTGACCCTACATGAACACCTTTTCATTTTATGTTCTACATCGCATGGCTAGAAATGTGATGTTACACTACATGTATAGCCTATACACAGTGTTTCTTTCCCAACAAGGACCCCCAACCATATCTTTCTACACACTTATCATTTGTTTATTTATACCATATAGTGTGTACCTTTGGAACATGGTGTGTCCTAGCTAAACAACCCCTCAAATGTATCTCTTTTCCATGACTATGTTTGGCACCTCATGGTCATGTAATCAAGAAAAGTACTATCACATTATTGTGTTCCTTCAAACGGGTTCCCTCACCATGTTCCATGTCCCCATGACTTACAGTCACTACATAGTATTTAACCCTGGTATGTGATGTGTAGTCCCCAAAACACATCTTACCTATTTTTTATGAAAACATAGAATGTCCCCCAAAACTACACAATATTTAGATAGTAATTCCATTGTAAATTTACCAATGATAAGCCCAAATCAACCCTATTTTCCATGATACACAAAGATCGACCGTCATGAGGTCCCTATAAATAATCTACAGTATCTAAAATCTTAATAAAGGGCACAAAAAATCTTATCAGGACATAAACAAATAGTGTATCCTACATAATGGTCACACTACTAAGAATTATAGCCATTTAGAAACTCATTAGTCATTGCAACCTGATCGGTTAGCGATCGCCATCAAGATCTGAGATTGGGGGTGACTCCTCTATTATATTTGACTTTAGATCTATCCATATCTCTAAAGGGGGTGAGGTGGACTATATCCTATACATTATGCACTGTAAGGGGTAGGGGTACCACAACCCATGATTAACATACATGGATGCTAAATCATTTTAGATGAATATTCTTTCACATTAAAAAAATACATTCTAGGGGACCATAATAGTTTAATGTCATTGGAAACATAGAAACATAATCTTATAACATGGTAAATTATCCTCAATATCTCCCTTAAATATCTTACCCTTTAGTGGTATTATTTAAAACCTTTATTTATAGCATGGGGAATGAAACATAAGAAAGCGGTGAGATCAGATTCTTTGTAAGGGTAATCAAGGGAGATATGTAAACATAAACAGAGAATAAGGTTATGAGAACATGATATCAACATGATAAGATCATTCAATTCATATAAAAGTTAAAAACCAAGAGTCATGGAATAAATTTTGGTAGTATATAAGACATGGATCATAAGTAATAAATAGAATAATACATCTGATCATTACATAAGAATAAGAAAAGTTATTTGTGGAGTACACATAAGAAAATATGATCTGATGTCAAGGATACCTAATAATACCATCCTAACATATTATTATTGGGATAATTACCCATCTAACTAGTTTTCCTTGGGATTCCATCTCGTGTACCCTATTTTTTCAGGCTTCATATACCCTCTTATGTTGGTATTAGTATGCCCTCCCATGTACCCACTTGTTTCCTGATTAGGATATTCTCCCATGCGCCCTTCATTTTGGGCTTGGGATTCCTTCATGTGTACCATTTTTTTAGATTTGTACACCCTCCCATGTACCCTTTTGTTTTTGGATTAGGTTTCCCTCCCCGTGTACCCTCTTGTTTCTATATTGGAATATCATCTTCTTTAGAGAAAAAGATTCCCTTTCATGTAAACTTTTGATCTCATAGAACATTTATCATTACCCAAGTAATTGTAAGAAGATATAGGTATTACCATTGATAAAATTATTTCTTAAAATCATGTGCTATGAGATAAAAAAACAGTCATCGTATCATGACCCATAAAAAGAGGCGTGTTTCATAAAAATCATATCATAAACCAAAAATGATATCGGTATAATTAATATTTCATCATATCATAACCTATTAAAGATAGTTAGGTTTCATAATCATTTCATCAAGAAATAACCATTTAAAATAAGTAGGTTTCCAAATCATATAACCCCTGAAAGAGAAATTTGTGTCATAAAAACCTTGCCATCAAAACCTAAACACTTAAAGAAAGACTATGAATAGTATTTTGGGATAGAGTCCCAAATAAAAAATAAAATATATAAAAGGATTTAATATTATATGGATAATGATTTTAAAAGGTCACTTGGATCCACTCTTTTAGAAAATAACCTTTCTCTAAAATTAAAATTTTAAAATATAGAACATATTCAAAAAAATCATTTAAAACACTTTGAAAGCATATAAAGTAAAATTTCAAGTCATTTTAATCATTTATTGGGTAAAATATTAATTCCTCATTAAAAAATATTCTTTTTGAAACATAAAACCTTTTCAAACCCATTTTCATTCAAAAAGACCTTGAATTAATTTTGAAAACAATTTTCTTTGAAAACATATAAAGGAAGATGGAAAATATTTTGTAAGAATTTTTCTATGAAAATAATTTAAAAATATATATATATAAGTCTTGATATCATTTTAAAAACTTTTTTATTTAAAAATATCATTGAAGACTTATAATATAATCTTGAATAAAAATTGAAATACTTTTTCATTGAAAACACCTTAAAAACTCATAAAGGATGATTAAAAACATTTTGGAAAAAATTTATTTGAACAACACTATAAAATCAGAAAATTTCAATAAATTATGGAAAAAAATTCTTTATAAATATACCTGTAAACTTTTAAGGGAAGAAATAAGGAAATGATGGTGAAGATGGAAGGTTGGTTCATATGAGTAGAACATTCCCTTTTCAAATTAAAAAATATCAGAAATGTGCCTCGTTTGGAATACACCAACAGAATTAATTTAAAAAATTATTTTTTTAAAAAATTATAAAATGGGTTAAATTGACATTTTAACATCATAGGGTAATACTCACACAACGTGAAGCTAATTTTAGAAAACAAGGTCTCGAAAGAATGATGATTTTTGACTGAAATGGGAAGTAATGTCATATTTCAATAAAAACATTTTGTTAAATATATTAAGAACCAAAGAGTGGGAAAATGGCACTATTACATTGATATAATATGAATAACCTAAGGATAATAAAATACATGATATTTATTATAATATTTATTTTAATATTTATTCAATGGGATAATAATCCTAAACAATCCCTATAAATGGAGAGATTGTAGGAAAAACTCTTTCCACTTTTGAAACATTAAATATAATCAGTTTTAGAGATAAAAATTAAATAATGATTATAATATTATTAAAATAATTATATAAATTATATATCATATCAATGGAAATTATATAAACCTTGTAAAAATATATAGGTATAGAACAAGGAATGTGTCTCAAAGAAGGAAAATTGAGACAAAATTACATTACTGATTTTATAACTTTAGAACCATAACCCCTAGAAAGAGAGATCATCAAATGGATATCTAATACACATATATTTAAGTATAATTATCATATAATAAATTAATGGGATGTTTATAAACCACCCAAAAAAATAGTGGTGAATAGGAAAGTATGTCACCGATATAAGAAGTGAGATGAGAAAACACATACCTTAAATCCTGACATTCTTTGTACACGTTCAAGCCTAATGTATAATAAATATATGTTTATTATACATATACCATGGAAAAATATTCATATATATATTTCCATATATAATTAACTAATTAATTTATATTACCCATTTAATAGTAAGTACATGTTAATGTAATGTTTCAGGTACTAACCGCTTTGTTTAGTGTATGTGTTTTTCCATGTTGTTATTGATTCACATACTTATATCATTATTTATTTATATAAAAAATTTTAAACATGGTTTATATATAATATACATTCAGTATATATTTCATTATAATAATATATAAAATATGAAATATAAAATTGAAAACACCAATCATAGATACAGTAGGATGTATGTATACATGAACATTGTTTTTGTTTTATTGTCATATTGAAAGAATTTAGGTAAATGACCTCTATGTATATATCTACATATATAATGATAGTAAAATTTAAAATTCATATATATAATATAAATTTACTAAAATAATCTTTAATACATTTAATGTAATGTGTGAACGAATCAAATCCTTTTGTGGAGGCAGTTTTCCTTACATCCACAAATGATGTTATTGTATTTAACCAGAAAAGAAAGCATGAATATAGGTTTTATATTATTGTTAAATAAGAATAAATAACTTATAAATATCAGAATTATAATTTACAAATATTTTTCGCATCATAATTCCCAACCATGAGAGTTTTTAATGGAAAAAATGAACAACATCGTTTCATGAGGTGATTGTTCATCGTACACACAAATGGTAAGTTCGTTTCCCAATAGATGGAAGTCTGTGTAAGTGTTTAAATAACCCATTTAATCACATGGAATCAAAATATTTTGGATAATAATTTTATTATACAATCATTTAATAATTTTAATTGAGGTGGGGGATAATTATATGAAAATAATTGATCTTGTGGAAATTTGATACCTCTTCTTTGGATAACTCATCTTGGTTTCCACCAAATGGATTCCTTGAATGGGTTTATTCCCAAAAATATGCTTCTAAGATGAAGGGAGTTATTTATTTAGGATATTGTTTTGGGGTTTTCTGATCCATAAGTATTGATTGGTGTCAATAAGTGAATGTTTTGAGTTCCCTTTTATAGTGGAGGAGGATTGACATTCTAGTAAATAAAAATGTAAACAATAATGAGAGGTCTCCTTTGCATCATGTGCCTCCAATAATTTTTTTGCGAAATTATAATATTGGGTCTAAATATTTTCATATATTGAAATTTGAATATGTTTCATGATTATTTTTTCCCTTAAATAAAATTTTAATCACTAAGTATTCTTTTTTCACCTTAATCGTTGTAATTAATTTCAATTACATTCCCAAAATTATTTATTAAAAAATTATATTGATCTTATTGTAAATTATTAATTATTATCATTATTCTAAATATTTAATACATTTTCCCAAATTCAAATCACATAAGTTGTGTAAAGTAATTTAAAATTAATCTCTTAGATGTGTTGCGCTAGCAAGTTTTTTATATGAAAATGTTTAACTGTTTGAAATGTTTTTATATCCAATTTTAATTTAAAATTAGTTCCAATGACCTATATTTGACTAATTGATGTAATGTTTTTTTAATTAAACTTTAAATAAAACTAAAAAAGAATTTAATTTTATAAATAAATTAGATTAAAGGGTAGTTTAGAATTAATGTTCAGTATTAATCACTATTCATCCAAAAATATTTTTTTTTGAAAAAACCAAAAAAATCACCCTTATATAATTTTTAAATTCTGAACTAAAAAATTAATATTATTTTATAAAATTAAATTTCTAAAATAGAATTAAATTATTTTTATTTTTGTTCACATTTGGGCATAAAAAGTAGTTCATTTGAGAAATTAGTATATTCTAAAAAAATAAGTTCATTAGTAAACCATATATGTTTTTATTATCAATATATTTTATTTATAAAAAATTAAAAAAAAAATATTTTAAAATTATTTATTATTATTTATATTACTCTATTTAAGAGATATTTTATATATATCTAATTTAAAAAAATATAATAAAAAATTGTTCCTTTATAGGAACTAATTATTGTGTGTAACACAAGTCAAGTTAGGGATTGATATTGCACAAGATTTTCATGGATTATAGTATAAAAAATATTAAATTGGTGTTTTCTTATGCACATTAAATCAATGAAAATTAATTTATTTTAGAAAAAGTAACATGAAAATTTTGGTTGTTACATTTACCCCCCCCCCCCCTAAAATCAATTTCTCCCTCAATGTTTTTCCAGGTTATCAATTGTTTAATAAAGGAAAGTTCTTTTCATATAGGCCTAAATAATAAATTAAAAAAAAATTCCTTTAAAAGGGAATCTTGGCACCAAAATGGTTACCCAAAGTAACTCATAAATAAGATAACATATAGGATAAGAGTTATTAGGAGTGAAGATTAGACACTGAGGAAAAGCATGAATAATCACAGACTGTTGTAATGATCATTGATTTCAAGAATATACAATATCAATGGAATGTTGAGGGTCTCAAAACTATAAATAATTGGTTATTTAAAAGACAATATATTCAATAGAAATGAAGGTATTAGGATAAATATTTTTCAATGTCCTCTTCCAAGATTTGTGGAATTATTTTACTCTTTATGAACATAAAGAAATATAATTAATTTATTTAATTTATTTTCATATAAAAAATATGACACTTTTTATGTTTCCATCCCAATTTAAACTTCATATCTTACTCCATCTATTCCTGAATTACTAGATTATCATGATGTAGAATGATAATTTATTCCATCTGTATTCAGTCAACATCTCATAAACAGGTTAGCATAGGTTAACCAATGTACAGAAATAATCTTTTGGAGACATAATACTTGAATATCTCAAAAATAATATAAATTTTATCTTTAACCATTTCATAAACGGTTGACTTTGTAACCCATCAAAAATAAAATTCACCATTTATACCATTAATAAGGTCTTATATTAGACTAATAAATTTTTCATTGGAAATTTAAATCCATCCTTATATTGATTGAATGTAAAATGTTATTTTATTAATCCAAAATCCATGTATATTAAGATAACGAAATGAAGATTCAGTAAAATAAAGACAATAAGATTTTCATACGGATTATTCATACAAAATAAAAATGAAATTCCCAACATAATAGAGGATGTTAAGTGTTCTCTTATAATCATGATTCACATCATTTA
Source organism: Viscum album (assembly GCA_963277665.1). Taxonomy (NCBI): domain Eukaryota; kingdom Viridiplantae; phylum Streptophyta; class Magnoliopsida; order Santalales; family Viscaceae; genus Viscum; species Viscum album. Next base: position 237,342,665 of record OY728164.1, read on the forward strand.
TTGTGAATGCATAAGAATTATCTTTAGCCCTCATGTTAATAGATTTATGATATAGACCATCATCATTAACATTTGCTGGTAAACACGTCCTATAATAATTCGTGTACTCCTCACATTTGAAACACTAAATTGAGGTAGGTGCATTCATTTGAGATTTCATTTTATTCTCATTACCTCAAAATTTAGCTAATGATGTCCATTATTACCACAGTTAAAATATTTAGCAATTCATCTAATACAATTTCCTCCATATTTCCATCAAAAATTTTGGTATATATTAAATCCAGTCTTCTTATATCCATAGTTTTTATATTTTCTTATTAATTTTATCCTTCTTTTATTATCATGACCATGATATTGGTGGGAATCTTCTATATCCCTTTTTTAGAAGAATATGAGGAATGTAATGTCCAAAAAAAATGTTGAACTCACACAGATCAATTGATTAAATTTTATATTCCTACCTCGTATTCTTGATAAATATCCACCACAGTTTCGTTTCACCTTCCATGTGACAAGATTATGATATAACTTTTCTCATGTTATAAACAAAGAATAATGAAAAATATATATTCATTGTTATGGATCCATTTCTCAGAAAGTATTGGACCAGTCATTACACAAAGATATGAAGAATTATTCCTTAAAAAGAATTCAAGGAAACATTATTCCATACTTTTTTCATTGAGAAACATAGCAATATTCATGTCTTGATAATGTTGTGTGGTTATAGAAATTATTTTTCTGTCCATATTCCATAAAATTTGGTTTCTTATAAGGCCAACATTTTATTTTCCATTTTATTCCTCATTGAAATGATTACTTTGTGTTACACCCAATCACTAAAACCATAAATCATAGAATTACCACACTTATCATAGTTAAAAACCCTGTAATCATGAAAAAATTATTTATAGGATGTTTAAATCTTAACACCTAATTTTTAATCTATGAAACTATATGTTAATTATTGATCAATCAATGTCATTATATATATAAATCATTCTGGATGGTATGTAAGGAGTTTTTTAATTACCACATAATATCTTGTAGGAGTTTCAAACCAGGTGTGTAGCAAGTATCTTTTTTGTGCACCCATTCCTAATTGATTTTAACTCGATATGGTGTTTCAAGTTTATTAGCACTATGTAAATTTGTGCTACAGAAACAACCACTTTTAGTATCTAAGTAGGGATCTATTTCTCAAAAGCCAATCATTATATCCTTTACCAAAATTATACTACATTTGATTATACTTTAACTCATCCTTAAACTTATCCTTAGATACATCACTTGACATATCCTTAGAAATGTTCATATGGATCTCACTAAAGCTTTTTTATCCTTGTTTCCAAATGTTAACTAATCCTTTCATTTGATACCAACTATAGTGACCCATTCCTAACAGATATGGATATTACATCATTTTATATTAATATTCATAAAATTTAAAAAATACATTCATGTGGAATGTAATAGTTTTGTGTCTTTGGAAATATAGAAATATAAGATTCTATATTGGTGAAAGATCGTCAAAAACCCCCTTAAAGATATTCCCCATTAGTACATGTACTAAAAACCATTCTTTAAGACTAAAATTGGCATAATGGTATAATAATTGGGTATTAACATGAAAATATCATACCTTTCACATCAAGGATCATAATAAAGAGTCATGGGATAAATATTTTTTGTTTATAAGACTTTATTAATATGGAAATAAACAGCATTATCCAAGATATCCTAACATAAGCATAAGACATGTGATTTGTGTCATACACATAAGAACTGATAATCCTATATCAAGGACACCAAAATAGACCGTCATAACATGTCTATACTAGGATAATCACCCATATACCTTCTTTGGGATCAGGATTCCCTCCAGTTTACCCTCTTGTTTTTGGCATGGGATACCCTCTTGTTTTGGGTGGGAGATGACCTCCCATGTACCCTCTTGTTTCAATCTTGGGATGTCCCCCAATGTGACCTCTGGCATTGGGTATGGTATTATGTCTTTTATACCCTCTTCTTTTCGGATTTGGATTCCCTCCCAAAAACCCTCTTGTTTTAGGATTGGGTTTCCCCCTCATGTACCATCTGGTTTAAATCTTGGGATGCCCCCTTGTTTCAAGCAATCAATTCCCTCCCATGTACCCTCTTGTTTCTGGCATCTGATTTCCTCTCATATTACCTCTTATTTTGAGATTTTGATTTACTCTCTTTTACCCTTTGATATCATAAACCATTTAACATTACATAATGCATTTTAGGGATATATAGGTCCCACTCATCATGAAATTAATTCTTATATTCATGTTTCACATGATAACAAAACATTTATCATATCATGACCAATAAAAAGAGATGGGTTTCATATCCACCATATCATAACAGATGAGATGAAATGGGTATCATTACAATTTCCTCAAATCCTATCCTATGGAAACTAGATAAATTTCCTTATCATTACATCAAATGTAACACATGAAAACAAGCATGTTTCAAAATCCATTAACCCATGAAAGAGAAATGAGAGACATAAATATCATGCCATCAAAACATAAACCATTCAAAAAAAATATGAATTGTATGATTTATCATTTATTATATAAATCATAATCTGTATCAAAGGATTTCATCTTATATAGACAAGGTTTTTGAAAGATCACTTGGAGAATTTCTTATGAAAATTATCTTTTCATTGATATTCACTTTCTAAAAAATAGAACATATTCAAAATTATTTTATTTAAAATAACACTTTCAAAATATATAAATAAATCTTTTAAATCATTTTTAACATTTTTTTAGAAAAATATCATTTATTCTTTTAAAATATTTTCTTTTGAAATATAAAATATTTTCAATATCCTTTTCTTTGTAAATAACCTTGAAAAAATTCAAGAAACCTTTTTAGTTGACAACATAAACAAGGAAGATTTAAAACATTTTTAAACCCATATTCATATAAAATAAATCTAAAATTTATAAATATGTCATGAAAATAACATAAAATACTTTTATTTAAAAATATTTAAAAAAATTATAATGAAATCTCGAAAATATTTATAAAATCATTTTACATTTAAAACACTCTGAAAAATCATAAAATAAATCCTGAAAATATTTTGAAATCCTTTTTTTTTTGAAAAACACATTAAAATAAAGAAAAATTATATAATATATAGAGAAAAATTATATTTAAAAGGAAACATTGTAAACCTATAAAGGAATCATCAATGAAATGATGTTCATGGAAGCGGGTAAGTCCGTACACACCGAACATTCCTTTAACAGCATAAAAGGTTTATAAATGTTCCTTGATCAAAAAATGAAAAGATTATTCCTTTTAAAAAATGTTTTAAATTGTAAAAAAATGGGTAAATATTTTATTTAAATCTCATAGGATAATAGTGAAACATTTTTGAAAACATTTTTAGGAAACATAGTTTTTAAAGAATGTAGATTTCTGACAAAAAGAAGAAATAAAATGAAATTTTAATAAAAAAAATACTAATATTAAGTAACAAAGATTATATAATGGTGAAATTACATGGATATCACATGAATAACAATTTAATAGAAAAACTAAGTATATTTATTAAAAAATGGCTTATAATATTACATCAATGGAATCATAATCGTAAACAATCCCTATAAATGATAATATTATATCAAAAAAACATACCACTTTGGTAACATTAAATCAAAATCCAGATAAGATAATAATATTAAATGAAGCTTATAATATCATTAAAACAATTAAATTATTGATATAAAATTTCAAAGTTAAGTATATACCTTATAGAAAAATATATTTGTATAATATAGCACGTGTCACAAAGATGAAAATTGAGATATAATTAATTTACTAATTTAGTAACTATTGGACAATAAACCCCACGAAAGAGAGATCATAAAATAGATATATAAATAGACATAATTTTATTTTTAAGTATCATGAAATAAATTCATGTTCATTATATACACCACACAAAAGAAACAAGCGGTAAATGTTGGATGTATCTCACAGATACAAAAAGTGAGATAAGAAAATCCTTACCTTAAGTCTTGACATTTTTTTTACACATTAAAATCTCTTGTATAATAAATATTAGTTTATTTTAAATATACCATAGAATAATATTCCCATATGTCATACCAAATTTTATCCACTTATTAATTTATATTACGTATTTATTAACACATCCATGTAAAAGGAACCTTTTAGGTAATAACTACTTTGTTTATCATATGTGTTTCGACTTGTTATCGGTGTTCCTCTTTCATATATCATGATTTAGTTACTTAAATAATGTAAAAAATATATGTATATGTCATATATATTCAGTATATATGTATCTATTATAATATATAAAATATTGAAATATGAAATGAAATATGCCATTCTTTGAGACGGCAGGTCATACGTATGACTTAACGTTGTGTCAGTTTTATTGTCATGTTGAAAGAAAGAAAGAATGAAAAATATAAATTTATACATATAATATAATTAAATTACAAGTATTATTTCATATATATCATATATTTATACTAAACCCATCCTTAATAGATTCCATGTAAAGTGTGAATGTATCACATCAACTTGAGGGGGCGGTAGTCCACGCATCTATAAAAAAGTTATCTTATTTACAAAAATATAAAACAAGAAGGTATATTTAATATTATAATTCTAGAAGCATAAAGTATTTATAAATATATTATACAATATATAAAAACATATTTTTTGTCATAATTCTCACTAATGATAGGTGGTAAAGAAAAAACGAGAAACTTCGTTTTGCATGGCAGGAGTCTATGGTACACACGGACGATAATGTTATTATAAATTAAATGGAAGTGGGTGTTATTATAGGTAGAACCCTTAGATTTACATAATCTATAAATATTTAGGATATTGAGGTTATTATATATTCATTTAATAATAATAATTGGGGTAGTTGATATTGAAAATAAAACAAATGAGCGTGTGGAAAGATGTAATGTATTCTTCGTGAAACTCCTCTTGGTTTGCACCAAAGCGATTCCTTTGTTCCATTTATTCCAAAATAAAGAATGATATAATTAATGGCGGTAATTATTTACTATATATGAGATGTTTTTTAGGATAAAAGTTTCTTTAGATGTTTAATAAGTGAGGAGGTGAGTTACCATTTATAGTGGAGGAGGAGTGGCATTCTTGTAAATATAAAAAGGTAAACACTATTGAGAGGTCTCCCATATATCATGTGCCTCCGATAATTTCCCATTTTTTATAAATGATGGGACTTGGTCTAAATATTTCCATCCAATATAATTTATACATGTTTCAAGTATGTTTGTCCCTTTAAACTAATGTTTAGCGATAAAGTAATCTTGTTTTTACATTATACGCTGTAATAAATTTTAATTAATTTGACTAATATTATTAGTCAAAAAATATGTTCACCATATTAGAAATTATAAAATATTTCGATTTAAAATATGGAATACATTTTTTCAAATTCTAATCACATAAGTGGATGAAATTAATTAAAAATCAATCTTGCAGAAGTGTCACAACTGTGAGTTTTTAAGAGAAAATGTTTAAAAGATTGAAATGTTTCTATAACCATTTTCAATTTCAAATTGATTTAATTGAACTAAATTGTATTAATTTATGTAAAATTAATCTAATTACACTTTAAAAACATCTAAATATAATTTAAATATAAGATAACACGGTTGAGAATTAAAATTGACTATTCATCCAAAAAATGATGCTTTTCATAAAAATACAAAAAATCCATACTAGGATAATTTTGAAATTATTAATTCAAAAATTATGTTTTAAACAATAAAATTCTCAAAAATTTCTAAAATTAATTTTATTATTGTTCTTATAGGGACACCAAAAGAAATTTATTTGTGAAAATAATATTTTCAAACATATAAGGACATTACAAAAAATTATAAGATTTATTACATATGTGTTTTATTTATATAAAACCACTAAAAATAATATTTAAAAAATATTTTTTATTATTCATATAACTTTGTTTCATGTATATGTTATAAATATCTCATTTAAATAATTATTATAACAAAAAATTTGTTTTCTACAATCTTAGTATTGTGTGTAATGCGTTCTTAATCGGTGTTGCATGTAGTGCAAGATTATATTGGTGTAACACATTATAAAATATTAACATGGTGTAACAAGAAATGTAATATAAATAAAATAAAATTTATTTATTTAAAAAAAATAATCATAAAAACTCAAAATGTTATAGGGGGAGGGAATTGAATTAATTTTTATTAAATAAATATCCCTCATTTAACACCCCATAGCCAACTCAGCTCAAGATGAAAACCCGATGCTAAAAAAACATTATTTCATACTGAGGGTAAATTTTTCATTCTGAACATATCCATAGTCACATAATGCTGATTTTAAAATCTACTCTTCATTTATTCACATTCCTAAAGAAACTGTGCACACTTGATAAATATATATAATATATTTAAAATCACTATGTTTACTCACTGTATAGATTTGGAAAAATTTCTAGAAATATTCAAAGTTATAATAGATGAAAAAATGAGTCACAACATCCTCCCCACCTTAAGCACTTCCGTCGTTGGAAATCAACAATATAAGATGAAGGTGAAAAACTGAGCACCCCACTCGAACTCCAACGCCATCTATCTCACTGAGGTGTTCCCATGCTACCTCCAAGAATTCACTCAGGGGAAACACAAATACCACCACACCAAAGTCCAGCACTGACCAGTTCAACATTAAGAAACCAACAGGCACGTGTCACGTTAGTTTAAACTAGTGCAAAATCCCTAAAAACCATATTCCATATATAGTCATAGGTTATATAGATACACTACCTCACTAATAATAAGTAGTGACCAAATAAACCCTACATTTGACGAACATGTAAAAGGAATTATTCCACCACACCTTGATACTATCTGCTTTGGGTGAAACTGACTAGACCTCATAGTTTTGAGTCACATCACAAAAATGCATCTTAATGTATAAAGAATCCCAAATTATTTTCTATATAAAGACATGTCAAACCCCTCTGCAACCTTCTTATCAAACTTTCATGCAATGCTGTAACCGGGTACATGATGGTACCCAAAAAACAAAGGGTTCCCAAAGTGAACACATTGGGTCTCACCAGTCCCTCCATGAAAACCTCCAACACACAACCCCACCCCAAACACTCACATCAGGGGTAATCTTCCAAAACACCTAAAAACAATTGGATTTGGTCTGCAAGGATACTCCCTCACAGTTTTACTTGCATAAAAAATGAATCTTGATTGGGGAAACATCCATTTTCCTTATGCATTAAAATCTACATCTAACAACATGAACAAAAGATTTTATGGACATACCATGTCACCCAAAAAAACCCTCAAGAATGAAACGGAAAGAAAATAGTACCTCAAAATTGTTTATACTAATACTAATCTAGAATGTCAAAAGGAAACTAAGGGTTACACTATTCTCTCTTATAGCCTCTGGATCAAAGGCCTATGTGGCCTATAGGGGTCCTCTCCCCCATCCTCCAACTCCTTAAGCCTGGTGTGGACCACCTAGGGGTGGTAGTGGAAAAACAATCCATATTCCTCCTCTTATTATGCTACTCTCAACACCACCAAATCCTCCATCATATGAAAGCCCATGATTTAAATGACAAGTCATCCAATTTGGTCCATCTTCTACCTCCCCCTCATTAGCATAGTGGATTGAACAATCTCTATAAAAATTTCTTCATCGATCACATGAATAACACCACCTCTCCTATGGTTCAACAAAATAAACTTGGATTCCTCGTGCCTCAAACCCTCCATACCGGGATCACCTACTGAATCATCTCACATTCCATGATCCCTATGTCTTCCATAGACTACCATCTGTCGAGGCCTCATCCCCTGTGTGCCTAACAATAATGGTAACTATTTTCTCATATAGAATTGTCTCCACCAACATGGTATTCCCAAACATTCTAGCATAGTAGGGATTTCATAAATGAACCACTTATACCCTGATATCCCGGCATAAGACCAACTTAGAGGATTGTTCTCTAAAAAATGGTTATCAATCATTTTCCATGGAGTATCGTTATTTGTTTATGAACGTATCGGAGTACTTGTCCATGGTCATGAAATCCTTATAAAGAAACTAAAACACCTAGATATGGACCAATGTTGGTGTTAATAGATAAACTCTTCTGGGAAGAGCTGCTCAAACTCTGCCTAAGTGATCATTATCACATTGTTGGTCAACATCACCAAACTTCACCACCGTCTAACTGAACCCTATAGAATACTCATCGCTAATACCAAAAATTTATTAGGATGTTTCCTCACAAGGTGAAAATTTTTCATGACTTCCTCAAGTTGGTTATCATCCACCTAGTGGTCTTGATCACCCCAATACCTTAGAGTTCAGATACATTGGAACTCATGTAATGAACCCATCTAGTGTTCATCATTATCCAGCACATTTGGAACACTAGGTTGCTCAAAGGGTGGTGACTCAACTAGAAGACCACCCGGAGGTCCAGCCTCTAGACCAGTTCCCAACATAGAAACCACATCTTTGATTGGATAATCTCCACAACCCCTTTGTAAAACCCTATCTTGTGACCATTAAATATGTTTTCTTGAAAAATAATCTTCATACACCATTCAAAAAGATTATATCTTTGAAGATAACATAATAATGACGAGGAAAAACCCAAACTCATTCCTATATGATGCATGTAGTAATATTTCCCTGTGAACAATTTTTTAATGTACCAATTGAATAGTTGTTTATCAGAGTCCTAGTGAATGGATATGTATGATGTCACACAAACAATAGAGTCCCTATCCTAAAATCCAAACTCAAAACACCTTAGCATGGTAAATAAGAAAATTTAACCAGGATCATATCTAAAAAATCCATATACTACAGTCCCAAATGTTGAACCTACCTCTGATAAAACATAGTCACAACCCATCCCACTAGGCACCAGGTTTTGAATTCCAATGCCCACCTCCAACGTCCAGGGGTATGTGTCTAGCCCCATGTAATAATATCACACACATGGGAGTACTTATCTTATAATACCATAACACACACACCCCCAAATAGCTCAATGTAATAGTTCAAAGATATAAAACTGAAATTAAAAAATTTAAAGCACCACTCTATCCCACAACTAGAGTACAGAAGAAGTATAATAGGTGTGAAATATTAACCCATCAAAATAAACTACAATTATTTTCAATCGATCCAAATTTATGTGAACACACTCAAATGAAACTATTGGTATGCTCCTTGTCCAAGCCCTGGTAAACAACCCAGTTGTTATATCTCACTAAGGTCCTCCTACTCCAGGTCCTCTATGGACTCCATTGAAAGGAATGAGTCCTGAAAAGACACAACATGTGGGGAAAAATCCCATGTAGGGGTGACTATAATAATACCCAGTAGGTGGACCAAATACCCAAAATAAAAGTGATTATCTAAAAGGAATCAATTTACTTGACCAAGAAAGAGGGGACCGACATGATAGATAAACTCCATCTTGAAACAATACTCAACTATACCAAACTAGTCAATTGATTCCATATGATATCTAAATAAAGATATGTGACAACTCTGTAGGGAAACTAGAATAAAAATCAGGATATCCACATCTCAGACTCTACGTCTCATGAGGTTCCATCCTTATAGCCAGTGATAGGATTCTAATCAAGGATCAAATTTAAGACATGACCCAGAAATCTTACTCTGAGATACCTATCATTCAAGATGAATCTACTCTGAGAGATACACTTTCTCAAGAACAACTTATCCATTCCAAATGACTCTTCTAAGAGATACCACTCCATCGGTTGTCACAGAGTTGAAGGTACAACTATGCCATCCCAAGTGGTATACATCTTAACAATCATGCTCATCATATCTCAAAATAAATAAATACAGAACCAATAGATCATGATACTCATATAGAGTAACTCACCCATACCTGATGGGGGTGCTATTAACCCTACTGAAACCTCAAAATGATTCATCTATCATAAAGGGGATCACTCCTAGGATCTGGTGCGATAGACTATGAACACACTATGGAATAACGTAACCCACATTTCCCCAGATAGGGGCTCAATCCCAGGACCCACTAGGGGACACAAAAATCAAAATTTGGAAACCCAATGATCTTGCTCAGAAAGCGGATCACTCCCACATTTTACAGAAGGACACTACAAACCAATAAGAAAAATCATAGATTATATCACTCAGATTGGGTAGCTTAAACCATGTAGTATTTTTCATAAATTTTCTAAACACACCACATGGTGCAACACATTATGTAGGGGATCATATAACTAACGATATCACAACCCATAATGAATCTATCAACTGAGTATGGGACAAGACACCCGTTGATTCCACAACACTACTAAAACTAACTGCTATGTTCGGGATCATATAAATGATGATTCCAGATACCCTATTTTCTATCCTACTATATATTGTATCATCTCCCATGTAGTTTTGGTCATGAAGATAGTAAAAAACTAATCTAAGAAAAATGATATGTTAGGGGATCCTACTCTGGCCTCATCGGAGGGATAAAAAAACTCTAACAATACAATAAATGGATCCTACAATGGCTACCCAAAAGGGATGATTCAACTTTATCCAATATTAACTTATATAGGGGATCATAATACTATACTAAGTAAGTAATTCCACATAGTTTCCTCATGGTTATAATCCAACGAAAATTACTCAACCACGACTAGTATAAAAATCACTAACCTAAGAGACCCATGACATCACCTCATATCTTAACTCTAAGGCTCAAAACATGGGAATTATTGCATTTAATGTTGAAAATTGTTTTGGATAAGATACTAAAAAGACTAAATCTATGCCCAGTATAAGGTTTAAAAAAAGATGAAATAATCTCCAAGGGAAGACTACACGGCTTGTAAGGGGATCTACATAGCGTGTGACCCCACATGAACACTAGGATATTTACTATACTACACGGTATGGAATTCCATGTGTGCTTACAAGAAAACTATATCATGTATGTTACATTCCTTTCCTCACTCAGGCCCTTACCATTTCTTTCCCCACGCGGCATGGTAAACTATTTATACTACACGATGTATACCCTTGGTACATGGAATGTACCCGCAAAATATCCCATTGGCCATGTCTCATTCACATTCCCATGTCTAGTATGTCGTTCCAATATACAATATTCATGTACATTCAGATGGACATGTTCATTCACATGGCTTCACTAGCCATGTATCGTGACCGCACAACCTGGGGTACCTAAACGGTGTGTAACCCTTCTACAAGGAATGTAGTCACCAACCCTCATCGTCCCTAATTAAGAAGAAAAAACAACATGCTTGGATAAACTATATGTCATGTATATGGGGATTTTGTAAGGAATTTCAACTTGAGAAACATGAATCATCCATTTTTTTCGTGAAACACACATATTGACCCTCACAGGGTCCCTAATAAGCATCTATGGGAAACACAACCATAAAAAGATGCATAAAAAATGGTATATGGTATTAGAATTCAAATATGTATACCTTTTGGTGAAACAATGAAGCTTGGATTTTGTATTTGAGCTTGAGACTCACTACAACAAGATTCATGAGTGATTTCCATCAAGATCACAGATCGATGATGCCTCTTCTCTTGGATTTAGCCTCAGATCCATCCAATAACACCCCATTATTTTTATGAGATATATTTTTTTTAATTGATTTTATGTGTTTTGTTATATGCTACACTAAGATAATATTGTGACACACATAACACCTGCTTATCTTGCGGTATACACAACACTATGTTTGTCTTGTGATACCAAAAATTTCAAGTTCTTTTGATATAATTCATTTCATGCATGACCCAACTTAAGTGAACAACATTGTATTTTTATGTTACCTTCTAAAATAGCCTTTAAAATGATCAATATGAATAAAATTAACTAAATTATGAAATTATTTTTTATTCATTTATATATATAATTAATTATTAGATGGGAAATTAATTATAAATAAAAGTAAAACACTTTTGAAATAAAATGAAATGTTTTTCTGAAAATCTAATGAAATAAAAATAATTGTCTTTATAAAATAATAAAATCATAATTTATGGATTTTTATTACTATATATGTAAAATATTCAATATAATGGTTAATAATTAATCTAATGTGTTTTCTGAACATTAATTATGAACATATTAAATTTTTTGGATAAAAGATGTATATTTTTTAAGAATGTAGTTTTTCCACATTTTGATGATGCACCCATTTAAAACAATGTTCTTAAAAAATTGTATATTATATTTGACAAAATAGATATTTTATTTGGAAGAAGGGTATAAAAAAATTCTCTCGATTAATTTTTGATATCTTTTTGAGAAGTTTCATGTTTTATTGAATAGTAAAATTACAATAAATTTTAATTTAAAATATTTTTTCAACAAAATAATTTATATAATAATATTGTCTTATTGAATGGTTTTATAGTATTAATACATTATAATTATTTCTTTTAATATAATTTAAGTCATTTTCATTGATTTTACATTGTATTTTGATATAAAAACATTTCAATCTTTTGCAATGTTTTCACTTTTAAAACTTATTTTCTCATTCAGAACACGAGATTTATTTTAAAATAATTATTGAAAATTTTGGGTTTTCAATTTTGAAAAATGGGGTCCATATTTGGAATCATTGGGTCCAAATTATTTCAATATCATTCTTTTATTATTCAAAAATATATATAGTAACTTAAGTAATTTTTATTAATATGGTAAAATGTTTAATCAAGTAATTAAGGGTAAATATAATATTATAAAACTACCTTAACACTTATACTAATATAAACGAATGAGTTATTTTTGACCTAAATCATCCTTGGGTTGAAATTGTATCCTTTGGAATCCATTTTGTGCGATTAAGATATTTAATATATTTTGTTTAATTTAATGATTAATATTTCTTTCTCAAATTTTAATAACTTTAAAAAAATTTAAATAAGATTATTAAAAAGATAAATTAGACTATAAATAAACATTTTAAATAAAAATTGTTTTTTCTTGTCATGGTAATTTATTACTATTTTTTAGGAAATAAATAACTGCTTTATAAATTTATACATTGAAGATGCAGAAATTATTTAATTGATGAAAATCAATAAAATAAATTTCTTAAATTGATAATAACCATTAAAACCCAACACCCTTAAAAAATATTATAGTTTGAGTATATCCTGACCATTATCATTGAAGGGTCTATTTATTGAATATTTGGACCCATATTGAAAATTTTGTGACTCTTAGAATATTTTATTTAAAGTGATGTTAAATTTTTCACACTTAAGTTTCATTAAATAAAAAGAATTATTGTAGTATTTTTCAGAAGATATATTCGATTATAAGTATTATTATGAAATATATACGAGTTATCTTATTTGTGGTATTTTCTAATTTTTATGAAACAAATAAGTCTATTAAATAATTACAAAATACTAACATTGTAATTAATTTATTAATGAAAATATCAAATTAATGTTATTAAAAATATTCAAATAAATATAATTTGGGAGAATTAATATATCCAAAAAATAGCTAGATGAATATAATATCTTCATAATATAATAAAATATTTTTTTACGATAACATCTTATCATACTGTTTACAAAAATTAATAATTTGAATAGAGTAAAAATTTTAACTATTGATTTTTTATCAAAATAATGTATTATTAAATTATTTTAAAGCTTAATTTTTTTAAAAAATATATAAAAATTATGATACGATGAAAAATTTTCTAACGTATTCATTTGTACTTTAATTTTCATATAATAAGATAATATTTTATCTTTTAAATATTACAATATTTGTTACATTAGTTAATAATTAAATAGTATAACATAGTGTTAATTAAAATTACAATGATTACATTAATAAAGAAACTTTTCTAAAATTTATTTTTTGATGTTATGACAACCTTATCTCATACAATATTCTGAACTATACATTTTGGAGGTTTCTTTGTGGGTGTTAACTTTATTATAAATTAATATTTTTTGGAGATTCCAAATGTTCCCCTCACATCAACTATAAAAGGGAACATCCTCCATCACAAATTCACATCACCATGAACCTTCATGATCGAACATACCCTACCCATATCCCTTCTCAAAATTCAATTGTAACATTATTGAGGTTCTGGTCTTCTCAAAAGATGAAATCTAGTGCCTTTAAGAGGAGATCTAGAGGGAGATCGTCGAAGAAGAGATAATCTCATCTACCAATTCATTCAGGCAAATTTCATATTCTACTTTCTATTCAAGATTTGTATACATTTTCAAGTAATAACATTAGTATAACCTATATTCTAAGATGTTATTATGATTATGGAATAACTCTATTTCACCGTTTATCTATCCTATGAAAACTGAAATCACCATGCGTGCATATGTATGGCTCAACATCTCCACAATGTAGTGTAATATATTTTTCAACACCACCTTACATGGAACTATATAATGATAGATAGAATAAATATATATTATAATTATAACAACATTTTGATTTTGTATTAACATATATATCATCCACTTCTATACCATTCCACAATTAAGGGAATGATATCATTGCTCCTACGTACATACAATATACCTTCTCTACGATTCACCATGATTCATTGTAAATGATCTACATTAAATCATGATGATATAAATGTTTAAAATGAATATATGTTATATATATTATATTAATATAATTTTTGAAATGATAAAACTATAACCTAAGAATAGGAATAGGAACTTATCCAACAAAACATGCGTAACAAAATAAAGCTGTTAATATTTGTAGGATTAATAATAATGTAATTAACAAATGGGTAATAAAATGATCACTTGTGATATAATAAAAATGAATATTGTTTTGAAATAAGTTAATGAAATTATTTAAAACATTATATAGGTGGTTTAGACATGTATGAAGGAAACCAGACCAAAGGTAAGGGATAATTTTGCAATCCCATTATTATATAAGACTATCTATATGTAGGTATTCACTGGGGTATATTTATCATCTGTATCTATTTTCCATAATATATATTCCAAAATATTATTAATATTCATATAAAATTTTTCAAAGTCAATTTTATCCATTAGTTAATTTTCATTAAATGGTATTAAACCAATATTTTTTCATTTTCAATATAAGGAACATTTTCATTTATCCAAAAAATATGAGAAGTCTATTTTATTTTAACTTATACAACATGAATAAATTTTTATGTTTTTTAAATTCCTTATTTACATGAATTTTACATTAAAATATTTCAATTTTTTTAAATTAAATTCATTTATTTGGAAATTTCATGGCATTTTGAGAAAAGATAACATTTTTTAATAATAAAGGGTATTTTCCTCAAAAATTTATTTCAAGTGTTACATAAAAATTATTTTCCAACTAAGATGGAATTACATAATACGGTTATGTTTCAAGTATAATATCCTTATTATTCATATAGCTTCATTATGATTATTCTAGAATAAACTTTATGAAATGCATTTTTTAGATGGACTATGTTATGATGGAATAATGTTAAAGAGACCCATTTAATTATGTGGGTTATGCTATGATAAATGATTTATGTTTTTGTGGAACACATAAGAATGGTTTCATTATAAGGTCATTGAGACCAATATCACCCTCTAATTTGTTAAGTGAAGATTTATATCTTAGGAGATGTACATGACTTGAACCAGAACTGATCTCAATTTAATAAAACATGGGTGGAAGGATAAATGATCTTGGTTCACTAATACGTTGCTGGAATGGTATAAAAACCTAGTTTAGTAATACAGGGATGGAATTAAAAGTGAACATGGGTAAGTAAAGGTATCTTTCAAATATAATTCTCTTGGAAATTATCCCTGGATAATATGGAAATTAATTTTTATGATTTTTTGTTTCCTATAATTACATTTTGTATTCCAATGATATTTTATCATGGCTCATGTTCATTTATTATTTTTTCTTTATGAACTACCAATATTTATTCCATGACTCAAGATTATTATATATGTTATACTTAGTGTGATTTTATAAAGATTGGATCATTTTTTATAATATTATGTTTTGGTACTCTTTTATATTTTCCTTATTTACACTTTATAAGTATATAAGATCACCATTTTCAAATGATTTCATTTCCCTAGGATATAAAGAAATGTTTTAGGTATGCGAATCATAGGGGAAGATATTTATGGGAGATTTTGAAGATCATTCAATAAATTAAGTAAATGTGTTCCAAGTTTCCAATGGAACTAATCTAATATGGTCTATAGGAATCTAGTCATATAATGAATTAAGTATTTTAAAAAGTGATGTAATTTTCATGTAGGTTAATATGGGGTCATTAGAGTTGGTATCAAATTGAAGGGTTAGTTGAACTTAGGAAACTAGGATGCATAAACATTAGTGGGATAGCAAGAGATATTTGTAAGGATATGTATAGGAATTTCACCAAAGATAAATCTAAGTATATTTTAAAATCTTATAATTTTGGTAATAATCATGTATAACATATGATTAAACCTAAGATGTTATTGATTGAAAGTATTTTCCCTCAATTATGAGGTTTTTCTAGTTTGATTATTTCATCTCACACGTTTATTTTTGGGTTTTATAAAATGGATGGAAATAAAATTACTCCTATTAATGGAGGATAGGATGGGAAGAGGAATGATATTCCTCATCAGTAACCTAATAAAATGTTAGTTGCAAGGTGAAATTTCATTCTTAATCCTAATCCGAAATCTCAAAATATGATTGAAAATATCAACATTAGAGAGTTTCTCAGACCACATTATAAGATAAAGATTTAGTTTCATGGTTCCCATATAGGAAATAATATTCCATTTTCATCATGTAAATCATGTTGGAAAAGGCATCAAGGAGAATATTTCAAATATACTAGAATTTTCTTCCGGTGTGGAAAATAAGGAAACCATGCGAGTAATCGCGAAGGAAAAGTTTTAGTTAATAAAATGGAAAAAGAAAATGGTATTTATAAGGAACCAATGATAGTTAAATGTTTCATATGTGGAATTTACTATCATTTGGAATATAGATTCCCTGGGTGGAAAGATCCTGAAGAGTATCAGCAAGGTCTTATGAAAAATTGTTATATTTCTGATGATGAATTGACAACAAAAGATATGTGAAATGAAAGAAGTGTTAAGGAATAAAATGTTGAATCTTGGTTAATGTTTTATGAACATATTGGAATTATTTCTTATCTATTAATGAATATTTTTGTGGAAGTAAATTTATGGTATTATGGAATAATGAAGCATCAATGTATTGGTTTGTTTTAATATTATGATAGGAATTTAAGAGCATTTACTAAATCCTACTGGTAACCCTGAAATATGATTGAGGTAATATGTTGATAATTTTAGAAAATATATGATTAAGTGAAGGATAGCCCTTAATATGAGAAAGATTATGAAATAATTATATTTGGATAAAGATTTGTTGGTTTTGAATAATTGGATGGTAATTATTACCTTGGAACTTATAAAGGATATATAGAAAAATGGTTAGTGCTATCATGGATAATGTTTATAGTTTTTTTGTTAAGAAAAAGGAAAAATGCCAATTTTATATAAGGGTATATGGAAAAATAGTTTATTACCACAATTCAAGGGAATACATGATTAAGGTATTCACATTATTGGAATGTGACAACCATGAACTGCCTTATGAGATATACGAGATAAATAGTAAGCCTATTTAGTTAACTTCATTCTAAAGTTTTGGATTTTCGTATTTTGTACGGATTTTATGGTTATTCATTTATGGAATGTATAAGTTAAAATTTGGATATAGTTTGTAAATTAAATTATTATCTCACTATAAGTGGAATTATGCATATTTTATAACTTATGCTATCCATTTTTTTGTGATAAACATAAATGGTATGACCGGTCAATCTATCTCAGGACCTCATGATCATTTAATTATTTTGGAGTGATATATTAAACTTTATTTCTCGTAATAATATATGATGTGGAAATTAATAAAGGAACAACAAAAGCTTGATATTTGGATGAAATCAAGTAAGTATATCTTCTCATGCAAATTCATCGACATTAATAAAAGGGATCTTGACTTAAAATGGTGTCATAATATCATCATTTTTTATGATATCAATGACATCTTTCATGATTATTTATTTTATGGTTTTGTGATTCTTAACTATCTTTGTATCACGAAATTTCTTGTGATTAGTGATCTTTATCAATCCATATAATTATTTACATTTTCCCTCCAAACCTAAATCATCATATATGCTCTCCAACATAGAGACCTAGTTATTATTTACATTGGGTAACTGTTATTTTAAAAATATTCCTTTCTAAAAGTAATTTTTAAACATCATTTTTATGATATGGGTTTCTATGAAGGAAACTTTCAAGTATTAATCTTTTTATAACCTAGATGAATTTTGAGTGAGAAATTCATTTTAATGGGGTAGAATAGAAGAGCATAATATTTTTAGGAGATATTTTTTTAATTGTTTGGATGGATTTTTTTTGTATGCTAAACCAAGATAATATATCTCTACATGAAACAAAAACATAGATTGTGGTATACACATCACTATTCTGGGTTTTTATACACAATTACAAGTTCTTTTGATAGAATTCATTTCACATAAGACCTAGTTTAAGGGAACAACAAAATATTATTAGGTTACCTTATAAACTAGCCATTATAATGGAGGATATTAATATTAGTAACTAAATTATGACTATATTATTAACACATGTAAATATATAATTAATTATTTGACGAGAAGTTAATTATAAATAAAAGAAAAAAATTAATGTTTTTATTAAAACTATTTAAATAAAATAAGGGAGTATATAAATTAATAAAATTAAAATTTATGTATTTCATTATTGTATATGTAATAAATTAAATATAATGGTTAAAATTTATCTTACATGTCTTCTAAACATGATATAAAAACAAATTCAATTTTTTGAATAAAAGAATTATTTTTCGAAAAATGCAGTTTTTCGTCCTTTTAATGGAACACTTATTTTGAATAAATTTTTAAGATATTTTTATATCATATTTGAAAAATAAAATCTTCTCTTGAATAATAATATAAAAAATAACTTTCGATCATTTTTTGATATTTGTATGTTAAGTTCCAAGTTTTGATGAATAGTAAAAATATACCAAATTTTAATTGAAACCAACTATTTTATAATAATAATTTATGTATTTATGTTATATTATTGAATAGTATTTAGGTATAAATAGATTATATCTTTATAAATTAATATAATTTAGTTCATTATTATTAATTTTACATCTTATTTTAATATAAAAACATTTCAATCTTTTTCAATGTTTTAACTTTTGAAATCCATTTTCTCATTTAGACAATTAAATTTATTTAAAATTAATTACTCAAAACTATGTGTTTATAAATAGGAAAAATGGATTCCATATTTGGAATCAGTGGGTCCAAATTATGTAAATATATATCTTTTTATATTTTGGCATTATGATTAATACTTCAATAATTTTTATTAATACGATAAAAAGGTAAATCGGGTAATTAAGGGTAAATATTATATTATGAAATTAACCTAACACTTTTAATAATTTAATTGGATGAGTTATTATTGACTTAAATCATCCTTGTGTCGAAATGGTATCCTTTTAAATACACTAGGGTGAGATTAGTACATTTAATATATTTTATTTAAAGAAAATGTAAATATTTATTACTAAAATTTTAAGAACTTTATCCTTTTTAAAATTAAGTTATACAGAAGTTAAATTCAACTATAAATACTAATTTTAACACTAAATTTTGTTTCTTTATCATGTTAATTTATTTTTTATTTTTATGAAATAAATAAACACATTAAAGTCATTCTTTGATGAAGTGGAAATTTTTTAATATATGAAAAATCCATAAGATAATTTTATTTCAAATGATAATAACCATTTAAATATAAAAACACTTGAAAAAAATATTATTTTTAATTTTAATATCAACTATATTCATATAAGGGTAGATTAATTTACCATTTGGATATATATGGGAAAGACATTGAGACTTATAATATTTTATTTGAAGTGATGTTAAAGTTGTCACATTTAGGTCTCATTAAATAAAACATTTTTAATATAAGATTTTATAGGAGATATATTAGACTATAAGTATTATTGTGAAATATATAAGAATTAACTTCATTATGTTATTTTATTTTTATTTTTTACCAAGAAAATAATTATATTAAATAAATACACAAAACTATTGTAATAATTATTTTATTAATGAAAAATATCAAATTAATGTTATTAAAAAATTTAAAGTAAAAATAATTTGGGATAATTAATATATATCCCCTAAATTCATGAATACATTGACCCGTTAAGAGTATAATAAATTATTTTTCTCTATGATAACATAATATCTTGATATTTTTATAAATAAATAAATTGAATATTGTCAAAATTAACACTATTGATTGTTTATCAAAATAATGTGTTATTAAATTATTTAAGAATATTAAACCATTTTTAAAAGTATATAATAATTATTATATAGTGGAATTGTTATCTGTTTTTCATTTATGGTCTGATTTACATCAAATAATTAAATATTACACCCTATTAATATTGAAATATCTGTTACCTTAGTTAAACATTAAATAGAATAATTTATTGTCAATTTAAAGGATAAGGTTTAAATAAAAAAAATTGTTCTAAAACTTATTGGATGCTGATATTACAACTATGTGTCATATCATCTTAGAAATAAAGACATTTTTTTGGTTTTTGGAAGGGTTGTTATTTTATTACAAATTAATATCATTGGAGTTTCCCAAGATGCCTCACACCTCAATTATGAAAGGGTGCATCGTCCTTCAGAACTTTAGTTTACATTGAGCCTAAAATCTCATCCATACCCAACCAATATCCATTCTCAACTTCCATAGTTACATTATAGAGGTTTTTGTGTTCTAATAAGACCTAATCTATTTCCTTTAAGATGATATCTAGAGGGAACTCGTCGAAGTAGAGGTAGTCTCCTATACTGATTATTTCAAGATTATATCTACTTATACTACCTCTTCATGAGTTATATATATTTTAAATTAATAAATCCAGCATAACCTTTATAATTACATTTTATTATGATTATAAAACTACCATATTCCACCTTCTATCCATCCCATGAAAAATGAAATCTCTATGTGTGCATACGTATGACTTATCGTCCCCAAGTCGTGGTGTAATATATTTCTCACCACCAACTCCCATGGATAAGTATAATGATAGAAATAATAACTTTTTATAATTATTATAACTGGATGCCTATTCTGTAAAAATATATATTCCATCCACTTCCATACCAATCCAAAATTATTGGAATGATATTGTCGCTCTTGCGTACATATGACCTACCATCTCCACGATGCGATAAGATTTAGTATCCATGATCTTAATTAAATCATGGTTTTATAAATTTAAAAAATGAATAAATATGATATATATTTTATTAATATAATTTGGGAAATTATATAACTATAACCTAAGAATAGAAATATAATCTTATCAAACAATACATGCGTAATAAAATAATACATTTAGTACCCGAAGAAAAGTAATAATGTCACTACAAAATGGGTAATAATATGATACATTATGATATATTAAAAATGAATATGATTTTGGAATAAGATAATGACATTATTTAAACATTTATATAGGAGATTCGGGCAATAAAAAGGAATTGATACCCATGTTAAGGGATAATTTTGTAATCTCACTATTATCTGAGATTATTTATATGAAAGTATTTGTGATGGTTTTATTTATCATTCATATACATGTTACCTAAATATTTATTCAAAGATATTCTTTCTATTATTCTAAAATTTTTAATGTAAATTTCACCCATTGGTTAATTTTCATTAAATGGTATAAAAGGAAACTTTTATTTTTGTTGATATAAGGTACTTTTGGACATATTAGGAAAAAGTAATAAAATAATGTTTTCTTTTAAATTATACCACATGAACTGATTTTTACATTTTTTAAATGCCTTGTCTCCATGAAAATTCCTTAAAAAAATTCAATGTTATTTTAAATGAAATTTTATTATTTTAAAATTATAGGGCATTTTGAGAAATAAAATGATTTTTAAAGAAGATAGGATACATTCCTCCAAAATTAATTTCCAGTGTTTATCAACATTATTTTCCAACTATTATGGAATTATTTAATTAGGTTTTGTTTCAAGTATATTATCCCTATTATTCCTGTATTATTACTATTTTAATTCTAGAATGATATTTATAAAATCCAATTGTTTTACATGGATTATGTTATGATAGAACGATGTTTAAGAATCCCATTTTATTCCTTAGGTTATGATATGATGAAAGATTTATGTTGTTGTGAAACATTTTTGAATTATTTTATTATGAGATAGGTAGGACCTATATATCCATTCAATTCATTGGGTAATGATTGTTATCTCCTAACATAAACAAAATTAGAATAGAAAATGATCTTAGTTCTATAATATAGGGTTAGAATAAGAAATTATCTTGGTTCAATAATATAGGGCTAGAATGGAATGTAAACCCAGTTTAGTAACAAATTGCTCGAAGGAGAAGTTAAATTAGCTTAGTAAAGGACTTTATCCACTATTGTGGTCTTTTAATGATCCTTGTATAACATGGAAATTATTTTCTATTTTTACGTGTTTTCCACAATTCTATGTTCTATTCTAGTGTTATTTTCTCATGGATCTTGTTCCTTTATGATTTATGCCTTATAAAATGCCAAAAAAATTATGACACAATATTATGATATATGTTATATGTGGTATGATTTTTAAAAGTTATTTTCGTGTTTTTATATCCTTAAGTTTTGATTATGTATGATATTTTTCTTTTTCACCCTTACTAAGCATCTGATCTTACCCTTATCAAATGTTTTTTCCCCACGATATATAAAACAACAAATCTTGGAAAATCAGATGAGAGAATCTTTAAGGGTGATTTCGAATATCATTCACCAAATAAGAATAATATTTTCAATGTTTCCAAAGGAAATAAACTAATATGATATATTGGTGTCTCGTTATATAACGTTTTAAGTATTCTAGAAAAGTAATGTAGTTTTCATGTACATTAATATTTTGACATTAGACATCCATTGATCCAAAGGGTGATATAGGGATTAACTCCTCTCTATGGTGATCACCAAGGGGGTGGGGAGGGTATTGATGTTGTTTTTAAAAAATAAGAATCCCCCATTTAACACACCATATCCAACTCTCCACTAGATTAACACATGACATCATTAAATCTCATTTCATTCAAAGGGAAATAATCATGTTCTGAACTCAAACACATGATCAAAATTCCAATACGGGACTCCACTCTATATTTATTCATGTTTTTAATGAAGCAATATGTGTGTGATAAAATATATTTAATATTTTCAATATCACCATGTTGAGCCTTTCTAGGCCCCAAAACAACATACTGACTCATCACATAGATTCACAAATATTATTAGACATGTTCCAAAGTCTTATAATTCGATACATGAGTCTATACAATCTATTACATCAACTATTGAGTGAGTGTACCTCTTTTGCGTATGTGTGTACTAGTGTCTCCTGGTTTTGATATAATTCATATTATATAATTATTATTCATGGTTTATGATTATGATGTTTTCAATGTATATATATTATATTTAGTATATCATTATTCATTTATAACTATAATATCATATCTACATTCTCACCTTCAAATACATTTTAAAATGATAATGTATTTCATGTGTACATCACTACTACCACCTCAATAAAGTAATGTGATGTTTTCATTTTTTTTTCTTAAATTATATTTTAATAAAGATATATATAATATATATAATTATTATTTATGATATTATTATGGTTATATAATCAAAATATACTTCTTAAATTTCTTTCCTTCAATAATTTTGAAAATGAAGGCAGCTTCCATTTCTACGTAAGGCCTACCTTCTTAATGATTGATGTAATTTTTTTAAATATCTACTATATATGGATAATTATAAATATGCATATAATGAAAATATATGAAATTTATATCATCAATAATATTCATAATATGATGGAACCATGATCAACATACAAGTAGTGGAGCTTCTTAACAAAATATTTTCTGAAAAAACAAAATAGTTGATACATATAAATGATGCTTTTAATATGGAATTATTTATAAATGGGAAATCAAATGTTTTAATAGGATAATATAATATAATATAATTATATACATGATTCTATTGTAAAATAAATATTAATTAAAATTTATAACATAAGAAGTTATATCACTTTCTTTGAATGTGGAAATTGATGTAATAGTTTGTCATCTCAAAATATATTCTTTTGGTTATATGTTATGTTATGAAACTATATTAATTTTTTATTTGTATATAAAGACCCTTTAAAAGGTTATATAATGAATATATTTTTGATCATTAGATTTAATTTTTCATTTAATGTTATTTTATCATGGGTCTTTTGTTTCAAAATCTACAAAATGGGTAAGGGATTTATGTTTCAATATACTTTTAATCAAGACTTGTTATTCATCAATTTACATTGAGAAAAATTATATAATTCTTATATTAAAAACCCATTTAATTTTCTTATCCGCATATTATTTATGTAATTTACATGTAATTGTACTATTTTCATCTTTTTATTAGCTAAAAGTTTCAAGAAAATGTTATTAAGAAAAAATGGAATTATTTCTTGTTTTGTTGCAAATATTTTACATCATTGTCATTATTTTAATTAAAATGTTCTAATAAATTATTTTAATATTATACTATGATTTTGAAAATTCATTTTAAACCATTTTTTACATTCCAAATAAATTGCTCAAGGGAATTATCATGTCATTTATTAAATGAGGTACTTTTGAAATTTTACGAAAAAATTAAAAGAAGCAATTATTTTAATGTACTATCCACGAAAAGAATTTTCTATCTATTTTACCACTCAATTATTTTAAGAATCCATAAAAAATAACCATGGTTATTTAAAAATTGATTATTTTCCTAAATATTTTTTATATGTTTTGATTTTAAATAATTTATTTCAAAATGAAAATTGTATTTTCCTAAAGAAATATTCTAGAAATTTTTTATAGGAATTTTGCATCATTATCTACATAAATTGATGTTGGTTATCATTTAACAGGGATACAATCTAATGAAACCATTCTTATTCTTTTTCTGGATGGTTTCTGATTATGAAATTATATATTTTTGAAACCTATTTATTTTCAAATGTTCATACTATGGTTAAATGTTTATGAAACTTTATTCCTTTCAATGGGTTCTGATATATTGATATAATTAATGTTTTATGATCTTTTATCACACATAGGAATGGATTATTATTATTATGTGATTTTTGGTCAAATAATTGTATATCCCTATATTTATTTGGTAAAAGATTTATGTTTTGTAAGATAAAAAGAAATATAATGGGGAGTGAACCTAGTTTAGTAAGGGACTATGTCCGCTATAATAGTGTTCGGTGTGAACCTTTATTAAGGATATAAAATAATGGGGAGTGAACCTAATAAAATATGATATTCTAGGTAGTGATCGTTGAATAGGTAAATGATTTTAAATTTTTATGTGTATTCCAAAAAATCATGTCCTATTACATTATTGTTCTCTCACAGATCGTACAATATTATTCCTTAATGATTCATTTCTTATGAAAATTAAGTCTTTCATCTATTCCACACTATTATGGACTACTATTTCTTGTTATTGTTTTCAAATTTTAAGATCATGTTCTCATACAATTATACTCATGTAATGTTGATATTTCTATTATTTGACCACATTGAGAATTTGATCTTACCCAATATTATGTTTTCATTCCCCATTATATGATGAAGGGTTTTCTATTTGATATGTCCAAAAAGGGTAATATTTGTAACAAACTAAGATATAGGTGATGTAGATTATTTGTGGACTTCTTTATGTATCCAAGTTACCAAATACACTAATCCTTTATAGTTACACCATGGACTATAATTTTTTATATTGAATATTCATAAAATAAGATGTCATATCTATTTAAGAAAAGTATGGGTCAATATAATTAGTTTCCAAGAAATATTTTTATACTTTTTTTAAATTAAGAAGAGATAATTTTAGTGACACTCCTTAGGATAATCATATGTGTAAAATAATTTCTTAAGTTATTATAAAAAAAGAAAATGTTTTCCCTATAAAATATATATCTATCTAGATTCTAGATAATACAAGAATTTGTGAAATAAAATCCAATAGTAAACAAATATTAATGGGGTGATTGGGTATTAACGTGAACATCAATAGTGCACAATGTATGGAACTAATACTACAAACATGGCTAGACACTGCATGGAGATATGTATGGGTTAATTCACATTTTATTTATAAATCATTATGATGGACTTAAGTAGATTATGATCATGTATTACCTTGGTTAATAATATGTTGTCACATATTGAAAATAATGTTTCATGATTTATATATCATGTGAATGTATTTTCTTGATTATATGATATCACATTATGATTGTTTATGACATGCAAACCATTTTTTTCGTAATGTAATAATGATAGAATGGTGAAGTTGAGGAAGTGGAAAGAACACTCAAATATTCAAGTATATTATTTGAGCATATACATATTAATTTCTCTATCTAATGAAAATATTATAGGATTTTTTATTAATATTCTTAAATATTAGATGTTTGGTTAGTAGTGAAAATACATAATGGTATGATGTTCACATCTCAATTTTGTCATATTTATCTGATTGATGTTTTTTGGAATCTACTTCCTAAAAATATTGTTATCCCTTATCTAGTGGAATATTATGTTATCATGAGTATGGATTGGAATTATTTATATAAATCAAATATCAAATTTCATGTATGGGAAGTCAGGTTCGATATTCCAAACCCACATTTTATCATCTATTAGTGTGAGGATAAATATGTGATTCCAATGGAAATTACATCCATTTTATTGGTTTTCATTATTATTCAAAAGGATATTTTTTCTTATATTCTAGTTGAACAAATCAACATCGTAGATATAAATAATTTACATGATTTTTTGATTTTTTTCAGAAGATTTTCTTAGTATTCCTCTTAATCACGAATTTGAGTTTTCAATAGAACTTATGTATGTTGGTATAGATATTTAAAGAAACTATATAGAAAAGCCCCAATTTAGTTAAAAAATTAAATAATAAACTCTAAAATACCTTTATAAAGTATTCAAATGTATTAAGGCATCACCATGGGGTGTACTTACTCTTTTTATCAAGTGTAAATATGGTTCCATGGATAATTTTATTTATTATTGAGAACTTAAGAATATCAATATCAAGAATAAAAATCATTTTATCCATTTTTATTACCTGTTTGATCAACTGTAATGGGATAAACTATTTTGGAAGATTTATCTTCAAGCTATAAATCATCAATTGAGGTTCAATAATGATGTTATGTCTATTATATCCTTAGATAAGACTTATAGAAACTATGAATTTATATTGATTCCAATTGTCCTTACTAATTACCCCGAAAAATTTATTGATTTAATGAATATATGATTTAGATGTTAACTTGATCAGTTTTTTATTTTAATTGTCAATGATATTCTTATATATTTTGCGATAAAGGAAGGGAATAATTATCACATTATAATTGTTCTAAATTCCCTAAAGAAAGATAAGGTGTATGAAAAATTTACAAAGTATTAATTTTTGATAAAATATTTTTTCATTTTTCAGTCATATAATCTCAATATAGGGTATATCAGTGAATTTAAAATTAATGAATGTTATTGAACATAGTATTTGAAGAAAAAAATTGACTTAAATCCATATATTTCCGAGTTTAGATAGATATATTGATTATTTTTTTATAATTTTTCACAACTATCTAATCCACTCACCAAGTTAACTCATAAGGTAGTCATGATTATCTAGGAAAATTAATTTGAAGAATATTCCATAGAACTAAAGAGAAGGCTTGCCAGCGCACCTGTTCTTACATTAACCAATAGTGGTTAATGGTTTGTGATATATAGGGAATAATTAATATTTGATTGGTATGTCTCCTTAAGAAAATTGATATAGTGATAACTTCTACCTTGTGATAGTTGAATCATTGTAAGAAAAATTACTTGACTCATGATTTGGAATTACCAATAGTAAATTTTTAATTAAATATATGGAATCATTATATTTAGGTAGAAAGGTATATCATATATAATAATAATAAAATGTTAAATTATTTTTACCCTTTTAAAGAGTTTAATTAGAGATAGAGAATATGGTTGGATTTGATTAAAGATTATGAGTTATCTATAAATTACTACCATGTGAAAGTGAATAAGGTGTAACATTTGTTGAGTAAAAAATATCATTCCAACTTAACTATGATGAGGATAAAAATATCAAATATTTTTATATTGGAAAATAATTGAACATGAAATCTAGATAGAAGGGGAAAATTCTTTTTATACTCAAAAGAGTGTTCAACTATCTTCTAAGTGAATATTAAAGATACACAAAAGAAGATGTAGATATGTAAAAAAATGAATGAAATGATCCTGAGGTAAACCATGATTATGATGGAATGATATGTTTCATGAGTCTGGTATATATCATATCCACACTAGATTTTACAAATGGGTTATTGAATGTAGATCATTTCTCACTGTTCACTATTTATCCAAGAAGTATGAATTTTTATACTGATATTAATGTTTATTTTAGTTGGGAAAACAGAAAGAGATATATTGAATTGTATATATCTCGATCCATGGTATGTCATTATGTTAAGTATGAGAGATAAAATTCTATGGGGTTGTTATAACCATTAATAATAACATAATGAAATTGGTAAAACATTACCATAGATCTTTTTCATAAAAATCCCAAAAAAATCTAAAGGATGTGATGTTATTTGGGTTATAGTTGATAAATTTATAAAGAATAAAAATTTCATTACTATGAGAAAAAATTTCTCACTTGATCAAATTTATGGAATACACATTAAAGAATTATTCATGTTTTATAAAATACCTTATGTTATAAATTTTGTCTAGGATCTATGTTATACCCTGACATTCTAGAGAATCCTTTTAAAATATATTTATTTTGAGTTTTGCTTTAGTACTGATTACCATTATCATATATATGATAAATTTAAGAGAACCATCAGAACTCTAAAGGATATGATAAGGTCTTGTTCTATGGATTTTAATAGTGGTTGGAATCAATAAATTCTTTTGGTAGAATTTTGATACAACAATAGCTTTAACTAAACAATAAATAAGGTTCCTTATGAATCCCTCTATGGTATGTAGTTTATAAAACATTCATGTTCGGATTAAGTTAGATAAATAAGTCAATATGTACCTGAAAAAACTAATTTAATAGTAGATAATGTTTGGTCCCTTTACCAGAACAGCATTGTAGCTCAGAGTCATTTAAAGAGTTCTGAAAATCATTTGTGATATCTAGAATTCAATGTTAGTGGGAAGGTATAATAGAAAATTTATATATAAAATAAGGTTATGATATTTTGAAATAAATGAATGTTAAGACCTATATATATTGTACCCTTTGGTATTCTTGATTGAGTTGGGAAGGAACCTTATCGATTAGAACATTCACTAAATATATCTCAAGTTCACAATGTGTCACACATGTCTCTCTTAGGGAAGTGAATAATTGGTCCTTTTCTTGTACATAACTCAGATTTTATACCATTATATCATGATCCCTTCTGTGAAGAATAACCATTAAAAAATATTGAAGATATAAAGTTATATGGAAGAAGACTACTAACATATAATAAGTTATCTAGAGGAATAAAAAATTTAATGAAGCAACATTGAAGCCTAAAGATGTGATAAAAAAGATATCTATATTTTTAATATAGGAATGATAGTATATATTCGGAAATATTTATTTTAATGGGGTATAGTACAAAAACTCAAGACTTAAAATATATTACTCATCAAATAATTTTAGTTTCTTGATTTGATGTGACCCAGACAAACCCCATGTCAAAATGAACCTTAATATAGTATAACATTTTTAACCAATTTCTAAATTTTAAATTTTGATAAGAATAGAAAAATTTAAGGAAATATTTATAAATGTTTTAGTTAAATAAAATACATTTTCAAATAAGTAATCATGTTTTTTAAAGACATTATTTTCCTCAAAAATACATTTTTTCATCAAAAATGGTTTTTATTTCCTTTAAAGTAAATAATGCAATTAATTTCGTCTAGATTTAGATAATTCATTTCAAAAATAAAATTTTTATATCATCGTGTAAACATTACCTTAGAGATAATTTTATATAATTTTAAAAAATGTTTTCTCAATGAATAGTGAAAAAATTGATTTTTATTAAAGAATGTTTTTTCGTTTCAATAATTTATAAATATCAATTTAATTTTAAAATAGATAAAAAAGTAAAATTAGATCATTTATATTATTTATATTCAAATTAATATCTTTTTAATAAATTTTATATTGTATTATAGTCATAAAAATGTTATATACATAAGAAAATAGTTTTACTGTAAAATCCATTTTCCTCACATTTTTTGTTTTAATTTTATGTTAAATTATGAAAATTCAATGAATATAAATTTATAAACTGTATTTCATATTTGGAATAAAAATAATTAATATTAGTATAAGTTTTTTATCATAATATTTGTACATATTGATTAGTAAACAAATAAAAATATGCAGCCACAATTAAGGTTAAAACATGTTTACTCGGGGTTTAAATCAAGTTGTTAGGGTAATAATTCCCAGAAAACTAGTTAAAATAATAAACAATAGATATAGTTTTAATATATAGTATCCCACATTTTAATCCATATATATTTGGAATCCTTTTTCTCAAATTAGACATTTTTATATTATTATTTGATAAAACATCCAACTATGTCCTCTCCCCCGCATAAAAAAGGCAACCCTCCACTATTTTCCTTCAATTACATTACTCATCATATATTGACCAAAAATATTAAATTGTATTATTACCCTACCTATACATGAATTATTTATTCTTTTCTTCTTGAAATATCATTCCAAGGGTCCTTCAGAAGCGATCAAAAATAGGTCTACATAAGATGAGGTAATCATCCTACCCAAACTCTTTCATTTTATTTCCTTATCTACAACAAATTTTTTTTCTATTTAATGTTAATAAAATATATTTAGTGTTTTAAATATACTGAAATTTTATTATGATAAGGAACCACCATTATCCACCATCAATTCCATGAAATGGTAAGTTAAATTATCGCTCTTGCATACATGTTGACTACTGCCTCAAAATAGATATATAATTGATTTTCTATCACCATTATTCGAGATAGATTATGATGATATTTTTAATGTTTATATATGAAATTTATTAAATAATCATTATTTTTTAAATAAAATATTATATATAAATTTTAACCATCCAATTTATTGGAAAACAATAACATTATTCATGCATTTGTGTGGACTACAACCTCTATAAAGCGATGTGATTTGATTTTCATTATCTATTTAATAGGATGGTAATGAGTATATATTTAACACATATATATGTTATTTGTGATACAATAATGGTTCTGTAGTTTAAAAATAATATTTATCTATCTTTTCTTATTAACTTTAGAAATGAAAACGGTGTTCATGGGTATATATGTACTACCATTTCCAAGGACCTTGAAAATCATTTTATGTATCTACATTTTATAAATAATTATAAATATATATAATTAATATATATTATATTTATATAATTAATAAATATTGGAGATGAATTTCCCATGATAAATTTATAAGAATAAAAAAATTTGAAATAAAACATCTCCTAAAAAATAAAACAGTTAACAACTAGAAAAAGACTATTTTAAGAAGTAATTATCAATAAATGGGAGTGGTAATATTATATATATATAACATATGATACTATAAATATTTAAATGATGATTCTATATATTTATATTAAATTTAAATTTTTTATACATTTTTTAATATCACTTTCAAATCAAGTGAAACTTAAGGTACGATTTTATCATCTCAAAATTATCTTTCATGGGACATATGTTTTTTTATGAAACAATTTTATTATATATGGTTTAAATATATATCCTTTAAAAATTTATATATTAAATATCTTTATTATTAGCATATATTAAGTTTTTTATAAATTTTTCATTTCATGGGGATTAATATTCAAAAGTTTCCATAGTGTAAGGGATTTTTGATTGAATATCATTTTAATAGAGATTACATAGCCTTGAATTTATATTGAGAGTATCTTTATGATTCATGATTGGTAAAAAATATATTTTTATTTTTCAATTTTTATTCATGTAATTTTCATTTAATATTACTAGTTTCCTCTCTTTAGTACTTGAAGTGGTCAGAAAAATAATTTGAAGAAAAAAAGTCAATATTTCCTCTTTAGACTAGAATAATTCTATTCTACATCAATATTTTCATTAGAAAAATCATGAATGTTTTTTTTCCTATTATACTATGATTTTTTAAATTACATTTTATCCATGTTTTATTTTCTATAAAAATGATTTAAAGGAATATTTTTTCATTTTATGAATGACGTATTAATGGATTATTATTAAAATTGTGAACGGAATAATAATTTTAAAGTACTCCGTCTAAATAGAATTTCCTACTATCATCACCACTAAATGGTTTCATGATTCCTTCAAAATTTTCTATGGTTATTTTCAAATAATATTTTTTCTCTAAATTTTTTAAAATATTTTAATTTTAAATCATTTATTTCATAATGAAAAAATTATTTTCCTTAAGAAATTTTATAATAATATTTTAAATAAATTTTTCATCTTTGATAACATATTTTGATGTTACCTATTATTTCTATGGTATATGATCCAATGAATCAATCATTATTATTTTGATAGATGGTTTTTTATTATTATGATTACATATTTATGAAACCTATTTATTTTCCATGGGTTATGATATGTTTAAGTGTTATTGAAACTCATTTATTTCCCATGGGTTATGATATATTGATGGGTTGAATGTTTTATGATCTTATAGAACACATATGATTGGATTTTTATTATGTTGTCGATGATCTCTGGATTATATATCCCTCCAATTCATTGGGTGAATATTGATTTATAATTAGATAATAAGAATTGTATTTAGGAGTGAATGCATTTTAGTAAGGGAATTTGTCCACTATGAACATCCTCAGTGTAAACCATGAATAAGGATATAATGGAATGGTGAGTAAACCTAATCCAGTAATATTGTCTTAGTTGTGACCCTCGAATAAGAAAATTATTTTAATTACTTATGTGTATGTCTCCAATTTATGTATTTTTCCGATGCTATGCACTATAGATCATGTTATTTAGTTCCTTTAGGATTCATGTCTTATTAAATGAAAAGTTTTATTCATGAATAACTTAATATAATATATGATTTATCTGGTATGGTTTCAAAATATTGAGATCATGTTCTAATACCCTAAATATCTTGTTATTATGATTCCTCCCCTGAATTTCTTTACTAATAATCTAATCTCACCGAGTGTAATGTTTCTATTCCCCTGAATTTGTTAAATGTTTGATGTATGATATTTATAATATTTTTTTTTTGTTCTGAAGAACTATGTGGGAGATAATATAGATCATTTATGTACTAGTTGTTTATGTAACCATGTTTCTAAACGCACTAGAAATTTATTGTCCTCATATGTATTATAATGTTATGTAATGAATATTCATTTAATAAGATGTAATATCTCTATATTAAAGGTATGGGTAGTGTTACGAACCTTCATAAAATAACAACCTTCCATGAAGAAACCATTATTACATGATTTAATAGAACTTAAGCTTGAATTGACATGACTTGAAGTGTGTTTCTGATCCCCATGGCCTAGCGATATGTGCATGGGAAATATGAACTTCCATTGGGAATTATTTTTCCATGAATTTTCATAAAAATTGATAACCTGAATAAATAGAATACTCATATTCTGATACAATACCACAACGAGATATACTCAAAGGTATGATAACACAGGTATCTAAAAACTACAACCCCAAACCAAAGTTCCATAACAATACAAACCCATCTAGTTGTTATGTCTAGTGACTATCAGAATCAGACTTCCACTCCATACTAATGAAAAATAACATTGCATCTATTTGGTTCATTTCCTTTAATTACATTATAAATATATATATATACACTAAAAGTAGTATGTAGGGTGTGAGAAAAACATTCCCAACAAGATCCCACCAAGTGTTTAATAAGTGAAATGTATAATATACACCAATTATAAGCATGTAAATGATGATATGTAATAATATATAATTTCGAATAGTATGGTATAAAACACTAAAAACCAATGCATTCCAAAATTTATAAAACATACAAATAACCCTTGTTTTCAATTCTTACCAAAACATTATAATTTTACATTGAAAATGATTTTAAATACAAAGAACTAGAACTAGTGGGAATGTTAGTTCCAGGTTTGTGAGGATCTTCATTCAATTTCCATGATCAATAATTCACCTAGTGCGCACAACACCCTAACAGAACCAGAATATAATGTAAGAGTTGACTTTTTAGAGTGGCCCCATGTAACAAATTGGGCTACCTAGTGCACACATTTCGTTAGTAGAAGAGACCTAAGGGGTAGTATTTTATCTCTTGAAATGTCTCCTTGCCTCATTTAATATCACAAATGTAATTACAAATTTGAATCATTCAAATTAAATTTTATCAACTAAACCAAATAAATTATGCTTTTCTTCCATTTTTTATTAAAAAAGAATAATTATAAAATAAATGTTTATAAAGAAAAAAATCTGAAATGTTATTGTAAACCATTTATCTAGGATTTAACAATTTATGTATATACATTTTAAAGACAAGAAATGAATGGTATTTAGAACAAAGCCAATTAATGAAACCACCTTCCTTGAGACAGTTGGATATTTACACTCATAATGGGACAATAATATATGAATAAATTATCGTTTCATAAGGTAAATATATTCCCTAAGATATGAATTCTCATATAATAATCTCAAGTTAATCAATTCATGAAAAATGGAATAGAAAAGAATAATTTACTGAAACTATTATAGATGAATGCTTTATGACCAATAAATATCCATAAAATAAATAAAAATTTATCAATGGGTCAATAAGAAACCAAATTATATCCAATAAAAAACATTTAAATATATCATCAAAATACCTTGTATAAGGTTGTATTAAATATTAAAAGACTCAATCTATGTTAAAAACATACAATGAAATAGAACAATCATTTACCATTAAACTCCAAGATATGAAACTCTTGGATCTAATTGATTCATATTACATAAGGCATTTATTCTCCAAAAATATCAATTTGGGGTCTCTTAGGTCAATATTTTGATTCACTAAAATAATAATTAGGACAAACAATGTTTCTTTGGGTTTTAAAATTAATATTAATATTGATTAATTAACATTTAATAGTTTACCCACAAAGTATATAAAACTATGCCGCAATAATGTGTCCCAATATGGGATACTATATGAATAACACAATTTTTATGCATAATATTTGAAACCATGCACAAAAAATATGAACAACCTTTATAACCAGATGCATATTTTGAGGATAAATCCACATAGTTTTGAAAAACCATGCACTAAACTATACATCCTTCTCCCAAACTATAAGTTAATTATTTATGTTTTTTGGGAATATTTGAATCGTTTTCCCTAACCCTACACTAACCATTAATAGATCTAGAAACCCTTAAAAATATCCTAATTTCAACAAAAATGATATGATAAGATCACCAAACTATATAGGGTCAAAAAAAAGTATGTATATACCTGAAAGTAACATTTTTACGTGACAATGTTACATAGAAAACACATACAAAAGCATCTATTAGGGAAATATATTTTCAAATTAATAAACCAATTTAACACTCCAAAATAACCCCCATAGTAAGCTAGTATATCATATCTGAAATAAATTTCTAGTGAAAATATTTTTCAAAAAAATTAAATTCAAACAATGATTTTAATGAATTTTTAAAAATATAAAACAATAGAAAATATATTGTGAAATATGTTTTTTTAATTGGTTATAAATTTGTAATTAATTTTTTAAAAAAAAATTAATAATTCAACACAAGAAACTTCATATAACCCATCCATGGTAATACATTAAAATTTTGGTTACCGCTCACCGTTAAGGATAAAATAAAATGAGACTTTAAAAAATTATTTAAATATCACCTACACAAAAAGTATAGTGGTGAGGATTGTAATATATATATATATATATATATATATATATATATATATATATATATATTGGGTTGTTTCATTGGTTTTTATTGGTGTTTCTTCTATAAATTATGTTGATAGTGATGAGGTCTGTGTTTAAGATAGTTAAATTATGAAGGGGTGGTACTAGAAGCATGGAAAATAAAAAAATATGGTTGAATATGTGTGAAATTGTGATAAAAATGTTTAGGTGGTTACAATATAATAATTTAGGACACAAAATAGTGATTAGAAAATAATTTTCAGTATACTGGTGATGAAAGAAGGATGAGAGTAAGTAAAAAAGAGATATTAGTGAATAAAAAACTACAAATTTTTTTAAAATAATATAGAAGTTCTTTGATTGATCTTGGTTATTTAAAATGATTTTATTACAAAAAAAAAATTAGTATTTGGAATTAAAAATCCATTGTAAAATTTTTCGTGATCTTTATTGAGATTCAAAAACTTATTACCGGTTAATTTTTATCTTTCTCAAGACACATGAAAATATAGTAATTAGATTTGATTTTTTTGAAATCTCAAACAAAATTTTATATTCTCAAACAAAACAGGTTATGTTTTTATCCTTGGTGCACTTATATCAACCGATTAGTTTATTACTCATATAAAAAACATAGATTCACTAAGAATAGTACAATACACCGAACAATTTGTACTCTTGGGTTGTGGATTGATTTTATAAAACTAAAATATTTCCAAGTGATTCAAATTTTTCTTTAATAAAATTAAATTGAACGTATTGAATTAATAGATAATAATTCATCATAAATTAATCCAACTATAGTGAATTATCCACTTAATTATTTATTTAATATACTAAAATTTTGTTTAAAAAAGGTTCATTTACAAGTTATATATTAAAATAAGTACAAAAAGTAGAGAATAAGTGAAATTACTCTTGTATTAATCTTTGATATCCTCTATAAAAAGATATTTTAGATATAGTAAACACTTTGACAAAGTATAATCCCGAATATAAATTCAAATTTATCCCCAAACCAATAACTAAGTAGATATTTATCATCTCAGACATCTCATTTTAAATACAAGATTGATTCATAATACATTTTGTGAAAAAAGAGAATAAAAAATTTTGACCATTTTTTAGTCCTCCATAGAAAATGATCATTCTTCTTTAATTCACTAGCTCTGTCAATATGGAAATCAATTGCCATAATTTCATCTCAAGGTGGTCCCTTTTTATTATTTCATGAACTCCTATATAAAACTCCATGAAAAAATGATGTCTCAATTTTTTTATTTAACAGGACTCAAAGGCTTAGTATCGTTTCAACAATAATTGCCACTTTGTAACATAAACCTGATGATAATAATGGATAATTGGAATGAATATTGTGAATTTTGGATTAAATAAATGGATAATACTAAGATATATTAAAAAATAATTGGGCAGTCACATGGGTTGTACTAAATATGCGATTTTTCATGGATTTTGGTCCTTGAAGTTCATTGATCCATGTATGTGTGTAGTTTCTGATTAAGTATATCCAATATCATTTCACCATATTAATGATTCCTTGTGGATTATATTTAGTATCTAGTTTTAATTCGAAAATAAAAACTTCAAGAGTCACATTTGAACAACTCATGCACCCTATCATGTTTCTCATATTGAGATAAATATAATATTAATGCACTAAAATAAGAGATATGATATTGTATGATATCTCTTGAGGTGTATGTTTTGATATGAATGTGATGCATATCAATGGATGTGATATAATAATATAATAAGTGGCATTATGATTCCACTTTTGAACTCTATCATAGTGTATGATAGTATTATAGTATCAGATGTGAGTGCATGGTAACCGACACAAGTACCTAATTAGTTTCTTTTGGTTATAAATAAATGACTTAATTAATTTTTATCTATTAAGGAATTGTTTAATTTTTGGAAATATTCAATCAGTTTTAAAAAACATTTAAAATAACGCATGTTGGATATTGTTAATTCAATGAAGTGATTATATATAGGGGATGTCACCTCACACCTGTTTTGGTCAATACAATATATTAAATCCATAGTCACAATACTCTATGTCTATTATCATAATTTTCCCTTACAAATACTTCACCAACACTCCTTTGGAGATTCGGGGGTCCTCTCATTATAAATAAGGATCTATGGTTAGTGTACCAATAATGAAGGTGTTATCCATTTGGTTTTCACTCAATTATCCCTATCAATAAAAATAATTCACATTATAGAGAGATAAACCTTATTGTGATGTTTATACACCTATTTTTTATGTTTTTTATTTTGAAATATCTATTCTATTGAAGACATATCATGTAATTACATGGATTCCATCCACTATATATCCGATAATGCTATCCTCTGAAACCAATTATTGTTATTAAATCCATTTTCTTCAATAAATTTACATTTTTCATTGTTATAGTGACAATGTAATTTGTAATCTTCATGAGTCAAATTGTACCCTTCGATATGAATATTTGATTCTATTTTTCTTTATCAAAGTGTATGACTGTTGAAGATCATATGAAATGATATATTTAAATCATTCAGATTTTTTACATTACTCTAATCTATAATATGGCATATTATAACCTATGATTAAACACTAGGTTTCATTAAAATAGAAGATTATATCATGTTAGAGATATAGTACACAACATTAAATATGATTATATTCTTATGAAAATGATTCTTTTTAGCTTTACTATCATTCATATATTTCAATTTATAATTAAAATTATTAATAATAAAATGTGATATATCAAAATATGTTTTATTTTTAAATGTTTGAAATTATGTTTTATAGAATATAGTTGTTTATATATTACAATTTATTTGATTTGTAAATAAAAATTTTTCATGCCTAAATAAAATATTTAATATTTATATTTATATCTTATGTTTGAAAATAAATAGATAATTTTTTGTGTTTATTTTCTTATTAATGTTTATAAATTGTTTTTAAATTATATATTATGTATAGTAAAAACAATTTTATATATTTACACTTAAAACATTTATTATCATGTATTACATGACATGTATGACAATATAAGATATAGTTTTCATTTAAATTGTACTCATTTTTTAATTAATGTTATTATCATTAATTTAGTCCTTGAATATAATTTATACATATTGTGTGTCAATGTTATGATGAGTTGATTTCTATATTAAGTAATGTATTCTTATTTATAGGGACTACATGTCAACTTACCAATTTCCTAGATGCTAATTCCTTATATTAAAAAGGTTTTGGTTTACTATCAATGATTCTAGGTATACTCATGCTTAGATTATCAATCTCAAATAATTATAAACCCTTATATGAAAAGTTATATATCTTATACCCTCTATGAATTTAGAAATATGTGAATATTTTTAATTTATATTTTTATGATTATTAGAATCTGTGGGCTCTGTAAAGAGTTATGTATTAATTTTTTATGAAAATACTAATTAGGGGGTAAGAATAGGGATTAAAAATAATTATTTCAAACATGTAGACTTAAAGAAATAAAACATGAGATTATAATGATTTTACAAGTTAATTTATTTATGGGGAACCTCTCAAGAACTTAATCAATTATTATTGGTGACCCTAATGGTTATGCACCGATATAATATATTGTGTATGGTAAGAAACCAAGAATATGACCATAAAGTAACATTCCTTATTATGGAAATATTCTTTGTGTATCGCATAGCTAGAAAATTATAATTACAATAATATTAATGGAAAAATGTTGGCATTATGTCTATATTATTAATCTAATAAATTTTTATCCACTACACTATCTTATAAACATATATTATATGATTGGAAATAGTAATTTACCAGAAATATTCATGGCTTATTTATATTTCATAAACCTATGTAACTAGTTATGAAATAAGTGAATTTCCTCACTAAATTAAGATGATATATGGTATAATCTTTTTAGTGGGAGTGAATGTATTAAAATTAATTATTAAAAAGATCTAAATCATGATACTCAACCATAGATATATATTTGTTACATGTTTGTCCCTGAATCGTGTATATCATTTTGAGATCCATTACAGGTACGACCTATAAAATAATTCTAGATTGGTATCCATGGATGACAAGGGTTACCAAGGAGAGACATTTTTCAGATTTTGAATGTTAATTTTATAGAATTATATTTTTTTTAACTCATACACATGGGTATTAAATACCTGCTTTGAATGACACATTTGTGCTAATAAATATAGACTCATAGAAAAGTGG
Organism: Viscum album; assembly: GCA_963277665.1. Taxonomy (NCBI): domain Eukaryota; kingdom Viridiplantae; phylum Streptophyta; class Magnoliopsida; order Santalales; family Viscaceae; genus Viscum; species Viscum album. The sequence continues at coordinate 237,383,522 of OY728164.1, forward strand.
AAATTTGAAAAAGAGTTAATTATATATTCATGTTAGTAATAGAGCATGAGTCTATTCAATTAATAATATACCTTATGATCTATGTCTACCTACTAATTTAGTTCTTGAATTAGAAAAATTTTATTATATTCCTTCTATTAATTGAAATTTTCTTTCTACATTTTGTTTAGACAAGAATGGATTTTCATTTAATAATTTTAAAAAATCTATATATTTTTGTTAAATGTTTGATGTAATTAATGATATGGTAAAATATTTATATATTATAAATTATGGATAATCATGTCTATAAGATTTTAAATAATAAATTCAATGTTTAATCTTGCCTCGACCCCCATTTAAATCATCTCATTTTATATATAAATAATAAATGAATCTAAGAACTCAATATAGATAGATTTTGAGAATCTTTCAATTATGAATCATTGGGTATATGTGTATATTTTTCATTATGTAAAATGAAAAAATAACCATTGATTGGAAAATGTAAATGAGATAGTTAATGGTAGGGTATTATTCTAGAAACCCCAATAAATATTCTCCCCTTTTAAAATGAAGCACATTAGTGACCATTTGGGTGTCTATTTAATGAAATTATCAAATTGTTAATTTTTTTTGTTAATGTTAAAGTTAAAAGGGGTAGATTAAAAATATCTAAACAATGTTAAATTAAAATTAATCTAACACATGTTCTAATTTAGAGCTATGATGTTTGAATCAAGACTAATAGAAAAAGTCATACTAGAGATAATAGTAGGGGAGACGTTTTTTCCTTTAGACACTCCATTTATCAGATCATATAAATGAGTTCACCAAATATTTTTCACAATATATACTTCAAGACTTAAAATAATACACCTTATTTTTCTTAACACCATATTAAGACCTCAAATCTGTGTTTTTATCCCCTTATTAAATTAATTTGATACCATAAGACCTCTGATAAGCCAAAACTGATTAAACTCATTATAATCAATGGGGATACCTCACCAATGAAATTAATATAATGAGGGAAACTACATTAAAATAATTTTTAAACGTTAATATAGAATTATATATAATAAATTGGATTCAAGATTGAAAATGAACCTCTTCATTCTTGAAAATATTTTCTAGATAATTACAAAAGATAATAATGAAAAGAAAAAACTAAAAATGGAAGAGTATCCACGTGATTCCTCTATCCGTGAATTATTGGTGTTTAAAACTACATTTAAAGATTTATTAATTAGAAATACTCTTCCCCAGTATATAATGTCTATCATATACCACTTCCTCACTCTACCATCCTTTGAAATCAATCTAGATATGAAAATATATGGTGAAGATATGTAGAACATGTGTTGTCAAGTTTCTTTTATCTAAATGTTTTCTTATTTTATTAATCATTAGTGTTTGGATCTCAATAAGGTATCCTCTTGAAAGTTATTTAAACACATCATGGATATACACTTAAAAAAATAGATTCATTGGATATGTGGGGAAATTATATGACCAATTTACTAAAAAAAAATTCATGATGAAGTGTCTCTTCATATTTCTCCACTTTCACATGAATAAAGACCATATTAAGGAACCAATTAAAAATTGTATTTAATAAATATATTTTTATCTAAATAATATTTCATTTCCATATATATCACAAAATTTTTACGCTTTTATTCATATTTAATACTCCCTTAATGAAGTTATATCAATTCTATATGCAAAATTATTTTCCAAAATTATTGATTTTTGGGGCCTCGTTTAGGTTGATTCATCACTTTTTCTTATTAGGTGAAATCAAAACCATGTAAATATGAATTTAATGAATTTTAATTATATTGTAAAATTTATTCAAAAAAACCAAAGTGATAAAAACCTATTAAAATACCTAATTTAGGGCATTTTCACTTTTAAGCTCAAAACTAATCTTAATTCAAAAAGCATCTAAATCTAACATAAAATGAAAAAAAATTAGGTAAAAATTATTTAAATATATATAAAAATATTTAAAATATTATTTTACTAATTCACATATTCTTAACACTTGTAATACTTGACATTTTATCACTTAAAATAAATTTCCAGTTATATATTCAAAAATCATGTTAAAGAAATTCAAAAATTCTAATATCAATGTACCCTACATATATTGACTATTAAATTCCATAAATTATTAATTCTTAATTTTTTCAATAATTTTGTTCCTATTTTATTCATTATTCCATTCACATGGTTTCTTACCCCCACATATATTCCTTGTAACAAATTATTTAGATTTTGAACAATTGATTCATCATCTAAATAAATACAAGGGTCGCCATAGGCATTAAAATTTTATAAATCACCTGTCAATTATATTTAATACTTATATTAATCAAGAGAAAATATAAATCTCTATACTATGTGTTTATGTTTTATTGGTCTAAAATGTAAAAAAAATAGTAGTGTTAATCATATGGGTTAGATCTTTGTTGAAGCAAGATTGCATGATTCTAGATCCCACTTAAGAATTGTCTTACTTTTTTTATTCATAGAATACAACCATCTCTAAAACAAAATTAACATTTCATTCATGTATATCCCCCATATTCTCTAATTTATACACAATGGTTCCTATCAACTATCTTCATTATATTTGATTAATTTTTAATTCTCTAGAAAGTATCATTTTTCCATTAAAATCTATAAAATGGTACATATTTTAATGTCAACAATTTTTTCCCTAAGATTTGAATTTTTTTCAACCCAAATTATCCCTACATTCTATATTAAGTCCAAAATAATATCCCCCATACTTAATTTTTAATAAGATAATTCAATGTACTTCAAAAGCCAATTGGATAGAGAAAGTAGTTGGTAATGAGACTAACTAAGAGTTAGTTCATGAAAACTAAGGGGTCACAATGATCATTGTGAAAGGTAGGAAAAAAAAAAGACATGTTTATTTTTAAAAAAAATTTCTTTCAAACGTAATCTAATTTCCTCAATAAATTTGAAAATATTTTCATACAGCTTACTGTTTTTGAATAAATATTGGGATGTTTTAGTAAAAATATAATTTATTTGCTTCACTCAATAAGTGGGGTTATTATTAGTAATATGTAAAACAAGTATAGTCCTACTAGGGAATTTATTTTCAAATTTTTATATCATTAATAACATGGAATTCATTAGTTGATGGTATTTTCATAAAGATTATACATTTTGAATTTGAAACATAGTACATTTTTTCAATAAATTCATTTCAGATCCATGAAACAAGTTGGTTCACCTCGTTGACAATAGTACTAAATTAGAAGTATTAATTAATTTAAAACCCAAATTTTTTTAAAAAGAGAATTAACTGAAAAAATACACACAAAATTAAAATAAAAAAACAAAAAATATAAATTTTTAAAAAATAATCATCCAAGGATGTTCCATCCCTGCAATTATTTTATAAATTTTCTCTATCATATAATGATTATATGAGAAAACAAATCAAGAATATAACATATGATAAAAGAGATTAATAAGGAAATAAAAAACTCATTTTTATTATGAAAAAAATGAGACTTCCTTCGTAAAGATGAAACTTGAAAATTATATATAAAAAAGCATAATAAATTTTTTTCGAGGAAAAAAAATAAAATAAAAATAAATGATCAGGGAAAAGAGCGTTGATTTGAACCCCTAATTGGATTCCAGTATTTCATTTCTCCATGTTAGGTAGTTCTGTCCAGTCATTCCCCATATGATGGTCAGTATAGTTTCTTATTTATGGACCACCAAAATAAAATTTCACTATTTTTTTCATATTTATCTATTTGTTGGCGGAACTCATAGTTAGATTAATTCAACCCCATACCCTTCGAAATTATGTACATCTTATACAGTGGAGGGTGGAAAAAGAATAGTCCTTATTATTTTTTTCTTCATCCACCACTTCTTTATTTACATCATCAACATTTTTTGAGGCCTCCATTTATGATTCTACTATTTGTAAGTAGAATATATTTGTATTAAATAAAGGTATTATCTCAAGTTCATAAAAATTTATTTCAAATATGAATGTCTAGTGTGTTTCTTCCTCTTCCAAAAAAGTATGCAATAAACGATTTTATTTTTCATCTTCAAAATAATGAAATAATCATTCAATTTTATTTTTAACAATTTAAACCCAATTATTTTACAATTATTTTATATATCGAACATTAAAATAAATATTAAAGTTAATATTATTATTCTCCATTATATCTAAAATGAAAAAAAGAAAATTCCAATTCACTCCCAACTGATCCAAAAAAGTTTCTTAAATATCAAAAGTTGGTAGAGGATGATTTTCCTTTTATTGGGGATATTTTTGAGATTTTAATTTTTTTTAATTATTTTAAATTAGTGGAGAGAATTTAAATTTCATTATATTATTCTTTAATCATAAAAAAATTTAAAAGTAAAAAATGTTATTTATCATGAAATAATGTTTTTGAATTTTAAAATAATTTTTTGTTATCATGAAATAATTTTTTTGAATTTAAAATTTTCATATAATTTATTACTAGAAGACTAGAATTTTTTATAATTGGGAAATTCATAGGAGTATCCACTATAAAAATCCATTTTTTATAGACTCTAAATCAGTGTTTAATAACCTAAAAATTAAAAAATAATTTAAAAAATCATAATAAAAATCCTAATCAATGACCCCAGTTGATTATAGTGTTCTTTTAATGAATCCAAATAAATAATTTCCCCATTTAAAATGTATCCTAATGGTGACTATGAAGTTATATCTTGATGAGGTTATATGCTATGTTATCAAACCATCATTTTGTTCATTTTTTCAATGTTAATGTTAAAAAGGGGAATTTAAATGCATCCAAAAAAAGAAAAATTAAACTAAATATAACTATTAATATAAAATTATATTTAATAGTTTAAAAAAATATAGATATAAAAAGGATCACTAGATATCACAGTAGTTGACATGTTTTAGACTTCATACACTCCCTTTATCATTGTCCAAAAATGAATATCCAATTATATTAATCAATGAATACTTAAAAAGTCTAAAAATTCTGTAACGTAATCTAAAAACCTTATTACGACCTCAAATATGGGTGTTCAACCCCTTATTAATGTAATATAATTACTCGAAGACGTTCATGAAACCGAAGAAGATTAAAACTAATGTACTCAAAGGCAGCACCTTGGAAAAGAAATTTAAACAGTTAGAGTAACCAAATTACATCCATAAGAAAAATATAAATCTAGAATAATTTATATGAAATTGGATATAATAAATACAAAACACTCTTCATTCATGAAAAATAGTTTCTAGATAAATAAAAAATATAACAACAAAAAACACAAACTCAAAAAGAAATATGGTCATCGAGCTTCATCCATCCATAATTTCATTGGGTTTGTCCCATAATGAATTGAATAATTCATTAAAAATCATATTCTCTAAAATATATATTCTTCATCCCATCCCACTACCTCACTATTTCCATAATTTTATGTGAATGTGAATTAGAAAATATATACTAAACAATGGTAAAAAAATATTCTATCTAGTATTTATCCTAAAAAACATTTCTCATTTTACTCATTAATGGGGGCCAAATATCTACAGTGTCCCTTATAAAATGTTATTCTAACTAATATTATCTCCCTACCCATAATAATTTAGATTCATCAAATTTGGGGTGAAAAATATTTTCTAAATTTACTGAAAATTATGTTTATTCATGAATTGCCTCTTTATCTTCCTCCAGGTGCATTCACCCATTGACCATCTTATTGAATGAACATAAACAGTTCTTTTATGCAGATATGCGATTATATGTACTATTTATTATCCAAATATAATCACCTCATTTGGAAAAAAAATTCTGAGTTATGTCTCCTTTAATGGAGGTATGTAAATTTTCTGTGAAAAATTATTTTCCAACATGGGTTGTTTTTGGGCCTCATGTATGCCGATTCGGCACCTATTCTGGTTGGATGGAATGAATCCTATAATCCAAAAAACCCTACGAAAAATAAATTTCGACAATTTTATCTATATTGAAAAAAGTATTGCAAGAATACCAATGTGTCAAAAAACTATTAAAATTTTAGAGTTAGGGAATTTCCACACATAACCTCCAAACTCCTCAAAATTCCAAAAATTATAAAATTTGGCCTAAAATTAAAAAACATTGTGGAATAAATAAATCAAATAAATATAAAAAATATTTAAAATTTTATCTTTATCACTTTTTCACTATTGTATATTATAAATAGTCATGTGTGGGGACCAAATAGTATACAATAAAGTGGTGGGTTTAGGTACTTCATTACATAAAATAGTGAATTTAGGGAGTATGGTTATGTGTTACGAATAAGGCGTAATTATAGAAATTTTGAAATGTTTACAGAGTTAATGAATTAATTATATAATCAATTGGGAAAAACTGTTATGATTTTTTGATTAGATTGATGACATGAATAATTGATCCAAAAATTCTCTGATTATTTTTCCATTATTCACTCCTCCTATAATATCACAATTGAATGGTTCATCTGAGAGATGAAATCAAACAATTTTGAACATGGTTTTATTGATGATAAATAAATGTTATTTTATTATTTAATTATGATCATATGATATTGAAACAACTATATTTATACCAAAAACATTTTCATCAAAATTGGTTATAAAGTCACTGAATAAGATATAGACTTCAAAAATTCCAAATAATTTTTTTATAAGTATTTGTGTTTTTAATCATATATAAATAAAATTACTTCTAAAAAATATGTCACTATATCATAGATATTCTAGTTATTCGGTTTTCCTGATGAAATTACGAGATATTATTTTTAAAATCCTACTAAATAAGTGTTCTGTCATAAAGTTGTTTTATCATTTATATGGTGAACATAATTAGAGAATTCATTGGGTTGAAATTTGATCATAGAGAATTATAAGATAATAAAATAAAAAATTGTTCCTGATATTGATGTTTATTATGTTACAGAAATAGTTGTGATACAAGAACCAACTCACGCTATAACAAAACCTCATGGTCTCATTGTATTCTTCATGAGAATGAGAGATAGATATTTATTATGGTGAATGATGAATATATAATTTTTAATATAATGAACCTAATAATCATTAATATTCCATTTGGTGTTATTATTCATATATAAAGAAAAAATTCAGGGAATCTGTAATGGACTCCATGTACACTAACCAAGTTTAAATATTGCTGGATTTACCTAAATGTGTGAGAACCATACATTGAATGTGTTTTTTCTACAATAAAACTGACATTAATGGTACATTTTCCAGATTTAAAGCATTCCTACTGAAAATAGAATTAAAAAAGTTCATGTGATTAACTATGAATAAGTATTTTCACCATTTTTTATGATAATTAATATTTGTAAATTTCATTATATATAATATAATTGTTTATTATGAGATATATCAAATGGATATTAAAATATATTTCTTTAACTAGTATTTATGTAAAGCTATAAATAATATATATATTGAAGGTTTTTAAGTTCAAAATGAATCTGTTAAGGTTTGTATGTTGCAACTATTCATTTATATATTAAATCAAGGTTCTCAGATATGTAATATCTAGTTTTATGATGAAATAAAATAACTGGATTCATCAATAAAACATATTCTTCTTGTGTGCATATCTGTCTTAGTTGGATTGTGGTGGATTTTTCGATATTTATGTTGAAGAAATACATTTATCAGAAATTATTTCCTAACATTACAGTCTATAAAGATATGGATGCGAAAATGGTTCTCAATAAAATAAATGGGTGAAGTATCCTATAAATCAGGTATGAAGATATATATAAATAAATCATATATGTTATTTAGGTTGAGTCTAAGAATGTATATTTGTAAGGTGTTGAAACAATTTAGCATGGAAAAATATAACATTGAGTCATTACCAAAGTTCTATGGAATGAATCATTGAATGATCCATGGTCCTTTTAATGAGTTAGAATGGGTTAAAATAGTAATTTATCGATCTTCTATAGGATCGAACATGTACTCCACATTGTAAACTAGACCTGATGTTACTTTTTATTTTAGAATTAAACGTAGATACCAATCCATTTGAGGTGAGAGTGACTAGAAAATTATTAAGAACATTCTTTTATATATAATAAGAATTAATTATTTGTTCTTTTCTTTTAGAGGAGATGATGGGAAATCTGTAAAGGGTTACACTATGGATATTTTCATTATGATAAATATTACGTGAGATCTTTATATGGTTTTTTTATTAAACATCATAGCTATTAGTTGGAAGAGTTCCCAAAATCAACCATAGTGTACTAAAAAATAGTGACTGAATATATCTTAACATTGGGTTCTATAAAAAGATAAATTTAGATCAGGAAGTTCATTTATAAAGATAAGGTGGTCATTAGAATTTATGTATAAATCAATTCTATCTATGATAATAATTGATCTGTTATTTAGTAAAAGTTACCATAGTATCATCAAAGGACCAACTACATCCTTTAGAAATACCATCTCATTCGAGAGTTTATTTTGAGAGTTGATGTAAAGATTAATTGCGTGCATATATAAGATAATATTGTATATCCATTAAAAAAATTATTACTCATGATAATTCATTAGGGACATATTGAATCTCTTAGTATAAGATACATGAGATATTAGAGGTAATGGTTGTAAAATTTATGATTATTTATAATAAAGTAAATATTTTTTATCATTAATTAAAGTGTGTTGTAATTTATATTAAATTAATAACATAATGATTGTATTCTATCGAAGCATGACATTGACTTTTCCATAATCAATGATCATCATGAAGTGTTTTAGGTTGTGATGGTATGTTAATATTGGAATGAGTAGTGGACTCATGAGATAATATGTGGATAATTTTAATTTGAATTAACCCACCAATGAATATCTAAATAAATTTGGCATAGTCATAGATATATTTAAAGTTTTATGCTTAATATGAATACCTTTTACCTAATGTTGGAAGGATATCAAGCATGTGATTATCCATACATTGATACATTTCTTATGAATTTATTATGTATTATACAATTTCGGGGGTTGGGAATGTTGTTGATCATTATTTTAGTTATATCGCAACTAAGATGTGATTTTTCCACTCATATAATGACAAAATATAACTATCTTTAAATTTAATATAATAAATAACATTCAAACAGTGAATATATTTTATTCAAGGTTCAGTAAATAGTTTGGGATATTTGAGTCGATTTTATATCTCATGTTTTATCATGTAACTTATTATTAATGTTACAAATAAGTGATAAATTGCCATAGAGTTTATGGTATGCTTTTTTGTGTATAGTAATTTATATTGGATACTTGGTAGGTTAAACATTTTAGTGGGAAAAAATAAAATTTCATATACTGTTATCCTACCTCTATAGGTCTTGAGGGGTCTAAATGTGGGTTAGTATTCATTTACCCAAATTTGGGATTTTTACTCTCCTCTATACTGCATTTTTTGAGTGAGAAAGTGAACAATTGAAAACCTCAATCCATGTTGTCTTCTTAGATCAAATTTGTGGTTCTCTAACAATCATCAAATAATCATAGATCTCATATATTTTTTTATAATACACAGATAATAATAAATAATGTATCTATAAGAATATAGAGTATGTGTTGGTGATCTTGATGGATTTTAGGTATGTTCATTTATGAAATTATCATCACTGATCCGAATGATATTCCTGTAACACCAATTAAAATGAAGTAAACTTTTTATTTAATGTTTCTACTTAATTCACCACAAAAAAAGATCCTTGATTTGTAACCGAACGTTTCACATCATTGGATATGACATTTTTAAATTTTTGTAGTGATACAATTTAAAAATTTAGATTTTACAATTATATTAAACTTCGATCTAATGTCGTATAACCATATTATGTCCATCTGAATATCAAATAGTTTATTTTGGGGCTAAAATAAATATGTAAAATAAAATTTATCTGGATGAATAATAACCTATGGTTACAGTTCCTTCAGTGGAATGTTTTCTCAATGGGGGAAGTTAAAGGGTCTTCCTTATATGTAGATTGACATATATAAATATAGGAGAAGGGAACCCATGAACATTACCTGTGTATAGTATCCATGAATATTATACGAAACCCCACCAAATATTTTTAATACCCATGAAATCCAAGGGTATGGCTTCATAGATGTTGATATTCTTATCTAGAAGCTCAAACACATGGTTTCAACTCTTATGAAGGTTTTGGAAGAATGTGTAACCAAATCATGATAAGTTGAAGAAAGTCATCAAACAAATGGATTCATCTTGTTATCACTGTATGAGAAATGAGGAAAATGTTCAACACAATTTCTTGTATTATATGAATTTTCAGGGTATTTGGGATTATGTTGCTGGTATTTTCTATATTGAAATTTTATTATTCATGTATCTAAAGGATCTTTTTTCATATTCCAGAAAAAGTAGAAGAAGTGGGAAGATAATTTTTTTTCTTATTGTTGTTTCTTCATTGTATAACTCCATCTTTACCACACAAAACATGTATTTGTTTGATAATCAGATACAATCAGTTCATGATACAACTGTGTCTTTGTATAAAGACATCAATGCCAATAATGGTATTAAACTAGGCTTGATGCACAATTATTTTCATGACTATAATACTCTTAAGTTGCTAGGGATTTCTTGGAAACCAAAGAGACCACTTGATTTTGAATTTATAATATGGATTCCTCATATCATCCAATTTATATAGGATAATATTTATGGGGCCACTGCTGGAATGTTGGGTCCTTTTGGCTACGTTGGTGTCTTTCAAACCTACCGGGATTTTTAAAGGGATGCGTCCACAATTTTATTGTTAACGGATTTGATTATGAAGCATAATTGTGGACTATCATTTATGAAATTAAATATGTTTTCTACAAAAACTAGAACTGATACCGATTGAATCCAACTCCCAACTCATTATCAACTCACTAAAATCTAAAACAAGGGAGGTTCCATAGATAATTCTACCTCATTAGATTGCATTTCTCAATTGGGTATGGAATTTGGACATGATTGTCCCACATATCTACTGAGAGGCTTATAAAGTGGAAAATGCACTCTCAAACAAATAAATTGTGGATTTAAGAATGTTGTGTTCATTTATGACACATGCATATTATGATACGATAATAGAATATGACATGAAGGGTGTGACGCACTCCCTCTTTTTAAATAATCCTTGAACCGTCTTACTTTTTATTTTATTTTTTCTATAATAATCAGATGGATATCCTCCCAGACCCTAGATCTTCTAGGTGTATTACATGTCAATGGATCATTATTGAGATCGTCCAATGAATATCTAGGATATTAATTTATTTTTATTTACTTATTGCAATGTGTGTGGTGTTTGTAATAACTATTAATAAATTATGATTTTTCCATCATCTTCTTCCCTGACTATTTGTACAAGGGCCTAAATGTGCAATAAACTAGTTTTCTATTTTTATATCACATTTATAAGGCCCCCTAAAACATAAGTGAGTATTTATATATAATGATGAGTTATAATGTAGATGCAGTACAGACCGAGATGTGGTATCATACCGAAAGAGAAATTCATTCATTTGGTAGGTTGGGAACTAAAACTACTTTATGTTTTGGATTAGGGAGTTACCCCATTGTCTCAGTTAAACCATTATCTACATAATGATTCAACTAATAGTAAACTCTCTTGATCAATCACTTTATTTATTTATTTATGAATAGATTACTACTTTTTTAATGTGTTTTTTACGTAATTAGATTAGATAAAAAATGTGCATTTATAAATTAAAATAATTAATATATAGTGAATATTTTATATTATGCATGGTTAATATCTGAGTGTGATCATGAAAAAATATTATGTAAAATAGAATAATAATTTCATTCATTTAGAAAAATTAAAATCCTATAAATTGAAATATTAATCTATAAATGCCTTTCATTACATAAATTTAGACAAAACTGTATGTTTGAGGTTTCTATCAACCCCAGTTGACTATGAATTCAAATATTATAAAGTTCTTATAAGAGAGTTTAGTTAACATAAATAATGTTATCAAAAAATAAGTGGTCATCACTACCTTGTGGAATCATTAGAATAAATGTGTTGACTAAATAAATATTCTTATTACCAAAAGATTGGACTTCTCTCAAAATTTCAAGGAATCATGAGTTAATGTATTTTGATAGCTAAAATACTACATTGAAACTCTCTATATATTGGTGAGGCCCTATCGTAGACTTTGAGGAGGGATTTTCAGGATATTATCCACTGCAATACTCAAGTGAATGGGTATTTAGAATCTAGTAGTAGGGAAAACTAATATTTGATAAAATAGTAGGATACATTCTATGATAAACTAATTCGTAATGTCTATGAGTACTCAATATAAGTTAATAATTTGATAAATTTATTTATTTTAGATAAAATGGAAAACACCACCAATAGTTCAATATCAAATTGATAATTACTAGATAAACAAAAGATCTTAACCATCTATTACATCCTAGAGTGGTAAAAATGTTTGGACATAATACTACACCATGATCGGAAGATCTATGTGATGGAATCCAAATATCATATTGAGCCCCCCATGGGTGCAGGAAAGGTGGTAAAGACAACTATAATAATAATTTATATGATGTTCCATATTTATAGTCAATCATGTTGTCATTTATATCTAGTGAGCTTTTGACAATTAATAAAGATGATGATGCCTAAAAATATAGTCACATCTCTATGATCTTTATTCAAGGAGTTATCGTAATGAATGATATGATATTTCCATTGAATTTTGTAGAAGTAGGATAGCATAATGGATTAATATAGCCCCCCATATATTCTTGATGATTTGGTACAATGAGTTACGAGAATCCCTTAGGTTCATCTTGAACCATTAATTATTTACTAATCTAATTATTTCAAATTTACCACCAAGATTGATGGTTTTTTTGTTAATTATAAGATAATGAAATGAAAAAGTATCTCATATATCTATTATATTTCTTTATCAAGGTAGATAAGGATATAAATAAATCGAAGTCATTTATCCTTAAAGTAAAAAAGTGTATGAAGGTCAAGGAAAAGTAGTCTAAGGGTAAGTATAAGATAAAGACACCAACACACAACCCCTCAAAGAAGACAAAGATATAAAGTGAGAGAAATGAACATGAGTCTATATAAATTCCATGTACCAAGAAGGTCTATTGAAAGAAAAATTATACTCTATGGAAGAAGAGTCAAGGTGATGCTTCTGTCTTGGGTATATATTTCATTAAATTAAATCTACCTTTATCTAAAAATTTCCTATAGTATACCTAAATTAGAAAACACATTTTTATTCGCATATAAAAAACGAGTATATTTCAAAATATTTCAAAGGTAGAGGTAAATATTTGGGCCACAAATTGTGTGAGACTAGCAGTATTAATAATGGGGGGTTATCATTTGAATTTTCCTAGTTGTTTAGTTCTTATATCAAACAACTATAGTTATATACATTATGTTATGAGAAACTTAATATGAGGGTTTGTTTTAGACACTAGGGTTTTTTTGTGCATGTAAATAAAATCCATTAATTTTATATTGATAATATTTTTTATGGTCTGTATCACCTTGAAAATGGACTATATATAATTATACATTGAAAACCCTTTTTGAAGTTAAAATAAAAAATTGTGATGATATGTCACATTTTACATACCTATGGGACTTCCAATTTTTTCATGAAAATGTGTAATCATTAAATAAGTAACATCAAGAAATTTTTGTAGACACTAATAAGTTAAAAACCTTATATGCATGTCATTCTTGTTTACAATGGAAATTTACCAAGGCACTCTTCACTGGGAATGGAGTAATGACCACAAAACTATTTTAATTGATTAATAATAATGTGTGTGGTCTATTTACAATAATCTCAAGGGTTTGGTTTTCATAAATAATTACTTTTACTAATGAATAAAATAGGTATAGATCTATATGCTTAATGAGTATATGTTTGATTCTATCCATACATTTAAGGATTATCAGCATGAAGTAGAAAATCCACATGGTATGAACATTAAGGAACTCTAGCAAGACCGAGGGAGAGATTATATTAACCATGCTTTTGTAGGTCACCTGATGGATTGTGGGATAGTATCCCAACTCACTCTTCTTTATACACCTCAGTATAATTGTTCATGTGAAAGGAGGATTTGTACCCTACCAGGATTTTTCATATAAATGATGAGTCAAGAAACTCTACCATTATCCTTTTTGGGATACATGTTGTAGAAAGTGGAATGTACTCTTATATAGATACAAAATAAGTAATGAGATGAGATTTGATATGAATTGTGGAATAAAAAGAAACGAAATATATTATATATGTTTGTATGTTGATGTGATAATTTTTTAGGGCTATATCAAATGATATCTAATATCATGAAGAATGAATTTAATATTTATATGTTATACTAAATAAACCAATGGATATTACAAATATAAACAATTAGATAGAAATGTGATTATGGAATTAAATGCAATATTTATAGAAATGGAACAAATACCCAATAGGAATACTAGGATAAAGATATTTTTTGATGAAGTTCATGAGGAAATGAACAAGTGTTGATATAGGAAAATTCTCATTAAATTTCTTTGGAAGATAGGATAGTTCTGAAGAATGATGTGCTTTGTAGTTTTATAAAGAAAGTTAGAGAACCATATAGATACGGTTTTCTTATCCCTAACTCAGGTGACACGAATTCCTCAAGGATAATGACCCTCTAACATCTAATAAATTAACAGATAGAAAATATTGATATAAAAAAAAGAATCCATGAGTTCTACAATGGTGACCTTGTACCAAAATCATGGATAGATTTCAGTATGACATCCAACTTATGTCAAACCTGTTGAATAAAAATGGTTTTTCATTAAGAAGTATGATATGGATGGTAAAGTATGTTATTATAACTCACGTATGGTTGTGAAGGGATTCAATAAATTTCAAGGCCTTAACTATAAATAAACATTGTTAGAAGTTTTGATACTGAAATCCATCCGAATATTACTTTCAATAACCTCATTTTATAATTTTTAAATTTTTCATAGAAATGTTTAAAATATATATCTAAATTGATTGTTGGTAGAATATTTCTATATGATAAAACATGAGGGGTGTATCTTTTAAAATAATTCTAATAAAAATTTTAATTTGTAGATATCAATTTAAGGATTGAAGGAGGCTTCATGGTCATGGGATATATGCTTTAATGAGGCTATAATAGAATTTTATTTCATTGTGAATAAAATTGTGACATGTATCAGTAAAAAGGATGATATAAACTATGTCATTTACATAGTATTATATGTTGATGGAATTTTAATTAAAATAAATCTACTAGAACTCGTATAGTCATTGAAGACTTTAATAAATGAATGAATTCCCATGAAAGACTTAGGTGAAGCAGCTTAAATTCTATGTATTGAGATCTATTAAGATAGTTATCAAAGGATATTTTGGATAAGTCAAAGTAAATATTTTTAAAATGTTATTAATACGTACCAAATGGATCAATCCAAAAGAGGAATGTTTCTGGTGTCACATCACATCAAGATCTCCAAGAATATGTGTCCTGAACTAAAAAAGAATATTGACATAATGTGTGGAATCCCGTATGCTTCATCCAGGATATCTGTCAGGTATATAATTATATGTACATGTTTTGATATTTTCTTTTATTTAAAATATTAGTAAGATATTAACAAATCATTGAGGGATTTATAGGGAATCTATAAAAACTATATTGAAATACTTCATATGTACAAGATGTATGTTCCTGGGGTATAGAAGAGATAAGGAGATAATTTTAAGGGGATACACTAATTTTATCTTCTAAATAGATCCAGATTATCAGAAAACATAGTCATACTAGTTCATTTACAAAAATGGTAGTTCATTTAATTAGGAAACTTTATGTGCCTCATGGTGTCCAGTTATATATTAGAAGCCAAGTATATATAATCTTTTGATGTAGCTAAACATGTAGCCAAGATACACGACATTGTCTCAGAGGATAATATTTTACCTATTAGTTTAAATCATGTTAATTTTTATTATCATAATAATAAGAAAAATGTTCTTTAAAATGAGACCTGGTTTTACTAGAGAACAACAAATATATATTCTATGATTCATCTCTTGAGATATTTTAATCATATATGTGAAGTCATGATCAGTAGATACACAAATTGAAATTTTTCTTACAATGTAACTAATGGGATTCTAAAAGGTTGAGCATTTTTAGCATTTGATTATAGTGAATGTGGGAATGTTTTGAAAGTGGGTACCCAATACCCAACTCTTTTATGTATATTAATAACCATTACATGTATATTTTTATATATATGTAATTGTTTTATTCTAATAGTGTTGATACTTATTATTCAATTATTTTCATGTTAATTCCATTTATTTTATGACATACCATGTGGTTATAATAGTTCCTAATTATAATGAGAACCTTGAAATACCATGGTAGTAATATTAAAAATATATCATATATTCTTGATACATCTTGTTAACAGAACACATAAGACATCTGACTATTAGGTGTTGAGGTCTCAAAACCATTGAGACTTCTTATCATGAGGTCTTCACATGATGATATCGAGTAGATGCGATTATTAATACTATTCTTCCAATAGCAATACTACAATATTTATGTGTAGTTTTTTATTACTATTTAATAACATCTTTAGTAGTCTCTTGACTTGGTATTATTACCAATGTGTCCCATTTGAGCTTGTACATTGTTCCCAAATAAAATCCATAACATTTATGTTAATTTAAGGTGGATTGTGTGGGGTGTTTAATTATTGGTAGCGTATTGGTTCAATGATCAAGACAGTTGTAGTACCCACCATTATTGGGATAATAGAATAGATGAAACACAGAAAGTATGTTCAGATTCCTTACTAATTCAAGCGAATTAGAGTTAAGGACATGGTGGAACCCATTTCAAAATTTAGGATATATCAAATTGTGAATCATCAAACAAAATTATTATTCATTTTTAGAATAATTTGTTATGAATTTATCTTCTTAAAGTATTCAAAATTTTATGTTAATACAAGAAATAATATTCACTAAATAAATATCTTTTATTCAAGGTTTATTAAATATTTTGGTATAGCTGATTCAAGTTAATGGATCATATTTTATCAAATAACATATTGTTGATGTTAAAACACAGTTATAAAATTATTTTACAATTTACTCTAACTTTTATGTGTTTCTTGTGACGCTTATGGGTTTTTACTAGGTGAAAATATTTCATGGGAAATTTTTCAATTTTAAATATTATTGATCAAATTATATAATTGATTAGAGGAAAAAAATTCATGGTACTATTCACTCACATAAATTTTGGAGTTCCTCTCTCCTCTCCCACATTCTAAAATGAAAAAATGATGGATATAGAAATCTGAACCATTGTGTATCCATATATCGAATGTATATTGCTCTTATGATCATCATATCATTATATAGATCATTGATTATCTACACTAGTATATATATAATAATAAATGATATATCAGTAAGAATATAGTTTGAATATTAATTACCTATAGGGTACTGAGGTCAGTTCCTTCATGTAGTAATCACTAATGACATGTGGAACACATATACAACTCTAGTTTAGATAATTTCGATGTTATATTTAATTTTTCCATTTAATTCACATCAATCAAGATATTTTGGTTGTAATTGAGCATTTCTCATCATCATAGATAATTGTTTTAGTAATCTAGTTATAAAATTCTAAAATATTGATTTTAACGCTTATGTTTCATGGTTGTACTTGTACAAATAAAGTCCTTATATGTCGATGAATATATAATGATGTTATTTCCAAATCCCTACAAGTGGTTAATAGAATATGGGTTTTTTAGTGAGTTATTTATGTTTATAGAACTTATTTTTTGGATATATATACTTTTTTTGGGTTGTGATGTGTAATATAAAACTTAATGTTGATCATAATGTTATAAGAATAAGTGTTATGGAACAAAATTGGTTTGACTGTGGAATATTGAGAGAATATTACTGATTAAATATTTTATTTTATTAATTTCATACAATGAACCATTATTATTATTCCTTTATATTAATAAAATATATTTCTAGGATGGATCTAAGTATATTTTTCAACTTAACACAACTTTATATATTATTTTGGAGTATCTTTCTAGATTTTTTTGTAGATTAGGGTGATATTTTCTCTGGATGGGAGAATTATTATTAGGGGAAGACTCCAATAAACCTTTATTGATGTATAGAGGATATTATTATATAAATTTTATTTAAATTTAAGTCTTGAATTTGTATATGATGAAATGTATTAATATATATTTTTCTTTATTGGGTGTAAAATTCATTATATTATTTAAGTCCTCATGATATTTCATTTGTAAAGTGTAATTCTATCCATGTATATGGGATAATGTACCCCTCGTTATAGTCACTAACAAATTTAATATTAAAATTTGGATTTTGTTTTTACACTCTAAATAATTTTCAACTCAGGAGGAGTCCTAGTGAGGGTGAATCATGATAAATAGTTTTACCAGCTTGGAAAATTGTTTCGTCCTCTACAAAGAATATATGGAATTAAATCCATTGTGATTTAATTTGGATTAATTCTTTATTTTATTAATCATTCTAAAAATAAAATTTTTTAGCACTACGATATCATTATTTAAAATAGTCATGGTTAATAGTGATATTCAAAACCATGATGTTTTCAATATTTAAAAATATATTTTTGGATATTTTTAAATGTTCATGAATGATATAGAAATATGATTCCGGGAAATAATTTTCAAAACAATATAACCAAATATCTATATATTCAAGTAATAGATACAATAAAATCAGCCATAGTTTTTTTGGAAATTAGATTAATTTATTTAACATGTTGGAATTGTTAAATAAAATTATGTCACGGTCCAAAAGTAGTATTTTCTTGATATTCTGAAAATAGATTATATAAAGAAAAATTCTCATGATTTTTTTGGAAATGGTTTTCATATAAGGACAAACACATCACAATTATAAAATAAACATGGACTTTTTTTATAATTTATTAAGGAATCAAATTTTATATATTCTTAAAAAATCTCCATATTGGTATTATAGTCCAAATGGATTATTTGATTGTATAGAATTTAGTTTTTTGTTTGTTTTCTTGGTCAAAAGTGAATTTATAAGACTTGTACTTATGGTTTTAAAAAAATATTTTTAAAATAAATATTACTTTATTGTGTATTTATAAATTATTAAATAAGTCTAAATATAAAATAAAATATAATCTTTTTATAAAGTATACAAAATTGTAATATGAATTATTTATATTAATTTTTTATATAAATTTGTGAAAATCAAACAAAAATGTTATGGTGGATTTGATAAAATATTTAAATAAATATAAAACATTTAATTTTAAAATAAATTAATTTTTTATATTATAAATATTACGTTTTCATATTTTACGAAATATAAATTTGTTATATTTATTAATGTTTCAAATATTTTAATCTAAATGAGTTCCAATGATTTCTGTAAAAATAGTGAAATCCAAAAAAATCATATATATGATATAAATATATATTCAACATATTTAAATATTATATAATGTCTATAAAACATATAAATATTATTAATTATTTCCAATTATTTATTTATTATATGTTTATAAAGGAATATATCATGTATAAATTTTTGAAATATTAATTTTTATTCATTGTTAAATATTAATAAATATAAATTTCTTAACATTTTAATGGTTTTATTAATTTAGTTCTTGTATTTAAAATTCTTATTATAAATTTTGGTCCACGTATATAAACAGTTACATGTTGAGTTCGACCAATAATTTTTTTACATTATAAAAATATTATAATTTAATTTAATCCATTTATATTAAAAATAAAGATATTTAGATTGGTTCATGTTTATGTTGTAATTTTTTACAAATATGGTTCATATTCATCCAAAAGTGAACAGTGGTTTTAGAGACTAGTTCAACTATGTTTTTAAAATTCTTCTGGTAATGGTTTAGGAGATTGAGTATTTATTTAGTGGGGAATGGTTTTATAATTATTTAGAGTGAATATGTACACAAAATATCTTGGTGTTTATACAACCATGTATTGGTGAATGCATATAAAATTTTCCTTTTTAATGGTTGATTAAAATAGGTAGAGTAATTCTTTTTGTTCCTCGTGATTTAATAGAAATTCATTAAGTTTAAAGTGAATGAGGCCACATCACAGTTTTTGATTTCATGTTGCAATTGATAATGAAATATACATGGATCAAGGAAAAACACAAATATTCTTGATAAAAATTGATGGAAAATGGGTAGTGATTATGTATTAAAGTCATAGAAATAAAATTATCTAGGTGACCACGCCATGGTACATTCATTATGGTCATGGTATTTTTCAATTGGTTTTTTTTAATTCAAGGAATATTAATGTGATGTTTAGTATTGTTATAAATAATAAAAATGGTGTGTTTTGTCTATCCTGACCTTTTCATTTGATTTCCAAAATAAAAATTTGGATAATTAGAAAATGGTTGGAGTAGTTTAAAGGAAAACTCATCACAGTTATTTTTTACTACACCATGTTTTGTTAAATTTATATTTAATATTGATATTTGATAATAATTTCTATATATCAAAAAATATGTATGATTTTTATGAAAAATGGATATTTAGATTTTTTAAGGGATAGATAATCAAAAATAATAATGATAAAGATAATATGTAGTAGATTATACTATAGTGTGTATTTTTTACAATGAAATCATTATGAAATTTGTTTCTGTTGAATAAATTGAAGGTTCCACAATAGAATTATTACATAAATAAGTATAATATCATTGAATATTATTAAAATACATTCAGTTATATCACATGACCATAGATAGAACCTTATTTTTATATCCATTATAAAGAATATATTGGAATGTATGAATTGGGAGAATTTTTGGATTATACTAAGGATATAGCCATTCATGTTTAATGATAAATCATTTCAATAGATTTTTCTATTGCAATTAAATTGATTGATGTTTGAGTTATTTAAATAAAATATACTAAATTATTGAAAATTCAGTGTTGAATTTTTGTTTTGTATAATTTATGATAACTTCAAATGACAGTTATATATTTGGAAAACATAAAAGAAGTTGATTCACTAATTTACTGCACTCATAGTGAATCTTTGAGGTTCCCAAAACACATTGTTATTTGTTTATATATATACAATATCAATGAATATAGAAACACATACATCTCATACATTGATATTACATCATAATATATGGATATTAATTACATAACAAAATGATACATGCTAGAATCTAATAGTTCCAGTACCATTGGAAACATGGACACATAAACAACTAGTTCATATGTGAAGTAAATATTATCCCACTAATTTATTCATAAGTAAAACTATACATATGAAAATCATACATAAAAACTTTTTTCATAACTTGGGGATTGAAAATAAAAAGGGTGAGATTAGATACTCAGTAAGGCTGAAAAAAATATTTCAACATAACATGATCATAAGGGTATGAGAACATGATAAAAAAAATATTTAAACCATACCCTGCATATCATAGATCATTAACATGAGTCATGAAAAAAAAATTCCAGTTCATAAGATATAAATCAAAAATGAATTTAAAAACACAAGCCATAAGAGCATGAAATTAGACTAACTCATAGATTTGTTTCATACACATGATTATAGAAAATCTAATGTCAATGATACACACCAAAAAATTCATAACATGTTAGTCTTGGTCTAACAACTCATTTGCGTACTTCAGACTTGGTATAAGCTCTCGTGTAACCTCTTTTGGGATTGGGATAACCACTCATATATCTTATTATTATAGGCTTAGTATAACCTATTATGTTCCGTCTTGTATTAGGCTATGGATAACCTCCCATGTTTTATTTTTTTAGTATTGGGATAAATTCCCATGAACTCATTGATCTCATAGAACAATAATCATTACCTATTGTATTAGAGGGAGATATTGGTCCCACCAATAACATAATCTTAAAAATTTGTGTGCCACTATATTATATATAATTAATCATGTTAAAAATCGTAATAATAAATGGATTTTGTAAGTATTTCATCATAGCGTGACCTATGAAAAATAAATGAGTTTCCGAAACATTTCATCTTTTCATTATACCATGACCCATAGAAAATAAATGAGATTCATAAACACATTTTCACCATGAAAATAATCCATCTAGATAATGAATAATGATTATTCCATTGGATCATATATCCATTAAAATACCATCTACACAAATGATGTTTTTCATTGATGTATATAACTTCCTTAAATAATTAATTAAAATATTTTTAAGGAATATATCCTCTCCCTATTAAAATCCGTAATTTCAAATCTATGAAATTTCAAAAGTAAGGAGATTTTTTTTCAAAATAACTTTAGATAATTCTAAATGAATATATATATAATTTATTTTTAACTATGGAGGAGAATATATTTCATGTTTTACATGTTAAAATGAATATTCCTTTCATATTTTTAGTAAAAATTTAAAAGATCCATATTCGGTAACTGATAAGAAGATTCCTTATAAATAATTTTCTAGAATGAATAACAAAGTTAAAAATTTCTTTCAAAAATAAATTTATAATTGTAAAAATTTATTTCAAATAATTTTCTAAAACATAAAAATTTACAAAAACCTATTTTTTACCAAAGAGATAAAAATTGTTTATTTTTTCAATAAAATTTATTTTAGTGTATTTAATACAATTAAAGAGGATATTGAAATTAAAAAATGTATTGTCTATAAATAACTATAGTAGAATAAATATAATTATTTTATTGATATTTATATTATAATATTTCATCATTGAAATTATAATCATTAATAATCTCGATAAACAATGAGATTGTAATGTAAAACCCTTAACACTATGGTAGAATTTTAATCATAATAACTATGAATGAATTTAAAATTGATGGATATGTAAATCCCCATAAATTTATAATTATATTAAAAAAATAAATTAATGGGAAATATAAACACAACATAAAATAAACCAATGGTTAATAAGGGGTGAGTCTCACAGAAAGAAAAGTGCAAAAAAAATCCCCTTACCTCAAGTCTTTCTTTTTTTCATTCATGTATGATAATCAAGTAAAAAAATACTGGGTTAATATAAATTTATTCCAAGACTATGATCATATATATAATAACATATAATATTTATTTACAGCCTTTTATTATCTAGTTATTAACATTTCCATGTTAAAATCATGTTTTGGGTTATAACTCCATCATTTTTAATTTTGTTTTGATTTTTTATTTTTGGTTCTTTTACATAGATCATGCTAAAATAATATATAGTATTTTAACCATGATATAATTATCATATGTATTTATTATATATGTATTTATATTAATCCATAAAATTTAGATATGGAAATTTAATTACACTGTTTGTGAAGACGGTAGGTTGTAAGTATATATGAATGTTGCTTCCATTTACTTTACGGATGTAATAAGTGAAAACCAATGATAAAAAAGATTTTAAAAACTATTAATATATAATATAGATTCTATATATTTATTAAATAAAACCACATTACCATCCATGTGAAAATAAAATTATAATTGTTTCACATAGTTTCATGGATGCGAAATTCCACACGTATACATGAGAAATGTTATCATTTTATAAAAGATTATAATTTTAGACGGTATATGCGATATTATTATTAAATATGTATAATTATTTTATAAATATCATTTTATATTCTAAATCTGCCATTAAACCCTACTATGAGAGTAGGTGGTGTAAAATGAAGAAGATTAGTTTGTGAAGCGGTAATCCACCGTACACACGATCGACGGTTTTGTTTCCCATTTGATGAAGTGGGAGATGGATATGTCTTATTCCATTAAAAAACCCAAAATATAAGTATCTTTTAAATACTATTGTTATTATATTGTAAATATTTTAAAATTAATGAATGTTATAAGAGAAGAAGTTAAAATGAATGAGGTTAATGAAGGAAACTACCGCCGCTTAAAAAAATATCATTTGAATCTCTTCTTAAGGACCCTGGGTTTGGTATTCTGGGAATAAAAGATGCTATATGACGTTTATAATTATATTTTTATATTTATTTTTAGGTTTTAAAAAAAATTAAATAGCTATTTCAATGTAAGGGAATGATGACACCAATTATAATTGAGGAGAAATGACATTTGTGTAAATACCCAAAAATATCCAATAATGGTATGTCACTCTCAAAACATGTGCATCCAAAATTGTTAAATAATGTATTTGAAGGACTATATAGTATTCCCAAATTCCCACTGTAAAATAATCACATTTTATAAAAATGTTATTCCATTAGCCTTTATGTTTACTCACATTAAGAATGTTAGTTTTCTTCATGGCAACTAGTCCCTTTTTTACAAAGGTAATTTATCATTTAATCCAAAAAAATAAAATGAGAATTATTATAAATTTTAGGAATAATTATTATAAATATTATAAGAAATTAATTAAAAAAATATCCTATGTGCATTGAAAATTTATTTTCCCACATTTTCATGTAACGTGCAAAACCATTTTCAATCTGAACTACATTAATTATTTTTTATTTGTTTTAAATATATTTATTAAAAAAATTATATTTACTATATTCTATAATATAATTTGCTCTATTTAAAAATATCTTATCCATTATGTAAAAATAAATTCATTGGAGTTCTATAATTCAATTTAAAATAAAATTTATAGATGTGACGAAAAAACGGATTTCCAAAGAAAATGTTTTCATAAGTAGGGAATATTTTAATATAAAAAACCAATAATTACGTCATTCCAATAAAATAAATTTTATTAATAATAATATAATTTATCTAATATTAATTTTAAACCCATTTAAAAATTTAATTTATCTTTGTAAATACCATAAATGAAAAGTCATTTTTGTAACAAAAAGTAGTTTTTTCACCATTAATCAAAAAATTAATCTTTTATAAACATTATCAAAAATTGACTCTAATATAATTTTCAAATTACAATTTCAATAATAAATTTAATTTTTTTATATAATATTTATAAATGTTTTGAAAATCAAATTTTAACTTATTTTCACAAAAGTTAATGAAAATAATTTTTTTAGAACAAGATTTATTTTCAAATTATATAAGGACAGTTCAAAAGACTAAGTATTATTTATCAATTTTTTTATCTAAAAAAATAATATATATTATTAAAAAAAATTATTCTTATTCATCCCACGATGTCTAACTACTTGGTTGTGACTGTCTTGTTTGAATAATAATATAAGTATTATTTTTTGATTTGTTAAAACACGATGTTGGGTGTAATAAAATCGAACAAATAAATTTATTTTATTTTATTAAAAAAGATATTTCATAAAATATCCCGGGTATTAAATTCTACCCCCCCCCCCCCCCCCCGCCTTTAAAATAAATGTTCTATTATATATTACATCACTTTGATATAATCAACTAATGATACTTTTACTGCCTTAAACAGTCAAGATTTTATATAGCTTTCTCAAGTTAGCGGTTTCACTATAAAACCTTAACTAGGGAAGTGGTATTGTTTTGTAGAACATCATATCAACATATATAATCTCAAAATTATATTATTCATATGAAATATCATTATTTTGTGATATGACCTCTATGGTCAGTACATTTGATGTATTAAGTATGTACTTCCTCAGGAGAGATACATAGAACACACTATAGACTTGATAGATGATTTATGGGAGCTCCAAGAAATAAGAAACCATCCCTATGAGACAAATAATATTGAAATGGAAAAACTAAATTGGGATCATATTTCTATTCATTTTAAATCTCATAACCTTAATCCAAGGAGAAATTTGTAGAATAACCTTATCACCAACTTCAAGATCATCATCATTCTGATGATTAGTAGAATAGTTTTTCTGTCGACTAGGAGCTCTCCTAATGTTTTGTTGAATAGAGATATCCCTATCTAAAATTTCCTTATATATCTCAACTCCCAATATCTTTACTTCTATAACTTCATCCCAACATATTGGATTTTTTCACTTCTTTTCAAAGAGAACTTCATAAGGATCCATCTTGATGCTCAATCGAAATCTATTGTTGTAAAAACTCAACTAGAGGATGGTGTTGATACTGACCACCTAAAAAATATATAGAACTATATTATGTAATTTCCTATAGGATTTTAATTGTTCTATTAGAAAAAACATAAGTTTTATGGTGATACATAGCTCTGAAACTTAACTCTGTATCCACGGCCTACTAAAGTCTCAGATAAAACTTCTAGGTAAAACTCAGATCCGAATAAGATACAATAGAATGTGGTACTATATGCACACATACCACTTCCGTAATGCATATTTTTGAAATATGATCTTGATTAAAATATTATTTTATGGTGATGAAATGTGATGACTTAATAATGTTATTGACTAAAACCCATATAGAATTATAATTTTTTTATGTTTTGGGAATTCTATTGAAAGAATACATGGTGATTTTATCACATTTACATTATAGTATGAGTAATTAATGTAACATCCCATTATAATTTTTCCTCTAAACTTTATCTCACAAATATACCAATATCCAAGATACATATTTATAAATATCACTCTTCATGTTATCCCACTATAAATACTCATTCAAATCTCAATATATCCTTGTACCCCCAAGATTAAAATATAATAATGAACAATGAGCTTCCTATAAAAACACATTTTTCTAATTTGGAATGTATGGAACAAATACATGGATCTTAAGCCTAATCATTCCATCATAATCAAGGATAAACATAGAAACATTTCCCACCATCTTCAGTAGCTCTAAATCTTTATTTTGTTCCTCATTAATCATTAACTAGATAGATAGATAAACACTTATTCGAGAAAGAAAATTTTTATCCCATTCTACTTTGATTTTCAGACCCACTAATTTAAAATAATGAAATATTATATTTTTTGTTACCCTTATCATGGATAACCTAGAATTATCCTTTTGACTCAAAGAATCAACTATGTTATTTTCTTTACTAAGGTGGTAATGTATTGAGCATTCACGATCATTAATCAACTCTAACCATATTCTTTGTAGCGTATTCAACTCCATATATGAGGATATATACTTTAATATCTTATAATTAGTATATATATCACACCTTTGTCTATAAATATAATATATATATATCATTAATAAAATACTAACATAGCTGACTCCAAATAACGGGTTGAGTAATTTCTCTTATGAATCATTAATTTTCGTGAGGAATAAAGTATCATCATTTGTAATTTAAATAATATGATTATATCTATGATAAAAAAAATATTTTCACTAAATTAACATAATATTTATTTATCACCGTATTTAAAATATAGTAATACTAACAAAGAGATCACATAATCTAGTGGTAGGAATTTCACCATTATCTCCCTTCAGTTGTGGGTTCAATCCCTAAGGAACTTCCTGATATGGTAGGTTTTCTTTTGAACAAAAACTATATTAATATAATTCTTATAAATTCCATGTAGATATGTTGACCATCTTCAAAAACAAACTCAATCATCAAAGATCCTATGAACCGAAAAGATCATCAATACCATTTAAATTATGAAAATATCATTCTTCCTAAAATAATAATTCGTCTTGAACCAAAGAGATACATATAACTTATTCTAATAATACATATCCAAAAATATAATTAATCATATAAAAATCATGTCAATTAAAACCGAAAAAATGGGGTTTCTAATACATTAATATTATGATGAACCTTTAACTCATACACCCATGATGGTATCCATAACACTTAAGCTAATATTACCTGAAAAAATATTTAATTTCCAAATTAACACAATCCATAGATGTTGGATGGTTCTTATATGTCACGACCCGTCCTCGGGGCCCGTGCTGTGACTACCCCAAACCCGCCTTCCTTAGGCCAGGGGCTGGTGACTAGCACCAAAGGTGTAAATCTCTAAGTAGGAAAGGAATTGCCTTTACAAATAGTAAACACACACAAAAGAGTATTCGAATGGAAGTAAAACACTCCGTAATACTATATACAAATAATGTGCTGGAAATAAAAATGGGTTATAAATACAAGCCCAATAGTAAAGTACAAGGAAAGGAAAAACAGGTACAACTAAAAAAACAGTTGGAACGTGTTTAGCAGCTATTGGATCATCCACCACAGATCCTACCTGAAGAGTAGGTACATATAGCCTACTCGGTGCTCCAAGTCCATCTGTATCCTCTGAGTACAGACTCTTCATGAGGTCCATCTCCGTGTACCATCCAGTCCTCATACACTCTGCCTCGGTCATCATTGTCCGTCGTTAGCATCCAACACAACAAGGTGCGGGCATAGCCCATACAGGGGTGAGTATAAAGATACTCAGTAGGGACCCCGATACCTTCAAGGTCTCACGAAAACCAACAAGGATAAACTACATGTATGAAACAACGGATAACCATTACATAGGTATATGCCCATACATATACCTAAGTTATCTAATAACCCATATCAATCATAATGAAAACACACAAGTCATTACTTAGCTCAAACCAGGATTTTCATTATCGAAACCATGGCTACTGGGGAACTCCTCCTCTATCGAGAACAGTGGTAATGTCGCAACACCAAGGCACTTCTAACTAACCTTGGACTGCTGAGGTACTCCTCCTGTCGAGTACCGTGGGTCTGCTGCCAACTACCAGGAGCTACTCTGTTGTGGGTCTGTCTCTAAATACCTGGCGCTCCCCCTAATAGCCTGTAGAGGTACTCCTCCAATCGAGTACCTTGGGTATGACGCTAAATACCAGGAACTCCACCGCCATGGGTCTGCCGCCAACTACTCGGTGCTCCCCACTTGGCTAGTCGAATCGGTCAAGCAGTCACCAGTACTGTCAGCTACTTGGTGTTTGCACTCTGTCTGCTCCTCACTAGAAGGATCCGCTCCCCGAGCTACTTGGAAAAAATAAAAATGTTTTGAAGTCTCATGTAGAAGTATCTCAATGGTCTTCTACGTCATAGGGGTCTCAACGCAACAGATGACACGTCAGTCGGATGCCCGGTTTTTGAATTATTAGTCTTTTAGCTGGGGGCCCAGTTGGTTTCTTGTATGAACCATCCTGACCATATCTCAACTATACCCCAAAAACCTGTGGGGTATTCTAAAAGGGACGACTTCATTCCAATAATATCGGCATCTTGACGGTTCGTCAAACGGACGCATTGAACCCAAGATATGGGCGAAAAGGTGTAATCGGGCTATAGCGGGTTCGGGTCCGGTCTGACCCAGTCAGACCGACCCGGCCCGACCCGGTCCGAATCGGGGTCTGACTCGATCCGTGGGTCCGAACTGGTCTAAAGAAATTGCCAGGCCCAATGGGGCGGCCCAGATCGATGGCGGCCTGGCCCGAAGGCGGCCCGGCCTAAGGGCGGCCCGGCACGAGGTCCGCCTGGCTGGCCACGCCGCAGGGGGGGTACAGTGCCCCTTGGTTTCCAAAGGAACCGGCTCTTGGCGCCGGTTTAGTGATCCGTAGGACCAAGGGTTCCCACTGCAGCACACACCAGCGGCTGGCTCAGTCAGTTGCACTGGTTCCTCCACCGCGGCACGACGACGTCGCGGTCTGGCGAGCCTCCACACAGCGCAACAGTGCCACGCTAATTGTACGACTGCCACGACCCTCCTAGTCGTTTCTCTTCCTTCCGGGGAGGTGCAACGGCAGCACACCCATCCGACACCACCGCAGCACGCCTAGCTGTGGCTCGGTTCTCTACGCGGCATGGCGCGCCCTTGTGGTGACCCAGCAGCCTTGCGCCACTGGCTTCTTCGCGGCAGGCCCGTTTCCGGTCGCTGTGTGTACTGCCTCTGCCGTCATCAAACATGAACAAAAAAAGGGGAGGGTATGTCCGTGTTTGTGTGGTCTGAGCCCTCCTTATCATGGTGAACCATAATCCAGAAATTTGAAAGATGAAGAATGGATGTTTATACTCCTATATAAATTTTCTCAAATCCCCTACCTCATTTGTCGTTTGTAGACGAAGTCGCGGGAAGAAGCGGGTGTTGATTCGTCGTTCTCTGTGTTCATCATGCACTCCCAATTCTCAAGCTTGTGCATTGAGAATTCATCAGAGGTGATGAAGTTGAAGCTTGCGTTCTTTGTATTCTTTGCGTTCTTCACTGGAGAGTTCTTCAAAATCTTCTTCTCTCCTTAATTCTCCCAACCAAAGTTTATTCCAACGCCCACAATAATAATTTAACACAACTTTTTATAGTGTTTTCATAATGAATTCAAAATTTTGAGATTAATTAAAAGTGAAAACCCTTTAATTAATGATGTTGGAGGCTCAAAAATTAATGGGGGAATGTCAAGAGGCTCCCAAACTTAATTGGCGGTTCCAAGGTGTTAAAGGGGGTGAGAGGGGTTAAAGAGCTCAGGAGGGCCCCACCTAATAACATCCTCCCAATGGGAGATTGCGCTCGAGTGGGCCCCACCAACATAACCTCCCATGGGAGGTTTGGGTGTGGTGGCCCCCACCTTCAACCTCCCCTTGGAGGTTTCAACCACCAAAATATAAATAAAGTTAATACTTTATTTTTATTCAATTTAATTAAAAACCCCAATATTTAACTTCCATTAACGTTAGAATAAAACTATGGTGAAGGTCTCACTAAGAAATTACCAACGCTACGACTTCAAAAGTTCCCTTAGATTTCAATTTTGAGAACTGGTTCAAAATGTATAAAATCTGACTCATACGTTTACTGAACGTACCCGAACGAAACTTCAGAAATTGATTCTGAACACACTGGGCCTCAGAATCAATCATCGTCCGAAAATGTAGACTTGTAAAATTCCCATGTATATAAGAAAAAAAATTCCCACAGAAATTCCGGGTCTTTACATTCTCCCCACCTCGAGGATTTACGTCCCTGTAAACAACAACTCGAACTAAGGGAACAAATGGGGGTACTGAGCACACATCTGAGCCTCCTACTCCCATGTGCTCTCCTGGGGGTTCCCGTGATGCCAACGAATGTGCACTCAAGGTATCGACCATCCACATAGGACCCACTCCTGTTGTTCCTTGATCTCTACTAGGACCATCAAAAAAGTCACCCGTCATCGATGTCCAGCTCCACCAAAGTTAGGTGATCCTCCCAGCTGCGACCAAAGTCTAGGACACATGCGCGGAACATGACCTCGAGGATCAGGATTGTCCGCTCGGTCTAGCCATCTATCTGAGGTTGGAAGGCAGTGCTCAGATGAAGATGCATCCCAAAAGCTTCATGCAACCCCTTCTATAGCTGGGAATTAAACCGCGTGTCAAGGTCAGAGAAAATATAAGATGGTAAACCAAGAAAACGCACTATCTCCTCTCCTGCACATAGAGGCATCCCAAGCTCTCTAATGGGCACTTCTCTCTGATCAGTAGGAAATGGTCCGACTTGGTGAGTCAATCAACGATCACCTGTACCGAGTCGTGACTCATGGATGTACGTAGAAGCCCCATTACAAAGTCCATGGACATCCCATCCCCCTTCCACTCTGGGACCTCTAAAGGCTAAACCAATCCTGCCGGTACCTGGTGCTCTGCCTTCACTTTCTGAAAAGTGAGGCACCATGAGACAAATTCTGCTACTGACTACATCATACAAGGCCACCAGTTCTATCGTCGAAGGTCTTAGTACATCTTTGCCACTCCTGGATGTACCGCTAGAGTGGAAGTTTGGACCTCCCTCAACACTTCCTCCTGAAGTGAAACTGGTACCAGGGTACGTCCTCTGAAGAGGATGACGTGCTCCCCACCTTCATAAAATCCATCAGGTGCCTGCCTAAGGGATATATGAGCATGGCGTGTCTCACAGTTAGTATATCCACACTACTCCTCCCTGACTCGCTGAAGAAGTGGAGGATTGACTGTAGGAGAATAAATATAGGTTACTCTGTCCCTATAAACAAAGGATATTTGTAAGGAAGCTAGATTCTCTATCGCCTCTCCTAGCAGTTGAATTCTTGATCTCCTGCTGAGAGCATCTGCAACAACGTTCCCTTTCCTAGGATTATAGACAATCTTGAAGTCATAGTCATATAGGAAATCAAGACAACGCCGCTATCTCTGGTTTAGGTCCTTCTAAGAGAAGATATACCTGAGATTCTTGTGATCAGAGTACACGGTAAAACATTCTCCCATCAGATAGTGCCGCAACATCTTCAAGGAGAATACCACTGCTACTAACTCCAGGTCATGGGTAGCATAGTTCTACTCATGCTATCTCAGCAGCTGAGAACCATATGTGATCATAGCTCTCTCCTGCATCAGGATACACCTGAATTCGGTCCCTGATGTGTCACTGTAGAATATGTACCCTACACCATTCTCTGGAAGCCTCATGATGGGGGTGCTATTTAGCCTCTACCTCATCACCTAAACGATCATCTAGAATATCTCCAACCACATGAAGGGTTTCCCCTTCTTCGTCAAGAATGATAGTGGTTCTGTGACTCTGGAGAAGTCTGGAATGAACCTTTGATAGTATCCATCCAAGACCAGAAAACTCCATACCTCTTTTACACTCTGGGGTGGCTCCTAAGCAAGTATCACCTCAATCTTCACTATATCTACTGCAACTCGAGCCTCCGAGATGACATGTCCAAAGAAGTGAACCTATTGAATCCAAAACTATATCTTTGAGAGCATACAATAAAGCTAGTGATCTCAGAGTGTATCAAGTACTACCTGCAAATGGTAGGCATGCTCCCCCTCAGTAGTCAAGTAGATCAGAATTCTGTCGATGAAGGCTACTACAATGAGATCAAAGTAAGGATGGAAGATCATGTTTATGTGACTTTTGAACACTACTATAGTGTTGGTTACACCAAACGGAATATCCAAGAACTCATAATGGTCGTACCAACAAATGAAGGTTGTCCTCTTCACAACCACATCTCAAACACTGAGGTGGTGATAGCTTGATCTGAGGTCTATCTTTGAGAACCATCAAGATCCCTTGAGCTGATCAAAGAGGTCATCAATCCTCGAGAGTGGGTAATTATTCTGCATGTTCACTTGTTTCTAGCGACGGTAGTCAACACATAGCCTCAAGCACCCATTCGCCTCCTTGGTGAACAGAATCAGGGCTGCCCGGAGAGAGACACTGGGCTGGATGAATCTCTTTCCCTCCAAGTCCTCTAGATGTCCTCACAGCTCACGAAGCTCAGCGGGAGCCATCCAATGTGCTGGAGTAGATATTAGGGCCATCCCGGGGTACAATTCAATGTATAAGCCCACCTCTCTGTGAGGAGGTAGTCCTAGTACATCTTCATGGAAAACATCCGCGTACTGGTCCTCCACTATAGGATAAGATGGACTCTACACATCTACTTCTCCGAGGGTAAGGCAATCCATCTTGTGAGTGATCTGTTGTACCCTTCTCCAAGTATTTCTTTTTATCGCTGCAAAGGTTCCCTTCATGGCAGGCAAGGTGAACATGGTCCCATCCGTGCAGACACACTGCATTTTTCTCCTAATATAGTCAATCTGAGCATGGACTGTAGATAACCAGTCCATACCCAAGATGACATCTTAAGGCCTCGATGCCGCTACGAGGAGATCCCAGCCGAAGCTCTCTCCTCCTAGACTAAGCTCACACTGCTGGCACCCGTGAGTAATCATCGAGTCTGCTCCCGTAGGAGTCTCTAGCGATAAGGATCGATCCAACGGCTCTGTCAGAATCTCTGAGCTCCGAATGAGGGCAGTGTCTATAAAAGAATGACTGACACCTGTGTCTATAAAAACTGCAGCTAAGGAGGAGTAGACAAAGATTGAACAATGAATCATATCCGGAATTCCATGGTCGTATTCCTAAGCTGACTGATGTTGAGCTCTCCTCTATCCACCCTCTCCCTGCATTCCGGGTGGAACTCCTTGTGGTGGTGGTGGTAGCACCTCGTAACATCGACCATTTCCAGTTGCTCGACCAGCTCCTCTGCCACATCCACTTATGCCCTGCAGACCGCCTTGATCGAATCTCTAACTCTTTATAAAAGGTCCCTCAACTGATTTATGATCGTCAGTGTGGTGGGTTGGAAAGTCACGAGACATGTGACCAAGCCTACCGCATGAGTAACATTGTCCGCTCCTAGCATGATTTGATCTGTCTCTACTCCGGGTGCCCCGCACAACCGATCCTGAGTTGTGCGATCTTCCAACTGTAGGTCTGGTCCTCTTGGACATCTGCATCATATTTCTATTTATAACTTCATAAGACTCTGCTGCAAGTCGACTAGTAGTGGGTCTCGCTGCTGGAGACTGCTCAGCAAGGAAACTCTCCACTAGGAGGTCTCGCTCCAACACTCCAGCCTACGTCGGAATGCTGAGGGAGATCATCGAGGCTCTGATCTCTCACCTGAGCCCCTTCTTGAAGTTCCGGGCCCTAAATAATGGGTCTCGTACCATATCAATGGAGTAGCGTGAGAGGTCAGTGAACCTCACTGAGTACTATGATACTTTCATGCTACCCTGCTATAGATGTATTAGCTCCTGTATCTGCACCGCTCGAAAGGTGGCTGGAACACACTCCACCCGAAACAGGCTCTTGAAGTTTATCCAGAGTAAAGTTGCCTCATCGTGGACCTAAATCATAAGGCTCCACCATCTTCCTACTACTGCATGATGGAGACTAGAAGCAAGAATCACCATGTAGTCTACTGGTGTCCCTACTTGCCTGAAAACTTTCACTATAGCCTCCGGCCAATCCTCAGCCGCCTGTGGGTCCATCTATCCCTGGAACCTGGGTGTCCTCTAGCGCTGGAACTTGTACAGTGTGCTCAAGAAGCATGCATCGTCTGCTACTAGGGTCGGGGGGCATCAGTGGCCCAATGGGTGGTGGTACCTCTGGTGCCTTGGTAGGTGCCTCAACTAGAGAGGGGCCCTGCACTGAGGCCTCATCGCTCAGCGGGCTATCAGTGCGTACAACTCTCGGGGTTCTAACTGGTCATCTGCGTGGAGGCATCCTAAAAGGAACATATATGACATGGTCAATACATTATACTTGGTGAGCTGACCTGGTTGAGCTGAATTAAAGAGAATCTTTTGAAACACACATGCAATCAGTGTTTTTGTGAACTTTTTCAAAAATCAGAAGTCAGGGTCCTGGTGTAAGGATACGCCCGATGCCACACAAATACTGGACTCACTGAACTGAAAACCACACTCTGTACACTTAACACTATTCCTTCATAGAAAATAATGATCAGAGTTCTGAGTCCTGCGATAGAACCGAAACATCTGATACCAATTTGTCGTGATCCGTTATCGGGGCCCATTCCTTGACTACCCCAAGCCCTCCTTCCATAGTCCAGAGGCTGGCGACTAGCACCAAAGGCGTAAATCCCTAATATGGGAAGGCATTGCCTATATAAATTGTAAACATACACAATAGGGTATTCAAATGGAAGTAAAACCCTATGTATAACTATATACAAATGATGTGATGGAAAGAAAAAGGGGTCGTAAATACAATCCCTACTGTAAAGTACAAGGAAAGGACAAACAGGTACAACTAAAAAGACAAACTGCTGGAAGGTTTCTAGAAGCTTCTGGATCGTCCACCATGGATCCTACCTGAAGGGTAGGTACAGATAGCCTCCTCAGTGCTCCACATCCGTCAGTATCTTCCTGGTACCGACTCGTCATGAGGTCCACCTCTAGGAACCATCCAGTCCTCGTAAACTCTACCTCGGTCAGTGCAGTTCGTCGTCTGCATCCATCACAATGAGGTGCAGGCATAGCCCATGAAGGGGTGAATATAAAGTTACTTAGTCGGGACCCCGAGACCCTCAAGGTCTCACAAAATCCAAAAAGGATAAACTACAAGTATAAAACAACAGATAACCATTACATATGTATATGTTCATAAAAATAACTAAGTTATCTAGTAACCCATCTCAATCATGAGGAAAACACAAAAGTCATGACTCAGATCAAACCATTATTTTCATTATCAAAACCATGGTTACTAGAGAACTCCTCCTCTATCGAGAAAATTGGACCTATAGCGACACCAAGGAGATTCTCACTAACCTTGGACTGTTGAGGTACTCCTCCTGTCGAGTGCCGCGGGACTGCTTCCAACTACCAGGTGCTACTCTGTTGTGGGTCTGCCTCCAAATACCAGACACTCCCCCTAATAACCTGTAGAGGTACTGCTCATGTTGAGTATCATGGGTCTTCCAACAACTACCAGGCACTAATTCTCCATGGGTCTTCCGCCAACTACTAGGTGCTTCTCACTGGGGTAGTTGTATCGATCAAGCATTCGTCATGTCTGTCAGCTACTAGGTCTCTGCATTCTGTCTACTCATCACTGGAAGAATCTTCTCCCTGAGCTACTTGGAAAAATTCCAACCATCATGAAGTCTCATGTATAAGTATCTCAAAGGTCTTCCCCATCAAAGGGGTCTCAACGCAATAGACGGTGCGTTAGTCGGATGCCCGGTCTGTGAGTTATTAGCCTTTTAGTCCCAGGGACCTGGTTAGTTTCATGTATGAACCAACTTAACCATATCTCAACTATACCCCAAATTATGGTGGGTTACTCTCAAAGGTATGGATTCATTCCAAAATTATTGGTGCCACTAACGGTTCTTCCAACGGATTCCTGTAGCCCAATATATGGGTGAAATGGTGTAATCGGGTTATAGCGGGTCTGGGTCCGGTCCGACCCAGTCGGACCGACCCGGCCTGACCTGCTCCAAATTGGGGTCTGACCTGGTCCACGGGTCCGACCCGGTCTGAGGAAATGGCCATCTGGCAAGCCCGACTGGCCCGGCTGGCCATGTCGTGGGGGGGGGGGGAGATTCCCCCTAGTTTCTGAAGGAACTGGCACTAGGTGTCGGTTCGGTGAACCACGGGACATGAGGGGTCCCACCTGTAGCGCGCACTGGCTGCCGGCTCAGCTTTCCGCCCTGGTTCCTCCACCACGGTGCGATGGTGCCGCAGTCCACCTGGCCTCCGAGCGGTGCGATGGCACCACACTCTGCGACCGACCGTCGCAACCCTCCTCGTCATGGATCTTCCATTCGGCGTGGTGTGACGGCACCACCATGGCACGCCTGGATGCGTCTCGGTTCTCTGCATGGCATGGTGGTGTCGCACCCTTGTGCCGACCCAGCGGCCTTGTGCATCCAGCTTCTTCATGTCTGGATCATTCCCGGTTGTCGCGTGTACCGTGTCCATCATCATCATACATGAACAAAAAAAGGGGAGGGTTGGGCAATGTTCATGCGGTCTGATCCCTCCTCGTCATGGCGAACCATAATCCATAAATTTGAATGATGAAGAATGGAGGTTTATACTCATATATAAATTAACTTAAATCCTCTTACCTCGTTTGTCATTCGTAGATGAAGTCGCGGGAAGAGGTGGGTGTCGATTATTCATTCAATGTGTTTGTCACGCACTCCGAATTCTCAAACTTGTGCATCGGGAAGTGTTCTGAGGTGAAGAAGTCAAAGATGGCGTTCTTCACGTTCTTCGCGTTCTTTCCTAGAGATTTCTCCAAAATCATATCCTCTTCTTAATTCTCCCAACCGAAGTTTATTCCAAACCCCGCAATAATAATATAACACATCTTATTATAGTGTTGTCGTAATTAATTCAAAAATTTCAGATTAATTAAAATTGACAACCCATTTGGTTAATGAGGGTGGAGGCTCAAAAATTAATGAGGGAATGTGAAGAGGCTCCCCGACTTAATTGTGGGTTTCAAGCGGTTAAAGAGGGTTAGAGGAGTTAAATAGCTTGGGTGGGCACCACCTAATAACATCTTCCCAAGGGAGGTTATGCTCGGGTGGGACCCACCACCATAACCTCTCATGGGAGTTTAGGGTGTGGTGGCCCCCACCTCCAACATCCCCTTGAATGTTTCATCCACCAAAATAAAAATAATTTTAATACTTTATTTTTACTCAATTTAATTGAAGACCCCAATATTTAACTTCCATTGACATTAGAATGCAACTACGGTGAAGGTCTCACTAATAAATTACCGACATTGTGAATTCAACGGTTCCATTGGATTTTAATTCCAAGAAACAGTTCAAAAGATATAAAATCATGCTCGTACGTTTATCGAACGTACCCAAACAAAACTTCAGAAATTGATTCTGGACACACCGGGCCTCGGAATCAAGCGCCGTCAGAAACTGCAGACTCATAAAATTTCAATGTATTTAGAAAAAAAATTCCACATAAATTCAGGGTAATTACATTATAACAAAAAATGTAATTTATAAAAATAATTCAAAAACATCATCCCATATATATGACACAAATTTCAATGGAAATTGTTCACTCAATGACCTTAAATACGCATAAAAACATCATCCCACACATCTAATAAATTCTTCATGTTTCCCCTTACCACATTCTTGACATGAAAAAGTTGATTCATATTTCTTTAATATTCATTACAATACTAACTTTCATGGTGGCGGACAACCCATCTTGAAAGAAATTGAGTTGTTTTTTATTTTTTGGATAATTATCTTTTTTTGATGGGTTTAGATGGAACCCTAACATGACAGATAGGCATAGTGGCATATGTACTAGTATATAAAACAAAGACCCAGATGAATAAGGCCTAATAGATGACCTGAATTATAAAAGAACTAACTACACAAGAAAATCCCCTCCCCATCATATCCATATTAATCATCTATTACATGTTAGTAATATCACAAAATATGATGTTTTTAGGTTTATATCATGATAGTTGATCCAGAATAATCAAAATATTTTCCTCACCCATCATCATCCTATTTAGTTACTCATTATTACTGAATTTTCTATCACATTATTTTTTAACATGATTCCTCCTTGTTCAAACCATCAAATAAAACCACAAAAAATGTTATGAGAAAGCGTAAACATAGTGGGAAACAACATAATCTTGAAATGTAATATTTAGGATGGCTAAATATGTAACGCCCCGACCCCAGCTACCCAGAGTCGGTGCATTACTTCGTAACATTGGCATGATCACAAGAAGATCAAATCTCGAAAGACCGATTGGTTTAGTAGCCTTGGAAACACTAGATATATTCATAAAGTTTTACATTACATTTTAAAGTGAAAAACTACTACAACAACAAAGTCTTCATAATTCACACTCATATCCCCACATACTATCCCTGCATGTCATTCATAACTTACTTCTTCACATCCTGGGAAAAATAAAACATAGAAAAGGGGTGAGCTCAAATGCCCAGTAAGGATAACAATAAAGCGGAACATTCAAAATAAGCATAAACATTTAAGGCAATGAATTACTAAAACAAAAGCCTTTTAAAATTGAACTTCAACATAGTATGGCATAAATAAAATGAAATAATGCCATTTACTTGTTCACATGGATATTCTACTAATCGAATAATCACATGCAAAAATCAATAACCACTTTCATAATGTTGGAATGCATAATGCTAAACATTAATTTCTTTGTCTAGGCCTCATCCCAAGACCTAGGGGTTACTTCTAACCGGAACCCAACCCGGAGTGCCTCTAATAACCGGACACCAACCCGGAGTGCCTCTAATAACCGGACACCAACCCGGAGTGCCTCTAATAACCGGACACCAACCCGGAGGGCATACTTTTACCAGTCCCTAACCTGGAGGGCTTACTTTAACCAGTCCCCAACCTGGAGGGCTTACTTTTACCGGTCCCCAACCCGGAACATACTTGTTTAGCACATTCATCTGAAGAAAAGTTTGAAATATAACATAAACATTCGGATTAAAACTAGCATACGAAATGTCAATAGTTTCACCATAAACTATGAATGGTATAAAATAGCACATCCACAGTCAAACATATCACAAAACCTTCAATACAATATAGAAGTTTTGTATCATAATAAATCAACTTCAAATAATCTTAAAATCCATCAAAGGATGTTGACATAGATGAAATCAAAATTCTTTTTAAAGAAGTATCTCCTTTTATTTTGAAATCATTTAAGATGCATATAAAATAAAACATTTTCTTTGAAAATATTCTTATAAGCTTGTATGGAAAGCTTCAACGACTTTATAACGGTGGAAAATAACCGCACCCGCCGTATAAGTTAAAAAAAACATTCTTACCTCAATTCCGTCGAAAAGGTTAAAAAGGACCTTGTTTTGAAAACGACGGAAAGATTCCTTTATAAACCTCTTATAAAAAGCCAAACAAGGGAATAAATGACCTTAACCCATATTCTTGTAAATAGTAAAAATGTTTTGAAATACATTTTGAAGAAACATGGATGTGGATGATAAAGAGATCCCAGTAGATTATTACGTATAAACAACCTCGAATAATGAAGAGATTGTGAAATAACCCTTACCTTGTACTTTTCCTTGGTTGGGGTAGGTTAACCTCCTGTATAATGGTGAAATAATTGTTATTAAATTATACAAGAATCATATATATTAATATGATATCATATATGATCTTTTAACATTGATTTGTTAATAATATCTTAGAATTAACGTCGTTTCGGGTGTTAACTTACTCATTTTCTTTTATATGTTTTGTTACATAAGTCATGTTTGTTGTATATTATTCATATCCAGAATGATATAAAGTCCTTAAACATCATTTTAAAATCATTAAATGATAATTATACTTGAATGGATACGATGGAGAATGAATCTCATCGCGTTCGTGGAGACGGTAGTCCGTACGTACGCACGAACGCTACTTCCATTTAATTTTTATTTTAAAAGAATCGAATCCAAATGATACATAGGTATATTACTATTCCAGTATAATATAATATTTTATATATGTTACTTAAGTTCATTAACACCATCCTTTATACGTTCCATGTGTGGTATGAACGAGTCATATCATTTTAAGGGGGCGGTAGTCCGCACTTCCTCAAATGAAATTATCGTATGTATATACAACATGAAACGAATAATGGTATGAAATAAAATGGAATTACAGAAGCTTATATATAAAATATATATCATTAATATCATATTTAATTACAGTGCCATCATAATGGCCACCATGAGAGGTGGTAAGATGTATTTGAACAATCATCGTTTCGTGAGGCGTTAGTTTGCCATCCACAGAAACATTATGTTCATCATCCATTAGATGGAGTTGTGTGTATGTGTAGTTTGAATCCTTCTTATAACAACATCCTAGTATATTGTGGATACTGGTGTTGTTACAAAAGAAAGGAAATAAAAAGAGTTTGGGGGTTGGAGAAGCAAAATAAATGAATATAATTTAAGAGAAATCGTTACCTTTAATCTAGGTAACTCACTTTGGTTGGAACCAAATGACTTCTTGAAATGCTTTCTGCCTAAGGGGAAGCTTCAAGGAGGAGGAGAGGGATGTGGGGAGTTTAGTGTGGCAGAGTTTGGACGAGCCAAGTGGCTTGAGAGGTGTGAAGAAATGAGGAGGAGTGCCCTTTTATAAGAGGGGTGAGGGGCACCTTTGGAAAAGCTAGAAATATTAATTTATAATAAATTCATATTCGGTTTTCAAAGGCTCCAAAGTTGACTATTCAAAGGATGAGGTGGGGATAGGTCTAAAACAACTCATCCAATAGAATTTAGACAGGTTTGGGTACTTATATTAACCTTATCTTTAAGTATTAACTCTAAGTTAATTAGTTTCACTTTTACAATGTCTCTTTGTATTTTTATATTATATGGTTAATAAACTTACCATATACATCCAAGCGACCCCCAAGTGGTCCATTAATGATTAACCTATCATGATATAAGTCTCTTGGCCGAACCTTAGATTTTTAGGAATTTAATATCAATTAATAATATAATATTTGTTTTAAGAACTCTTTTATGTCAATTTTGACACTATTCATTAGTTGATTTTTGTGAAACTCATAACAGATTGATTTCTTCAAAAAAAGTCAATTAAATCAATCCTAATATATCATATTATCCTATAAAATTAGTTTAATTCATTAAAATTTTCATATTATATTTATTTGGGTATTTATAATATCACTTATTTTAATTTTTCACTATTATATTAATTACTGCATCATCATTGTGTCATTAATAATTTAACTTATTTGATGTCTAAAAATTATAAATAAAATATCATAATGTAGGAAATCTTTTTATATTTCTAATGAATATTTATAATCGAAAATACAACATGTATAACCCTATGTAAAAATTGTTCTTTTAAAAGATGTAAGCTTATGCCATTTTTGTATTCATTTTAACTTAATTAAAATAAAGTGTCATTATCACTCACAAGTGGATCCATGGGGTCCCAAAATAGACCCAAAGATGCCCATGGTCGACCATGTATCAACCAATAGGGTTAAGACACGTTTTAGGGTAATTTAGTATTATTATAATATTATTTGTTTTAACCTTATTTACCGGATTTACCCTTAACCATGGTAAATAAAATATTTACCACAGTAATTATTCAAAATTTCTAAAAATAAAAGTTACCTATTTACACAATTTGAACATCCTGATTCCAAATATGGAATCCATTTTTCTAAATTCAAAACACAGAAGTGGCAGAAATTAATTTAAAATTAATTCCCGCTGTCAAAACAAAAAACGTGTTGTTAAGAGATAATAACTATAAAAAGATTGACACTTGGTTATGTTCGGTTTAATTGTAAAATTATGTCCAATGACCAACATTATATTAAGTGGTAAAAATATATTCTAAATATACTTTAAAACCACTCAAATTAATAATTTATCACTATTAATTATTTTGATTAAAAAAGTTGTTTTTAATTAAAATTTAGTAATTTTCACTATTCATCAAAATATTAAAGTTATCCGAAAAGTACCAAAATTTCACCTTAGGCTAAATTTGATATTCCGAATCCAAAAATGAAGTCCATTTTTAAAAATAAAATATCTATAATTTCAAAAATTAGGTATTACTATTCATAACGGCAAGTTTGATCGGTTGTGGCACGTGTTAAAACACGAAGTTGCGTACAACACACGCTACTGTTTTATTCAAAGGAAAGCGTACCGTGGAAGCTTGGGATGTTTCATTTTAAATTTTTTTGATGTCCCCATTTAGTCAAAAAGTTTAAAATATTGTATTTAAAAAGGTTTCACTATTAAATGTTGATAAAAGTGCAATACTGAAAATGAATCTGTTCTTGCATTATGACTAAGAAACTCATAATGTGGATTCTAAAATTATAA
Organism: Viscum album; assembly: GCA_963277665.1. Taxonomy (NCBI): domain Eukaryota; kingdom Viridiplantae; phylum Streptophyta; class Magnoliopsida; order Santalales; family Viscaceae; genus Viscum; species Viscum album. Next base: position 237,426,961 of record OY728164.1, read on the forward strand.
GGATTATATAAAGTTTAAAATTTAGTTAATACTATTCATGACCTCTTTTAATGGCCTTTTTTTGTAAGTCAAGGTGTGATTGAACTCGGTGTTGCGTGTAGTACAAGTTATTGAATTATTTTGAAGAAATAACACATTATGAATTCTTGGGGTGTTACATTCTCCCCTCCTTCAATAAATTGCGTCCTCGCAATTTGAAATTGTTCTTAGAAAATAAAAGGTTGAAAATAGAAAATATATTTGTGGGAAAACCCACATCAGAAATTGGGTTACTAAAATTTAGTCTTAATATGAGGAAAAGAGAAATGAAAGGGTCACCACCAAATTATGATCTCGATTAGGAGAACATCGGTGGAAATTAGAGACATATAATTGGAGGAAAAACGTAAATATTTATAGGTAGTGATTGAGGTCATCAATCACAAACAAGTATAAAATTGAGGTCCTTAAACTCATCAATTTATGATGATTTGAAATACCATTGGTTCAACAAAACATAGAATATTTGGATGACACATTTTTGACGTTTCAAAATATCTTAGTTGAAATCCCACATCGAAAAATGAATTAATGAGGCCTCTGTTTAAAATAAAGAGTGGAAAGTATGAAGATTACCGAAAATAACACATACTAGGGTTCCATGTAGGTAAATATGGATATGGAGGAGAAATCTAACCATCAATTATCTGATGGAGAGTGGTAGAGAACATGGCTATGAAAGGGCCAACAATCCCAAAGCCATAAATTAGTGATGATTTAAGGTACCATCTAGGACAACATTTTTGTTCTAAGTTCCTTTTCTTAACGTTGTGGAATTTATTTATTAGATTGGCTAAGATCATAAGGAGGTATACATACTTTATAATTAGAGTTTTATCCATTAATAAATTTCTACCACAAACTCATCTTTCACTCTAAAAGATAATAGAATGTAAAAAAAAATCTATTTACACTATTCGTATAGGGTTACAAAATAAACGAATTTATAATTCATCTACAAGATCTTTTAATAAAAACTGCATTATTTAATCCAGGACATCTCGTGGGCCAGTGGTAGGTGATACACCCTTGTCGCCCTTCGGTTGCGGGTTCAAGTCTCACGGCCATGCCGGACGTGACGGGTTGCCGCCCGACCTCCGGGTTGTCCTTTTATGGCCATCCAAAATTAATCTCAAACTAGAATTTATCCAAAATATTTCTGACCAAACTCACAGTCCAACATTTATAAGGAAGTTAAAAATAATGTAGATCCTTTTTACCACGTAATAGCATATGAATACCTTCATCATGTATTCTTTTAATACACTGAAACATCCTGAATTACCATATTCCTTATTGATTACATTCATGCTCCCTTATTCCATATAGAATGCTGGATATACCTCATCAATCCAAAAATGTTTTAAACCCCAAAAATAATGGAATATACAGATCATTAATCAGTTCCAAGGTAGTCAAGAATATCCAATATAATTTATCCAAAACAATCATGTATTATTCCAAAATCACTAACTCGGTATCAGAACTATATTATGGTTTATCATTCTCTCAACCATATATTTTCCAAAAATTTATCCTGCTATTGAGTCACTTTTCTTTGTTCCACACAATCTCAAGTCCTTAATGAAATAGTACTACAGTACAATCCTTATATACTCCATAATTATTATAACAAGTACATTGTTGATACAACACTCAATTGACATAATCAACATAAGAACTCTAATCATTCCTCTTCATCTGTGGTAGTATCATAACTTGATTATTATCCAATAGCATCATTTGAGGCATAGTCTGATGACTGGGGCATAGGTTCGCGTAGTGTCCAAACTCCTTGCAAATGAAGCATTGTACATTTGAAACCATTTTATCACCCTTGCAGTCATGTACTTTGTGCCCTTTTCCTCCACACTTATAACAAACTCCCATTCCTTTCAGGCAAGTTCCAGGGTGTTTCTTCCCACAGTTACCACATATGGGAAAATTCTTCTTTTCCCTCTTCCCTTTATCCATTTTTCTCTCTTCCATCCTTTTCTTCTTTTGCTTCCCTTCAACGCCATAAGACTCAGTAAACTCTTTACTTATCTTATCAACACATGATATTATTTCTTCATATGATGATAATACATGGGAGACTATTTCTCTTATAAATTCTAGCTTAAGACCATGAAAGATATGATCCTTCCTTCTCTTTGGATCATGTGCATTGTTAGAGTTCTCATTCCTTCTACTGGGCGCCATTTCTAAACAATGGCATACACTAGATCAGTTTATGAATCAAAATACATAATCCCATACTTATAAAACACTTAACATAAATTGAACTATTTAGGGATATAATCCATAATCATAAAAATGCCTCCTTTGAGGAAGTATATACTCATAAACCCTTCATAATGATTTGTAAAGAAAATGAGAGTTATCCTAAGAATATCCCCCGGGAGTGTCGTAACCAAGAGTGCAGCAAGGCCCGTTGTCGTGCACCAGTTCCCGTTCGAGTCTAGCTCAAAGCGGTGTTTTCGGGTTTTACCCCTAGGTACATCTGTGCCAGAGCCGCCTCTACCTGCTCGTATCCAGACAGGGATGTATTGCTCGGAAAACTCACAAAATCTCTACAGTACCAAAATTCTAGGAAGTTCTTCTATACTAATCCTCAAATTTCATCTTAGGTCTACGTGCTCTAATCAGAGTTTATCTAAATCTAGCTTCCAAGGTTTGTACTAAACTTCCTCTGATACCAACTGTAACGCCTCGACCCCAGCTACCCAGAGTCGGTGCATTACTTCGTAACATTGGCATGATCACAAGAAGATCAAATCTCGAAAGACCGATTGGTTTAGTAGCCTTGGAAACACTAGATATATTCATAAAGTTTTACATTACATTTTAAAGTGAAAAACTACTACAACAACAAAGTCTTCATAATTCACACTCATATCCCCACATACTATCCCTGCATGTCATTCATAACTTACTTCTTCACATCCTGGGAAAAATAAAACATAGAAAAGGGGTGAGCTCAAATGCCCAGTAAGGATAACAATAAAGCGGAACATTCAAAATAAGCATAAACATTTAAGGCAATGAATTACTAAAACAAAAGCCTTTTAAAATTGAACTTCAACATAGTATGGCATAAATAAAATGAAATAATGCCATTTACTTGTTCACATGGATATTCTACTAATCGAATAATCACATGCAAAAATCAATAACCACTTTCATAATGTTGGAATGCATAATGCTAAACGTTAATTTCTTTGTCTAGGCCTCATCCCAAGACCTAGGGGTTACTTCTAACCGGAACCCAACCCGGAGTGCCTCTAATAACCGGACACCAACCCGGAGTGCCTCTAATAACCGGACACCAACCCGGAGTGCCTCTAATAACCGGACACCAACCCGGAGGGCATACTTTTACCAGTCCCTAACCTGGAGGGCTTACTTTAACCAGTCCCCAACCTGGAGGGCTTACTTTTACCGGTCCCCAACCCGGAACATACTTGTTTAGCACATTCATCTGAAGAAAAGTTTGAAATATAACATAAACATTCGGATTAAAACTAGCATACGAAATGTCAATAGTTTCACCATAAACTATGAATGGTATAAAATAGCACATACACAGTCAAACATATCACAAAACCTTCAATACAATATAGAAGTTTTGTATCATAATAAATCAACTTCAAATAATCTTAAAATCCATCAAAGGATGTTGACATAGATGAAATCAAAATTCTTTTTAAAGAAGTATCTCCTTTTATTTTGAAATCATTTAAGATGCATATAAAATAAAACATTTTCTTTGAAAATATTCTTATAAGCTTGTATGGAAAGCTTCAACGACTTTATAACGGTGGAAAATAACCGCACCCGCCGTATAAGTTAAAAAAAACATTCTTACCTCAATTCCGTCGAAAAGGTTAAAAAGGACCTTGTTTTGAAAACGACGGAAAGATTCCTTTATAAACCTCTTATAAAAAGTCAAACAAGGGAATAAATGACCTTAACCCATATTCTTGTAAATAGTAAAAATGTTTTGAAATACATTTTGAAGAAACATGGATGTGGATGATAAAGAGATCCCAGTAGATTATTATGTATAAACAACCTCGAATAATGAAGATATTGTGAAATAACCCTTACCTTGTACTTTTCCTTGGTTAGGGTAGGTTAACCTCCTGTATAATGGTGAAATAATTGTTATTAAATTATACAAGAATCATATATATTAATATGATATCATATATGATCTTTTAACATTGATTTGTTAATAATATCTTAGAATTAACGTCGTTTCGGGTGTTAACTTACTCATTTTCTTTTATATGTTTTGTTACATAAGTCATGTTTGTTGTATATTATTCATATCCAGAATGATATAAAGTCCTTAAACATCATTTTAAAATAATTAAATGATAATTATACTTGAATGGATACGATGGAGAATGAATCTCATCGCGTTCGTGGAGACGGTAGTCCGTACGTACGCACGAACGCTACTTCCATTTAATTTTTATTTTAAAAGAATCGAATCCAAATGATACATAGGTATATTACTATTCCAGTATAATATAATATTTTATATATGTTACTTAAGTTCATTAACACCATCCTTTATACGTTCCATGTGTGGTATGAACGAGTCATATCATTTTAAGGGGGCGGTAGTCCGCACTTCCTCAAATGAAATTATCGTATGTATATACAACATGAAACGAATAATGGTATGAAATAAAATGGAATTACAGAAGCTTATATATAAAATATATATCATTAATATCATATTTAATTACAGTGCCATCATAATGGCCACCATGAGAGGTGGTAAGATGTATTTTAACAATCATCGTTTCGTGAGGCGTTAGTTTGCCATCCACAGAAACATTATGTTCATCATCCATTAGATGGAGTTGTGTGTATGTGTAGTTTGAATCCTTCTTATAACAACATCCTAGTATATTGTGGATACTGGTGTTGTTACAAAAGAAAGGAAATAAAAAGAGTTTGGGGGTTGGAGAAGCAAAATAAATGAAAATAATTTAAGAGAAATCGTTACCTTTAATCTAGGTAACTCACTTTGGTTGGAACCAAAGGACTTCTTGAAATGCTTTCTGCCTAAGGGGAAGCTTCAAGGAGGAGGAGAGGGATGTGGGGAGTTTAGTTTGGCAGAGTTTGGACGAGCCAAGTGGCTTGAGAGGTGTGAAGAAATGAGGAGGAGTGCCCTTTTATAAGAGGGGTGAGGGGCACCTTTGGAAAAGCTAGAAATATTAATTTATAATAAATTCATATTCGGTTTTCAAAGGCTCCAAAGTTGACTATTCAAAGGATAAGGTGGGGATAGGTCGAAAACAACTCATCCAATAGAATTTAGACAGGTTTGGGTACTTATATTAACCTTATCTTTAAGTATTAACTCTAAGTTAATTAGTTTCACTTTTACAATGTCTCTTTGTATTTTTATATTATATGGTTAATAAACTTACCATATACATCCAAGCGACCCCCAAGTGGTCCATTAATGATTAACCTATCATGATATAAGTCTCTTGGTCGAACCTTAGATTTTTAGGAATTTAATATCAATTAATAATATAATATTTGTTTTAAGAACTCTTTTATGTCAATTTTGACACTATTCATTAGTTGATTTTTGTGAAACTCATAACAGATTGAATTCTTCAAAAAAAGTCAATTAAATCAATCCTAATATATCATATTATCCTATAAAATTAGTTTAATTCATTAAAAGTTTCATATTATATTTATTTGGGTATTTATAATATCACTTATTTTAATTTTTCACTATTATATTAATTACTGCATCATCATTGTGTCATTAATAATTTAACTTATTTGATGTCTAAAAATTATAAATAAAATATCATAATGTAGGAAATCTTTTTATATTTCTAATGAATATTTATAATCGAAAATACAACATGTATAACCCTATGTAAAAATTGTTCTTTTAAAAGATGTAAGCTTATGCCATTTTTGTATTCATTTTAACTTAATTAAAATAAAGTGTCATTATCACTCACAAGTCGATCCATGGGGTCCCAAAATAGACCCAAAGATGCCCATGGTCGACCATGTATCAACCAATAGGGTTAATACACGTTTTAGGGTAATTTAGTATTATTATAATATTATTTGTTTTACCCTTATTTACCGGATTTACCCTTAACCATGGTAAATAAAATATTTACCACAGTAATTATTCAAAATGTCTAAAAAAAAGTTACCTATTTACACAATTTGAACATCCTGATTCCAAATATGGAATCCATTTTTCTAAATTCAAAACACAGAAGTGGCAGAAATTAATTTAAAATTAATTCCCGCTGTCAAAACAAAAAGCGTGTTTTTAAGAGATAATAACTATCAAAAGATTGACACTTGTTTATGTTCGGTTTAATTGTAAAATTATGTCCAATGACCAACATTATATTAAGTGGTAAAAATATATTCTAAATATACTTTAAAACCACTCAAATTAATAATTTATCACTATTAATTATTTTGATTAAAAAAGTTGTTTTTAATTAAAATTTAGTAATTTTCACTATTCATCAAAATATTAAAGTTATCCGAAAAGTACCAAAATTTCACCTTAGGCTAAATTTGATATTCCGAATCCAAAAATGAAGTCCATTTTTAAAAATAAAATATATATAATTTCAAAAATTAGGTATTACTATTCATAACGGCAAGTTTGATCGGTTGTGGCACGTGTTAAAACACGAAGTTGCGTACAACACACGCTACTGTTTTATTCAAAGGAAAGCGTACCGTGGAAGCTTGGGATGTTTCATTTTAAATTTTTTTGATGTCCCCATTTAGTCAAAAAGTTTAAAATATTGTATTTAAAAAGGTTTCACTATTAAATGTTGATAAAAGTGCAATACTGAAAATGAATCTGTTCTTGCATTATGACTAAGAAACTCATAATGTGGATTCTAAAATTATAAGGATTATATAAAGTTTAAAATTTAGTTAATACTATTCATGACCTCTTTTAATGGCCTTTTTTTGTAAGTCAAGGTGTGATTGAACTCGGTGTTGCGTGTAGTACAAGTTATTGAATTATTTTGAAGAAATAACACATTATGAATTCTTGGGGTGTTACAAAATATGACACCTTAATATTTTTCTATGACACCTTAGGTTTATCCCGGTTCATTCATTGTCGTTATTTATTCAAATCCTTCATGGAGGTTCATGAAATTTTTGTTAATTTAAAAAAATATCCCCCCACACAAGAGTGTCAAACTATGTGTGCAGTAAGGCCCATTTCCTTTCACTAGGTGGCGATGTTTTCAAATCCCAATATGCTCTTTTCAGAGTAATTACCCATAGGTACAGTTGTTCTATAGATAAATAAACTTGTAGTATCTATAAAGGGATGTAATGGTTGGAAGACCACTCACTCCATCCTTCACTAAATTTATAGGATATTTTTCTATAATTATACATATCTTTATAGTTCTCACATATTTTTTCTTCCTATTTTCCAAAGGTTAACTAAATTTTTATCTGATACCAACTATAAAGACCCATGCTTTTCATAGATAGATATTACATCTTAGTAAATGAATATTTATTACATAAAATAATAATCCACATAAGAATTATATAGGTATTGTTTATTTGAAAACATGGACACATAAACAATTTGATCATAGGTGTACTACATCATCTCAAAATTTGTTTTACACAACTACCACCCTTCATTGAAATATAATAAATAATACCATCTTCAAAATATTAGGAAAGGAAACATAACAAAGAGTGATATCAAATTCTCAATTAGTGTAAACAAGAGAGATATCAACATAACATTTGTATAAGAGTATTAGAACATGATAATAATATTACAAAAAAATACCCTACATATCATATTTTACAATCTTGAGTCATGGAATCAATCTTGGTTATTCGTAAGACATTAATAATAATAAAATAATATAATATAATTCATTTAGAATAAATTTTTCATAATAAAATAAATTTTGACGTACATATGATCAAATAAAATCATCTATGAAGGCTATAAATCAAGTCATTTATAGCATTTTGGGCTTGGCCTAACCACTAATATACCTTCTTCGGGCTTGGGATAAACTCCCAGGTACCCTATTTTGGGCATGGGATAATATCTTGTTTGACCATATTTTAGGGATTGAAATAACCTCCCATGTACCCTCTTGATTTAGACTTTGTATAACCTCTCATATACCCTCATAATTCAATATTGGTATAACCTCCCGTGTACAATTATTTTTTGTACTTGGGATAACCTATTGTGTACCCGTTTATCTCATAAAACATTAATCATTACCCTGTACTTTAGAGTGATATTTTGGTCCTACCCATCATATAATCCACAAATTTTTATTCCATGGAATCATAACACATTCATTAAATGATAAACCATTAAATATAAATGTCTTTAATAAGAATATCATCATATCTGGACCCATGGAAAATAAATTACTTTCATAAACATCTCATATTTTCACCATAGATTGACCTATAGAGAAGAAATATGTTACATAAACATCTTTTCACAATAATCACAAACTATCATTATAACCAATATAGATGGTACCATTTGGTAATATATATATTAAAATATAAGAAACCCTTAAGATTGTTTTCTTTTATGAATAGAAATTCCATAAATATATTGGTGAAACATTCTTGAGGAAAATAACCTTTCCACCTTGAAATAAATTATCTAAAATATGAAAATTTTCCAAATATTAAACTCAAAATTATCATTCAAAATAACCTTTGAAAATTATAAAGTAATATTTAAATCATCGAGTTTTGATGATGGTGTAAAATAGCATTCATCCTGTACTTGTTAAAACAAAGACTCTATTCACATTATCAAAAAAGATTGAAAAGATACTTGTTCGGAAAATGAAATGATGATTACTTTTAAATCATTTTAAAAAAAATTAAAATATAGTTAAAAAATTAATAACATTTTTACTAAATAATAGTAAAAAATTTATTTAAAATAGTTTTAGAAAAAATGAACTTGGAAAAAATGGGTTTTCACCTAAGAGAAAAATAAAGTCAATTTTTAAGAACAATTCATTTGGTCTCTTTAATCCATTAATATAGAAAAATAAATTGAAAAAATGTATTATAAAGAAAAAATCATAGGAGGATATAATCAATAAATTTATGTATATATAGATCATAATATTTTTTCATTGTTAGCATAATCATAAAAAATCCCAATAAACAATGGAATTGTAACATAAAACCCTAAAATGTTTTCTATATTTTTAATAATAATACCCATGAAAGAAAGATCCAAAAATTGATTTGTAAATAACGATTAAATTAATGATAATAATTATAATAAAATAGGTTCACAAGTATCATATACACTATATAAAATAAAAAAGTGTTGAATAAGGCATGTGTCACATATATATAAAAGTTTGAAGAAAATCCCCTTACCTCAAGTCATGAATTTCCTCGTACACACTATTACCTACTATATAATAAAAATAGGATTATTATACATATATAAAAGAACTATAATCATATATATCATAGCATACATGATTTCCTTATGACCTTACATAAGCTTATTATTAACATTTTAATTTATAAAATAAACTTTTCAGTAATAAGTGATTTGTTTTACTTGTATGTTTTCATTGGTATTTTTAGTACATTAAATTTTACCATGGTTTCACAATATCCATAATTTTATCCATGATATAAATATTATATATATATTGATTATATTTTTATTTATTGTAATCCACAAAAATAGATATTAGTAGATACGATAGGTTGTACCTGCCCATGAACATTGTTACCATTTTTTGTTGAATATAATGAATGACATGAAGATATTAATTTACCTTTAAATAATAATTATTATGTCATATATATATTCATTAAATAAACCCTCAATACTATCCATGTCAAAATAAAATGATAATTTTTTCTTATCCCTTCGTGGGGGAGGTAGTCCCCACGTACGCATGAGTGACGTTATGATTTTCTAATGGATTTGAACATAAGAAGATAAATATGATATAATAATTCCAAAATCATATTAATTTCTTAAATATAAATTCAATATGTTAAATCAATCTTTATAACTATCTTTGAGTGGTGACAATGGAAAATTAATGACATCAGTTCATGAGACGGTTGTCCGTTGTACACACCAATGATGGTTTTTGTTAACATTTTATAGAAGATGATATGATGATAGGTTATGAAATTAAAAAAAAATTAGACAATTTTGTTAATATATATTAATTATTAAAATATAAATATGTTTGGTAAGTTAAGAAGTAAAAAAATAAAGCGCTTAGTGAAAAGAAATTACATCCTCTTAGTAAAACCACATTAGGATCTCTTATTATGAACACTAGTGATATTATTTTCTGAATACCAGTAAATCTAAAACGTTCATAAGGATTTTGGGGATATTTTTTTCTAGGTTTTGTTCTACCCAAATTGTTTTATAGGTGTTAGTTAGTTAGGGAATGTGGTACCCTTTTATAATTGAGGAGCATTGATATTTTTGTAAATGCCCAAAATTATTAAATAATAGAAATTCAAAATCAATCCATGTGCCTCAAAAATTGATAAAGAATGGATCAGAGTGATCATATAGTCTATCCAAACCTATAAAATAAAAATCCTCTTGTTTTATACATTGTATTCCCTTAGCCTTTATGTTTACTCACTTTTACCATTTTAGTTTCCACCAGGGTAACAAGTCTATTTAAATTCATATATGTAATTTTTTCTTTTAAGACTATAAGTAAGATGAGACTAATTAGATAATTGGGAATTGATTATTTTAAATAGTAAAAAAATATTCAGAAATAAATTTTATATGTGTGTTGAAAACTAATTTTAACACAACTGCATGTAACTTGAAAACCCAATTTTTATCCCTGAATGGTATAATTAATTTTTAAATTTATTTATAATATTTATGTAAAAAATAGTTGATCCTAATGGATAATATAAATTATTTTAATTAAAAATATTAAATCCATTAATTTAACTTCAATTCAAAAAATTATAATCATTTAATTTAAAATAAAATAGGCATACGTGATAAAAAAACAGTTTTCCAAAGAAAAGTTTTTCAAAGTATAAACAAATTTGATATAAAAATGAAATAACTAATTTGTTCCACTAATCTAAACTGTATTAATAATAATATAATTTAACAAATATTACTTTTAATCTAATTTATATGTAGTTTAGCTTTTTTAAATAATTTAAATTAAAACATAGTTTTCGTATAAAAATATGTAATTTTCATTATTCACTGAAAAATTAATATTTTAGGAGAATTTTTAAGAATATAATATAAATTTTACATTATGATATCAAAAATGATGTTAACATTTTCAAATAAAATTTTTAAATTGATGAAAATAAATTTTATTATTTACTCACAAAAAGAAAAGAAAAACATTTTTTAAAAAGGTAAATATTTATTGAATGTATAAAAATACTATAGAAAATATTAATTATTTATTAATAAATATATTTCCATTATATTAAAAAATATAATTAATTTCCAAATTGATTTTATTCCAATTCATACCATAATTTTTAATGGTTAGGTAATAATTTTATTATTTAGAAAATAATATTAATATTGTATCATGGTTCTTCAAAACTTGGTAATACCTGTAGCCCAAGTTATTGAAGAAATAACATTTACTTGGAAAATATATTTCATAAAATCTCAGGGTGTTACAAGGATTTTCTTTGATTTATATTTGATGACATTGATATTATTTTTTGTGGTTTGAAAAATATAATATTTATAATTATTATTTTTACCCATAGTCTATCCTATAAATTCAATGAATATCATAGATATTCAAAAATATGATAGAAGGATATATCATAAATTAAAAAACAGAGTACTTCAATTGTAACTATATATTAATTTTTATGTCCTTAAAGTTCCTACTATTAGGAATGATCTTCTTTTAGAATGTGTGATGGTGACTATTTTTTATTCAAAAAATCTTGAAATATATATTTTTCTAGGAATATATATTATTCACATCTTCTGGGGAAAATATTTATTAAATTCAAGGGTATCAAGTCTCAAATCTGAATTTTTTTCATGTTAGAAAATATATTTGACATCAAGTTCAACTTTAAAACTGTTATATTACAAATTTGGAAGATTATTTTTGAATATATATATATATAGTTCAAGGTGAATCAGTTAATAAATTCTATAAGACAATTAATTACCTTGAAATCTATAAAATATTATTTAGATATACTATTAAATATTCCATAGTGGTTAATAAGATGAAATAAATTTTCTTGGGTATATTTAATGTTAAGCAATCAACACTATATGGATATGATCTTAGAATATTTATTTAGGATGAAATGAATAACTTTATAATTGGTTGTAAAATGTGGAAGGGAGTGACTATAAAACAGATGAATGTGAAGGTGATAATGCCTTATGAAAAATATTTATAGAGTAAGAAATATTTTATGTGAAAGAAATAAAATTTTACCTCAAAAGGTAAAATTTAATAATTTCATAAATATTAAAATGAAATTTTTTGATCAAAATTTGACAGAAAATAAAGTGGTGATTATGAGGTGAAATTTTATGGTAAATTCACTATTAGTTAAGATTATAGTGATAAAAAATGGTTGTTTGATGAAAATTAGTGTTTTCTAACTGATATTTGAAAAAATATATTTTAAATATCTCATGTTTAGTTAAATAGATCAATAATATGATGAAATAATCTCAAACATCAAATTAAAAATATTTTTTCAAGTTGGAAATGAATATATATTGTCAAATAACATTATATATTTAAATATATTTCCTTTTGGGGAGAAATATTTAATGATTATATATAATACACGGTTATAGATAAGTAAATGGAATGTAGAAATTCATAGTAATGGTTTTTAAAAGTATAAAACTATATGAACATGTCAATCTTCAACATTGTTAAAGCAAAATATTAATTTATAGAAATCTAATAGGGAAATGTAAATTTTTTTATACTTCCAAAAAACCTTGATAACTCTCCAAATTAAAAATAAATGCATCAACTAATGATTATGAAAAGTCTTAAACTTGTGGATTTAGAGGATAAAATTAAGATTAAGAAAAAGGAAGTGATGTTTATAGTGATAAAAAGGATTATAAAAATCTAAATGTTTTATAAAGTTCATCATTAATGTGAAATACCTTATAAATTTAAAGTGAAAATAATTTTCTAAATATCTTATATATATATATAATATTAGATTATCCAATAACTATTTTTTATTAAATTCAACCAAAAACTATGTCAAAAATATTAATGAACAATAATAATTAATGTTTGGAAAATAAGCTATAAGTATGGGAAGATTTTTATTATTAAAAATATTTTTTTAGTACTTTAATACTTATCTAATTCATATAATAGTTTATATGAAGTTTCTTCAATTAATATAGAAGATTATAAATAAATAATTGATTTTGAGGATATCTGTTCATTGAAAACAATTTCTAAGTAAAAAAATTTATAAATAAAAATATAAATCAAATTTATCATATCAAAATAACATTGTTGAATAACTGATCACCCGTGTAATAGTTCTAATAATTTCCTTAAAATAATTATGTCTCAGTTATAAACAAAATTTTACTAATAAAAATTTTATTTCAAGTATATAAATGTGTGGAAAATTTACATTATGAAATATTTTCATTGAAATATTCTCAAAGGTAACATGGTTGAATTATTGAAAATGGATGTTCATATATCATGAAACGATATATGAAGTTTCTAAATGATTTTAAGAAACATTAAAGAGGAATCTATTTTATTTTGGAATAACATATCTCTCAATATCCATGCATTTAGTTTAAAATGTTTTGGGAGAATATGTAAAATTTAATGAATCTACATACTATATATTTTTTAAAAAACATCTACATAGTCTTTCTTCAAATTTTTAATGAATGGAATGAAGTGGTTTTTAAAAAGTGTGAATTTTTTGGTGTAGAGGATAATGGATATTTATATTATAATACTATGATAGAAATTAAATGGTAACTGTTACATGTTTTTGAAGCTTGAATGTAATTTTATTTAAAATTAATTTATTAAAATTAGTTATAATATTAAAGGCATGGTCATGTTGGCCAAAAGAAAATGAATAAAAATACTCATGGTAAAAATTCTATTGATAAACTTATAAAATATAATGATATTAATTGGATTTTCTCCCATTTCAAAATTGCTAAATTGATAATTCTACAAACAAAAATAGGGGATATTCAAACTACTCATATATAAGATATTATTCATTTAAAAATTGGTAGGTGTTTTCAATTAGGATCCACATATACACACATTTTGAGTCAGTGCAGACCTTCTATCCAAATTTAAGTCATCACTAGAACTTTACAAGTGATGCTTTCGGTTGGGCATTAGTCAAGTGGTTGGTAAGTCATCTAATCTAAAACTTATTAGGAATAATTATTTCTTACCCTAGGACTATGTTATATCTTTAATATAATATCCATATTTTTTCCAGTAATAGTGTTACTAATTTTTACCACTATATATGTGATTGCTTGATTCCATGTACTAATGTAAACATTAGAATAAAATGAAATAGATCCCATGTAATTTTGTGTTTCTTAATTGAACACATCATAAATTTTAAGGTCGTTAGATAAGAACCAATGTGGGGCCTTTTATGATCATTAAACCATAACCAAATTATGTTTCTATTTTTTTGATGCATCTATGACCAATGGGGTGTTGGGTTTGAATTATAGAGAGTCATCCTATATTTCATATATAATAGAAATAAAAGTACATATTGTTTTGGTTGTAATTTTTATGGTTGTATGATAATACTAGGGCATGCATCATGTCATCTTGTAGTAAGGTATTCTTAGAAAAAGGTTCCTAGCAATGGTTAGTGTGGAGGGATTATGCTTAGGTAGAACTTTTACTATATATTTTATGAAATATAGCCCTTTTAAGAAATGATTTTTTCATGGAATATGGCCTTTTGTATAAATTTAACTCAAGAGGAATATTTCATTTTATAAAATTATTTGTGGCTTATTCATGGAAATCTATTCTCATGTTTGGATTTTATGGAATATGCTTTATATAGGAAAGGTTTCTTATTTGGAATATATCACTTTGAGGGAAGATGACTCAGGATGAATGTTGAAACATCGGAATGATTTGGGGCTTATAAACGGGAGTATCTTTTTTAGTTTATCTTGAAGAGAATATATACCATTGAGGAAAGACTTTTATTTCCAATATAGACCTTTAAGGAATGTGTTACATCATATGAATGGGTTTTCCAAAGGAGTGTGCATCCACCAATTTTCTATTCATAACAAGGATAGGATGTATGAATTTACTACTAGAACCTATATCTCAATGATGATGGAGTTGGGGAGTACACCAAATTAGAATCCTTATAATTTCATAAGTGAAATAATGATATGTGTGGTTCCTATAAACATACTACCCAATATTTACCTAACCTAATCAGTGTTTTAGGTGAAGATAATAAGACTTGGATCTTACACCAAATAGATGGACCATGATATATATATATATATATTTGTGTGTGTGTGGTTAATTGGGTGGATTATACAAGTCAACTATATTCTCTACACGATTACATTCTAGATATGGGGTATCCAAGATGAGAAACAAGATATAGGATAGGTTTATTAGGTTTCCATCAGTAAAGAGAATGTATTATCATGGGAATACATGATTGTTATTTCCTTGAGGTTCTTATCATTTTGGGAGGAAAACCAAAGAAGAAACCATTTTAAAAAAAAAATGAGTAGTTGAAGGGGTGAACTCTGACAATAATATCCAAATCATGTAATAAGGTGTTTCATAGAGGGGACCTTGGAAGATAGTTTCCTAGATTTGGGACATTGGTGATAGTGGATCCTTTATAAAAGTATTTGGTTGGTATGGTTCATTTGTAGGAGACCTAGGATTAGGAATTCCCATCAATAAAGATACATGAAATATTATACCCATGAATAATGACCAATGTGAATTTTCACCCTAGAATAGGACTATGGGAAATTGGTACCCTAGTTAGGGGCCTAGGTGAAGGCTCACCCATGTATGAGTTTGGAAGAAATTTTCTCTAGTATGTTGATAGGGAGAATATTATTTTGACTATAAATTTAGGGGGAATTTTAATCTAATTATGGGGGAAGCTTGAAGTGTCTCCCTTTTATGAGGGTAGGTTTAATTTTCATCCCAATATAAATATATGGAAAAGAATCTTCGTATTGGGAAAACTCTTGGATGTCTATTATAATTGATGCTCTAGTATTTGATCTTTAGAAAATCATGGGAACATAGATATATACTATATAAACCTAGGTAGCTAAGGCATAGGGATCCCTAGTATTTCTTCTCCGTGGGGACCTCGGTGTGTGGAAGCCATTTGTGGGATTCCTTGGTCACTATTATCCTCGGGTTTAAATTTATGATTCACCTAAAGGGAAGAGCGGAGTCTTGGTTTTGTCTAGATCATTTTTCAGTTTATCATCCCAAAAGTCATTCAAATTAGTATCCATAGATCCAAATTATAGTCCTCTTACAGACCTTAGAAAGGTGATAAGTGGTTAACCACCTTCTTTTCCTTGTTTGGTGAGGTGTTTGGTACTAATAAATAACCTTTATGTGTGATCTGGGTACATAGGTCATCTCTACAAAAAGTGAATTGGGTGAACAAGGATATTAGGGAGTGAAGGAGGTGTGGGTGCATGTGAGGATACATCAACCTCAAAGTGGTCTTTGAATGAACTAGGAGGTCATGGGGAGTTAATTTGGCATGATCATGGGACTAAGTTCAATTAATAGTTCACCCTATCATGAATTATTTTCCACCAGACCAAATTCTACATCCTTTTCAAATGGGAGTTCCAATAAATTTCAACCACCAATATAAATTATATTATTTCAGTATAAATATGATCAAATTATGAGGTAGAAGTGGCTTTGGAATGCAGATTACTTTAAGGAATGGTTTATGGTCTTATCATTGAGATTATTTATGTCATACCCGCTATTCGTTAATAAAACATTGCAAAGTTTTAGCTGAGTGTGAGATGAGGATCCTATATAAATAGTAGGGTCCATGACATTTTCTGTAATCATTATAACCAAATAATAAATTGACTCCATAATCTATCATCTCACTAAATTCATGTTTTCTTCTTTTCTTGAGAGAAGACATGTTCCTTCATCTCTTAGACTACAACACATCGATCTAAGGTAATTTCTCGTTTCAAAGATTCTTCATGTGATCAAATAATCTTAAATAAAGGGATTGAGTGAATATATATAAGGGAAAAGGAACTATAAAGAAGTTTTTATAGAGAATTAACTTGAGTGAATTATAGTGATTGAATCCACTTTATTGAACATTCTTGAGGGATTCATCTTGGGTGAACATTTTCTTTTCTTTTTGGATTTTCCCATAGTTAATTTTAATGAATTGTTAATTTATTCTAAATGGTTATTCATTTTATTCCATACGACTAATATTTTTTATCTTTATTATTAAAAAAATATTGAGTGTGATTTAAAAAAAACATATGTAAATGTTGATGATTCTCATATTAATGAGATAACCAAGAAAACTGAGCCACATTTATAACATTCCATCAGACCGAATCATCTAGGACTTTCAATACTTTTTTGAAAAAATTATTATACTGCCTACATTATTATAGGAGTCCTTTTTATAGGCTTGTTTTTTCCATTGATGACCTGATCCTAACGTATGATATAAACCTTATCAGCAATTGATATCATCTGGGAAAACATCTCCCTCGATGGGCAGATTAATAATTAAGATATCAATGGTCTATCATCTATTATAGTCCATGATATAACAGTAGTGAGTGAAGAGTATCAAGTATATCCAAACACCAATAAATCTTCCCTGTATACTCAACAATGAGGATGGACATTCAAATGGGACCTTCCCCCTGGGGGAAACTTCTCTAAAGAGTGGTTATAGTTGTACTAGGAATATAATATTTAAACAAAATATGGATATCAGTTAAGATTTTTTAGGATTCATGAGGTCATTTTAACCCTTCAATTTTATGATTAACATAACCCCTTCATTTTTCTAGAGTTGGTTATTCTATAGTGACTGGAAACCAACACTTTTCATCTATTATATTGTGAAGTGGGTATAAGTTTCTAGGTCATTTACATGATTGTGGGTGTCCCTATTTTTGGTTACATGTAAATTATTTCCTTATCCCTTATATAACATGGAATGAAATTGAGCATAATCCTATTTTGGAGAGGGTTTTATTTAAGTAGGTTGAATATGGGTTGAAAATAAAGTTCACTTTTTATTAAAAATTCCTTTAAGTAGTTGGATTTGGATATTTCTTTCACCTTATATATTTAAAATAGGGAAAAATATAAAGGACCTATCCAACTCAGTTTTTTAATGGGGCCTAGAATACCTATTGGTATATCCTCGATGATTGTCAATTCGTGACGTGGGGTTACCAACATAAGTCATAACTAAGCCCAGTTATTCCCCAGGAGTGTATTCTAGTGGTGTTTATAAGTGTATAGTTGTTATGATCTATGAAGCATGTACTAGGGTGAGGTTACTCGCCTTTCATATGTCTAGACAACTAGATTCTGAGGTATGATTGAACATCATTGTTCCAACTCATGCGAGACTCTATCATGTGCTGGGGAATTTTCGATGAATTTAGAAAACTCATAGAAATAGAAAATAAATCGAGCTTTAGAACTTATAGATAGTAGTGCATATTTTTAGAAAAATTACAATGAATACATACTTGGATCACTAATTTACCAAAATACCTACATTTTTGGACATTTCATGTAACGACCAAAAATTTTAGACAATCTATATTAATATTATCTTAAATAGATTATGTCACACACAATGCCTACCTAATTTAACACCCACCTAAAATTAATTATGACATATTGAAAATACATTTATAATATAATAATTATAATATAAAAAATAATATTCCACTAAAATAATTTAATGATATTATTTTCTTTGATTGATATTTTAAAAAAATACCTTTTGAAGAACTATTTAAAAAATAGGGACTGTAATTTAATAAATTCAATTGATCATAGTAAAAATTTTATTTTAATAGTGTAATATTTATATTTATCAACTAATATATCAATAGTAAATTATTTATAATCAATAATAAATAACATTAAAAAGAATTAATATTTTAAAAGGCCATTTTAAATAACAACAATTTTTCTTTATCTATTTTGTTTTCATTTAAAAGTTAATTTATAAATTTTTTAAATTAAAATTGAATAAAATGACTTCATTTTTTTATTTATAGTGAAAAATATTATCTTAAAATTAATTTTTTAGATTTTTATAAGAAGGATAATGTTTACAAGAATATTGAAAAATATCATTTTTACATATAACATGATTTATATGAAATTATTAGTATGTAAGATTGAATTGTAAATTCATGAAACCATTTTCAAAAAAAATATTTATTTAATAAGTGAATTTATAATTTAAGAATAAAATTAAATTTAAAACCCTACATTTCTGTTTTAGAACATCAGTTATATTTTTTATAAAAAATTATAGATTTTTCATTTAGTATTTTAATCATAATTTTTATCACTTGTATAAGTCTAATAAAAATAAAATGTATTTAAAATTTGGATTATTTTGTTACCAATTATTTTATAAGAAATAATTTCTTTTTTTTCTTAATGGGAAAATTTGATTGTGAGAAATAGTTACCTCCATAAAAATAAAACGGGGTAAAAATGTTTTAATAATGAGTGAAAGACCAAAAACATTTTTAAAAAATTTATTAGAATGGGTAATTGAGGCAATGATGTACCATTTCCTTTACCTTATCTATTATTTATTAATTTGTTAGGTACTTTTTGTAATATTGACTACCAAATAATTAAAAAATTGCATATTTACAAAAATACCACCCATTTTCCCTTATAAACTGGAAACCCTTATCCTTACCTCCCCTCACACCCCAACCTACATAATTCATCCTAAAATATGAAAAATTAATAAAAAAACATATATACCTTCAAGTGGTTCTTATCTTCCCTAAATATCATCCCTCAATGGCTCAACCCACTTTTCAAAGGATAGAATCCAATAAGTTATGTATAAATTTTTAACCACTCCTTTATCATTTATATTTAATTATATGATTTTATTATTTCTTAACTTCTATTAATACAACTTAAAATTATAAAATAAATATCATTACTATATTTTTATATTTTTATCATTATTATTCAATCATTAACCACCTTTTATTTTCTATTAATAAAAATGAAACCGCCCTTCAAGCATTGTGCGGAATACCACATCCATGATGAAATGTGTCTCTTTTCATTCAAATCCATGAAAAGACGGTCCAAATAGAGAATATAATATATATTCAAGATTTTTATGACATATTTGATATTATAAAATAATAACCCATATTACACATTTTCCCTATTCTATGGAAAATGAAATCAATAACCATGCTTATGTGTGGACTATCGCCTCTATAGATTGATCAACATCGATTTTTCATTTCAATAATTTTCAAAATGGATTATCATGAGAATGAGTTTAATTGGAGAATATTAGTTTTAATGAATTATTATTATTTTGGTATGAAAAATTTGTTATCCTATTAGTATTATTATTAATAAATAATTATTGTAAAATAAACTATCTTGAAGATCTTTTTATGAAAAAATGATTTATATGTATTATATAATAACATCATATAAGATATTTTCATATATTTTTTTTAATATTATAATATATTAAACAAATAATCACTAAATAAGATTATAATTCTTTTGGTATAGTGATATTACAGTTAATTCACTTCATAATTATCCATTAATTAAAGATTATTCTTTTTTGGGTTAGTTTAACCACCGAATTAGAAAATGATATAAATTTAACTCAAGGATGAATATATGAATTTAATGTATATTAATATATGATATAATTAAATAAATAAAACATGTTTTTCATATATAATAGTAATAAAAAGTATTTAACTCGTTATTTAAGAACACACCCTTCGACCCCAAAGAATCATGAAAACATGCTCATAAATAAATTCATATTTTTGGATCATAATAAAATCTCTCATGGAATAACATTAAAACATTATAAATGTTTATAAAAAATAAATTCCTCTAAAAATTATGATCTGGTATTAATTAACTTTGTGAGAATAATGGATTACAACATCACTATTAAGATACTAGTTCAAAACAATCAAGACTACTCACAGCAGATATTGAAAATATGTAATAACGAAGTTGTATACATAAATATAATAATTATAAATTCTGTTTATGAAAATCATAAATAGATTAATACATTTAGAAAATAGTTTATCAATATGGTTATATTTTTTATATTAGAGTTCATATTATAATCAACAAAATGGGAATTCAAGGTGAGGGTTTTATGTCTCAAAATTAATTTCCTCAGACATATTTATTTTTGTAAATGATAATATCATTAATATGTTGTTATTAATATCTAATGAAATTTTTTAAACATATTCATGAAATATTTTGGGTATTTTGGATTTATATAATTTTATTTCTTTAAATTTAATTCGATTAAAAAGATTCCAGAGTTTCAAGGGTTTTTGATAACTCAAAACCCTTCCTTGAGTGACAATGCATCATCTTGAACTTAATTTTCCAATATTGGTTTACTAACCATTTTGATTTTTTTTCATGGTACATTAAATTTTTCTCTGGGAAATGATACTTTTGATTAAAATATTTTTAATAATCTAATTTATTCTCTATAAAAATGTATATTATTATTGTTAATAATTCTTTTTCTCTATAAAGACGGTTTACCCTCCTTGTATATGTTTTAATTTACCACTAATGATCACCATTATTCATGGAAATCCAATTTTGTGTTATCTCATGTTACATTTATATTTTCCTTCCCCTATATTAGAAATTAATTGTTGGATACTCTTTTTCTATTTAAATTTTCAACAAATGTATTTTTAAATGTTGAAGATGTTTTCAATCATTTCAAATAAATTTTATTATCTTCCACTCCACATTTCATTGTGAGAACATTTATCTCTTTTAAAATAAATGATATTTTTGTATATATTTAATTATAAGTGTTTTCAATGTGATTTCATATAAACTTTTTGAAAAACATTTTTTCATTTTCAAGGCTCTATTATTGAAGATTATGTTTTAAAAAAGTAAATAATTCAAATATTTTTCACTTCAAATTTTTGAATCCTTTATGTATTTTTTAAGGCTCTTCAATTGAAAGTTCCATTTGTAAGTAAATATTTCTCTAAATAATTTACATCAAGTTTTGGAAGATGAATTTTTAGAATGATTATGACTTCTTCTTTAACACGATATATAAAACTTTTTCAAAAAAATATTTTACTATTTCATTACCATTTTTCTATTTATCTCTAAAGGCCATGTTTCTATAGATGTAATTTATAAAGTATCACACTATAAATGTTCTTATGAATTACCCTTCCAGGTGATTGAATTTAGGGTATCTATCTTTTTCATTATTGAGGTTAATTTTGGTGATACCATATTAAAATGATGTGAAACCCAATCTTCATTCCATGAGGTTCATTATGATGTGTTTAATAACTTTTTTATCAAAGTTGTTCCATATGGATGGATTATTGAAGGGTGGGATCCTATATTTTTTCAATACATTGGAAATTTTTATATCCCATTCACTAAAAGGGGTATATGTGAGGATTTATCCAAAGAAAAAGGGTAAATGTGAAGATTTATCTCAAGTTAATGGTTGTGTGGGATGATTGAAACCAAGCCAAAGGGGGTAGAATATAGGATTTATATCAAGACCAATTGTACATAAGAAGATTAACCCATTCAAATGGGTTATACATTGGGTTTTATATCAATCACAAGGGTACATAAGAGGATTATACGAAGAGAAAGAAGGTACACATGTGATTATCCCAAGCATACTATGTGATGAATGTCTTTGTGGGTATCTATGACATATGATTTCTATGTTTATTTGAGTGCCTTTGTAGAAAGATGACCTAGTTTAATGGTATTCTTATAACTATGTCATTCTATTATGGATCATGTATATTGAATCATGTTACCACACCATTTTGGTCAATTTATTACAGTATTTCAATCCTTATGACATTATTTATTGCTTATTCTTTTTTGGGAATTAGTTTTTTAGGTGTCCTAATTATATCCATATTTTACCCTTATACTCACTCATGATCATTGATTTTTATCACATAAAGTTACCCTTACTTTGGATTTTCTCTTACACATTTCTTATGTTTTCCTTCCCTGGGATATCAACATGGGTATCACATGTGATATATTTAAAATAGGCTTTATATATGATCATTTTAGATGAAATTTTGATGAGTAATGTAAGATAATTTATTTATGTGTCTAGTACTCAAAGATAATAAACATTTTGTTCTCTTTTTTTTCGTACTATTTGGAGGTGGAATATTTTTTCATGTATAATAATTAAATAAATTCATTTATTTATCTTGGGTTTCATAAATATATATTATGTCTTATTAGATGAATATTTATTACATAATATTATGATTCACCTAAAACCATAAAGGTTCACTATCTATGGAAACTTGGTTTCATAAGGTACAAAAAATATCTACATCATATCCTATATAGTTCTTCACAACTATAGTCATTATTAGACATATCATAATCAAAAACACTCTTCATATCCTAGATAAAATAAAACATAATATAGGGTGGCATAAACTATTTTGTATAGGAATACAATCAATATATCAGCATAACATGAGAATAATGGTTTGATAACTTGATCTTATTATTTATAAAACCATACCCAATAAATCATAGATCATAAACATGATTGATGTAATAAGACATAGTAGTTCATAATACATGAATCATAAATTAATCAACGAACATGTGTAGTGAGAGCATAACATTAGCATACGACATAAGTTTTGGGTATAAAAATAAGCATACCAATTCATTTCCTTAGTCAAAAATCACTAAGATGAATATTATAGTGGATTGGGTTCACTACACATTTGATCAGATCCTTATTCAAGTATTAATACTAATACTATCATTGTGGATAGAATGTCTTTCTAAAATGGATTCATTGCCTATACATATTCTTATTATCTCATAAGATATCCATAATTACCCAATTCAATGTATATATATATATATAACTTTGTACCCAACAATATTATAATAAATTAATTAATTATGTGTTCTAAAATATCATAAATCATTTATCATAGTATAACCCTTGAAAATATAATAGACTTCATGAACATCCCATCATTTTATCACAATATAAACATTGAAAAATAAGTGGGATTTGTAAAAATCTCAAAAACACTAATAATAAACAATCCATTTAAATAATAAAAATTAATAATTGAATTATATCCTAATAAAACCATAATTAACATAAATGGATTTTATGATATAATAAATTTTTCTTTCAATGATCTATAGATTATTTCAATAGAAAAATATTATTTTCATTTTGAAATCACTTATTTAAAATATATAAATGTCCAAAATATTATGTAAAATGTTTTCTTTAGAAGAATGGAAACCTTTAATGTGATATTCAATGTATTTATAGATCGTGATATTATGAATGTTTTTCATTTTTAGTATATTAAAAAATAGTCCTTTCAATTTTTCGGTAAAAATTCAAAGTACCACATTTGGAAAATTAAAATAATATTTCTTAGAAAAAAATTAAATAATTTAAAACATGGGTAAAAATGATTTAAATAAATTATGGGATAATATTAAAAGTATTATTTTTATAATTGTAAATTAAGCATGAACATGCAATAAAAACATCCCCACCCATAGTGAAAATAAATATTATTATTTTTTAAAAATCCCTGATCATTTTTAGAAACACTGATTGGAAAATGATATTATTTCATGAAAATTTCATGAATAACTATAGTATAAGAAAATAAAATTATTTTATTATATAATAATCATATAATTTTTAAAAATATAAATTCTTGTATAATAATTCCAAATTACATGAGGTTGAAACATAAATCCCTTACACCTTTAGAAACATTTAAAACAAAAGCTCATCGAATTAATAAATTCCAATAAAATTTTTAATATAATTATAATAAGTATATCTATTGTATAAAATTTAAAAATGTATTTATACTCTCATCATCTAATAATATAGGTTCATAATATAAACTTTTTCCCAAAGAACACAATTTGAGATGATAAACACTTAACACAAGTCTGACTTCCTTTAAAAGAACACTAACCACTTGTATATTAAATTTTATAATGTTTTAAATACATATCAAAATAATTTCAATACATACAAAATAATATATTTTCTATTTATAACATTTCAACACTGAAATATTAGTAATTAATTATTCAAATTCACATTTTCATGTGTTAATAGATTCATTATTATATACAAGTTTATGTTTGGAAATTTTAGTATTTGTACATTGATCATGGATACTTCATATACGAAGTTTTATTAATTATATAAATTTAAAATATATATATTATATAAATATTTATAATAATCTATAAAATGGTGATATTAAAAATTATGTGCATTGATCATGGAGACGGTGAGTCGTGCGTACACATGAACGTCGTTTTCATTTTCAAACGAAAACAATGAATGAAATATAAATATTATTTTAAAATTATAGAACCATAAATAAATAATATATAACAAATATATATATTAAATATAAACATATTACCATCTTGGTAAAGTGGAATTGAAAAACAAATGAAACAACATCATTGGGGTGGTAGTCCACACATACGCATGGGAAACGTTATAGTTTTACAAGGAATAGGAATGTTAGAATGTAATTATGATATTATAATAATAACAGTATAATTATTTTGTGAAGGTAATATTTATCCATTTAACCCATAACAACAACGATCCATGAAATATTTTTATGATGAATGAGTTGTATCACTATATGGGGGCAGTAGTCGATGCGTACACAACAACAATACATTAACTTGAAATTTGATAGAAAAATGGACAATAATGGGGCTACATAATTATAATCAAATTTATCTATATTTAATATAATTAATTTTGAATTTTATTATTAATAACATAGGTCAATAGGGGTATAAGAGGAAATAAATTGAATGTTGTCAGATTGGATGATTACCTCTACTTCAGTAGGCCTCTTTTAGATACCTTATTGAGGTCCATTGGAATAGTATTTTAAGAAAATTAGAACCAATAAATCAAATATGTTTAAGTATATAAAATAATTTAGATGTTTTTTCATGTTATATAGATAAAATTGGTGTTAATAAGAGAGAGTAAGGGGTGTGCTTTTATAAGTGGGGGAGAGGAAAAACATAAAATTTCATAAAATTTTAAAATATAATGATGTCTTATTCAATAAAAATTATTTCAAAGTGTCAGATGTCAAAATTTTATATAATATTGGTTATCAATATTTCCATTAAATTTAATTTAGTCATGTTTAATTGGGAATACCACCCTTATCTCTTCTTTTAAACCACTGGAAAACCTATTTTACCATTAATCGTGGTAAAATATTTATACTCTTTGTGTTGTTAATTATGAGAAAAAAATAAATTTAAATAATTAGATAATATTAGTTTTTATATTTAAAAATATATAATAATTTTTATAAATTTAAAATAAATAATTTGTTAAAATTAATTTAAAATTTAACCTAAAAATGTGACGAAATATGTTTTCTAGAAAAAATATTTTCTTATGTCTAAAACATTTACATAACAACATCAAATAAAAAATTAAATCTATTGAAATTAAATAGATTATTTATAATAAAAATTAATTTTTTTGTAAACAAAAATTAAAATAAAGTGTAAATTTTTAAATTATTGAAATGAAAAGACAGTTTTCTAGAAAAATCATTATTTTCACAATAAATTCAAAAATATATCATTCAGAAAATTCTTAAAAATAAATTCTTTTGTAATTTTGACATGATTATTTTAAAATTTAATTTCATTTTGTAATCCAATATAAAAGTTATATAGTTTTTTTTTAATTTTTGTATTCCTATTCATATTTCCAATTTAATATTTTTATTATAGTGTTATGAATTATTATAGTTTATTTTTACTTGAAGTTGTGTGTATCACAAGATATCAAAGAAATTAATTTTATTTAAATTCAAATATATTAGAAAATATCTCAGTGTTACAGTCCACTGTGGTTAAAGTTAATTCTTTCTTGAAATTCTATCACATTGGTATAATAAAATGAGGACATGTCATCTTTATCACATCATTGTTATCCTATGTAACTTCACTAAATTTCATATTCCTCCATAGAACATTAATTGGGTGAGTAGTCCTGTTCTGTTGAACATTATCACTACAATACAATATTTCCACTGGTTATCCATCATATAAAAGACCATAGTCTAGTTATAAAACCTCTATGTTCAATACATGTTTAGTATCATATATTAACTTATTGTGGAGAGATACATGTAGCACATTGGGAATATGAGAGAGGTTTGGTGGAAGCATCAATTGATAATCTAATATCTTTACTCGATCAATATTCTCAAAGGGGAAAATTTCCCTATATCTGGGTATTCCATTGTTTTTGAATCACATAAAATTCTTCCATAGAGAAATTAACTAGAATGTATTCTCACTAACCTCTATTTTCATATTTTCCTTAGTTTTATCAGTATAACTTTTCTATCAACTCTGTGTCGCGTTGATGTGTTATTGAATGGATCTTACCTTCTCTATCATTTCCTCAGAAAGAATAGGTCTCAATATATTTATTTCTCTAACATTATCCAATAATTTGTGAGTTATTGATTTCATTACACACAGGTCTTCATAAGTATCGATTTTAATGTTCAATTGAATGTAATTTTTGTTAGAGAACCTAGCTTGAGGGAGTTGTTGATCCCAACAACCATTAAAATACATAAAACAAAATCTCAACATATCTTATAGGGAATTAATGGTTCTATCAGACTAACTGTCTGTATGAAGATGATAAATTGTAATAGAACAATACTATGAATCCAAATCCTATTGAATTGTTCACTAAAACTTTGATATAAACAAAAAATCCTGATCAGATACAATAGATTGTGGTACTCCAAGGATCCTTGTAAAAAATTTAACCAATATTTTGGATGGGTGATCAAGTAAAAAATATTATCTAATATTAATGGTGTGTAATAAATTTGTAATAAAATTTACAATTGTACAAATATCATTATAAACATTATAATTTTGGGGTAGTCTGATGATAAAATCTCTTGTGACATTTTACCATTTCAATTCTACTATGGTAATGGATGTAAAATTTCTTAATACTTTTCTCGCATAGACTTAACCTGATGGCATACCGTGTATTAACATATATACTCTAAAATATATCTCTTAATGTTTTCCCACTAGAAATACTTTTTCAGTAATCTATAAATATTGGTATATCAATGATGAATATAGAATGATGAAATATGAGCTTTATTAAATATCTATTTCTATAAATATGGTATACATGGGAAACATACATGTTTCCTGAGCATTATCATTTCATCATAATCAGGTTTGAACTCATTAATATTTCAAAACATCGGTTTTTTCTCTATATCTTTCTTTTGTGCCACTTTAATCTTCAAATGGATAGATTATTGAAAAATAGTTTTATCAAGTTATGATATTCCCTTCCTTTCTGATTTCAAGATCCATCATTAAAAAACATGAAATATTGGATCTTCTTTTATTATTATCATAAATAAGATAGCATGATCGGTTTGAATCAGAGAATCCATAACCCTATTCACCTTCCCAATGTGGTAATGTATTGAGTAGTCATAATCTTTTATTATCTCCAACCATATTCTCTAAAGAATATTAAAATATTTCTGAGTACATATATACTTTAAACTTTTATGATTATTATATATGTCACAACATTATCAGTAAATATATTTCCTCCATATATATAAATATATAATTACTATAGCTAACTACAAATCATGACTTGGGTAATTTTTCTCATAAGCATTCAATTATCTTGTAGAGTAATATATTATTTTATCATTCAATAAGAGGATGAATCATCATCCCTTCTTCAGTGTATCGCAATAAATCATAATCCATTCTCCACTATAGGACACTATAAGTTCATGTGTAGTAACTAACCTTCTCTTTAGTTCCTTGAAATTTTACTCAGATTCATCTTCCAAAAGGAACTTAACTCCTTTCAAGTTAACATGGTTATTAGATTATATTGTAATGATAATTTATACACAAGTCATATATAATATCATAAAAAAACAATAATACTATGGATCTCAGTCACGATTATTGGTATACTCTAATTTTCGAAAAATTCTGTATTTAATAGATTCGCCAATATATGCTTCCCTAAAACTATATTACACAAAATTAAAGTCTGTAAATCCAAAATTTAATCTTGGTAAATTTTTAATGTAGTTTTTCTTTCATTATAGTCATTAGTATAATTATAAATTGGTCTTAATGTTCTTACATTCTCTTAGAATATATAAAAATATCATCAACAAAAACAACCAAAAATTGGTTAAGGTATTATCTAAACACACTATTCATTATATCTTTTAGGATGATGTGGGAATTAGTAATACTAAAGGTCATAATGATAAATTCACACAGTGCATAACTCGTATGGATAAATATCATTGTTATGTGTTCTTTTAGCACCCTCAATTGATGATATCCCAAATGAATTCCAGTCTTTCAAAATTATTGATCCTCTTGCAGCTAATCAAACAAGTCATTAATATAGGGTAGATTACCCTTTTTCTTGATAGTGATCATATTATGTTCTTGAAAATCAATGAAAATATACTTTTACCAATTTATCCAATTTTCAAAAAGAATAGGATCACCCAATGGTGATTCATTTGGGTTTTTGAATCCATTATAATTATCCTCTTAGTGTTTTTTCCTCCATTCTTATAACTCAATCATGGCCATTCTATATGGAGTTTTTCAATTGTTGTTAGATTAGGTATAAAATCTATAGAAAACTAAACATAATGATTTAGATTGAAACATGGTAACCATTCCATAAAATTATCATCAAACTCACATAATATAGGCACATCTTTAATGTTGTGATTCACCCCAACAATATGACAGAAATACCCATTTTTAGTAGGAATGTTTACCCATTAAATGGTTACAATTTCCATTAAATGTTCAGATATATAGTTACACCATAAGACATTCATAGGTTTGTTCAGAATATCATATGTGACCATCCATAATTCAAAATTTATATTGGATTATTTATAGAAATCCAATGTATGCCTAAAATGACATCAAATTTAACTATAGTGGCAGTAGTAATATTTGATGAAAGAATATTCCCACAAAATTAAATCAGATAAGAGTCAAAGAATTGAAATTTAATCATCATACCATTATGAGTTTTCACTATAATTTAAACACCTAACAATTGGGGTGTTATTTTTATACCCATAGGAAAATCATCAGATATAAAATATTGGGTGGAACTAGAATCAAATAATACATTATTAGTTTTATAGTGGTTTCAATGTGTACCTTTTACCACTTCATTATCATACCCTACATTGAAAATAGTGATCCCATTATATTTCAATTTATCTATAATCATAAGAGGTTTGTAGAATCGATCATCATCGTTAATCTTAGTTTTTGAAAATTGGTTAGCATAATATGAATACATCTTATATTTGAACAATTAGATTGTGGGTGGTGTATTCTATTGATATTTTTTCATTATTAATTTCATTTTATAGTCTCCAGGCATCATTTTTTCATTAGTTTTATTGAATAACATTTTTTCCCATAATTAATACATATACCAGACCCCTAAATAAAATTTCCCCTATTTTTTCTTCCACAATTTAAGCATGGAATCTTCTTCTCATCATGATTTTTATCATTAAAATTTCCTTTGAATCTTATCTGTATTTTCATATTAAAACCCTGAGATTGATGGGTAACTCCACTCTTCATTTCTACCATTATAATACATCTAATTAATTATTTATAGCTACTATAGTCTTTTATTTCTAACACTATTTAGTGACTTGGTTTTAAGATAGTGATGATTCAATAAATCTTAATTTCTGGTTAAAATCTAGTACCAGAAGTAAACATTGAAATACAAGTAAAATTTCCCTCATAAGTTCTATTGGGTTTATCCTCCTTCTCTTATAACTCAAATAAATTCCTTCCACAATTTTTATTAGGAATATGAGTGTATTCATAATTAAAAAACAAGAAACTAAACTCATACCAATCAATAGATTCAATTTATTCTCTTTACCTTGTGTTAATGATAGGACTACACCATTTTTATACATCTCCCTCCAAATGATAAAAAAATTAAAATAATATTTTCATGGTTCCAACACTAGATAATATAAAATACATTTTTACTACAACTCATTCATTACTCAACAACTTGTAGATCAGTATACCCTCTAAGATAAAGGGGTTGTTTCCTCTTGAATGACTCAATGAAATGTTATTCCCTCATTTTGGTCATTTCAAATCTCAACGTGATTCTTAGTTTTAGAATCATGCATAATCATAAAAAATATATTTTTCATTCCATCTCCCGGAACATTCTATTCCTCAAGAGGACAATAATTTCATTGTCCAACACATTCATAATTAACGTGGTTCTACATTGTTTCCACTATTGAATTAAAAAAGAGAGGATAATGTGAGAAAAAAATTCTAGTGAGAATAATATAATCATAATAATAATTTTTTGGATGATTGAATGGTGATACCATTTTTCTGATCAATGGCAGATTAGTTTTAATCTAGGTCATCCATGGTAAACATCTATTCAAATACTGTATAATGGCTCAAAATGAAAATATGGATTATCCCACACATATACCTTAGGAGTGTCTATCCATGTTTTTAGCCTTATTCCCACTCATCAGGTGCAAATAATGATCAAGATAATAACTAATTTACAATATTCTAAATCTTTAAGTGTAACATCCATAACTCGGAATCCACTAATTTGTTCTCTGATTCGGGTCACCACATGACCTCAACTATGCCTCCATATATGCTAAAGGTTTCTGAACATAAGTGAGGATCTAATTAGACATGTATGGAGACTATACCCACTTAAATATAGTATTCTGTAGAAGACATTAATTTTAAAATAAGGAAATAAAAAAAACTGCTATGAACTATTCATAACAAAACATTTCCCAAAACTGGGTACAAATAAGAACCAAATTTTATGTATGTCATGTCAATATGAAATGTCAAAAGTGTGGAAAATATCCAAAATAATGACTAATGGGTCATCCCCCAAATGGTATGGAATCTATGTCTAGAACCTCAACCATGCACATCCTAGCCCGAATCAACTCCATAGCATACTTACTTTATCACATATTGGCCTGAAACCATAAAATCTACTTAGGTACCCAATGGTGGACTAAGTTGGGTGTGAGTACAACTCATTATTCCACCTCCAATGGTGTCTACAAAATATTTAGTTTAATAGGTTCTGCCTAAAAAAATACTATTTAAAAAAATAAAAAATGGGTTTCATTGGTTAACAATATTATTCAAAACATTTTAACTACATATCTCATATCCAACACTTAATCCATTTAACCATATGTTCTATGGGTTGGGCATTTACATCAGTTCAAAACGGACTAATCTGGTTAATCATCATGAATAAGGATATGAGTCAAGTTAAATATCTCCCTATGGAATACATTTCACAATAAATAAATCAAACTAACCATGGAGCCACGGTCCTGGTAGTCCCATCAAATGAAACAATTAGGGTCATAGTGCATCAATTCAACTCCCTAACCCATGCATTCCTAGGTGGGGTTAGGCCAACAGGCCAACTTGACACATGGGAGGTGCATCGGTCCTTTATCCAACCACCAAGCCATGTTCACATTCTTTTATATCCATTTACCGCATATACCACATCAAAAACCATAAAAAAATTCAATCATCAAAACATTCACATTTCATATTTTCATTAACACAGAATTCATCTTTATGCATTATAAATTTACTCATTTCCCATTCACTAAGCATAGTCCATCTAACCTATTTGGCATAATTCACAATTTCAATACGTTATGTTTTTGAAAATATTCATATTCCGTAATCTAATAACACATTTCCACTGCAATATCAAAATCACTTTTTCACATTCACAATAATCCTTTTATCATATTCCTCAATTTTCAATCCATTTGACTCATTCTCAATTTTACCCAATTTACTTATTTTTATTCCATGCTAAACAATACCTTATTCTATTATAAAAACCTTCTAAAAACGTTAAATATCACATTTTCAACTGAACAAAACATACAAACCTGTTCTTCTTAGGCTCTACCTTATTTAAAATCAATTCTGGGCTTATAGGTTCCACTTTCCAAGTTCAGGGTAATTGGTGCACTCCATGGGTGATCCTAAATTGATATAAACATCCTCGATTAATTCTAAATGGATCATGGGGGTTCAATTTGACATTAAACAAACCAAAATACCATGAATAACTTACAAAAAAATTGAAACAATGAGAAATCAGTCTCATCACCATACATAAAAAAATCAAGAACAAAACTACGGGATATATAACTTATAAAACACCAACCTCAAATATGATAATAAAAGTGCTCCTAAACCTTGAATTAGATATGAATTAAAACACCACTTGAAGAATAAATATATATTCCACTAGAAAATAGGATTTTAGGGATTCAAAAGAATATGATAATAATTAAAAGCATTGATCCAAAAAAAGGAAGCAATATGAGGAGTAGACATACCTAGAGCTTCAAACTACAACCAACAGTGCTCCAAATAGCCATGAATCAAAGGTGAACCACCCCTGGGAATACTGGGTCACTTGAGTTCATACTAGGGTTGTAAAAGAGGATATGGGGGATAAAATTAGGTGAAAATATTCAAATCCATAAGGGAAAATGTGGAAATTCACACTTTTAATGAGGCACAAAGTTTGGCTGCACCACTTTCCAAATCATGCGCCAAAGAGCCACAAACCACTATGCCTAAAAAAGAGACACTAGGTTACCTTTGGAGCCTTGAAAAAATTTTAAAACCATGCACCAACCAACTAGAATTCCTATTTTCATGATTACATGGTTTCCCAGAGAAGGCTACATGGTTTACTTAATCGTCAGCCAATTTTGC
This sequence comes from Viscum album, assembly GCA_963277665.1. NCBI lineage: Eukaryota > Viridiplantae > Streptophyta > Magnoliopsida > Santalales > Viscaceae > Viscum > Viscum album. The sequence goes on from OY728164.1 coordinate 237,461,382, forward strand.
ACCATTTACAAGTTGGCCCTGGTTTCCTTCCTTTCATGTCCTAATCACCAGAGACACGCCTGAGGCCCCTCATACATCCATGAAACATTTAATTAAACAAAAATATTATTGAAATGAAAATTTAAATAATAACATACCTCCATGAATTTTGGGATCTTACAACATCCCCACCTTATAACGGCTTGTCCTCAAACTTGCATTCCCAATAATTGTTGGGCCACCAAAACAAAATGATCAGGCCACTGGCCACACATATCTGATTCCCTCTCCTATGTTTCTTCCTAACTATTCCTATTCTTCCACATAACATGAAATAGATACAAAACATTTCCCCATAATATATTCTCTCTATGATCCACAATACGAATCAGATGCTCCTCAAACGATGCATCAGCATCAAGATCAACATCTACAACGTTAACCACATAGAATGGGTCAGGTTGACACTGTCAAACTATGAATCGAAAAAACATCAAGAATAAAACTATACCACTATGGAAGATCCAATCAGTACACCACTGGTTTGATCCTCTCCAAAATCTCAAATGGCCCCACATGTGAGGGTTCCAACTTGCTCGGTTTCCGAATCTGACGACGGCCCAACCAAGAAAAAACCTGAAGAAACACATGATAATCCACCATAAACTCAATAGATCAATTAATACTATACACATATGACATATTCCTACTCTGAGACTTTTCTATATGTTTCTGGATCAACTAAATATTTTCTGACATCTTCTACACGTGACTCTGGTGCAAATCTTCAGCTCCCCGATTTTCATCAAACAGAAAGGATACCTACATGGTCTACCAAAGAGTGCCTCATATGGTTCCATATAAATCATATCCCAAAAGATATTGTTTTAAGAAAACTCAATAAGTGATAAGTAATTTTCATATAACCCAAAAAAATCAATGACACAATCTCTCAACATTTCCTCTAATAACTATAATTGTATTCTCAAATTTCTCATTCATCTACAGGTGGAAGGTTTTACTCAAAAACACCTAAGTACCAAGTACCTTCTATAACCCCTTTTAGAAGTATAAATTAAAACCACAATCATGATCTGACAATATGGTTTGTGTTCCCTATGTAGCCACATTATTTTCCGAACATATAACTTGCCCACCTAATCCACAATGAAGGTCTCTCGAATTAGGAATAAATGATCCACCTTTGTCAACTAATCCACAAAAACCCAAATGAAAACATTATTTTGAGGTTTCCTTAGAATTCCAACCACAAAATCCATCATCACATTATTCCACTTCCGTTATGGAATGGGAGATGGTTATATTAAACAACTCGGCCGCTAAAAATCCTCCATTACCTACTAACATGTAAGGAATCAGGCTATAAAACCTCCAACTTCTTTCTTCATTCCTATCCCCCAATACTGCCTTTGAAGATAATGATACTTTTTTGGAAAAACCAGGGTTTACTTCCCACTTCGATGTATAAACATAGCATATCAAATCATCTTGTATACCTACTTGAACAATGAAATGGCCATGAACAAAAATGATCTCATTATCTCCAATGGTCAAATCAAAAGGGGACTCTCCACCTTTAAGAATTTTCCTTAGTGTCAGTCTTTATAAATCCAAATGCTAAATCTCCGTGATAAAGTTCAAAAGCGATGATTCAACTGTTATAGACACATGGTTCATCCTTCCATGACCATCAAATACCTCCAGATTAATCTTTGAAAAAAGTTTCATCATCCTCCACTCAAATATAGATTCTTGAACTACCTTTTTTAAAGTCTTTCGACTCAAATAACCTACAACATGGTTTCCCATTCCAGGTGTGTAAGCTAGATCGATGTTGAAATAAAGCATTATCTCAACCCACATTCATAGAATAAGGTTCAAATCACACACATAGAATATGTATTTATGTATTTTTTGATCGATATACATCATACAATACTCACCAAATAAGTAATGCCACCAACATTTTCAATGCATAGACCCGTACGTCCAAAAAAATATCATGAATGAGGTAGTTTATTTGATGAGGCCACAACTACCTTGAATAGTATGCAACAACCCAATCATCTTGCATCAACACAGCTGTAATCCCTACACCAAACACATCACAAAACACAATGTACTATTATCTCGACTCTGGAAAGATCAAAAAGGGTATTGTAGTCAACATCTTCCTTAACACTAGAGAATATTTCTCTCATTCCTTAGAACACTCAAATTTTCCCCCTTCTTGGTCAATACTGAAAGTGGTTCTACCAAATGGGATATGTTCTTGATGAACCTACAGTAGTAACCATCCAACCTTAGAAAACATCGAACATCAGATACATTCTTTGGATACTCCCAAGATATGACCACCTAAACTTCATCTCGTTCAACAAAAACACCCTCCTCAAAGATAATGTGACCCAATATGTTCACATTATCAATCCATAAGGGACACTTGGATAGCGTGGTGTAAATCCTATGATCTGTTATTATATTCAAGTAAATGTCAAGATATATGGAATGATCATTAAGGGTTCTGGAGTACACCAATATGTAATCAATAAATACCACAAAAAAATTTTCATGATAAAAGTGAATGATTCCATTAATTAAGGCCATGAACACTACCAATGAATTAGTATATCAAAAAGGGATCACCAAAAACTCATACAACCCTTACCTACTCGTAAATATGTTCTGTGGTGTGTTCAAAGGGCTCTCTCTAAAATGATGGTTCCCCGATCTCAAATCTATCTTTGAAAACATTGAAGAACCTTCAATAGGTCAAAAAGATCATCTATTCAGGGAAGTGGTTATCAGTTCTTAACAATAATCCAATTTAGCTTCATTTAATCAAAACACAAAAGAAGCATCCCATTGGCCATCTTGCTAAAACACACAGGTGATCCCCATGGTGACATACTTGGATGAATAAACCCATTACTCTTTAATTATTCTAACTAGATTTTAAGATCCTGGATTTCTATTAGATCCATTTGGTACGATTGAATAGAAACTTGTTCTTACCCTTGAAAAAACTCTATTCTGAACTCAACATATCTCTTGGGAGAAAACAAAGGTATGTCCTCAAGAAACAGATCCTAGAACCAATACACTGTGGGAGGAAATACAAGCTTCTCCATACATCCATCGTCGCATACAAAGAAATCCACTTGGGTTGTGATTTCACCCAACTACTAAAAAAATTTCCATGTACGGCCTACCCAAGCATAACACTCACCATTATAGACAAATGTGTCTCTTCAAAAATAAGTGATCATTACCCTATGAAATTAACAATAAATTTTTTCATGATACAACACTATCCATTCCATTACCAATATCAGATCAATACTAGACATCTCCACCACAAACATGAACCATAGGAGGAGGTACCGACTGACTTCAAGAGAACAACCTTTACACTGCCTAATATTTTCTTTTCACAACCCTAATGGTGTATCAATAGACATAACTACACCCATATGTTCAAGTGATATGCCCAAATCAAAAAAAAATTGAGCGGATATAAATAAATGTAAGTCACATATATCAAATAAAGAACTTGAAAGTGTGGAAGTTACAAAGATCGTATCTTAAACCCTCGATGACCTAGCCTCACCACCCCCCGGGTGTAGAATGAATTGCTTGAAGCTGATTTTCCCCCACAACTACGGGGCCCAGTCTAAGTCCCTGGTGATGCACATTCTTACTGATATGAATTCTCTCACCCTTTATTAAAACATATTCTATCTCTATTGGTATATCATGATGAGTTCCAAATACCTTCCAAAAATGGGGTAATTGACCCCCTTCCTGTAATTTGCACAAGTCTTAGTCCTCCATCATTTCCCAACTTTCACAGGTTCCTAAACAACGTCTACACATTTACCAATATTCTACATGGTTGACACTCAAATGGTGGTCGAGAACACTGATTATGTATGTTTACTAGCCTGTAAAACTAATAGAATCAAACTCAATAACTAACTTGACAGATTGGTTCCTTGTTATAGATACCATATCCAATACCACCAAAGTGTAAACTCTCTAAGAGAATATTCATACTATTGGAAGTTAGACCACTAGTTTTCTTTACTAGAACTGCATGTCTACTACTGGAAACCACTTTGAGGTATCCTTCTGATGTAAGGTCCAGATCCACCACTTTAACGACCCTCTTTAAGAAAAATATATTCACATACAACTTGATCTCATACCTGATTCCCTATTTGAAATGTCTCATCATATTTTCCTTGTCACCCAAAAAGTATAGAATAAAATGATTCAAGTCTGTGAAATAAATAGCATACTCCATCACCGTCATAGACCCCTAGTTCAATATCATAAATTATATCACCTTTTCTAGCCTCAAGGTTTTATGAGATTAGTCTTCTAGAAACATATCTTGAATATCTTTCTAAACCATACCATCATCTTGTTGGTTCTGAACCAGAATATCCCACCAGTGATCTAGCTTCCCTAGAATCATATAAGTCACTAGCCTGACCCCCTTCTCCAAAAGAGTTTAAAAGTGATCCAAAATCATCTAGATTAACAATATCAATAGTTATGAATCCTAATGTCCACACTACTTAGAAAACTTCAATGGGTGTTGCTGCTAAAAATTCTTAGTCAACTCAAACATACTCGACACAATATTCACTAGGACCCTTTCTATCATCTTCATGAAACACGTTATGTTCTCAAGGAACTTTTTATTTCCCCTATTACCCTAGTTCACTAGACTTATATAGGAGAGTTATCGGTGACATATTCTTGTCGATCAAATGGCACATATCATCATGGTGGAATATTCCAACAATTCAAAGAACACATCTCATAACACATAACATAAGACCTTCATAGTTTAATAAAAATTTGGCATTGCACTGGCTATAAGAAACCCATCCTGCATACACTATCCCAACGGATACCATCACTCGTAGAACACTTCCCTTGATCATCCCTACTACGGGTCATGGTAAACATGGGTGAAACATGTTACGTTGTAAAGAGTCTTTCATTAGAAAACTCTCTACATCATTTCTCTTAGGCACATTCAGATTTCAAATCTTATTACAACCAACCTATTAACATATTTACACCTTTAATTAAACACAATTCTTAAACCATTCTTTATCTTTATTTTTTATTTAGCCATTTTGATCATCTTTTATTACACTCCATTTTCTCCAAATTTCCATGAAAGTGGGATACATTACTCTTTATCCCCACACACCCTTCATGTGTGTTCCTATTATAATTCTTTTTACCTGTACACCTAGGTTCCTATAATTATTCCTTAATGAACAGCCACATTCCATTACATCAATGGGAAAAATATCATAAAACCATAACATCACACAACATGTGAACCATATAATGGTGAAAGGTCATCCAAATATAACAACACACGTCTAAAACAACAATTCCCACACCGAGCGCTTGGTTTTTTCCATGTACATGGGTGAGAAACTCACATGCTCAAGCTCATTACCAAAACCTGACATGTCCTAATTTCATGTCTACCATCCCAAATAGAATGTCCATAAAAAATACCAACTATTATACCACATTGTAATGTCCTAAAAATCAACTAAATTGGTGCTCGAATTGGGTTTCCACAAACCTCAAGAATGCCTCCATATACGCCATAGGTTGACGAGTAGAAATACAGTAAAAATTAGACAAAATGGGAGAATATTCCCTTTTAATAAGAGTACTCCACAATATATAATAAATTGAAATAAAGGAAACAATAAAACAATGTGAAGAATTATCCATAATAAATCATTTCACAAAACTGGTAACAAACCACAACCAAACAGAAAGAATGTTGTTTCATGCTATGTTGTCGAAAGTGTGTGAAAAACCCAAAATAAATACTAATAGAGGACTCCCAAAATGTCTCTGACTCCACGGGTGGAACCTCAACCATGAACATACCATCCCATATTAACTCCTTAGCATAGGTCATTTACCCCTTTCATGACCTAAAACCATGAAATATGCTCGAATAACCAATGGTAGCGCAAACAGGGAGTGGGTACAAATCAGTTTGGAACCACAAACGATATCTTTAAATTATCCATTTTAACATATATTGAAAGAAAAATAAATAAATAAAATTTAATGTAAAAATAGATAAAATTTCTTACATTGGTTAACAATATTACTTTAACCATTTTAACTACTTATTATATCTCCAAAACTTAATCCATTCCATCATATGTTCTATTGTTTAGTCATTTACATCATTTACACAATGAACATATCATGTTAATTATCATAAATATGGGTATAATTCAAGTTCTATATCTCATTAGGTAATAAATATTACAATAAATAAATCATAGTTACCTTGGAGCCTCATTCCATATAGTCTCAATGAATGTAACCATTATAGCCAAAGAGAATTAGTCTGATTCCCTAACATAAGCATTTTGGGGCGTGGTTAGAGCTTCAGTCCAGCCTGACCCAATGGAGTATCCTTAGTTCTTTATCCTACCACCAATCCATGTTTAAATGTTTATATATACATTTACCACTTATACCATGTCACAAACCATACAAAACTATATCAACATAAAATTGACATTTCATATTTCGATTAACACATAATTTATCCTTATGATGTGCCAATTTAGTCACATTCCATTCACTAAGCATAATCCATTTAACCCATTTTTAATAATAAAAAAAATTAATACATTATCCTTTTGGACATATTCATATATCTTAATCCAATTACACATTTCCAATACAAGTTCATAATCCCTTTTCGCATTCACAATAATTTATTTAACATATTCCTTAACTCGCAATTCATTTGACTTATCCTCACTTTACCCCAATTAACCTATTTTTTTATCCCATGTCAAACAACCCCTTATGCCATTATCGAAACCTAGGAAAAACTGTAAATATCCCATTTTGAACTCAACCAAACATAAAATCATGTTCATTTTGAGATCTACCTTATTAAAAACCAATTCCATGAATAAATTTTCCACTTTCCAAGTTTGGGGTCATTGGCGCACCCCATGGGTGGCCCTAAATTGATCTAGATATTCTAAATGAATTATAAGGGGATCATGGGGGGTTAAATTAATCATTTAACCAACCAAAATACCATGACTCACGAAAATAAACAATAACACAGTAAAGAGGAAGAAATTGTATGACATCACATGCACAAGTCTAAAAAACTATGGGATATAACTTGTAGACAACCTACCTCAAATTAGATTATCAATGTGCTCATAAACTTTACCATAGATCCAGATTCAGAAACCCCTTGATGCCTCAACCTGGATACCACTTGAAAAGATGGTTTTATGTCTTCTAAATAATATGAGAATAACTATAAACCATTATCCAAAAAAGAAAGTGATATAAGGATTAGACATACCTAAAGCATCTATTTGAAACCAACGGTGATCCAAATTTGAAGGAATTGAAGGACAACCAACTTTGGGAAGATTGGGTTGCTTGAGTTCATCATAGGGGTTAAAAAGGAGGGAATAGGGGATAACATCAAGTGAACAGCTTAAAATACATAAGGGGGAGAATTGGAAATTCAAACGTTTAATGAGGTTCATGTTTTTCCACACAATCGTCAAAATTGTCCACCAACCATGTACAAACAAATGTCCCTAAGGATAAGAGTCTAATGGTAACCTAGGGATCCCTATACGGTATATAAAACCTATTTCAAATCATGTGTAATTCCTCGGTTTAAAGATGCATAGTTTTCCTGGTAAGGCCACACTGTTTACTTAATTGTGCCCCAATCATGTGCTCTGCACAAGTTGGTCCATTAATCCTTCCTTTAGTGTCCCGAACGCACGAGACACTCTTGAGGCCCCACATACTTCTGGTAAAATTTTCATTAACCAAAAAAATCACTTGAAACCAAAATTTAATTAAGTACATACCTCCATGAAGTTCGAGGTCTTACATTACCCCTAGGTGAATCTGTGTCATTTACATATCCATTGTCTTTTATAAAGGTAGAGATGCATTTTCTAGGAAACTCATTCTCATTTATTTAACATAATATAGGAAAATTTTCCTAGGATTATGTTAAGTTTATTTTTAAATGTTTATCATCCTAGTTTCCAAAAGTAAATAGACCCTACTTTGATACCAACTATACTAACACAAAATCATCATACATAGATATAACATTTTTTTATATGAATATTCACAACATACTAATATTATCCATGAAATAACAATAATAGTTTAGTGTCTTGGAAAACATGGATTCATAAAAAAATGGTATATAAAATAAATAAATAACCATTGATATAGATCTTCATAACTAACAACCTTCTTAGATACATCATTTTTAAAACCTTTCATTATATCATTTGGGAATGGAAAAAAAGGGTGAGCTAAAATACTTAGTGTGGGTAAACATGGGAGATATCAATATAACATGAGAATAAGGTTTTGAGAACATGAGATGAGAATTTTAAAACTATAAAAAACACATCATAGATCCTAAAAATTATTCATATAAGAAAATATGCAATTTTATAAGATATGAATCATAAAGGAATCAAAATACATGATCCTTGAGAGAATAACATTTGAATATGACATAAGTTTTTTTGCATACAAATAAGCATAGAAAGTCATTTCCATATTCTAAGATAACATTAAATGATATCATAGTGGATTTAGTTCACTCCTCATTCAAAAAATACTTAATCGAGGTTATCTCTCAAGAATATCAATGTGGATAGAGTCCCTTAGTAAACTGGGTTCACTCCCCATTCTAGTTCTTATTATATCATGAGATGTCCATAAATACCCACTGAATTGGAGGGATATAAAATCCCACTTACACCAACTTTATAATGATTACTAGATATATTTTTTTCAAAAATATTATAATAAATTCATCATATCATTATATCATAACCATTTTAAATAAAACTGGATTTATGAAAATTTCATCATTTCATCATAGCATTACCCATGTAAAATAAAGTGGGTCATAAACAAATCATCTTAATATTCAAAAAAATGGAGAAATATTAAGGATGATATCATAGAGTTATATCTCCATTAAAATATAATTATCATCAAATAATGTTCTCATACATGAAAATTTTCATTAAAATAGCTCTGGAATATTTCTTGACAAAAATACATTTTTCATTTTATAATATTTTATCTGAATTAAAAAAATTACCAAAATTTTATAAAGAACTATTTTCTAAAATAAAAAATGAAAATTAAAAGAAAATCTTCAAATAATTTTATAGTCATAAAGAAAAAAATACCATTCATGATGAGTGATTTAAAATAAATATTTTTTTACATTTTTAGTAACAATTCATAAGTACAGTGATCAGAAAATGAAAAGAAGATTCATTTAATATATTTTTATACAAATTAAAAAATGGAAAAAAAAGGAATTTTAAAAATATTATTATAAATTTAAAATCATTTTTTAAAGCACTTAATGAAAACATTGACATCGATGGAAATAATTCTTGACAAAAGAGGATTTAAAGTCTATTTGTTTTTAAAAAAATTCCTAATCATTTTAATTACCTAAGAGATGAAAATAGTACAATTACATAAAAAATTAAAGAATGACTAGAGTAGAATAAACTAAAATGGTTTTATTATATAATTATCATATTATTTTTCTCAATGGAAGTTCAAGCATAATAAATCCCGATTAAAATAAGAATAAAACAAAAAATCCTTACCATATTAGTAACTTTTGAATCATAGGCCCCAATAATGAATGAAATCAAATAAATAATTAAATATAATATTCATATGTAAATTCATGATATAAAATATCAAATTTATATATATACATATCATAAAATAATATAGGTTCATAATATAACATATTTCCAAAAGAAGACAATATGAGACGATAATCACTTAACTTAAGTTTGAATTGCATTCAAATAGCTATATCCCTCCATATAATTGATTTAAATTTATTATAATTATATAATAGAATAATTTACAAAAATATATTGTCATATATGATACACATATAATATTTTATGATCCATTTTTTAATAATTCTTTATTTAAATCATTTTTTCTGGGTGTTAACTATTTCATTTCCATGGAAGTTTTGGTTCCCTATTTTTTGTCCTTCTACATTGATATGGGTTCAATAATATAAATAATTTTATTCATGATATAAATGCCATATATATTAATTATATATATTTATAATCATCTATAAAAGTTTTTTGTAGAAAATTTATTTACATTGTTCATAATGATAGTATCTCATATGTACAAACGATGGTTGTTTACATTTTCTAATTAAAATAACGAGTAATGCATTCACTTCTGGTTTGATGGAAATGAGGGTGAATAATTGTGATTACATATTATTAGTAGCATTTAAGTAATTTTATAGTACTTTATTTTTTTATGATGAATATAATATATTTATAAATGACCTTATTTTACTTATAATCCATTTTGAAAAAAATATATCTTTTTGAATTCATGAAATTAAATTATAATTTTTAATAAAAATCATAATTTTTCACTATTCATCATAAAATAACTCTTTTAGAAAAATTGTAAAAATTTTACAATAATATAATTTTGAAATATTGATTTCAAAAATGATGTTTAGTTTTAGAAAATTGATTTATTATTATGGAAGAAATTAATTACAATATTTTCTCAAAAAAAGCAATAAAACCCATTTTTAAGGAAAACATGTATTTTTGAAGTATATAATTACTTTACTAAAAATTAAATTTATTTTCTTTATCTAAAACCAATATATATATTTTTTAAAATTTTGTTATTTTTATACAAATTTCTAATATAATATATAGGTCATAAGGGTATATTATATTAAATATCCTTTGGATTTGAGGTTTCTTGTATCGCATGATATCGAAAAAAATTAAATTTATTTAAAAGAAAACTATACAAAAAATCTCATGGTATTACAAGGTAATCACCCAAACAAATTATGGTTGATCATTGAATTTATATTCACTCTAGAACAGGATGATTTTTCCTAAGAATACACACCTAGATATACACTTCCAAGGGATATGCTTTAGCTAATCATATTCTCTTTATGAAACATTATTAAAGATTTATTTGATAGTTACTTTACATGATTAGGATAAATGTATGAGAGAAAAAAAATTAATCTAGGTAGATACAAGAGATTAATAGGATAAAACAGGTATCAAATATGTAAAATCAATGAATCATAGGTTGAAATTAGTGTTTCATTCGAGAGGTTATCTTGGGATTGGGGTTTCATGTTCATATAATATTTTACTATGATTTTATCAGATATTATCATATTCATTTATGATTAAGTATTTAGTTAAAACCAGATTATGAAAATTATGATGGTAATGGTATGTATCTTGAAATGACTAATTCTTATGACCTAATAAGGTAGCATACTTAAATGTTTTACAATTTTTTTATATTCCTATTGTGATAGAAAAATGTGAGTTTCATTATCTTACATAAGATGGTGATTTTGATATCATAATATAAATTCAATATTGATACTCTAAGTTATTTTCAATATTGATTGATATTAATTAATGATATTTTTTTGCATTCTTATAGTTATGACTATTAAGATAAATATCTGTTGTTTTTTCTTATGTTGTTCTACTTTTAATTTTTGGTAACATTTTTTAAATGGAATCAAAAACCTTGAAAATTTATTTTTTGAAATGACTTTATATTTGGGTAAACCTTTTTTAGAAAACATGAATGGGTTTAAATAACTACAAGGTTTGATATATACTTTATTTTTAAGAAATAAAGGTTAGTTTTATTTTGAGAAAATTTAGTTGGATAGTATTGATATCCTTGGAATTTATTATTGATTTAATGGAAAATTAATCTAGGATATTTTTTGTAAAGTTTGTAACATTTTTTGAATAATGATATATATTGAACTATGTGCGACATAAAAAATATTTGATTGAATATAAGTATTAAATTTTTGTCGAATTTTTCATCTTCCTATATTTTAATTCCTTGGAGATTCAAATGGTTTTGGGAAGATGAGTGATTGAGCATATATGATTAGTGCATATACATACTATGGTACATGATTTTATGAATGATTGATGTTGTTTTATGAAATATAAAAAAATTTATATAGTCTATGTGAGTAAGGTATGTGTCATACTAGAAGTTATGTACCAAATGATATATATTTTAATGTTTTAATTATAGTGACCCATAATTTTTATACATAGATATCACATCTTAATGGATATATATTCATTGAATAAGGTAATTCTCTACCCTTTAATCATATTGGTCAGGTGCCCTAGAAAACATGGCAACATAAACAAGTGGTTCATAAGTCAACTACGTAGTATCTCACTTATCTCCTCACAATTATCACCCATAATAGACATATCATACATAATACCTTTCTTCATAACCTGGTAAAAAACATGAAAATGGGTGAGCTCTAATACTCATTAAGTGATAATGATAGAGCTTTCTATGATAACATACGAATAAAATTAGATTAAGGGTATACTAACATGAGTTTAATATTTTAATTCAATGACTGAATTATCATATAACATAATATTGAGTCATGAAATAAATATTTGTAGTTCATAAGAACTAAAACATTATGAATAAAAAAACATGAGTCGTGATTGAATAAACCTGTCATAAAACATTGAATTATGGAATATACATAATCATGGAAAACTTTATATAATGTCTACCCACTAAGAAAATCATAAGCTGTTACCCATGGGATAACCATCTATGTAACTACTTCATGTTTGGTAAAACATTCAGTGTACCCACTTTTGGCCATGGGAAAACCTCTTGTGTTCCCATTGAGGTCATACAACATTTATTATTTCCCAATTTATTAGATGGAGATATATGTCACACCCATCACATAATGAAAATCATATATATACATGAAAAAAGATAATAAAAAATTCATCATATCTAAACCCCAGAAAAGAAATACATCTCATTATCATTTCATCATACCATAACGCATGGAAAATAAATGGGTTTTAAAAACATTTCCGCATTTTATCACAGAATAACTTGTGAAAAACGAATATATTTCATGTACATCATTTCACTATAATGATATAAAATCTATAAAAAATAATAACGACATCCTAGGATAATATACCCAAAAAATATTATGTCATATCAAGTTTTTTTTCAGTGATTAAAACAAATTAAATTAAAATATCTTTAAGACATTATTTAAGAAAATATCATTTCCATTTTTAAACTACATATTTCAAATATAAAAATTCTGAAAATATTATTGAAACAATTTTCATGTGAAATAAAAATGGATTATTATTAAGTAATATTCAAATCATAAAGTTGTTATGTTGGAATGAAACTATTTTCATGACATATATTTTAATAAAACAGTTGTTTCATACACTTGAAAAAGTCAAAAAGTAACTTATTTAGAAAATGGATAAATAGTTAATATTAATCCATTTCTATGAAATTAAATAATTTATAAAAATGAATTTAATAAATAAATATACAATATTTAAAACCATATTTAAAACATTTTTTTAAAACATGTATATTGAATAAAATGATTTTCTAACTATAGAGAAAATTAATGATGATTTCCCTTAAAACAATATTTTTAGTTTTTAAGAACACATGTTTCAGGAAATCAAATGAAAAATTTTATTTACAATACATAACCATAGGTGAATAAAATTTATTATTTTCATTAGAGTTGTATGATAATATTTCATCTTCAGAAATTTAATCGTAAACAATCTTGATAAATAATGAAATTGTAACATAAAATCCTAGACATATTGGTAACATTTCAAAAAAAGTCCCATTACATAAAGAAACTTATATGGATATTTTTTAACCATAATTAAAATGTGAAGAATCATATAATACATTCAAGGGTGATATATACACCACATAAAACAAACAAGTGTAGTTTTGTAGTTTTGGTAATTATATTATTATCATTGTTCAATTATATAAAAATAATAATTATATAAATATAATATATATTCATTATATACTTATTTATAATCTATCTAAAATGTGTAGAGATAAAATTGAATTACACAGTTCATGGAGATGGTAGGTCATACAAATGAATGGATGTTGTTTTTATTTTACAATGCATGGTAAAAAAGAAAGATAAAAAATAAATTTCCTCTAAAAAACATTATTATATCATATATATCATATATGTTCATTAAGTCAATCCTTATAATCATCCAAGTAATAAATGAAAAACAAATCAAATCGCTTCGTGGAGGTGGTAGTCCATACGTACACAAAAATGGTATTATTATTTTTCAGTAATTTGAAAGGTAATAAGTAATGTATTATATTAACATTACAGAAGCATTATTATTTCATAATTATCTTATATAATCATTAAACCCCCCATTGTACCCATCAATAAAATATGGTGATGATAAATTAATTCTATCGTTGCATGAATATGGTAATTTGTATCTATGCATGAGTGATATTTTTAATTCTCATTTGATGGAAAGAGGGTAAATTAATGTCATTTTATAATCATAGTAACATTTCAGAATATTTAAGTTCCTAGATATATTATTTTATGAATAATATATGAAAATTGGAGTCAAAAAAATTAAGAATAATGTGATCGGATAAGGCAATTACCTATTCTTTGAAATAAATCCTTTATATTTTCTCTCATAGGATATAGGGATGGTTTTTAAGAATACCATAAAATATAAAATCGATCTAGGTAATTGTAGAAGTTAAATTAATTGATTTTATTCCAGCTAAATGGCTCAAATTTTTTTGAATGAGAGAATGTATCAATGCACTTTTAAAATTGAGGGAGGGGAACTCTTGAAATTTCTTAAAAGATAAATATATACAAATTTTATTCTGAAAAAATGGTTATAAATTTAATATTAATGAGAAATGGATGGAATTGAGGACTATATATTATCCCCCATTATCTTATTTTGTTATCTGTATGATTTTTAATTAATTTAATAAAATTATATATTTGTAAAATATAATTGTTGCGAATTTAGATAAAATTCATTGAATTTGGCTTGAAAGACATAAATATAAAGTTGGAATAAGAATATAATTATTTAACAAAACCCTAATATGTGATACTCATCTAAAAAATTTGTCTCAAAAATTAACTATTAAGTTCTGATAGGGAAATGGAATATAGTCTAGAGGGGGTGAATAGACCATATTTAAATTTTAATGAAATAAGTTAATTATCAAGGATAATTATTATAGTTAATGAATAGTGGAAAGATTAAATAATGCAAGGATATTTTTCATAGTAGTTTAGTACAAAGTAGGTCTAATGAACTCTTAATCCTCTCTACAGAGTGAAAGATACGTGTCCACTAATCAGATTTTTTGCGGTTATCATAAAAAAATTACAATGCCCTTTTTTAATTGAGGGATAACCATGGAACATTGAATTTTTTTAAGGGAAATCACAACCCAATCACAGTACTTTACATTAGATACTTGTATTTACAACTCATACATTTTTCAAATTAAAATTCATGAGTCACAAACTTAATAAATAGTGGAATAATAATTCTTTTACTTATAAAAGCATAAATAGAAAATAGAGAGTGAGTGTAAGAGGCTTAAAGTAGTGTTTCAGAATCTGAAAGAAAAATTAATAAACAATAATCCAAGATAACACTAATAATAGATCTTCATCAATATAATTTCTTTCATGGATGTTGTAGTCATATAACATTTAGTTTTCTTGAGAGACTGTACAACATATAAAACAAATTATCTTATTGGGCTTCGGTTAGTAAAACACCAGAGAATTTGAATTATTTTTCTTGAGGAAAAAACATAGAGTCAAAGATGTTATCTTGTGTATTTGATTCATTTCTTAGATTATTGAAAAACTTTTAAATGGCGATTTGGAAATATTAACAAACAACATCCATGGGTAAAATAATTCAAAATTATTTAGGTGAGATAAATTCAATCTCCATAAAATCCGTAACAATAAGGTTTTGAATTCAAAAAATAAATACCAATAAAAAAATTAATGACAGTTTAAAATACTCAAATAGATTACACAATAATCGATGAAAAATAATATCAAATAAATAACTCAAAATATGTTTGATAATTCCATAAATATTGAAATCATATTAACTATTAATAAAACATCATACTACAATATATATAAATACAAAACTATCATGACATAACGTTAATGCATATAATACCTTAAATATTTTTGAAAATATTCAATAAATATTTTATAAACAATTAAAACAACTAATATTGGACATAAATGATATGTTACAAAAATGTAGTATCTGTCAACAATTAGTGTAGCATAATATAAAACATATATTATACCATATTAAATTATATTAAAATTAATTTTCATGGTATCCATATAATATATATGAGTTTTATAAATTAATTATACACTCTAAGTAATTATAATATGTAGATAGTAATTAAAAATATTAAATATAATGAAAAACATAGTACTGAGATACTTTCAGAAAAATAATATTTTTAACTTGATGTCGCAGGTATCTAATACCACTGCGGATCTACCATTGACACTAACCTTCCATTAAAGTGAATAGTTATATACAATTGATATAGAATAATTGTTCCACGATAAGTTTAAAAATAATTAATCCACTGTTAATTAAAAAAACTAATCCACTATTAGTTATAAAAGTAATTAATCCACATTTTGTTATAAAAAAAATTAATCTGCCATTACTCATAAAAATTTTAATCCAAAATTAGTTAAAATTTTCAATCCAAAATTGGTTATAAGTAAAATTAATTCATTTTAGGTTCTAAAAAAATTAATTCATCATTGGTTATAAAAAAATATTCCACTTCTAGTTACAAAAATTAGTAATTTATCATTATTTAAAAATAAGAATTCACTGTTGGTCATAAAAACATTAACCCACCGTTAGTTCTTAATAAATTTAATCCACATTTAGTTATAAAAAAATTAATCCATTTCATGTTAAGAATGTTAATCCACCATTAGATATAAAAAAATTTAAATTCATGAATTTAAGTCATGATAAGTATTTTTAAGGAAACTTTTATTTTTATATGAATAAATAAAACTATATTCAAAAAAACATTAAAATATTTTTAAAGAACTTAAAAATTATTCACATAAACTAAACATGATTAATAAAAATAATATAGTGAATAAAATAATAAAAAATATTATTATAAACATATATTATTAAAAATTAAGTATTTATCAAATTAAAACAAGAAAAATGTTTTAGAATGATTGCATATTTTTATAAATGACGGTATCAAAAAAATAAATTTAATGTAGAAGAAATGGAAGAAAATTGGTGATACTATAAAAATAAAAGTTATTTTATAATTTTATGAAAATGTATGTCAACATAATAATTCAATAACTTTTATCCAATTTAATGACATTTTTCCAAAAAAATAAAATATTCTTAAATGTAGATAATTTTGAAACCTACCAACGAATATAGAAACACTAAAATCTAAAAATTTTGTTTAAAGGTATTATTAGGAAATAGTGAAAACAATATTTTAATATTATATAATAAATTTCATTATATTGTCTATTTTTTAAGGAACCTAAATGAAATTTTTATATTTTAATGTTGTTGACTGAAATAAATAAAAACATATTAAATTTATTACCACATAAATACATAGTGATTATAATTTGAAATGAATGAAATATCATATCAACATAAAATATTTTTAGTTCTAAAAAATTCATAATTCCCAAAGTACTACAAGATCTTCATAAATTCGGTAAACCACCTAAAAGTAAAATAAGAATTTTATTTATCCTATTTAAATATTTAAAAAAATTGGATTTCTAAAAAAATAAGTATCATAAGATTTTGATCAGTATATCTCATGTTATAATTAAATAACAAAAAAAACTATAAATATATTTAAAACAAAAATATTTCATGAATCCAAAAGTATATGTCATGTTCGGATAAAAATGAGAACATTCTACATATAGAATTATACTCTATTATAGTGTAATAAACTTTATATAAACATCATATATTTCATATGATATTGAAGTTTAGAAAATTGATTATTTCAACTCATGTTTTAAAAAAAAGAGTTTTTTTTAAAAACATTTTTTCACAAAAAATTGTAAAAGGGTTCTCGATAATTAAAAAACTAACATATAATAAAAAAATACAATAATGAAAATGAGAAAATGATCTATTTATTTTGTTTTATTGAAAAATATGTACAATTAAAAATAATTTTCTCCCTCTTTTTTAAATAAAAAAAGGAAAAAAGCCTCAACTTATATATATGAAAAATTATAAAATTATGCTTTCAACATCTTAAGTTCAAATTTAATTTTTTTCACACTAAGTAGAGTCTATGTTCTTATTAAAGATGTTTTCTAGTTTAGTTTAAGAAGTAATAATTTCTAAGACAATATCACCCTTATCCATATGATCTTAAATAAAATTGAATCTAATAACTATAGTATTTGTTCTAGAATGTTGTAAGGTATTTTTAGAAATTGAAATTACATATGTGTTATCACAATAAATATGATATTTATCAAGATAAATACCAGAATTACATAAAAATATCTAAATCCATAAGACTTTTGCACAAATACTACAATTATAGATATACTCATATTCTGTAGCAGATATAGCAACAAATAGATTCTTCTTAGAAGAGCAAGAAATTATAAATTCCAAAGAAAATGGAACATACCCGATGTGATTTTTCTTTCAATTATACAGTTATGAAAATCACAGGAAAAATATGATTTTAAATTAAATGATTTATATTTAATATAAAACCAAATATATTCAATAGTTACTTTAACATATATAATTTTTATTTTTACATCAATAATATGACTCTATTTTTGATATCTGGTCTTGATTCAGTTAAATAAATCATGCTAACTATCATTCCTCTAAAAAAATAATAACAAATTTTTTACTAGATACATCAACATATAATTTACAAATAGTACCATAAGGTTCTTCAAAGATTTAGATAAGTCAATACCAAACCTTCTAACCAACATGTTATCATACTTACATTGATTAATAAAAATACCATCTTTCTTTTTTGGAAATTTTATGTCTTTGAAAGAATTTTAATTATCATATTAAACAAATGTAAAAAACAGAATACATCAATATAGAAATATCATTACAAATTATTTCAACTAGAAGAACCAAAAATAATATCCTCAATATAATATTTTCACAATTAAAAAATAATTTTAAATTCTTTAAAAAAATTAGGATCAACATTTCCTTTATTGAAACCATTATTTTATAAAAATAAACAAAAACATTTATATCCAGTATGGGGTTATTTTTAGAGATATTATAAATGTTTAGATAATGTAATAAAATTTTTAGGAAATTTTTCATTTCTATGACTCGGTGGTTGAGAAATATAAACTTATTCAATTATAAAACCATTTTATAATGATCTTTTAAATTTATTTTTTATAATTTAACACTAATAAAACAAGAAAAACCCAAAAATATTTTAATATCCTCTATCTGAAAAATAGGTGAAAATAATCTTTAAATTATATACCTTTTTCTTTATAGTATCCTAGATGAAAAAATATTTATTTCTTTTTCAAAATCTATTCAAATTCATCTAGATTGTTTCAATATATTCATTTACATTTGAATATCTACTTATCCTTAGTAAATAATTTTAAATACCAAAATACATTTGAAATAAAATAATAAATATTATATTTTATAGCAACAATCTATTTAGAATAATTAAAATCATCATAAATATTTTTATAAAAAAACATAAATGGAAAAAAAATATAATTCAGGATTTCTAGTTTTAAACCCAAAATCAACATTTCCAATATCATTTTCAATAGGAAGATATTTATGAATCTTTTCTGATCGTGGATGAGGTAAAACATGAGTATTTTCCCCCCTTAATTGATTTATCCTTATCCTAATATTTTTCATCCACAAAATTTAATTCTCTATACTCATCATCAAAAACATTAGAATCAAAATTTAATTTATCATTTTTTTAATCACATATAGAATGAATATATTCTCACATAACCAAAGTTATTTTTTTATTTAATCTATATGACTAATTATTATTTTAATAACCAATGAAAATAACTTCATCACATTTACAATCAAAGTTATCTAAATTTTCCTTTGAAATAAAAATAAAAAACATTACAACCAAAAACTCTAAAATAACCAATTGTAAGATTTTAAGTTTTAAAAAATTAATTACTAGTTTTCTTTAAAATAATAATAAGAATTATATTCCAACTGTAAAAATAAGAAAAAGTGGTCTTAGTCTAAAAATATATTGGAAAGTTATATTCAATTAAGATAGTATGATATATTTCAATAAGGGTGCTATTTTATTATTTTAAAAAACTATTTTATTACAGAGCTCTAGGAGGATAAAAATTATAAAAATAAAAATTCTATTCTAGGAATTTTTCAAAATATTTATTATGAAACTCAACTCCATTATCAATTATAATAGAAACAATGATGAAAAAATTTTCATTATGAACAATATTATAAAAGTATTAAATCAAGATAAATTATCACTTTCTGAGAAAGAAAGTATACCCATGTAAATATATAATAATCATCAACAATAATTAATGTATATTTCGTTCAAAAAATGATATAAATTTGAGTATGTCCATATAAATCAAGATTTACTAACATTAATGTTTTTTTAGTACTTCTATAATTTATATGTCTAAAACAAATTTAATGTTTACTCCCTTTCATGCAAGAATCAAAAACATGGAGTAGATATTTCTTCATAGCTATTAACTATAGCCCATTATCATGTTTAGAGAGCTTATGTAGAATTATTAAATTAACACGGCCTAAATGTTGATGGTAAAGCATGTTATCACTCTATATATCATTCAAAAACATAACAAGTTGAATAGTTAGTTTAGAAAAATCAATAGTATAAAGATTTTTCTTTTGATTAGTATAAAATAATCAAGAATCATCTTTAAAAACTAAAACCTTACCATTTTTAAATTTAACTTCCATTTCATCTCCACATAAATATGATATACTAATTAAATTATTTTTTAGTCCTTAAATATATAAAACCTTATAAATAAGAAAAAAAAATTAAATAGAAACATTACCAAAAATATTTTACTTTTCCTTTAGAATTGTCTTTATATGTAATAGTGCCTCAATTACATGTGATATATGTGGTTAAATTTTATGTTCATATGGTCATATTCCAAGAACATCCTTTTTCATATGCCATATGTCAATCTTGAGATATCCAAGACATTTTATACACAAAATCCAATTACTAGAATATTTTGGTACCCAAATAAATTTGGTTCCAATACCTTTAGTAATAAAATTATTAGACACCCACATAGAATTTAAACAAGTATTATATGTTACAATAGATAAAAAAAATATTTATAAATATTACATTATGTAAATCACAAAGGTTGTTTAAAATATTGGGAATAATCATTTACATCATTACCTGTCATGCCACATTTAAAACAATTGAAAGTATAAGTAAAAGCATTCTTTTTAATTTTAATAAAATGAGTTTTATAAAATTGATGTAATATTCTATCATAAAAACTATTATTTATTTTCATTTAGTTTATTCATAGAAATAATTTTAAGATATTTCTCACAAACATGAACAAAAGAAGAAAATAGTTTTTTAAGAAATTCAACTTACTTCTTCAAATTCTCATTCCAATATTTACAAATTTTTAAATTGTTATAAACTGTAGAATGAGAAGAAGAGGTAGCGTTTCCTTAATTTTTCATTCTCTTTTAAAATTACAGTATTTTCAAAATCAATTTTCTCATTTTATTCCTTTAACTTTTTATATAAATCAATAGCTTTAAAAATATATTTTCCTAATATTTCAAAATCATTGTTTAATAATGAAACATTTAGGTTTTTAGAATCATAGTAAAAATCGAAGCTCCATAAAAAAACTAGAATAACTATCCTTATCAATAGAATCTGTAACAAATAAGTTAGAGGATTATTTCCCATTTCAAGAGTTTTCTCTTGAATTTGATTCTTCTGTATAAATCCAACTAGTGGTCAATTACTTTTTATCCTTTTTGTGTACTTTTTTGTTCTTTATATTTGGAAAGTCAGACTTGATATATCCTTTCTTCATGAACATATAGTAATTTCCATCATGAGAATTGTAATGTTAAATCCCTTTATTTTATACCTTGTGGTTTTATATTTTAGGGCTTATCCTAAATAGGTTCTTGAATCATTTTTATCAATATTTTATAATCGTTTTCACATATCTACACTATATCTTTCTTTTCATTATCCTATAGATTAGAATCAAGAGAGTAGGTATAAAAAACATCCATAGATTTAAAATCACAACCTTATCTTTTTATTTTCTCTTCATCAACTTTTTTCTTTAGATTTAGATCACTCTAAATCACTGATCCAGTCAATTAATTTATGTTTTACTTGTTTATGTTGACTATTTCATCATTGGTGAGATTTGGTGTGTTCCATTTCTTAGGTAATTCTTGTATGACTCTTTCAGTAATCATTGGTCTCTATAGATTATCTCCAACTGAATTCATTCTAATAATATTGCATCTGGATTTTGAGAAAATTCGGTTTACAGTTTCATATTTACCAATATCAAAGTTCTGGTACTCAGTATGAAGAATTTCAATCGTGGTTTGATTTTTTTTTCAAAGAAATGTTGTTGGATTATATAACCATACAAATATCATAAGTTATATTATAAGAAGACACATAAATAAAATCACTTCAGTTAATATGATAATATAAAATATTAACCAAATTTTAATTGTAAATATATCTAGCTTCATCATTTCTAGTAAGTGTTTCGATGATAGCTTGTGGTAGAGGGTATCATTTCCCCATCATGGACCAATGTTCTATATTTAATATCTTGATCTATGACTCCATTCACGATCTCGAATTTCCATAATCATTTCCATCAATGTGAGGTGGATTATTGGGAATACATGGATCATTTTTGTTTAATACAATCATCTAAAATATCATATCCTTAGAATAAGTTGTCTAAGAATAGGTTAGGATAATTAAATATAAACAAACAGACTCTATACAATGATTAGATATTTCTAAAAGGAATAACCCTTAGATAAAATTGTTTTTTATTAATAAAGATAGTGCTAGAGCTAAACTATTCTTAAGAATTTTATCCTATCATACCAATTATTAGGTTGGATATGGTAATTGTATATGGTTGAGAGGGGTTTTTATAGACCATATTAAAATTTTAATAAAATAAATAAATTAATTAAATTAATTATCATGTTTAATTATTATAGTTAATTATAATGGGAATGCACAGATAACACAAGGATGTTTTTTATAGTATTTTGGTCCAATGTTTTCCTACTAAGTCTTATACCTCTTTACATGTTGAGAGATACATGTTCACTAATCAACATTTTTAGGGAGTGTCATATCCCAATTACAAGATCGTTTTCTTGTGGAAGGATAATCATGACACATTGTCCTTTGTATGGGGAGTCATAGCCCAATTAAAATATTGTACATTAAATACCATGAGTCCTAACTAGAATGGTCCCAATATTATAACTTATGAGACTTGACCAAAATAAGTATAAAAAAATTGCTTTTTAGGTAAAATCATAAACTGAAAATAGAGAGTGTGTGAGATATGAGAAGTAGAGTTATAGACTCTTAAACAAGAATAAGGTATAAAATCGATAAATAAAGTGTTGGTATAGGTTATCAGGTAATGAATATATCTAATCAAGTATGTAGTAGTTCTATAAAAAAATATGCATCTTGAGAGTCTTTTCAGCAGGTAAAGCAGAGTATCAAATAGGGATTCGGTTTGTACAGCACTTGATAAGTTCACAACTTTTTCTTCTTGAAAAAATAGAGATAGAGATGTTATCCATTGTATTCAATTACATTCAGGGCTGATTAACAACCCTTTAAAGTATATCTTCAATGATTAATAGACACATTCTTCTAGTAAAATAATTTAAATTTATTCGGGAGAGAAAAAATTAATCTTTCTAAATTCCATAACAACAATTATTTGTGTTAAAAATATAAATTACATTTTAATATAACTTCAGAAATCCATTAAATTATATAAATATATTCTATAATAATATTTTGAACATAATTTCAAATAAACAATACAAACTATCTTTGAAAATTCTGTGGATGTTGCAATTATATTAACTATTAATTAAAGGTTTTAATTATAATATTTTTAAATACATAAAATATAAATACATAATTTTAATTCCTTTAATACATTAAATCATTTTTAAAATATTAAATTGATATTTTATAAACAATTAAATAAATGAATATGTGCAATAAAAGATATGTGACACAAATGTTGTAACATTCAACTATCAATAAAGAGTAATTTAAAACACATATTACACCTGATTATTATCTTTTAAAATTACCATTCATGATATCAATCTAATATATAAAAGCTTCAGAAGATAATAAAAACATAAAATAATTTTAATATCTATACAGTAATTCAAAATATTAAAAATGATGAAAAAACATAGTACTGAAATTTTATCAGAAGAGAAATATTTTTAACTGGTAGTAGAAAGCATATGCTACCATCATGGATCTAACATTGACACTAACCTACCGTTGAAGTGGATAGTGATCTAATATTGAGAAAAATATTGATCCAGTGTTTGTTTAAATAATTATTCCACTATTACTTATAAAATAAATAATCCCCCGTTAATTTTAAAAAATAAACCACTATTAGTTATGAAAAAATAAAGCCATGGTTAGTTATAAAAAATATTTATTCACCATTAGTTATAAAATAAATTAAACCATTATTATTTTTTAAAAAATTATTCAAGCCTTAGTTAAAAAAATTAATCCCCAGTTATTTTAAAACAATTAATCCACAGTAATTTAAAAAAATAATCCACAATTAAAAAAATGAATCCACTGTTAGTTATAAAAAAATAACATCATAAATTTAATAATTAATCGATATTTTTAAAATTTCGTGATTTTTTTATAAAAAATTAGTACTGTATATAAAATTAAGTTAAATCATGTTTAAAATACATCAATATTATTCTCAGATACTAATCATAATTCATAAATATTTTCAAAAAAAAGAAAATAATAAAAATAAATTATAATAAACATGCAGTGTTTAAAAAATAGAAATATAGAAAAAAAATATAAATTCAAAAATATTTTAGAGTGGTATCATATTTTTGTAGATGATGGTATCATAAAATTTAAGTCATGATATCATAAATAGAAAAAAATAATATAAATAAAAGTTGTAGTAGGATAAAAAAAATAATCTGATTTCATCTTTGTATACATAAGTATGTCAATATAAAATTCAAATATATTTTGGCCCATATAAAATAAAGAATAATTGATATATTAAAATTACTTAAATTTAAATAATTTCAAGATCTTTCCAAAAAATCACAAAGTTCATTGATCAGATATGTATGTTAAATGATATGAGTGAAAAATATTGAAAACATGATTGGAATACTCAAGAAGAAATTGAATTATTTTGGCCTTTTTTAAGGAACATTAACGAAATTTTTAGATTCTAATGTAGTTTAATGAAATGAATAAAAAGATATTATATTTATAATTATAAAAATGTTGAAAAGAATTATATAAATTAAATGATATATCAAATAAACAATAAATGTTTCGAATTCTGGGAAATTTATAATTCATTAACTATTGTAGGATCTTAAAATATTCAGTACACACCATAACAAACAAAATAAAACTTCAATTTATTATAATTAAATTTATAAAAATGTTTTTTATTTTCAATTGAAAAAGTTTCATAAATATTTAATAAAATTATCTCATGTTACAATTTAATTTGGAAAGAAAACTATAAAGAAGTTTAAAGTGAAAGTGTTTCATGAAACCAAAAGAATGTATCATGTTTCGATAAAAATAATAAAATTATAGAGATAGACATAAATATATGCATATTTTAATAAAATTAATATTAAATTTCTATGTTTATGTAAACTTTTAATGTTAAAAATATGATCATTATAACTCAATTTGTAATAACCTTTAATAAAACAAAATAAAAAGACATTAATACACAATAAAAAACATAAGTCACTCATATAATGATACATTTATTATTTTTAATATTCTTTATGATATTTTTAAATTAATTGGAGAAGTAATGCATCGGTGTTATATAGAAATTTTAGAGAATTATTTAAATAAATAAATTAAATAAATTTTTACCATGAAAATAATTTATTTAATCTCAAAATAGACACTAATATATTTTCATAATAATATTTTCCCCAATGTGGCTATGTAAGTGATATTTAAAACTAGGAGAGTTAAATATTGTAAATTTCTTTGATTTCTATATTATGTAAGTCATTTTCATTGACAACTATCCATTAAGAAACTATCTTTAGATCCAATGGTGATAATTTTAAAATTAATTTCATCAAATAACTATTATTAAGAAAAATTAAGTCCATATAACTTAGTTTTAACCTAGTTTAATCAGATTTACCATGTGCGGAGGTGAAATTTTTTAAAACAGGTACTATTTATATTAAACAAAAATAAAACGGCTTTAATTATAAAATTTAAACATCATCATCCCAAATATGGAATTAATTTTAAAAAAAATTAATATCTATATTTAAGAGAATTTAGTTTAAAATAGTCTTGTAATATATGATAAAAATAGGTTTTTCAAGAATCAAATATATATATATATATATATTAAGCATAAAACATGGTTTATTCTTATCCGATTTTGAAAACAAAATTAAATGAATTTTAATAAATTATATTTATTATATAAAATATAAATTTTATTAAAATCATTCACCAATAGTGATAAATTTAATTTATTAAGATAAAACATATTTTGTGCATAAAAACAGTTTTTTAGAAAAAAAAATTCATTACGTATAAAAATATTTTAATACTATATTGTTAACAAAATTATTCCAATGGAATTTATGAGATAATTTAGAATATAAGAAAAATAATTTTACTTTGAAACCATTTTCAAATAAAATGTAACTTTTTACTTTCTTGAAAAATTAATATACATTTCAATAAAGATCAGTATCTTTTACTATTCATTGGAAAATCAACCTTTTTAAAAAAAATCTCAAAAAAATCACCTTATGATAATTTTGATATGATGATTTAAAGAAAATTATTAGTTTTATGAAATGAATTTTTTAAAAAGTTTCAAAAAATTTATATAATATTTTCTTATAAAAATCAATAAAAATAATTTTGATGAAAATTTATTTTTTGAAGCATAGTATAACCTTTGGAAAAATTGAATGTTTATTTCTTAAGAATTAATCAATAAATTTATATTCTTTAAGATATTTTTATATGCCACATAAATTATTAAATAATATTCATTCCAACTAACTTAGAAACTCGGTTACAATGGTAAAATAATAATATTTTAATAATATATCACGGTTTGTTCAGACTCAGTATTTCTTGTAATGTTTTCTAATAAAGAAATTAAATTTATTTGAAAATAAAATATTTCATAAAATATCATATTGTCACATTATACCTCACATTAAATGAATTTATTCCTTGAAATTCATCAATATAATATAAAAAATTTTAAATATCTTTTTTCTATTAAATCCATAGGTTCCCTGGAAGCCTCTTCAAATTTTGGATTTCTTCCAAGAACATTCAATTAGTGAGAAGTATTATTTTTTATCACATTATCTCTATGATCAAATATTTCTACTTGTTTTCCATTTTATGAAATATTTTGTTTTATTGGTACAACCTTTTAGTTTAGTACATGTAATGGATTTTGTATATACTTCGTCACAAGAGACATGTGTAACGCAACCTAGTCTTAAGAAATGTTCGGTGGAAGTTCCAAGACATAATCTACTATACCTGCACAATCCAGAATATTGAAAGTTCCAAAATACATAAGGATAATATTTTTCTTATTTATGAATATTATAACATTATTCCATTAAGAAATTAATTGAAAAATATTCTCAATAACTTCAAATTCTTGTTCACACTAATGATTGCCAGCATAATACTATTGTTGACTCTGACCTATCTTGATGTGATGCTGAATTGATATGACTTCCTATATCATTTCCCCACCTATCTCATATCCCAATATAATTAATTCTACAATATAATCCATTTTTTTTCTTTGATCAATTTCCACTTAATATCTTACTCTATGAAGTTAATATTCAAGAATAATTTTTTTCCCTAAAGTACTAAAATTAACTTTTAAAAAATCTTAAGATCCATAAGTCATTCTTTCTACATCTAAATATTTACCAAAACCAAAATTGCTAACACAAGTTATCCAATAACATGAAATGTTAAACTTAATACATTCCATAAATATTTATCCTTAAGGCTCCTTCAAAATATGATTGTCCCAAATTTAATCCCAAATATTTGAATGATTTAATCTCATGTCCTTCAAAGATATACTTAATGATCATCTTAAATATATTTAATTTCTCGTGAAGTCTCATAAAAAAACAGATATACCATAATAATTTTCAAAAATAAAATCATAAAAAAATAATATATTATTTTAAAAAATAATTCACATTTTATTATTTAAATACGAACTTTTTAAAAAAATATTTCCATTATACCTTTGGGTATATCCTTTCAAAAACATATGATCATATGTTTATTATGAATATAATTATTTTACAATAGAATCTATGTAGATGGATCTAATAAATTATTATAATCATATAAAATTTTTCTAAAGTACTGACAAAAATATTTTTCATATATAGAATTTATATAAATTTTCACATCAAATGTCTACCACTATAGTCGAGGATAAATGTTCTATAATTTTCATGATTCATTGAAACTATTATGATTGAAAAATATTTATCTTTTTCCTTTAGGTTGAAAGTATTTTGTGGCTAATTATCTTCCTTAAGGATTATATTAGGGAATTGATTCACATACATACCAAATTCCTTAGGTTTAAAGAACTAGAGTGTGGTTGATTAATTATATGGATCTTTGTCTATATTCACATAACTAGTCAACTTATTTCTGTAATGTCATCATTAAATTAACCCATGACCATACATTTCATACTTGAAACATTTACCAATTCCCATAAGAATATTTCCTTCATGTTTCCTTCAACACTTTGAGCAAAAATGAAGTCTCATCTTCTATAATACATGGTTTTTATAATTTCTCTATGAATTTAAAATTTTTTTAATAAAAACCATGAGATTAATGGGTAACTCCAATTTCCATCTCAATATTAATGGCACATATATTTTTTTCCTCATATCAACTAAATTATTATATGGTTAATTCCCTTTGGAGACCTAGTTTTAATTCACTAATGAATCGATTGACCTTACTTACATGTTTGATAATCATACCAAAAGAATACATCATAAGTCTTGTAAAAGATTTCTCATAGGTACAAATATATTCGTCATCCTTCTCCTTTAGCTCAAGGAATTCGTTCTCCATTTTCATGTCATGATTTAAAGGAATGTACTTATTGAAAAATAGGTTTTTAAACTCACCCCACTCTATGGGATTAATTTCATCATATGATTTCATGTTCATTAAAAGATTCAACCATTAATCTTCCTCACATTCAAAATAATAAATAATTAAAGTGAATTTATCATGTTCTGAGCACTGAAGAATGTAAAATAACTTTTTAGTGGAACTGGCCCATTGGTCAGGAATAAATTATTCAATATTACCACTAAGAGAAGGTGGATGTTGCCTCAGGAATGACTCAAAAGAATTATGTTTCTTTATATTCTCGTCTGGATGTTTAGCATGATTCAAGCTTCAGAAAGTTGTGTGACCATGGAAATAATATTTTTTTATCCCAAATCCAATAATATTTTTATTCTCATAAGGATAATAATTTTATTTTCTCCCACATTCATCATCAATAAGTTTCATTTAGTTTCTAGCCATAAGTTAAAAATAAAAAGGCATAGTTTGATGAACAATAATCAAAGTGGAAAATCACATAATCATTAAAATACATTTATAATATGTCTAAATAATGAAACATTCTTATATAAAACCTTATGTTTATCCTCAGTCATTAATGATCATTACCAAAAAAATTGGTATTTATTCTATACTTAGTCTTATCGCTAGGGTCCTCAATAATGTTTTCTTATCCTAATTTCCAAATATTATATAAGACATTATAAGATACCAACTATAGTTACCCATAATTTTCAAACATATATACCAAATATTAAAAAAAATAATATTTATTAGATAATATAATGATCCAAGCTAGAATCATATTTGTCTAGTGCCTTTGAAAAATTAGATACATTGAAAACTGGTTCTTAAGTAAACTGCAACATCTCACACATAGTTCTTCATAAATAGAACCCTCCGTAGACATGTCATACATTATTTCTTTCTTCATAACCTGTGAAAATGATGTATGAAGAAGGGTGACCAATAATTCTTTGTAATGGTAAACACGGGAGATACATATTATCACTTAATCATAACATGAGCATAATAAGGGTTTGAGAACATGGTTTTAATATATAAAATACCTTCCCTACCTATCATATATCATAATCAAGAGTCATGGAACAAATATTGGTAGTTATAAGAAATTAATTGAAAATGAATCGAAATAAATGATCTATAATAGCATAACATCAACACCAGGCATGGAATTAAGGAAGATACATAAGGATAGAAAAGCGTGTTTCATCACACCCGTTAAATAATAAAAAACATATATATGTGTGTCATAAAATCATTCAAAATTCATCATATTATAACCCTAGAAATTAAATGTGCTTCATATATATTTTATCATAGCATAACATGTGGAAAAGAAATCGGTTTCATAAAGATTTCATCATATAATCATTGAATCACTCATGGTGAAGTAAATGATTTCATGAAAATATTTTCATCAAAAATATGAAACAACCAGAGAAAGAATAAGGATGGTATCCTATATTATATCCACAATAAATTATAATTGATATCAAGGGGTTTTTTTATGAATAGAAATATAATTATAAGATTATTAAAATGCGCTTGAATAAAATATCCTTTCTATTTTGGAATCACTTATTTAAAATTTAAATATTTTTTAAAACATTTTATTTCAAAGTAACTATGTAATATTATAAATTGTGATTAAAATAATTGATAATTCATGAAGGTAATAAATGAAATTCATGTTTTATAGGTTAAAAAATAAATCCTTTTATACTTTGGTAAAAATTTAAAAAAGTACCTCGGTCAGAAAAACATAAGATGATTTATTTTAAACCAATTTTTTAAAATAAAATAAAGGGTAAAAATGACAATAAAAATCATATCATAATAGTTAAAACATTATTTACAAAAAAAATATATAACATGGATATGGAAGGAGAACATTTTTCAACCAAAGAGAGAAATAACGTTGATTTTTTTAAAAGAATTTTTTCAATTTGATGAATAATTTAATTGAAGAAAATGAAAGGTAAATGTGATTTAAATAAATAACTAGATGAGAATTTATTTCATGAGTTTTTTGAGAGATACATCATAATATTTCATTATTAAAAAAAATATCTTAAACAATCCTGATAAATAAGTATATTGTAATATCAAATTTTTACCACTTTAATAGATTTGGAATCATAAGTACCATGAAAGAAAAAAATTTATATGGATATTAGTATCCCATGATTTTCATGAGAAAAATCATTAAATAAATTCAATGTATGTATATACACCACATAAAATATATAATCTATTATAATGTCAATTATCTCATAGAAGTATAAATGAGACGACAATCTCATACCTTATTTGTCAATTCCTTTATATGAATTAAAAACACCTGTACAATAAAAATAGATTTATTTTCAAAAAATTAAATAGTAAAGATAATATATATATTATCTTTTTTTATTTTCATATAACCTTTTATCACACATTTGTTAAAACTTTTTTTTATTAAAATCACTATTTTGGGTGATATCCACTTTATTTTTCATATATATTCTGGTTTGGTAGTTTTGGTCCCGATATTTTGATCATCATTAAATCATATCATGAATTTTAATCTTCATATAAATATTATATATATACTCAGTATATAAATATTAATAATCCTTCATAAAATTTATAGAGATAAAAATGAATTATATTGTTCATTGTGATGGTAGGTCGTACCTATGGATAGATGTTGTTTTTATTTTTTTGATGGAAGTTACCAAAGTGTTTAAAATAATAACCCAAATTTCCAAAATAATTTTTTATCATAAAGAAAATATTTATTCCTTTAATAAATTCTTATTACTATCTCGATAAAACATAAATGAAAAAAATCGCATCACTTTGTGGGGGTGGTTTTTCACATGTACGCAAGGATAATGTTATTGTTTTCTAA
Organism: Viscum album; assembly: GCA_963277665.1. Taxonomy (NCBI): domain Eukaryota; kingdom Viridiplantae; phylum Streptophyta; class Magnoliopsida; order Santalales; family Viscaceae; genus Viscum; species Viscum album. The sequence goes on from OY728164.1 coordinate 237,493,921, forward strand.
TGGATAGTAGGGTAACAACATAGATATGATATTATAATTATATAATAATTATTATGACATAAATATAAAATATCAATATCAATATCATCAAAATATCCATCAATAAAATATTTTTATGTGAAATAAATTGTATCGCTACGTGAAGACGGTAAGATGTAGGTATGCACAAGTGATATTTTCACTTTCCATTTGTTGAAAATATGATAAATAAATTTAGTTTAATAATACAAGTAAATTTTCCATATATTTATGATACTGAATTTTTTATTTTATGAATAATAGAATAAATTTTTTGGTGGAAAATTAATAATTAAAAAGAAACTGATTGGTTAAGGCGATTACCACTTCTTTGAAATGAATCCTCTAGATCACATATTATTATATTTAGAGTTTAAATTTTTAGAAGAAAAAATATATATGATATAGATAGTTATGTTTATAATATAACTTGGTTGATTTTGGAAAAACGGGAAGACTCAAAGTGGTGTGAAAAAGAGAAATGAGGGTTTCCCTTTTTTAATTGAGGTGAGGGCCACTCTTAAAATTTTATAAATGATTAAAATATATTAAGGTAATTCTCAATAAAAATGTAAAAAAAATTACTATTAATGGTAGATGTATTATATTTTAGACTATATAACTTACCCATATACTTTTTTTAAAATTTTAATCATTTTTATATAATTTAATAAAATATTATTATTATAAAATATCATTACTTACAATTTAGATAGTATTCATTAAATTTAAATATAATAGACATAAATACAAATTTAGAATTTGAATGAAATTTTTAATACAAACTGAAAAGTTTATATTGATCTGAAAAAATCAATCATTTTATCAATCAAATTATACTAATTTTAATATTTCTAAATTAATTTAAATAATTTTTTATCTATTTGAGAAATAATACATCAGTGTTGTATATGAATTTCAGGCCATTATATAATTAAAAAATCAAAGAAATTAATCCTAAAAAAATTTCATTAATGTCAGAATAAATACTTATATTCATTCATAACATTATTTTTTCCCTAACGGATGTATAGGATATATTTAAAACTAAGAGATGGAATCATATAACATCCTTTTATTTGAACAATATATAAGTCCTTTTCATGGAAAAGTTTCCACTAAAAAAACTATACTTATATAAAAACTTCATAAATGTATAAATAAATTCATAAAAATATAATTATTATGATAAATCATGTCTTCATCACATTTTTTAAAAAAAAGATTAACCTAATTTACACTTTAACGAGGTGATAAATTTTACCATGGTTATTATTCAAATAAACCAAAAAATAAACTTATTTAAAAATTCATAGCCTCATGATAAAATATATTTAATCTATTTTATAAAAATTATATTCTATAAGTCGTAGAATGTTTTTTTAAAATAATTTTGTAACACATAAGGAAACCACTTTTTATAAAAATTATATTTTTAAGCATAAAAGAGGATTTATTCTTATCTTTTAAATAGAAAAATTAATAAATTAATGTTTAAACATTCAATTTAATATATAATATATAAATTATTATTGATTTTATTTATTATGATAAAACTCTTTGCGCACATAAAACTATTTTTCATGAAAATTCCTTTCTACCTATAAAAATATTTTTATACTAAATACTAACATTGAAAATTGATTACACCAGAATTAATTGGATTATTTAAAATATAATAAAATAAATTTTAAATTGATACCACTTTAAAATAAAATCTACCTTTTTTACATTGTTGAAACAAAAATATAGTTTTCATTAAAAATCAGTATTTTTCTCTATTCACTAGAAAATCAAACTTTTTAGCAAATTATGAAAAATTAATCCAAAAATAATTTTTATATGATTATTTCAAATATTTAAATTTTTTATGAAAAAAATATTTTCATATTTTCAACAATGATATATAATATTTTCTCAAAAAAATAAATAAAAATTATTTTTAAGGAAATTTATTTTTAATGCATCTTATAAATTTGCTAAACCAAATAGAGTGTTTCTTTCTTATGAATTAATCAATATGTTTATATTGTCTAAGATATTTATATATATATAGAAAAAAATTAATCAAATTCATACCCATAAATTTTATGGCTATGGTATAGTGGCCACATAATAATATTTCAGTAATATATCATTGTATATTTAAACATGGTGTTCTGTGTAATGCAAGATATCAAAAAATTAATTTATTTGGAAAGAAAATATTTCATAAAATCTCATGGTGTTAAATTATACAACCCTTAAAATAAATTTCACTCATTAAATTCATCACTATGATATGAACAAATGGATATATCTATGTTTTGTCACATCCCTATGTTTTCATGTAGATTCGTTGAATTTGTGACTTCTCAAAGGAACTTTCATAAGGTGATTAGTATTATTCCCTAGAACATTATCTTTACAATAAATGAATTATAATGGTTTTGCCTAATAATAAATATTATGGTCCAATATAATAAACTATGAGGTTAATACATTTAATGGATGTGGTTTTTACTTCCTTGGGATAAACACACAAAAAACATCATGAAGTAGAGAGAGGTTCGGTGGAAGCATGAAATGATAATCTAACATCCATGCTCGATGAAGAATCTAAAAGGGGAAAATAGATTTGTATTACCATTCCCTAATTTATAAATCTCATAACCTTCTTCCATATAGAAATTAATAGATAAACATTCTCATTAACTTCAAATTCAAGGTCCCACCGACGATTGTCAGCATAACATTTCTATTGAATATGAGCTATATCGATGTATTTCTGAATTGAAATGATCTTCTCTATAATTTACTTACCCATATCAGATAAAAATTGAATTTTTTATATAATATAAAACCTTGATTTAGCTTTTACCAAATTTCACTTCATATATCACTCCAATAAATGAATATTTATTTATTTTTATTTCTCATGTATTAAAATTAACTTTTAAAAAATCTTACAATCTATAATTCATTCTTTCTACCATTAAAAATTAACCAAAACTAAAATTTCTATAAAAAGGTATCCAATAACATTCAACGTTAGACTTAATCCATTACACTAATATTTATCCTTATAGGTTCTTTCAAAATATAACTAACCAAAATTGGATATAACATATAGGAATGATTTGAAATCAAATCCTTCCTTGATCAAATTAATGATCATGTTGAAATAATTTCAATATCTCAAAGTCTCTTACCAAAATATATATACCCTAATTACTTCAAAAAATTAAGTCATAATAAAATCATATCTGATTCCAAACTTTAAATCTACTTTTATTCATTAGATAATACAATATCTTGACCAAATTCATTTTCATTGGATGCATGGGTTCATCCATACACTAATATATTATCATAAGTTGATTCATAATATTAAATGTTATATCTTTATTATAGAATCTATATAGAGAGAGCTAATAATTTCATATAATCACATCTAATTTCACTATAGGATGAACAATAATTTTCTCATGGGGCACATTCACACAAACATGAACATGAAATCCCCAATCCTAGAGTGGATGCTAAATGTTCCTTATTATCATGATTCACTTCAATAGTTGTGATTGCATAATCTTTCCCTTTTTTCTTTGAATTCAAATGCTACCATGGATCGTAATTCTCATTAACCCTTGGATTAGGGTATTTATTCACATAATTCCAAAAAACCTTTCATTTAATACATTGTAGTGTGGTTGGTGCATCTTATGGAGATTTTTATTTATTCGTATCATTAGATAAATTATTTCCCTCACTTCATCATTCTATCACCCAATGAACTTACGTTCAACATTTTAACTATTTACCAATTCCTTTAAGACAATTTCTTCCACATTTACATCCACACAATGAGCATAAAATAAGGCTCATCTTTTTTATCAATGGTTTATATAATTCCCATTGAATTCCATATTTAATTTCTTACCAAAACGATGAGATTGATTGGTAACTCCAATCTCCATCTCCACCTTAATGCCACATCAAATGATTTATTCATAGATACTGATCTTCCTTATGGATAACTCCCTTTAGAGACATGGTTTTAATCCACTTACGGATCCATTAATGACATTATCATGTTTGATAATAATTCCATAATCATACCTCACAAATATTCTAAAATTTTCTTCATAGGAGTTGATGGATTCATTATCGTTATTCTTTAGCTCAAGGAATTCTGTCTCCATTTTCATTTGAATAATATGATATAACTACATATTAAAAAATATGATCTTGAACTCATACCACTCCATAGAGTTAATTTTTTTAATTTTTTTCTTGATAATATTCAACTATTAATCTGATTTTCCTTCCAAATGATAAAAAAGTAAAATAACATTTTAGTGTTATAGTAATTGAAGAATAGAGAATGTATTTTAAGTGGTTCAAATTCATTTCACAGATACTATTGGATTAGAATAAATACTAAATAAGGTGTTTGTGTTATCAACTGGTCCTTTTCAACCTAACCTATCACCCGATCCAGGCCACAATAAGGCCTCAAGGAAGCCTCACTATGCACCAGAAGATACTAACTAGTGGAGGGGCCCAAAAATGATATAGCGGGGAGACCATTCCCCCAAATAAGATTTAAATTACAACATAAATGAACTTAAAATATTCACATCCCTGAATATAAAAGTGTATATAAATAAATAAATAACTGAAATAACATTAAATAATAGAATACTTCATAGATTCAAAGAAAAAAAACTGTCACAGGCTTCCCTCTAAGATAACCACATACATAATAAAATAAAAATAAAAAATAAACAAGGCTCTACTGCAACTCCAAGCCAAACCACATACATAGTCTCCATGACTATTAAGCAACTCTATCGTGAACCTCAAATGCCACATGAGTGGATTCACATGAACATGCAACACTAGGCCTCTTCCAGATCCACTAAATCTCATGATTAACTTAAAAGTAGGCCTAAGGTATACATATACATTATGGTTCACAAATAAGAGGTGAGAAAATAATCTCATTATTCCACCTCCAATTTTGTTCCAAACATCTATTTTCCAAACATGTGCATTCAACATCCATTATGACCTTCCCAACCAAACTCAACTACTAGAATAAAAGATAAAAAAGAAAGGAAATTGAAAAATATTTTAAGGACTCCCTATCGACCTCGGGGTACACTACCATGCCCAAAATTCATGAAGAACTAGCTAGGTGACTGAAACTATCAATGCTTCACTGGGATACCTAAAACGTATCTGAACCTATAAACGAATCCACGTGAGTGAAATAGCCTTTTTATTTAACTAACCCTAGATATGAGAGTATATTCAAGCTAATGAGGTTTCACTCTTCCATATCATCCATTAATTACCTACCATACCTCACAAAAACCAACCAAACCCTGGATGATAGTAACATAATCAACCATAAGGCAAAATCCAAGTAAAATATCATCCCAAAGGTCTCCCATCACATCCATTCCTAAACAAGAACATCATTATACGTACAAGACCACAAGCTTAAGCACTAGGGGTGGTTAAATTCGGCACCCTCCAACCAAAACATCTGAAACATGAACTAGAAATTTCACAGGGCAACCAATTCAGGAAGACCACCAAAGTTCCCAAAACCTCAACAAATTGGATTCCCTACATGGGGATCCTGCAAAAACTATATATCGTGCAGAACACCCAATAAGGGGTACTCTAGTAAAGGAAAACCTAGGGTCATTCCCATTTAAAGGAATTGTGGTTGGTCTCCTAGGTCAAACCCACATAGCACTCGTCAATAAGAGAAACCTAAGAACATTTCCCTTGGACCCATATCAATTTTATGAAATTTCACCTATTTGAACACAACATCCCCTGATGTTGAACCACCTCAAATGATCATACCAGTCTAAACCTTAGGTAACCTGACCAAATCCTCAAAGAATAGATCTAAAGATCCCACCACAAATGACAACCAATACAACCTCCTATAATATGACCAAATAACAATGAGAAAACTCACTTGGTACTTACAATACAAGGTTTGCAACATGTTCCCAACTCACACATTTCTCATAACACATGAACCTACCCTTAAAATGATTTTAGAATCATAAGACAAAATGAATCATCTTATAAATCTATATCATTCCAAAATACCATATAGATAGACCCTAATTGTTGAAAGGATTCCACCATTGTAAACTATTTGTAAATATTCTCATAATGGACTACTCACATGTCCAATTCTAACTCTAGGGAACTAAGAAACCCAAAACACCTTTTCTATAAAAAGTACATGGCATGTACTTCTGAGTACTTGGAGTATTCCCTTCACGGTTCTCATGGCCATGTACAACCAAATGTCCAAGGAACACAAAGGTTCTTCTTGTGTACTAGTATTGAATCATGACATCTATATTTGTATTATTACACATCCATTACCCTTCACATGGGTTATATTCCCAATCACATGGCCACATGGCTATATCCTAGTATAAATTATGTACTTTAGGTACATAGAGTGTACTTTTAAATACATCTTATTCTTCAAACATGAAAAATATAAAACATGTTTCCCTAAAAAAACACAATTTTATCAATATTATTCAAACAGAAACACCTCTGAAGGTTCTGAAATCCACCAATTCACCTGAAAACCACCAGATTGACCCTGTAAGGGTCTCCAAAATCCCAAAAAATAAGATTAAAACATAAAAATAATTAAATGGTTATTATTTATGGTTAAATTTGAAAAAATAGACTATATCTGGGTTTAAACCACTGATGATTTGATCTGATCGGTGTTACACAACACCCATATGATAATATGGTGTGACTCGAGCTCTGCTGCAGTTCTTACACCCTATCTCCCTTTTATCTCCCTCATATATCTCTCTACTCTATCTTAATCAAAGGAAGAACCAAGGGTTGAGTATATAACACAAAGGGAGTAAAATTAAAAAATAGGAAAAAAGGGAAAATATATAAAAAATAAAATAAAGTAAAATAGTAAAGAAAAGAAAAAGGGCGTTCAGCTTGGACCTAGCACCCAACATATGGTTATTCCCTACCAATGATAAATCACTAATTTTTTACTCAAATAAAAATGTCGGAATTGCAATATGATTTTATGAAATAAATATTTCTAGAACTAACATTCATAAATAAATAAAATTTAATTAATTAAATATTAAATACTATAATAAAATTCAAACATCTTAGAATTCCCCCAAAATATTGTCTTATTGTAAAAACCCTATTCTAGGACCAACAGAGTGGCCATAAAAATATACATGGGCCCCTGACCAGTGAAATTTCCATTTTCTCTCAAACAACACCCAAGAGAAAAAAAACATCCCCTATTTTTCATAAATCATCATAATGTGGTACATGAAATCTTTACACCATAGAGGATTATCTCCCATGAGAATCCTTTGTGGATAACCATATACCAAGCTCCAACCCAAACACTGGTGCTTCCCACACATCAAAAATCATCCAATGAGTGGTCTCCCAATGCCAACCAAACCTCCCACATAAAGTATATTCAAACACACCCAATATGATTCTCCCCAGCTCATGAGTATCCTTGTCATCTACCCTCTACTAGGCACTAAACTCCATGTCCCATGCTCCATAAACGACAAAACTTTGTGGTTGTGAATGGCCAAACCACTCACCCTAGAGGTCCAACATGGAAAACAAACCACTTCCCATTCTTAGACCTTAAAGAATAATAACCCCACACTGAACAAACCTATTAAAACAAGAATAAAAACCCATAACAACCTATGTTGCGCTCACCACCATAATTATTCTTTAACAATATAATGTTTATTGATAAAACCACACCTCCCAAGTGGTATTGTGACTCACAAGGGTGCACATGACTTGTCAACTAGGATTCGTCACAAAAAGAAACACCAAAAACAACTTTCCACTTCAAGGAAAGGTGATTTTCCATAAACCACCTGCAAACCCTCATTATTAAATGAACTGTGATCTAAAAAATCTATATTAATGTGACTAAGAAACTAAACATGATCCTCATGCAAGCCCGTTCAAAGAAACCAGATCACCCTCGACACTCGTATTCAAAACAAGGCATGTCCTTCATATTGAGATCCAACACATGACCACCCTCCGTAGAGGTGTTAATCCAAAATCAGAAGCTCTCGATGATGATCTCCCCACACAACCCAAATCGAAAATTAAACCAAATGGTTTGTACATACAACCAAAACTACCATATAAACTAGCTACAAAACAATGAGGCCAACCTGAAAAACAAGGGTACTATTAGAGCCTCCACCTCACAAGACGAGGGAATCTTCATCCTCACCACAAAAATTCTCATGGATACCACATGCTCATGTAAGATCAATATCAACCCAAATATCTCTCAGGAATCCATACCTTCATCGAGCCAATAACAACCAATAGCAGAAGGGAATTTGACATCCTAAACCATCCTATAATGTTTTTTATACATCCCCTAATGAAGGGAATGCATATCCACCACTAGAGAACACCTCACTATAAGATCAACATGGCCTATAATCCATAGAAATATACTCTCGATTCAATTGTGCGGAATTCAACCAGGTACTTATTCAAGGAAATACCATATAAGTATTTTATGACACTTTAAACGCCTGAACCAACATCATCAGTAAAACACACAATGATAGACAAATTTCTACTATGTTCCAATAATTTATCATGAACATTGGATTGTTTCCATCTGAATAAGATCCAAAATCTCATAAATCACAAAAACCCACAAAAACAACTGCATCACTCAAGGTGAAAATAAACAACTATTACAATGAAACCAAATAAAGACAATCCCAAAACAATATAAACATGTAATTCTTAACAAAAATAGGTGTTTATGATTCACCATCATGATATCCCTCACAAACTCCTAAAAATTTCTATTTATCATGTCTACTAACTCCAAAAATAGTAATATAATGAAAAATAATGATCTGATGTAATGTTTTCATGAAATAACATAGGGTAACCTGATCTATCACCCAATCCATCCCACAAAAAGGCCTCAAGTGTACATCTGAGTATGTCAATGGATGTTGACTAGTGAGTATGGGATAAATGGATACAGTGGGGGGAATATTCACTCATATAAATGTTCCATAAAAATAGGAATAAAATAAAGATATATTCATTCATGAACACCAGAAAGAAAAAAACTAAATAAATAACTAAAATAACTTTAGATAATGGAACGGTGCGTACCGAATCAAGGAATAGAATACAGACACTAGTCTCCCATTGGGAAGAAAACATATAATATAATAAAATATATAAAAAATCCTCCACTATCATCCCAAGAAGAACCACATACCTAGTCTTTATGACTATTGAACAAATCTTTTATGAACCTTAGACTCCACACAAGTGGACCTACTTGAACATGCCACACTAAACACCCGCACGATCCACCGTATATCATTCTTAAAATAAAATATAACATTGTATATACTCATGCACTAGTTTAATGTGGAGAGGTGAAAAAAATCCAAGTAGGCCACCCATAATAGTGATCCTAACATATGTTGTCATAACATCTATATGCAACACCCATCATGCCTGTCCTATTTGAATGAGAATAAAAATATAAAAGATAAACTAAGATAGTAAAAAAACAAAAATTTCTAACAAATGAAATATAAAAACATGGGTTATTTCCTCTTACATGCAATTAAATCTACGCCCACTCTAGACTTAGTTAGTGGAATAGTGAAACCCAACTCATTCATCCACCCATTAAGTGTTTCTTCCTCATCAAGAAGGGGCTTCAAATTCCAATGCAATGATATGAATGAATTTCTGACCCTATGATCCCATCCTAGTAGTCTAAAAAGTGAATAACAAGTACATTGAACTTAGAATACAATTTTATTGTCTAAACTAGATATAGGGGATCCCTATTGATCTCAGAGTACACTTCCATTCAAAAATGGTAATGCATAATTAATTGGGTGAAAAAACCTGTCAGCACATCGCTAGGCTGCATAAACAAGAGCCAACCCAATTAATCAACCCCTAAGAGTGAAATAGCCTCCATGGTCTACTAACTATATACATGGGAGAACAACCAATCCAAATAAGTTTTGATCATATTGGCCATCCATTATCTCTCTAGTATAACCTCATGGAAACCAACAAATATGAAAAGGAAGGAAACAGAATCAACCTCATGGAATACACTGAGTTCAATGGTATATGAGACGTCTCTTATCCCATATAGTCATAAACCATAACATCCTCAAACCTCAAATACCACAATATTAACTACTATTAGTGGCTAACACCATGACTCTCCAAAAATATCTGAAACTAGTACCGTCCATCATGCAGGACTACCAACTCAGGGAATCCACCATAGCTCCCAAAAACTCACAATAATAGGACACATTACAAATAGCTACTCCAAAAAACCAAAAATCAAGTAGGAAACCATAGAAGGGGATCCTCTAGTAAAACAAAACTTCAATTCATACCTATTAAAATTAAATATGGATGTTATATCAGGAATTCACAATTAATGTTACATATTCTATTGATTTTAAACGACCATGAAATTCCGGGGTCAATCCCATTATCCTGAAACTGATAGAAAAAAATAAACAGTTTTTTTAAAGATATATGCGGTCAAAAAAGTGAAAGCTCGCATCCATAGGGAAAAATATCAACTCAATAATCACTATAATCATGATCAGAGTCATGACAAAAAAACAGCAGCATCATAGAAAGACTCTCTCTAGAACTATGAATTCCTCTGACTAAAGAGTGAAATGTAATTATCCTTAATATTCACTTGATCTGGAGTAAGCTGATTCAATATCTAAGATATAATTCACCCATGCCCTCAAGTTACATTATCTCTTCCACACTAGCTTAAAACTTTTGGATGCCTACCCCATATACATGTTTTTTAATGTAGAAGTGCATCATTACCTCCCTTTTCAGCATCAATAATGTCTTTAGTCAAATGACTAACACTATAATTAAGATATTCTAGATCCTAAAAACAGTTAACCTCTGAATCATTATTTGACTTATAAGATTTCTGATCATAAACTATAGGTGACTTTGAATAAAATCTTGTTTTCCTTGGAACTATTTGAAAACCATCATTATCCACATTCATCTTACTATTACTACATCTTGAGATCAATTCCTTATGCATATAATCCATAGATTTCATAGTCATTTACTTTTTAATGAACTCCAATCTATCTAAAAAGAATAATAATATATAATTTCACTAGGTTTTTGTTTACTTTTAATGGTTGATGAAACCATTTTCTCATGCATAATTTGGTCATCACCTGAAACTTGTGCATCAATATTTATGTTACCCTTATCAAAAAGGGATTCCAATCTATACACCATTTAAATATTCGAAGGACTAACATATTGATCATCAAGGGGGACTCAATATGGTCAATTAACTATTACATTATTCCCATCATTATCAGATGTTGAAAGATCCTTGGAAACAACATCCAACCAATGCATCTGCCAACTATATCCATGTACTAGAATATTAGTTGATTGATTTATCCCCTCTTCACCCACCTATAGTTTTCCTAATTTTCCAACATCAGGTCATGCATCATCAGTAGAGACAACCTCCAACTACACAAAATTTAGTGTATTAAAATGAACACCTTATTTTCTCCTCCTTTTGAAACGTAAATTATTATCATGACTTAAAATATGTAAAAACTCTTACATTCCATGAAAATTTTATGTTTCCTCTCTTAAAAAAAATTCAACTCAAACTCTTCCTCATCAGTGTATAGAAACACCTAATCAGTAGGTGTTCAACTGAAATCCTTCTCAACCATTAATCGAGAAAAATTTCCATAACTTGTTGTATCAATTTCCCATTAAAAATCTATATGTTGTGGATAATTATCAGGTTCCACAAAATCCAATATATGACTTAACCCTGGACCCACAATTGTGCTGAGGAGTTACCTGCATTAAATGGATGAAATTTATGGTTTTTTTATTTTATGTGAAGAACACCTAGCTTTAGGAACACATATCCAAATAACCAACCATGCTACTTCATCTCCTCAGAAGAGAAGAGAAAATGGAAGAATCCATGTCCCAGTTAAATGAATCTCCAACTGGTAAATTCCCAAATTTTAGATAATCATTTAACCAATTCATTAATATTCAATGGAATGGAACCCTTGGGAAATACATGTAGAGTGATATATATTGCTTACCTGATTAAAGTCTCTCTGAAACCATGTTTTGTTCTTTCTTTCATGTTATCACCACTACCCTTGTGAAATATTGAAATGGAAGCTAACCCTTTATAAGAGAAGAAGGATCACTTGGGAACACCTTCCTCAGTATCACAGCATAGATATATACTTTCTTCTAAGGCTCCATGCATGCTGAATCCCTCAGTCATCTTTATTTCGATGTGACTTCCATTCCGGTCAATCTCAGCTACAGGTAGACCCAAAATAGTTCTCCCTGTCAGTGTCTCTAGGGGTCGTTGTACCCTTCTCTCCTATATCAACACTGTAATACATCATTCATCATTATATCCATCCATCAAAGGATTAATAAATCCATAAATCCCAGATCAAATGACTGTATTTTCTGGTTGATGACCACCATCGCCAACCATGTCACCATTCAAAAGAACAAAGGCATGAAAGTGTGGGATATTTGATATGATCAGAGCTGAAAAACCCACCATCAATAGTGATTTTAAACAAGGATTCTTTTTCTTTTACCAAATATATTAAATTTTTATATTTTTAGACAATTTGGAAAAACTATTACATAGTAATCTGATATAATACAAGTCAAAACCTCTACTATGAATCAATTTTTCCCATAAAAACTCTTTAAAAAATTAAACACGATTTACTTCTAAGAAAAAACATTAATAATTTCACCCTAACTTTTTCTTTTATATTACCTATCCTAAAAACCTGTGGAAAACATTTGAAATAGATGAAATGAGTTCAAAAAGGTCAGTATGGGATATAAAAAGTAATAAAACCATTAGTCTAGTGAAAAAGATGAAAACCTAAGAAATATAAAAATTTATCTCCAAGTTATTTGAGATAATGAAATAAAAAACACATGAAAATTAAAATATATATTTGAAATAAAAAAAATAAAGTAAAAATAAAGAAAACAAAAACACTTCTTGGAAATAAAGAGTATCATGTTCATAACCAATTCTATACTCATGTAAGAAATAACTAGACACCAGTTAAATCCATAGAAGAAACCCTTTGATAACTTCATTCTTCTTTCCTATAAAAATAAGCTACATTACCCAATGCATTGGAGAGCCATACGGGTGCACTCTAATCTATAATAAGAACACACAGTTTTATCTGGACACACTAAATATATAAGATATATCAGACTCACTGGTGAGCTATAATCGGGTTCAACCCTTTGTATAAGTTGTATCAGTCTCATATATTTCCCATATAATGCTCAGTTACAACATAAAACAATTTATTATTACACCTTTTCTTTATAAAAACTTTTAAAAACTCTGTAAAACCAATATGAAAAACACTTCAAAATATCAAAATACCCTTCTATTTTAAAAAGATATATTTTAAAATATAAAATTTCGCCACATAATACAGAAAAAAAGTTATTTTAATATATATATGGAAACATATAAATGAAGTTTCGAATAATTAATATTTCATGATGGTGGGAAAAACATCACAAAACGTATAAGTTAAGACACATTCCTTTTATATTTTTCACAAAAGTCACAAAATACCTTGTTTGGAGAATGACCAAGTGATTCCTTCCAAACCATTTTTTCAAATTTAAAATAGGGGTAAAAATGATTTTTAAAATTCATATAAAATATTAAAAAGACTATTTGAATCATTTTTAGAAAACAATCCTATGTAAATTTAAGAAAAATTTAGTTTTAATGGAAACTATAAAGATATTTTATTATATTTGTTTACGAAAACCCTATACCTTGAGTTAGAAATGTCATGTATGTTCATTATATTATGGATTTATAGACATAATGAATATTTTTAACATTCTCAAGAACATTTTTCATGTTTATTAATTATTTTCTATTACTTATTATCATATTATATAAAATTACATAATCATTTACGCACATGCCAAAATTTTTGATAACATTCAGTTTATATGTCCAAAATGAATTTCGTAGGTTGACTATGGTCAAGGAGTTTATTATTCTAGAATCAACATAATAATAAATATATTAAAAAATATATCATTTTTATAATTAATTATACATTTAAATACAATCATTAAATATGGTTATTAAAAATAACTACATTACAGTCATTGAGATGGTAGGTCGTACGAATACATGAGTAACGTTTCTGTTTTTGAATAGTAATTATGGAAAGAATATAAATATTATTTTATCATTAAATAATTATATTAACATAATAAATATAATATTACTTCTGATAATATAAATATATACATCATCCATGCAATTTGGTGATGAAAAAAGAATCACATCGCTTCGTGGAGGTTGTACTCTACACGTATGCATAAACGATGAAATCATTTTGTTGTGCATGGAAAGGAAATAAGTTAAATTATATATTATCTATAAATAATAATAATTATTTCATTAACATCATATAAAAAATTAATTCCATATTTATAACCAATCTAGAGAGGTGGTGATGGAAAAAATAATTACATTTGTTCATGATGCGGTAGTTTTCCGTACACATGAATAACGGTTTATTTTCCCATTTTATGGAAGAGTATATGGATATATATTATTTAATTAAGGTAAAAGATATATATGTATATTTAAGATTTTATTTTATTATTTTAAAAATGTTCGATTAAGGTTTTAGTTATGTGTTAGGGGAAGCAAAACTAAAACATGCAGATAAAAACTACAACTCTTCTTGGAAAAACCTCCTTTTCTTAAAACTGAAGTACATATAAGATTGGTATTATACCTTAAAGATACATCTAGAATTATTGTAGGTATTATATTAAAGGATTATATTAGGGATTTTCTAAACCTAATCTGTTTTTAATTATGAATAAATTAGACGAAGAATTTCTCTTTTATAAGAGAGGTGAGGGCACTCTTTAAATTTCATATAATATTAAATTAATATAAAAAAAATTCAATTAAAATTTTCTCAAAAGTGATTTATTTAGAACATAAGATAATTATATTTCTAAAAATACCTAATATAATAATAATTAAACAATTTTTTACTATTTTTATACCCTTATCTTTTTTGTATTAAACCAAATTTAACACCTTTATCTCTCACCGTGAAATCATGAATTTTTACTCTTAGAGAGTTAGTAAAATTGAAAAATACCCATAAATGGACTAGGGATTATAGTTTCAGACTTATCCCATTAATTTAGATAAACTATTATTTTTATTAATTTTATTTTTATTAATAAAAAAATACTATAAAAGATTCGTAATGTCAATAATTAGACCTCCTCATTACTTTGGCATTAATAATATCAAAGAAACAACTACATGTTTTTAAAAAATAAATGTTTTTGTTTCCCAAAAATGTAATTATAATTTTTAAAATTATTTTATCACATTATTTATATCAAATTGTTTTTATTTTAATGGTTTTTATGTCATTTATTTTATTTATCCATTAATTAAGTAATCATTACACAATCATCAAGAAAGAATTTAAAGTAATTTTTTAATGAATATAATTGAAAAATAAATTATCAACATGTAGATAAATATTTCATATATCTAAATACCATATATAGTGAAAAATAGCTTCTAAGTAAAATTATAAAAAAATATTACACTAATTAAACAAAGAGTGTGACTTTTATGAAATTTCCCTAAATAAAATAGTATAATGGTGATAATATCATCCAAGTGGCCACAAAAGGTAATAAATTAGACCGAAGTATTATTATGTGTAAGATATGTCTATAACATAAGATTTATATATGTTGTGTGTCATTTTATGGTTCTTATCATTTTATTTCTAAACCTTAATTTCCTGATTTACCCTTCTCCATTGTCATAAAACTTACTAAGGTTACTATTCCTACTATCCAAAAATAAAGTGGGCCTATTTAATAATTTTGGACACATGGATTCAAAATATGGAATCCATTTTTCATAATTCAACATAAAACTTTTAATAATTTAATTTTAAATTTGAATCTTAATACGCAATGAAAAATAGTTTTTTGGAAAAAGTTTTTTTTTACTATAAACTTTTTTAATACTAAACTCATGAGTAAAATCATTTCAAAAAACATATATAGATTATTTTAAATAAAACTAAACTAATGAAAGTTTAAAACTAACATAAATTTACCCAATAAATAGAATAATGTTTTCAATAAAAAACATTAATTTTCACTATTTTTGGAAAAATCTATATTTTCATAAAATTATCAAAAAATAATCCTATGAAAACTTTAATATGATGAATTTAAATAATGAAATTAATTTTTTAAAATTAAAATTCTATTATTTTAAATATAATATTTTAACTAATATCTTATAAGAAATTTTTTTAATAAAATAATTTTTTATTCTAAAAATTATTTAATATATTAATAATGAATATAACAACATAATTAAAGAATAATAATAAATATTATAATTATTTATTCTACCATTTCCTCAATTTTTACACCCCCCCCCCCCATTTAGAAATTGCATCCTTGTAATTTTTAACTCTTTCTTGGTAACTGGGGTTTGATGTTTCAAAATATCTTTGTTGAGAACCCACATCATTAAAAGTCTCAATAAAAATTCCACTTTAAATTAGTATAAGGGAAGTACAAAGTTCATCTTTAGTAACACATACTAGGTTTCCAAGAATGATAAATTTGTTTGGTTGTGAAAAAATGGATAAAGAAGATAAAACTAACTCCCAATGGCTGATAGAGAGTGATAGAGAATAAGGTCATATAAATGTTAATTGTCACAAATCATAAATTTGTGATGGGTTAAAATTTTATTGATTTTGCAATAAGAAAAAGTATATGAATAAAGTATTTGTTTCTGAATATTTTTCTGAAAGTTGATTATTTATTTTTCTATCGATAATAATAACATAAAAATATATATTTACATGACCAGTAGAATTTCATAATTTAATAAATTTACACCATAAACTCATTTTATTATTCAAATAATGAGCCTTTAAGTTGAATTTTTCATGCATAATGCATGATAATCGGCTTCAAGGGATCATAAAATCCCCAAAAGAATAAAACAATATTCCCCTTTTCATTTAGGAATTAACTAAAACCAAAATAGATAGTATAATATTACTTAATTCTACCACAATAATAAACCATTATATGAAAAAAAAAATACATTCATCTCCAAAATTCAACTATAATACCCAATGTTAAATATATATTATTAAATAAATAACTATCCCTAAAAATAATCAAAAAAATCTAGACTAAGATTGAAACCCAAAAATTAGAACTGTTTGATCACATAATCATCCAAAATGAATTTTTACATTTATCTCGAAATAACATCAATCACTCTTAGGGTCTCATACAGAAAATATTATTCCATAAATAACATAATCTCAAAGATATGATGACCAGTTCCATAAATAACCTAAATCAACATCGATCCACAATAAAAAATATAAGCTTACAAATTATAATATAATCATTAATCCTCAAACAAAATCCCATAGTATTTTATTTTACTTAATCAAATATGGATTTGAAAATATATAACATGTTACAAAATAGCATTAAACACGTAATCAGAAAATCATTTTCCTATCACATAGTTATCTATTCGATAAACCATATATTCTCAAAATTAAATTAAACATTATATTTCAGATCATTTAATTAAAAAGAGAATTGTATATAAATTGGGACTTCATGTAGACCAGTATTATTTGATGCACCTATATCTTTCTCTTCTTATGGGTTCAATTCTCATGGCCTTACCAGATACGATGATCTTTCACCCAACCTACATGTTTTCCTTTTTCTAAAAATATAATTCTTAAAATATTTCAAGAATATTTTTAAAAATATTACAAAAATTATTAATAATATATTCATCGTTATTATAAAATTAACGTCAATGTTTATCTCATAATATTTATTTTTAAACAGAAAATGTAACAATCCATAATTACCTAGAAAATAAATTTATCCAAAAAATATCATTAAAAAGCATAAAATTTCATAACATAAACCCTAATAGGGGTTTCTATGACATTGAAATTTTTCTAAACTTAATATTAAAAACCCATGATACTATCAAGAACTCCAAAAACCCCTCACATGAAAACATGATAATCTCTAAAGTTATCAAAAACCTCCTCGGGTACAAACTAAAATGAAATGTCCATAAAAACTAAATATAATTATGATTTTTAACTATAATTAACCTTATTTTTAAAAAGATCATTTTGGTATAGAGTTTTATATAATTAGGAAAATATCTTATATAGTTTTCTCATACATTACAAGTGGACACTTTTAACTGTATCGATTTTTATCATAAAACAAAACTCTATCAAAAATTAAACATCATTTATTTTCATGAAAAAATATCATTAATTTCAACTTGAATTATTACTTTTTCTTAACCATCATTAAAAGTCAAAAAGGATTAGGATCTGAGCATAAATTATCCTTATAAAATCATTAAAAAACCATAAAAAGTGGTAGAGCAAGGGATTTTACAGAGGATAGAAAAAAACACACCACGTGTGTCCAAATCAATAAGGTGAAAGAAATAGTCTGGGGTAATAAAGGACCATCTGAATTATCCCTCTATAATCTCTCTCTTTCACTAAGAATCAAGTACATGGTTTTCCTCCCTATAATCATGACTACCATCCAATTAACGTTCTTCAAGAAGATATATTCATGTGATTCATGATAGAATAATTCTCTGAGGGACAATGTATGACCTTATCTTTAGAATATGAACCACTATGGTTGAGTAATATTTCGCTCACATGTGACTCCATCAATGATGTACAATGTGGTTAATATATTTGATCATAACTCATAACTCGGCATAAATTGTGGATCCAATCCTAGTGTGATGATAGAACAGCCTTTAACAAGGCATTGATGGTGTCGAAAGACCCCACCACATCTTAAGAGATCTGGTGCACTACATTTCACCCCATAAACGTTATTTTTTAACCATAATGAGATGGGAGGGATCAATAAAATTGATTTCAACATAAAACGATTCTTGATCCTACTAGTTACACCAAATGTTTTTAGTGTAATCCAATCAGTTATGTTATTATTCATTGAACTTGTTTGGATATTGAAAGCAGCTTGAATCTCTATATATATAACACTCAGACCATCCTTAATAAATGGATTATAATTATTAAATATAGTGTGTTTTCTCTCTGTCTATATATAAGAAAATATAGCCACCACACCAGTGACAGAATGTGAAAACCTACTCACATTGATCAATAGTAATGACTGAGATCATGAAATCATCAAGGTTGGATAATTACATGTTAATGATAAACAAAACATAGAGATTTCGCCAAAACCATCATGAGAAATTGTTGGAGAAAAATAAATGTTTAGTTGCTTCCTCATCTGATACACACAGATAACAGACAAGAGCTAGTTGAATGCCCATTTTCATTGAGAGGTGCCGCACAAGGATCATTCCCTTCCAGACCCTCTATAGTTATAGTTATTTTGATGAAAAAATGAATGGATTTTCGAATTTTTGTATCCATAAGTGAGTTTCAGTTTTGTCACATAAGTTTTTATAGTAGTCACTTGAAGTGAACTTGCCACTAGGGATAGGGGTCTAGATCAGGTTTTTAAAATCCATGAAAATTTTTCGTTGCAAATTCTAGTTTAATTTGAGTGGGTATAAAGTCTTTTAGGATAATATTTTGGTGTATTTTAGTAATGGATAGAGTTTTCAATAGATTATTTACTTCCATTCTTTCCATTATAGATTTATCGATCCACTTTGTGGTCAAAATATTGAGGTTAGAAGAGCTATAAACAAATCATGTTGCACAGTTCATGATTTTATTATATGCATGTTTGATGGTAGGAAAGATGGAGGAGGTAATATATATTTTATACCCACTATGAAACTTTTATATAAATATTTATGCCATAAATTCCAAATAATAATCATTGGTGGTTATCAGGTTCCAAGTGAACTTACTGATAAGAACATAATTGAATTTTTTAGATCCTTAAGGCCCATGTCTCCCAAATTAGTGGTTTTGATACAATAATTCCAAACAACAATGATTTGTTTATTTTCATGTATGAAACCAATATAGATGAAATTAATAATCAGTATTTGTAGCTCTTTGATAAGAGTTTGTGGTCACCTATAACTAGATAAATCGTCGATAAACATTGAAGAGATAACATAGTTTACAAGGAAAAAATTCCTTCTTGAGAGATGGTTTTCCATTTGTAGGTTTCCAATTGATTGATGATTCTATAGTATATGGTTTCAAGGAAAAATATTTTCACCCTACCTTAGAAAAAAGGTACCCTAGGTACATGAAAGATAGGGTGCCTTTATTAAATCCAAGGTTCATAGAAATTGTATTCTTCTTGGAGACCATCATTCCATTACTAAACATAAAAGAGGATTTATTATAGATTACTACCTATAAATAGAAATATTTATAATGAGAAAATATTTTCCAGATGGATGAAATTGTCCCTTTATTAACATGTACAAATAAAACAATTTCATCATTAGAATGAAGGTGATAGGGTGTAAAAAGGTCCCTTCCAAACTTAATTTTCTTATAAAGGACAACCTACACCAGATAATTCTGTAAAACACTCAAGTAATCTTCATTCAAGGAAAATAGAACTCTATATAATGGGTATTCTTATATTTATCCCATAGAGCATAGAAAATAACCTCAAGGTGATTCATTAATGAGAATATAAAGCCTAACAATATTGAGTTTTGTCATGACAATTCTGATGGAAGATTCATAGAAGCCATGTTTTCTGAGAACTGAAAAAATAAATCTCCATTTTAGCATGACAAAGGCATTATAAATTTCTATATTGAGGTAAAATCTTTCATTATATAGTTTTATTCTCATGACATTAAACTATTCTGAAGCCGTGAGAAGATAATTTTGAATATTTCTTCTAAGAAAAAATCCAAATTGATTTGGAGTTATCATAACACTAAAAATGTGCCCAATAATTAAGGAAATTATCTTACTAATGATTTTGGGGAGTATATTTTCAATAGACACTATCTTAAAGTCATTGATGTCTAAGGAATTATCCTTTTTTAAGAATATTAATAAACAATTCATTGGCCCTAGAAGGCATAAATGCATGGTTAAAAAATTCCCACACAGAATTAATGACCTCATAAAACACAATAACCCATTATAACATAAAGAATTAGGTGGTAAACTCATTTTGACCTACCAAACTATCAATATTAAATGAGAAGAGTTCGAATTTATTTCCCTCTCTATTGGAGTTTCAACCATCATTTTTTTCTGATGAGTACTAATAGCAGGTTCAATATTATCCATAAAATTTATTATTCCATCAATGTCTTTATATAAGTAAATATCATCAAAATAATTCACCATATTATTGGATATCTCCATATTTGAACTATAAAAAGACCCATTCACTTCAATGATAGTGACACCTCTTCAGATCATATTTTATTTGTGTAAATAGTGAAATAATCTTGACATTCTATCGTTATCATGTAACAATTTAATAGTGTATTAGTTTTTGAAAATATGTTATTGAATTAGGAGATGATTATGATGATGGAAAAGGTCCTAAATATCATCCCTTGAATAGATATATTGATTCTGACATGCATTTTGACAATGAATAAGTTTTTGTTTAGTAGTCTGAATATCATTTTCTAGGTGGGATAAATAATCTTTTCCCCCATTCCTTGAGCCTTTTTTAGTGTTTTTCAACCTTTTGAAAATTATTGTAAGTGGGATGCTCATTGATTAAGTAATCCAATAATTTTAGATCACCTCCCTGTATCTAGGCATAAGAATCCATGCATTTTTTACCTTAAAAGAATGGGGAGAATACCTCATCTTTCTTGTGAAAATATCCAAAAGATTATAATTATGGTTAAAGTAAAACTTGGGAAATGTGAGACTAGATATTTTGATATCATTATTTCAGTTAATAATTTTTACAAGGTACATATCTAATTTACTAGCATGACACCCATTCAGAGTGTACCTGGTTCAAGTGTAGTATGCACTAGTAATTGTTACTTTATTCAAATTACATTTTTCAGTAGACAAAGAGAAGTTTGTCGCTGCCAGTTAATTAAAATGAGTACCAATATTTTCATTAGGCATGAGGATAGTATTGAAGTCACCTAAAACCACCCAACACTTAGACAACAGACTAGATAAGGAATCAATATCTTTCTAGATATCCCTTATTTAAAAGTAAAAAATTAGGGGCATAGAAAAACAATAGAGTGGTGAAAACCCTTTAGATTCAATGTCAACTGAAACCATATATTGCTTTTCAATAAAAGATTGAATACGAATTTTGTTATGCTTGATAACCCAAAGTGATTCAACACCACTTTCAATTAAATTTTTTGAGGCAAAAGACTAACTAGTAGAATACCAATTTAAGGCATTATAGTTTTCAAACATCATTTTTTTCTTCAGCTATTACAACCATCAAAAGTTTTTTAGTCCTAAGAATGTTTCTAAAGGATTTGATCATGGAGGAATTCCCAAGACATTAATAGATCTAAAAAATTATCTTCATTTAATGTAAAACTTCCCTCTCATTTTAGGACCTCATTTTTGTGGTTGTTATAACTTTCTCTTCTTTATCTTCTCATTTATGTTCCCATTTATTGACTTATTTATAGAGGGGTATATTTGAGTTTTATAGGGGACACAATATTCATTATCATAAGACCATACCCACAAAATAATTGGGTTGAATTTTTTGAGAGACTGATCAATACTCAAGTGGGATTCCGAGAGATTTATCCTCTTTGAATTTTTTATAACAGGAACTTGCTAGAAAGTGTCTTTAATCCCATGTTTTGAACCTTTAACTGGACCACATTCGGAGATTTGGTCATCACCCTCTATAGAAATTCTTCCAAGGGTACCCAGAATTTTTCTAATAATAGGTTAGGTCTATTGTAAACAAGCTTGGTCACTATCACCAATTTGGTTGTTCATAGAAACATGTTTCCTCACAAAGTCGACAAGCAGAGGAGCCAAATTTTATTGAGGCTCATTGGTGAGGGGAATTTCCCCTGGTATAGTGAACTAGTCCTGTGGAAAATTAAAAATGGGGTGATGAATTTCCATATGCTCTATCATTACCTCTTGAGTATGATTTCTTGAATGGACCATCTCACTAAATAATTTATTCCAACCAATAATGGAATGAGGAGAATAATTCTAGTGATTCCCAAGTCCGGACTCAACCATTCCATCGACATCTGGTTTTCTCTTTCTATAGGTAAAGTTAGTTAGAGCACTAAGGGGATAATGTTATTGGATTTGAATGAGTTGAGTAATGTCTTGAACATCCACTGCATTCTACAGTTTCAATTAATTCTCCCATTTGATGCGAGAAATGTCATCGATGATGATTTGGGCATGAGAGGGGGAACTGGCCACTAGGACACCCCCTTGTTTTTAGCCTCTTTATTCTGTCTAA
Source organism: Viscum album (assembly GCA_963277665.1). Lineage (NCBI taxonomy): Eukaryota > Viridiplantae > Streptophyta > Magnoliopsida > Santalales > Viscaceae > Viscum > Viscum album. The sequence continues at coordinate 237,517,642 of OY728164.1, forward strand.
ATTTTTTTTAATTGTTGGTTTCACTCTCTAAATGATATGAAACCTCCATTTTCATCATCATCGGTTATTTTTCAATTTTATTAACTTTAAGGTCCATTGAAATCTCCTAAATTTCAAAAATTCCATCAATTTCAGCTACCTCAGGTTCTAGTATAGGAAAATCCTCTTATGTGTGATGAGTATCACCATCTATAGTCTCAATATAAGGGTGATTCCTATAGGAGGAACCTGCAAGATCATTGGTGTTTCTTGTATTCCCGTTTCCATTATTATTGTCCCTCTTACATTATAGCTCATAGTTCCCTTTGATATTGCATGTATTACAAACCTTGGACCTATTTCATTCAAAATCCATGTGACCAAATACACCACAGTCCATATAGAACATGGGATTCCTTTCATAAAGGATTTACAACTTCATATTATCATCCCTGATAGTTTAAAATACCACTTCCACTAATGTGTGAAACAAATACACATCCATCATGACTTAATCATAGTGTATGAACCTTATATTATCCTTTTGGTTATCAAGTATAATTGAATTTCCAATAGAAGAGGAAATATATTATAGAATTATCATGTTCAGTGGATCAAATTTGCGATCCCACTATTGTATCCTATGAATTATAGGCTTAAATGTAATGGAACTGAAGATCTACACATACCTTTTTATCTCTTTAGAGGGGAATACTATGTGCAAGTACCCCCTTCCCCAAGAAGTAATTCTATAGCAAAAAAATACCTATAACGAAGAAACACTATAAACAATATCATTGAACCCCCATGTCTTCTCACCCTTTGGAGTCAAGACTCTCACAATGATGGAGAATTTATGTAGGTTTATATTTTCCTCAAAAGCTTCAAATTTGGTGTAGACATGTTAAATATTTATTTTTCAGATGATCCTTCTTAGATATGGGATACCAAAATCAAAGAAGGAGGGATTTGTTATTGATTTTACAACATCTGCGAAATGTTTTCTTCAGACCAAAAGGATATATGAATATCACACGATTTCATAACAAGAATTTTCCAAAAGCACATAGATTAAAGTGCTCCATGTATCCCATAATATCAAGGTGAGAAGAATCCTTTCATGCCCTATATTTCTTTAATTCATCCTCAGATCTGATTTGTGCATATACCTCCTTCTTGATCAAGTCTCACCCTTTCTTTGCAAATTAATTAATCCTTATTCTATTAACCATCCTTAAAACCTTGTAATTGTTTTTACAAAAAACTTGGGTTAATCACCAAATCTCAATAAGGGACTTAAAAAAGAAATAAAATTGTTAGTCCATTGAAAAACATGAAACCCCATGAAATAATTACCTTTATCTCAATGTAATTTGAAGTAATGAAATAAATTATTTTCAAATAAAAAATCACACACTTATCTAAAATAAAATATTTAAAACTCATATCCATAAAATAAAAAACAGTTTGGGAAACATAGAGCATCACTTTCATAACTCATTTTAAATCCCATGTCATAAATAAATGATTCCCAAGTAAAATTCATAAGAGAAAACCATTACTAACTAGATTATTCTTACTCAAAATAAAATTTATATTACATAATACATTCGATTTCAATCTGGTTGAATCCAATTCTATAAACGGATCAATTGGTGATATCTGGGAACACTAAACATATAAGCTATATTGGGCTTACCCATTAGCTATAATGGGGATCCACCATTTTTATAATTTGAATCAGGCTCACCTGTTACACATATAATAATTAAGTACCATATAAAACAATTTATTCTTATACCTTTTAATCATAAAACCATTGAATAACTCTTTAAATCAAATATAAAAAAACACTTTCAGATATAAAAATACAATTTTATTTTAAAAAGTCAAATTTAAAATAAAAAAGATGCACATGTAGTAAAGGAAAAAAAACTCTTAAAATAAGCATGGAAACCTATTAATGAAACTCCAAATAATTATGTCATCCTGATGGTGGTAAAAACATCTCATGAAATATATGTTAAGAAAACATTCCTATAGTATGTTTGTTAGAAAAATCACAAAGTACCACATTTGGAAAATAAAAAAAATGATTAATTTCAAACCATTTTTTAAAAAGAAAAAAAAATATTAATAAAATTAAAAAAAATAATAAAATAATATTAAAAAACTCCGTCAAATAATTTTTATAAAACAATCATATTGACATGTGAGAAAATGTGAGTTTAAGGAAAAATTTAAGACGATATTTTCAATTTTTTTTAAAATCCCATAGCATGAGTTTGACTTATTGAATACATTATTTATCTTCCTAAAGAATAGAAATATTTTAACTGTTAAATTTATTGATAAAACTTTTTATTTTTATTATTTATTTTATATTATTTATTACCATGTTATATTAAATTAATTAATCATTTATGTTTACATCAAACATTTTGATGATATTCGATTTATAAGCTGAAATGACTTCTGTAGGGTGAATATGATGAAATATTTCATTATTAAATCAATTAAGGAATAATTATAATGAAATAATTATAATATTTATACATAAATTATAGTTTCAAAATTCATCCATTTAATATGGTTATGAAAAATTATCTATGTTATAATGATGGACACAGAAGGTTGTACGTACGCATGACTAATGTTTCCCTTTTCCAATTATCATAATGGAAAGAAGGAATTTATTGTATTATGATTAACTGATAATAATAATATCATAAATTTCATAATAATTTTTCAAATATAATTATATATATCATCCCTATTATGTGGTGATGAGAAATTAATCACTTCACTTGGTGGAGGTGCTAGTCCACGAGTACGCATGAATGATGTTAAAAATTTTCTATGCATATAAAGGTAAGATGATAAATGATATATAATATTTTGATAATGATAATTGTTTCATTAATATCATATATAAACAATAATTCAATCATTAAAACTTTTTTTTAGAGATGGTGATGGAAGAAAACTTGATTTGGTTCGCGAGGCGATAGCCCTCGGTGCACACAAATGGATGTTCCATTTCTCATTTGATGGAATAGTAGATTAATATAGTTTTTGTCATTAATTTAACAACACATTATTATTTTTAGGATATTATTTTTTTTGTTTTAGAATTTTTGAAGAAGTTTTGAGGTGGTTGGAAGAAGAAACAAAAGTAAAACATAAAGATGAAAACTATACCTCTTCTTTGGAAAACCTGCATTTCATAACACCTTATTCACTATAATATTAGTTTTATTTCAAAAAAAACATTTTAATAAGGGTATGTATACTAAAAAAATATTTGATTATTTATGGGGAAAACAAAATGATTTTTGAAATATGAATAATTGAAAAGAGGTGGTTTACTTTTATGAGAGAGGGGAGGGGAACTCATGGAATTTCATAACATACTAAATTAGTATAAATTAATTTTCAATACCAAATGGTTCCAAAGTTAATTATTTAAAATATAAGATTATTTTATTCATCAAAAACACTCATAAAATAAAAATTTATACATATTTTAACAACATTTATACCCTTATCTTTTGTCATTAACCTCTTTTTAACTTATTTAACTCTTACTTTAACAACACGGGTTTTTACTCTGGAAGAGTTAATAAAAAGAAAAAATACCAATAAATGGATAAATATTTATATTTTATGCATTATAATAATAATATGAAAAAAATTACTTTTATAATTTTTATAACATTTAATAAAACATTGTTTACTATAAAATGTCTATATTGTCAGTTTTTTGAATTATTCAACACATTGACATTAATAATATCAACAAAAAATCTGAAATTTGAACCAAACATATTATTATATCCCCAAAAAGTAATGTAGACATATATAATTATTTTATTAAATTTAATATCTCAAATTATATTAATTTTAACATTTTTATTATAAATTATTTTATTTTCCATTAATTAAATAGTTATACATCAATGTTGTACTAGAATTTAAGGTAATTATTTTTTCACTAATAAGTTCAAATAAATTTCCATGATAAATATAAATTTTCTAGGTTTCAAAAATATATATATTATTGAACATATAATATGTTTAACACCATTTTAAAAATATTACCCTTATTATAAACAAGAGTGTGACATGCTTGACAGTTTTGTAAATAAAATACTATTAAGGTCATAATCGCATCCAAGGGGCCAAATAAGGTCATAATTTTGACCCATGAATAATTTTTTTTTAATATATATCAATAAAGTAATATTTCATTATGTTTCTGGTACATTTTATGGTTCTTATCATTTTGTTTTTAACCCTTAATTGCCTGCTTTACCCTTTATCATGATAGTAAAATTTACTGAGGTCTCTATCCATATTTTCCAAAAATAAAAATGTCTTACTTACTAAATTTAGACCCACCAAAAAAATATGGAATCCATTTTTAAAAATTAAAATACATAAGTTATTGAATATAATTTCAAATTCAACCTGCAAAATGCAATGAAAAATAATTTCTTAGAAATATCCCTTTTAAAATATAAAATTATTTTATACAGAAGTCAAGTATAATATTCATTTCACAAACCATTATTGGATTATTTTAAATCAAAATGAACTTAATAAAATTTAACACTACGATTATTTTAATTTTTAAATATAATATAATCTTTAATAAAAATCAGCATTTTTCACTATTCCATAAAAATTAATATTTTTATAAAATTACCAAAAATACATCCTATGATAATTTTGACCTTAAAATTTTCAAAAATAAAATTCATTTTTTCAAATTAAAATTATATAATATGAAATTTAATATTTTTTAATAAAATGTTATAAGAATTTTTTTTAATAATATCATTTTTCTTTTTTATTTTAAGAATTACATAATATATTTATAGTAAATATCACTACATAATTCTAGAATAATAATAAATATTAAAATGATTTATTCTATCATTACATTTATTTTTATATATTCTCCAACTCAAAATCATGGATCACCCACCTAGAAGAGAAACAATAGAACATGTTCCACAATCAATTCTCAAACATACACAACAACACCCATTTGTACAAGGCATCTCATGATGTTAAACCACCTCGAAGGTTGATACCAGTCTCAACCTCAAGAAAACAGACCTAAACATCAAGAAATTAAACTAATGATCCCATTCATGATGTAACCCAGTCTAACATACAAGATTATGTCCAAATAATCTCACGAAATATCACCTTTAATCCTCATCCCAAGGTGTTCAACATGTACTCACCCACACATGGGCCTCACAACAGAGATCCCAACCACCTGAAGGATTCTAGAACCACAACCTCAGAGGAAACCTCCAACAAAACTATTTCATACCAAAAAAAACTTCCAAGATTTTACTAGTTACTAAAAGGATTCTACCACTGTGATCTATGAAAAAAATGCGTAGAATATACTACTCAATAGTCTAATTTTGACTTAAGGGAACGAGGACACCTAGAATACCCTGGCTAGAAAACATACATTGTTTGTACTTCCGAGTACATGGATTGAACCATCAAAGGTTCACCTATCCATGTACTTCCACATGGACAAAGAAAACCAAGGGTATATATGTTTACTATTACATGGGCATGGAATTCATTCATATAAAATTACATGGTCATGCCTAATCACACTAGGTGTCTTCCCATGAATATGGCCACATGGCCAAGTCCCACTACACGATCTGTGCTTACAATACAAATTAGGTACTTATAAAAACATAATCTTCTAAAAATATAAATAACACATGGTACATGTTCATGAAACCACAAACCATGTGATTAATATTTCTCAAATTGAAATCCATCTAAACATCTTGAAACCCCTTGATTCCCATGAAAACTGCGAGATCATCCCTCTAAGGGTCCCCAAAAATCAAAAAAAAATATTAAAACATAAAAAATAAACATATTAGCATTTATTGAGAAAACATAAATAACTCCCAAACATTATGTGGAAACTTCTAAAGAGTTGATTCAATCCATTTTCTGCACCACCCGGACGATGATCTGGTACAACCAGAGCTCTTGAGCGGACCCTCCTCCCTCTATACCTTTTATCTATATCTCTCTTATCCCTATCTTATGTATTAGATGAAGGAATTCATAATGGGGTGAATATGTTTCACACTAAGGAGGAGAAGAAAATTAATAAAAATGGGAAAATAAAGGAGAAGGGAAATAAAAAAAGAAACATGAAATTGAATAATAGGGGGACCAGCACAGACCCAGTGCTTAACATGAGATTATGACCTACATAAGAAAAAACCCATTAATAAATCAATAGAGAATTAAAAAAATTTATCCAACACACCAAACAGAAGACATAACATAATGAACATGTGTTACAAAATAATATTTAATTAATTAAATATTAAATATTCATTCACAATTAAAATGACTCAAAATTCCACCCAATGGTTATCCTCTAGTAAACACCCTATTTATAGACCAACAGAGTGGTCCTAAATATTTTTTGAGGTCTCAAAATATGATAAAAAACCAATTTCCTCCTTAAACACCAGTTGAAAAAAATTTCAAATTCTTATATTTTTCATAAATCTTAACGACGTGGTTTACAAAAAGATGATTCCTCATGAAGAACTCAAAATAATTAAGTTCACTCCTTTTTCTTTTTTATAATTTTTCCATGATTCATATCATGAAAATGGTTTGCGGAAAATGAAATGAAATTTTTTATCCTATATTGCATAATATTTGGTTTCTCTGGAATAAAATCATTTCATTGTCTATTACACATAGCATTAACATGATTCCTTTAGTTTCCATCCAACAAATAAAACAAAAAGTATTATTGCGATAAATAATTATCCTAGTGGAAATCAAAAAAAATCATGAAAATTCATTTATAGGATGTCTAAATCATGAATCGTTCTTTTATGACAGCATAGGTTTAACATTTGTTATTCATGAACATTACAAGAATATTAGGATGTTTTCTCATGTTAAGTCTTATCCTAAGGGTTTTAATTAAATTTTTATCATCTTCTTTTCCCAATGTGAACTACACCTTGAGTGATAAATACTCTAGTGTTCTATAATTTTCATACATAGAAATCAGATCTTAATAGAGGAATATTCATTAAATAACATAATTATCTACACCAGAATTATATTGATTTAGTTTTTTTGGAAATTTGGAAACATAAAAAATATCTTTATAAGTGAATTAAACAATCTCCCCCCCCCCTTAGTTTCTCTTATATAGAACACTTATTATATATATCATACATAATACATTTCCTCATAAACTGGGGAAGTAAAATATGAGAAAAGATGAGATCTATTTCTCTGTAAGGGTGAATATGAGAGAGATATATATAACCACATAAGTATGACATTTTAATATGGGTATGATAATATGATTTTAAGTTTTTAAATCCATGTCATTCAAATCATAGATCACAATATTGGGTCATGGAATAAAGATTAAATGTTTATAAGACATGAATAATAAATTAATCAAAGAAAATGATCCATTAGATAATGAAATTATCATAAGACATGGAATTATGGAATACAAATAAGCATGAGAAAACTTTTGTTAAGTCTATCCACCAGGAAATTAATGTAATGTTAGAAATTTTATAACCATATGAGTACCTACTTTAGTCTTGGTATAACATCTTGTATACCCTCTTTTAGGCATGGGATAGTATCCCATGTACCCTTAGAGATCATATAACATTAGTAATCACTCAATCCAATAGAGTGAGAAATAGGTCCCACACATCATATAATTAAAATAATAAAAATGTGTTCCAAAAGATCATAAAACATTCATCATATAGAAACCCTTGAAAAGAAATGGGTTTTTAAAAACATTTTGTTATAGCATAACCCATATAAAAAAGATTTAATAAGAACATTGTCATTTTATCATAGAATAACCCATAGAAAAGGAAGTATTTCATGCACATATTTTCAACATAAACATGAAAAATCTAGAGAAATAATAAGGACGGTTTCCTTGGATCATATCCACCAAAAATAATAATTGATATCATGTTTTTATGCCTTTTATGAATAGAAGTATCATTAAAATATCATCAATGATTTCTGGAGGAAAATAATATTTCCATTATGAAATCACATATTTAAAATCGAAAAAAAACTAAATCATATTATAGAAAACATTTTTTTATAATAAAAAATGAATCTCTTGATATAATATTCAAATCATTGAGTGGTAATGATGGTAGAAATATTATTCATGTCATTGAAGTTAAAATAATTCCTTTGATACCGTTATAAAAAGTCAAAAATCACAACATTTAGAAAAATGATAAGAAGATTCATTTTAAACATTTTTTTAAAATTAAATTATGGAAGAAAATTAATATAAAAATAATTGGATAATCAGAAAAACATTATATAACAGAATTTTATGAGACATGGATACTGAAGAATTTTTTTTTCAACTAAAAAGAGATATAAAGTTCATTTTCTGAAAAACTATTTTTCCTTTCTTAATGAATTAATGTGATGAAAATAAAAGGAAAAAATTTAATTTAAGAAGTTACCAAATTACAATAAAATTCCTGAGTTTACTAGGAAATATATAATACTATTTCATAATTAGAAAAATAATCATAAACAATCCGGATAAACAACGATATTTTTAAATAAATCCTTTACCACTTATTTAAATTTTGAATCCTAATTCCCATGAAATAAAAAATCTTATCTGGATATTTTTACCCCCTAATATTCATGAAAATAACCATAAAATTAATTATTGTTTACTATATACACCACATAAAATATAAAAGTGGTGAACATGGAATGTATATCAAAGAAGTAAAAGTGAGGAAAAAATCCTTTACCTTAGGTCCAACTACCATCATACACATTGAAACCCCTAGTGTAATAAATATATATTTATTATAAATATATTATAGAATAATAATAAAATATAACTTGTTTATAACCAATTACCACTACTTTGTGAAATCATATTTTTTAAAATCATTATTTAGGGCGATATTTTATTTTCTTTTCATGTTTATTCTGGTTTGGTAATTTTGGTCAATGTATTTTGATCATGGTTAAATAATATCTAGTATTTTAATAATGATATAATTATAATATATATTAATTATATAAATATTTATAATCATTCATGAAATGTATAAAAGGATAAATGATATACATCATTCATAGAGAAGGTATGTCATACATACAAATAAACGATGCTTACATTTTTTTCGACAGCTGGTACCAAGGAATTATAAATAGAAAATAAAATATATAGATATATTATTGAATTATATATATATATCATATTTAGTTGTTAAACCCATACTTATAACCATCCATTTAAAAAATAAATTAAAAAATTATAACTTCGCTTCGTGGAGGTGGCGGTGCACATATAGGCTTAAACTACAATATTATTTTCTAATAGTTTGGACAGTATGAAGTTAGATATGATAATATAATTATAGTAACATTATTATTTCATATATATCATATATAAACAACAAATAAGTCATAATTACCCTCCATAAAATATTATCACTAGTAGAAAAATACCATATACCAACAGTTTGAAACTGTTGGTATAAGCCTCCAAACCTTTGGTATATCCTATACCAACGGTTTAGAGAACCGTGGCCAAGTAAGTCGTGGGGATAGGACTATACCGACAGTTTTCCCCAAACCTTTGGTATATCCCTGTTCCAATGTTTTTTAAATTTTTTGGTATATGAAATATGAAAAAACAATACGTATTTTTTCATAAAACCATTAGTATATATTTTTCAAAAAAGAATAATTTGGTGGGTTTTGATCCCAGTACCTGGAGTTTATGATTGAACGACCTAACCACTAACCTAACATGACTTTTGTGAACATAATTTCATAAATATATATATTTATTATCATAAATATTTTAAATTTTGATTTATTTAATGTTCTATATAGTAATATTTTATAAAAAATACATGTAATTATACCAACGGTTCTCAAAACCATTGGTATAGACCTATACTAATGGTTTTGATAACCGTTGTTTTTAGGACCAATACCAACAGTTTTTTATGACCCAATGGTATAGGGTCTCTATTATGGACCTATACCAATGGTTTGGCCAAAACTGTTGGCATAGGTCCATATAAGTGACCTATACCAACAGTTTTCCCTCAAACTGTTCATATAGGTCCCCCCTATAAAAAAGGTTTGTCCAAAAATGTTGGTATATGTCCAAATTAGTGACTTATATCAACGGTTTTGGCCAAAACGTTGGTATAGGTCTATATAAGTGAACTATACCAACGATATTCTCAAAACCATTAGTATAGATCTTATTTCCATTAGTGGGTCATGAGGGATGAATTTTAATGCTACGTTGAAATGCTAAGTCGTACATATGACCATGAAATATTATCACATCCCATTTTTTGTAAAGAGGTTTAATAAAGTTCGTTTCATAATCGTAGTATAATTTTATTATATTTATTATACTGAAGTTATTATTATATTAATTATATTAAAAAATATAAGATTTAAAAGAATAATTTAAAATAAAGTTAGTGGTAAAAGCGATTACCACTTATTTGAAACAACTCTTTTAGATATCCTCTTATGAGCTCTAGGGTTGGTTATTTGGGATGAAAAAGTTATATAGATTGTAGAATAGAATTTTGATAAGATAAATTGGTAGTGTTTATCTGGGTATAAGGATAAAATTTTGTAAAGAAGTGAAAGGAAAGGTTTCCTTTTATAATTGATGGGATGGCCAATCTTGTAATTTCTTAAATGATTAAAAAAATAATGGTTATTCTCGATAAAAAAGGTTAAAAATGGAATATTAACAGTGAAGTGATGAATTTTATGACCACATATCTTCTAAATTTTATGATTTAAATATTTTTAGGGTTTTTATATAATTTAATAAAATATTATATTCATAGAATATCATTATTTCAAATTTGACCATATTTAATTAATTTTATTTCTATGACATAAATAAAAATATTGAATTCAAGTATAATTATTTAATATAACCCCAATATAAGGTCGTAATCTAAAAAAAATTGGGAAACTTTAACTCACTCAAATTATATAACTTTTAATATTTTTTATATAATTTTCTATATTATTATACTAATTAGAGAAACACAACATTAGAGTTTCATTTACATTTAATGCAATTATATAGTTACTAAAAATTAAAAATATATTTATATTCAGTGTATAATTTCATTAAACTCAAAATAAACAATTAAATTCATTATTAACATGTTTTTTTCTTATATGGAAAAATAATATATATTTAAAACTAAGAGATGGGTATTTTGTAAATTTTTATTATTTACATATTATATAAGTCATTTTTAGAAACAAATATTTTCTACACAACTCAATTTTGTTCCCAAGATAGTAATGGTCCAATTAAATTCATATAAAAGGATTTAGGAAGCAACATTATGGCCATATCACTTAGTATTAACAAAGATTAAAAAATTATCCTTTATTGAGGTGATAAATTTTACAACATTTACTATTCGTATTAGCCAAAATAAAAAATGAATAATTTAAAAAAAATCTCATAATATCAAATATGGAATATATTTTATAAAATCTATATTCTATATGCATAAGGAATTATTTTTAAAATAAGTGCACTAAATGCAATGAAGGTCAACTTTTAGAAAAAACACATTTTAAGCATAAAACATGGTTTATTCTTATCCTATACCTAAAAAACGAAAGAAAATTATATCAAATATAATATATATATATATATATATATATATATTTCATTAAAATATTTCACTAATACTGGTCAATTTGATTTATAAATATAAAAACATTGCACGCATAAAAACTGTTTTAAAAGAAAATTCATTTTTACCTATAATATTTTTTTATAATAAATCCAAAAAAATCCAAATTTAATTTATTATATTATTTAAAATATTATAAAATCCATTTTAATTTTAAAAATTTATAAAATATAATTTATCTTTATAATTTCTTGAAACAAAAGTATAGTTTTCAATAAAAAAACAATATTTTCACTATTAAATGGAAAATAAATCTTTCCATAAAATATTAAAAACATAACCCAAATGTAATATTGATATTATGATTCAAAAAATTTAGTTATTTTAAAGATATAATTTATTTATGTTTCAAAAATTAAATATTATATTTTTTTAGAAAAAGAAATAAAAAACAACTTGAAGGAAATCAATTTTTTTAATAAATATTTTTTTAAGATTAATTGTTTATTTAATAATAATTAATAAATAAAATTATATTCATTAGAATCCTTTTATATATGTCATAAATTATCGAACCATATTCATACCCTCCAATTTAATTACTATGTTAAAATGGTCACATAATAATATTTTAATAATATATCAAGATTTGCTTAAACATAGTGTTGTGTGTAACACAAGCTATCAACGAAATTAAATTTATTTAGAATGAAAATATCTAATAAAATATTTTATTGTTACAACCATCACATATTTTCATCAATGATTAATAATTAAAAAATTAAAGGATGAAATTTATTTAGGGGGTTGATTTAATGACCCAAGATATTGGTCCTTTTAAATTAATATTATCTTCAATAACTTGTGTCACACAAAACACTGAAATAATAAGAACTCTGACCAAAATTAACAACAACATATAAAACTTACTTTAATAATGTAACCCTTAGTATATAAAAATGATAATAATCAATTAAAATAATTATATTTTAATATTTTATTTTATTAATATTTTAAAAATGATGTCTTTCGAAGAACCATTTAAAAAATTATTATTCTATTTTAAAAATTTAAATTAATGCTAGTTAGAATTTTATTATAATATTTAATATACATATTTATTAACTACTATATCAATATTTAATTATTTATAAATATCTATGAAATAGGATTAACATTATCATATTCTTAAAAAGAAAATTTTTTAATTAAATATATTTCTTTATATATTATGAATTATTTTAAAATATGATTTATAAATTATTGAATTTTAATATAAAAAAATTCTATTTTGAATTTATCCAAAATTTATTATCTTAATAAAAAAATCTCGAAATATTTGTGTTTAGGTGAGTAGTGAAAAATAATGTGTTAACAAATATCGGGACTTTTATGAAATTATTATTATAAAAAATGAATTTTAAATTTATGTAACCTTTTTATAATACAATATATGTATTTTATACATGAAATTATAATTAATATAATGATTTTTTAATTTACAAATCCATATTTTACATTTTATAGAATAAGTTATATTTCAAAAAAAATATTTTCAATACATTAGAAATTTATTGTTTTAAAATTATTTTTTTCACTTTTAGAAAGTTAGTATAATAAAATTTATATAAATTTTAGAATAATTTGGTAAAAATTATATAATATGAGCCAATTTATTTTCAATCATAATGGTCAAATTACTTTAGTAAAAACTAGTTGCATCAGTAAAAATCAAATGGTGTAAATGCTTTTAACCAGGAGAGAAAGACCACAAACATGTTCAGAACATGTGTGAGAATGGGTAATTAAGGCCTTGATTTACCTTATCTTTTTACCACTCCATTATTTCTCAATTGGTATCTATTTTCCATGATATTGACATCCCATTGTGAAAACATTTTTGATTATTTACCAAAAATGTCATCTCATTTCAATTATAAATGGGGCACCACTATCCTTACTTCCCATCACAACTCAACCAACATAGATCATCCAAAAAAACCCAAACATCTAATAAACATTACTATAATACATTAAGAGGTTCTATTATTATCGAAATACCATCCCTCAATGTATTAACCACCATTGCAAATGATCTAATCCAAGTAGTGTGGTATAAAGTTTTAACCGTTCCTTTCTCATGTGTATTTCATCATGTACATTTCCTCTTACTAAAATTTCATTAACCAATATTAAAATGATAAAATGAGTATAATTGTTAATATATTAAGTTATTCTAATTATTTTATAATCATTAACCACATTTACCTTTTCTATTAATAAATGAAACCCTCAATCATGCGTTGTGCAGACCACCCCCTCCACGACACAGCATGTTTCATTCTCTTTAACTATATCACAAGGACAGTCCTGAGAGGGAATTTAATATATACCTAAAATATTTATGAAATATTTTATATTATTAAATGATAAACCATATTACTCCTTTTCCCTATTCTATTGAAAATAAAATCATCATCCATGCTTACGTGTGGACTATCGCGCCAATGGAATGATTTATTTCCATTTTTCTTTTCTTCACCATATTATGTGGAGGTAATAATAATGGTTTTTATTGATAATTATGTTTTTCTAGAAATTAGTAATGTTATTTAAGAACAAAAATAAAAAATTATCATCAATATTATAAACAAACAACCATGTTAAATTCAATCATCCAAAAGAGTGTTCTAATAGAAATAAATGATTTCATTAATATTATGTAAAAAATTAATTTTGGTTATTATATTATTATATATATATATAATATTATAATATATTAAACTACTAAACACAAAATAATATCATTGTTCTTTTTTTATAATAAAATTACAACAAAGTCAATTCATAATCAACCACTATTTATTGAATGTTCTTATTTGAATTTTTTTAATCACTTACATGAACGATGTTATAAATTTATATCATAGGTAAAAAGGATAATTTAGATAGTTCTAATATATTATATAGTTAAGTAAATTATGAATTATTTTTTGTTTTATTAATAGGAATATAAATATATTACTTTTTATTTATGAAAACACCAATCGATCACAATGAATCATCAAAACATGCTCATCGGAAAATTCAACATTTGTAATTGTAAAAAAAATACAATGAAATAAAATTAAAAAATTATAAATAATTATAATAAATGAATTATAGTAACTTTTATTATTAGTATGATGAAATTTTAGAGAAATAATAAATAAAAACACTCCTATTATGAATCTAGTTCAAAATGATGAAGCTTACTCACTTCTGATGTTGAAAATTGATAATAACTGAACAATATTCATGTAGAGAATAATTGAAAATTAAGTTTATATAATGTAATATAAATTAATATGTTTATTAAATTTTTCATTAATATGGTTATGTTTGTTATAAAAGAGGTCATAGTATGATCAACTAAGTAGTAATTCAAGGTAACAGTTTTGTGTCTCAAAATTAACTTCTTGATACATATTTCTTATTCTGGACCATGAAATATTTGATATGATGAGATTTTTTGCTAATAAAAATATTTTACTATAATAATTAAATTCAATTATTTTTTCAAAGGAATATCATGTTATTTCCTTTTTTTACCTTTGATTCAAAATACACAAAATTTATAAGGGTTTTTATCAGCTTGACTCCCTTCATTTTGTTATAGTGATTCTATATTAACTTCATTCTTCCAGTATTGTTTTAATCATCCTAAAGATTTTATTTCCTAGGAAATTATTCTTGAATTTGGTTTAATGATGTTTTTTATTCGAATATTACTCAATGAATTTATTCCCCATCAAAAATTTTATCATTGTTGAGAATAATTCTCATCCTCTTTAATGATGGTTTCCTCTCTTCTCTATATTTTCAATTCCAACCAATTTTCTACATTATTATTGTAAATACACCTATTTTTTTTCTCATGTGACCTTCATATATCCCTTCAAATCTATTTAAAAGTATGTTTTTGTTAAACCTTTCAGATGTTAGTTTTCAAAAAGGAATTTGAAAATGTTCAAAATGTTTTATCTTTCACATAAACTTTTTGAAAATTTTATATCATTCCAAGGGTCTACTATTGAATTTTACTATTAAAAATGATATATTTCTCAAAAGGAATCACCTTTTAATTTTAAAAATAATTTTTAAAAGTGGTTGTAATATAATTTCTTGACCCAAACATCCACTCGAATATTGATAAATGGTCCATGTGTTATACCTTATGTACACCGTCTTAAACTCCAAAGGTTGCTGACTAGTAGAGAGGGTGTAAACATGTATATTGGGGTGGAAAGTAAATAGAATATCATGTTGAAAATCCCTTGTAACTACAAAAAAACCAAGAATTCATCCAAATCTAGTTATACATGTCAATAAACAATGGCTCCTATGGCTAACGAATAGTAGATATGAAATAAAGTAAGCATGTTGATATAGGAAAGGATGCCAAACAAAATAAACTCTTCCTATTCATGACCTCATGGTCCATACCATCTCCATGAAATAGCTTATACGATCTTGCTTATGAAGTTGATCTCTTTCATGCACATAAATTTATAATGTTTCCATGCATCCCGAAGGGCCAGTGTCAGGTGTGAGAATAATCTCACAAGGATACCACCCAATGGTGCATACCTAGTATAGGTGTTTAAGTAGGAAATAAATTAACAATATGATGCATAAATAAACACAAACACCACTTCTTTTCAATAAAAAAACAGGGAGTATCACCTACTGCAGCCAATGACGGAATCTCCGTTATGTAACCCAGAACTATGTGCCTCCTGACACCACATGTCTCAAGTACTGACATCCCAAATTCATGCCCAAATAATAGTAACCTAGCACCATTTGCCTCCTGAAACCTCTTATATTGAGTACCAATATCCCATAGGCATTCCCCAATAGTAGTAACTCTACACCATGTGCCTCCTAACACCTTGTGTCACAAGTACCGATGTCCTATAGGCATGCCTGAAAAATATGAAGGCTCCTAACCTCCCACATGGCTTCCACTACAAGAACCCCAAATGATAATCACCTAATTGTGACTATAGGGACCTATACCCACCCGAGTGGTCAAAACCACCTAATCACGGAGTCATCCTATGTGAAAACAACCCAAATCACAGATGAGAGGTCATCATCAAATATAGAACCCAAGACATAACCTATCAAGCACTTTTTGCCCCTATGACCTTGTCACTCAGAATCTGAAGGCCTTACGATCAAAGTAACTCGGCACATGCCCAACCTCATAGTCACAGTACCTCAATCTGATATCCATGACACCCAATCCCATTGTCAAACCACTAAAATTATTTGTGCCAAGACCAAACTATGATCAACACCACTCAAGAATATCTCGGCCACTCCCAACAAAACTCAAATGTTCCATCATATGAAATATCAAGCATCAGATATATACAATCAAAGAATCACTTTAAATAGGAAAAAAAATTAAACAGTTGAATTCCACTAGCCATGTGTTGTCCCATACCTACACTAAGGCCTTTAAAGCCTCTAAAAGGTCATATCATACTTTAACAAATTAAACTCAGCTGTTTATATCAATACAATTCAATTATAATAATTTTGGCACCCCGGTCCATAATTCCCCCAATGAGAAAAATCCTCTAACCTTGACTTACTTAAGCATAACAAGGTAAGAGAATTCCCAATGGCATCCCTTAAGGGATACGGTTAGATTAATATAAAGAAACATGTGTCTCTATCAATACCCAACATTGCGCTAAAAAGTCTCAACCCCCAATTGAAAACACAAAACAGGGTATGCGCAACCTACATTAGACTCATAGATATAGGAAAATCCGATACCGATCTCAAATTCTAAGATGATCTTCATAGATTTATGTTTCCGTCAAATACTAGCAATTATATTCAGATGAAAACTACAGTGTGTGAGACAAAGGAACAATAATGGAATAAGATGCACGAGTTTACCCTTCCTAGTGTGATCCTAAATCCATTGAAGAATTAAATAATG
This sequence comes from Viscum album, assembly GCA_963277665.1. Lineage (NCBI taxonomy): Eukaryota > Viridiplantae > Streptophyta > Magnoliopsida > Santalales > Viscaceae > Viscum > Viscum album. The sequence goes on from OY728164.1 coordinate 237,535,387, forward strand.
AACATCAGATAAAGAATCTTAGAGAAGAAGTGTTATCGGCCTTCCAAAGAAACTCAATCCAAAAATAGTGAAGAATAATATGTTTTTGGAAATGATATGTGATGCTCTCCTATATAAATGAATAAAAATAAAATCACACGACATGTATTAACAACTACACACCGTGTATTATCTTGTATGTGCTCCTACTTACATGGATTTTACAGGTCATCAAATATTTTTAGATGCATCACACGGGTCAACAGGTGGTGAGGACTCAGCCTATACGTGGAAAGTAAAATAGATAGAGTGTTAGGTAACACAACACATCGTGTAGTTGATTATTTTTACATTTCCACCACACACCATGTACTAAGTTATCACGTTGTCAATACACACCAAACATACACATGGCATGTACTTTGAGGTACAGAGAGTGTAACCTAGAAATTTAAAAAATTACCCATTTTACCCCCTTTTTCTAAAAATCAACCTAAAAAGAAAAGGAAAAAAGAAGAATCGTACCTTAAATGAAGAACCGGGTTCTTACAAACATACCCCCTTAGAGAAATTTGTCCCAGTATTTCCCTAACAATGGTGGGGAGGAAGTATTCCAAAATGACTCTGGTACAATACTCAAATCAATCAAAGGTTCATCGACCTATTTTTGGAATCATTCTCCTCCCATGACGCATCGTTTCCCCTGAACCTCCTAAGGTGCCCCTGTGTCTCTTATGACACCCATTCTTATCCCACACCACATAGGTGTCTTTATCAACGAGTTCCTTCATCCCATGGATTATAAAAAAAAACTCGGTGTCATACACCCCAAGTAATCCTGCATCCTCGATGCCCTGATGCCCCTAACACCTCAAGTAACCCACATCCTTGATTCCCCGATTCCCACGACACCTCCTATATATATATAATTATATCACATATCCTAAATGGTTATAATCCCACTGACCAGTATCCAGATATTCCACATAAATCTTGTGCACCTCATGCACTCAAAAAAGATATTCATTAATAGGCCATGCCAAAATGAAAACAAGAAAAATCATAGCCACACCCATGGCATACCTCTGACCGTCATCAGCTCACCAGCCTGCTAAGCCATTAGAATCTCCACGACATGTACCTAGACTAAAAAATGGTTTTTTCAAGCCTGTGCTTCATGAAGTGATGCAATAGTCACTGGCCACAAACCCCACGGTTAGTTACCAATGTCTCTACCACGTCCTCTACATGGAGTTGAACCTTACCTACCCTCACCTCGTACTGATGCTGATCCAAACCCATATAGAAAAGTCGGTCCTAGTCCCTATCGAGTGGCTATCTGAGAAGGCTTCATGAAAACCCTATTGAGAGGCCCAACCTATCCACATGCCCGGCACTCCTTTGGTAGACTATCGCACTAGGTTAGGACATTCCATGGATATCCACACTGAAAGAGAATCACTACTGAACTTCCAAGAGGTGGTCTAGATGAGTCCTTGTCTTGGCCTCCCTATTGAAACTCATTCTGACCTCATTTCCTACTATATAAACCATCACCTGAAGTCAATTCCTGAATAAAATGGGACCTATATGTCAAGTTTCCATCGGCTTTGATCTCCTGATTCACCGCCTCTAAGAATAAGGTAGGACTAAAGATGCTTAAATTCACCACAATGGTGTGTCGTAATCCTTCCTCCAAGCACCTCACCCTCAGGGTGTCATTGCTTAACATACCTAGTGAAAAGTGAGACATCTCTATGAATGTAGATGCATAGTCCATAAAGAACGTGTAACCCTACTGAATACTCAAGAACTTCCAATCTTTCTCTGTCCTAAAGTGTCTCTAGGAAAAAGTGCTCAAAAAACATGTCTTTGAAGTCCTTCTTGGTCTATCCCTCATGTCTCTGAGCTTGGACCTACCCATCCCACCAGAAGTTCATTGGTCCTCATGGTATGTATGTCACCAACTTAACTCTCTGCCCTAGAGGCATCTCGAGTTTCTCAAAGATCATCTGCATGCTCTATATCCCATTCTTAGCCACCTGTGGACCACCATCACCCTGGAAAATCAAGGGGTGCTCTGACTAGAACACCCACGTCAAGCATTCCATAGATGGATTGGTACCCTATGTGCCTCTATCAATCCCCTGCAAGACATGTACCAGACTACATTGGAGCTGCTCTTCAATCCATGGCCCAAACACTTCCAAACCTGGCTATTGCTTGGCCTGCACTAGATCCTAAACCGGATCATGTCCCTAAGAATGTACCTGCAGCTCATGCTCTTCCTATCCCTCAGGTATTTGAAAATGATTTTGCACTTCTGGCACTGTATCATCACCCTCCTGACGTTCCACTAAGTGGTCTATGAGGAACCAATGGAATACCATAAAAGTTAAGAAAAACCTCATATATAACAATATATATATATATATATATAACGTAGATTTGGAAAGCATTGAAGATGAAGCACATAACAACTACCATTACACACCCTCAGCACAACCATTCCCCATGGAATCTTAGCCGCATGGCCTTTTTTCCCACCCTCAACAGAGCCAAGTATCAAAAGTACCATGGTTCATGCCCGTCCCAACAACCATCATTGCCTCAAACTGACATTCAAGGCTCCCAATCCAAACAGATACACTTCCTTAAACCGACGTCCCAGATGACCAATCCTGGTGATCAACATCACCTCCGTCATAATATGTGCCTTATAATATACGATTCATGCCCAAATATCATGCCACATGAAATTTTATTTAATTAAAATCATGGTATATTAGATTTCAATAAACTAGAAATTATATCAGTAATTTCACCATTCACATTTCAAAAGAATATATAGTATGGAAATTGATATTATTCACATGGTATTATCACTTCACAAATCATATGTGTAGATTTGAATTTCAAATTCCCTAACAATGTGCATATCAGAAGATAGGAAAACTCACCTTGCCATACCTAGCCAAGGTTCAATTCACCCTTACTGCACTAGGTCAAGGGTCACATATCACAACCAATAACATCACACACCATGTAAGCCACCGAGTCAGAAATCATATAAATAGTAATCTGAGATAAATGAAAACAAAAATTCCCACCCAAGGTAACTTGGTCCATCCCTCATACCTGGGGCTGCAGGGACCCAAGCAACTGCTAGAAACCCAATTCCAATAAGAACCTATCTTCTGTCTACAATATTACAAATAGTAATCTATCAAAAATAAAAAAGGAAATATTGATCTCATTAGTAGTCAGTCAAAAGCTACTTCTAAATAGCTATCAAGAAAAACTCCCCTAATACCACTTTGTAACATCCCATCCTAAACAGCCGCCCAAATAGTGAGAAATAGGACAGGTGTTACTGCCTTAGGCTCACCTCCCCAAATTCCAAAGGCTACTGACTAGAAGTGAGTGTGTAAAAAGGTATAGTTGGGAGAATATACCCTCTCAGATAAAATAAAATAAAGTCATTGGTCTGAGTATAACAATATAACATGCATTGATAAAAAAAGACTCAGTAGACTTGAACCAGACCCTCATTAGCATAATCATATCCAATATCAATAAATAGATAAACAGAAGCAGTCGAATGTAAATAGAACAACATGATGAACATCCCTTGTAACTAAAAAACAAACCATGCATGCATCCATAGCTGGTCATACATTTCAGTACATAATGGCGTCAATGGATTACCAGTAGTAGCTATGAAATAATGTAAGCATGTTTATAAAAGAAAGAAAGAAAAAAAAGTAAACTCTAGCTAGGAATGACCTCATGGTCTATACCATCTTCATGAAATAGCTAATACAATCGAGCTCTTGAAGCTGGTCTCTTTCCTTCACATAAATCCTTTAAGTTTTCACACTTCATGAAGGTCCCATTTCGGGTGTGATAAGAATATCATTAGGAAACCCCCAAATGGTGTGTACCTATTATATGTGTTTAAGCAGTTGATAATTAAAAATTACTATGCACAAATATACAAAAACTTTATCTTCGCTCAGCAGCCACTAGGGAGTATCACCTACTTCGACCAATGCTGGAATCTCAGTCATGAAACCCAACACTATGTGTCTCCTCACACTGCATGTCTCAAGTACTAACATCCCGAAGGCACTCACAAATAATATTAACCGAGAACCATCTACATATTTACACCTCATGTATTGAGTAATGAGATCCCATAGGCATGCCCAAGATGTAGTAATCCAACACCATGTGCCTCCTAACACCACGTGTCTCAAGTACCAACGTCCCATAGGCACGCCCAAACAATCAGAAGGATCCTAACCACCCACTTTGCTTCCATGACAGGAACCCCCAATCATAATCATCTAACCACAACTAAGGGGACATATACCCACATGAGTGATCAAAACCACCTCATAATAGAGTCATATTGTGTACACATGACCCAAATCACAAGTGAGCAGTAATCCCCAAATATAGAACCCAAGACACAACCTATTTGGAACCTTGTGCCCCTGAGACCATGTTGCTTAGAATCTGATGGCCTTTCCCTCAAAGTAACCTGGGCCATACCCAACCTGATAGTCACACTTCCTCAATCATACTTCCAGGATATCCAACCCCATGTTCAAACCTCTGAAATAATTTGGGCCATGCCTAACTCATAATCAACACACTCAAGAATATTTGAAAGATACCCAACACAACCTAAAGGTTCCATCATATGAAATATCAAGAATCACATATATATATATATAATCAAATAATCCCTTTAAACATAAAAAAAATTAAAAAGATGAATTTCACAAGCCATGCGTTGTCCAATACCATCAATGAGGTCTTTAATGCCTCTACAAATTTATATTATTCTTTAACAGATTAAAATCAATAGTCTAAATCAATAAAATTCAATTATTAAAATTTTTGAACCCCCGAACAAAATTACACAAATGGAAACGACCTCTAAACTGTCCTTACTCAAGCATAACATGGTAATGGAATTATCAACGACATACCATAAGGCATGCGGTTAATTAAATATAAATAAACATGGGTCTCACTCAATCCCAGACGTTGTGCTAAAAATATGCAACCCCAAAATGACTATGAAAACACAAAATATTGTATGCACCACCTACCTTAGACTCATAGATGAACGAACATCCAATATCAAGCTCAAATTTGAAGCTGATCTTCGTAGATCTATGTTTCCATCAACTCCAATCAATTATACTCTGAGGGAAACTGTAGCGTGTGAGACAAAAGAATGAGAACCGAATGGTGTACTTGGGTTTAGCCTTCTTGATGTGATCCCAAATCCACCGATAGATTGAATAATGTAATTTGAGTGAGTAATCTAGGAGAAGATGTGTTCTCAACCTTTAGATGCGTCACTGTCCAAAATCAGGGAAGAAGAAGATATTTTTGGAAATGAGACGCAACCCTCTCCCATATAAATGAATAAAAATAATATTACATGGTGTGTATTAAGGACTAACTTTTTTGTATTATCTTGTATGTACTATAAATTACATAGGTTTTCTAGGTCATCACATGGTTTTTGATGTGTCACACGGGTCAACACAAGGATAAGAATCATTTGTTTTGTGGAAAATAAATTACATGGAATGTTATGTAATTCCACACTCCATGTAGTACATTATTTTTACATAGTAACAACAGAACATGTACTAGTTCAGAACGCGGTTAGTAAATTCTTGACATACACATGGTGTGTACTTGGGAGTATATGGCGTGTAACCTAGAAATTTCTTGAACATCCATGTTTTCCCACTTTTTCTCAAAAATAGCCTAAAAAGAAAAGGGAAAAACGTCTCATAACTCAAAGGATAAATCAGGTTCTTACATGTAACCTATTATCTTATGTGAGAGATAAAATATTTTTTTAAATAGTTTTTAATGATATAATTACCATTTTCCACTATATATAAATGCCTTATTTAATTGGAGGTTATTTTTCATATATAATACTTTAAATTTTCTTATGCAATAATCTTTTGGAATTATCAAAATTTGGGTATCTACTATTTAAATTCTTGACATAAATTTTAGTAATATTATATGGAAGTTTTGTGATCCTGGTTTTTCTTTTCTTGGGTTATTTATGATGTCTTTAATGAATTTATTTTTCCAGTGGTACCATTTCTATAAATGATTGATGGGTGGGGTTTGATATATCTCCATAATTTTTTGGTGATGTTTATATATCATGGTCTCAAAAGGGTACATGGGAAGATTTATCCCATGAAAAAGGATATACAAGAGTATTTTCCCAAGTTAATGGTTATAAGAAATAATTAACCCAAGGAAATGGGGTGAAAGGGAGGCTTTTTTCAAGCCCATGGGTACACGAGAGGATCATCCCCAGAAAATGAGGTACATGGGAGGCTTTTTACATATACCAATGGTATATAGAGGTGTTATACGAAGCCAAATAATTAATTCCTTTGATTATCCCAATCATATTTTGTGATGAATTTCCTGGTGGGTACCCTTCACATATGAACACTGTGATTATTTTTTTTCATAGTTGGAAGATTTCATAATGTTATTCTTATTTTCAGGACAATTTTATTCTTTCATGGACTGTGCCTATTGAATCATGCTCTCACACAAAATTGATTCATGTATTATGTTATTCCAATACTTATTCTGTGATTTATTATTTATGATTTTGTGGGTATAATTTTCTTATATATCTAGATTATATCCATATTATCATCTTATGATCACTTATGATCATTGATTGTCAACGTATATATTTACCCTTATGAAGTGTTAGAGCTCACCACTTTCTTATGTTTTCATTTTCTAGGATTCAAATATTGGTATTACAAGTGATGTTCTTAAAAGGGGTTTTGGAAATGATCAGTTTTAATAAAATTATATTGAGTGTTTTAATTTATGTTGTTTGTGTGTATAGTCCTCAAATAAAATAATCATTTAGCTCTTTAGTTTCTATGACTATTTGGGATATGTAATGATTATTCATGTAAAATTATTAAGTAAATGTGTATATTTATATTATTATAGTTGTACGGACAAAAAATATGAATGATCATTTTTTGGATCACATCATATTGGACCATTAAAAGTTTATTTTTACCCAGAACAAGGATCCCATAAATATAACGGTGGTTGACATTAAATTCTTAGTAGAATAGCATTAATATAGGATTCAATGGAGGTACATGGAATTTTAGAAATAATATAAGGTATTATCATCTAGGATCCCTACATTCTATCTAGGTTCTGGCATGAATTTTGATGTATACATAATATGAACATATCACACTTTTATAGAGTGTATAGTAAGTTTCACATGATAATATTGTGTCAATTATAGATTATGTTGATTTTTATAGAACCTAGAACTATGATCTCCCTACCACTATCCAAATCTCCCATTGGTCTATCCTGGGAGTATGCCTGATCACATATTGGACATTACTAAGGAAATTTTTTTAGAGGATTCATTTCAATAGCATATAGACCACCAATCTTAGGTAAGGAGGATTCCAAAAATGGGGTAATTTTGGGTAATGATATAATTGAGATGGGATATATAACCAATAAAGGGGATTCCTGTATTATGGAATATGGAATTCTGGTTAAATAAAATCCATAGAAACATACCCATGTAACATCATTGGAGGTATATTTTGAGTGAGTTGTTCAAGGCTTACCTAGAAAATAGATTTTCCTATTGTTTTCACCTCTGTCATGGATGTCTTAAAATCGATACTGATTTCTACTTTTTTAATTTCATGGATCATATTAGAAATTGACTTTATCCAAATTTATATTCTAGTTCAAGAGGATGAATAAACCCCAAGAAGTTAACATTACCCTATGAACAAGATATTGTATGAAGAATATTAGAAAATTAACATTCTCTAACCACTCAAGCTCGCATCATTGAGATAGAGATCAAGGATGTAAAATACCTACCATTTTCTCATGGGTCTGAGTACAAGTATCTTCGACTACCAAGAATTATATGTTACCATTTTATGATTAATATATTCCTAAGAAAAATTGTAAATACATTATAGATATCTACACCTATTCAAAATTATAAAACACAAAATGGAATATATTGAATTGGAAACTCATAGGCTAGTGAAATAAATAATTGAAGTACAATAAAAATGATACAGGGTTATGATTCAGATAATAAACATAGAAGAAAAAAAAGTTAAAATAATAATAATAATATCTCACATATTTGATGTTAATAACTATATTTAGTCCTCCAAGTAATGTAATTAATAATTGTCTAAACTGGTAAAGGATTCATGTCCGTTAACTATGGTTGAATATGCTAAGTGGTAAAATTTCTAACAATTAATTAGAAATATCAATAGGTGTATGTTTATCTGCATTGATTAGTTGTTGGATTTTTCATTGATATTTTTTCCAAATTATTATTTTTTATATGGGAAGTAATTATCTTTTTTGGTGATCCTACATATTTTAAATATAATGGGATAATCCAATATATAGATATTGATACTTTATTTTATTGAATAAATGAAAAGAATCTTACTTTCCTTGAAAAGTTTTCAATATTTTATCTAATAAAAATCATTGATGCTTGATAATATATGAAATATATGAAGAGTAGTCACAGGAATAGTTGATTCCATTTGAACATTCAATGGATATGGGTCAACTATATCATAATCTACAACTTCATAATTCTATAATAAAATATGGATCAACCCATTATTTTTTGAACATTTTCTCTCATTTGGATATAGGCGGCCATATATAGAGGAAGATTTAACATCACTATTAGTCAATGTGATATTCTGTGACTAAGACTGTGGAACATGATATCCTTAAAAAAAGAACATTTAGATAGATATAAGAAATCATAATATATAAAATGTGCACTTCCGCCATAATCCACGGTTATCTTACTTGGATATGAGATAGGGATGTTGCCTATAAATGTGATCTTAGAAAGGTTTAGGTGGTATGGATATGGAATCTCATATACCATCACTATAATCTATGAATAACTTATTAAGATATGGGAGAGTTTAATGACTCAAAATAAAAAAAATGATGAAGATATATTTTAGAATGAAATTTTCGTCATAAAAAATGTCTCATATACCCTATAATTAAAAATTAATTCATTTAAGATGATTTATATATACCAATATTTGGGAGAAATTTGAGGTATATTTGAATGTTTCCTTGTTCGACATACCTACAAATCATGTATTTACTTTTTCTATGGTATTATAGTGATCCCTACAAGCTTTGTATCTCTTTATTTTTAAAACCAAAGTTTTCATAAACCTCAGATGAGGGAGGATTCATGTGAAATAACTCAATTTGTTCTCAGTCCTCAATTTTGGGGGTTTTAACAAGAAAATTTTCATAAATATTCATTTTCATACATTCAATTTTATATCTAGATGATGCATTGTGTAGTCCTAGTGAGATGAGACTCTACTTTTTCCTAGGTATCCCATTTATGGGATTTAATATGGTGAGTAATATAATTATTATTTTATGTAATGTAAATTCATACAATCCAAACCAATGTTGATATCATTAAAGGTCATACATATTTTACCAAAATATGAGTCAATTTATCCAGTCAAAAAGGGAATGGTTTTCCTAATGTGAATGAATTCACAATACTAGTATATCTAATCTTAGGTATGGGTACACATAGTTTAAGGTCATTAAGATCATAACATTATGTGATGTAATTTAGGGTAACATGTTGAGAAAATATAGTGATTCAAGAATATGATTTAATATTCTCTCATGGAATATGGTTATGATTTATTAAAGTGTGACAATTAGTGTGTTTGAATCTACATGAAAAATTGGATTATTGAGTGTGTAAATAATATCTAGAGATATTTCAATTATAAAGTAATGTGATGGTGTAAGTACTGTGATGACTGTTGATAGATATTCAAATAAATAGTTTCAATGAGATTTTTTTATAGGAGTATGTGGTTATATAACCCTTCCCCTTAGGAAAAAATAATTCCACCAATTGACATTGCCAAATATAGTGGAATAAATATCATTACCAAGAATATTTTTTCCCTTGGATAAAAATATTATAGTTTCTTATAGTCATGATAATTTTATGAAGATTTAAATACATGATTAATAAAGTATGTTTATATTCGAAACTAATATTCAAGAAGGGTTCAAGAACCTTATATGTTATGCCATAATATATTGAATATAATATAGAGGTTAATGGACATTCCATGAAATTGTTTGAAAATGTGTGTATAATAGATGAAAAATTGTTTTCTCAAACTTTATCCGGGACCAGTGGTTCTAGTGAACATAGATTAAATTTTTTTAAGGATACAAGTTAGGCCATGTTAGAAATTTTCTATTTTCATCTTAGGCTTTAACTTTTTCATTAACCATCAAAGGGAATATCTATGTCAGTGATAATCTTGAATTTTTCTCATACATTCCTTTAATGGTTTTATTACCTAAAAAGCCATTATGTCTCCATTATTTGTAGTTTACGGGTCCTACAAGTTGGACCATTGAGGGATAAAATTCATGGTCATATATATTTGACCATAATTTTTCTGAGGTTTAAGGTCAAACATATTTGACCAAGGTTTGAGATTATCTATATATCTAGAGAAAAGAAAACCCGATGTGAATAAAGAGACCAATGTAAGTATAGACTACATCATATAGAGGTTTACAAACATTAAAGTTATAATTCTTGGAAAAATTATAATGACTATTATGGTCACACATATATGACTTTGGGGTAAGATGTTTATCCATTTTAGGAGAAGAAAACATGATGCTAATGGAGATTGAGGTGCCAATATAGTCCATCACAGTGGGGAATGCATATAATTTGGGTTCATAGTACATTGAAAAATGAATAGGAGTGTGATATAAAAAATATGATGGGGATTAAGATCTACAAGTTTCAGAACACATATTGAACCATTAATGTGATGATATTAGTTAAGAAAATTTGTATTTGAGTCTGGAATTGATGATATATGTTAAGTCTTCCTTGGGTGATTTGGGCCATTATTCATGTAATGAGTTTCATTATAATGATTTCATAAGAACATGTGGTTAGAGAGTCTTATCCTTGAGAGGGAATATTACTATGGTTGATACTGCCAATTATGGGATCATGAATATCATTACCATGTTAAACTATCCTTTGGACTCAAAAACACCCATTTCAAGTAGCCATGGAAGTTTTACAATGATTCAAAACACCGAACATAGAAACCTTGGTTTATGAGAATGTGATAATCTAATAAAGGTCAACCTATCCCTTTTATACCACTTGAGGAGGATTGGTTAGAAAATTTTATACACTAAGAGGTGGGGTTGATTAGTGTAGGTGTCTAATTAAATCCTTCTCAATCCCTTTTTATCACTTTTACCTATTTTATGATTAGGTTATAAATATCTTTTTCTCCATCTCTCCACATTTATGATAATTCTTTCAAATAGCACAGTAAACACACACACAAGAGAGACTTGATTGTTTATAAGGATCCCCATTATGAATTCAATTCTAGTACTTGGTATGATCTGTATTCTTCCAAGACCAAAAAATACACTTGTATTATTTAGTGGATATAATTGGGCATGTCCTATCCTTACAGATAAGTTTGGTGTATCCTGATTATTCTTTATACTATTATCCTGATTGATTAAAATAATTTGGAAAAACAATAAGAAATTATAACACCAATTTTGACTCTTGACTTACTGTTAATGTGTTTCTCCCCATATTATTATTCTACTTTCACTTTTTTGCACTATTTAAGGATTTATTATCCTATTTTGTGTGAAATTTGAAATGTGCACACTTATTTCATAGAAAAATATGATCATTATCTTTCATTCATAGAAGCAAGGATTGTTATTCTTTTTCACTATAAAAAAATTCACAACACCTATTCTTCATCTTATTCCTTATTTAAATTTAATGAATTGTAAAATTTCATTGGATTTCACATCACTAACACTAGAAAAATGAAATTATAGGGAAAACATTGTTGTATCTCCTTCCTTCTATGTATATTGAATGTTAAATGAATATCACTGAGACTATCTTATGTGAATTTATTGATATTCAATAGATTCCATACATGGTTCTCATATATATTCAACTATTAAAATATATTGTGTATAAATTTGTTTTTCATAGTATCCCTAAAAATACATTTGTTTGAATATTAATTTTAATTTTAATTTAAAACTATTTTCTTCTTCTTTAGACACAACATTTGGAACTTTTCCCTAATATATCCTAATCACCTAATTCAAATTTGTAGTTATTTTGAGATGGAATTAGAAACAAATGACCTAGATAAAGATAACTCAAACAACTATAAATTTCATATATATCCATTATAAAAAATCAGGGATATAGGCATAAATACCATGCCTATAACATATATTTGTGTCCTGGTAGATTATGGATCCTATTGGCATGGATTTAGGGAAAATCCATACCCCATTTATAAGAGATAATTACATAGTTTTCTACCATTGAAATGGCCCTCTTAGTTTTCCACTATCTTAATATGTCTTTTTCCATTGTTTCAAACTGTGGATCTGGGTTGTGGCCATGGTAGACAACCATGGAAAAATACCCATTAAGTCATGGCTATATAATTAAAATAAAATTCTACTGACTGAAATCAAACCCCTTACATCCTCTAATTGTAAATTGATGCTAAAAAATTACACTAAATAAAAATATTGACATATATATTTATATTTTGTCATATAAATTATTAAAAATCATGTAAATAAGAGTAAGATCATGAAAATAGATATTCCGGCCCACTTCCAATGGGAATTATTTTTCCAGAAACCCATATCCAAGGATCCATAAAACTATGTCTATAGGTGATCTATATTCATAGATTAAAGAACCAGGTATATATATAATGAATAATGACCTAAATCAATGAGTTTTCCAAAAAATTGTAATTATAGTTTTTTCCCACTTATTCCTATAGGATTTTTTAGGAAACCTATATCCATGTTTTAAGAGAACCATGACTATATGTATGTTCAATAGGCATGGTTATTTATATAAATGTGGCTATAACTAAAGAATAAGGACATGTTTCCATGGTATTTTAAAAACCATGGATTTAGGTGTAGTATGTATCCACATTTCTTAGAGAAAGCATGGTTATATGTCTATTATGTGTAGTTATAGTATAATTATTTGATACTACCAATATTTTAATTCTACAGGATGGTCCTTGTTATTACAAAATAACATGTGGCTTTCAGTGACTTTCTCAGAACTACCAATTAGGTTGCAGTGTGCAAAAGGTTATACAACATGGAGGTCATGAAATATCATTTACCACAGAAATATAGTCAAACTAACTCTATAGTATAGTCATATCATTATTTCATACTCTATTATTTATTCTCTTGAATACTGCATAGAATAATTGATGTGACATGGAGGTAATCAATTCAATAGAACCACTAAAATTTGGGGAAAACCCATCTTTAGTGTGTTCTTTTCACTTCTTCATGGACCTTTTATTCATTCTCTTGAAAATGGCACGGTGTAAGAGTAACAAATTCTAGGAAATAATATTTATAGATCCATTGAATAATGACCTTCCCTCCTCTGTGACAGGGACCTTCATTATAACGTGGAGGTCCTAAATTTTCCAGTACCAATAAATATCTAACCAACCTATTTTGTAGTCTATAAATATAAATTATGACGTGGATACTAATACTACAGCATGTATAATTATAAATTAGCACGGTCCTCCACTTATTACCCTCTTCTTAGGGTGAATCTATTATAAATATAGTATATAACTCCCACTGCAAATAACTTATATAGTGTAAAACCATCATTCTGGTGTTGAACCTTCTCTACATTTCATAATATTCATGTATCGTGGACTCTATTTATGATATATAAACACTAAGAACATTTCACAAGGGATCATATTATATTTAAATCAAAATACTCATCCAAATGATTTTCTCTTCAATAATCTTGGATACGTAATCTTCATACATCATCATCATAGAGATAGTAAGATCATATCTATGGAACTCCAAATATTCAATTCACTTTTACCTTTAATATATCAAGTATTGGGAAAAATTATGCATAGACCATGGATTATATGTACAAAGTTCTTCTTAATCATGAATAATGCATCTAATAAAGTTCTTCTTTAGGATCAATACATCCAAGGAACCTCTTCTTTATAAACGGGATTGGATTCATCAATTGATCAAATCATAAAAATTATGCTTTGAGTCTTCTTCAATGTTCATGGGTATTATTTTCAATTCCCACAATAATGATTTTTCAATTTGTGATAACCAAATCTTCTATTTTCTCTAACATTTTATTTTTCTCCTCACCCTCCCTTTCTAAAAAATAGTTTCATCATACATTCTCTCTAACTTATTGACAATAAATTCCTAATATCTCATAAAGGTTATAAATTCATTCATATAATATTTTCATCAACCATTCCACTCTATGTATACTAATCTATGTTCGGTGTATAAAATGAGAGAGTTTGATATAGAAAACAGTGTTTTCAATAATAAATTGAATTTTAAACTAATCCAAAATAAAACAACTTGAAATTGATCTTTATGATCTATCCAATAATTCTAGGTTGAATTAATTTATGATTATTCTTGAGATACTAATTTTGATCACATTTGTCAAGAATTTTAATAACTTGAATTCCATGTACTCACTTCAACACATTTGTCAAAATATTTGAAGTATAAATAATAGGATAAAATATCCCTACAACTTCTTTAAATCTATAGTTTTAGTCATTTATTAAAATAATTCCCCTTTTTTGGAATCTAGTGTTGATTTTAAAGGATGATATATTAATATAACATAAATTTTTCAATAACATTACCTTCATGATTTTTTCAAAAAATCATATTTTCATGAACCAATATTTTCTCGAATATTATTCATAATTATTTAGTTTTTTTCTCAAGGTAAACACTCATAAATATCTATATAATTTTTAATATCTTCATGGATTCATTCCAAAATCTTACAATATAACAATACTCCAAAATAGAATTTTTTATGTGGAAATCTAGTGTTGAAAAATCTAAATTTTTACCAAGGATAATATTCTTTAGTGCAGAAACCTATGAATATATATATCACTCAAAGATGGGATCGACATCATCTTGTTTTCTAGTGTTGATAGAACATAGTCTAACTTCATCAAAGATTATTATCCATTATATTTGTATCTGAATACTTATTGATAAATCATACTTGGATGTTGACTTATTAACATTGTTGTCTCGAATTGATTGCATAGTCCATTTATCATGTTCTCCCTCTTAGACCGTACTTCATCATCAATTACCTGAATTGTATATATCAGTAAAATACCCAAGTTTTACATTAATTAAGAGGATTTCCTTTCACTAACATGAAAATAAAATAGTTGAGAATATTTCCTCAACCAATTGGATCCAATTTGTTCATTATTTTTCCTTAACATATGAACCATAATTAGGATTTATCATTACTAATCATGAATCTATTCATTTCTTACATTTAATTTTGTGAGATGCTTATTCTATTTTTCACAATAAAATCATATGAACCTCTATATTTAATGTTCATTCACTTGAAGTCCTCTTCGTATTCTAGAAATTTGGTTAAACATCCTTTGGAAATGTGTCTTGATTTACTACATATCTAATATAGAACTTCCCTAACAAAATATTTTTTATTTTTTTGAAACCATCACATAAAGCTTAACTTCTTCATATAGAATTTATTCTCCTCCTTTATCAATCATATTTTCTTTTTTTATTTCATCCTCCTTCACTTTTCCGAATCAATAGGCAAAACAACAAATATATCATTAATAAAATTGAGAGAATGTTTAGATTTTCCACAAGAAAACATATGAGTGAAATTATTCAAATCATTTATTTTTTCATTTTCAATCTTCATATTCTTTTTATAATTTCATTGACTCTGAGTTTCATTTAATTTATTATCCATGGTTCTCTTTCACTAAAACTTTATGGGTGAAAAATATTTTACAAAATTTTTCAAATTACCACCCAAGGTTGAATATTAATTCTTATGGGGTCCTCTCTTCCCATTCTCTATTGATAAATGTTGATATGTTCTTGCATCACTTTTGTTACCAACATTATTACAAAAAAAATGAAATAATCAACAACATCATATCTATTTGAATATAATAGATTTTTCGTAGTAGGTTATTGCTTCTTTTTTACTAGATTGATCCTCATAGAGTTGGAATCCCTTTATGAGTATAGAATGATTATATTCCAAAAAAACCCTTCTCATAATTCAGAAATCTATTTCCCCACCTGTATTGACTAAAAAACCTTGATATTTTCTTATATAATATTTTCTTTCTAGAAATTATAGATTATTGACCTTGATATTTTTTAGAATAATTTACCATAGGTTGAGGTAATTTGTGTAACCAAAAACCATAATAATTATTAAATCTAACATATATATATAATATTTTGTTTCTTATAACTTCTTCTCATACATAATTTTATAAGTATATATTTTAACCTGATAATTATCAAGAAAATAGATTCAAAAAATTCTTCAATTATTAATTTAGATGGTATTATCTTATTCATATCTTCTTAGGAAATATATTAAAACGATTTCTTATATTTTTGACACATAATTTATGTATTTATATACTAGATTCCTCTTGGGAATTTTCTATTACAGAATCTCCATTATTTTTTGATTACAAATACTGGAAATGTGTTATTTCTGAATTCAAAATTTTGATTTCAAATAAAACACACTTCATATTAATATAATTCTTATAATCTTCGATAAATTCTTTCATATATTCACATCCCGTCCTCATTTTTTGAATATATTCATTATCCAGTGTAATATTTTTGTGAAGCAATGTATACAGAACCTTGATCCTCTTATATTTTATATTAAATTATATATTCTTGACAGAAATGTGGTTTTATTGATTTTATTCCAATGTGTTGATCTAATTAGTAAATTTTTTATTTTCCATATCCTTCTTTTAGATGGTTTTGTGAAACTCTTATTAAATTTTTTTATAATCTCCCCATGAGCTCCTCAATCTCACCTTCTTTGATAGTAACTGGTTTTTAGAGCTTAATGAAATTATGAGTTCTTCCTCTGAAAGCCTCCTCTTTGTCAAATTTTTAAACATCAAGCTAAGTGGCATCTTCCTACTAACATTCAAAAATAAAAAATAGAGAAAATCATTAATTTGGTAATCTATAAATCATATCTTTTAATTAGTCAATTGATGAAACTATGGACATATAATCACTACCAGGTGAATATTTTCCTTATGGAAAATTTAAACAATATTCTTCAAATAAAATAGGATAACATGAATGGATTGATCCAATTGAGGTATAATCATTTCACATATCATTTTTGGAACATAAAACCATAATTTCTTATCCTTCTATGAAATATTTATCTTACTTGATTAGAGAACTCGAAACTCCTACCTCTTTTGATAAGAGGGACAACCTATTAATATTCTCCTTCTCTTTCATTTTCCTAGTCATTAAGTTCTTGGTAGAAAATAACATCAAGTCTAAAATATAAAGAACTTATCTAACACAAAAGTTCATTATAATTATGGGAAACAAAACATCAAATATTTAAAGGGAACAATTTTATATTGAAAAATTAATCTAAGGTGAACTTGGAAACTCTAATAAAAATAGAATACAATAAAGGTAAACTTATCCCCTTGCTACCACTTATGGAGGATTAGTTGGGATATGTCACATACTAAGAATGGGGGTAATCAAGGTTTGTGTCCTATTATATATTTTTTCAATCCCTACTACTCACTTTTAACTATTTCATTATTATGTATTTATTTTATTATCCATATATCTCTCTCATTTTTTCCAAGCTTCGGAGTAGAACATTCACACAAAAGTAACAAGAAGAATTGTAAGGTTTACTATTAAAATTGAAAGTACAATCATTGGTATTATCTATATTTCTCTAAAAATATATAATTCACTAGTATAAATCTTTGGATAAAATTTAGATAGATTTTTTATTATACTCATATTTTCTATATCTTGTACTCTAATGAATCCCACTAATTATTCATACTATCTTCATTGCAGTTTATAGTGATGTAGAACAACAATGTGAAAATTTTAAAAAAATTGAGAATCCCGATTTTTTTGATGTGATTCTTACCTTGTTCATCTTATACTTTTATTTCCAGAATAGAATACAAGGATTTCATCTCTTATTTTGAAGGAAAACAAAAATGTACACACTTCTTTCATAGTAGTAGATGATCATTGAATTTAATACATAGAATAAATAATTATTATTATTCTTCGCTATATAATATATTTTTGTATAGAACCAACTTTTATCATATATTCTTCTTAAACATTAGTGTATAAATATGTTTCAATGGATCTCTCTTCATTGTCTTAAAATATAAAAATTCTATAGAAATACCATTTTAAAATCACATTCCTTCTATGTATATTCGATAGCAAATGTATATAACAAAGACTCTATTTTTTAAATTTCATAATATTTAATATACTCTTTACTTGGTTATCACATATATTCTATGCTTTAATTCTATCGTGTATAAAATAGTTTTTTATAGGATCCCTCTAGATCCTATAGTTTGAATATGAATTACAATTTCAGATTCACACCACCAGCTTCTTTCTAGAACTCATCCATTAGATCTTTGACCCAATAGATCATGACCATCTAATTAAAATTTGTAGTTATTTTGAGATTTAATAACTACCAAATGGATTAGATGATTTAAAGTCAATACACATCTTCAAAAAAATTTAAATTGAAATTCTACAGTGTGTTCATCATCATTACAGCGTAGCCTATTGGTTTTCTATGGATTTTTTAATGAATTCACACAAGATTGTGTCATGGTGAAGGTACTATGGAATGGAGGTATCAAAATCCTCAACACCACTGAAATCTAGCCAAAATATCTCTGCAATGTGGTCTTCCCACAATGATGTATTCTCATATTCATCCTTCAAACTACGACATGGAAGAAGTGATGGGGTGTGGAGGTTATAAATTCTCCAAAACAACTGAAATCCATCCAAATACACACTATGTAATGGTTTTCTCACAATATTTTAGTCCTCTATTCATTCCCATTATTATGGCATGGTAGAATATCTTCGGATTGGAGTTCGAAATATTTCCAAAACTGTTGAATTCTTAACATGACTTCTCTATAGTGTGGACCTTCACAAAATCATGGAGGTCCCATATTTTCCAGTACCACTAAACATAGAACAATCATCCTTGATGGCATGGAAACATGAACTATTTCATGGATACTTATACTCCAAAATTGTGACTTATAACCTCATATACTTTTCCAAATATGATTCAATCATGGATTCTATTCATGATATATAAAAACTAAGAACATTCCATAGGAAATTTCACAAATTATAAATTTATAACTTCATCAAAATACTTTTCTCTTCAATAACCAGAGGTTGATTACCTTCATAATTCTTCCTCAAATAGAAAGTATGATCATTTCCATGGAACTCCAAGTCATAAATTCACTTTGGACATAAATATTTCATGTATTGAGAACAATTCTTCATCATGATTTAATGATTTATAACTAATTATTCATAATCATGTTTAATACATCCAAGAAACTTATTCTTCATGATCATTACATCCATGAAACTACTTTTTCATCAACAGTCTTGGATTATTAAACAGATCAGATATTCCAAGATATACATCAAATCTTCTTTAAAATTATTAGGATTACTTCACCAACATATTTAAATCAATGAATAATCCTTATTAATTGAATTTACAAGAAAATAAAAACAACTCATACACTATGGGATCAAAAGATGTTCATATTCAAAAAGTTGTTGGGAAAATTTATTCTAGAGGTGACTATGGTTTGGATATTATGAATTATTGAATATGAGTGGTTATTAATGATGATATATGGTTGGTCTTGAAATATATTTATCATATGTCTCTACATATCCCAAAAAACATGAATCAAGACACACATTATTCTTATTAAATATTCTATCTGTGGATCTAGATCACATTTAGAAAATGGGTAGTTATTTTACAAATCCTTATTAGAACCAAAAGATGATCCACACCATGTACATAAGATGGAAGATCTCAGTTTCCTTAAGAATGGGGGATTTTATCCATGTTATGTATATGGATAGAATTTATACACCATACACCCAAACATGAATCAGGATCTCAAGTAGGGAAATTGGGTTATATAAGATAGAATATTATATGTAGTTACAGGTATTTAATGATGAACTATTTTTCATGTAGTTTAATTTAATGTGATAAGGGCACGAATGCCAAAAAATAGTGTTTTAGGATGCATACCAATTCACAGAAATTTTGATTCATACAGAGTTGACTTAGGTATTTTGTTTTTTAAGGTTATATGATAAGGACCTTTATATCAATCGAGTTTATTTAGAAATAATAAATTGAAATCATCTCATTATTAGACCTATTGATTTAAAACCAACATGAATTAAACGACCCAGATAAGAAGATAAAGTGGGGGTTTTAGAGGGATGTGACCAATGGATGGGTCTAATGGTCTGTATGTCACTATATATCCTATTATAATTAGAATCAATAAATTTTTAGTTCTTATTAAATATAAATCATCTTAATACGAAACATAAAATAGAAAGATTCAACATTAATGAGAATTTTATGCATTTGGAGGTGAATTTTGGATGAAAGTGGAATATGTGGATGAGTCTGGGATATGTAATCCATACATCACTATGTATCTTCAATGTAGATGAATCAAGTTATACCTAGTTATTATATTATTTCCAAAGAGATATTGTGTAGGAGAAAATAATGATGACATAAATCTAATGTAGGTAAATTAGGAAAACCAACATGAATGAGAAATCCCAAATGCTTTTATAGGTAGAGGTTTGATGGGGATAGGATTTTGAGTTATGCATAGGACAATTGATCCTGGAAACACTATATATCATGAAATAAAAATAATTAAGACCAAATTAGTTCATGTATATAGAGTCTCTCTATATTAATGTGGATAATGTATAGGAGAAAAAAGGAGACATTTATTGAATATATGGTGGGTGAGATGGATGAAAACCTAAAATTAATTTTCCAAGGGATCATCACTAGAGCAAAACAACATATGGGAATGGAATTTGTGGTAGGTCTTAAGAGAGTAGATCCAAACATTAATATGAATCCTAAGTTTAGAGGAATCAATCCATACATTGTTATTATAATGGGGAATATTTATTCATGGGTTAGGTGAACTATGTCCTTGGGTATGGATAGTATAGTCATAATCGTTTCATCCCACTAAAAGAAAGAGTCCAATGTAGATTAGGCTCATATATAGGGGTAATTTCTTATCATTGTATGTAAATGGATAAATTTTCATAATATAGAAGATCTTATATGTATGGATTTAATAAAATAAAGTAAATTCCCATTAAATATACCACAATAATCAATTTATTTGTGTCATTTGAAATAAACTTTTATGCATTATAACTTAGGGTTCAATGAAAATGAAATAAAATTTGGAGGGTCTCATTCTAGTATAACAATAAAGTAAACTATACAATATTAATACTAGAAATGAAACTATGGAGGGAAATATATCATGAATGTATGAGGAATTTATCACAAAGATGATTCAGGTGTTTAATTGGGATCAGATTTGTGGTTGGGTGCAATATTCTAGATATCACAACATATCCTAAAATAATAGGAATCAATCCACACATATTTCTTTGTAATATGAGGGTGTTTTACTATAGATAAGATTGATGAAAATGGAAAAACATACACAAAAGATTATAACATGAATCTAAATCTCATGAAAGGAAACCAAGTCTCACAAACAAACCATCCTAAATAGATTCAATGGTTATATATGGGTCACCACATGTCATACAGTTTAAAATAATTTGAATAGGACTCAAATGTTTTATTTTTTAAGCTCATGAGATAAGGATATGTACACAATGTAGTTTAGATTCTTCTAGTGAAGTATTTATTCCATGTATCTCAACATTAGGTGACAAGAACGTTTAAACCCAACATGAACCTATGACAATAATTTCTTAAGAAATATTTTCATAGAGGTAGGTGTGATATAATCCTTATCCATGGTGACCAGGGAATAGGATCTGTTGGAGTAGAATTTATGTGTCATAAAAGGACTTTCATATTTTTGTTCCAATTTATAGGGTTCTTCCCAGGTATCATTAGTGTTCTCAGAGCTAGAACTAATTCTCCTTAGATTAATAAATAGATAAGAAAATTAATATTTAAATATCACATGATCTGACTGTAATGGATCTCTATATTATGAATTATGCAAAAACTTTTCTCATTGTGTCTCTCTAAGCTTTCTATCCATATTTGTGACTTCTCATCTTCAGATAATATATAATAGGTAGAAACGAGAAGTTTATTTAGTTTCACCTTAATTGGAAAGACTACCTCTATTTTATATACATGTGAATCATGGGTCATATGTTTGGTATATATTACAAGGGGTCCTATTTAAGGCCTCTATATGGGGTTTTTTTACTCCTTGATTGTGACAAAAGTGGTTAGACTAGATATTATATTCTTAATATATCCATTTCAACAATAAAGCATGAAATTGATTTCATTATCCATTACTACTATGTTATTAACACCAAATTAATTAATGATATTTTTCCTCATGAAATTGATGATAGCATATATTTTGAACTCCTTGAGGATATAACCTAAACCCACTTTGAGAATAAGTTGGTGTCTATAAGGATATACTTGAAATTACTTGTTGTAGTTGGGTGATAAAGACCCTTGACATCTATTCCCCATAGAAAGAATAACCAATAATATTTTACAATATGAAATGATTATATTGGTTGAGAGATTATGTTTTCTGACATATAACTAGCATGAAATTTCATTGTGAACTTCATATTGACATGTATCCATGGAGTCTAGAAGTATCCAAGTCTCTTGATGTTATACATGTGCATTGTTCGTCACTATAGGTAGTTGCATGCACTAACCTGAACTTCTAGCATAATATTGAGGGACTCTTCTCCTTTAGTGCATCTTAGGATGTATAAATAAAATATTTCTTTATAGATCACTTTTTTGAGGAAGGTCATCATAAAGGATGATTTTTATTATTCTTCATCATACTTCTTCATTTACGGTTCAATCTTGTGGAAGTATTCCTCTCTAAACATTTTTTTATGGGAAACATCCATCGAAATTTCATATCACATGAAAAAGGAAATTTCTCACATTGTTCAGAGGTGGAGTTGAATTCATTTATTTAATCTATTCCAGTGTTAAAAAATAGTGACACCACCATATGGTGTATGATTTGAATTGTGGTATCATAACTATTCAGATCCTATAGGGTTATATATGCATTGGTTATTGAATATTCTTGGGTATTAATTGAATGTAGAATGTCAGGTGATTTTGGATCAAAGGTGAATTTATTCATCAACCCTAATATATAATAAATAAATAAACCCAAATATTCATTATTAATTTCATTATCACCATTTATTTTGTTTATTAACAACTCTTAATCACCTTTGATATTTAATATTTACATTGGTATTTGAATGGCCTATGACAATCTGATAATAATGGTCGGTTATTATGTCACTTTATTAGTTCATCCTTTTTTCAGTGGAAAGGAGTAATTAAGAACATTTTTTATAATGAAATGTATAAAATACCTAATAAAACCTAGTTATTATTCATAATTTCAATACCATTTAATATTTTACCTGAAAATCATTGTAAAAGTATATTTACCAAGACTGGTGAGTTTTACGGATAGAAAATACTTCCTCAACAGGGAGTTCAATGTTCAATAGTTACTTCTCTAGGATATGGTGCACTATGAAAAAAATTACTAACGCTTTCCCATTGATCACTATATAAGGATAAAATTGGACATTAAACGTATATAATATAAACTCACACTATGCTAGACATCAATTAAATATTAGTAAACTGAGGATATATTTGAGCTAGCCTTCATAAAAAATGGATCCTATTATCGTATAGGTAATGCCTCGACTTCTACACTGGTAAAATCAATAAAAGGTATTTATTATTAATACAGGATTATTGGGTATCAGTTTCCAACATTCTTCTATAGATATTATATATTTTATTATCTTTTCAAGAATCATTCTTCTTGGTAGGTACAGATCTGAGTGATCTCTCTATGGTCAAAAGATATGGGATTAGAGGATTTTGTTCTATAGGTGCAATCAAGATTAGTTTGTATAGTAAGTATTGTTTCATATTATAAAATTCCTTCTAACAATCGTCATCCCTCTATTTGGTGGATTTTTTTCATCAGCCTTTTAAAGGGAAAGAATTTTCTAGATATATTGGATATAAAATACTAGGTTTATGAAAGATTTATGTGGAGTCCCCTAAACTCATTAAGTATTTTTGGAGAATACATATCAAGAATCAACCAAGCCTATATGTGTTTCAAATTAATAACCCGATGGAGTACCATGAAGAGGAGAAATGTTCCATCTTGTACCTCAAAAGCACACTTCATGGGAATCATCCTCAATTTTTTATCTCATGGTTTATTGAAAACTATTTCAAAATAGGTAAGGTGATGATAATATTGATGAGACTTGATAACTATATCATCAATTTATCACACCACTGTCTTCCTTATATATGATTTAAATATATGGTGCAGAAAATGTTGATATGTTGAGATGATATTCTTCTTGGTTAAAATATTTACTTAACAACAATATACCTATTGGGGTTCCCTGAAGTTGGTTTTATCCTCATATTTATGGGTTATCAGAATATAGTTATAAATATAATGTCATTACATGAATAATTGTTCTTGGAATCTAGTTTTTTCATTGATCTATATCACTATGATCGAGATTAAGAAATAATCATATTAACAATCCTTATTGAGATTCTAGAAATAAATATAATCCTCAATTCTTATATTCCTTATCTTTATTTGAGGAATGTGATGTTCCATTTTGGGTAATGGACTTTTTGGAAAATGTTTTCTTTTGGGATATTATCAATTTTGGATTCTATCTTTGTATCATGAGTCAGGATTATTCTCCTCATACCCATTTCTTTCCATGGTAACCCTCTGATAGACCAAGATGACGGGTATACACATCAAGATCCAACATGGGAATTTATTTATATTTACATAAAAATAAATCTCTAATATATTTTATAAAGGATTCATATTTATCCTATTTTACTAGTTCTTTTTAGGAACTAGTGAATGTTGTTTAGGGATCTTCCTATATACTCAAATTAATTTTATGGAGTTTATCAATCACGGTCGAGACGCATTCCTTGAACACTGAAGGTGAATACCAAAGATATTATTCCTATTATTCTTTTTATTTAATATTTTTGGGATTAAAAATGGATAGGTTTAAATGTAGAAGATTATATTGGTGTGTATTTATATCTTGAATATGATGCAATGGAATTGTAATTATTCTCATCATAATTATATTATTCTATCAAATGGCCAGACACATTTGATGAAAAGGACAGCATGATAACTTGAGGGAATATTCCAAAACCATAATCTCTTCTTATTTACTATGTATTCATGTTAAGGTAACAATATATTATTATCTAGGTTAACCAAATATCATTAAAACCTGATTTTCTATAAATATTCTTAATGGAAATGTTGATATGCATGAACTATGTTGAGATCTTATTCCCTAATAATGATGGATACTCAATGGAAAATTATTCTAATAATTCATATGAAATATATGTTTTTAGATTCATTGATTTATTTTCTAATCAAACCATCATGATCCAACGACTTCAAAGGTTACAAATTTTCTTCACAGTTCGTTTCATGGGAAGCTCATAATCTTCATAGAGTTCATTATATAGATTGATGGGAGTCATTTACTAGATATTAGGGGTTGAAATATTAATGTAGCTATCTACCATCTGAAACATTCCATACCTTATCTGAAACCCAACTTATATATAATTATATACACATAAACCAAATGGGGAATTATCGTAATAAAATACCATGACTATTCTATTAACAAATCGCTTCAAACATTGGTGGTATGGAGTGTTCATTTTTCATGAATATATATCCCTGACCATCCCAACAAGATATTAAAATATGTATATTGATAGAACCCCATGAATTTATAGTATGATATAAGATCTCTAAACTGATTTTGTAGTTTAATAATCCTAATAAACTTATGCTCAATATTTTCAAACCCATGAATCATGAAATTTGTGAGATACAATTCAACATTATAGTAGTCTATGCATTGGAGTGTTTGAATTGAAATGAAATTTATCAAAGATTAATTTTCAATTATGGACTAATATATATAAATATATCAAATATTTTCAAATATATACAATTTTATGATGTGCATATGTATGGAACCCTACCAATAATTTTTTGTTTTGGGAATGACTCCAGAGCAATCAAAAGATTCAGTCGCTAGAGTATATTTATTAGTTGTGGAAACATAACCCTTGAACTCATTTATAATAAATCATGTCTCAATAATACTTTCTATGAGTTTTTTAGTGAGTTAAATGGAATACAAGATAAAAATATTGGTTAGAATTATAGTGAGATACTTTAAGGTGTCATATTCCTAGACCCAGGGTTTGTGCATCCTATATTTAGGTTGTTATTTTTTAGTCTTACAGGCTGAAGATATATTTTCTATAATAACCTATACCTAGTTGAAATAAGAGTAAATAATTTTCATTTTTTCATTATGAAGATATTTTATAATAAAATTATAATTTTAACTATACAACTACTTACCTACAATTTTTTTAAGTATGATTTTGTCTGAAAAATCCCCAAACATTTCAATATCAAATCAATATTTCAGTTGAGATTGTTGGAGTACATATCTATAGATTTGAGCTATATATATATCTCTCTTAATTAAAATATTATTCTCACTAAATAATTGTTAGACCTCACATCCCATAACCTCCTTGACCTATGCATCATCCCCCTCATTTTTTATGAGATGTTTGGGTTCACATGAATTCTCATCATCAGTTAAGGTGTCATTTATATGGATAATTGAGCTACATTATTTCTCTTAATCTGATGATAATCCCATTTTATAGGGTGTTGGTCTTTTTCTCATTTGGTGGATTATTTCTTATTGCATTGTTTGGAAGGATAGTTTTCACCCGTCAAGTGATGGGGTAAGAAGTCCTAGAGAGATATAACTAGATTCATCACCTACAAGGGATCTTCCTTTTTTTAAAATCTATTGAAATTGATTGTTTCAACTCTTGGAAGTTCATGCGGAAGATGATATCATCATTGAATTATTTTTTGTAACTGGGTACACAAATACCTATTTCACATGATCCCTAATGATGGAATGTGACCAGCTGAATGGATTCCTTATTATCCTATCATTAAATTTCTATGCACACCTTTGTTGGGCTTTTTTGACCCTTATTCCTCTTCATTGGGTTTGGTATCATAGACACAATCCACCTTCATTATTGGTTTTCCCCACATGACCTACCTAGATAGAGTAATTATATATAGTATAATCTTGGAGATTAATTAAAATTTTATATTATTTATGGGAATATGATATAAGATAAAATAAACAGTGTGGTCATTTTGTCAGACTTCATTCTGTTTTATGACCTATAGTATCTTTATCTTGTTATTGTCCATTAAAATAACTAAATTCTAAAGAATTTATTCTTTTTAGAAGGAATAATATTTATTCTTTCGGTCCATGAACATTTTATGAATTTTCTTCTTATTCTTATCTGAAAGATGGTCTTGTTTTTTCTACTATAATTTAAGGATAATAACCACGTGATATTGTGTATTCTTGATAACTAGAGCTAGAATTTACATTGATTTGAGTATAATAGTTATAATCACTTCTCAATAATGATTCATCCATTTTTTGGTGGTATTGGTATAGTCATTCCCATAAACAACTATATGTCTTCCTATATGAACTATAGCATGGGAAAAACTCCAAAAACCTCCATAGTACTTAAAAGGCATTATAGGTTTCAAAAATTCCTTGTAGAAGTTTTTTATACAAATATTCATAATCTGATCTTATGAAAGATGAATTTTTAACAAATAGATCTTCATTTTCTACTTGGAAATAAAATATAAGCTCCTCTCTTTTTCACATTGGTTTTAGTTTGAGAAATTAAGGATTGTCATCATCCTCATTGTGAAGATAAATTGTTTAACTACCATTATATGGAATTATAATTGTTAATTTTTAGTCCCTAAAGGGTCTTATAATGAGATATACTCTGATAGGGTGGTTAATCAAGGTTTTCAATTCTTAAAAAAATTAAACACCTTTTCCTTTTATGTCTCACATCTCAAACAAATCATGTCCCATAATCCTTGAGGGTCACTTGTTTTCTATTGAATTTAGAAATTGATCTAATGAAATTCACACGATAATACCTTTTTATATATATTATTTATATTATTTCACCGACTTTGGAGTGAATGGATAATGTAAATAGGTATCAGAGAATATACTTGGTTCACCTGCACAAGGCTTCTACAAGGAGCATGAAATTGATGATGAGTCAATGACCAAATCACTATAAATCTCACTACTCTTCAATGCGGTTTAGGTTAGGTGACTCCTAAATAGGATCATTCAAATTACAATTTTGTGGAAGAATCAATTCTTCCCTAGGGTCTCTTCCTTGAACTTACTTCCACTTGCTCACTATACTATAAAATATCACATTCACACAATTTAGGGGAATTTCGATCATCAATGGAATCACCTATGTTAATTCACCTTCAAATATATATATATATATATATATATATATATATATATATAATACTTATATACATGATATAATATTTCATAATGTATTTTTAATTCCTCCTTTGAAGTGGTTCTTTCTTATTCTGAATTCAAATAGAAGATCTTCCTTTCTATACAGTGGTAGAAACTTATTTCATCCATATTGTTTAATGAGAAAATAAATCATATTCTATATTGTCATGATATCCAATTGGTTCATTGTCTTATTCTATACAACCCCTCATCTGGAACTTCTTTCTTCTCTAATTAATATCGGATGTGGAAGTCTATTCTCTATTCTCAACATATCCTTCAAGAGTTGATCCTCCATTATAAAATAAGGATACCATTTGTATTTAAATTATTGTCCGTCAATTACTTTATATTCCTTGAAAACCACTGATAACTAAACCAATGTTTCTATCATCATGAAAAAAAGTAAAAATATCTTCATCGATCCATTTATATCCATTTATATCATGAACTAATTGTCAATTAATCCACCATTAAATCACTTAAAACTCCAAATTGTTTCAGATAAAATCATGGCCTAAAAATGGGGCCCATTATTGTTGAATCAATGATGAACCTTTCACACATCATCTGAGTGAGAATTACAATATTTCTTCTATATCTAGATGGATCACCCACTAGAAAACCTTGCTTCCAATAATCACAGAATGGAATGTTTAATCTCGAGGAGAAATTACCTTTGAAATTCTCATCTCCATAGCATATTATCAGTTTTTAATTCCATAATAGAAAACCAATATTTACTTCTGTTTTCCATAATAAAAACCACTAAAATATATAACACCATTCATATTTTTTGTTCACTATTTATCACAGGTGAAACTAAAATTAAGAATTTTATTTAATACATATTTTATAAAAACCACTAGCCATTTTGAATGAAACTCGTCCACTATTATGGTGTGGTCCTCTTTGGATATCCATTTTATCCACTAACTTCATAAAACCAATTTTGGGATTCATGTTTCACAATGGTGAATATCCAATGTTCCACATCCTACTACGTGGAATAATAGTTTCTATATTTCCATTTCAATCCCCATGTCTTCTATAAAATTTATTACTTTAACATCATTATAAAAACACCTATATTAGGATTCCCCATTTCACATAGGTTCTCTTTAAATCTAATACAGTGACCACCACAGTCTATCCCTCTCTAGTTTTCTCATTTTGGGATTCTACTTCTCAAAATGAAATGCATTATGGAATTGACATCACCTTATTTTCTCCAAGATAAACCCATTACTTATTTTTTCCTTCTCTTAACCATTTAGGATCTTTGTACATGTGCTTCATACTTTTATATTACCTATAGATATCTTTATTATTAATCATCTTCCATGTTTTCAATAATTTAAATGTGAATAGAATTCAAGATCCTTGAAAAAAATTCTCGAAGAAAAATCATAGCCATCTTATTTTGGGTTTTTAACCATAATTTTCAAAAAATATAACATATACACATTATAGGTGAAAACATATCCTCTTTTAGATTTTATTGAAAATAACCACCCTATCATCTTACAAATTTAATCTTCATTTTACATTATAAATAATTATCTCCATATTATAAATGAAATATAAAGGGTCATTTTTTCCATTATTTAAAACATAAAAAGGGTAAAGCCTGAGAAAGATTTTATTTTTAATTCTCTAACCCTATGTGTGATTGGATCTTCTACCTCGTTATATATATAGGGATCTCTGATGTCAACTCAAACTACCAATTTTATTATGGTTAACTATTTAAAATTTTATCTATATTTCTACATTTAAATGTATTGGAAAAAACTCAGAGAAAGATCAAATTCCTCTCTCTCATCAGTATAGTATATGGATTCTTCATGGGTTGTAAATCCCCCTCTGAAGATAGGTATATCTTCTCTTCTCTTTCCATCTATCCTTTATTGGAAATTTACTTTACCCTTTGTATTAAATGATTTTTGATTATCCAAATTCTCTCTCAACCAAATAGTAAATCTTTATAGTTGGAAATTATAACACTAGAAAAAACTAACTAGATAATCTCCAAAAAAATGCTAAAAAATTAAGAAATCTTTTTAGTGAGACTCCCAGAAACTATTCATGGTCTCAATAAATCTTTTAAGCTTATTAACCCAGGTAATGATGTAATAATAAATATTCATTGAAGATCATCCTCAAATAAATCCATGTTACTCAAGAATATCAATGAAAACTCATAGTAGCATTATATTTTTAACTTATAAAAAGGAAAACTATAATCTTAATCACAATTACACCAAATAATTATTAATAACCAACAATGCACGTGGTATAAAGATCTGATCACTAGTTATAATTGATATAAATTGTGATATGAATATTGATACCAATGGAATCTAATCATGTATTAACTCCTCACGGGTTTCAAAAAATATATAATGAGGCTTAACATCCATTGAATTTTGATCATCAAATACCCTTGACCCTTCAAATATTGACACATATTTCCATGATCAATTCATGAGTTCTACTAATTGAGGACCATTACTTTAACTCGGTAACTTTTTTAATCCTATATATGAATAAATGTAATACCAAATTTTATAAAAAAAATATGAATATGAAATTCATCCATATTGTTACTTACCAATTTTTATGTTCTTCATAGTGTCCTTTTACCTCTAATTTTTTGTCTAGATACCAATTTCTAAAATCCAGATTCGGGATTAGAGGAATGGAAACTTCATATGTGGCTTTAACCCCTTTTGTTTCACTAATGAGACCCTTTTCCATGTGGTTTTTAGCATTAACAATTATCCTATTGTATGCATCTTTAGTCTTAATACCAAATGTGTTTTAAAGTAATACTGAATCTACAGGTTTTCTAAAATTTCCATATTTAATGGATTTTCATTAATCTCATCCTTCATGTTCTTTTGATCACTCTTACACCGTGGATTTTATATTCCCCTCATTAAGGTAACACATCAAGTAGTTTCAAAACACATTAACGATATAGGGTGATGGTGCCCCAAACATCATTATATAGAGGAATGGAGTTGGTAAATATGGACTAAACCTTCACATTATGTAACACAATAAGATATTATGAAATATTTTTTAGAAAAAAAATTTAATTTATCCAAAATATTGTGCTACACACAACACTATGTTTTAACAAACCACAATATACTATTAATTTTGTTATTTAACTAACAATATTATAACAATGGAAATAAAATTGGATTTATCAATATAAGTAACAAAATTTTTAAAATCAAGAAGAAAATTTTTATAAAAATAAAATATATTGATAAACAAGTACGTATTTTTTAGTAAACAATTTCTTATGCTTCAATAATATGTATTATCGAAAATGATTTATAATGTTATTTAATTTAAATTTAATAGAAATAATTTTTCCCCTTCTATACAATTTATTTGAAAAAATTAAATACATTTTATGAATAAACATATCAAAATTACCTTAGAGTTATTTTTTTGGAATTTTTTGTAAAGATTAATTTTTCGATGATTAGTGAAAAATAATGATTTTTATTAAAAAAATTATTTTTACTTAACACATTTAAAAGTAAAGTTTTTTTAATATTTTTTTTCTAGTTAAATTATTCAGATTATTTATTATTAATTTAATTCAGGTCATATGACTTAATTTCATGAGAAATTTTAATATAAAACTTTTTTTACTTTTGAAAAAAATTATTTGGAAACCTGTTTTTTCATCACATCTGTTTATTTAATTTTAAATTAAATTATCACAATAATATGGACATAATTTTTTAAAATAGATTAAATATTAAGATTCAGAATAATTACTTTTATATAATAAGTTCAACTTTATTTTTTATAATAAATAGTAAAAACATTAGAATTTAATTACTGTGGTTATGGTTAAAACATGTTTATCAGGGGCAAAACTAAAAAAGGAAAAAATAAACTAGAAACATATAAAATTTTAATTTTATAGCCATATTTATACCTTATATCATCTAATGTTCATTAAGGTTTATATTTTGGATCAATTTGGTGTGTGTAAAACATGGAATATTTTACTGTTTTAAAATATTCAAATTGTGTCATTTCCGCCACTTATAAAAGGGAACTCCCTCTCATATCATCTACATAATTAATAATCACTTTGGTTCAACGAATATTTAGAAAACTAAATTATATATCTCACTATAAATTTCCTATAGTCCTTATTTTTATTGATAAACCCTCCTAAGAGGGATTTTGATGCAAACCTAAAGAATATTTCTGTAGAATAGGTATCATTTATAGCCAAGCCTTTTTGTTTTATTTCATATTCCATCAACATAAAATACATTTGAAATATGAAGATATAATAACATTCGTATATTAAATATATTTATATTTTATTTTGTTAATTTAATAAAAATATTCATCTCCTCTTTTATAAAATGGGAAATTTAATCACCAATCAATTCTACAGAAGACTATCGTCTCGTGAACTGATGTAATTCATTTTCCATCACTATATCTCTCAGATGAATATAATTATGGGTTTAAATTATATATATGATATTTATTGAAAATTTATTTTTTTTTAAATTATAATATAACAACTTCTTTCTTACCTTCTAACCTATTGAAAAACCATAACATCACTCGTACGTACATGTGGACTACCGCCTCCACGAATCAATGTGATATGCTTATCATTTTCTTGAAATGGATGATAAGAAGGATACATTTAATGAATATATATGATATATATGATATAAAATTTATTTTAGAATGTTTAAATATTTTATACATTCCCTTTTTCATCCATTACAGAAATGGATATAACATTCATGCGTATGTACGGCCTACCATATCCATGAATATTATAATTAAATTTTCTATATATAACATTATAAATGACCCTAAAAATTTATATAACGAATTTAAATTATATTAATAACCTGAATAAAATTCTGTAAAATATTTAACTATAATACATGTACAAGGATCAAATCTACTAAACCAAAATTTATGTGAGAAACACCGAAGTTATCACCTTGAATCATGATTTTAATAAAGAAAGTCTATTAAAATAGGTGATAAAGGATATAAGTAAATAATATATGGAATGATATATATGATTATGATTAATAAATAATATTATAATGAACCATATATTTATTATACAGAGGGTTCAATCACATATGAAGAAATTCAAGCCCGAAGATAAGGTATTTTTGTCTCGTTGTTATTTTTGTGGGACACATTCAATATTCACCACTTTCTTCTTTTATGTGGTTTATATACATCCAATAAAGGAATTTATGAATATTATCACGAAAATTAAGGGAAAAATTCACCTGATTGTATTTAATTCATAGTATTACAATTAAAAAGTTACCAAAGAGGTATGGTTTTATGATACAATTTCATTGTTTATCGAGAATGCTTATGATTATGAATCTGATAATGAAATAGTATAATCTAACTCTAAAATAACTCATATATTTTTTGTATAATTTGGTAATTTATTAATATTAAATATTTTCCATTCATTTTCATCACTTTAAATAACCAATAAATGTAAATATTGTTTTTAAGGAAAAAAATACTATATTTGTTTCTTCAGTCGAAAATCATTTTGCTTCCATATCCTTGTTTTATAAAAATGTTATCATGAATTTTTTTAATATCCATATATGATTGTCTAAATACATTTTTACACATGTTTTAATTTTTATAAAATAATTTAATGTGAATCTTCTTGTTATTTTTTTAATGAGGATATTTTTAGATTTTGAAATCAAATATGGATGGAATATTTGTTTTAATGTACATGGCATGAAAAAAAATTTATAATGTAATGAGCACTTAATTATTTTAATATTTATTTAAAGAAATTCTATTTTATTTAAAAACAAAATTTTTTCTTCAATATTTCGGAATTTTTTTTTGTTTTAAAGAATTTATTTCAAAATTGAAAGGTTATTTTCATCAATAATGTTTTAGTGATCATTTTATGTTATTTATATTTATTAATGAGAAGATCTTCAGGTGTTTCTGATGATTTAATGGGGATGTGATATATTTATACCTTTATTATCCTTTCTCTCGATGGATTATCACTATGATAAAAATATATTTATGAAACTCGTTACTTTTCAATAGTTTATGATATAATGAATTTATGAAATGATTATGAAATACATTTATTTACTATGGTTTATACCATATTGAAATGTTTATTAAACCTTTTCTGTTTTCCAGGGATATGATATGATGAATGATTTATGATCAGGTTTCATAAAAATATATAGATTAGGTGACTTTTTGGATGTATATCTCCCTCTAATTCATTGTGTAATAATGAATATATAATGCGTTAATAAATGATAGAATGGGGAGTTAACACAATTCAATAAGAAAATTTCTATACTGTGATAGTTTTGGGAGTGCACCTTGATTGGTTTAATGGTTTGGGGAGTAAACCCAATCCACTATAATATTTTTGGTAATAAGTATTGACTACTAAGATAATTATTTTTTGTTCTTATGTTCACAAAATCTATGTCTTATGTATATGTTATGTTATCATGGATTATATTCTTTGATTCATTTATGATTCATGTCTTATTAACTATAGTGAATTATTCTAATATTATAAATTATGATCTATTATATGTAGTTTATGGTTTTTAAAATTTTATGCTCATGTTCTTAAACCCGTATTCTCATATTATGTTGAAATATCTATTTTTTACCCTTACTAGGCATCTGAGCTCACCATTTCTTCTATTTTATTTTCCCCATGATATGAAGAAAGGCATTAACTATGATATGTATAAGAAGGTTTTTATTTATGAATATATTTGGGGGATACAATTTAAATATCATATAATCAAATTTTTTATATATCCATGTTTTTAAATAAATGATAGAAAAACTATTTTTCCATGGATGCTTATGTTATATAATGAATATTAATCTAATAATAAGTAATATATATGTATGAAAAGTATGGGTCACCGCAGCTAGTATCATGGAAAGGCATAGTTAACCTTTGGAAACTAGTATTAGAAAACGTTAGTGAAAACATTAGCAATAATTTTAACTATAGTAAGATATCTAGAAATTTTATTGAAGGATAATGTGAGTGGATTCTGAGAAATTGTATCCATGTCAATATACTACAAGTGTATGTGGCTCAGGAATATTTATACATACGGTTAATTACTCTAAAAAGGTTTCACTCGGATTTAAATCAACCATCACCTAGTGTACTACAATGGGTCTTACTACACACCTAGGTTGGCACTCTTGGGTTATATGTTCTCTAAATTCAGAAACTCTTTACTAACCATCATGATGGTTTTGAATAGATTATAATAATTGATTCCCTAGCTTATACCTAAGGTTTTACAGATTGAATAGAATGATTCATGATTTTTATATCTTCTTAATTATTGATCACTCTATTCAAATATTCTTAAAAATAATATTTATCATTTTCATTTTACTAGGGGATTGAAGATATAACAATGAAGTTGGCATGGTGACATGTATGCTCAAATATTGAACTATCTTACTTGATCATAGTTATATAAATTATTTTATACCATGAAAATTATTTATTATTATTAATTTCTATCCAAAATTATTAAAAGTTGAACTATCTTGGAAAATCCCTAATGGTATTATGATTCCATCCCAAGTCTATGATTCTTCTCTAGTTTTAGTTTTTGGACATGTGCCTCCTAAAAAAATTATTCTCCCTCTTTTCGAACTTGATGTTATCTTAAGAATATATTTTCTTTCTCTACAAAAATCCCACATCAATTTATAATGAAGGGAAGTCACGATTAATATTCCAATGGAATATATGATCATATATTTGTGTGATGATAAATACGAGCTTTTGAGGGAAATCACATCTGTTGTATGGGTTTAGATTTCTATTCAAAAGGGATATTTATCATAAATGGTTACCAAAAAACATAAAATCTAATATATGACTATTTTGTAGGATTTTATTTATTTAATTATAGAATATTCTCATTTTAATCTATATAATAGAGTGGTTGATGACTCAAAAAACTCACAACTAGTGCTACACCTATTTCAAAGAATCTATATAGAATATACCTGATTGAGTTGTAGGAATTAAAGAAGAAAATGAAATATAATATTTAAAAGGGATTCATTTGGATAAGTGTGTCGCCATGGGTTTCTATAGTTCTTTTTGTTAACATGAAATTTGGATTAATTTCATTATTCATTAATTATTGGTAAATAAACAAGATCATAGTTATCAATAAGTATCATCTTCCCTGTATTGATTACTTCTTTAATAAACTGTGTGGATATCAATACGTTATCAAGATTGATCTTTTGTCTTAATATCATCAATTGAGGGTCAAGAAAGACGATATACCCATTACAGTATTTCGTACAATGTATGGACACTATGAATATATAGTGATTTTGTTTTTTCTTACTAATTCCCATGGTATATTCACGTACTTAATTAATAGTGTCTTTAGAGATTACCATGATCAGTTTGTGGTGGTATTTATTATTGATGATTTTATCTATTCAATGTTAAAATAATAATATTAATATAACCTAAGGATTTTACTAAAAACCCTAGAAAATGGGAATGTATATGAAAATTTTCAAATTGTGAATTTTGGCTGGAAAAAGGATTCATTTTTTGGGACATATATTCTTAATAGATATAATATCAATGGATCCATCAAAGATAAGGCCATTTAACATTGGAAAAGACAAATATGGTGACTAAGATCAGTAATTTTATTGGTTTATATAGATAATATTGATGATTTTGGGAAAAATTTATCATGGTAGTCCACATTACTCACTAAGGTAACTCGGAAGGGAGCTAAGTTCCTTTGGATAGATATATGTGAGGAACATTCCGTGGAAGTAAATATAAGTTTAGTCATTACACCTATTCATACACTACCATTATGTATTGAAGGGTTTTTACTCTATATTGATGCATCAAATAAGGTATTGGGATGCGTTATCATATAGAATGCAATGGTGATAGCTTAGGCCTTCCAACAATTGATGGTTCATGCAAAAAATTACCCAACTCAAGATTTAGAGATAAATGTTGTAATATTTTTCAATAAAGATATGGAGGTATTATCTTTATGGATAAATATGTGATATATATAATGATCATAAAATATTAAATTATTTTGAAAGGGTTTAATATGTTCTAGATAATATTGTTGAAGAATATTTAAAGTTATGACTACTCAATAAATTACCACCCTATGAAACAAAATAAGGTGATTGAAGATTTATGTAA
Source organism: Viscum album (assembly GCA_963277665.1). Lineage (NCBI taxonomy): Eukaryota > Viridiplantae > Streptophyta > Magnoliopsida > Santalales > Viscaceae > Viscum > Viscum album. The sequence continues at coordinate 237,573,698 of OY728164.1, forward strand.
AAAATATCATGCTCATTTATCCCTGAAAAGGATAAAAAAAATAGGCCATATTTCTATATTTTCAAAGGATTAATCTCAAAATCATGGAGGAAGGGGAGAAATCATATCTTTCTCAGATAATTGGTCAACCATATATCCAAAAAAAGATTAAAGATACTGAGAAGGTAGATTTAAATATATAGAAAAATGATGGAAATATTCTGAAGTTTAACCTTTATTATAATTGAAAAAATAAGGTTCAATAATCAACTATGTGTTATATACCTTCTATATTTTAATAAGGATATTTTAGAGAGAGCTTATAGTTATTCATTATTTATTCATCTTGGATGTGAAAAGATATATAAATATATAAAATAATAATCGATGTGGGATGGAATGTAGAGGTAAATTTTAGTGTTTTTATTTTATTTCTTGGTATATTAGAAAGTTAAGTCAATAAGAAAAAATTCTATGTTTATTCTGAAACCATTACCCATAATAGAATGTTAATAGGAAAATATAAACATGGATTTCATCATCGGACTCCCCAAAACATCTATGCATCATTATATTATTTGGAATATTATCAATCACCTTAAAACTTTAGTACACTTCATTTATATCAAATAATTCAAATCTATTTATTTTCTTTCTAGAATAATCATTTAGTAAGTGGTAAGGTATCATGGAGTACAACATTCTTCGGTATCTAATTAGGATCTGAGGTTCACAATAGTGTTCTGGTGATGTCCTTATCAGTACCTAGATATAGAGTTGAGTTTCAGCACTATGTATCATCCACATATAGATTCTCAGTCTAAGATATACATTAAAACACTATATGATATTCTAAGATCTTTTTTATGGATTTCAAAGGTGTTCGGGATCAACACCTTCCTCTAGTTGAGATTTATTACAACAATAGCTATCACTCAATCATTCAGATAGATCATTGTGGAGACCTATATGAAATAAGTTTATAAACCTAACATTCTGGGATGAATTTTTAGAAATAATGATTTTGGTAAATTATTTGGTTGAGTAAATAGTAGATAAAGTTACAACTATTCAGTAACACATCAAGAAATATGAGATCCTACAAAAATGTTTTAATGAAAATTGTCAGTGTGAACTGAAGTTTGAAGTTAGTGATAAGTTTTTTATATAACATACTCTATAGAATAAGGTTATTATATATTGGAAGAAAATATATTTTAGTACTAGGTATATCAACCCTTTTAATATTCTTGATTGAATAGGGATGGGTTCTTATCTCTTTGTGCTTCCACTAAACCTCTCTCAAGTCCATGATATGTTATATGTGTCACTTATGAGGAAGTATATACTTGATCCTTAACATGTACTAAAATAAAAGTGTATACCTAACCCTTATAAAGGCCTAAAGTTGATTTCTAGACCCTCTAAAGAATTATTTTTGGGGAAACCTTATAAGGTTTTCTAAAGAATATATATCATTCCTAACGAATAATTTTGGTTTTATTTCTTATTTCAACTCCTTAAAATTATATTAAAATATGAATATATAATTAAATTAATATCATTCATATATTTATATTATGTTATTTTAATTTCACAATCCATATCGATCTACCCTTACATAAAATGGGAAACAAATGGTTGATCGTGTGTATGGCGATTACCGCCATGCGAACCAGTATAATTCATTTTCAATCACTGAATCTCATGATTGGATATAATAATGGTATTAAATTATATTTATCATAATTATGTAATAATTATACTTATTTAACTATAATATCACATCTATATTCGTAACCTCTAATTCATCAAAAAACAATAATTTTGTTCATGTGTACAGGTGGACTAGCACCTCAACGAAGTGATGTGATACGGTTTTCATGTTATTTTAAAATAAACGGTAAAAAGGAATGATTTCATTATTTTATATGATATATAAGATTTAAATATGATTCTTTATAGGTAAATTATTATATTACATTATTTCATTCCTTCCATTGAAATAATCTGAACAACGTTCATGCGTATGTATGGCCTACCATCCCCAGGAATAGTGTAATTCATTATTCTATCTCTACATTAATGGATGACTCTAAATATTTATAAAATAAATATATATGATAATAATATCATAATTAAAATTATGGAGATTATGTAACCATAATCAATGAACAGTGTTCAAAACTACCGAACCAAAACATATATGAGAGGTGAAGTAGTTAGCACTCAGAATCATGATTTTAATAAACAACTATTAATAAATAGGTGATAAAAGGATATAAGAAAATAATATATGGAATGATATATATTAGTATGGTTATAGAATAAATTTATAATAAAACAACATTTTTTAAACACTATGTTAGAACATATATGGTGAAAATCAAGCCTTGAGCTAAGGGAATTTCTTCCAACTTTTATTTTTGTGGGACACATTCCATATTAACTAATTATTTCTTTTATGAAGTAAATATACATCCCATTAATGTATTTATAATTCTTATCATGAAAATTATGGGATATAAATATCCATATATGATTGATTCTTTCACGGTTATTATTATTCAAAAGTTACCTAAGTGGCTTGGGATTTATGATACAATCTCATTATTTATCAGTGTTGTTTATGATTATGATTTTGATGGTTAAATATTACTATAATTTAACTCTCAATAAACATGGGAATTTTTCAATCCTCTAGTAATTTATTTATAGTACATGTTTTCAGTTCATTTTCCCCTTATGTAATCAAGAAACTACATAAATTGTTTTAAGGAAAAAAATTATTTTTTTCATCATTCAAAATTTATTTTTCATAAATATCCTTATTTTCTAAAAAATTTGTCGAGAATGTTTTTAATATTCATCGATAATTTTTTAAATAATTTTTTTTCCATGTTTTACTTTTTCAAAAATGGTTTAAATGTAATATTCTTTTCATTTTCTCAATGATGAACTTTTTCCTTTCAACTAAAAATGTGAAAGATATCTTTATTATAAGATACATAGAAAAAATTGAATTTTTCGTCATCATGAAAACATAGTTATTTGGAGATTCCTTTATAGTTTTAAAATATTATTTTATTTATTTATAAATGGAAATTTTATTTTTCATAAATAATGTTTTATGGTTTTTTATGGTATTTATATTCATTTACAGCAACAACCTTATGTTTTTATAATGTTTTACTAGGGATATAATCCAACTGTAGGAAACATGAATTATACCAACAGTTTCAAAAAGCAGGTAAAGGCATGAAAACTATTGGTATAAAATATACCAATGATTATTCAAACCATTGTCTAGTTAGTCATTGGGAGAGACATATATTAACGGTTATATCATAACTGTTGGTATATAGCTCTGGAATGTACATTATACCAATGGTTTCAGAAAACTGATGGTATAACTTTATAACAACAGTTGATAACTATTGTAAATTAATGAATTTAATATCTATTCTAACAGTTCTGAAATCGTTAGAATAACCTTTTTCCAACGATTTACATAATAACATTGGTAAAGACTAATTACAGGCTCTATACTAACTATTTACTAACCATTGGTATATTGTTTTACCAATATTTTTATGTAAACCATCGGTATTAAGTCAGTTTTCACACATATACCAATGGTTCACAACTGTTGGTATAGCCTTTCTACAGTGCCAGTAGTAGGCCAGCCTGCCTCCCACTCGATAATACCCTGTGCACCTACAAAGCATTTATATGGAGAACTGAATATAGAATTTTGAATTTAATTGAATTCATAATTCAATTCAAAACCCAAATACCCTATGAAATAGAGAATTCACAAGTGAATTCTCAATTAAATACATACAGAATGAATTATGTACTAAATTCTAAATTTTGAATGAATAACACATAAAAAATAAAATATGTATTACATATAGAATTCTGAATTATGTATAGTGTATTAAATTCATATTCCAAAACATATAAAATTTAATTGTGTATAACACGTACAAAATATGGCATACAAAATTGAAATCAAAATATGGAATATCGAATATGGATAAATGACTAATTATACATACATAATATACTATAACAAATATGGTATAAATAATAGGACTAATACGGCTTCTAGAATATGGTGTACATAATATGAATTCAGAATAGCATTCATATGAAAGGCTGATTTTAGATAAAATCAGAGTTATTGAAGATTGAATAATACTTTTCATATGTTATTAGATATTAAAATGGATAAATAACTTAAAAATCATTTTCTAGGGGGTGGGGGTGTCAGGGGGTGGGGGTCATCCAAGGGGGTGGGGGTGTCCATGGGGGGTCCTGGGGGTGGGGGTTGTCTAAGGGTTAGGGGTGTTTAAGGGCGTGGGGGAGTGCGAGAGGGTGGGGGATGTCCAAGGGGATTGGGTGGGGGTGTCCAGAGGGGTGGGGTTGTCCAGGGGGGATGTCCACAGGGGTGGGGTGTCAAGGTGTGGGGGCCATCCAGGGGGTGGGGGTGTCTAGGGGGGATGTCCATGGGGGGTGAGGGTGTCCAGGGGTTGGGGGATGTCCAAGGGGGGTTGGGGGTCTATAAGGGGGTGGGGTGTCTTGGGGTGGGGGTTGTCCAAGGGGGTGGGGGTGTCTAGGGGGGTGGGGGTGTGAAGGGGGGGGTAGGGGGTTTTCCAGGGGGGTCGTTTAAGGGGGTGGGGTGTCCAGGGGTGGGGGTTGTCCAAGGGAGTGGGGGTGTCCATGGGTGGGGAGTAATTGAATATGAAAAAGGATAAATACCATCAATAATTACATTTTCTAGGGGGTGGGGTTGTTTAGAGGGGGTGGGGATATCTAATGGGTGGGGGTGTTTGGGGGGAATCTAAGGGGGTGGGGTGGGTGTGTCCATAGGGTGGGGTGATATCCAAGGGGGTGGGGTGTTCAGGGGGTGCGGGCTATCCCGGGGTGGGGTGTACATAGGGGTGGGGGTGTCTAGGGGGTGGGGGTGTCCATGGGTGTGGTTTCCATCTAGTGATGGTGTCCAGGGGGTGGGGTCGCGTCTAGGGGGTTGTTCAAGGGTTGGGTGGGGTCTAGGGGGGTTGTTCATGTGATGGGGGTGTTCAGGGGGGGTGGGGGTTGTCCAAGTGGGTGGGGGTGTCCATGTTTTGTGGTGTCTAGGGGGTTGGGGTGTTGAGGGGGTGGGGTGTCCATGAGTGGCGGATATCCAAGGGGGTGGGGGATTCCAAGGGTGGGGGATCTATATGGGTGGGGGTGTCTAGGGGGTGAGGTTGTCTAGGGGTTGGGGGTTGTCCAAGAGGGTGGGGGCATCTAGGGGTGGGGGTTGTCCAGGGGTTGGTCGTCTAGGGGTAGGGGGTCTTTCCAGAGGGTGGGTGTCTATGGGAGGGGTGGGGGCTTTCTAGGGGGTGGGGGATATCCAAGGAGGTGGGGGTGTCCAAGGGGTGGTGGTATACATAGGTGGGGGGGATTTCCAAGGGGGTGGGGTGTCTAGGGGGTAGGGTTGTCTAGTGGGTTGGGGGTTTTCTAGGGGGTGGGGGTGTCCAGGGGTGGGGTGGTGTCCAGGGGGGGTTTTCCAAGGGGGTGGAGTTTTCCTTGGTGTGGGGGATGCCTAGGGGGTGGGGGTGTCCAAGGGGGGTTGTCCATGAGGGTGGGGGTGTCCAGGGTATGGGGGGTGTCCAGGGTGTGGGGGCTCTCCAAGGGGGTGGGGTGGGAGTGTCCAGGGTGTGGGGCTTTTTCAGGGGGTGGGGGTGTCAAAAGAGGTGGGGGTGTCTAGGGGTTGGGGTTGTCCAGGGGTGTCGGACTATCCAAGGGGATGGTGTGTCCTGAGGGTGGGGGTGTAATTAGATATAAAAATGGATAAATGATTTCAAAAAAAATTCTATGTGGTGGGGGATGTCTCTGGGGGGCATCCATGGGGGTCGGGTGTATGGGTTGGGGGCTATCCAAGGGGGTGGGGTGGGGTCTAGGGGGTGGGGTAGTATAAGGGGGTGGGTGGGGGTTCTAGGTGTTTGGGGGTGTCTAAGGGGGTGGGGGTGTCCTAGGGGTGGGGGTTTGTCCAGGGATGGAGGTTGCCAAGGGGGTGGGGGTTTCTAGTGGTGGGGGTGTCCAAGGGGTGGGGTGGTGTCTTGAGGGGATGTCCATGGTAGTGGGGTGTCCCGGGTGTGGGGGGGATTTCCACAGGGGTGGGGGTTTTCAGGGTGGGGGTCTCCAGGGGGTGGGGTGGTTGTCCAAGGGGGTGGGTTGTCTAGGGGGTGTTGTACAGGGGTGGGGTTGTCTAAGGGGTGGGGTGTCTAGGGTTGGGGGTGTCCATGGGTTGTGGGATGTCTAATTCGGTGGGGGTCTCAAGGGGTAGGGCAGTCCAGGGGGTGGTGGTGTCCAAGGGTGGGCTTGTCGGGGGGTTGTCTATAAGGTGGGGGATGTCCAAGGGGATGGGGGTGTCTGGGGGATGGGTGAATCAGTAACAGATATATTAAGTCGCAAAAAATCATCATGTCAAGATTTATTATTTATATAGAAATAGATAAAGATAATGTGACCTACCTAATAACACATCTATTCAGGCACAAAAAATCATAAAACATCAAATGCCTGTATTATCAGTAAAAAATGTAACAAATCAATCTATCCCTCATCACCATCACTATCATCACTGTCATCATCAGCCTCATCCTTGTCCTCATCGGTTTCCCCATCATCGTACCTTCCCTCATCAACACCATCCTCCTCTCCCTCATAATCCACCTCGGCCTCCTCCTCGGCCTCCTCCTCCCCCTCCTCCTTCGCCTCAGACTCCTCCTCGTCCTCCTCATCCACCTCAACCTCCTCCTCTGGCCTGGTCTCCTCCTCACCATCGTCATTTACAACAATGAAATCATCTCAACCACCACTATAACTACCACCTAGTTCTCTATATATATAATACATCAATGAAATATATTCATCGCAAGATGTGTCGGCCTCTAGTAGAAGTGTTGGATATAAAACATCCATCAGTTTCATAAATGCAGTGATTTCCCTAGAATACTATTTTTTCGTCTCTATAGACCTTTTTTCAACATGTTCTATTTGTGCTTTATCCTTTTAGAACTCGATGGAACTATGACTCGTACCTGATGAGGTCCAATACCTCGTTGGTAATATATTATTTTGAGGTTGGTATCAAATTCTGCCATGGTGATCATCTCCCAAAACCTAATTTAAGTGACCATATAGCCCAAAATTGTCAGGTTCCTGGGAATCAAGGACCTTTAAAGCATTCTTTTAAAAATATAAATATATTATTAAGTTAAAAAATATATATTAAAATTTTAAATCAACAGATTAAAACATACAATCTACTGTTGAGTTGGTTCGTTAACCGCACTTCTTTCTTTTTTCCTTCTACTCTAGAAAAACAGTTTTTCTAGAGGCACACGTCCTTCAATATTCAATGATTTCCTCTAAAATGACATTGAATGTAAAAAACCATAATTAATAATCGGTTACCAATAATTAATTTCCTAATTAAAATTAGATGAAAACATCATCAACTGAATAAATTATGGAGGAAATAATATAAAATGCAAGTCAAAAAGAAAAATTATAAACAACAGTCATACCTTCTTCCTATCATGATCTAACAACACAGTACATACCAATGTGTGGAAGTGTTTTTTAGCATCAATGTTTTATTATTTCTTCTAGATGATTTCTAAATAAAATTCAATAATGAAAAATATAGTATTAATGAAAAACCTTAAAATTTTCATTTAAATACTTCAAATGTGATTAATACCTTAAACTAGATAGTCATCCAATGAGTAATCATCTGCCGATATTTCTCTATTGGAAAATCGTCCATAATAGGTACCACTTATAACTCTATGACAACTCTTACATGTCATCTAATATACAACTCGTGCTTATAGGCTCTCCAAATCTCACCTAAATCCTTTAGATGTTTTGGTCATGTACCATCACCATCGAGGAAATTAAACCAATGCTGGAACCAAAATATTAATTCATATAAATTCAAAAATAATATATTTCATTAAATGAAACAGATTATTTTACCCATATATCTACCCAAAATTATCCTTGACTTAATTTGGAAACTTTCTCCATGAGAGCAGGCTAACGGGAATGATGTTGTAGTATTTGAAAAGCGTCCCCAAGAAACTCGGACATTGCTTCCCTATTTATTCAATCATTTGATTTTCTTTATTGTAGTCCACCATCAAATCATGTGAAGATTTCATATCGAACACATGAATTTACGCCCCTCCCCCACCTCTTATCAGTAGATGTATCTATTATGAAAGAAAAACACATATTTTATCAATACACGTTATAATGAAAATAAATAATGGCATACAAATTTGTTAGGGTTCTATAAATATCACTATGGTAGTCTGATCAATGGGCACCGATGGATCTGTTGAAACTAAAGGAACATCATGTATAGGTGGAGTGTGTCCCATTGTATGCTCCATAGGGATAGATTGTGGTGGATCAGGAGCTGAAGAATACGGAATATCAAATCTCTGAGAGAAGGATGTAGGAGTAAAAGAAGATGGCACAGATGGTTGGATGAATATTGGATGGGGAGTGGGAATCATCGTTGAAGATGGTAAATATGGGTGAGAAACCTCAAATGTAAAGGGTGGTGAAAACATTAGAGGCATAAATATCTCGTGTGTCCCTAACGACGCACCGAGATCAGAATGTGGGATAGATGTGTGTCAGTGGAAGGTACATGGTCTAATCGGGTAAGCCAACCAGATCGCTTAGCTCTCGTACCCCCCCCCCACCCTCATACCACTGACTTGATTACTGGGACCACTACTTGGATGCTCATTAAATAATTTTCTCCTAAGAGTTGTATCCTTCCAAAATGGTCAAAACAAAATTAATCACATGACATTATATATTATTTAAATATATATATTTGAAATAAAATAATCATTACATACAATAGTGGTGGAACGCCTATCTCAGCCTTGTGATGATTGTTTTCCATCATCTTTTTCCATTGCCTCTTTTCAATTGGTTCCATTTCCTGCATTTGAAAACAAATATGTAATTAATTTGAAAAGTATAACTAATGTGTAACCCAAAAAAATAAAATATATGAGAGGGAATAGGGGGATTCATGGATAATCTAACTATCCATTGTTATATATGAGCTTAAATGGATATATACTGATTTCAATAAATCAAAAATGATGTAATAAAGAAATTTAATTTTGAGTAGGATGGTTATTTACTAATTGTCACCAGTCTATTCAAATCATGAAACATTGATTTTGAGAATTTATTTCACTCCACAACTAAGAGAGAGAGCATACTGAATTATGCCTCTAGAAAATTCAGAAAGGTGTATATTATGAATGATTAAACACTTAACATTATTGGAAATGATGATATAAACATATGAACAAGGATAATATATCTAACAGATTCATATGGGGTAAAGCACTTGTTGAAATTAAGGAAAATTATAATTTCATTAGCCCAGGTAGATGATGTAGGTTTTTATACATGTTTTGCAGAAGAAGACAAACCATCATGTACATTATCTGGAGAAATGTTAAGGGAGGTCTTAGAGTTATACTAATTTTATAAATGGTCAATAAAGAATTGGAATGTTCACTATGTTATAAATTTTGGTTTTGTATGTTGGAATACAGTTAAATTCCAAATTAGAAAATGATATTCAAATAAAATTTCAAGGAATAAGAATTGAAAATTCACATAACGGTCAAGTTGGAAAAAACATATTTGTAATAAATATTAAATCAATTTGAATAGTACCAACCTTAACAACCCAAGTCGAGCTAAACCAAAATAATTGATAACATGGATGGATGATTCTATATATTTCCCACAACAAATTCAGGTTCACAGTAAACTCTGACAATTGAGCCATTGGAGTCATTAAAAGTAATAAATGGATCATTTACAATAGTAGTAGGGATGTTGTCAATTCCATCATCACTATCATCAAAAATATGTATTGGAATTAATTCAATGATGACACCAAATTCATGTTGAAGATGGTCTTTGACATAAAAAATGTGTTTCTCCATTTATCCACAAACATATTGTTCATCAGTAGAAAGTGTGAGAGTCATATTAATTACTCACAATCCATAATCATCAATAAATGTGCCTTGTCTTGTCATAAAATCAAACCACAAGAATTTCATCATCATGACTCATCCATGAGAGTAATAATAAAATATTGTTATTTTTTCAATGAATCCGTAATTACATACATTTTCAAATCGTATTCTACTAACTAATGCACTGGAATAATAAACGGGTGTGGTAGTAACAATAACATCATCATGTTTTGTTATCATGTTCTTTTCTCATTCAGTGATAATAAATATGTACCTATTGATAACAATTTATTTACAGTCATGAACTGTGGTATTAGTACCAAAATAAAAATCTATTATTTCCTCAAAGACAGAGTCAGTAGGAAAACTCAAAAACTATAATATAAATGAATATTTATCTTAATTAAATATTGATATAATTATTTTAACAGTAATATTTTTACCTTAAATTTTAACCAGTAAGAATACCCATTGCTATGAAAAGTATCTCTCATTCTCAAAGATAAATATTGATTAATTCTATTTATCATTACTTTATATTCCCTATAGATAAAAATATGAATAATTTAATAGATATATATGTAAGATATACATATTCAATTTACATACCTAATGTAGTTATCGAAAAAATCAAATTTGGAGAATATTGTGCGATGTGCCATCTATTTCTCTTCAAGGCTTAATGTCGACAATGTACATGATCCATGAATTCCTCCTGTTTGAAGAAGTGATGTAAAAACGGGTTCAATTTTCTGATACTATTTTTTTCTCATTGGTCTGTTCGTTCTTGTATTAAGATCATACAAATACATAGAGCATAAATCCTTATATTTTTTATCCAAGAAACCATTCACGATAGAACATTCAGGATGATTCTTATTTTGGACATAAGAATTTAGTGAGTATATATTTATTTTAGTTTTATACATCAAAGGAAAACAAATAGGTCCTCTAGGAAGTATTTCAGTTGGAATATAGACAGTCAAATTCTGCATGCATGTGAAAAATGATGGAGGAAATATTTTCTCTAACTCACAAAAAATTAATGGGGAATATGCCAACATTTTTTGCAAGAATGACTTGGACAACTTGTTAGAAAAAAGATAACTAAAAATGGCATAACCGAATAAAATTCACCCTTATATTATTGTACAAAAGATGATGGATTATTATTGGAATCAACTCATGGAGAAGGATGTGATAATCATGAGTCTTCAATGATTTTAACTTCAACTCTATTATGTTGACCCATTTAGATATGTTTCTTGAATATCCATCAGGAACTTTAATTGTCTCTAGTACATACAAAAATTTCTTTTTTTCTATAGGTGTAATCCCATAAGAATCACATAGAACATGACATTTATTTTCAATGATATGCATAGGATGCAATTACGGTCTGATACCCTAGTCCACTAAGTCACATTGAGACCATAAATCATCGTTTTTCTTTCACAATACATTTAGAAGAATCGAAAGGAACATTTCACATATATTCTTTTTAATCTATGAAATTTTGTAACAATTTGGTTGAACAATAAGGAAAATCAAAGAAGATACTCCTCTTCTTTGAATGGTAAAAGGTTTTAGTGGAAACATTCTTTCTCTTTTCAGATTTCATATGACCCTTTCCGAATGAAAAACTGAAATCTTTCAATTCATTAAGCACTTCAGTTTTAGACATACTCTGAGATGGATCATCAGTCTCCATGGTATTTTCAAATCTTACACTATTATTTCTATATGGATGTTCCATTGGAAAGAATCATCAATGTACCATAAAACTGAAACTAAAACAATGTTCCAGTCTATCAGATTGTGTATTCTTCATACAAACAAGACATGATAGTTTTCCCTTCATGCTCCATCTAGAAATCATTTCATAAGTAGTAAAATCATTGATCATCCACATAAGCGCATCACACATCTGAAATATTTCCATTGAACATGCATTGTATGAGTGCACACCCACATTCCAATGAAGTTTAAACTATATTATTACCGGTTCCATGTATACATCTATATAATTATCAGCATTATAAGGTCCATATATGACTATAGTCATGATAGTGAAAGGTTTTTTCATATAAAATCACGGGGGAAGTTTATAAATGTGTATAAAAACCAGGCACGTGCTGTGCGAAATAAACAATGGCCAAACAGATTAAAACTATCACTTGAATGACCCAAAAATCACATTACACTAAAAAATTAGGATATCGAGCATCAAATATCTACCATGCAAATCCATCTGCAGGGTGAAACCACTCATCATTATTCTTCTTTCCCTCAGTATCATTCCATCAATTTGTTTTTGATATTTCATTATACATAAAAATATTTAAGAGTCTTGGGATCATTAGAATGTGACACATTACTTTATATGGCACACGGGATGGTGTTCCATCAACTTTTGGCTTCCAATAGGATGTTCCACATTTTATAAAGAAATCGTTCAGTTGTTTCCTCCGAGAATAAACTACAATCTTTCGGGAAAGCATGAATTTGTTTCTTAAAAATATATGTTTGTTAAATGAATTCCATGAAATATAGTGGGTTGAGGGAATATATACATCATATAGAAGTAATTCCTTCATGAACATAATAATGTAATCGATGGAATTTTTATAATCACTTATATATTTTTCCCATGAAACAATCAGATTAGAAAACCATATTTTTCATTTGACCGCATTTTCTATATATTGGAGTTGTGGCATAATCATTCAATTTTTTCAACCTAAAATCATCATCATTTTCATTAGATGCATCATGTGTGCTCATATCAAAATATTCTTGGGTCAGAATCCTTTCTTTTTCATGATGATGAATAATTGGAAACCGGTCATATATCAAATTCTCTAATCCAATCCTCTCATTTCGATCATCATCATTGTGATATTTCATTTTATCCCCATTGTGATACAACACATTGTAGTTTTATTGAAACCCATATTTGGTTACGTGGTAGCTGACTCCTTTACGGCTCAACCAAGGTCTTCCAACATAATTGTAACATGAGCAGTGTATGCGACCACTATCTAAAGCATTGTGAATTCAAAAAACATAAGATGATCTCAAAATTGTTTTGAAAATCACTTGAGACCCGATCAGTTTCAAATATACAACTTCTATCCATTCATTAAAAAAATTACAATTCATTTCATCAAAATCAATTCAGTAAACCTGATATATTAAATTTTAGAGTCTGATTATCAATGTTTCTTTATTAAATCATTTTTCAGGTGACATGCATGGAATATCATGTAAACCCAAGAACATATCAGGTATTATAATTAATATTTTCTGTTCATTGACTAGTATATAAAATTCAACGAAGAGACCACCCCCCCACCCCAACCCCACCTAGATAGTCCACCTGTCCCCTCCCTAGATAGCCCACACCCCCTCCCAACCTACACACCCCCTCCCCACCTAAATAGTCCACCCCCACCCCACCCCTCCTTGACACCACCCTCACCCCACCTAGACACCCCACCCCCACCCCTCCCTGGACAACCCACGCACCCCCTCCCCCTCCCAAATTTCACACCCCCACCCTACCTACATAGTCCACCCCCTCCCCCTACCCCACCTGTAGATCCCCCCACTCCCTCCTAACCTAAAACATGCACCTCCCCCCCTCCACACATTTACACCCCCCACCTGGATAGCCCCTCCCCCCTCACCCCAAGACACCACACCTAAACAGCCCACCTTCCACCTTCACCACTCTCAGACAACCCAACCCCACCCTCCTTGATAGCCCCCCCCCCCCCCACTTGGACATCCCCCCCACCCAACGTAGACATCCCACCCCACTCCTTGGACACCCCCCCACCCCACCTGGACATCCCACCCCCTGGATAGCCCACCCACCCCTTCCCTGGATAGTTCACACCCCTCCAAACATACATACCCACCTCCCCACCTGCACAGCCCCCCCCCCCACCCCACCTTGATATCCCACTCCCCTCCATAGACAGCTCCCACCCCCCCACCACTCCCGAAACAGTCCACCCCCCTCTTCATATAAACATTATTCATAAATTAGTTCAAGTAAATTAAATTAAGAGGATATAAATAATCATACATTTCTTCTCTTTTAAAATCACAAAGGTACCAAAATAATCAAGGAGACTCATTCCCATCATGAATAATCTATTTATGATTAACTTTAATAATTTAAATAATTACCAATCCATAAAATTAAGGAATGAATACCCATGTGTTAGAATACATCCATTGTACCGGTGGAATTTATTTGTATCATTAGAGAACATCCCGAACTAGGGTTATATAATCCAATCCCTATTCAACTGTAACATGACTTCAAGCCTATTGTAGATGACCGAGAAGATTTTTGGTGTAAAACTTGAATATAATACATATAAATCACAACAAACATAATTGTAAACACACCTCCAAATATCATATGTTGATCTGATTTTATCTTCCACTCTAAATATCATCCATGATTTCTAAAAAAACTTCTAATTGGAAGCACACCTCTAATTAAATCATCATGAACCAAAATTAATGATTAAAAAACTAAACAAAAAACAACCCCTGGCATTAAATCAATCCAAATGATAAAAAAAGATAAAACAAAATCTTGGTAGAACATATAACTTAGTTAGAAAATACCAATTTAAAATGAATGTTGAATAAAGGATAGATTGAAAAGAATAGGGGTGTTGTAAATCAAAACAAAAAACAAAAAAAAACCTTGTCTTTAAATAACTCTGAATAAAACATAGATGAAGAACATAAAACTAAGTTAAAACTTATAGATTGGAAGTTTAAGAATAATAAATCGATTTTTCGGAAGAGGGTTTGCACGAGATAAATTGGGAAGAAGGGTTTGCATGAGAGGGAAGAATGAGATCAATGGTTTAGGCAATAATGAGAGATTTTTTGGCGATCTATATATGTGACATTTTATCTGAAAGGTTAATTAAAACAGTTGAAAAAAATGTGGTCTCCCAACGATTATATGAAACCAATGGAAAATGCCTCTAACAAGGCTTAGCTCAACGGTTTGAAAACTTATTGGGGAAACCTTCCTTAAAAAACAAAATACCAATGGTGTAAAGCAAATCATTGGAATAAATACTATTTCACTACATGTTATGTCAGCCGTTGTTATAAGAGAATTGGTATAAGAGTGATTTTCACTAGTTATCCATTCTCTAGATGGTTTATGAATATTATGACATGATATTTCTGAAACATATTATTTTACCATGGTCTATTTTATGATGAATTGATGAAATTATTATAAAAACAATTTATTTTCCATGGGTTAAATGATAATTAAATGTTTATTAAACCTGTTTCCTTTTAATGTGTTATAATATGATTTATGTTTTATGATATTGTGGAATAAAAATATGTGGATTATGTGATGGGTGGGACCCATATCTCCCTACTATGAATTGAGTAATGATGAATATATCATGAGATAAATATGGATGGAATGGGGGGTGAGCCAAATTTTTCTACCATGGTAGTATTAGAGTAAGCCTTGACTACTATGATGGTTTGAAAAGTGAACTAAATACACCATGATAGTTTGGGTAGTGATCATTTAATATTAATGAAATTATTTTTTATGATTATGTATATACCAAAAATCCATGTCTTATGATTATGTTATGTTCACATAGATTATGTTTATCGATTCTTTTATGATTCATGTCTTATGAACTACCAAGATTTATTCCATGATTTAAGATTATGATCTATGATATACATGGTAAGTTTTCTCAAATTTTATTCCCATGTTATCATACCCTTATCCTCATGTTTTGTTATTATTTACCCATTTTACCCTTATACAGCATCGAATATAACCCTTTCTTATGTTTTCCATTCCTTGAGTTATGAATTAGGATATTAATTATGATATATCATAGAACATTTTAATTTATAAATAAATAAGTGGGATATGATGTAGATAAATTATGAATAAATTATTTATATATATAAGTTTCCAAATAAACTCGACATATATGATTCTTTAATATATAATTATGTTTTTAATGAATATTTTTCTAATAAGATGAAATATCTATGTATGAAAAGTATGGGTAAATATACATTCCCCCTTTCCTTTTCCCATTTTCATATTTAGTTAAAGGAGTTCCTTCACTATATCAACTTCATATTTTTCTTGGTCTTCTCTTACAACCACCTTCATTAACCCTTTTCCATTAGGTCTTCTATCTGTGAAACCAATTAAACATATTTATTCATGGATTGGATTGATTTTGTAATTATTTATCTTTGGATTTTCAAAAATTTTCGAACTCTTTCTACTTAATCAAACACCTTATTATGTTGCATTTTTAGTGGATCATCATTATTTCTTAGTTTTTAATTGCAGTAATCTTCCTCAAATCTTCAACTATCATATTCTTGTTTTCTTATAAGATCAAATAGACATACCTCGACCATGATGGTTGTGATTTCCATCTTGGAATCCATCTTCTTTATTATGGGATTATCCATTGTGTTGACTTCCATATTTCATATAGCTGATATAACTAATTTATTTAGTTTTTATATTTTTTTATTTACTTCAAAGTGAGATATTGTGAGTGAATATATTTTGGTGCTTCATTCTCCCTTTATTGAAGTTAATTTTTATTTTCCAAAACATCGAACTTTTTTATAACTTAATAGACATCTTCCATGAATAAACTATTTTTTCATTTGTCATATGACTGGTCTATATTCTTATGGAATATTTATCTTTCCATGCGTTCTTCTAATTATATTACCTTTCCATGTGATTTATGATAGGAAACATTATACACATATAATGATAATCATACTTTATTAGGTCAATTATTGATTAATGTGCTATAACTATTGAGTTATTCTTTTACATTTAGTAGTTTGGTCTTCAAAGAATGTACTCATAATTTTATCAAATATAACATAAAAATATTATTTTTGTTCCACCTTCTTTTATGGATCCACTCTACATGGTTTTGTATGGGACTCATCTTTTCCTCTGCATTTTAGATCTATATTTCACATTACTATTGAGGATACGTTTTAAGGTATTTTCATTTTCTCATTTGGTGTGATTGACAAGCTCAAATTTTATTTATTCCTCTCATACTTTTCCATCAATTTTTCATCCATTTCTCTCAATCTTTGATAAAATCCATTGAATATTGTATCATCTACTCATGTAGTATTTTGATAGGAATGATACTTTATTTCAAATATTTCTCTATGGTTATCTTCTTTAAAATGTATTTGGACAGCTCATCAATCATGTCACTTTTTTCCTTCATCTTTTCTCTAATTTCATTCATATAAAAATTAAACTATACTTCTTATTTATTTATCTTTTTTCCAAGTTAAAATCTTCAATCATTAAAAAATTAACTTCATGGATGACATCCCACTATTGCACATTCTCTTATAAATTTGAGATATCCTCTCATTAATTTCATGAACATATCCTTGATTATAAACTTGACGTAGTAACCATCTCATCTAATATTTTTTCCATATCTAAAAAAGTGTAAGAAGAAGCACATTGTTTTTTCTAAAATAGTCTTATAGTTTGACATATTAACTAAATTCATTACCTTGGTAAGAGATATTTTTCTAATGGAATTATTCTTCAATATGTCGCCTTTATACATAATGAAATTTTCCTTTGGACTATTTTCACTCTGAAATTAATCTTCCAATAACAACCACATGTATTTAAATAATCTTGAATAAGAAATATTTTTACGCACACCTTCTCTATGAGAATCCTTTTATGTATATTTGAGTGAGTCGTAAATCTTAATATTTCTTGATCTTTGTCAAAGTAAAATCCATGTCATCAAAAATAATAATAATTCCATCTTATATAACTTCTCAGGAAACTCTAAGAGAATCTTTAATGAAAGAAATGAACTAATTTTTCCATGTTTTCAAATGTTTTACATAAAATCGGTATCCTTCATAATGGATTTCAATTTTCATCGAAACATTATATCAATTCAATAAAATAATAAATTGAATAAAAATAAATTTATCCCATTGATACCACATATTAGTCCCTAAAGGGACCTATACTGAGATATACCTTTATAGGGGGTGTGAATTTGGGTGAATAACTCCTTAATAAAAACTTTTTCATTTTATTTCTCACGTTCCTTATAGATCTTGACCACTCAACCTTGAGGGACACTTTTTATGATCTTTAATTTAAATGATAATATGATGAAATTCATATAACCTACCCTTTTTACAAAATATTCATTATGTTTCTTGACCCATTTAGTGTGTATGAATGATATAAATAGAATGTGGATAATTTACTTGGTTCACCCACATAAGGATACTCTAAGGATCATGCAATAAATGATTTTTTGATGCACTAAATCTCTATAAATCTCACTAATCTTTAATTAGGTTCAGGCTAGGTCACTTCTATCTAGGGTAACTCTCCTTAAAATTTTAAGGAAAACTCATTACTTCCCATTATTCATTCAATAAAAATTTATTAATCTCAAACACTACATTATAGAAGATCACATTCACATAGATTATGGACATGTAGGTCCATTAAATAATATCAATTCTCTAGATTTAATTTTTGAAGGTATACATATGCTATGTTAATATAGATGATCTTCTTTTTCATAAGGTTTTTTAAATCCTTATTTAGAGTAGTAATTTCCTCATCCAAATTAAATAAGAACTCTTCTTTATATTGAATATCCTGAAATGTATTTCTTCTTTAATATTTTATAGAGAAATTCTTTATTTTCTACAATTGACAAATCTACAACTAGTTCCAAGTCTTCTTTTTCTTTATCTACCGTCATCTAAACCACATTTCTTCTCCTCTTAAAATATGATATGGTACTATATTCTCTATTATCTACCTATCATGAGGGTTTCAACACTAATTTATAAAATAAATAAATCTTGTGGACTAAAATCACTACTTATCAACACCATTTCAGTCCTTAGAACTTACCATAACTCTTCCATGATTTCCATCATCATGTAGTGAATGAAATAACTTCTTCATGGATATATATAACTATCATAATAGTGGGAATTAATTTCCAATTATTTCATTATTGGATCATTGAAAAATACCTTCAAGTTCATCTGTACTTATGGTATATAACTGAGGAAAATTATTATTGAATCATTGAGGAATGGTTAATTCATCCTCTAAGTCAGTATGTCTATAATTATTGTATCTCTTTCTAAAATACATGACAATCTTCCTTGATTCCAGACAAAATGGAATAGGATATTGAATTACCAAGTGAAAATCCCTTTTAAATGGACCGATTGACATCATGTTAAGAATTTTTTTTACTTCATATATATGTAACCAATTTTCACTTCTAATCTCCAAAATAAATACCACCACCAAAAATACTACCGTACAAGTTTTGGGTCACTATTTCTCATAGATAAAATCAAATTAAAAATTACATGTTCTATGACATGGTGAAAATCCACTAACCCATTAAAATTTATTATGGACACTATTATATTACGGTGTTATTTGGAAGGTCTCTTTATCCACTAGCTCCAAAAATTCTTTCCTTTTTATTTCCATTTTCTATAGGATAACTTCTAATGCGTCATACCCTTCAACATAATTTAGTGGTCACTAGATTAAAAATCATACATTAGATTCATGCCTCAACCATGAAATCTAAAACAATAATATTATGCTTCACCATTTTCCACATCTTCTCTATAAATCCACCATCGTTACCACTATATCATAGACCTTTCTGGTTTTTAGGTTTTGGGTGTGTCAATCACAAAATTCCCTACACTAAGGTGCTTCCTTCACCTGAATTGATCCAAATAACTCCTAGTACTTATTTTCCCAATTTTTGAACCTTATATATTCATTTTATAATTCCATAACACTTTTAAATTTCCTCTGAATATCTATCTCCATGACCATCTTTTAAATTTTCATTAAATCCAACATGAATGGTGTTCAGGCTCTTTGTTGACAATTTTCCAAGAATCATCTCAGTCATATTATTTTTGGTCTTCTACCAAATCTCATTGTAAAAAAATAAAACCATTACACCTTATTGGTGTAAAATTAACATATGTATTTTGTAGGTTACTATATATGAAGAATTTTATCTCTTCAACGGTTTATACAAAAAACTTGAGTTTCACTATCTCGTGATATTATGACATTTCTATTTTGGGGCCGCACTAAGACACGAAGTGGAAGATATGTAGATCTAGGTCTCCCATTCCATATAATATTGGGAATTTAGGATCCTTAATGTTCGGTAAAGGAGGATTCACATCCACCCACTCTGGATATGACTTTTATCTAGCTAACTGGTGCATGTTTTTCAATACGACCTCCATCTAAAAAAAAGGGACTCAATGAAGTAAATGATCTCTTGTCGAACTATCTCCTATATTAACTCTCAAGTAAATAAAATAGGTGGAACAAAGTTTGGTTGAATAACTTGTTTCTGTTATTCATTTATGTCTTGAGCTGGACTTAGTATCTTTCTTTTAATAGATATAGTTTCTACACCAGTAGAGGAAATTATTTATAACCTTTAACCACCAAGTTTAGATAGAATGGCTATCTAGATTTTAAGATGGTTAGATTCATTGAAATTGATATTAGTTTATAATAAGATACTTATTACTAGTTTTATACTATATTATATACATTTTCCTTCATCTGACTCATCAAGAAAATTTCTTCTAATAAATTTAGTCTTTACTGACTCCAATCTATCAAACTCTACATTATATTCAGCTAGATTATCCTCAAGAGAGTGAGGTAGAAATTATTTATGTTTTGGGTGGGTTATATATATATATAACATTAAATGTATCATTGGATTAATATCACTAAGACTGTAGTAGCTTAATATTTGGAGGAGATCCCTGATCTTGGGTCTTCCACTAATACCAAGTGTGGATGAATTCTTCATATGGTTTAGTGTAAACTGTATTTTAGATAGTTCAGTCTTCATTATATTCTTCTTAATCATTACCATAGTCCAAAAATTCTATGGCATTAAAGAAGATAAAATTCATTGATTCCAATAATTTATCTAGGATTATATTTTCATCATAGTTTTAGTAGGATTTATCATCCTATATACATCCATTAGTGGAAAATTTATAATCCTACTTGTAATTTCCCTTCCTGGTGGGACATTTTGGATTAAAAATACTATGAGGATTTTTCTTCCCCCCATGATGTTTCCTCACAAGTTTCATGTGTAATTTAATCCAAATGTAGTCCCCAATAGCTTTCATTGAAAACAGACCTAATGAGTATGACGGATCATGCAATGGAAGAAACTATGGGAATAGTTCCTATAATGTCTATCCTATTTTAGAGAACACTACTTACCATAGAAAAGGAGGGGTAATAGTTTTCCCAATATTATGATATGGGTTTAAAATATCTCTATATATATCACCAAATAGATCTATCATTGGTTGGATAATTCTTAGGGTGGTGGTTGTGGTAAAAAATCAATTATCCCTACGCGATAGGGATACTTTTATTATACTACTGGGGTAGTTTCTATAATTTCCTTATTAACCTTTTATCACTCTATTTGAAAATGTGGAGGATGCACTAATGTTTATATATTATAGATACCTACCACTAATGGTTTCTTTATAATATAAGTCCTTGTTTTCTCTAAATAAGAGGCATAGTTGGCCTTTTTGGAAGCCTGATGCATGAGTCAATCAATGGCCCTCTCTTATCAAGTACTCCCCTTATAGGATTTAGTAATGGGGATATTGTTTTCTAAATAACAACTTTTTTGTGCTTATCTTGGTCTTGAGGCCTATCATAATGTGGTTACATTGCATGAGACTTTCCCCGGTGGGCCTTGTAAGATACTATGCAAGGTGAAGTATAGAGCACTATACATTCCCCATCCCAAGATATGTACATCTAGTTAGGAATTGATTAGTTTTTTGTGTAGTTAATTCATGCTATTGAAGAAATCCTATTAGAGGAAATCATATCAGTTCGATACCATGGTGTTTTAATAAAGACATAAAGTGGTCATGTCAACTCAGTATCATAGTTCTTTAAGAATCTCAATGATACATGAATACACTCCATAATAAATATTGTTATCCTTGAGATATTAAAGATTATGTCATAAAATTTAATCTATATATGGTATGAATTAATCCTTTAAACATAAACATTGTCATACTAGGTATTTGATATGTTCCATAGCATTACCATTATTTTTTCCTTAACTAACTCTTTCCATACAACCATGGAGTTATCCTCATATTCATAGAGGGGATCCTTAACTTGATATGACCAAAGAGATTATTTCTTGTATGTTTTTTATTTTAAGGACTGTGGGATCATCTATATCCTCCTCGATTTGATCAAAGGATATATAGTCTGGGTGTGGATTATGTGAGGATTCTCACACTTAAATAACCCACTGGTGGGGGTGAAATGTTAATAATTAATAATAAGTTGCCTGGTGTAGTCACCCTGAAACTCTCATGTTCCTCTCGATATGTGTTAAAATATGGAGAAATTGTGAAATGGGGAGGACTTACATTCTAAATGGATATTTTATTATGCAGATGGACTTCATAATAAAAAACATGTGAAGGGACAACATGGTTTCTGGCTAGGATTACATAGTGTCGACCTTCGTGGTTACTAACTATTGATAGGTTGGAAAAGGGGGGAACTATCTACTAGTCAGCTTTCAAACAATATAAAGGAATTGTATAGAATGAATTTCATAGAGGACCATCATGATTGGTGTTCATATCATTGGGGGTGTAACTCAACTGTAGGTTCTCTATAGAGGACCTCAAGAGCTACTGATTAGGGAATCATAGGGTAATCCTTCACAACCTTGGCTTACTTAACCTATATATTTAGAGAAGGAATATTCATGAGATTATATCAAGGAATGTTAAAGATATTTAAGAATATATAAATTTCTTAAGGTAGGGATATATGCATATCTTTTGGCTACATATTTCCATTTGTAGGACATCATTTTGTACATTCTTTATTGGGTTACTGGGGTTAGAACATTGATCGTGAGTTGATTCATGCACTATATAAAATTACTCTTGTGAGTAAGATCCCTTCTATGATTCCCCATAGTTGTCATAGAAATATTTTTATGTGATTTTTTTATGTGATAGCATATATGGGAATGATCCTTGATCATTTTTAAAATATTCTGAAAATTCTTCATTATATAGATATAATTTGCAATGTAAGCATGCTTCTATGAATCCACTGAAATATTAAATAAATCACTTGAATTATAGTAGTGATATGTTTATGTAATTTACCCTTTGGTCCATTACTTTGATTAAAAATCTATTGTTTTAGGTATTCTGGGTAGTTCTCAGTGTTTCTTTAGACATACAGGTTTCCAACAGTGTGTCATTTCATGATTTTTCCAAAATTATAGTTTTCCAATGGTGAGTCGTTCTAATGGAATCTCACCCTAACTTCTCACCCTGGTGATGTCACCCTCTAGTGCTATCTATTCCTAGCAGTGTCTCACCCTTGTGGCGTCTCACCCTGGCAGTGTTTCACCCTCGTAGAATCTCACCCTAGTGGTGTCTCGCCTTGGCAGTGTATCACCTTGGCAGTGTCTCACTCTGGCAGGGTCTTTCCCTCACTGTGGCTCACCCTGGCAGTGTCTCACCCAAGTGGTTTTTTCCCTGGCGATGTCTTGCTAGCGGTATCATGTTATTGATGTCTCGCACTAGAGGTTCCTCATGCCTCTCAGTAGGTTTCCCTAGTGGTGTCTCGCCTAGAAGTGCCTCATCATGTGGCATCTCTACTAGAGGTGTATCTCTTGTCGGTGACTCACTGATGGTGGTAGGTTGTTCATCCTAATGGTTCCTCACTTCCAATGGTTCCACTTTTCCAACAGTTTTCATTTTTACTACCATTGTTGTGTTTTCCAAGTTTTATGACATCTATGATTGGAATTTATGTTAATTGCTGAACAGATGTATTTTAGAGCCATTTCAAAAAAATTTAATTATATCTTTATTTTCTTAAGGGTTTAGAGGCTTTACAATGGTCCGACTATGTGGTCTTGGTGAGATCTGCCTTTAATGGAAATTTAAAACTATATATAATTCTCGTTAAATCGGATTTGATCTTCCTAAATTTGAGATACCATTCCCTTTGTCCATACCTTCTCCTTTATCTTGAGACCATATGTCCCCAAATCCTTCTACCTTGGAGAGTTTTACCATGTTTGGTTCGCGATTACCAAGAGAATCCCATGTTGTACTTGTTCCCTAGTTTTTTTATACAGGTAGGAAGTTTTGATCTTCCTTGTTTAAAGTAGGATTTTATTCGTATTTATAAATTGTGCATCATATAAGATGGGTATATATATGTTTTCCCATGTGAATATTGTTTATTTATTATTAATAAAGTTAATAAAATTGGTTTAAGAATCAATATACAGGGTTTGGTGGAAAATGTTTGCATGATCTTACTGTGTTTTTATTATTATTGATATTTTGATTTTAATGGGATGACTACCCATTGAAAATAATAGCTATTGGGGTTCCTTGTTTACACACTAAATGGTTTTTGGAATGCATGTTAATTAGTTTTTTTTGAATTCTTATATTTGAAATTCAGTTAAACCACAAGTATTTGGCTAATAAATGGATTCCTCTTGATCATGCATTTTAGGTGATAACCCCTAAATTAATAAGTGGAATTAAATAAGGGATTATTTATTAAATCTCAAAATTTGTTTTTCATTTGTACATGAAGATATGTGATGTAGGGGATTTCATTGTTTTATGTGTGGGTAGAAGTGGATGATATGTGGTCATACAGTGGGGTTGTGATGGGTGTGGTATAATTATGTAGTGGGGAAGTGAAACTATTTGTGTTGTGATGTGTTACTGGATCTGGATGTGAGTAGGGGGTGGTTCTATTAATTTGATGAAATTAATGGATGAGTTCGAAGAAGGATAGTAGTGTTTGTGTGGGTAATTATTAGGATTCTATTCATTTATAACCTGTAGAAAGCTTCACCCCATATCTAGGTTTCATGGAATGATGTGTCATTAATGTGAAGTGGATTAATTTACCATGGATCATCACCACCTAAATGATTTTTACTATGTTTCTTGGTATGTTTCATGCCTGATAGCTACCCAGGTAGTGATGGAATGACTAAATAAATGTTTAATAATGTTTGGAATGGCTTGGGTTGGTTTGGTTAAAAGAAAAAAAGTGGTTAAATTAATTTGATGAAAATGTAAAGTAGGATTTTTGGATTGATGTACGGTGTTGTGAATTTTGTGGTAGTATTATATGTGATATTTTTTGTGATTTGGTTGTTTTTCTGAGGACCCATAGGTTGGGATTTATTGTTTTGTATCATATATATATATATATACGTGTAATTTCATTATGCACCCCACCCTAGTTGAGAAATATGCGATGAAAACCCCCATATTCATGGGGATGGTATCCTTCCCAAACATCTGGTGAGGGGTATGAATGGTTGGGTACCCGGTCTTTTCTGATATCTCTTCACGAAAAGGTAGGTATGGAACAGGCTCTGAGGGATGGATGTATGTTAGTTATTTATATGGTGGTTGTTATATCCCAGGTGTTTGCGGGTGAGGTGGATTGCTTCCCATGTATTAGATGTGATGTTATGTGTTGTAAGACCCAGGTGTGTATATACAGGAAGTGTTTTGAGGCCCGGTGTCTGTGGGAAGGATTTGTTGTCAGTCCTGGGTGTGTGCAGGTAGGATGTGATTTGGTATACCAAATGGATGGGAGTGCCATGAAGTATGATGTTGGGTGAGAGCGGCATACTGGTGGGAAAGTGGTGTGGGGTACCCTCTCATCGATGTGATTTAATTTATAATATATTACTTTTCTTATTTTACATGGTGATTGTGCCTTTGTTAGGTTGGTATAGTCAGTATACCTTGATAGGTACTATTTGGTTCTTCTAATTTCTCATAGGGGCACTAGTATGATTCTTTAATATTTGGACGATAGAGTTTATATTTCCTACTGAGTATAATTATATGCTCAACCATTGTATAGAAAACTATTTTCTGGTTTCTAGGAGGATTACCTGGACCATGCTAGGAATTAGTTCCTCAAGCCTTTGGATAGTTTCTTATTCTCTACATCAGCTTTAATTTTTGGTATTTAATTTGGAGACCTTATTGTATAGTAACAACTACATTTTATACATGCATTGTGGGATTGTTTTTACATTTTTTTTATACTATATCTTGTGGTTGTTTTGGATAAATCATTTTTTTCTCAGGATCTTTTTTCTTATAAAGGGTAATTTTTCTCATGTTGTGATATTTATACACCCTTAGTGATATTCTCCAACTGGGGACCTACTGGAGGTGCGACTCAGGGGTTTTTATCTCCCTTTCTTCATTTCCAGCCGAGAAGGGGTATCTTTAGTGGAAGGGGGCCATGACCAAGTGGTATCAGAGGTGATGGTTGAGTGATAGGTTGGAGTTTTAAGTTAATCACAATAAGGATTGCATGTGTTGGTTTGAAAATAGTTCTAGTTGGCCATCGTGTGTGACATAGGCTTGAGAGACCTGCTAGGACATAAAATTCCCCCCCCCCACACCCTGTGATCCAGTGCATGGACTCTGAGATTATTGAATGGCCATGTAAGATGGACCTTCTTGCAGAATAGTGACCAAAATAGATATATGCATCATAATGAATTTTGTACTTGTTTGAATTGGGTTGTTTTGTAAGGTTAAAATTGATCAAATGAGTGAAATAAATTATAATAAATATTAATAAAATTTCATACTACTCATGCTTAAGAAATATTTGTTTGCCTTTCAATTATGCATCTGGGTCGTCGTCCTCTTGTGGATCAAGAAGTTGAGGTTCAACAGGCAGATCTATTTGATCATCATAGGGTTGATCTGGTTAATGAGGATAATCAATGGTAGAGGACGTTCTGTACTTTCCAGTGGTATACATTGTGGTTTTAAGAGGTAATTCTTTTTGATATGGAGAAATAGGGTTGGATAGAGGATCTAGATATTGATTTCAATTCGATATGGGCCTCGATAGAGTTCTGGGTCCCTCTAACGATCATTCGGATGTGGGGAGATATACTATTGTAACATAATGGGTAAATAAAGAATAATACATTTTAATATTTATTAATATTTGTGAATTTAATGTTAATTTTAATTAAAAGGGGATTCTATGTTATATGGGTTACCCAACACACAACAACAGGTTTCTTTGAAATCATAGGTTGCACACTAATAATATAATATTATTATTTTAAATGGTACTTAATGGCAAGCCATTATATTGGTGGAAATGAATATAAATAACTAAAATATTATTATATATGTTTGTTAAATGTTTTTACATTTATCCAACAAAATTATAGGCTTAAAATAAGAAAGGAATTCGATTTTAAGCATAAATACTCTAATATTCATTAAAGGGCCGATTTACCACCTTTTGATGGCGAACACTCTTTAAATATAGTTTTTGTCATTTTTATATTTTATATATGACAAAATAAAATTCTTCTTTAGAATCGGGACATTAAAATTTACTTTGGGTAAAATTTTGGTATTTTTCTGAAAAAATTCATTTTTTTGATGAATAGTGAAAAATACTGTATTTTAATTCAAAGTTGTGTTTTAATCGAATTTATTTATATGGTTATATTATATTTTTAATTTGTTTTAAAGTGTAATAAGAATATATTTTTACCATTTATTCCAATTTTGGTCATTATAATTAATTTCACATTCAAATTGGACATAAACAAGTGTCAATCTTTTGATAGTTATTATTTCTTAAAAACACGCTATTTGTTTTAACAATGGGAATTAATTTTAAATTAATTAATACCAATTTTATGTTTTGAATTTGGAAAAAGAGACATCATTTTTGAATTTTTAATATCAAATAAATCTTAGGCTGAATTTTGGGTATTTTTCTGAAAAACGTCACTTTTTTATGAATACTGAAACCACATAGTAGTAGTTAGAAAAGTAACTTTTACATTTCAATAAAATTTTACCGCTTCTGTGAGTTTAATTTCAAAAATCTGAGAGATATAGTTAATATCAAGAAGTAAATTTTTTTTCAATAAGATGAAATTAATTTTTGGTGAATAGTAACTTTTGACTTCTATTTACCGCGGTTAAAGTTAATAGGGTAATTCAAGGTAAAAATTATATTATAATAATACAAAATTATCATAGCATTTTTCTCAACCTTATAGGATGAGTTAAGGCTGACCATGGTTATCCTTGGGTCGATTTTGGGACCCCATGGATCTACTTGAGAGTGATAATGACTCTTTAGATTAATTAATTTAAAGTAAAGACAAAAATGACACAAATAAATATCTTTTAGTAAATTAATTTTTACATGGGGTTATATAAGTTATATGTTCAACTATATATCTTCACTGGAAATCTAAAACGATTTCCTACATCATGGTATTTGTTTTATATTTTTAGACATGAATTAAATTAAATTACATATGACACAATAATGATGCAGTGTTTACCTCGTTAATAAATGATTTAAGTAAATAAGTTATAATGATTAAAATATTATCCAAAACATGTCAAATTATAATTGGATAATTTTATTTCAAATATTAGTCATCTTATCATAGACTTTAATTTGTTTTTGACCTTTTGAAACCCAATATATGTTTATAATAAAATAATAGTTTCACACTTTCCTGAAGAGCCCCTCCTCTCCCTTATAAAAAGAGACCACTTACAACCAATTCTTCACACCTCTCAATCCTATTGGATCGTCCAAACTCTACCCAATTAAGCTCCCTACATCCCTCTACTACACCTATAATCCTCACCTTAGGTATAAGGAACTTCAAGAAGTCCTTTTGGTTCAAACCAAAGGGAGTTATGAAAATTAAAGGTAACAATTTCTCTTAAATTCATTTTTTTTATTTTACTTCTCCAACCCCATGAACTCTTTTTATTACTTTCATTTGTAACAACACAAGTATATTCAATATACTATGATGTTTTTATAAGAATTATTTTATCTACACTTGAACACATCACCTTATAATGGGTGAAGAACATAATGTTTTTGTGGATGGAAAACTAATGCCTCAAGAAATGATGATTGTTCAATTATCTCCTACCGCCTCTTTTGGTGGCCATTATGATGGTACTGTATTTATATATTATGTATATTTTGTTTATATTTTCTCTATTATTTTGTAATTTTCATTTAAAAACACACCAATATACTTTCCAATATGTTTGACCACAATAATTTCATTTGAGGAAGTGCAGACTATTGTCCCCTCAAGGTGATATGATCCGTTCATGACATTCATTGAACAGATAAAAGATTGAGTTAATTGAATTATGTGAAACATATATCATATGATATTATATTGGATGTATAATATACCTATGTATCATTATTTTTTAATTCCTTTAAAATACAAAATTGAAATGAAACTAGTGTTCATGCGTACATACAGCTTACCGTCTCCATGAAAGGTGTATTTCATTCCTTATCTCCAAATGTTATGTACTGTTATAAATACATATATATACTGGATATATAATTTTTATTTGATATATAAATCATTTATATCATTCTAGAGATAGTGTAATTTTTACCACATGGACAAATTGTAATTCTAACAAGTTCATTTTTAACTCATGTTCCGAACTTCAATAAAATATCCAATATGAACTCAAATAATTTAATAATTATTATAGAAAGGAAATAAGTGATATAAAACGAAAAATAAAATTTAAATTGTTCTTAATCAAGTATAAATTAACTTAATTTTATTATTGAGGAAGAACACGGAACACACAAGACAATTCAGACTTGAGGTATGGGGTTTCTTATCACACTTTTAATTCTGTGAGAATTCCATTGTTCACCACTTATTTATTTCATGTGGTGTGTGTAATGACCATGATTGCATTAATTGTGAAATATAATTAAATTTATGGATATTTACATCATAATTGTATGATCCTTCTTTCTTGGGTGTATGTTTCCTACGTTACCAAATCGATAAGGGAATTTGAAATTTCAATTTCCACTCATTCAGCTTTATGCATAATTCATTGATTATTTTACTCCAAGATTATGTGTGGAATCAATATTCATTTGATTATGTAATAATCTCCACTCCCATTTCTATGGATATACATTTGATACACATAATCACACCGTTGATAAATTCTAAAGTCATCGATATGAACTTGATAAGAGTATTTTTAACTCAATCTCCATTTGTTTAGTTAAGAATCCAATTCATTGGTGTTGTTTTTACAAGAATATGTGTGAGTGTACTATGATTTAATTACACTAAATATCCAATAATATTGAGTGTATTTATATTTGTCACACATAATTATGTCGTTCATTTATCCTTAACCTAATGATACAGTCTTTATAAGAGATTTCATCTCAATTAACATTCCATTGAGACTTGTTTGTTGTTATACACCAAATCACTTTTATAGAGTGTATATAATGTACTTTGAAATAGTATATCATGAATCCTTTTATTATCATGATATTAAAATGTTTTGATTACCTCAATTATTTGTATGCAAGTGTCTCTCTTTTTTTTAAGAACTCTAACTAAAATATCATTTTAAATGTTTTAAAGATTTATTATTCAAAATATTTCTCATTAATGTCCATGTTTTAAAAATGGTTTTATGGTTTTATTTATATGGAAATTAATATTTTAAAATTAAAATTCCTTTTAAAAGTTTCAAAGTGGTATGGGACACTTTGATTCAAAAATCTATTTTTAAACAACTTCATGACAAATAGTTTGAATTTTAAATGTTTTCAAGAAAAAGGGGATATTTCTCTCAATAGTTTGATGATTGTTTTAATCTATTTCAGTATCCTTCATTATTATCGATTGTGGTTAATATATTACAATACAATCTTCCAAATTGTATTAAATGAGTTATGTTTGACTGTGGATGTGCTATTTTTATACCATCCATGGTTTTTGGAGAATGTATTGACATTTCATATACTAGTTTTCATACGAATGTTTATATTATGTTTCAAAATTTTCATATGAGGAAGGCATTGGACTTAGTAAGTGACGGTTGGAGCCCACTATAGCTCCTCGATGCATCAGTAGGCATCATGAGACAAACTAATGTCTTGGCACAAGGCCTTGACAAAATCTTATCTGTAGTCTTGGGACTAGGCCGTGAATATGTGGTTATGATAATATGGAATTATGAATTCCATCATTATGAAAGTGGTTATTGATATTGCATGTGATTTTCTGACTATTATAATATTCATGTGAATAAGTAAATGGCATTATTTTTTTTAAATATTATGCTGAAGTTAAATTTTAGAAGGCTTTTGTTTTAGTTATGCATTGTCTGAAATGTTTATGCTTATTTGTGAAAGTTTCCGCTATATTGTTATCCTTACTGAGCATTTGAGCTCACCCCTTTCTATGTTTTATTTTTCCTAGGATGTGAATAAATTAGTTACAAGTGACTCCTAGGCATAATCTAGGAAGCTTGGATGTTTCCAATGGAATAGTTTAGTGGTTTTTTCTTTTCAAGTTGTAATGTTGACCTTATGAATGTATCTATTATTTCTAAATCTACTAAAATGATCGGTATTCCGGGACATGATTTCCTTATATCATGCCAATATTATGTAATAATTCACCGACTCTAGGTAACTGGGGTTGGGGTGTTACCGTTGGTATCAGAGGAAGTTTAGTACAAACCTTGGAAGCAAGATTTAGATAAACTCTGATTAGAACACATATCCATGAGATAGACATTGAGAATTAGTATATAAGAACTTCCTAAAATATTGGTATTTAGGGATTTTGTGAGTTTTCCTAGAAATACATCCCTATCTGGATATGGGCAGGTAGAGGCAGCTCTTGTACAGATGTACCTAGGGGTAAAACCCGAAAACACCACTTTGAGCTAGACTCGAATGGAAACGGGTGAACGATGATGGGCCTTGATTCACTCTTTGTTATGACACTCCTAAGGGATATTCTTAGGATAATTTAAATTTTCATTACAAACTGATTTGAAGGATTTTAATATAAGATGAGAATAAATAACCTCGGTTAATACTAGGGTGTTTTTGATTGAAAATAAGGTGTGATGATATTTTCTAAATAATTGTATGACTATTCTTACTCACACAATGTTTTCTAGTTTTAGTCAATGGCTGGATTCCATGGATGTGATAGTAACTTTGAGAATGATTTACAAGGTTGGAAAGATGGCTTAAATGAGAAAAAATGGAATTTTGATAGGCATTAAAGATATCTTGTTCATGCCAAATCAGTTTTCCAAAAATATGATCAACACCATATATATTAACCAACTCATAGAATCAACAAAGAAGAGAATGGTGAGGAATGATAAGAGCTCCAGCAGTGGAGACCATGGAGATAAGAATCCTCAATTTCCATCGTGCAGGAAATATGGAAGGAGACACCCAGGAAAGTGTCTCAATGGATCAAATAAATGCTTTACGTGTGGGAAAAAGGACATAAAGTGAAGAATTTTCGAGGAAAAATGAAGAGTACAATGGAATAAAATAAAAATGGTCCCAAGAATCCATTTATAGTCATTTTCTGTAAATGTAGGGGACCTAGCCATTACCCGAGTGAATACCCTATTCTATAGGATATTTTCTGGGTCAAAGAAGAAGCTATGTGGAAATAAATGGTTGGAGAAATTTTTAAAAATAATAGTACTCCTTATTGATGGGATTACATTCGAATAATTTTCTCTTGTATTTGTAACCCTGTTGTTTTTCATGTGAAAATGATATTTGAGGAAGAATTATCTTTTCTCTTATGGATATAGTTATAAATATCCATTTGGTTTTATATGATCATTGGGTTTAATGAAATTACATGTTATTATATTTTGGTATGAAAATTCAAGGTATGAGATAACATTTGTGGTTAAATTATGTTATGGTTATTTTGAGGAATTTATCTTATTTTGGTAATGTTTTAAAATATAGTTTTTGAAAAAGGACAACAGGCAGACCATGTGACAACCCATTGCGTCGGAAAAAGCTGTGGGAATCGAACCCACTACCAGAGTGCGAATGGGATTTATCACCTAACACTGGACTACGTGAAGTCCCTGGTTAGTGTAACTAATTATTTTTAGTTAAATGATTTTATTGATCAATAATAAGTTGATTTGGGATCTTATGTCTTATCAAATCAATACCCTTTATAGGAAAATGATTTGGTGATTAAGTGATAAATGTTATTTGGAAGACATTCGCTTTGTTGGGAACACTATATGCCCAAGGGAAATAGAATACTATGGGAATTCAGTTGAGGAGTAATGGTGGATTTTTATCTATGTTATTATTGTCGATTTATAGTGATTTTAGTTATTTATGGAAATGATTAACCTATAATAGAGAATATGTGATTAGGTTAATTACTTTTAAGTCTGTGACTTTAAGAGTAATTGATGTCATTTAAAGATACAATTTAACGTGGAAGGCTATGTAATCAAATTATTCTATGTTTTGGGTTTCAAAATTAGTATTTATTATATTGATGGATTTTAAGGAAAATTGTTTATTGAATGGTATTTATTGAATATTGGGTATTGTTGGTTTAATTTTTGAAATTAAGATTAGTATTTCATTCTATAAATGAATATCCTTTTTTAGGATCATTTGATCTTGTACTAACCATTTTTGTGGTGGTTAATCTCTAAAGATAAGGTAAATGTATTTTTTATCTTTTTTGGATCATGTGATTCTCTAGGAGTTGATTCTAGCGCTTTTGGTGTGACCAAGTCATCTTGAATACTCATCATTTGAAAAAAAGAGATGAGTTGGTGGTAAAAATTTATTAAAGAATGAAACTCTACTTAAAAAAGATAGTATATCTCTTTATGTTCTTAGTTAATCTCATAAATAATTTTCTCAACAATATTAAATGGAACTTAAAACAAAAAAACATTGTCTGTCTACTTTTCCTACTGGGAAACTAATGACCATTTAACCCATCACAAGTTTGTGACTTTCTTGTTGTTAACTTTTTCCTAATCATGTTTTCTATCCCCCTCCATCAGAACATGACACTTTGTTTTCTCCTCCATATCCATGTTTTCATGGAATCCTAGTATTTGTTGTCTCGGGTAAACTTTTTTAGTTCTATTAATTTATTTTAAAGTGATATTTTTATAGACTTTTTTTCCGGTGTGGGGCTTTCAATGAAGTTTCCGAGCCAAATTTTAAAATTGTGAAGATGAAATTCCCAAAAGGGGGAAGGATGTAACATTCTGGGTAAATAAAGAATCATAAATTTTCATATTTATTAATATTTGTGATTAAAATGTTAATTTTAATTTAAATGGGATGCTATGTTTGATGGCTTACACGATACAAAACAACAGGTTTCTCTGAAATCTTACGTTGCACACTAATAATATAATATTATTATTTAAAATGGTACTTAACGTCGAGCCATTGAATTGGTGGAAATGAATATAACTAGCTAAAATATTATAATATATGTTTGTTAAACGTTTTTACATTTATCCAATAAAAGTTAGAGGCTTAAAATAAGAAAGGAAATCTATTTTAAGCCTAAATACTCTAATATTCATTAAAGGGCTGATTTACCGCCTTTTGATGGCAAACCCTCATTAAATATAGTTTTGGTGATTTTTACATGTTATATTTGACAAAATAAAATTCTTCTTTAGAATTGGGACTTCAAAATCTACTGTGGGTAAAATTTTGGTATTTTTCTGATAAGATTCATTTTTTTGATGAATAGTGATAAATATTGTATTTTAATTCAAAATTGTGTTTTAATTTAATTTATTTATATGGTTAGATTATCTTTTTAATTTAATTTAAAGTTTATTTAGAATATATTTTTACCATTTAATCCAATTTTGGTCATTGTAATTAATTTAACTTTGAAATTGGACGTAAACAAGTGTCAATCTTTTGATAGTTATTATTTCTTAAAAACACGCTATTTTTTTAACAATGGGAATTAATTTCAAATTAATTAAGGCCAATTTTATGTTTTGAATTTGAAAATATAGACATCATTTTGGAATTCAAAATATCAAATAAATCATAGGCTGAATTTTGGGTATGTTTCTGAAAAGATTCAATTTTTGATGAATAGTGAAACCACTTAGTAGTATTTAAAAAAGTGACTTTTACATTTAAATTAAATTTTACCACTTCTGTGAGTTGATTTTCAAAAATCTGAGAGACACGGTTAATATGGAAAAGTAAAATGTGGTTAAATAAGATGAAAATAATTTTTTGTGAATAGTAACTTTTGACTTTTAATTACCACGGTTAAAGGTAAATAGGGTAATTTAAGGAAAAAAGTATATTATAATAATACAAAATTACCTTAACATTTGTACTAACCTTATTGG
Source organism: Viscum album (assembly GCA_963277665.1). Lineage (NCBI taxonomy): Eukaryota > Viridiplantae > Streptophyta > Magnoliopsida > Santalales > Viscaceae > Viscum > Viscum album. Next base: position 237,609,265 of record OY728164.1, read on the forward strand.
ATAATTCAAGGCCTACCATGGGTATCCTTGGGTCAATTTTGGGAACCCATAGATCCACTTGAGAGTGATAATGACTCTTTAGATTAATTAATTTAAAGTAAAGACAAAAATGATCCAAACAAATATATTTTAGTAAATTAATTTTTACATGGGCTTATATAAGTTATATTTTGGACTATAAAAATTTATTGGAAATATAAAAATATTTCCTACATCATTTTATTTTTTTAAAATTTTATACATCAAATAAATTAAATTATTTATGACAAATAATGATACAGTGTTTACGTCATTAATAAATGATTTAAATAAATAAGATTATAATGATAACAATATTATCCAAAACATTACCAATTCTGATTGGATGATTTTATTTCGAATATGAGTCATCTTATAATCAACTTTAATTTGTTTTTGACCTTTTAAAACCGAAGATATGTTTATAATAAAATAATAGTTTCACACTTTCCTAAAGAGACCCTCCTCTCCCTTATAAAAAGAGACCACTTACAACCAATTCTTTACACCTCTCAAGCCTTTTGGATCGTCCAAATTCTTCCCAATTAAGCTCCCTACATCCCTCTCCTCCACCTAGAAGCCTTACCTTAGGCATAATGCACTTCAAAAAGTCCTTTTGGTTCAAACCAAATGGAGTTACCCAAATTAAAGGTAATGGTTTCTCTTAAATTCATTTATTATATTTTACTTCTCCAACCCCAGGAACTATTTTTGATCCATTCTTTTATAACCACACTAGTAAATTCAATATACTAGGATGTTTTTATAAGAATTATTTGAGCTACAATTACACACATCTCCATCTAATGGGTGAAGAACATAATGTTTCTGTGGATGGAAAACTAACGCCTCACGAAATGATGATTTTTCGATTATCTCCTACCGCCTCTTATGGTGGCCTTTATGATGGAACTGTATTTATATATTATGTTTATTATGTTTATTTTATCTCTATGATTCTGTAATTTTTATTTAAAAATAAACCAATATGCTTTCCAATAAGTGTGACCATGATAATTTCATTTGAGGAAGTGCGGACTACTACCCCCTCAAGGTGATGTGATTCGTTCCTGACATTCATGGAACATATAAAAGATAGAGTTAATTGAATTATGTAAAACATATATCATATGATATTATACTGTAATTATAATATTATTAGGTATCATTATGTTGTAATTTCATTAAAATAAAAAATATAAATGAAAGTAGCGTTCATGCGTACGTATAGCTTACCGTCTACATGAAAGGTGCATTTCATTCCTTATCTCCAAATGTTATGTACTATTATAAATACACATATATACTGGATATATAATATTTATATGATATCTAAATCATTTATATAATTCTGGAGATAATGGAATTTTGACCACATGGACAAATTGTAATTATAACAAGTTCATTTTTTGACTCAAGTTCCGAATATCAATAAAATATCCAATATGAGCTCAAATAATTAACTAATTATTATAGAAAGGTAACAAGTGATATAAAATAAATAATAAAATTGAAAATTGTTCTTAATCAAGTATAAATTAACTTAAGTTTATTATTCAGGAAGAACAAGGAACATACAAGACAATTTGGACTTGAGGTAAGGGGTTTCTTATCACACTTTTAATTCCGTGAGATTTCCATTATTCACCACTTATTTATTTCATGTGGCGTGTGTACTGACCATGACTGTGTTCATTATGTAATATACGTTAATTTATGGATATTTACATCATCATTGTATGATCCTTCTTTCATGGGTGTATGTTTCCTATGTTACCAAATTGATAAGGGAATTTGAAATTTCAATTTCCACTCATTCGGCTTTATGCATACTTCATTGATTATTTTACTCCAAGATTATGTGTTGAATCAATATTCATTTGATTATGTAATAATTTACAGTCCCCTTTCTGTGTATTTACTTTCGATACACATAATCACCCCATTGATAAATTCTCAAGTCATCGATATGAACTTGATAAGAATAATTTTAACTCAATCTCTATTTGTTGATTTAAGCATTCAATTAATTGGTGTTGTTTTTACAAGAATATGTGTGAGTGTAATCTAATTTAATTACACTAAATATCCAATAATATTGAGTGTATTTATATTTTCTACACATAATTATATCATTCATTTATCTTTAACCTAAGGATACGATCTTTATAAGAGATTTCAACTCAATTAACATTTCGTTGAGACTTTTGTGTTGTTATACACCAAATCACTTTTATATGGTGTATATAATGTACATTGAAATAGTATATCATGAATACCTTTATTCTCATGATATTACAATGTTTTTATTACCTCAATTATTTGTATTCAAGTTTCTCTCTTTTGGTTAAGAACTCTAACTAAAATATCATTTTAAATTTTTTAATGATTTATTATTCAAAATCATTATCATTAATGTCCATGTTCTAAAAATGGTTTTAAGGTTTTATTTATATGGAAATTAATGTTTTAAAATTAAAATTCCATTTATAATTTTCAAAGTGGTATGGGACACCTTGATTCGATAATCTATTTTTAAACAACTTCCGGACAAATAGTGTGACTTTTAAATTTTTTCAAGAAAAAGGTGATATTTCTCCCAATAAACAAATGATTATTTTAATCTATGTCAATATCCTTCATTATTCTCAATTTTGGTTAATCTATTACAATACAATCATCCAAATTTTATTAAATGAGTTATGTTTGACTGTGGATGTTCTATTTTTATACCATTCATGGTTTTTAGAGAAAGTATTGACATTTCGTATGCTAGTTTTAATACGAATGTTTATGTTATGTTTCAAACTTTTCATATGAGGAATGAATTGGACTCAGTAAGTGACGGGTGGAGACCACTATAGCTCCTCGATGCATCGGTAGGTCTCATGAGACAAACTAGTGTCTTGGCACAAGGCCTTGACAAAATCTTATTTGTAGTCTTGGCACAAGGCCTTGACTCTGTGGTTATGATTGTCTGGAATTATGCATTCCATCATTATGAAAGTGGTTATTGATATTACATGTGATTATTAGACTAGTAGAATATACATGGGAATAAGTAAATGGCATTATTTCATTTTTTCCATATTATGCTGAAGTTCAAATCTAAAAGGCTATTGTTTTAGTTATGCGTTGCCTTAAATATTTATACTTATTTATGAAAGTTTCCGCTATATTGTTATCCTTACTAATCATTTGATCTCACCCCTTTATATGTTTTATTTTTTCTGGGATGTGAAGAAGTTAGTTATGAGTGACCTTCAGGCATAATCTAGGAAGCTTGGATGTTTCCAATGGAAATATTTAGTGTTGTTTTTCTTTTCAAGTTGTAATGTTGACCTTATGATTTTATCTAGTATTTACAAGGCTACTAAACTGATCGGTATTTTGGGACATGATTTCCTTGTATCATGCTAATGTTATGTAATAATGCACTGACTCTGGGTAACTGGGGTCGAGGTGTTACAACTACAGTGGTGGATTTTTTATCTGGGAGAGTGAAAGGAAGCATATGTTTTATGGGTTGACTTCCAGAAGGAGTTTCAAGAAGAGTTCCTTTGTTTTATCGTGAAGGATGAGAAGTGGTGGGAGATACTCACACTTCAATTGGGGAGTATGTCTATTCAAGAGGTGGGAATTAAATTCAAGGACCTTTGATATTTTTTCCCATACCTTTTTCTTGAAGAGGATTCCTTTTCAAGGAATCTTGATGACGAACTTCTTCCCTCTATCTAGTATGTTGTTACTCCTTTTATGTTACCAATGTATTTGGAGTTTCATAATAAGGAAGGTTTAATCGAGAAGATTCACTCGTAGAGAGTTATAACATGATAGGGGAGCCAACAAGGTTCTTATAGAGGTAGATGTGTTAGTGGATGTTCTCAAGAACTAGGACCTTCAAGGTTTCAATTGGTAGGGAGTTGACCATAGGAGCTTCCTTTCAATCCTACTAGTACCATTGGATTCCATGCATTTCCTGGGAACATTAAACCACTGTGTTTAGATGGTTGGGTTCATTGTCATCACCAGATATAGTGCCCAGTAGATCCTTTATCTCAGTTTGGTGGATGTGGATAGGTTCAGTGCAAGCCTTGATAGAAGTTTCCATTGAGACCATTTTAGAAGTATTATTTAGCTATGCTGAGGGGTGACAGAGCTGGTAGAGGCCGACCTCATGATGTTCCTCGTATTTAGGGACCACTACCCGAGTGTGGTCTTGAATGTGGACATCAATAGAGGGTTAGAGGATTTAGGTGTGGTCAGTTTCACATAGCAGATGTAGCAATTCTATCAGGGCCAGATATCATCATAGGTATGATCAGTTTGCTCAGTACCCTTATTTATTCCTTGTTTGATTCATGATCTTCACACGTCTTTGTTTCAAAAACTCTCTCCCATTTTATGGGACTAGTAATAGAGAGGCTTCAAGCTCACTTGGTGTTGAGTACACCAGTCAGAGGACAGACCAGCTTGTTTGATGTGTTTCAGCACTACTAGAATTTGGACTTATATGTATAGATCTACACCCACGGACAATAAAAACTGTTTCTATAGATCACTTATACTCATGGATTTGTTTGATGTCTGTGGAAATAGTGCCACATGTTATCCCTTTCCCCCAGCCCTCACGAATTTCCCATCCACACTGCCTCCGCGATCCTCCTCCCTCTCGCGATCCTCCTCCTCTCCCAACATCTCTAATGTGGCCACCCCACCTCCCTGTGACCCTCCTTCTCCGACTCGGCTCCGGCAAGGTTATGATGTGGCTCTTGCACGGTCTCATTGCTCCCTCCTCGAATCTCAAACCCAGCATACTAGTGGTGGCTGCTTCGCTGCATGCCTCCACTGCAGCACCTCTCTGCCCGCCCGCCTCACCTCCTCCCAGCAAACCCGATCCTCGTCATGCCTCCTAGCCTTGCATCCATGTCTCCTCGACCCCATTCAACTTCTCCATAATTATATCACTCAGAAACAACTTGATTCTATGGCTTTCATCCATGCTAATGGATCACACTTCCATGCCTCTTTGCCTCCTTCCTTTTTACCTCCTTACGACTTGGTTTTACCAGGGTTCTTCTCCTTTCTTTTCATATAGCTGCAGCGGAGTCCATTTCCCCTGTATGTACATTAATTTTCTCCTTTCCCTTTTTTTGTAGAAATTTTTGGTGAGGGTTATTTTTCTTTTCTCATCTAGATATGTTAATTTTATTTTAATTTATAATTATTTTGTTATTTGAACTATTTATCACTAATTGTAATTTTAATATAGAAATCTTTCCTTATTTTTATATATACAACATCAATTTAAGGCATATTGTAAAGTCTATCAGAATGTCATGAAAGTCATAGAGTTCAGTCTAATCAGAAGGAATGTGATAACCCAGAAGGTATTTTTAAATCCATAAGTATTTTAAAACCTTTTAAATTTGAGAAATAACTTGTTTCATTTAAATTATATAATGATAAAATTCATATGGGTACAAACTATATTTGAAATGGTGTGTCTATTACCATACCTTTGAAATATCATACCAAGGATAGATGTTGTCCAAACATAAATTATAGGTTCTATTGTATTTTTATTGAAAGAATATAAGATTATTGGGTCATATCCTTCAGGGAAAAGACATGCCTTTGGTTGGTTATAGGTATGTTAGATACACAGTGTATTTACCATCTCCCGATAGAGGTGTTAGTCAAGATTTTATGTACACATTACTAGTATACATGGAAAATTTTTGGGGACTCAAACGCTCATTTTAAAAATTATTTTACAAAGAAAAAGGATATTTTAATGCAAGTTTCTAGTTTAGATCTCATTAGTATTGTTTCCTTGAGGAAAATTATGGAGGAGTTTGAGTGGATTAAAATTTTAAATTTGGACTAAGAAAGGTTATCTGGATGTCATTATATATCCTAAAATAATATTAATCAAACTATATATATCTCTGGGATGGTATAAGAATTCCCATCCTGGTGTTGGTTCGATGAAGGAAAATCCTACAAGATTAAGTAAACTTGAGTGTTAGAATATTTTTGTGAAATGTGATGGAAATGTAATTCCTAGATGGAACTTCAATAAAAAAATCATGGTGTTACAACATATCTTTTAATAATAAAAATAAAGATACAAATAGTTCTTGGTAAAATAGTCCCTATGAAGATCTAGATTAAACACAAAATAAGATGAAAATATTTCATCCAAATAAAGGGTTATTGGATAATACTTTGTGTGAATCAACGAGGGACCAAATAACAAAATAAGATATGAAATTGGTGGGAATGGTATTTGTGGTTGGCCCTAAGATAGAGTGTCCTGGTTTACTATATATCCTATGAAAATAGTAATCAGTCCACATATAGTTCTTGAAAAAAGTCTATATATATATAAGGATTATATATAGTGTAAAGGGTAATGAAATATATGAGTTTCATGGTGTTAGAAGGAAGGAAACCTGATGTGAATAAAGTCTCATCACAAGGAGAAATTAACAAATATCTATCATAATGTAGGGCCATTGTAAGACCTTGTATTAATGATGTAAAGATCCAAAACACTAGGATAGATGGGGTGGTTTGAATAAGATAAGAATTTTGGTTGACCCCAAGATAAGTGATTTGGTATTCACTGCATATATCACGATAATATGAATTATGTATTATGTGGTTATGGAATATGAGGGTATTTTTAACTATACATTAGGTCATAGATAAAGGAAACTGTATTTTTAGAATCTTATATGGATCTCAATCTTGTGTAAGTAATCATTTTCGTATGAGACAAACCACTCCATGTAGTTTAAGGGTCATGTGCGGTGGATATGTTGGCGTTTAGTACAACACCATGGGATAATGATTATATACTATGCAATTTGACATCATGCAAAAATGACATTTATTTCCATAAATTTAAAGGTTATATGACAAGGACCATATCCAAGTAGTTTAAATTCATGTGAAACACACTTTTATCTAAAGCTATGTAATTTATTTCATTATAAATCTTATGTTGGTGTAATTTTTGATATTCTCTCCATCCATTGTGATTAGGGAATAATCACATTAGAGTGGACCTTATGGATGATATAAGGTCATTACAATTTCTATTCTAGAGTTGGAGTCATTTTTCCATGTATCATTAGTGTTCTAATGGAAAATATTAATTCTCCGCGAATGAATTAGCAGATGTGAACCTTCTAGTTAAATTCTCATGTGAAATTCTTTAAATAAACTCCATGGTTATATAGTGTGAATACAATTTTCTCATAAAATCATTATAGATCATCAATATACATCTAGGACTTTTCATATTCTGAAAATTTATCAAAAATGGAAGTTTAAAGTGTACTAAAGTAAACTTCTACGGGTAAGGATACTTCTCTCTTATATACTAGAAAATATGGGGTTTCTTGTGTACTAGTATGTTTTGTGTTTCGATATTCCCCCAAAGCATGAAAGATATTATTATAATAATATCTATTATCCTTATTCACAATCATAAGAAGGATATTATGTAGGGTCTTATTGAAGTCCTTTATTTATCCATTTATAGTTCCATGATAGTAGGACATATTATTTTATTGAATATTATAATTACAGCATTCATTCTTCAGTTTTAATGCATAGAAGTTAGTGTTGTTGATCCCACATTGTGTGTGTTTTATTTTTTCCAATGATTTTGAAGTTTCAATGAATATTAGTGTCAATATGTAAGAAATAATAATTTATGAATAAGAATATCTTAAATGTTGGTTAGTGAACATAGTTTTGTTGACTAGAAGGGTTCCTAAGAGTGGTGTGACATTATATTAAGTAAATGAGATTTGGAGACACATATTTTTTTTATTATGAAATACTTTTCATTCCTCATATGAAAACGGAATACCTTACCTTTGGAGTTTTGGAGGTTCATTAGTATAATGTAAAAAATGTTTGGAGTGTTCTTGAATTACTGACAAGATTTTTTTTCATGGAATATTCTAGTTTTAAAAAGGGAAAATGAAATGGAAATTTCAATACGGATTTGATAATGATGAATCTTATATGTGTATGATGAAGGAATTTTATAAGGTCCTTTCTTATGTATATAATCTTGGAAAGAAAAAAACTATTCAGGAAAATACATAGATGAATTTGATGAAGATTAAAAAAAATGTTGATATTATCAGAGTATAGGATATTGTTATATTTGAAAGGGAATGTTTATGTTTGATTTGTTTTTTAACATGGATTATGAGTGATTTTTTTCTGAGTTGACCCTTATGATTTTTCTGTTTATTTTAAATTTTGGATATGGATTTATAAAAAAAATTCCTTTATACATCACTACCCAAGAAGCTAAGTGATCAGATACAAGTGTCCAAGATTAAAGTCATTCCAGTTAGGATGGAATGTATAAAATCTTGTGTTGGTCAAAAATGACCTGAGGAGAGTGCACCAATTTTATATTGGTGGATAGTTAAGGTTAGAACCATTGTATAGGAAAGCATGACAGAATCGTGACCATAGTGGATTTGAATAACAGACTAAAGAGGGTTATAGGTAATAAATAAGAGGTCTCACAAACATAAATATGGTGTTGGAAACATAAAATAGAACTATTGTTCATCATTTAAAAACACAGGCATTGGTACTTGATAAGATATATTATAGGTTTTCTCCTTAAATTATTTTGTTTGTGTCGTGATTATAGTTTTTCCGAACTATAAATTATAGAGTGATCCATAATGTGAGATCATGAGAAACTCATGCCATATTCAAGAATCATAGGAATTATAAGTTATGTGAGAAGATCTTCATAGGTTATATATTTTATATGCAAATGGAAGAATATATGGTTGATATATTTCAATATATGGTTATTTATAAGGTACATTCATATCTGTATAGAGTTAATGGAATTCCATATAGATTTCATGAATATCTTTATTTTAAATGTTGTGATGAATTTGGGTGTTTCTAAATATCCTTAGAGGAATATTCATGCACTAATGGACTCCATACTAAAAGAATCATACTCTTTAAGGAATTGTGTAGAATAGAATAAGACTTTGAATTGAATGACTTTGAGGAAATTTCATAAGAATCGAACTTCATAAGACTTTTGAAGGAATAATGTAAGACTTTAGAAATTATAAGACTTATCTAAAAGTGTTATCAAATTATGCTTAGAAAAAGAAAATGAAATATGATAAACTAAATATGATAATGCATATTGATCTGTTCTTCATCGATATAAATATCGTAACGAAATATTGTGATTCATGCTTCCATTTCATAACTTCATGTTTTACATAAATCATTAAACCATGAAATTATGAGATGAATCCTTGAATATTTTTATATATAATTTATTCATACATGGTGTTTTTTATGAAGTGGTGTCTACATGTCTGTATATAGTTACCAACAATTGTGAAGAGAAGTAGTGGGAGTTTTGAAAAGTCAAGATATTAGGAATTTTGAATTATTGACAATTATAGTAATTAAAAATTTAGTATTAACATGGTATAATGTTTACAGATAAGAGAGAAATAAAAAAATTAATATAATGGACAATTTTTCATGTATCACAGACACATATATATATTTCATGTAAAAGAAATTTTCAGCTTAAAACTGTCATTCCAAGAAAGAAAAATACTTGCATCAAGAATAGATAACTGATATTGAATCGTATAGAAACATTATTTGAGTATCGAAGGATAGAATAGATCCAAAACTGAATATATTCTGAATAAGTTTTATGGAATAAGGATAATGTAAATAGGATATCTAGTTCTGATTGGTTTCACTAAATAAGAAGAAGAATAAGAAGTGGGAAGAAGATTTATGTGAAGTCCAATTTTCAAACAAAGAAGTGTAATTTATTTATGAAATGGATGAATAAAATGGTTTTTTCCTTTTATTTTTCTATGGTTACAAATAAGAAGAGAGTTAAAAAAGAGTTATAGTTTTTTAGAGCAGGTTAATATTTGAAAAATATATATTTCCTAGTATAAATAATGGAGATACTTAGTTGAGAAAATTCTCAAAAAACATTATATTAACATTGAGGAATAAGAAGTTTTATCGTATTCCCTATAACATGTGTTATAAATATGTGCTTATAGTGTTAGTAATTGAATTTGTAGCATGTTATCAAGGAGAGAACTTAATAAGGTTTTTAAGAGATCAAAAACTATAAAATAAAACGAATAATGCTCCATTATGAAATGATCTATCAACTGGTATTCTAAAGAACATATGATGAAATAATCATCTTTAATGATGATGAAAAAGATATCAAAGTTGTAAAGTAAGGTGAATATATCCATCCAGAAATTGATCGAACATTTAGTACTATTCAAAATTGGATCATTATTAATTTTGAAAATTGTACTGTCTCCTTGAAGGATAGAAAAGTAGAGAAGGTTTTGAAGTATCTTCTACAATTATCACTTCATGAAAATATGAATTTTAGAAGGTGATTTAAAGGGTATTATTGATAGGTTATGATTTCATAATATCTAATTCTCTATTAAAATAATAAAATATTTCTATACGAGGGTATGATTTTTTTAAATTAGTGTAATTTATATGAAATATTGAATAAGTTTCAGGGCTGTTTTCTGAAAATAAAACATGCTACTCAATTTGAATGTTTTCTCTTGTGTGTTAATGTGGGTAAAAAAATAAGTTTGAAATTTTCCATGAGAATCATTATAACAATTTGTATCAATAAATTGTCCTAGCCTAAACAAATAGTTTGGTGACTCTTGAAAATTGTGATGAGTAGTTTCATTTCATATTGGAAACATATTCTTTGTTAAATAGAGAGCATTGATGTCTAAATCAAACCCACCTTTTTATGAATTGATCGTGAATCATGCGGACTTACAGTGGAATAATTGATGGAACATTACTTGAGTATGAAATGATACCATTACATCTCCTATAAATTGTATCTTTTATCAATAAGGGTGAGATAAAAGAATTATAAATTAAAATTTCTAGGTACGGTTGCTTGTGCAGGCATTATTGGTACCCTATCTAGGTTTGATCCCACACTTAGAAAAGTATCTAAGTATGGTTGACCATGGAGATTAAAATCTGGAATACCCAAAAATTTAAATAGACATCATAAAATCAATTCCCATTCCTACTATTCAAAAATATTGCAGAGAGGATCCCAAACATGGTGTGTTGGTTTGAGGGTGGGTTGAAATAAATTACTAGAAAGAAAACTTGTTAGTTCATTTAAACTTCATCCCTGGATTCCCAATATCTCACATTTAGTTTAGGAATGTGAGAATAAACCCATGGTTTATATCAGCATCCCTCGATGAGGATCATAAGATTTTTTATGATAGGATTCATATGCTCGATAAACTGGATATGTGCACATTCTCAAAGTTTACCTTAGGATAATTTAATGCTTTGGAGTTTCACTTGTTATTAAGATCCAACTAGGAGAATGATGAGTGGGTGAGAAAATTCTTATCCCAATAAATACCAATTAAGTTGAACATACATTTCTAGAGGTTCTGCAATAAGAGTATACCAACTAAAATTAATATCTATAGAAAAGTAATTAAGATACCCTCACCATGTTTGTGTTGTGAGAGGCTAAAATATGAGTTAGTATATAACTTATTTTTTGATGTAGAATGGGCCTGCTTTTCTTGGTCCCTTGTTGGGAAACTTATGGGATTTTAATTTTAGGGGGGATACATCTTTGACTTTTGTGTACATTACTGAAATGTGTTGAGAAACATTCATATATGGTTAATCTTCATGTAATAGTGTTTTCAGTGGTGTGTTGGGTGATTTAGGAGACAAATAAAAAGGGTCGTTAAGGCATGAATTTCTCCCTCTATTCATTAAAGTTCATGTGCTCTCTCTAATGTAAAAACTAGGTTCCCTTATTCCTATTGAAAAGAGAATGGCTACTAGCAAGGGGATCCTTCCTAGTGATGTCATTACAAATGATAGAGCTCCTCTAGGGTGGTGGATCAAGTGGATACCCCCCAATGTTAGACTAAAACATAATGTGAATGGGTCTTTTAAATAGAGAGTTATGAGGAGGTATTGTGCATGATTCTAGGCGATCTATGGTTATCGAATATAGTTTCTTATATAGTTTAGGTAATTCTATCTGGGTGGAGAAATGATCTTTACTTAGCGGCCTTTAAATTTGGAGGATAGATAACCACAATATTTGTATAGTTGAGTAGAACTCCAATATTCTTTTAATATTTCTACATAATGATGAATGTGCTCCTTGGTATTTAGTTTATAATTTTAAGAAGTGTAGGTCCACCATCGATCAACAAAAAAATATCATTCATACATGGAGGGAGGGGATCTTTTCTGCATAAAATATATCTAGTAAAGAGATACCTTATGAGATTCTTGTTGTCTATCATATTTCAGGGGATATTCCACATTACTATGAAATTATTTTTTGTGGTGAAACCCTCAGTCTTCACCACTTTAGACTCCCAAAGTACAAGATTTTCCAAAAAAAAGGTTCTTCTTGAGTGAGCGATAATTTCCCAACTATTACATCAATCAAGGAAGTTCTTCTATGGATACAATTAATAGAGGCAAATGATCTAAATACTCAAGAGATTTATGAATAAAACAATTTTCATCACATGTACAATAAAAATACTAAATTCAATTGGCTGGATAATCAATTACCCAATCAACTACATGGTCTAAATCCTAACCATCTCAAAAAATTTCGAACCCATGACCAAATTCAATCCCATCCATCTCAACCTCGAATCCAATATTTTCCATATAAATTATTAGAATAGTTTTTTAAAAAAATATTGAAATTGTATTATCATTTTTCATCATTGAGATTAGATATATAAAAAATTGAAGTAATTATGTTTCAGCTATGTCAGTTCTTCCATCATTGCAATGCATATTACAGTAAAACATCATTCAAAGAGTATTCTTGTTCTTATCATCTATTTCTGCTTTATTAATGGTCACATATGTTTGACTATGAATCATCTATTTTATGTGTATAGGTTTATCCAGTGTACACACAATATGTACTTTTTTAAATTAGATGCACATGCATGAATAATGTATGAATACATTGTTTGAAGGTACATACACCTATACACATATAGTAAATGGAATGTAATACACAATTGAAAGTTCCCACACATACCATGCCTATTCCAAATTAAAAAATTGCATGTTGTATACATATATTGTTTGAATTTTCCTACACATATACACATACATGTACATTGTTTAAAAAACGTATGCATGCATAGTTGTATTTTCTAACTTATTAACCCCCCGTTACATTGAACACTTTATTACGTATTCACTCATAAATATTCACTCTAGAATAGGGGCTAGGTGTCCTTGAATGTGTGTGAAGGTGCATATACCCAGTGGGGGAGCAACAAATTTTAGTTAGAAAGCTCCAAGAGCCAAAGTGGACGGTTTGGTTCCACCTTGAGGTAGGATCCCTCTTCTAGACTCTTTAATTGAATAATGCATTAAATTGAATTTAGATTCTTTCTTGATTCTGCTTAATTATCTTTAATTTCATATCATGAATAACTGTTCTTTAATATAATTGTTACATTTGATAAATAAAGTCATGTTTTTATAATAAAACCCCTCCAACGGAGAATCACTGTCTGCAAAAACTCACAATGATGGTTATGTTGATCTAGTTGCTTAAATTATTGCATTTGATTTGTGCTGAATGAGTTTTAGAATAAATGTTATATATAATGAAATGAATATTGTGATAAATCAATTCCATGATTTTATAATAAAACCCCTCCAATAGAGGTGTGTTTTCTTCTAAACCAAAGAGTAGTGATAGTTATTTGTATCATGTTTAGATTTGTTTGAGTCTTTCATTTCCCTCTTGTTGGTGTTTGTTTTGTGGCTAGTTACTTTTTGTTTTCTTTGAATAATATAAATTGTCTTATCATACTCGTTTAACTCAAATGACATTTCCTAAGTAGGCATATTCCTTGACCATGACACTTTCTTTTTCATGATTTGAATATTGTGAATAAAATTTCCATGTTTAGGAAAAGTGAATGAATTTGTAAATGGTTTTTGTAGGGTGTATGATTATTTTCCGTCATTTTGTTTCCCTTTACACATTGAGTCATTGTGTCACTCGCTATAGCCTTCTCTGGCGATCCCTTGTTATATCATATTAAATAGTTGATATGTTCTATCATCTACTGACTGAGAGATGGTGGGAATGTTGCCCCGCCACCTCCTACTCCCTTTGATCATGGCCAGTATATGTTGCCCTGCAGATGTTGGTGGATAGGGCCAACATGCCGCGGTCACGCCGCAGTCACGTTGTGGTCACGCCGGGGTCACATCGCGGTCTCGCCGTGATTTTTCCCTGCTCTAGGATGACACCTCGCGGTGGTTAGCAGTGATAGTATTCCATGAGTCTTGTGATCAATGTTGAGACTGACTAATCACAATTTCTACCAGCAGGGCGATGACCGGAATGTTTCTCCACCTCCTCCTGCTCCCTTTACTCCTTGCCGGAAGATGCTGCCCCATGGATATCGTTGGACCCGGCCAAAATGCCGCGGTCATGCCATGGTCACACCATGGTCATGCCGCGGTCGCGCCACGGTCAGGCCGTGGTCATGCCCTGATTTGGCCCTGCTCCAGGATGACAACCCGTGACAGTTCATAGTGATTGTATTCCCTGAGTCTTGCTATTAATGTTGAGACTGACTAATCACAATTTCTGTCGGTGGGGCGACATCCGGAATGTTGGCCCACTTCCTCTTGCTCACTTTGCTCCTGGCCAGAAGATTCTACCCTGCGGATGTTGCTGGACTCGACCAACACGCCGCGGTCACGCCGCGGTCATGCCGCGTTCATGCCGCGGTAATGCCGTGATTTGGACCTACTCCAGGACGACGCCCCACAGTGGTTTGCAGTGATAGTATTCCATGAGTCTTGTGATCACTGTTGACACTGACTAATCACAATTTCTGTCGGTGGGGCGATGGTCAGAATGTTGCCCCACCACCTCCTGCTCCCTTCACTCTTAGCCGGACGATGCTACCCCGTGGATGTCGATGGACCGGGCCAACACGTCATGGTCACGCCATGGTCAGGTCGTGGTAATGCCGTGATTTGGCCCTACTCCAGCCACATTCATTCCACACCTTCCCCCTTCCACCTTAATTTCATCCCGCTGCCACTAGCATTCCAGCCCGCAATAGCCCCCCCTGCCACCTTCGAATCATCCTGCACCATCACCCCCCCCCCCCACACACACACACCTATAATCATCCCCCTTCCAACTGCATTCTAGCCCCCTTCCACTTACATTGAGCCCACACCAGCCCCCAGCCACCTGTAATCCAGCCCGCACCAGCCACCACACCAGCCACCACCCCCCAGCCTCCTCCAAAACACTCATGTCATCCCTCTTCCACTAGTAAAACAACTCCAACCACTAGTTCCAACCCTCACCAACCCCCGGCCTCCTACATCCCATCCCGCACCAACCTCTTCCACATGCCCAATAGCTTCGAGCCATCTGCAATCCAGCCCACACCATCCTCCTACCACCTATTCCAGCCCACACCAGACCTCTACCATCCCCCTGCCGCCTGCCTTCCCAGCCGCACCAGCCACTCCAGCCTACACCAGCCCCCCAGCCTCTTGCATTCCAGGATGTGTGAGAAAAACTCCATGCAAATCACAAAAAGGAAAGATAAAAGCATATCCCCTTTCCAAATCCCTATTTTCACAGAAAATTACCCAAGTAATAAATATGTCTGGAAGATTTTCAAGGGTCTTCTCCACTCATCTCCCTATCGAGGAGACACACTATCTTCACTCCATCAAGGCAGATCTTTCCTTATGATGTTCTTTGCAGGGGTGGGGTGTGAAGGGGGGCAGGGGTGGGGTGTGAATGGGGTAGGGGTGTGTGCATGATACCAACTAATTCTAATTACCATGTCTCATTTAGGGGATGTTCAGATGTCCTCAAGTTGAAACCAAATTATGCCAATTGATATCTTCATTATTTTTGGAATTACAACCTGAGATCTTGTACTCGTCTTAATAAACATGTTGAAAACATTCAAGTACCTATAGTAGGTTTTAGAAATCAGCCTTGAGATCTCAAATTTCCTCAACTTCTTGAAATTTATTATTTTAATCTATCCCCCTTAATATCAGACTTTATTTGGTCATTAATAGGGATGATTAAATGTATACCTCATCATTGATGTTTTCAAGCACTTTCCAGAAATTCCAGATTTGTATGGAAGAAATAAGTCTGGAAGATTATCAAGGGTCTTATCCACTCATCTCCCCATCAAGGAGACACACTATCTTCACTCCATAAAGGACGATATTTCTTTATGGTGTTATTTGTTGGGGTGGGGTGTGCAGGGGGCAGGGGGTGTGTGCAAGATACCAAATGATTCAAATTCCCATGACTCATTTAGGGGCATTTCAGATGTCCTTAAGTTGAAAAAAAATGATGAAAATTGATAACTTCATTCTTTTTGGAATTACAAAATGAGATCTTGAAATCATCTCAATACACGTGTTGAAAACATTCAAGTAAATGTAACAGGTTTTATAAATCAGCCTTGAGATCTCAAATATCCTTAACATCTTTTCATTGATTAATTCAATCTCCCCCCCTTAATATCAGACTTTATTTTCTCAACAATAGGGATGACAGAAATGTAGACCTCGTCATTGATGTTTTTAAGAAATTTCCAGAAATTCCAAATTTTCATAGAATAAATAAGTCTGGCATCTTCTCAAGGGTCTTCTCTACTCATCTCCCCATCGAAGAGACGCACTATGTTCACTCCATCAAGGTCGATCATTCCTTCTCATGTTCTTTGGAATACCATTTGATGAATCATACCAAGATGTGTATGGGGAAGCGGTGGGGTGTGCAGGGGGGATGGGGTGTGCACGGGGGGGGAGGGGGTGTGTGCACAGGGGGAAGGGGTGGGGTGTGTAGGGGTGTGAACATGATACAAACTAATTATAAATTCCATGACTCATTTAGGGGATATTCAGATGTGCTCAAGTTGAGACCAAATTATTCCAATTCATATCTTCATTCTTTTTGGAATTACAACCAGAGATCTTCCAGACATCTCAATACACATGTTGAAAAAATTCAAGTACATGTAGCAGGTTTTAGAAATCCGCCTTGAGAACTCAAATTTCCTCATATTCTTGTCATTTATTAATTAAATTTCTCCCCCTTCATATCAAACTTTATTCGATAATTAATAGGGATGAAAGAAATGCCTACCTCATCAATGATTTTTTCAAGCACTTTCGAGAAATTTCAGATATTCATGGAATAAATAAGTCTGGCAGCTTCTCAAGGGTCTTCTCCGCTCCTCTCCCCATAGACGAGACACACTATCTTCACTCCATCAAGGCAGATCATTCCTTATGATGTTATTTGGAATACCATTTGATAAATCATACCAAGATGGTGACTTTTTTTCAGATCTGGAATAGTTATTTCAACTTACTTCCCGTCATTTTCTGTCCTCTTGAGAACTAGTTTCACCATTAATTCCATGCATTTTATGGGACAATAATAACACAAAAATAATAAATAATTAGGGATTAAGGTGGATTTCCTTTCTCATAAATGTGAGCTGTTGGGTTGACAAAAATTTCCCAACCAGTTTATCCTTTCCAATTAAGCTCCAAGTCTAGATGGACTCTTCATGCATGCACTTCTGGATTTTGAAGTAGCCTTGGGTAGAATGGATTTCTTACTTCCATCCTCATGCAAGATTTTCTTTTTAACATGATGATAGCACATGGGATGCTCCAGGATAATTGTAAGGGATATGTGGGGGGCTGCTGTCCAGCGGGTCCAGCAGGGGGGGTTGTTGTCCAGGGGGGTTGGGGCTGCTGTCCAGAGGGTTGGGGCTACTGTCCAGGGGGATACAGTGGGAAGGGGGGGCTGCTGTCTAGGGGGTCCAGTAGGGGGTAAGGGGTGTGCAAGGGGGTTCAAGGGGGTGTGTGCAAGGGGTTCAAGGGATGTGTGGGGGGTGGATGTTGTGTAGGGGGTGTCCAGCAGGGGTGTAAGGGGGGTGGCTGCCGTGCAGGGGGTGCCAAGAGGGGTGAAAGCGGGTGGTTTCTCTGTAGGGGGTGTCCAGCAGGGGTGCAAGCGGGGTGTCTAGCAGGGGTGGTGCAAGGGGGGTCCATCAGGGGGGCTGCACTATTCTTGTTTATTGATTTATATTATTTGTGAATATTATAATATGTTTTGTTTTACCATAATTTTAAGGGATGAAAACTACTATGTTCTACCTTGTGTTGTAGGTACTTTTGAGCTAGTTCCAGACTCCTTTGATAGTTTTTCTTGTAGGGAGTCTCATGTAAGTGTAGTTATGTTTTTTTATATTTGTATTTGTTTAATTATTAATTTGTAAGTATATTTCATGTATAATTTAATTTGGAGGGGACTGGCAGGGGGAGGGGGGAACTGGAAGGGGGGCTGGTAGGGGGTGCATGTGGGGGCTCGTTGGGGGATGGAAGTGGGGGCTGGAAGGGGTAGGGGGAGGGGAAATGGGTAGGGGAAGGTATGGGGGTCTGGGGGTACCAAGGTTTTGGGGGGTTCTAGGGTCTGTCTAGGAGGGTGGTGGTGGCTGTCCAGGGGAGTGGAGGTATAGACTATCCAAGGGGATCTGTCCAGGGTTTGGGGGTATCCAGTGTCTGGGGGTGTGGGGGGTGTCCAGGTTCTGGGGGGTTATAGGGTCTTTCCAAAAGGGTGGGGGTGACTATCCAGGGGAGTGGATGTCTGGGATATCTAGGGGGATTTTTCTAGGGTCTGGGGGGGTCTAGGTTATGCGGGAGTCCAGGGTCTGTCCAGGATGGTGGGGGTGGCTGTCAAGGGGAGTGGAGGTCTGGGCTGTCCATGGGGATCTGTCCAGGGTCTGGGGGGTGTCCAGGGTCTAGGGGGTGTGGGGGGTGTGCAGGTTCTGGGGTGGGGGGGGGGGGTTCCAGGGTCTGTCTAGGAGGGTGGGGGTGGCTGTCCAGGGGAGTGGAGGTCTGAGCTATCTAGGGGGATATGTCCAGGGTCTGGGGGTGTCCTGGGTCTGGGGGTGTCCTGGGTCTGGGGGAGGTGTCTATGGTCTGTCTGGGGGGGTCTAGGGTCTGTCCAGGTGGGGGTATTTGTAGGGGCTATCCAGGGGGTGTATGTAGGGTGGCATTGTCCAGTGTCCAATAGAGAGGGGTCTCCAGGGGGTGGGCTACTGCAGGGGGCTATGCAGAGGGTGGGGGTGTTTTATTATGGTTTTTCAGACCATACTGTCACAGTTTCTAACTGTGTATATAGTCAATTTAAACAGTTTCTAACTATGGTTGTAGGTATAATGCCACAGTTTCTAACCATGGAAATAAATTATGTCCCTTCTCTATTATAGCCATGGTTCTAAACTATGGCTATAGAGATATTACCATGGTTTGAATCGTGTATGTATACCTAGAGCCACGGTTTGAACCGTGGCACTAGACCTATAGCCATAGTTCCAAATTGTGGCTATAAGTCTATGACTATAGCCACGCCAAACTTATCCACAGTTTGAGTAACTGTGGATATTACCTATATCCATGGTTTGAGGACCTATATCCATGGTTCTAAACTGTGGCTATAGCCCTAATTTCTAGTGGTGCGGGGATGTAAACTGATGATGGGAGCACATCAGTCCCAAGGGGAGCATTTCTTTCTATAAAAACTGACATATTATTTCATCCTTAGCATTAACTAGTTGTATTCTCTACATAATTTTATCTACTACTTTTTTATTAAAGTCATGTTTTTAGATGTGGATGTCCAGTGTTTGGTTTTCATTGGTGGGCATAGTTTTTATGTGCAAATTCAGTGTATGGATACCCTTATTTCATTGTTGGATGATTTATTACTGGAATAAGTTGATTCTAAGATGGTAGAGGTTCCCATGGTTATTGGGGACTTCCTAGATGTTTTCCATGAGGAGGTTGTGATGATACCCCCCTGTGATGTTGGTTTTGGAATAGACTTGTAGCCCAATGATTCTCTGATTTCGATGGATCCTTATAGAATGGAACGTTTTGAGATGTAGGAGTTGAAGATTCAGATAGATGAACTGATGAAGAAGGGTTTTATCTAGTCCAATGTGTCACCAAGGGGTGCTCCTGTGTTGTTTCCAAAGGAGGATGGTGGTTTGAGGTTGTGAATAAAAAAACAAAGGTTGAATCAGGTGATGATCAATAACTGTTACCCTATTCTAAGAATAAATGATCTTTTCGACTAATTGAGAGGGTGCAGTTGGTTTTTTAATATCGGCCATTAGTTGGGGTATCACCATTTTAGGGTGAATAGGGGTGATATCTTGAAGATTACCATTAGATGCAGGTATCAACACTTCTAGTTTTTTGCCATGCCATTCGATGTCAAAAATGCAAGAGCGGTGTTCATGGGTCTTATGAACTACATCTTCCATGAGTTCTTAGACCATTTCATTATCTTATTAATTTATGTATCTTAATCTACTCAAATTTGGAGGAGGATCACACTGAGCATCTCAAAAATTTCTTGTATGTTCTTCACCACCACCATCTCTTGGGGATGTTGTCTAAGTAACGTTCTGGACATCATTGGTGCATTTACATGGGAATTTGGTGTCTCATAGGGGGGTTTAAATAGAGTCATTTATGGTTGAAGGAGTTGTTTATTGGTAATCACCCAAGTAATTTGTTGAGGTTCATAGTTTCCTTAGTCTTATGGGCTATTATTGGAGGCTTGTAGCCAATTTATATTAATTTATAAACCCTTTTACATATTTAACTAGGATGGACCAAGCCTTTTCATGGATTGATCAGTGTAAGGCAGTGCTCAGTTTCCTAAATTGGAGGTTGGTCAGTGCCCTAGTGCTTTTGTTTTTTGAATAAGGGGTAATGTTTGAGGTGTTTTGTGATTCTTCCCATATTGGTTTGAGATTCATGATGATACAACAGCAAGAGGTGTTCTCTTATGGGTCTAGGTGGTTACTTCCTCACAACCATAACTATTCCACCCGTGATACCGATCTAGAAGTGGTGTTTTTTGTGATAAAGTCGTGGTGGCATTACCTCATTGGGGAGCACTTTTTTGTATTCACCGGTCATAAGATTTTGAGGTATATATTTTACTAGTATGATCTGAACTTATATCCCTGAATTTGGTTGTAATTTCTTCATGGTTAAGATTTTTAGATCTCCCACACCTCAAGAAAGTGGAATGTTCTGGCTGATTATTTGAGAACAAATTCATAGAAGGATGTTGTTCGGGAATCTTAGGATTCTTGGAGAGTGATGGAGGAGTGGGAATCCCTGTACATAGATATAAGGATGGATGGTGGTAGAGGATATTGGTTTTATATGATGGTAAAATCTTCTATGATATAGTATTTGGATGAGTCTCATTGGGGAGACTCAGAGGCAGAGGTGATGAATGATTTTTTTTCATGGTGATGCTATGGAGGGATGGTCATAGGATTGTTAGAACTGAATGTTATTTCATGGAATGTTTCTTCTGATGAAAATGCGTGATTGAGTTCATCATGACTTCCATAGATTGTCATTGGCTATATAACCAAGAGTTTCCAAGATGTACAGTGGCTTTAAGATGTGGTTTTTTTTAATGGGGATAAAAATGGAAATAGTGGAATTTTTTGGCAAAGTTCTTGGTTTAACAGTAGGTAAAGATCGAGCATTGTGTTCCCCGTGGTTTTTTTCATCCCTTGGATATTCTTGAGTGAAAATGGGATGAAGTTAGTGTAGATTTTTTCATGGGGTTACCTTGATCATAGGAAGGTTGGGATGCCATTTGGGTGGTTTTGGATCAGTTGATTAAAACATCTCACTTCTTAGTGATTAAGGAGTCAGACATAGGGGGTTGCTTAGTTAAGAGATACATTGACGAGTTGGTACAGTTTCATGGAGTTTTGAGGTCTATTTTCTTTGATCAAGATGCATGGTTTGCCTCATGAGTCTTGAGCGGACTACAACATGCTTTGAGCACTCACTTATTCCTCAATACTGCATTCCACCCTTGAACATATGGACACATAGATTAGACTGTTAAAATGTTAGAGGATATATTACATGCATGTGTCTTGGAATTTGGTGGATCTTGGGTGTGAAACCTACCCATGGTGTAGTTTTCTTACAAAAATATTTTTCACTCATACATTAGCATGGTTCCATTTGAGGATTTGTTTGGAAGACCATGTCATTCTTCGTTTTGTTTTATGGAGGTTGGGGAGACAACTATTCTTGGTCTCTATTTACTCTAGAGAAGGATAGAGAAATTTCATCTTGTTCTTGAGAAGATGAAAGAATCAGGGGATATGTATTAGACTAATGCTGATCATAGAAGGAGGTCCATCGAGTTCAAGGTTGGGGACCATAGTTCCATAATGTTTTCCCCTCAACGTGAGTAGAAGAGGTATGGCAGAGGGAGTATGTTTTATCTGAGGTTTGTTGGACCCTTTTAGGTGTTGGGGTGAGTTGGAAAGGGGGCATATCATTTGGTGTTTCCACTACAATTGGAATGGATCCATGATATCCTTTATGTCTCTCATATTTATTGGCATCTACACGATGAATCCCATTTCATTGACTAGGTAGAGTTATATATCGAGGAAGATGCGACATTTATCGATCGCCTAGTAGAGATCTGGGATCATCTTGAAAAGGTACTTCATGGATGGACCATTTATTTGGTTCATTTGTTGTGGAGGAATAGTGGCATGAGGAGAGTAATTGGGAGTGATAGATGCATATGTGTTCCCAGTACCCGAAGTTGTTTTGAGTTTTCCCTTGTTCTGTTTTTCTTTGTGATGTGATATTTGAACCTTGTTGATTATAAGATGAGATTTTTTTCCTTGGTTTTCAATGTGTCTGGTTTGATGTGTGATAAGTTCCTAATGTATGAAAAGGGGAGAACCTAATTCCAAATTTATAATCATTAATTGTGATGTGATTGAACCCATGTGGGAAATTTAGTACCACAAGAAGTGGATGTTTCTTGACATGGAGGGCCGAATTCTTAATTTGTTGGCTTAGGAAAGTGTGGGTTGTTTTGATTGTGCAGTGTGTTTTGTGATCATTTGGGATGACATGTCAGTAACTGTGATGATAAGTCCTGGTTTGAAGATGTAGGAGGAGGTGTTCTTGGGTGTAGATACTTCCACTTCAACATTATAACAACATAAGTTGGTTTATCATTGAATTTTTATGTTTTTAGTTGATAGTAGTGTTTTAAGTATAATGACGTCTTTAATAGATATCTCAAGGGGTGGTTTTTTAGACCCTTCCTATCTTTCCCATCAGGTTGGTTTTAAATTATCGACAACAAGAATAGTTTTATAGGTATCTGATATAATGGATTGTACCCTCTGGTCTATTACTTTTCAGAAAAATCTATTATTTTGGGCGTTTTGGGTAGTTCTGCGTGTATCTTGAGACATGCAGTTTTTCAATGGTCTTTCATTTCAAGAGTTTTCAGAAATTCCAATTTTCTAATGGTGACTTGTTATAATACTATCTCACCATGATAGTGTCTCAACCTGGAAGTGTCTCACCCTAGTGGAGTCTCACCCTGGCGGTGTCTCACCCAATCGATGTCTCGCCATAGTGGTCTATCACCCTAGCGGCGTCTCACCTGGCGGTGTCTCGCCCTGGCAGTGTCTCACCCTAGTTGTGTCTCTCCCTCACGGTGTCTCACCCTGGCGGTGCGTCGTTCCTAGTGGTAGGTCACCCTAGTGGTGTCTTGCTGGCAGTATCTTGCTAGTGGAGACTCACCATAGTGGTGCCTCATTCCAGGTAGTGTCTTATCTAGAGGTGCCTCATCTAGTAGTGTCTCGCCAAGCGGTATCTCTCATGGTGGTGCCTCACTGATGGTGGAAGTTTGTTCATTCATATGGTGTGCCACTACCAATGGTTCCTCATTTCCAACAGTTTTTCATTTCTTCTACCAATGTTGGGTTTTCTTAGTTTTATGACTTTTATGATGGTAATTGGTGTTAATTACTAAACTGATTGATTTTAGAGTCATTTCAAAATGTTTTACTTATATCTTTATTTCACTAAGGGTTTGGAGGATTTGAAATGGTCAAACCACATGGTCTTGGTTAGATCATCCTTTTATGGAAATTTAAAACTGTATCTAATTCCCATTGAATCAGATATGATCTTCATAAAGATGAGATACCATGCCCTTCACCCATATCTTATCCTTCCTCTTGAGATCATATGTCCCAAAATCCATCTTCCATGGAGATTTTTCCTGATTTTGGTTTGTGATTCCCTAGAGAATCACTTATTGTATGCATGCCCCTATTTTTGGAGAAACCATGAAGTGTCGATTATCCTTCTCCCAAGTAGAATTTCCTTCATCTTTGTAAATTGTGAATTCTATTGTATGGGTATATAGATCTTTTTTCATGAATCTAGAGTTGATTCCGGATTAATAATGATATTATAATTGGTTTAAGAATCAATATACAAGGTCTATGGAACATCATGCATGATCTTATTGGGTTTTTTTTGTTATTAATGTTGTGATATTTATGGTTTAACTACCCACTACAAATTATGGATGTTGTGCATCCTTGTCTATGCACTTTATGGTTTATGGAATGCATGTTTTTTGGTTTTGGTGAATTCTTATATATAAAAGTTTGTTAAACCATGTACATTTAGCTAACAAATGGATTCCCCAGGATCATATAGTTTCTATGATAACCCCTAAATTTACAAGTGGAATTAAATTGGGGATGTCGTATTAAATCTGAAAATGTTTTTTTTCCTTGGTAAGTTGGGTGATTTGATGTGTGGTATTTTTGGGGTTTGTGTGGGAGGAAGTGGATGACATGTGTTTGTACAGTGGGGTTGTGATGGGTGTGGTGTGTTTTTGTAGTGGGGATATGAATTAGGTTGTGTTGTGATGTGTTTCGGGATGAGGATATAATTTGGGGGTTGGTTATGTAAATATGATGAAATGGGTGGATGAGTTTGAAGAATGACAGTAGTGTTTTTTTGGGTTATGTTTTAGAGACTCTTCATTGACAACATGTAGAAATATTCACCCAGTATCTTGGGGTCATGGAATGATGTTCCATTAATGTGATGTGCATTAATTTAACATGGATTTTCACCTCCTAAATTACTATTACTATGTTTCATTATATAATTCATGACTAATAGCTTCTCAGGTAGTTATGGAATGAATAACTGGTAATTTAATAATATTTTCAACGGATTGGGTTGTTTTGGTTAACAGAAAGGAAATGGTTAAAGGAATTGGTTGAAAATGTGAATCATGGTTTGTGGCTTAATGTGTGGTGTTGTGAATTTAGTGGTAGCATCAAATGTGCTAGTTTTTGTGAGTTGGTTGTTTGTATAAGGACCCATAGGATGGGATTGAGTGTTTGGTATCATATATAGATACTTGTATTTTAGCTTGTAATTTCTATATGAAGCCTACCCTAGTTGAGCATTATGTGTTGCACACCCACATTGTCACGGGGGAGGGTTTCTTTCCTAAATATCTAGTAAGGAGTATCAATGGCTGGGTAACCATACTTTTCCTCTCTTTATCTTTAATGAAAGGTAGGTATGGCATAGGTTTTCATGGTCAGAGGTCTGTCAGTGCTTTAGATGGTGGTTTTGATAGCCCAGGTGTTTTCGAGTGAGGTGATTTTTTCCCAGGTGTCCTCAGGATGAAAAGTGATGTGATGTGTTGTAAATACTAGGTGTGTGTGGGTGGGGTATGTTGTGAGGCCTAGGTTTGTGTGAGACGGATGTTTTTTCATGCCCTGGTGTGTACAGGTATGATGTGATGTGGAATACAGAAAGGATGGCAGTTCTAAGACGTACGTCGTTGGGTGAGAGCGGTATACCTATGTGAAAGTGGTGTGGGGTACCCTATCATCGATGTGATTTACTTTATATTATATTTATTTTATTTTATTACTTAGTGATTGTTCATCGGAGAGGTTGGGATGGTTATTATACCTCGATAGATTTTTTTCCAATATTTTCTCATAGAGGCAGTAACATGTTTTTTTCATATGTGTACGAGAGACATTGGCATCCATACTCAGTATACATGTATGATCCCCCTATTTATATAAACATATTTTTAGGTTTCTAGGAGGATTACGTGGACCGTATTGGGAATTACTAGCTTAGTCCTTGGGAGAGTTTCTGATTTTCTACTTTGTCTTTACTTTTGGGTATTTACTTTGGAGACTTTATTGTATTGTATTAGTTCTATTGTATACATTCATTATTAGATGGTTTTTAGATTTCATTATATAATATTTATTCCATTTGTTGTGGATGATTCATTCTATCTCTAGATCTTGTTTCTTATAAATGGAAATTCCACCCATGTAGTTAGATTCATACACCCTTGCTGCTAGTCACTAACCTGCTTCCTACTAGAGGTGAGACATGGGGTTCATTATCTCCTTTTCTTAATTTCCATAATGGGAGGGGTTGTGATAGTATTATTGAACTCCCATGATTGCATAAAAATAAGTTTATGATTTTTCTGGATAGAGGTTGGTATACTAACCTTCTCCTTGGATGGCCCTAGGATATTTAGATAATATCCTTGCGTGAGGGTGACGATATGAGCCTTATAATTTTCTCTCTTCATTATATATTTCTAACCCTTTTTATAATAGATAAGGATATATTCCTAATCTATGGATTTCTCTACTATATGCTAATAGAAATCCTATGGTGAGTAGGGTAATGATCAAGCTCTATTATCTCTACCAGAATGGTCCAATAGACTTTGTTAGAATATATGATTGTATAAACCCATCAAATAGTTTCCTCTAGAATAAACTGAGATTATTCTTGTGAAGGAATAAGAATATATGCATGTTCATGTGCCTTGATCATCAATCACTCATGGTGAGACCTCTTCACGGGTACCCTGGTTTAGACAGCTGATGTTGTAATCATTAATGAAGCCTCCAAAATATATTCATGAGAGGACATCACTCTATGGTGTTTATAAGGACAATATAATGAAGGATCCCTCTTATGAGACTCATGGGAATCCATGGGGATGATGTTGATATCGTCTTATTCCTATTTAAGATTAGGGAGCAATGTACTTTAAATATATGAGGACAACATTCTGAAGTATTTGGAGGTGATGAATACTTCCACCTTTTTCATTATAACTAATCTATGATAAGATGGTAATTGTTTCATTATCTCTTGAAGGATTTCAAGAGATTCATCTATATTTGTGATAGAGTTTTCTCTATGAACCACTACACTATAGCATCCACCACTTGTTTTTGGAGTCATTTATTAAGTGAAAATATCCTCTAAGGTTGTGGGGTCCTGGTATTTACTGAAACCATGACATATATTTGGCCATGATATTGAACATTTCATGGTATAAGTTCTGATGTTTCGATTTTATTGAACGGAACTCTATGATTTTTTTTGAATTTTTTGAATAGATCAACATCTTTAAATAAGAAATATTTTTGGGAATTATCTCAAGTAAGAGTACATGGTTGATCAATTGGTTTCATGAGTAAAGTATTCATGTTTGATTCGTGTGACATCCTAGCCTAGCTCACTCGATAAAAATAGGTGAATAGATTGGACACATTGCATTAATCATGAATCCTCATATGTTAGAGCCTACCAACTAGCAATGAGGGTCTCATGATGATATGGTGGGGAGACTTTACCCTATGGGGTAGTGATAAATAAAATATTAAAAATAATAAATGAAAGAAAATAGAATAAAAATAATACCAGATAATTAATAATAAATATTCCAAATAAAAATGATTTGATCATGTATGAACATACTAAATTACAAATAGAAATCATCCAAAAATGTAGTAGACCCATAAAATTGGTATAGACTAACAAAATAAGTAAATAAATAAAATAATTCAACTCCAGAAGGCAGCCCAAGTGTATGTGCATTCATTACTTCCAAGATCACGTGTCTTGTCCTAGCCCATAATGTAAAATTCCTCATAAAAAATATAATACCCCATCCAACAACCAATAGGTATATCAGGGTACCAAATAGTGGTCCAAATAGGGTCTGAGGTCAACCTAGTATGTGACCACCAATGGATTATAATTAAATCTAGTTATTGAATATAAAATTTAATATTGAGTAGGTATAACAAACAAAGGCATTAAATAAGTGGGGGATAAATGTTTATGTCGATCCTAGATTTCATGCGGGACACTTGAATGACCATACATGCTTCATCCTATGATAAAAAAATCATAACATGTGTCATACTTTATTTTTGTGTGTGTTTATGTAAATATACATAATAAGGGATGTCATTCCCAACTATCACAACAAGTAATAATGAAAATAATGAGGAACCCCATGTCCATTGGATTTAGTATTTAAATAGGAACACCCTGTCCTATTATTTCAATAAATAAACATAGTAACGCAATGTCCCTTAATAACAAATTAAATATGGGGAGCATAATTTCCCAATATAGAATAAAAGAATAAGGTAATCACATCTATATAATACAATAATAAAGTTCATATAAGGTCTACCTTTCCATTTATCAGTTGTTTTCATTATAAAATTCCATATAATATTTAATTTATAAAAGAATCTCAGTGTTGTAAAAAATCCTTGAAACAATTCCATTATTTACTTTTCCATTCATTTAATCCCAATAAATTGTTTATAAAGTCACATAGATGTTATAAAGAGGGTCATGTGTTCAATACTTTCTACACTATATTTCAATTCTTTTAATTTGTTCGACCATTCCGTCATTATTGTCAATAATAAAGTAAATGATCAAGGACCTAGTAGTTTATCCAAAATATTTAATTCATTAATTCATTTCATTAACAAGGGTCATGATCAACGCTCCCAAGGGGTGGTTCGGTCTCAAGAAAACTAATGATCATTATGGGTATTTAATTGAACCCACCCTAAATGGGTGGTTTGGGTTTATTTCATTACCTCCAACCATGTATAAAGGTTTTCATTGAATGAATAAACAGGGTCTGGGTGATCAATTTT
Organism: Viscum album; assembly: GCA_963277665.1. Classification (NCBI taxonomy): domain Eukaryota; kingdom Viridiplantae; phylum Streptophyta; class Magnoliopsida; order Santalales; family Viscaceae; genus Viscum; species Viscum album. The sequence goes on from OY728164.1 coordinate 237,638,388, forward strand.
AGTAATTTCATATTTTAGAAGAAATCTATGAAAATTATGATGTATAGCACAACATCAACATATTATAATCATTTTATAATTCTAGGAAAAATCCATATAACACCTAACTCAGTCATAGGAGGATTAACTTGTCCGATATTGGTCTTTTAACCAAGTCGATATGAGAGAAATCAGGTGATTAGAAAAATGACATAAAAAATTGGAATACGAGATTACATTGAAATAGATTCCTATACAGAAAGATAAGTGAATAAAATAAGGAAATTTAATCATAGAGTCATATAGGGATATTCAGTGCAACTAATGACACATGATTCTAATCCCAGATGAAGTTGATCCATTGAAACCTTGGAGAAGTAAATGTGGGAAGCTCGAGTAGTAGCCTAGTGAGGGAAAAATAAGGGGAATAAGGGAAAAGTAAAACATATAGGAGGCATGGGAAAAATATTCATTTCCATCCCCTTTAAAGATCCACATGGATTATCTTCACAGTTTGGAAAACTCTGTGCTAACTATGTGGTTCCACTATCCATAGTGAAACATCCCCCACACATTGGAAATGAATATTTAGACAAACAATGTACCAATCATGTTGGTCAACATGTGCTTCTACACAAACTCATATGGTTTCCCCTAGAGATATACATGGTTTCAAAATACTGTAACATTGAAAAAAACATGCCACATGGTTAGTGTTTCAAGGTCAGTACTTACCATTCAACAATCGTGGGTCCATGTTATCTTCTTTTAAAAAAATTATTTTGTAGCCCGGTGCTTCTACAACTCATATGAACTCTCGTGACACCTCCTGAGACATAAAACTCATACATAAACAAAATTTTATGTATTATAGATCATGTAATTATATTCTTAATCTCAATTTTTCATTTTACCCATTAACCAAATGGAAAATAGAAATTATTTTAAAAACCTTTAACATTTCCAAATTATAGGACATTACAACCTCCCAAAATTATAACTTCTCTTCCCGGAGAATACTAAGGGAACAATGAAAGCATCACCCAACCTACTTGGGTTGGGTACTCATATTTGAAATGGCCAAATTATGTTTCTAACACCCAATTCACCTCTAAGAATCACCATAAAAATATGATACATATGTCTCTAAAACTCAAGCTAATTCTCATACTTAATAATGAAACACCAAGTCGGGGATTTGTTGAGCTCGTATAACCCAAGATAAAATCACATCACCATGTATTTCATCAAATGGATTATGGTTCTATCTACCATAGGTCCTAACCCTTAATTGAAATTTTCAATTCATCATTTTCCCACCATTGGAATTAATTATTGAAACACACCCTTATAATCATAATGATGCTCCTTGAACATTTCAAATATGATTGAAGCAAATGAAATCCAATCGACCACACATAACCTAGTAATGTTACCTTTTCCATTAAAAGACTTGGTTAATCCTTACATAGCACTCATCTCATCCCCATGAAATGCACAAAGAGGTTCCTCACAGACCGCATATATCTATTCAAAATAGATCATGTCGACCACCTATGGACAAAAAATTCCATAAATGTTTGGTTTCAATACCCAATACATGATCAAAAATTGATACCAATGCCTTTAATTTGAGGCACACTGAGATAATTTCATGAATTCACACTAAATAAAAAAACCTGTTTTCATTTTGTCACATTCCTAATAGTATCTTCCTCATTTTCTATATCATGTTACAATAATAACTTCTGTGTAATCTAGATCCAGCATCCTTGGATCATCACAAGATAACCATAATCCAAGCCTAACTTAATTATAGGGTAACCTATAAATTAACCTACTATATTCTAAGTAAATCATCCCTATAAATCAACAATCTAGAGTTTTCAAGTGAGGTATCAGTATATAGCTGATATGTCCACACATCAAAACCACTAACTAAGCCTAAAAGTGGTATTACACCTGGCGGTGATGTTAATGAATTGGATGGTGTTCATGATCCATCCTACGAATTCCTACTAAGGAATATATGTTCCACTCAGACTATCCATTAATATTTATATCTAGGTCCATTACCATAGTTAATCATAAAACTTCCCATAGATTACCTAGAACCTATTAAAATTGTTCTTAGCATTTACTAAGAAATCCATCTACACAAGCTTCCATTCATCTGATGGAATATAAAAGGAAAATTACCATCCAATGACTAGTATTAAAGACCTATGACCCTACTCAGATTAGGTACATCTATTAGTGATTGACATCTCACTCCCAACATTATGATAATCCTAAACATCACACAAAATAAAAGAGTTCTAAGCCAAGAACCCACTCATCCTTGATCACCAATAATGGTTACCTCCCATAAATGGAAAATTTTATACTCCCAAAATTATGGATCACCGTAAACATCTCTACATGTATAACTCATGAGGATTCCCTCTAATCATTATAGAATAATATATTTATGTATCTTCACATATCGTTGATCATCTCTTAAAGTAATCAGGATGATGTCAAGATATAGACCATGATCACCTTTAAACTTGGAGTAAACTAAGATACCATAAAAATAGAATGTGTCATTCCCTCTAATACATATACAAATTATAACTATTTATAATTTAATTTTAAAAAATCTTGACACCACGTATCTTGGCCATGCATGTAAAGGTCTAGTCATGGGTCAACCATCTCACAACACTCATTTTTGTTTCCATGATAGACCACACCATGGGGCGATTTACTTAAACTCACCCAAAGTACTATGCCAACATGCATAAAAGGATAAAATTTAAAGATATTGATCATCATATTGCACTAGGATTCTTGACAATGTTCCTTATCAAATATTTTCCTTGAAAAATTGATGGGAACACAACTTGGTAGACATATTAGCTGCACAATCTGATACCACTAGGCCCAAGACCCAACTCACACTTCCATGTGTTGTCCATAAACAAGTCCAACATGATTGTACTTCACTATACATCAGTATCATTATACAATAAGTTCTCTTGTAAATCATTGTAAAAATCAATCACCCCAGTAGTTCCATAATTTATCAAACAACTGACCACGCAACTTGATTCCAAAATTAGGGCATCAACCACCCCACTAGTTATCTAGGATTGGATCCTAAATTTTCCTACCCATTTTATCCAGTATCATCGCCCATCACTTGAGGTTATTATTCAAAAGAAAAATTCATCAGACTCCTAAATTGAAAAAACCCAAGCACCATGTGTGTCTCGGTATAAAAAAAGCAAAAAACCATGATCTCTACCTAAAAAAGAATCCATGAAACTTAGGAAAAACTCTCATAATTTTACCTCAATTAAAACAATCATTAAAATAAATGGTTATAATCTATATATAAAGTCCTCTAAGTCTCCCACCTAGACTCATTGTTTATGTTTTGAAATAGTGCAACTATGTTTGTCCACTAATCCCTACGGTCTCTTACAAGAGAACCATATTTCACATAAGGGTATCTATTAGTAGGAATCAAACACACATATAAGTTATATCTAAAAATGTAAAATGAATTCAGATAAAAATATTATCATCCTATAGTGGTAAAATCCTATCAACATTAGAATAATTCCATAACCTTCCATGTATAGGGCTACCAGGACATGATCCTCTGTAAGTATCCTTATAAAGAACTACTCTATAAAAGGTAAAAACACTAACGTACAAGGGTAAAGATCTGAAACTCGCTGAGTATTAGTATATGATAATGCATCCTTGAGGATCAACTAATCGAACCACCACCCATATCCTAGGGTGTCACTTCATTAATAAAGACCCTACTCAAAAATATCAAACAAACAGTACCATCCATTATTAGAAACTTACCTCAAAAGTCAACTGGTTAAACATATCTAAAGAAAATACCATAATGAACAGACCTGATTTTTAATATAATTCATTAAATTTTAATCTAAAGTAACACCTTCTGATATTACTAGGATCTTCCACATATCCTCTTGGTTCAATCAATAGAAGAATAATCCAATTGAGACCCATGGGAAATGTCCAAATTCCTATCCAAATCATCCCTTAAGTGAATTCTAAAACTAACCCATACGTGAAGATTATTTATTATCAATTACATAAAAGTTTTATTTTAATCCATTTCACATAAACATAAATTTATTATAACATTTGAGAGGCTTAAATATAAGGGATATCAATAACATTTTTTAAAAGATAATTGTACTAATCACCTTATTTATCTCACACAATTCAGAGTTACAAAAAGCATCTTATAATTTTCTTTTCAACCATATTTTATCCCTAAGTTCCCATAACAAGCATTGGTTAATTAAAATGAAAATTCTAATTTATAGAGGAAAACACTCTTTAGGTCTTAAATCGAATTTTAATTAACATATTCTTCATATCAACAAATCTCAAAATCCAATAAAAGGACTTTTATCATAAAAGGGGATCCATTTAGTAAAATACCACCATGAATTTATACGTAACTCGTATAAGTGAATGATGAAACATTAAATAAATTTTCATATTTATTATGAGAATACCCCGTAAGGGTTTAGGTACCATGGAACAAAAAGAATAAGGTGGCCTACAAGGGTCCAATCAAGCCATCTAGACTTAATTTAAATAGGAATCCATTCCCAAATTATGGATTCAACACACTATAATTTTTAATTTTTAAATAATTTAAGTTAAAACCATTAATATTAAATTTATCTTAACCTTCAAACACTATAAATGTGTATATATCATAATTATATAATGTGAAAAATACCCTACATGGGTCGATTCAAGCATATAAGGATTCAATTATATGGGTCTTCATTCCCAATTTATAAAGATACTAACCCTTATAAGTTACAATTGACACACCGTTTAACTAAAATATATATGAAATAAATTTTATTTATTAAAATAATTTCAAGTTATTTTATATTTAATATACAATTATGGTCAATTTATTAACCATTTTAAAACCATTTCATTCCTTTAATTTATTTAATTCTAGTAAAATAGAATGCGAATAACAAGCTATGGGGGGATGTTGTTTAGGTTGTTGCAGAAACTTTATTTAAATTCCCTATAAAATAAACTTAATAAGGGTAGTTTTAACAACACAATATGTATAGGTAATCATGTGAAATTTTTAACACAATCATGGAATATAGGTGAGAATGCTTATAAACTACATAACATGGTATACAGATAAGCATGCTAATGACATGTTAATCCTATATTCCTAAAATAATGCATGAATGCACCCACTCGTCTTGCCATTAGGGAATAAGAGGTAAATCACATAAATAAATAACCATAGTAAATACATTAATTTCTCAAGGTGAAATAATAATAAATTGTAATAACAAATCATCGTGGAAAAAATCACATCCTTGATAACTTGATATTTCCTTAATGTGTAGCTTTTCTGGACCCAAACACATTATATACCAAGTAATGAAACATTCATATTATCCTATATATCAGACCAAAACAATTATATAACAGGAAAAAAATATGATGCCAATTGTTATTTCCCTATTCGGAGCACTCAATAATAGTTGTTGAACTTGTTGGTTGTATGGCCTCACATAAGCTTCCTCATATCCCGAGGATTTCTACTAGTAGTGGGGGTCTAATGATGTTATTGTGAGAATTCTATACCCTCTAGATCTGTAGTAAATAGAGTGGACGAAAAAATAAATTAAAGGAATTAAAAGAAAAATAATAAATGAGAGGTAATAATAAACATGCTAAATCCAAATAATCTGATCATGAATGGACAAGCTAAATAATAAATTCAAATAGAAAATAATATGTAAGATACTTAAAAGTGGGATATAATGATATAATAAGTAAATAAATAAAATACTTCAACTAAGGAAGGCATCCAGGGTACATTCTCATCCACTACTTCCAATTCCCCATGTCCAGTCCTGGCTAATAATGTAAAATAGCAAAAAGAACAGGCCAAGTTCTCATCTTACAACCAAGAGGTCTATCAGGGTACCAAATATTTTCCCAAATAGGGTGTGAGATAAACATTGTAGGACACCACCAATAGAGTATAATGAAACCTAGTCAGTGAATATAAAATGTAATATTATGTAGGTATAATAAACAAAGTAAAGCAGTTGTGTATAAATGATCGTGTCGAGCCCAGGTCTCCCATGGGACACCTAGATGACCATAGAGAATTTTAACTAAGATCGAAAAATCTAAGCATGTCCTATAATATGTATATATATATATATATGTGTGTGTGTGTATTTATGTATGTATGTATGTATACATATATATATATATATATATATATATATTCACCATTGAGGACTAAAGGAATAATACCGAGGTGTACACATAAAGATATCATGCAAGTCTCATACTTTAAATAAGGGATGTCTATCCCAACTATCATAGTGATTTATAAGGGCCATCATGATCAAAAGTTCAAGATGAATGATGAGGGATTTCATTCTCAACAGTCTTAATGACTGTTAAGGGAATCCATTATCAACCGTCTCAAATTAATTATAAGTGATAGCATGCCCAATAATCTCAATAAGTACTAATTAAAATAATAAATAACATTATTTCCATTGGACTTAGTATTTAATGATGAACACCATGCCATATGATTTCAATCAATACAATGAATAATGCCATATCCATTAAAAAACAATTGAACAATGGTGATCATTGTGTCCCAATAAAAAAATACAAGAATAAAGTAATCACATCTATGTAATACTGTAATGAAGGACATTGACAGTTTCCCTTTCCATTTATAAATTATGTTCATTCATAAAATATATGTAATGGTTAATTTTTATAAAGTAACAAGGGTAGTAAAATTTCCCTATTAAAATTACATTAATGAGCTATCAATTCATACCAACTAATTTCTTTATTTATCAAATAACATAAAATTGATGAAGGGGTAGGTTCGGAATACTTTCCATACTCAAAATTAATTATTTTAATTCTATTTGACCAGTCCTTCATGACTGTCAAGTGTAAATGAAATGATCAATGACCTAGTGGTTTATCCAAACTAGTAAATTCGTTAGTTCATTTGATTAGAAATAGGTATACTCAACACCCCAATGTGATTGTTTGGTCTTATGAAAAAAAATAATCATTATGAGTATTTAATTAAACCCATCCTAAAGGAGAGGTTTTTATTTATTTCATCACCTCCACCCATTTATAAAGGTGTCGTGTGATGTCTAAAAAAGTTCTAGTTGATCAATTTAAGGAATTTAAATTTTAAGGATAAATTTTTAGAAGGTCCATTGTGTGGAATAATGAAAAATATTATAAACATGATTGACATTTACATAAGATACATATAACACCAACCTCATTTTTAGGATGATTCACTTATCTAATTTTGGGATTTGATTCGATCTGAGACAATAGAAATTAGATTCTTGGACAAATGTCCTTAAAATAGGGCATATAAAATCACATGGAAATAATATCTAATATAGAATGTTAAATGACTAAAATAAGTAAAATTAATTATAGACTAACTAATATCAATAATTTGAAATCAACAGTTCCAGATTTTGGGCCCAAATGAAAAATATTCATCAAAGACAAAGAGATGTCCAAGGGGTCTCTCTAGTGGTTTATTGGTGAGGGGGAAATGATGGATAGAAGGGAGGAGGAAAAGATAATTTATGTAGCGAAAATGGTCATTTCCATCCCGTTTAAAGATATTTATAGTTTGGCCTTATGGTTTGGAAAACTACCCACCAACCATATGGTTCCACTGTCCATAAGGACACCTCCCTTGCATAGTTTCATTGAATGGTTAGAAAAAAGATGCACCAATCATGTAGATCAGCCTATGAACCTAGATCAATTCACATGGTTTCCCCTATAGGTACTCACTATTTAAAAAACCCATTCCAATGAACAAAATATGACACACCATTTGGGCCACATGGTTAGTACTAACCATGTTTCAACCATGTGTCTTTATCTTCTTCTCTCAAAATTGATATTTCGGTGCCTGATGCTTCAAAAAATCATATGAACTCCTGATACACCTCCCTATACTTAAAAACATCTAAAAAAATTCTTTTATATGTTTCAATTCTCAAAATTAAAATTAAAATATCATTTTTTTCATTTGTCTTGTCCACCAAATGGAAAACTCAATTTCACCTAAAAACATTCAACTCATCCAAAACACAGGACATTACAATTTTGAATTTCGTTTCCAATACAAAATCATGTATTCACACTTATATACTCAATAAAAAACTACTTTCCAAAGGTATAAAGACATATCTATTTTACCGGTTAATCTTTGGGTTGCACATTGGTTATGAGGATGGGATTTTGGGCTCATACCACTCTTTTTAAGGGTAATATCTATCTACTTCTACACTCTATTATAGACTTATTATATGTTCTTAAATCCTTCATACTAATAGTATTATTGTCATCCATCACAATAAAATTTATTGATTGAAAGGTTCTCTATCTTTCTTCAGATTTAAATTACACTATATTTTAATGACATGTAACTGGTATCTCAAGAATTTATCTCCTACCAATATGGAGGTAAGTATTGTGAATTTGAGACTAGTTCTATGAGAGAGGCTTCCTATATATCCCTATAATGGGAATCAGATCCTAAAAAATAAGTTTCAATTAATAGGACTCGTAGTACCCTTTAAGGTCGTATGAAAAATAATAATGTAGTGCATTTTAGGATCATGTAATAATGAAATAGTGAGGTTCTTTTTATGGTCATTTATCTGATACCTATGGGGTGTTACAATTTAACCATCAAAACAAGTCATCCATATCATTTTTAATGGGGATCAAATACCACATAGTGTGGGTCACGTATTTTAATGTTGTATAACAGGACGGGATCATATTGTTTAATATCACGTTGTAATTACTACTAAGAGAAAGGGTTCTATTAATGGTTGGTGTGAGGGATTATGAACAGGAGTCCCATTTATGGTTCATGGCCTATGGAATATGGCCCACCGAGGAAAGGATTCTCATAGGGAATATGGTCCTTCGAGAAATGGTGACTCTTGAGGTATATGAAACTTTTAGGAATGACTTGGGGCTTATAAATGGATGGCCCATTATGGGTTCATAATAAAGAGAATATATCTCATTAAGGAATGGTTTCTCATTTGTCCCTTTTAGGAATAGTGGCTCATGGGGAATATGTCCCTTTGAATAATGAGTTGGTACCTCTTTTGAGTGTCCCTTATTTGTTCTATCTCATAGAGAATTTAGTTCATTAAGGAATTTATTCTCACATGAAATATTTCCCTTTATTGAATGAGTATGGGATTGATCATGGGTAGACCAAAGGGGAGGATTTTTGTCTCGTGAGAATTGGTAACAAGGATTATAAGGAAGAGCATACTCATAGGGAATATGGACTAATGAGGTGGAATTTAGGGAATAAAACAAACTAGAATCCATAGCCTTTCCTAGTTGGATAAAGGATACATTTGGAATATATAGACATGATGCCCAACAGTTCATAGCCTAGTCAGTATCTCATGTAAAGGTAGTAAGCGTTTGATCTTACAACTAGAGAAGGCCCACGATGTTTCAATGACTCATTGAGTAGATCAAAGATGTGTAATGGATTCCCATTCTTATTGGATGATGTATATGGGTTAGTCAAGATATGTTTCATGACCTGAAAGAGGCCATAGAAGTGTCCTTGTTAGATGGGAACCTTAGTAATGGGTTTGAGTGAGAGTGGTGCCTATATTTGAAACTTTGGTTAGTATAGTACGTATATAGGAGACCTAAGAAATGTTTCATTCATCCATGGAGTTAAAAATAATCTCATGCCCTTGTATTAGGTAATAGATTAATTGGAACTCTAGTAAAGATTGGGTTGAATAGGTTCTCTAGTTGGGGGACAAGATGAAGGCTTTCCACAATATGGGGTAGGGTGAGGTATCTCCATAGTATGAATGTTGGGATAAGTGTGACCCTAATATTATAGTAAGGTAAAGTTTCCACATAATATGAGGGTAGTATGGAGTATAGCCCTCATGTGAGGGTAGAAAGAAGTGTCTCCCAAATATAATTTTTGGAAGATGTGTTTCATTGGTGTGATACCAATTGGGTATCTAGGGTTCATGGTTCCCCATAATTTGATCACTTGGACTACTAGGGTTCATAGTGCTCTAGAATAGTACCTAGAGTTGTAAGGGAGTGGGTTACCTAGTATGGTTCCTCTCAGTTTACTAGGGTGAATGGTTCCCTAGTTTGTGATACCCTAGTCCTTATCATCCTTTAGGATCCAACTTAGGATTCACCGGGAAGGAGGAGGGAAGGAATAGACATGAGCATCTCATTCATCACTACATCTTATTAGAAGTATCAAAAAGGTGTCCATTAGATCTAATTATAGACCTCAAGTATTCTTGAGTGTGACACAAAGTGACATTCTATTTCCATTTATCATGAATTTTTACCCCCACCAAATTGAAGTTTCCATCACTAGGAAAATAATTTTCTAGATTGGATATGCTTTAATTCCAATATTTATATATAAGATGTGTATATATTATCTAATATTATATGATATAAATGATTCAAATAATATGATATATATATATATTGAATATATATATATATGCATTAAATCATATTAAATGATAGAAATGAAATGGTAAAAACATATAAATTCATCCAATGCATGAAATGATATTTCATGTAATTTTTATTTATGCTGGATTAGAATATGGACTCTATAGTACAACTATTTAGATCCAATTGAGTTTTATGGAATTGTGTATTCCACTAATTATGGGTGGTTTAAAACTCTCCCACAAAGGTAATAATTTAATGGTGTGTATTATAAGACAAACATATAATGGATCACAAGAGTGAAAACGCGTAATTACCAAGGAGAATCAATAGGTTCTATATAATTCCAACTACAATATGATGGTAGAATATAGACACATTTTCAAGATAATATTCTATGATACTTCAGCTCTCTCCATCTTCCTACTTTACATCAAGAGATTGAATATTATCATGGTGGAAGAGGTAATCTCAATTCAATCATCAAAATGATTCAATTAGCCAATGGATACCTATGGAGGTGGTATATTTATATCAACCACATTATTTATAGACATCAAGAACATGAATATGTATTTAGTGTTGTTTTTGTGGTGGCTAAGTTGAAATATATTATTTACAAAATTTCATCATTCTCTATTTTTTGTGAGTTTTAGAGTTTTTATTCCTAGAGAACATTATATTAGTTTTTTGTCTTATAATGTGTTAGTTTAACCCCAAAAAATTTCATTTGTATTTGATAACATATATATTCAGATTTAGTAAATCATTTTTTATAAGAAAAAAATAAGTCAATTTATTCTATCTTCTTAACATTAAATTGAGTATGAATGTAATTTTAAGCACTGCATGCATTATGCATGTTAAATAATGAATAGTTCTCACTCTTCTTAGACTGACAATATATTTCACACAAGGGAGTGGGGAGAATTTTTATTAACATAAATGAATTGTAGGAATCTCAATTAATTACCATGCAGTTTCATTTATACATGAACACTTTCATCATGCCTCTCGCACTATGGTTCTACCGTAGCGTTGCCCTATGCTCTTTCTACGTCTAAACATGCATAAACTTTGGGTATCATATATTTTTATAGAGAACACCTTTTTATATGGAGGAAAACATTTTGAAAATATTTAATTTTATAACTTATAAATTTCTTATAAATTATAAGTAATTATTTATAAATTGTGAATTCAATTATGGAAATAAAATAATTTTTGAAGGTTTATAATTTATTAAATATCCTTTAAAATTAATAGTTAAAATTAAATACCTTTTAAATTATTATATAGAATTATTTATGAACGTTAAATAATGTTTTTACTTAGTATTAATAATGAGTTATGTAATAAGAGTTTATAAATATAAAAATTAAGAAAAATAATTATTTTCTATATTTATGAATGATATGAAATATTTATAATGATTTTAAATGTAAAAAATTTATGGAATCGTTATTTTTTAATATTTTTAACCACATAAAAATTAGTTTTAATAGTTTATATGATCAAATATTTGAATAATAATGATATATGATGTTTTGATTATGTAAAATATTTACATTAAAGGAAATTGATATATAAATTATTTTATAATTCATAAAAGGATAATAAATTTTATGTGAAATTAAATATAATGTATAATATGAAGATTTTATATTTGGAATAAAAAATAAATTATATATATTCATTATTTTGGAATAACCATAATAATTAAATATTAACTATAAAATGTTTATAATTAGTTTTTTATGAATTGTTCATAAATTTTTGTATTAAGTTTAAATATTTTAATTTTTTGTATATTTACAGGGTTATTCCATGATGTTTTCATAGTTATGAATTTTTTATATTAAAAATTTGTGTATGATTTTGTTTTAGAAGTTAAGCTACTTCTTATGAAATTGTGAATGCTTGGTAATCAATATAATATTTAGATTCATTTACCATGACTTTGGTTATACTTTTTGTGATCAAGTTAAAATTAATGGTCAATAATAGTTTGTTTATATTATATTAGAGGGAATTAGGGTTGAAAAGCCTACTAGCCTAGTGACTAATTGTATTTTCTAAAAAAGAAAATAGTTGGATATCTAACACTTTAGGCTTACTCATGTGGAGGTTATCAATCAAATATATAATTTTGAGAATTTTAATAAAGAATCCACATAGATTATTCATGAACAGAATTTGAATATGTTTAAATATATTTTAATTCTATTTTTGGTTGAGTCATAAAAATTTTGGGTTGTTTAAAAATTTTCACTTCAACATGTTCTAAACATGATTTATTTTTTGGATGAAATATTTTTCAAAACCAAAATTGTTATAAGTATACATAAATAGAATTTAAAACATGAAATAATATGGTGATATTTAAACCCCTTAAAATACAAAGTGTTAAATTACTTCCAAATTGGAACTTTTTAGGATCTCAATAATTAAACTTGGTAGGTTATACCAATGTATGGTTCCCTTAGACTATCATTTATTATGAAATTAAGTAATGAGTGACACAGGATCATCCTTGTGCCAATTATTCTATAGAAAGTTTCCCCCATATTGTTTTTTTATTATTTTCATAGAATTTTATTTGGGATACTCTTAGTTGAAAAACCCTATATGTTAGGATTCCAAATGAATAATGTTTTAATTATATTTATTATGGAATGAATGAATAGTTACCCACTAAACTATCCAAGAACTATATATAATATTATTAGGATGATTCTGGTCTTATATAGTTAATTGGTTATAGTAACACCGAAGTGGACTCACTGCATAGTGAAATATGGATCTTGGACTAGTGATATATATGATGAGTTTTATAAATTGTGGGCCATCATTTTAGTGGGATATGGTTTACTATAATTCCTCCTTATACGGTAATAAAACATGATACACATAAAATTAAAACTTATATTATAGATAAATTAAACCATCATCGATAATTTTGACCATGAGATCAATATTGGATAAAGAAAAACTAAAAAGATGCATCTTTTTTGAGTGATATCAGAACATGGTAATAGTTATCAATCAATAAGTAAAATTTTCTGTATTATAACAACAACTTTAAGAGAATAAAATTATTTAATTAATTCCACATATGGATCTAGATTTCTATGATAATCATATGAATGATTCAATATATGTATCTATAATCATGATTTTTACTATGGAGTCTTTGTAAGAAATAAAACATGAGACTATGTATGCCTATAATATGACAGAAAACCTAAAGATGCTCTTTCATTATTAAAAAATGAATAAAATGTATGAGATGTCAAAGGATCTTTTTTGGTGAAAATGTTTATAATCAACTTCACCATGAACTAATTTAATCAATATGATTGGTAAAACTAATTATATGAAGAGTCTAGGTTTAGCTTTTAATCTTGAACTTTCCACATATTTATTTCAACAATCAATATTATAAAGGTTATAATAGTTTTTTATAATTATTACATGAACAAATTTTGTAATCCCTTACTTGATCTCATCAATATGTTGAGAATGTCTTAGAAGATCAAGGTTGTTCCAAGATCAAGTATAATATCGATGGTGAAAAAAGGTAAGGGTAATGGTTTTATCAAGAAACAGTGGAAATGTGCTCAGAGAGAGTCCACAGTGTCATTTAAATCAAAAAATAAGAAAAAAGTATAATGTTTTCATTGTATCAAGATTGACCATTAGAGAAGGAATTTTTTTGATTACTTTAATAGTAAAATGAATCCATACATAGATTTTACTCAAGGTATAAATGTTATAGAATTTAATTCATATATTATGAGTGTTATATGATACCAATAGTATTCTTTAAAAATGATAAAAATATAAAAAAGTTTAGAAGTAAAGGCTTAATTGAAGGTTTCAACTTGAATTAATGTGTAAATGGGTTTCATAATTAAATAATTGGATGAAATAAAAACTTAAATATGGGAAAATGTTTTTGTATGTATATTTTTTATTCTCATTTTTCTTTATTTAGTTGAGCTTCTAAAAAATAATTTTTTCAATAAATGAGAAAATGATTTTTTTACAGAATTTATTCCAATAAATTATATAAAATTATTTTAAAATAGATAAGGATAAATTTATTTTACCCAAAATAATTTATTTTATCCAAATATAAGGTAATATGTTTATACTAACAACCATTGGTGATTTTAATGTCTCCCTTTTAAGAGAAAATTCTCAAACACATAGAGTAAAATTTATGATATACATAAGATAGTTAATAAGTTAATTGTTCCTAATAAATGGAAATATGTTACTTATCCTAACATACTGGATTTTTAGTTAATTATTTAAAAAATGTAATGAGAAAGATATAGTTTTCAAGTGACTTAGAATAAATATTTTTTAACCTAAAAAAGTTTAATGATTAATAAATAAAATAGTTTACAATGCTAAAATTAAAGTGTGTTTCACTCCATATCCTAAATATTATATTATGTGTGATGGAAAATAAAAAAATTAAATAGTTCCATTAAGTTTCTATGAGAATTTTAAAACCACTACCTTAAAAAAGAATTATATTATCCTATTTTAAAAGTGAATTAAAATTAATTACAAAAGTGATTATGATGTGTTAGTTTGTATCAATGTAAATAGTTTCATTTATTTCAAGTGAAGAGTTTAAAAATGGTTTTTAGGGATGATAATGATGAACTTAGTTATAAGTATAAAATATAATTTGTCATCGTAACATTTTATTTTATAAAGATAAGGAGTTTGAATAAGTTAAAATAGTTGAATATCAATAATATGATTCCTAACCTTTCATTATTATTCAAAATTTCTTTAATTATAGAGGTTAATCACTTAGGAGACAATGGAAGAATTTTATTATTTTGTCACATAGATAGGTGGAAGGAATTACATATAGATGTAATGAGTTAACATTTCCATTCGAAATATAGTGTATTGTCCTGGAATTTCCATGTAAGTTTTTTTATTATATAGAATTATTCCAAGACCACACACTCTGAAAGAACGTGATTATGAGGCCTAGTGATCCTAGGATGTAATTTTTAACATTTTATAAGTTATGTTCAGTAAATATGTGAGCGGGTTTTTCAAACTTTTAAACTGGTGCTCGAATCAAAAATATGAGGGCACCATTGAACTTAGAATGCCAGGATTCACCTAGAAAGGACTTAATTTCAGCCGGCAAGGACCAAATGAAAAAGATCATTTTGGGACCTTGCAGAAAAAATAAAATAACATTGAAAATATAACTTAATTTTTCTCTCCCCATTGAGTGGAGAAAGGTGATGTTGCATGGAGATGATGTGGCGATGAAGAGGTGCATTAATGAGACTCATTAATGTCTTGTAAACTCGTAGAATAACGATTCTTTAATAATGCATAACATGGATTCTATTTCCTAAAATAAAATAGTGTAACGACACGATGTCACAGCGTAATAGAAACACTACAAGGTGTTTTCTTTTTAATAGTTTGATGCGTTGGTGGAACGAGGATTAAAACTGTTAGGATTCTCTAAAGAAACTCTAATGGATTTACTCTCAAATGAAGAATGATGAATGTTGGCGGGACATCATCAACTTTGATATAAATTGAAGAATGACGAATGTTATCAGCCTCTTGGGCCATAAAGGAAGAAATGCAGTGGCAACCAACATCAACAAAGTAGAGATTTGATTTGGGTTTTATGATTTCCTTGTCCTTTTTTGAAACAAAAAACACAGATTCACCCATGAACAGGTCAATCCATGGATTCTGCGTTCTTGCGAGAGGGTGTCATTCGTGGGTTTTCCGGTCGGGATTAGTTTTATTGTGGATAGAATTGTAATCCCTAAACTTTCCCCAGTTTTAAACCTCTAATGTGGAGGGCACAGAACGACACAAACAAGGCCCGGTCCCTCTGTATGTGTGTTCTTTGTGTCCATATCCTCAAATCGGTGGAAAAAAGAATCTAGGGACAAGGCAGGGATATCAGGGAACCGAGAGCCCCGTAAGCGTTGGAGGATCAATAAACGGACCACCAGAGAAACTAAGGTGGCCTGCATAAGGAACTATCGATGCACCGGTGCTAGCGTCGGTGGCCGGTGATGTTCTGCAGTGGTGGCTGTGGGCGGAGGGAGACAGCACGCCGCATGAGTAGGAGGATGCTATGGCATAAAGGAGTGACGGCCCACGTCCGGGCCGCCCATCCTAACTAGAGAGCCACATTCACTCGACCACAACAAAGGGGAGTATGTGGCCCTTCGGCCACTATAGATTATGGAAGCGGTGCCAAGCGGGAACCACGTGGGAGGAGGGACCCACCCCTTACTAGATGCATTCGAACAGGGAAGGGACACGACGGGGGCTACTGGGTCCCGAGAACATGCCATTGGTATACCTATTGAATACTTGGTTCCTATTAACAGGCCGCACCCCATCCAATAGGTCGGGCCAGACCCATGCCCTTTGGGATGAGATAGATGAGATCGGGTCACCCGACGACCAGGTAGGCTGGACCCTTGGCCAAACTGAGCCGAGTCCAACAAGGCCCATTGGGTCTGGCGCACTTTCTAGGCCAGGAAGGACCAACCTAGATCCAAACTGGTCCAAGTTGAGTTAGTTAAATTAAACTGGGATATGTGGGACACCAGGCCGAGGTTGGTCGGGTCAGACTAGGCCCAGATGCAACCGTCCCATGTTTACTAAAACGCTAATAACTCAAGGATCGGGTGTCTGATTGACATGTAGTCTATGGACCAAGGACCCTTGAAATGAGGAGGTCATTTTTAGATAATCTTTGGGAGTTTTGGAGGGGTTTTGAATACAACTTGTTTGGATCATACTCGAATACAACGAGGCCCATTTTACTAAAATGTTCATGTCTTACAAATCGGGCATTCGTCTGACGCGCCGTCTGTTGCGTTGGACCCCTTAGAAAATATGATCCTTTGGGATATTTTTTATGTGGGAATTTATGGAGGGAGAGATTTGTCTAATTTCTTGATTTTCATCCATGTGGATCCTTAGTGTCCTGGCAGACGAGCAGAAGCCGTGTGGATCCTTAGTCACTCGGTAGATGAGCAGTATCCATGTGGATCCTTAGTGGCCTACTAGATGAGCAGTAGTCATGTGGATCCTTAGTGGCCCAGAATACGAGAAATGATTCATTAGGGATGACTCCCTCAAAAATCTGAAATGTTCATCACTAGAGCTGATGAACCTTCTTCCTATAATTTAGATTGTACCTGGTGTGAGTTTTCCATACTTTGTGTCTTTTCTTTGTGGTTTCTTTATTGTGTTTTTCTATAGTGTAATGAGGTCCTCTACTGAGTATTGTGTTACTCACCCATACAAATGCTTCAAACAGACATTTTTTGTGTCTTTTGTAGAATTCAGACATATAAAAAGAGGACTTTGTGGTCTAGGGGGAGGTGGGGCCCAGTAGGATCTGGCAGACAAGATGTACTACTTCGTCTTCCAGTAGCTACACTAATCTTACCATCAGGTAGGGTTTTTAGTAGATGGCTACCTAAGTCCCTTTTTACATTGTTCTTTTTTGTTCCTTTTGTGGGGTTTGTTTTCTGACCCACTTGTTTTAGTTGTACTGGTACTCATCACTAATTTCAGAACACCCATTTTCCCATTTCAGTTTGTGGGACATGGTTGGGTGTGTGTGTGCGTACATGTAATTAAGAAAATGTCTCTTACATGCAGGTTGATGCTTTCAGGGCTAGTCTCCAACCCTTGGTATTTGGGAGGTGAGATTGGGGTATGTCACAACATAGGCCCTGGGGGATGTGTCATGACAAAGTGGTATCAACGGTGGTTGATTCTACATCAAAGATCAGGAGTTTTTGGTTTTGTTTTTGGGAAATATTTTTTGGTGTCTCGGATTCCAATTTCTGGTTTGGGGAGTCCATTGTTGGTGCGGCGGCCGACATATCCATGCAACAGGACCCAGAATTCTTCTTCTTGGCTCTAAATGTAAAAACATTGGTTGCATAAGCATCTCTTTATGTTATTTTGTATAAGAGATAGCTCATCAGGTATAATATATTGATCATGGTACATCTTAATATATTTCATGATGCCTCCATACAGACAGTCAGCTCAGTTCTTGATATGTGGTCGTGAGGGTAGTCTACCTAATGATGAGGCGTCCGTTTAAGGACCACTGTTAGAGATGGTCCCACCGGGTGGTTTACTGGTGTTACCACCACCTATTGAACATCGAGCAGGCCAACCTCCAGTGGTTCAGGTGAATCCAGATTTCTAGGATGGGTTATAGATGACTCTTTTGGCACATAGCGATGAGGCACAGGTTTTGAATGTGTGTTAGGGGCATCTGAGGCAATTGTCACCTGAGATGCAGGGCCAACAGGACCTACAGATTGTTGGGGTGCAAAGTAATCCGCATAACCATAGGGTTCATAAGAGGGAACGAGCTAGTTTCTATAAGGACAGGATTTGTTATTCTTGTCATGAAAAGGTTCATCTCATGCTAGATTGTCCCCCCATTCATGTTGTAGGGCAGGAGAGGAGACATTTTCAAACTGTCGAGGCTTATGACCCCAGGACTCTAGTGATGAATTAAGGTGTGATGAATTTCTTTCAATTTTACCTGTAGAATTGATATACAATTTTACTAGTAATTTCCCTTTCCTACCACTTCTTCTTCTTTGATACCTAGAGGTTCGGTTTATGACTGTAGACTTAAACCTCGTGTTTAGAGACTCCTACTAGAGGAGACCCAATGACCACACATTGGTGTCGATGGTGTGACCTGAATCTTGGAGGAGAGATTATTGGATGGGATCTCTTGGTAGTGGATTCAAGGCCTTACAAAGTCATTCTTGGTATGTAATTGTATTTTCCATGCCAGGATTGATAATATTAGGCAAAGGATATAGTTCATCTGAGGAGATGGAACCAGATTTCCTTTTATCGATAGAGGGTAAATCCTTGCAACTCTTGATCAACTCAGGTATAGGAGGGTGTAGCCAAATCCTATTCAGTTGGAAAGTTCAACTCTCAATTCAGTGAATGTAATGAGACCTAAAGTCCCTTAGTTAAAGTATAGTATAAGGACATCACCCTTTAATATGTTCCCTTTTTACCTCTCCATTGAGAGTTAAACTTCATCATTGATCTATACTCTAGGATGACACTGATATCCCCACCAACATATAGGATGTCTCTACTGGAGCTTTGTAAATTGAGGGTATAGCTAGAGGGCTTGGAGGATAAGGTCTTCGTGAGTCCTAGTGTTTCACCATGGGTATCCCTAGTATTATATGACAAGAAGGAATATGGTATTTTGAGGTTATTTATGGACTATTAGCACCTAAACAAGGTGACTGTGAAGGTTAAGTATCCACTCCTGAAGATTGATGACATCTCGGTGTACTCAGAGTCTGAGGAGGAGCATGTTACACACCAGTGGATAGTTCTGGAAATGCTCTGAGAGAACCAACCATATGGTAAACTCTAGAACATCCAGTTCTAGATACGGGAGGTCCAATTTTTAGGACACATCATCTCAGAGGCTGGAGTTTCAATGCACCCGGAAAATATAGAGATGGTGCTAGCTTGAGACCCACCCAGGAACGTGACTGTGGTACAGTGTTTCCTGGGGTTGGTTGGGTACTACCAGAGGTTCATGCCCAACTTTTCTATAGTAGTAGTAACCTTTTGTATTTGACATAGTAGGGGTAGTCCTTTGTGTGGATGGAGAGATTCCATCCGAGTTTCTAGGAGTTGAGGCAGAGAATGATGGGTACCCCCGTCTTGAGACTGCTTGAGGAGGGAATGGGGTATGCAGTTTTCTACAACACATCACGGACCGGAATGGTTGGTTTCCCGAAGTAGAAGTGGGTAGAGATAACCTATGGATCACAAAAGTTATAGAAGCATTAGCAGAACTTCATGACCCGTGACCTGGATTTAGAATAACTGGTCTTTTCTTTGAATATGTGGAGGCACTACTTGACGGGTGAGCGGTTTACAGTCTACTCTGATCACAAGAGTCTCATATATATCATCTCCCAGAAGGACCTGAACATGAGAGATCATCGATGTATATAGTTCCTCTAGGACTATAACTTTGAGATATTTTATACTTCTAGGAAGGGGAGCGTGGTAGAAGATATGCTTAGCAGGAAGACCGGTTTGCAGCTGCTGAGTGATGTGACAGAGTAGCTACATGCGATGCAGATATACTTTATGAATGGTGATGGATACGGTTACCTTCAGCCAATGCCTATTACTCTTCCACATTTAAAGAGATTCAGAGAGGCACAGTTGGTGAATGTTGACTGTGAGGCCTGGCGTGCTTAGTTATCCTCGGGACATGATTTTGATAGATTTTCAATTGGTGGGGAGTGCATAATTTTTTTCAGAGGGAGAACTATAGTACTGGGGGAGTTGTAGGAGTATTTTTTGGGGGAGTTCCATATATCCTCTTTGTGAGTGCATCTTGGAGTGGCGAAGATGTACTAGGACCTCTGACGTCAATACTGGTGGCCAAGAATGAATAAATTATCGGTCAAGTTCATCTCAGGATTCCTCACTTGTGAGAAAGTGGAGGTTGAGCATTAGGATCCCCTAGGCTCGGCTCCTCCACATGAGGTACTTGGAGTGGAGATGGGATGGAATCTCTATGGACTTTATGACGGGGTTACCATGTACATCCAGAGGCCATGATTCTATATGGTTTATTATTGACCGACTCACCAAGTCAGCCCACTTCCTACCCATCTGGGAGCAGGGAACAGTAGAGGGCTTGGGACGCCTCTACATCCAGGATATAGTACGGCTCCACAGAGTTCCTTTGATGATCATCACAGAGTGAAATGCATGCTTTACATCCCAGCTGTGGAAGGTATATCATGAGGCATTTGGGACTCAGTTGTGCTTGGGCACAGCTCTGCATCTCCTGTCAGATGGTCAGACAGAGCAGACCATACAGACCTTGGAGGACATGATTCATACTTTCATACTAGATTTTGGTCATAGTTGGTAGGACCACCTACCACTGGTGTAGTTTTCATTCAAAAAAATATATCACTCCACCATTGGCATGTCACCATTCATGTCCTTGTACGGGCGGCCTTGCATATCACCCCAATACTGGACATGCCCAGGGGAGTCAACACTCATGGGTCCAGAGTTGGCACAGGATACCGACAAGAAGGTGAAAATCATCCAAGAGGGTATGGGGACAGCATTGAGTAGGAATAAGTCTTATACCGACAAGAGATGGAGAACCTGGGAGTTCGAGGAGGGAGACCATATTTTCCTTTGGGTATCACCCCGATGGAGATTGTGGAGATTTGGTTGGGGAGACAAGTTATCTCTAAGGTTCATCAGACCATTATAGATTCTTAGTAGAGTTAGAAAGGTGTTATACCTCCTAGAACTTTCCTCATAGATTCATTGGGTGCATGATGTTTTTAATATGTTTTAGTTGAGGAGGTATGTGCATGATCCATCACACGTCAGCAACTGGAATGATCTATACATTAACGATGGGGAAACAATGTAGAGTTCCTTGTGGAGATAGAGGATCTATAGGAGTGGGTCCTTCTTGGATGGTCAATTCCTCTAGTCCGAAGTAATAATTCTGTTATAAATTTAGCAAAAACAAAATATCAAATAGTTGAAAAATTGACATAAAAGAGTATTTAAAAAGAATACTATATTAATAATTGATATTATATTACTAAAAATCTATGGTTTAGCCAGATGACTTATATAAGGTTATATATATTAATAATAAACCACTTGGGGTTCTCTAGGCTTGTTATAGTAAGTTTATTGACCATATAATAAAAAAATACAAAGAGACATGGTAAATGTCAAACTATTTAAATAAGAGTTAAATATAAATGATAAGGTTAATATATTGACCCAAACCTGTCTAAAATGTATTGGATGAGTGTATTTAGACCCATCCCCACCATATCCTCAAAATAAGTCACTTTGGAGCCATTATAAACCAAAGATGAATTTATTATAAAATAATACTTTTGTGTTTTTTCTAAGGTGCCCCTCACCCCTCTTATAAAAGGGAACTCCCCCTTATTTCAAATTCATAACTTCAAAGCCTTTTGGTTTGTCCAACCCCTAAATATCCTCTAACATTCCCAAAATTAAAACTATATGCCTCAGTTTGATCCGAAAACCAACCTAAAGAGCCCTTTTGATCAAATCCAAAGGAAGAACCCGAAGAAGAGGTAATGTTTTCACCACCCTCTTTCAAGTTCCTTTCTTCTTCCACTTATTCATTATTTGATATTTCCATTATAAAATAATAACTCTAGTATCTTCTATATACTGTGATTTTATTATAAATATGGTAAAACCATATTCAGTATTCTATCCATCATTTGAATGGCATGTCACCATATGTGCGTACGTACGGCTTACCATCTCCAGCTCGTAGTGTAATTTTTTTTCAAAACATTGTTATTTGGATGGGTATGATAATGATGTGTAATTGAATTAAATAATAAATATAAAATTTTAATTATTCTGTATATATTATATACCATCCAATTATATATGATTTTATTATCAAAATAATGATATTGTCGCTCGTGCATACGTACGGACTACCGTCTCCACGAATGCGATGAGATTCATTCCTCATCATATACATTCAAGTATAATTCTCATTTGATGATTAAAAATATTTTTTAAGGACTTGATATCATTCTGAATATGAATAAGATAAAACATATCCATAACAAACATGGCTTATGTAAAAAACATATAAAATAAAATGAGTAAGTTAGCATCCGAAATGACGATAATACTAAGATACTATTGACAAAGCAATGTTAAAAGATCATATATGATATCATATTAATGTGTATGATTCTTTTATAATTTAATAACAATTATTTCACCATTATACAGGAGTCTAAAATACCCTCGTCCAAGGAAAAGTACAAGGTAATGGTTTATTTCACAATCTCTTCATTATCTGAGGTTGTTTATACATAATTATCTACTGGGACCTCTTTATCATCTACATCCCTGTTTCTTAAAAATGTATTCCAAAATAATTTTACTATTTAATAGACTATGGTTTAAGTCATTTATACCTTTTTTGACTTTTTATAATATGTTTATAAAGTAATATTTCCTTCATTTTCCAAATAAGGTCCTTTTTATCCTTCTCGACAGAATTAAGGTAAGAATGTCTTTTTTTAACTTATACGACAGGTGTGGCTATTTTCTGCCATTATAAAATTGTCAAAGATTCCCTTACGAGCTTATAAGAATATTTTGAAAGTAAATGTTTTATTTTATAATTATTTTACCTTTAAATGATTTCAAAAAAAGATATATTTATCTCAAGCAGTTTTGATTTCATCTATGTCAACATCCATTGAGGGATTTTAAGCTTATTTGAAGTTGATTTATTATGATACAAAATTTCCATATTGTATTGAAGGTATTGTGATATCTTTGAGTATGGATGTGTTATTTTTATACCATTCATGGTTTATAGAAAAAGTATTGAAATTATGTATGCTATTTTTAATACTAATGTTTATGTTATGTTTAGACCTATTCATATGAGGAATGCATTGGACTTAACAAGTGATGGGTGGAGCCTGTTGTAGCTCCTCGATGCATCGGTAGGTCTCATGAGACAAACTAGTGTCTTGGAACAAGGCCTTGGAAAAATCTTATTTGTAGTCTTGGAACAAGGCCTTGACTATGTGGTTATGATAGTTTGTCATTATGCATTCCATCATTATGAAAGTGGTTATTGATATTGCATGTGATTATTCGATTCGTAGAATTTCCATGTGAATAAGTAAATGGAATTATTTCATTTTATTTCTGCCATATTATGCTGAAGTTCATGTTTAAAAGGCTTTTATTTTAGTTATAAATTTCCTTAAATGTTTATTCTTATTTACAAAAGTTTCCCCTATATTGGTATCCTTACTGAGCATCTGAGTTCACCCCTTTATATGTTTTATTTTTCCAAGGTTGTGAAGAAGTATTTTATGACTGACCTGTAGGGATAGTATGAGGGGATATGAGTGTGGTCTATGGAGACAAGACTTTGTTGTAGTTTTTCACTTTATGATGTAATGTAAGACTTGTTAATATTTCTAGTGTTCCAAAGGCTACTAAACTAATCGGTATTTCGGGACTTGATCTGTTGTGATCATGCCAATGTTATGTAATAATGCACTGACTCTAGGTAATTGGGGTCGGGTTGTTTAATATATCCTTGTAATATTCTTAAAATATTAAAATATAATAAATAAAATATATAATATATACTGATATGTTATTATTTTAATATAATAACCCTAATCCATCTCCACTTCCATCAAATGGGAAACAAAATCATCGATCATGTGTACAATGAACTACCGCCTCAAGAACCAATGTAAAATAAATTACATAAGCACCTTTAAAGGATAGATATAATGATGTATTTGAAAGATATATACATATTATTTTTTTGAAATTTTTATATTAGAAAATTATAATATATCATATACCTTTTTAATTTCAATTATTTGGGGTATATAATAATGTCCTTGTGTGTTTAGTGGACCACTGCCTCGAGAAGGGATCTAATTGGTTTTTCGCTTACATTTTTCATGGAAATAAGTAATGATAAGGTTAATGTATATTTTTTAAATTTAAAATATATCTATACATATGGAAATATAATATCACATATAACTTCTTACCTTCTAATCAGTGGAAAAACCATAACATCACTCATTGTACATGTGGACTACCTCCTCTGCAGAGCGATATAAAATGTTTTTTCATTTTATTTTTACATAGAAAGTGGTAAGGATATATTTTATTAATATAAATTACATATATCATAATAATAATTCGGTAATGTTTTATTAATATTTATTTCACTTTTTTCATCCATAATGATAAAGGGAATACAGTTCGAGCTTATGTATGGCATGTCGTCTCTATAAACCATGTAATCCATTATATATCTCTAAATTTAATATATTACAAAAAAATACATATATAAAGAATATATATGATATTTAATATTTTTTAAAATTATCTATATGATTTAACTATAATAAATTTTAAAGGAAAAAATTTATTGAACTAAAATATACATGAAAATTATGCAATTATAACCCGAAATAGTGATTTTAACAAAGAATGGTTTATAAAAATGTGACAAAAACTATAAGTAAATAATATATGTTATGAGATATATGATTTTTATTTCTTTGATAGATTCAAAATTAGCTTATATTTTTTATATATGAGTTTCATACACTTAATAATGAATTCAAACCTAAGGAAAGGGTTTCTCGTCTAACTTTTACTTCCGTAAGACATATTCTATATTCACTACTTATTCATTTTCATGGTCTATATACATACCCTTTGATATTATATATCTTTAGTATCTTTATTTTAAAGTTATATAAAGTTTCTGTTTATGATTATTTCATTTATTGGCTTATTATTCTTAATTTCTCAATGATATAAGGGTTTATTTCACAATCTCATCAATATTCATGATTGTTTTTGTTTATGTCTCCAATAGTGTAATTATTTAATATTTCTATATTAAAATGAAAATATTTTATTCTAATATTTTTATTAATAAACATGATTCTATAGTTTTACCATTTTTTCACTGTTTGTTTATTAAAATTATTAAGAAAATGAAATAATTAAAAACTAAACTCATTTATCTCTTCGGTCATAAATTATTTTTCATAAAAATCCATGTTTTTTTAAAAAATTTACATTTTTTAACATTTTTTAAATGATTTATTAAAATAATTTTTATCCATTGTGACTTTATACAAAAAAAAATCAAAGGTATATTTATTTCATTTTCAAAATAAGTCTCATTGGAATTTTTTTTAAAATTTGAAAGGAATATTTGTTTTAACTTGAATGACCGGAATAGGGTTTTCATCAATCCTTAATACTCAATGTTTTAATGTTTAGTTTATAGGTTTTAAAATTTAGTTGTCAAATAAAATTATTTTAAAAACATCTTTTGAACACTTTATTTTAAAAAATTATTTTCAATGTGGAATGTTTATTTTCCTAAAACAAATTAATGAAATTTTGATGGGTTTTCTATTAATAAAATACATCAATACTTTATTGTGATTATGAAACATTGAGGATATGTTATATTGATACCGTACTTATTCTTTATCTAGAGAGTTTATGATCTATTTGACAAAGGGTGTACAATTTTATTACCAATCACTATGTTACTCTGGATGGTTAATGATTATTAGTATTTTCTTAGGGAATGTATTAACATTTCATATGCTAGTTTTTCAGTATGAATGTTTATGTTGATTTTGTCTCACTAATTTCATATTAAAAATTAATTAGACATAATAAGTGATGTGGGGGTGAGGATATATATATCCCCTCAATGAATCGATAGGTCTCATAAGAAAAATTAGTTTTTCCAAATTAGATGTGTTTCTACCCAAAGATTTAAAATGTCTCATTAAAGGTCTTGAGAGTTATAGATATCCTAAATTATAAATTCATTGATTATGAGATTAGTTTATTTCTATTTGATTATTAAATTAGTTATAATATAAATGGATATATTTCAAGCTCGTTTAATTATTTATATGGATTTATTTTATTATTATTTATTTCTTCTATATTAAGATTTGTTTATTGGTTAAATTTAAAGTGTTAGTTATTTACCATTCCATATTGATTATTCTTATTTATCAATTATATATTTCATTTTATTATTACTCTTACTATTCATATGATATCACCCATTTTGTATGTTTTATTTTCCCTAGGATACTAGGAAGTGTTTTGTGATTGATATGTAGGGATACACTATGAAGAGTAATGACCTTCAAAAAAAATAAAATTAGTGTATTTTCTATTTAAAATTGTAATTTTAATTTCACGTATGTATCCTTTTACCAAGACTACTAAACACTTCAATCCATAAGTATTTTATTCCTTATATCTTATTCTAATGTAATAATGCAACCACCAGCTCTCAGTTACTGGAGTTGGGGTATTTTTTATAAAAGTGAAGAAAATTGAATCATTACTTGTTATTCACTAAATTGAAGAGGTTGTCACTATTAAAAAAATGAATTAGTTAAATTTTTCAATTCATCAAATTATAATTTTATTGAATACAATTACATATAGTGTATATATGAAATTATGTCTAGTGAGATTAAAGAAAAAGAAGAAACACTGGTTGGATAATATGATGAAAATTCTTAAAATATTAAAGTTTCATGTGATGGGAAATAATAAGTTTGAAATTAGACAGTTACATGTGATTAATTGAGAATATATTTAGTTTATCCATGGTAAATAATGTTTTTGTAGGTTCATAATTCCATAGGTTATCAAATATAATGGTTCAAATGATAATTTCATTGAAAAATAAAATCAAACCATCTTATTCACAAAGTTAAAACAAAAACAATGTTTAGGAATCATTAAAACCCATGACTAGATAGATTATTTGGTTAAATAATTGTATAAATTTGAGAAAAATTTCTCCATGGATTTGGTATTTATACCAAAAATAATAATTCTCTTAAGAAAACATGGGTGTTCTAAAAAAATTGGAATAATAATAGAGAAGTGATAAGAAGTGAACAAAGCCTTGTATGAAAAGGTAATTTTCAGGTTAGGTTATTAAATTTTAAAAAACTTTTTAACCTATTTTTAGTATTGAATATGCAATGATATTTTTTTCTATCATGGGTTAAAGAATATAAAAAGTTTTACAAATTATTTTCAAGTCAACCTTCTTTGGTGTTGAACTTGAATAGGAAGTTTACTTTGAGTAACCCAAAGGAATTATTCTTAAATTTAATCATTGATGTGTTTTTTTGTTAAAAATATACTATATGTGTTAAAGAAATACCCAAGATCCTAGTATCATATATTTCATACATTCTTGAAGAATTTTTAATTCAAAAAATAGAGAGTGAACAATAATAATTATATAAAACACAACTCAATTAGGACACTCAATATCATTTTTTATATCAATGATATCATTTTTTCTTGAAATAAAGATAGTAATTGTGATGAATTTTTATCTCAAATGAAGGATCTATTTGAGTTACCAATTTTAAGATAGGTGATACATCTCTTGTGTCTTTAAATTTATTAATAAGCGGCTGATATTTTTATTAATCAAGAAAATTCCACTTGAGAAAATTTTAAGATATTCATAATAGAAGAATAAAAAAACTATTTACACTATAATTTTAGTGGTAAATAAACATTCCAGTGATGATGAATCTAAAGTGGTAAATAATGTAGATTTTAGAAAACTTATTGCTATATTACTCTATTTGTTTACTTCAATACAATATATCATATATTCTCTCAAATTATGTGGTCATTTTCAAAATAAAATTATGGCGTAATAATTAAATATAGTGAAGAGGAAGTTAAGGTGAAAAAAGTTAAATTTAGTTTTTGGATATTATATCATATAAAGTCAAGTTAAATATATAATTGTGTTTATATATATACTGGGTTACAAGTTTAAATGATAAGAAGTATTCATCTGCTGGTGTTTTCTTCTTGGGAGAAAAATGTGTCTTATAAAAAAAAGATGAAATGTTTCATTAATTTATTTACTAATAAAGAAAAATATGTTTTTATAACTCATGAATCAAACAAAAATAATGTAGATGAGAACTCAATTGGAATATCTCAAAGTGTAGATGAAGCTGTAGTTTTTAGTGGGATATAATAATTAATCTCTCATTAATCTTTCATGAAATTTAGTATAATATTTTTGATCAAATAATATTTATATAACATAATAAATTTTAAATAAAAGTATGAAAATGTTTAGTTGAATATTTATTTTTTCATTCAATGTAGAAAGTGGTGGATGTTTTTACCAAACCATTATAAACGAAAACATTTTATAAATTTAGGTTCATTATGGGAGTTAAACCTCATGTAATTCAAGTCTAAAACATGATATTCATTCTCATTATTTCATATCTATGAATTTTTATTTTAAAATTTAAATTATGAATTAATTCCAAAGTATGAAGTTTCTTTAAAGAAATTTAAATAATTATTTTAGGGGAGAAGGTATTTATGGGGATAAATGAAAATGGGTATGTTTTGATTATAGTGTGTCCCTGTGTGTGTGATTGGATTTTAAACATTTCAAAACAATTTATGAGTATGTGTGTAATAAATAATATTATAACATATATAGATATATTTTCATGATTATTTTTCAATGATTATATATTGGAAATATAATTCAATGTAGATGTGAGTGTTAGTTAGTTTTGGATAATGTTTAGTTTATTATGCATCATACTTTTCCGCACCAATTACTCTTATATAGGCTCAAAAATGATTGATAAATAACTAGTTGAAAAGAATTATAGATTTTTTGGGGAATAATACTTTTCATGAATAGTTTATAACAAAATATAAGGGGTTATTACATCCATGTTTGAAGATATTAAGCTTATATTTCAAGAACACGATGTTTAGGTTAAATATGTTTTTTAACATAAGATTTTTATTAATCAAAATATGGAGGAAGGATTTTGGATTTGATTAAGTGTGTTTTGATAGTTCATCAAGTGATGGTTGAATATATGGTATATATTTAAGTGAATTATGAATTTTGATGTTTTTTGGAGTGAAATTGACAAAAACACATCATAGATCTTATCAAACAACATAGTGGTACATGGATAAAGAATGATGGCTTTTGACATGGTGAGTAAAATAGGTAGAGTTATTCTTGTAGTTCGAGATGATTTTTGAATAAATATTTAAAGGCCAAGGGGGATCAAACCATATTATAGTTTGATTTTTCATTTCGTGGTTGATAAAAAAACCATATAAATATTAGTAATAGAATAATATTGTTAAAGTATAATATAAATGGAAAAAATAAAGTGATCATGACTTCAATATAAATAAATAAAATAGTATGATGGCCATGTTATTGTTTATTCCTTTAGGATGAAGTTTTTATGAAGATTTCATGGCATTTCAAATCATGTTGAAGAGATTATTTATCTTGTTATGGAGAAGTAAAATGTAAATTAAAAATTCATACTGTGTTTACACATTCCACGGTTTTTGAAATTACAAAAGGGAATATCATTTTATTTCAAAATATTTTTAGTAATTTATGGAAGACATATTTATTATTTTTCCATGTTGTGGTCTAGTTAAATTTCTTGTTTATATTGATATTTAAACATTATTTATATTTGTGAATGTTCTATATGAGTTATATGACTTTTATAGTATACTAAGAGTTTCAATAATTAAGAAGTGAATGTAAAAAAAGAGAAATGAGATAGGGAGATAAGATTTTATACAAATTTTCGTGTATTAATATGGAATAATTATACCATCGATATGTGTTGAAGAATTATAAGATTCCAAACTAGTTCAACGATTGGATGAGGTGTAGGAGCACATAATATTTTTAGGATACATTTTATTATGCAATTATTTTATATAAAAAACATATTTGTATGTATAATTTTTATTCTAGTGGATAATATGATCATGGGTATTTATGAATCATGCTAAAGATATATACATTAATATTGAATAGTGAACCTTTTTAATTACATTGACCATTGCGATTTATTAAAATAATGATTGGCTTTATTGAATCAAATTGGTGAAAATTATTTAAATTTAGTTTTTAAGAAAAAAATCCAAAAGTTTTTAATTCATATTAAATGATGATGAAGGTTATGTTTTGGAAAAAATAAAATTTTATTAACTGATTCACCCTCACTCAGATAATCCTTTAAGATTATTATACGCATACGAATTAGTGTATCTGTAATCATATAATTATAATCTATTACATGAAAGGGTTTTTTATAACTTGTTCATGAGATGCATTTGGATATTTATAAATATATTTATCTTTTATTTATATATGTTTAACAACAATCACTAGTTCTATAAAATATTATAAATTAATATTTTTTTATCATCTTAATTTGGTTGAAGGTATATGATATTAAATCTTAATGATTAGAATCATGAATATATACAGTGAATACATGAGATAATATGGTTATGTGTTATTAAAACCCTTAAAATACTATGTTTTAGATACATTTAAAGATAAATATTTTCAAGACCAGGATCATTCAGTATGGTTAATAATAATAATTAGGCACCCATTAATTATTCAGTATAAGAGACAGTATAAATGAATAAAACTAAAAGTTATTTATGCATGTATTGTTGTGATAATTTTGTTATAATTAGTTAATAAAACATAGAAATTATGATTTAAGAGGAATAGTTTCAAGATAATCCATATGATAAACTTGAGTGAGTATTTTTTTAATAAACCATATAAGAATCATATATAATACGATTGAACTGATTTTTTACCTAAATAACTAATTTTTTTTAAAAATGCTAAATTGAAATCAAAGCATTAGTGAAATATGGATCATGTCCCACTAAAAGAAATGATGTGAAAGAAAAAAATTCATCATTTTAGTATGACCATATTTAATAAATATGCATATTAAATTATTATAAAACATTGTACTCATAATATTTAGATATTTTATTATAGATAAAATCAATTCATCAAAAAAACTTTTATTTTAGATAAAACATATAACATGATAATCTTAGTGAAATAAACCTGTAGGATCGGTTTTGAAACTTTAGAATTATTCACAAATAAGAAGTATAATTTTATGTATTAGTGTAATCCCTTTATAATCAGGTAGCTGGTGAATCTCTTTTATTAGTGGTTTTTTATATGTAGTAGAGGAATAAGAAATATTACCTTTATGTATCTATTATAATAAAATTATATGTTGAACATAAGATCAAAAAAAATATTAGAACATGGATATAATCATCATAATAAATATCCTAGAGAAGTTATATAAAGAATAAAAAATGATATATATATATCTGTATATATGAGGTTTCAAAGCATTTTTTACTTTAACTAGTCCATATTTTTAAATCAAATTGAACATTAAGGTTGAGTGGTAACTTCAATGTATATCAAGTGATAGACGCACCCATCATGAACCCATCAATGAAATAAAAAAATAACATAAAAATAAAGGGTAGGTAAAAACAAAAAAGTCCACTCAAGTCCAACCAAGAATGTTCAATGGGACCCCAAGAGTATCATTAAAACCTTTATCCATGTGATAAAAATCCACAAGTATCCAGGATCCATGCATCACAAATGTGTTTTATCTTTATCAATGTCATATTATAATACCTCACAGGTGATAACTAGCCACTAGAAACTGAAATTTAATTCATTGGAACAAACCAATCATCTCCAACATCACCACCACCACTACATTGGATTGAAAAATCATTATAGTATATTACCATTCAATTGAAAAACACATCTATATAGATATATTTACCGACATGGTAACCATTTACATAAATCACTCTAATGATTTTGAATTGAGATATTGAAAAGAATTTACTAGGGGGAAACTCACCCTAAACAACTAAAAATCAATAGAAAACAATAAGAACATAGTAGAAACACCATATCAAAGAACCAAACCTTTCACAACCTAAACAATTCATATAATGTCGTCCCCTTTTCTTTTTTCCCAATCATATCCATCAAATAGTGTTTTCTCAACAGAAAATATCATCACGTTAGATGTTATACCTCCACTAATAATACAAATATATTTACCCTAACCCAAAACTTTCATAAGAGAATATCAAAATCTAGAAAATATAATAACTAAACAAGAGAGAAAATGGAACCTGAATATATTTCAAACACCAATTCTAAGAGACTACAATGTGGGGGTGATAGATAATGAGATAATGGTAGTACTCCTTCTGAATTCTCACTCATTGGATCTACTACTATATATTACCTCGAATAAAGCCTAAATCTCCCCATAGACAAATGTACTAGACTAGGTTAGGGTTGATCATGGTTGGATAGGATGATAGACTATTGGTGTGGTGAACGAAACCTTCACAAAAAAAAATACAAATAAAACCACATCCAGTTATAAAAAAATTAGAAAAAAAACTCTGAAATGTAATAGAACTAAATATTAATGCAGTAAGGACTTCTGGAGGGCTGCTATAACTATATAGTCCCAACAAAATGATACACCCTTAAGAAAAAAACATGGATGGATTCTGGTGACATTTTTTTAGAAGAAATAGAATCAGTAGATTATTGATGAGATAATCAACGATGAGAACCAACCAAATAAGAAGAAATAAACAAAAATGAAGAGGAGGACTTGAAAACTATAAGTAATTACACACTGATATGATTAAAAACAAAAGATGATACATGAGGTATAAGAGGATAAATAACAGGAAGGTGGGATATTACCATGAATATTGATATAATGAAGAGGTGTTCCATTGTTTTCATGTGACTTTTTTACATGAAAACCCCATGAAGGAACAATATTATATACTCATGTACATAATATTATTAAATATTTCAAGGAATTGGAGAGTTTTGGATTTATTTTAATGATATATTTCATGATATCGCTTATTCTATAATAACTTTCAAACAGGTTTTGCAAACTAATTATGAATTAAAATATGAATTAATTTAGTTAATTTTAACTAATTTTTAGATATATTAAGGATAAGTGAGTATAAAATAATATTTTAATTATATTAAAATTTCATGATATTAAAAAAGGATAAAATTTTAATATATAATAAAAAATATATTATAGGGTCCAATAGTAAGCCTGGATCATTGAACCAAAATGAGGTGTATATAAGGAAGATAAATTATTTCATTATGGAAGGCATGAAAATTAGATATAGGATTTTCCAGAATACCTAAATTGTTGTATAGAACAATATATGGATCCTAAATCTTGTATTAATGTTATAGAAATTATTTATTTATTTTTAACAAGTTTATGATTCTAATTGTACATTAAACAATTTTACAAAACACGTATGTGACTTCAAATTTATGGAAAATGTTTTTAAATCCTGTTTTTTTATTCAAATGAAGTAGAAATAATTTTTCATATATATATTTGGAATGTAATGGATTATATCTGTCTTTAATTATTTCTAAATTATAAAATGTTTTATATTTTTTCATCTTATTTTCTCAAATTATCATAACAATTTTATTTGTAAACATTGTTTGTTAGAATTAAATGAGATTATTATTTCTTAACAC
Organism: Viscum album; assembly: GCA_963277665.1. Classification (NCBI taxonomy): domain Eukaryota; kingdom Viridiplantae; phylum Streptophyta; class Magnoliopsida; order Santalales; family Viscaceae; genus Viscum; species Viscum album. The sequence continues at coordinate 237,673,165 of OY728164.1, forward strand.
ATTATTTATAATTTTAATTTTTATATAAAAAGGTTTTTAAAGTATGGTGAAAAGTTTTTCTATTCTTGATATATATTTTTGTCCATGTTGTTTCTCAAAATGTAATAAGAATAGTTTTTACCACCCATTTTTTGAATATTTTAATAAATAAGTATTCTTCTTTCAATGATATTTCTATAAACATGTAAAAGTATATATGATATATATCTATTATATTATTATTTGTTAAAAATTATCATAAATAAAATTAAATGTTATTTTATTTAAAAAAGATTTTATATGTATTAGAGTTTTATATTAAGAAAATACAGATGCTAGTGGGAATATGTTTGAACATGGTAAAGTTAAAATTATAAAAAATAAAAGAAAATACAACTCTAATATAAAGTGAAAGTAACTTTACATCATAATGGTGTTTATTATATATTTATAAAGGTAGATTTCAATAAAAATAGTTTTTAAAAATTCATTATCAAAAGATCTTAAATTATAAAAATATTATAATATAAATATGATATAAATATTATAACACTTATATATTTAAAATAATATAAGTTGTTAACATCATAAAATTAGATTTTTTTTAGAAAGGAAGTTTGAATATAATGTCCATGTATTGAACATAAGGGTAATGAAACATATTCTCACAATTATTTCGAGAATCAATCTTCATTAATCCCACCTCGCTAAAGGAGTTTATTGGGAGGATTTAATCATATGACTACATATAAATTTTGAAGGTGTAACCTAGTCATGTGAATAGTGTTACAAATTATATGACATGTTAATAAACACCAATAAAATTTAATAATTCATAATCTATTTTTCTATTTTTTATATTATATATCGTAAATTTTTATTTTTTTATATTTTTTTTGAATTTTTAATAGTGGTCAAGAATAAACAAAATATAAAAGGTTGTACTAAAGAAATATATAATTTATAAAACATTATTATGGGCTATATATTTCATAGAATGAATTGAAAATTAACACTTAAATGTATGAATTTGAGTCATCTCTAATTGATATTCATCATATAAATTTATGTGTTGTTATGGAATTATATATTTTTATATGTTGGGGCTCTAATGGAGATTTTGAGTTTTAATCATGAGGCATAAAATGATTTTTATGATCACGATAACCCACTTTTTATACTACATATAATTTAATATGATATTTTATTAAAATACTAAGGGTTTATATTTCATAATAATCTTTATTACTTTATGTTAATAGGTAATATTTCATGTTAACCTTTATAAATTGATACCATATGTCAGCCTTGAGAATGATCTAACCGGTTGGTGGTTGGGTACCTTTATTATTGTGTGGTAGGTTTTTATATATCTTGTCCATATTTTCCCTATTCTATAAAAGGTATGATATTTGGTCCCTAGATTTAGAATGATTGAAGAATTATATGGACATACACTGATATGTGGAATATGATATGTTTATTAATTTAGGTGAGTGACATGTGATGTACTCATATACTAGGTTGAAGGATATGATATATGTTCATACATCTTGTTCGGTATTTAATTGAAGAATCGTGAATCTATAAAATGCATAATAAGGATTGAAATATCCTATTTATTATGGTCACCCAATGTCTTAAACAGATTGGTTTTATGAATATGCCTTTTATATGAGATATATGTGGTGGAAATTAGTCGGGAGAAACATGTGTAAGATAAATATCATGCAATATCCCTTTATAGATAAAAATAAAATCAACACTATTATAGAGGCCATTCCTCTCTTGTAATTATGGATTAGAGAATTCAAAATTAGTATAAATACTAAAAATTTCTTATGGGTCAATTATAGTAGTTTTTTTAATTAATATAAGTTCTATTATAATTTTTTTAAAATATTTATATCATAATAATAGATTCTAGAAAATGAATTTTGTTGGCTATCAAAATAGAGTTTTTCATATAATTTCACACTTTTTTACATATTATTTGATAGATGGTGAAATTAAAAAATGTTCATGAGGCTTTAGTACAAATGGGATATTTAATGTTTAATGTACTAAAAAAATAGTGATATAATTAATTTTTCCATATCATGGTTTGTGGACATGAAAACTATGTAATAGTTAATATCACTATGCTGATGTTATGTATATGGAATAGTGTTATGTGATAACTAATATCTAAATAATCTAATACTATATTATGTCATTAGTTATAAAATTATGTCATGTTTTTTAAGGGGTTTAAAAGGATCCAAGAAATTATTTAGAAATTAAATAACAAATGGAAGGTTCAACCAAAAAATTACAGTGATTTAAATAATTAATAAAATTTTAAAAAACATTTGGGTTATAATTAATTTTTTATGAAATTTTTGGTAGATTAAGTTGATTCCTTTGTAGCTATATCGTCTGTTTCAATCCCATTAAAAATTATTAAATGAATAGTGGTTTGATCATATAAAATAATTTAATTCATAAATATCATTTATCTATTTTCGTTAAATAATGAATCTAAAAAGAAATATATGAGAGAGAAATCATACCAAGAAATGTTCTTGGTGATTTTATTAACCTATGGATAATTTTAATTGTTTTTTTTGTAATATCCCAATCACAAACAACTTGAGAGAAACTAGATTAGTTGTTTCATGTAGCCTTAAGGGTGATACAATGTATATGTGAGGTTTTCAACTAGTAATGAGGGTCTATGGTGAAATAATAGGAATATATACCTTCATATAAGAGGATGATAACAATATAAACAAAAAAATATCATACAAAAATGATTGATGAGAAAAAAACATCACAAAAAAATCAATTGATAAACATAAGCAATATGATGTCAAAATAAATCTATATTATTGGTAGGAAATCCATATATAAAAAGGAATCCACCATCATAGGATCTTATAAAACTAAATACAAAAAAATGGTTAAATGAAACGAAATCTTGAAAAATATGTTTTGAGTTTAATAATGATCTAATCTCCAAAACTAAACATGCTAGATAACACATCAATCATCAGTCATAGGGTGATTTCCCTTATCATTTCGTGTAACCTTGAAGTCTTCTCTGGTACTAACGATGTCCCAGGTAGGGTGTGAGTATAGATCATTTGGCTTCCACCAACAACATCCAAAAACAAAATCATTCCCAATAAAAGTGAATGTTTATTTTTATAATTAATAAAGGGAACAAAATAAACCACCTTTGATCCTCAGGTTCTAAGGTGACACACAAGATGGAATATAACTTCTTCATCCAATTATAGATGTGTGTGATAACTTTATATCATGTGAGTAGTCTCAAATCTAAATCCAAGGAGCATATCCTAGTAATTCTAATCCATTATTACCAAGGAGGAATATGAAGATTGTATCGAAAGAATTTATAGTAAAACATATAAATACTAAATCTAAGAAGTATGTCCAAGTAAATCCATGTCAGTAGACATTAGGGTAAATCTAAGGGGATTTCCCAACTAATTCCTAGTCACTAGGATACATCCAAATCCAAGGTGTATATCCCTATATTTCTTAGTCAATGGACTCAATACAAAATCCATGTAGTGTGTCTATGGTTTTCTAAGTCACTAGGCTAACATTGAATCCAAGGAGTGTATCCAATGTTTTCCAAATAAATGGTCTCAATGATAAATCCAATGCATATATCCAAGGCATTCCAATTAATAAGGAATATTAATTTATTTCTCGGATCTATTTAATTATTCAATTTATTGTGAAATGTCCCACACATCAGGTCATATTTTATTCCATATGTATCCACAATGGTAAACATGGTAACTAGCTGATGTTCTTAGCACTCTTAGGGTCTCCTCTTAATCCTATGTGAATTTACAAAGTTGGGAACACCTCAAGTGATTGATAAAATTTCATTATACTCATTCCAGCTGACTAATGATGAGCTCTGGTATTGTTCAATTTCATAAATTGGGTTTACATAATATTTTTTTTATTTTTATGTAACGAAAATATTTCATCAGCGCAACTGCCAATCACACATACTAGAAAAGGATTAGACATTATTGTAAAATATGGGGAACACTTACCTTAGGTTAAGATAAGCCTACTCATCCAAAATTAGCCACTGATTTGGATTGAAATGGATGAAATCAAAAAAACTAGATTAAATCCTAAAAATGGGAATTATGTTAAAAAATAGTGTGATAAATCCTAAGAGTGAATAAAACTAATATAGAGCTTATATAGAAGGATAAACTCACCTTAACAATTCCCTGGGGGTGAATTTCAACATATTTCGTCATGATCTGAAGAATAAATCACCAAAACAAGAGTAGGAAGATCGAGGAGAGGATTGTGGGAGGATACTTTTTGTATGAGGGGGATAAATGGAGGGTTATGATGGTTAAAAATCATAGATTAAGATATTTCATTTATATATTTTTAAGTAACTTTGAAGGACTCATAATTTGCCCAAACATTTTTTCAAATCATTCATCAATCATATAGTTCCCACTATTTTATTATCCACACTTCACACGATATGGGTGCATAGTTAGGTATATCATGCACCAATCAATAAAAATTCATATAAAATTAAATTTTGGTTTCACACATCCTACTCAAACACTACACATGGTTAATGGAACCGTTCACCAGTTCTTTCTCTTCTACATGGTTGGGTTCGTGGTTAGCACTAACTATGTACTAACTATTCACCCCAACTTGTAACTCTATATTCTATATTGTCATTCAACTAACTCCCAAGAAACATTTGAGACAACTCCATTCCTCATAAACACTTCCATTAAATATCAACCAAATAATTGAAAAAATATACAAAATTAAATATATTAATACCTTAGAAAAGTCTGGGGTGTTATAACCTCCCCAACATATATCCATTCATCCTTAAGCTGTACTTCTAAACATAATTGGTCCTCAGCAGTGAATTAATATAACCCCCATTTATGAATGTGAGACTCTCATTCCCACCAATCCTCTGAGATATGCTTGTGATTTTACAACACTTTCACCAAAAGAATTTCCTTTCCACAAAGATTATTCTATCTCAAATCCACAATATGATCCAAAAACTTCTAATAGGATGAGTCATCCTCAATATTAATATTTTTTACCACAATCATATGAGTTGGATCATGATATTACCATCAATGTTGTAACACTTGGACATATTTTGAATTTCTCTGAAACACTGATAAAGATCAAATAAATATAGCATTTTACCAATCCTCTCTACTATCTCAAACATCTTCACATACATAGATACTAGATACCCCTACCTAAAAACATCTATGAAGATTATAAGAATACACAGTCACCAACTTGAAACTCAAGAGGATGGTGTTTCGGTTGGAAAAAATAATCTCTACTCTAAGTAATCTCCAACTACATCCTAATCAACTATATTTACTCCAATGTATTATATATTATGCTTATCCCAATAATCATAGACTCACCAACCCCTAGACAAAATAAGAATGAATGAAAATACTTACCAAAAACATCCTCAGACAAATCAATATGTATTGAATATCAATACCTATTATTACAGTCAAACTTTTTTAAGGATAATTGGTTCCCCTAGAAACTACTAAAATCTAGGACGCATGCTCTCAAAAATCCCTCCAATATCTAAATAGTTTTCTTTGACTATTAATCAGTATATGGATGATAGGTAAGGCTCAAATACCCCGATGTTCCAAGATATTTATATGATACTTTCTAGAAACATTATATAAATTGATCATCCAAAGAAAAAACAATGTTTTGAGGAACCCTATGTAAGAATCTTATCTATAAAACATAGATACTCCCTAAATAATCCACTGAAAATGACTCCTTGATTGGTAAGAAATGATCCACTTCTATTTTCTAATCAACATTAACTCATACTAAATCATGAATTTATGATGATCTTGGTAACTCCATCACAAAATCATGGTGATATCATCCCATTTTAACTTGAAAATTTGTAACAACTACAAAATACAAGTAGGTCAGTAGTTCTTTTCCCTCACCTTTTGACTATTGGAGCACTATATAACAAAACCCACTATGTACCTCTTTATCCCTAGCCACCAGTACTACTATCTTATACCATGATACATGTTGGTTAATCTTTGGTGTATTTCCCATTTTAAGTTGTATGATTAAAATATCTAATCCTCATCTATGCTCATGGAAACAAAAAAAAACAACCTATATAATGATGTATATTGTCTGCATTGGGAGACCAGTTTGGTGGTATCTCCCTATCATATATGTTCTCTCTTCTAATAGTTAATAATAATCATAAACTTTTCTCCAACTAAACCCACTTATAATTAAATATATAATAGTTAATTATGTAAGGGTCACTCTTCCCTAATAATTTAGAAAGTATAAATACATCCCAATAAAGAAACCCATCAACTATTACTCTTTACTAGACTCATGAACTACCAGGGTCAATATCTTCCATATTAATGCATCTAAAATAAATTTTCCCTTTCCAATAGTGTATGTGATCTTAACATAAAATAATTGTAAATACTCAACCCATATTTGTTTCTAAAGGTTAAGTTCCAACAATGATAATATATATCTAAGGATATTATAGTTGGAATACAAAAAAAACCTATAACCCAATAAATAATGTCACCAATACCTCAAGTAATGGTCCACTAATACCACTCAAAATTCATAAATAAGGTAATTCTATTAATGATGAATCATATTTTAAGACCTAGAATCGGCTACATGACATTCATGTATCAAGAATTATCTATTCCCAACCCCTAATAAATCACAATACACAATATACTCCCCACCTAGCTTGGGTAAGTTTAAAATTGGTGTTATAGTCAATCTCAATTTTGGTTCCTAAAAATCACTCTCATGATCTTCATATCAAAACAACCCCTCCATTTTAATGTTCAGTCCTATCATCAGTGATTATAGATGAGATAAGTCCTATATAAATCTTTGGTAGTGACTAGTTGATCCCCAAAGATATGTAAATCAAAAAGGATCTTTCTTGTATCCCAATAAATAACTACTCTACCCTTTTGAAGGTCTACCGATACTCCATCCTTAGGAAAAATATACACAAATAAGTGTACGTGATCATTCCAGAAGTAAAACTTTGTGAGAATGTAATATATTTGATTCTCCTAAAGTTTTCATAAAATTATATCCATATGTCATGTGTACTTCTATTCCTTGGAATACATGAGGATATTATCAAAAAAAGAACATAAAGGATTCTAGGTATGGATGGAAACCCTAACTCATTAGTTTTGTAAACATTAACAACATTTTTCTCAAGAAGAAAAACATATCCAAATGCTTATATAGGACATATCTAATTATAAATATTGTTACATATACTTATAATTTTCTCACCCTTAACCAATGATATCCTAAACTCAAATCAATCATAGAAAATATAAGGCATCCCCTAAGCTGGCCAAACTAGTCATGGATACACAAAAGTGGATATCTGTTTTTAATCGTCACATAGTCTAGAACCCTTTTATCCATGCATATTCTCATAGGGATATTCACATTTTAGAGAGTTAGACTACGTAATCACAAGGAAATGTACTCATCTATATTAATCCTTTGGTCTTCAAGTCCTCCTATTGAACCTTTATCTCTCTAAACTCTATTAAATCCATTATATAAGGTTTAATAGAAATAATCTTTAAACCCTACATCACATCAAAAGTTAAGTCAACCTCTCTTTTTGGTAGAAATATTAATAAATATCTAAGTCGTATATCATAAAACCGGTCCATCATGGTAGGAATAACATCTTATTTTATCTCTCGATCAATTAAAATATGACTAGAAACTTTGGCTAAAATTTCACTCACCTACTGATGGCCAGGCCCTTCATTAACCACCAGTAAATCCCACTATCCATGATAGAAACAAATAACACCCTCGGGAGATGTGAATGAAACACATCAATGATAATAGTCTACATGGTATTGAAACAAAACTGACTAGTCCATCTTGAGAATCAATTCATATATGTTTATATTTAATGTAATGATATCCTGTAGAAATATATAACTGCAATCCTCTTGTTAAAATTCCTGACATTGGTGAATACCCTTAGATCAAACCCCTAAAGGTGTGTCAATGGGAATCTCTTCATACCGATACTATAAGGCTATCCACCATCCCTTAATGAACTTAGTAGTTAAGAGAGAATATTACTCTCATGTGACAAAAAAAGAGAAATATAATGTAAAATATACCAAAAAACACATTAAATAGTATATAGGATTATATATAGGTTAATGGGGGTAGAATAAATAGAAAATTGTAGGTTTTTACCACATATTTGAGTCACTTTTTAAATCCTATTAGTTGCACTACCCTACTGGTATTTTTTACCCTTCCCTTAGGCACTAAATCCTCTAAATCAACCCAAAAAGTTAGTATTTCTCTCACTTCCTGACTTTGATGTCACCCCTAGTCCTTCAGATCCCAATCTCAGTTCTCAATCACCAGAAATCCACCGAATTCTCATGAATAATCACTATAGAAATCCTATCCTCCCCCTAGATTTAAATTCTACTAGTTTTAGGTTGCATATAGAATAGATGAATCTAGGTTTACCACACATAGTTTATTGTACATAATTATTACACTTAATAGATGAATCCCCGGCCTAATTATTGTGTTTATATTCTCCCTAGTAAAAACCATTAATATAGATCTTATGAATATATCAACACCACATACCAGAATATACGGATGAATCCACCTTCCCAAAACCTTGGGCTTTGAGTTTCTCTTAGAAATTAGAGCCTAATTCACCATCTCTCAGATAGTTGTTAGGAAAAAATATTCACTCGAACTCAAATTGTATACCAAAGGTCATCCTAAAGACACCTTACTCTCTCCACAAAATACCCTATCATTATCTGGGAAACCCATAGTAGATCATAAAATGGGTGACATAGTAAATCACTAAGATACCTCCCTAATCAAGGTGCATGAACTCCCAACCCTTATCTTCCCTAGGGATATTGAGAAAGAGATAATCAAAGAACCTAGTTTGGAAGTCTTTTTAGGTTATCCTCACGTAATGGTCTATATGGGCCAAGATATCCTAAAAGGTATTTGTTAGTCCTCAAAGAAAATATAAGGAGATATTGACCATACTTTACTTGGGTATATCGAGGTGATCAAAAATTAACTACATAGACATGACCCAAAACTCAAGATCTCAAGGACAACCCTCCCCTAATAATAATGGAACGTGATGAAATTATAACTCACTGGTAAGATTATATATCATTAATGTTGATCATGGAGCCTATCACTCGATCATTTGTACTATATATTACAATCTCTCCTCGATATAAACAACCACCAATTTCCTTTAAAATGCTGGAGGATCTGGACCAATCACTTTTGAGGTATGCTCATCACTACCTTCCTAGTGCTTAATCGGAGGGAATCATGGAGACATTACTCTATAATAATAAACACATTCCTCATAACCAATCACTATAACTAGAGAGACCCATTATTTTTTACAAATATATCATATTTTTTTATATTAATATTCAATACATTAAATAAATACACCCATGTGGATTGTAATTGTTTAGCGTCATTGGAGACTAGGTACACAATATTCTATTTTGGTGGAATAACTTCAACATCACCCATAAATATATTCCATTTTAGTACTCTTCACAATCATGACCTACTTAAAACCATTATTCGTTACCTGGGGAAAGGAAGCATAAGAAAGGGTGAGATTATATTCTCTTTAAGTTTAAAAAATTGAGATACTGAAGCATAATATTAACATAAGGGTATAAGAACATGAGAATAACATTTATAACCCATACCCTACATATCAAAGAACAAAACCATGAGTCATGGAATAAATTTTGGCAGTTCATAAGACATAAATCATTAGGTAATAAAACAATATAAGACATGAGAGTATAACATTTTCCTGAGACATAAAATTTTGGCATACACATAAGTATATAAAATCATTTTCATAGAACCCAGGTCTTAGATTCTATGATATCATATTGGTATAGATTAACTCACCAAACCATCATAGTAGTCAAGGTTCATTCTCAAGACTATCATAATGGAAAATGTCTCTTATTGAATTGGGTTCACTACCCATTCAAGTCCTATTTATCTCATGAGATTTAAATCTTTAATCACTTCATTACAGGGAGGTATAGGTCCCACCTGTCACATAATGAAAATCATATTTATGTATTTTATAATATCATAAAACATTAATCACATCATAACCATTGAAATGAAATGGGTTTTATAAACATTTCATTATATAATAATATGGGGAAAATAAATAGGTTTCATAATCATTTCATCATTACATCGTAGCATAACCCGTAGAAAAATAAGTTGGTTTTATAAAAATTTACCATGGTAAAACTCATGGAAGAGAAATGGGTTTCAAAAACAACCTATAATCATAAATCATTCAGATTAAAAATAAGAATGGTACACTTGGTTAATATCCACATTAAAGAATAATATACATCAAAGGATTTCATATTATATGGAGAATTTTTTTAGATAAATTACATGGACCATTCCTTGAGGAAAATAAATTTTTATTTGAAAATAAATTTTTAAAATGTAAAATTTATAAAAAAAAAATTTCATAAAAAATAACCTTGAAAACTTAAAAAAAAGATTTAAAAATAACTTAAACTATTTTTTGATGAAAATAGACTTTCCACATTGAAAATAATTTTTAAAAACATAAAATATTTTTAAAATTATTTCCTTTGAAAATAAGCCTTGTAACTTCTAAATGAATCATTGGAAATCATTTAAAACATTTCTTGAGGAATATATACTTTAAGATTTGCAAAAATAAATTTAAAATATAAAAAAAATGAAATCATTTTAATTAAAAACAACCATGAAAACTTATAAAGGAATATTCAAATCAAATAATTTCTATTATGGTAGAAAATCTTATTCATCCAATATTAGATAAAACAAAGATTCCTTTCACATTATCTATTTAATCAAAAGTGATTTTTTTTGGAAAATAACATGAATATCTCATTAAAAAAATTAAATAAACAGACTTTTAAAAAAAAATCATTTTAATAATGTGAAAATCATTTTTTATAAAAATTCTAGAAAACATCATTTTTAAAGAAAAATGCTTTTTTACAGAAGAGAGAAATAAAGGAGATTTTCTTAAAAACTATCTTTTAAAAATCATGGGTACATAAATAATATAAAATGAATAGAAAAAATATATTCTAATGGAATAAATAGAGTAGAATAAATTTCATGAGCTTATTGATAAACGGATCATAATATTTCATCATCAAAAATATAATCTAAACAATCTCGATAAATGAGGTGATTGTATTATAATACACTTACCACTTTGATAGCATTGAATTCTAAGCCCCATGAAGGAATAAAATTAAATTAAAATTAAAATATAATTAGAATAAATGTTTTCAAAATATTACATGACAAAATTTCTATATATACACTTAATAAAATAATATTGGTGCATAACATAACATATTTCTTAAAGAAATAAAATTTAGACAAAAATTCCTTATCACTTTGGTAACATTCAAACCATAAACCCCATAAAATAGAGATCCTAAAATGGATATGTAAATCCCAATAATTTTCAAGATAATCATTATAAAATGCATTCACATATAATATGTACACCTCATAATATAAATAGATGGTAAATATGGAATGAGTATCACAAAAATAAAAAATGAGATGGAAATCACTTACCGCTTTAGTAATATTTGTAATAATAGGATTCAATAAGGAATAAAATATAATAAAACATTTAATATAATGAAAAGAAATATATTCCTGATATAACATGTCCAATGGATTTTATATACACCTCACACAAGAAATGAGTGTTGAATTATTATATGTCTCCCAAAAATAAAATAGAGGCTGGAAATCTCTTACCATAAGTCTCAAGTTCTATCATACTCATTCAAAACTATTGTATAAAAAATATAATATTATGATAAATATTTTATAGAACTAAAATTACATATATAATACCATTTATTATTTACTTATATCTTTTTATTACCTATCTATTTAAAATTCCTTGATAAAGTCTTGTTTTGGGTAATTATCACATTCTATTTCATATAGGTTTTGATTTGTTATGTTTTATCATATTAATTTGATCATAGTTATATAATATCCGTAATAATAATCATGAAATAATAATAATGTTTATATATAAATTATAATTTTAATAGCAATCATGAATGATGGTTTCTAAAAAAATAGTGTGTTACGATCAAGAAGATGGTAGTTCATACGTACGCATGAGTAATGTTTTCATTTTTTAACGATCATTATGGAAAGGAGGTAAGTAATAAATTATATTTATATAATGGTTATATTATCATAAAAAATTATTATTTCTTTAAAAATACATATACATATCATCCAAGTGTTGTGGTGATGAAAATAAATTCACATCGCTTCATGAAGGCGGTAGTCCACACATATAGGAATGACATTGTTGTATTTTAGTGAGTAAAAGTGTAAGAAAAAATTAAAATAATATCTTTTAATAATGATAAATATGTAATTAATATCATTATTATGTCACTTATATAACATATATTCATTAAATTTATTCTTATTGTCTTCCATGAAACGCGTTAGTGAAAAGGAACCACATCACTTTGTGAGGTTATAGTCTGTTGTACACAGGAGAGAAAAAATCATATCCCATATAAAATGGAAATTAAAAAATGAAAATATTATATAATTACTATGAAGGTATAATAATTTTATAAATATCATATAGATACTTTACATCCATAACTATACCCAACAGTAATAGGTAGTAAGGGAAACAATAAAGGATATTGGTTCATAATGCGGTAATCGACTGTACACAAGAATGATGATTTCATAACGCATTTGATGGATGTTTTCATTTTTTTAAGTCATTATATTAACATAAACACATTTTATAATATGTAAGATACTAATATTATTATATCATCATGGTTTAATAATAATTGAAGGAGTTGGAGGAAGAAATTAAATAAAAATCCTCGTTAAAGAACGTTACTTATTATTGAGGTTACCTACGTAGGTTTTCACTAAAATCCATCTCATATTGTATTTATTCCAAAAAATTATTCTAGTATGATTTTAGGGAATTTATGAAGTGATTTTAGTAGGTACTAGACAAAAAAATGCTTTTGATGTGTGAAGAGGAGAGCATAGGTGGTCACCTTTTATAAGTGAGTTGAGTGGCACACATGTAACAATTTAAAAAAAATGGTGTACCCATGTTTATCACAAACCAAAAATGGTTTAAAATAGATTATTATAGATACTTATACATTTTAAGACCTAAATATGGACTTAATATATATTTTATATATGTTTTAATGTCATTTCAACCCGTATCTTATTAGGTTAACCCCCGTGTAAACCCATTTTTAGCTTAACCATGGTAAATAATTATTACTATTTTCACTATTTAATTTAGTCAAAAATTAATTTGACCATATTAGATAAAAAATATGGTTTAATAAAATATGAAATCCTTATTTCCAAATTCAATTAAAATATGTGGTAAAATTTAACATAAAATTAATCCCACATAAGCTATGAGAAAACGATTTTTTAGAGAGAAAATGTTCATCAGTTTACATAGTTTTTATATCCAAAATCAATATTAAAATTATTTCAATGATAAAAATTGGATTAATAAATATATATTAAAACTAATTTTACATTAAAACTAATTTAAAATATAATATAAATTTGTAAATAATTTAAATGAAAAGGATGTTTTCAATAAAATTCTATATTTTTCACTATCCATAAAAAAAATAATCTTTTTAAAAATTCAAAAAAAAACACCGTGAGATAATTTTGATATGATTATTTAAAAAAATAATTTTATTTTATCAAATAAATTTTCTAAATGTGTCAAACAAAATTATATTAAGTGGGAAAATAAAGACAAAACTACTTTTTAGATAAATAATTTTTTTAAGCATTAAATTATATTTATTCTTATCTATTATCTAAAAAATAAATAATAAAAAAATTAAACATTTTATTGAGTATATGATATATAAATTTAATTTCAATCATCCCCCAAGGGGATTTATTTAATCTATTATTGAAAAAGAATTATTTGTATAAAAATAGTTTTCTAGAAATAGATTTTCATTATTTTCAAATAGTTTTAATTTTTATTTATAATTAATTAGTCGCTAAATAATTAATTTTATATAAATGTGTAAAAAATATATTTTCATGATTTATTTAATTCTATTTATACCTACCATTCCAATGGCTATGTGATAGCTATCATATAAAATAATAATATTTTAATAATATGTTACATTTTGTTTAATTTTGGTGTAGGGTATTTTGAAAGATACACTTAGTGTTGCATGTCATTCAAGATAAACTCAATGTTTTTCATAACTCAAGATAAATATAGTGTTTTGTGTAACAAAAAATATCGAAAAGATTAAATTTATTTGAAAAATATATATTTCATAAAATCTCTAGGTGTTACATTCTACCCCTTTAAAAACAATTTGGCCTTCTGAATTGATCACTTTGGAAACAACAACTAAGAATACATATTATATATTACATCTTAAGGTTCCTATATATATTCTTCAAGCTATTGGATTTTTCTTAAAGCATTGACCTGATAAGTGGCCTTTATTTCATAGAACCTTCTCTATTTGGACCAGAATCTCTACCAGTTATTCCTCTTAAGGAATATCATGGTCTGTCCCTAAAACCTATTAGTTAAATACATATTATGGATAAAATATTTACATTATTATGAGATATATATGGGAATAATCTGGAACATGAGATAGGTTTAATGGAATCACCAATCAATAAACTACTATTCGAATATTTTTAATAACTTCAAAGGGGATGATATAGCTAGGGATGTGATTTTATTGGTATTGTAATCACAATTTCATCCATTGTTTATTCGTCTCTCAATTTCTAATTCATCTCTTACCTTTGGTACCACATATATCATATTAAAACTCTTAATTGTCACATACCAAACATGTGAATACCTTCATTATGTATTCTCTTGAAACATGGTAATAATCTGGTTCAACATAAAACATTATTAATAAAATACAATCTTCCTCATTCCTTACATAAAAAAACAAATTATTAGATATATTCCTTAAATACATAAATATTTTAAACTCCATCAATGATAACATAAAACACTGAGTTAAGAAAATCTTTAATTAGTTCCAAGTTAATCAGTACTTTCAAATTTTATTTATCCATATCAATCATCTCTTTATACCAACATCATTATCACAATAGAAATAATATATTAAGGGTTATATTTCCCTTAATAATATGTTTTCCATGAAATATCACTTTTCTATTAAACAAAATTTCTATGTATTCAGCACCATACAACATATTCTGGAAAATCCTTAATGAAAAAATTATACTAAACAATATTTATTTATTTCATGATTTATATAAAATAATCCTTCAATTAAAATACATTAATACTTTATTAATCCCACTTCATTCTCAACCCATTATCTTTGATACATCATCTTATTCCTTAATAAATCTTTCCTTTTATGTGTCATTCATAGTCTCTACATCATCAAGAAAAAAACTATTACTCATTCAACCTTACTGATTCTCTTCATGATCTTTCCCCTTAGGACATCAATTTTAATAATTTCCTAAACCTTCCACATTTAAAATATTTATTATTTTATGATACCTTAGGGAGACCATTATTATCATCCATTTCATCAACCAAAGTTTTAATTTTTCATATGAATTTACTATCTTTTTGTCCTTCCTTTCCACACCGATGAAATCTTATCATCCCTTTAAAACATCACCGTGAGTACTTCTTCCCATATTTGAGACTTATAGGAAATGGTATCTTTTTTCTCTATGGTCTCCACTACCATAACTCTCAATGAAATTTATCTTTGTCTTTTTTTTTATTCTCAGAGTTGGTTAAGGTGAAATTTGTTAATCATCTATCATGAAAAAAGAATAGGAATAACCACAATATCCTTCACTCCAATCATCATCTAATTTTTTTATTCATCAAAAATTTGTCACTCACATTCAATGTTAACCCAGTTCCTTCTGGTTCCTGCCATTGAATAAAACTAATAAGCCTAATATGAGTAACATTAATCATAGTGGAAAACCACATAATCCGGAAAAAATAACTTATATAATTTCTAAATCATGAAATGTTATTTTTAATCTATGAAACCTTTGGTTTGTCCTAGATATTTCATAGTCATGATATATTTAAATCATTCATGATGGTTCATAAATATTTTGTAATTTCCAAAGAATATCCCTAAGGAGATTCAAACCAAGTGTGTAGAAAGGCCTATTATTGTGCACTAGGTAATGATTTTGTCTATCTCAATGGGCCCTTTTCGGAGTTTTTACCCCTTAGTACCTCTATTCCATATCCACATCTACTTGAATTATCTAGAAAGTAATGAAATTTCTTCGAATCCACTTTCTCTATCCTTCCCAAAAATTCCAAGACATTTTCATATACTTTGAATCATATTTTAAATTATCCTTAAATAAATACCTACACATATCCATAAAAATATCCTTAGGGATCTCACTAATGTTTCTCATCATAGTTTCCAAAGGATAACTAAACCTTTCCTCTAATACTAACTATAGTGACCTAGTAATTTTTTATATAGACATTACATCCTTTTAGATGAATATTTAATACATTAAATAAACACATGCCTAAGGAACATAACATTTTAGTGTCCTTGGAAACTAGGAACACAATCTTCTAATTTGGTGAAAGATCTACAAAATCTCCCATAAATATCTTCCCTTTTTGTACTCATTAAAAACATACCCTACTTAACACCTTTCTATATAAATAGGGTAAATAAAACATAATAAAGGGTGTGATCAGAAACTCAGTAAGGGTAAATAAGGGAGATAGAAAATTATAACATGTACATAATGGTATAATAAAAAGATCATAACATTTAAAAACCATACCCTGTATACAAATGATCATATTCTTGAGTCATTTCATAGATATTAATAGTTCAAATGACATGAATCATAAGGGAATAAAATAACATGATCTAAAAGAGAATAACATTGGCATGAGATATGATATTTTGGCATACACATGTAATCATTTCTATAGTTGTAAAGGATCGCTACCAAGTCTATAATAGTGGTTTGGGTTCACTCCTCAAACCATCATAGTATTCATGATTCACTCCCAATACTATCATAGCATAAAAATTCCCTCAATGAATTGGGATAACTACCAGTTCTAGTCATGTATATCCCAGGAGATATAAATATTCACCCAATTCATTTGAGGGAGATATAGGTCCAACCCATCATATAATAAAAATCATACATATGTGTGACATAAGATCATAAAAAAATTCATCATATCATATCCGATGATATGAAATTGGTTTTATAAAAAATTTATCATATCCTAACATATAGATAATACATGATGTAAAGACCTGGAAATCCTGTGGGAATTTTTTTTCTTAAATACATGGGAATTTTAGGAGTCCGTAGTTTATGACGGTGCCAGATTCTAAGGTCTGGTGTGCCCGGAATCAATTTCGGAAGTTTTGTTCGAGTACGTTCAGTAAACCTATATAAGGGATTTTATATCTTTTGAACCGGTGCTCAGAATTGAATTCTGAGGACACCGATGAACTCGTAGCTCCGTTATTCTCTTAACAAGACCTTTACTGTAGTTGTGTTTTGTCGAGACCGGAAGTTAATTTTTTGGGTTTTTTAATAATTTAAATAAATATATGACTAACATATTTTAATGTAGGTGGTGGTTAATTTCCCCAAAGGGAAGTTTGAGGTGGGGCCCACCCCCACATAACCTCCCTTGGGAGGATATTATGTGGTGAGTCCCACATGATCTTAACACCCTTAAACCTACCCCCCCCCCCACCCTTTTTAATCCCTTGAGCTCCCCATTAATAGAGGAAACTCTTGGACTTCTCCTTAATGATGACAACACAATTAATTAATGACTTAATTAATTAATTGGAGTGTTTTAATTCTTTTGAGTTCATTATTCCAAAATTAAAATAAGTGAACTTGTTCTTTTATTTTTGGTTCGCATAATCATTGGAGAACATGGGATAACTCTAGGAAGAACACCATCTTCTTGACGAATAACACTACTCATCCCCGAAGAACGTGAAGCAACACCTTCTATCTTCTTCAACCAGAGCGAGGAAGGGAAGCACCGCTGCCCACGAAGTACACCGAGGGTGTCACCTCGACGCGACTTCACCATCCTCTACTCCCTCTGATGTTGACAGAACGATGTCCATCTTCAGTGACACTCATCTTCCGCGAATCATCAACGTACAACGACAAATACGATGTAGGGGGTTTTGATTATTTTAATGTATAAATTGTACCCTCATTCTTTGTTTTTTGTTTAGGATCGATAATGACCACTTTTTATCACCTAATGCGGAGGGTGTGGGCCAAACCAACACGGCCAGATGCCCATCCGTTGGTTTTTTTTTTATTGACGTTGGAGGCAAAGCCGAAAGGGCATGGTGTCGTCGCACCGCGCCGGAGAAGAACCACGGGACGGAAGAGGTGGTGGCCGCGCACCGGCCGCGTGGAGGGATATTGGAAGCTGCTCGGGCCGCCCAGACTATTGGACAATCTGCCCGTGGATCCAGTCGGTCTGTGTGTAGGAGCCGTGGTGCACCTAGGCACCACGTGGAGGGAAACTGCAGCCCATATCTGCAGGCCCCTCGGCTGGAAGAACTGGCCAACCGCCTGCTGGTTGGGCTGAAGAAACGCGGCGGCCACAAGTGTTGAATAGAGAAGGACGCGGCCCACATCTGCAAGTCGCTTGGCTAGGTGAACTGGTCGGCTGCCTGCCGGCCGTGTTGGAGAACCATGGCCCGCAATGCGGGCTGCCTACGGCAGGCTGAACCAACTGGCCAGAGGAGAAGGCGGTGCTGTTTGGCACCTCTGGGAAAAATGGACCAGTCCGTAATGTGGGCCGGGTCCGCAGGTGGCCCGCACCCCACCGGGCCGGGCTAACCCCCATCCGGGTTAGACCCACCGATCCAGGTCGGGCCGACCTGCCAGCCCACATGGCTTGACGGGTCGGGCCCGACTTCGCTTAAATGCAAATAACTTCTAGAATGAGCGTCTGATCGACACGCCGTCTATGACACTATGTCCCTCATGACAAGATGGTCCTTTTTCATTACTCTAATTGATTTTTGGGAAAATTTGGAATATGTATGGGTTTAGATCGAGAGTAAATCCAACGGGCCCCTGGAACGGAAATGCCAACAACTCTTAGACCGGGCATCCGATTGACGCGTCGTCTATCACATTGAGTTCCTTATGATGATATGGAACTATGGGATACATCAACTCAGGACTTTGTGATATTTTATGTATCATCACTTGGTTCGAGGATCGAAACCTCCCTGAATCGAGCGTGCTGTGTGCAGAACCCTAGGGCTAGTTGCGACTGCGATGACTACTATACTGGAATCCTCCGTGGGTTCGATAGCGAAGACTACAGAACCGAGATCCTCCATGGGTTCGATAGCGATGACTACAATATCGAGATCCTCTGTGGGTCCGACAGTTCTAACTTTTGTTCCTATATCCTATGTGGGTCCAACAGAATAGCTGGTCCTGTTTCCTTTGTGGGTCCGACAGCTTAGTTGGTCTTGTATCCTATGTGGGTACGGCATCTTAGATGAATCAGTGACTACATCTGATCATCTCTATCACTCTACGAAAGATGTATACTTGTGTGAGCTAAGTCTTGACTTTCAATCATTTATATTCGAGGTGATTGTCTTTTCTTCCAATGTGGACTGGGTTGTGCTTGGGATCGATATTTAGAGTTGAACTGTGATTTATAACTTAGGTATATGAATGGGAATATACCTAAGTAGGGTTGTTCGACACATCATGATTGTATCTTTCTTCTTTGGTTTATCCTTAGTGGATTCTGGGAGGCCTTTGGGGGTCTCAGGGTCCCTACTGAGTATCGTTATTCTCACCTATTCATGGGTTATGACCGCACTTTGTTGTGTTGGTTGCAGACGACTGACAACATTGGTCGAGGTAGAGAGTTGTAGAGCTAGATGGTACCCGGAGGTTGACCACTTGGGAAGACGTACACGGAGTGGACGGATGGACCTGGGGTACTGAGGAGGCCATCTTTACCCACCCTTCAGGTGGGATTCCTAGAGGACAACTCAGTAGTTGTAGTTTTGCATTTATGAAGTTGTACAAGTTTTATAGTTGTTTGAGCTTTACTACTGGGATTTTATTTCTAGCACCTTTCCTTTCAGTACATTCTTTTGTATACAGTTTTACTAAGTGTTTACTTCCAATGGCATACTCTATTGTTTGTTTTTTTCTTATTATATTCAATTTCTTCCCTTTTTATCAGGAATTATTCCATTGGTGTTAGTCGCCAGCCTCTGGCCTATGGAAGGCGGTCTTTGGGTAGTCACGATACGGGTCCCGAGGACGACTCGTGAAAAATTGGTATCATAGGAGTCGGTTCTACCGCAAAACTTGGACTCTGATTCTTTTAACAGAAATAGTGTTCAGTGTTTTGGGTGTGTTTATTAGTTTAGGAAAACCAGTGTTGGTGCGGTGGCTGACGTATCCATACACTAGGACTCTAACTTATGATCTCCAACTCGGTGCACAAAAACACTTATTGCGTGTGTATTTCATTTGAAAAAGTTTTATTCGTGATTACTTTGTGTCAGCTCACTAGGTATACTGATTTAATTGTGGCGCACCTGTTTGTTTTCAGGATGACCCCACGAAGGTAGCCAGTTAGGGTTCCGAGTTTCGTACGAGATGGTAGCCCGCCGAGCGACGAGGCCTCGGCGTAGGTCCACATCACAGTGGAGGTACCAGTGGTACCACTACCCGTTGGGCCACCAATACCACCAGCTCCAGCAGCAGAGAGTGCACGTCAGCTGAGTGTGTTTCATGAGTTCCAACGCCAGAGGATGCCCAGGTTCCGGGGAGAGATGGACCCACAGGCAGCTGAGGATTGGCCGAAGGCTATCGTGAGAGTTTTCATATTGGTAGGGACACCAGCCGACCTCATGGTGAACCTTGTCATGAGTCTCCTACATGCAGCACCAGGAAGATGGTGGAGCCTGATGATCCAGGTGCATGACGAGTAATCTTTACTCTGGATAGACTTCGAGAGTCTCTTCCACTCAGAGTTTTTTCCAACCACCCTTCGTGTGGTGCGGATTCAGGAGTTACACCATCTACAGTAGGGTATCAAGACAGTATCTCAGTACTCAACGAGGTTCACTGACCTCTCACACTACTCCACAGATATGGTTCAAGACCCATTATTCAAGGCTCGGACCTTCGAGCATGGACTTAGGAATGAGATCAGGGCTTCTATAATCCCAATAATCATCCGGACGGAGGCGGGGGTACTAGAACAAGCCCTTCTAGTGGATAGTTTTCTCACTGAGCAGTCACCAGTAGCAAGACCCACCATAGGGAATCATGTAGTGGACTCTTCTACAGTCGGTAGTAGATAGATGATGTAGAGGTCCAAGTGGACCACACCTTTAAGTGGGTGACCCTAGGATATAGATTTTGTTATGCGGGGAATATGAGACAGAGCCAGCTATATGAGGAGAAGGTAGTGCTATGCATGCGGCGGCCAGGTCCACATGGCTCATGACTATCCGACCCGCCATGCAGATAAGTAGCAGATAATAGAGGGACCTCCCAGGCAGAGGCAGAGGTTTGACCACGGTGGTCTGCCGGGAGTAGGCAGACGTGGCAGAGGAGCTGGCCGAGCAGCGGGTCGTGGATGACGTTTCGGGCTCTACCACTGCCACCACCAAGAGGTCCACCCCGACCACAGGGAGTTAGCGGACATAGGTGATCTCAACTTCAGGAAGTTGAGGCCTACAACCATGGTTCACCTGAGATGATTCTAGGTACTATATGTGTCTACTCCACCCTTGTTTTAGTAATTATAGACATAGGTGCAAGTCATTCTTTTATTGCCACTGCCCTCGTTCAGAGCTCAGAGATTCCAATGGATTCGTTGGATCGATCGTTACATCTGGAGACTCCTACGGGAGAAGACTCGACAATTACGCACTGGTTCCAACAGTGTGAGCTTACTCTAGGATACGAGAGCTTTGGCTGGGATCTTCTTGTAGCGGCGCTGAGGCCTTATGACTTCATCTTGGGTATGGGCAGGTTATCCACATTTCATGCTCACATTGACTGTATTAGGCACAATGTGCAGTGTATCTGCACGGATGGGACCAAGTTCACATTCACCAGCAAGAAGGGATCCTTTACAGTGCAGGACGAACTTACACAAAGGAGGGGACAGACGATCACACATCAGTTGTCTAGTATCATCCTCGGAGCGATTGATGTGCAGATTCCGAGTTTTCCTGATGTGGTGGATCAGTACGTAGATGTTTTCCCTGATGACATTCCAGGACTACCTCCTCATAGAGGGGTAGAATTCTACATTGACCTATACCCTGGGACATCACCGATATCTACTCCATCATATCGGATGGCTCCCACCGAGTTTCGTGAGCTACGGGTACAGCTGGAGGACTTTCAAGGGAAGGGATTTATCCAACCCAGTGTTTCACCCTAGGAATCTCTGATTTTGTTCACCAAGAAGGTGTATGGGTGCTTGAGACTGTGTGTCGACTATCATCACCTGAATCAGGTGACCGAGAAGAAAAAGTACCCACTCTTGAGGATTAACGACCTCTTTGATCAGCTCAAGGGAGCACGATGGTTCTCGAAGATAGACCTTAGGTCAGGCTATCACCAGATCAGAGTTCGAGGTGAGCATGTGCAGAAGATGGCCTTCAAGAGTCGATATGGCCATTATGAGTTCTTGGTTATTCCCTTCGGTGTAACCAACGCTCTAGCAGTGTTCATGAGTCTCATGAACAGGATCTTCCAGCTTTACCTCAATCGCGTTGACGTAGTCTTCATCGATGACATACTGATCTACTCAACTACTGAAGAGGAGCATGCCTATCACTTGCGGGTAGTAGTGGACACACTCTGAGAGCACCATCTTTATGGTAAGCTCTCGATGTTCCAATTTTGGATTAGAGAGGTTCACTTTTTGGGACACATTATCTTGGAGGCTGGAGTTGCAGTGGATCCAGTGAATATCAAGGCAGTACTTTCTTGGGAGCCATCCAATAGTGTGATGGAGGTACGGAGTTTTCTGGGACTGGCTGGGTACTATTAGAGATTTGTTCCAGACTTCTCTAGAGTTGTAGCACCACATTCAGTATTGATAGAGAAGGGGAAACAATTCGTGTGGTCAGATATGTGCCAACAGAGCTTTCAGGAGCTGAGGTAAAGGTTGACCAGTGCATCCATATTGATGCTATCAGAGGAGGGTGTAGGGTACTTAGTTTACTACAATGCATCTGGGATAGGACTCAGGTGTGTCCTGATATAGGAGCGACCAGTGATCACGTATAGTTCACGGCAGTTGAGACAGCACAACTGGAACTACACTACCCATGACCTGGAGTTAGCAACAGTGGTCTTATTCTTGAAAATATGGTAGCACTATCTAAAGGGAGAGTGTTTTATAGTCTACTCTGACCACCAAAGTCTCAGGTATATCTTCTCGCAGAAGGACCTAAACCTGAGACAGCGGCGATGGCTCGAGTTCTTCCAGGACTATGACTTTGAGATAGTCTATACTCCTGGGAAGGTGAACATTTTAGCATATGCTCTTAGCAAGAGATCAGACATTCAGGTGTTATGAGAGGTGACAGAGCAGTTGTTCGCGTTGCAGATATCCTTTGTGGATAAATATGGAGCAGCCTTTCTGCAGTCTCTCATAGTCACTCCTCCACTTCTTCAGCAAGTCAGAAAGGCACAGCATGGGGACATTGACAAGGAGACGTGACATGCTCAGATATCCTCAGGGCAGGAACCTGATGGATTTTATGAAGGTGGGGAGCACGTCATTCTTTTCATAGGACGTATCATGGTACCAGTTGCACTACAGGAGGAGGTGTTGATAGAGTTCCACACTTCCCCTCTAGCGGTATATCCGAGAGTGGCGAAGATATATCAGGACCTCAGAAGACAGCACTGTTGGTCGTGTATGAAGAAGGTGGTAACAGAGTTTGTCTCGTGATGCTCACTTGTTAGAAAATGAAGGCAGAGTACTAGGTTCCAACAGGCATGGTTCAGCCCTTAGAGGTCTCAGAGTGGAAGTGGGACAGGATATCAATGGATTTGGTGATGGGACTACCATGTAAATCCATAGGACATGACTCTATCTGGGTGTTTGTCGACCGACTCACCACATCGGACCACTTTCTACCAATCAGAGAGTAGGGCTCAGTAGACAGCTTGGGATGCCTCTACGTACAGGAGATTTTACAGCTTCATGGTGTTCCATCGACGATCATTTCTGATCGAGATGCCTGTTTCACTTCCTGAATATGAAAGGGGTTGCAGGAGTCTTTTAGGATGCATCTTCGCTTGAGCATCGCCTTCCATCCTCAGACGGATGGCTGGACTGAGAGGACTATCCAGACACTCGAGGACATTCTCTGTGCGTGCGTCCTCGACTTTGGTCACAGCTGGGAGGATCAGTTACCCTTGGTAGAGTTTTCATATAACAATATCTACCACTCCACCATTGGGATGTCACCTTATGAGGCACTTTTTGGCCGACCTTGCAGATCGCCTTTATGTTGGGCTGGCCTAGGGGAGTCATCATTTGTAGGACCAGAGATGATGCAGGCTATTATGGAGAAGGTGCAGATCATCCAGGAGTGGATGAAGACTGCACATAGTAGACAAAAGTTTTATGCTAATAGGAGACAGAGACCACTGGAGTTGGAGGATGGTGACTATGTATTTCTACGGGTCTCACCTCGATGAGGTCTATGGAGATTTGTACAAGGTGGAAAGTTATCTCTGCGAATCATTAGACCTTTTCAGGTCCTCGGCAGGGTAGGCGAGGTGGCTTACCGCTTGGCTCTTCCACCGCAGTTGCACCGGGTGCACGACGTCTTCCACATATCTCAGCTGAGAAGATACGTGGACGACCCACCCCACATCATCGACCACATAGGGCTGGACATTAATGATGGGGCAACATTCACAGAGGTTCCACTGGGGATTGAGGATCGACAGGATAGGGTCCTGCATGGATGGTTGATTCCTCTGGTGCATGTTCGCTTGGCACTGCCGGGTGAACCGGACTGGCCCACAGCGCGGGATGGGTCTTTAGTGCGAATAACTTCTAGACCACGCGTCTGATCGATGCGTCATCTATAGCACAGGGACCCTCGTGACGAGACGGTCCTTTTGCGTTACTCTAAGTGAGTTTCGGACAAATTTGGAAAATTTCCGGGTTTGTATTGAGTGTAAATCCAACGGGGCCCCTAAAATAGAAATGCCAATAATTCTTAGACAGGACATCCAATTGAAACGTCATCTATCACGTTGATTTCCGTATGATGAGATGGAACTACGGGATACATCACCTTAGGACTTTATGATATTTGATGTATCGTCATTTGGTTTGAGGAGAGGCCCCTCTGGAAATCGAGTGTGTTGTGTGTGGGAACCCTACGGCTGGCTGCAACTGCGATGACTATTGTACCAGAATCCTTTGTGGGTTCGACAGTGAAAACTACTAAACCAGAATACTTCGTGGGTTCGACAGCGATGACTATTGTACTAGGATCCTTCGTGGATCTGACAGTTCTGACATTTGTTCTTGTATCCTGTGTGGGTCTGACAGAATAGATGGTCATGTATCCTGTGTGAGTCTGACAGCTTAGCTGGTCCTATATCCTGTGTGGGTCTGACAGCTTAGATGAATCAGTGACTACATCTGATCATCTCTATCACTCTACGAAATATGTATACCTATGTGAGATAAGTCTTGACTTTCAATCATTTATCATCATGTTGGTTTACATTGCTTCCTCTGTGGACTGGGTTGTGCTTGGGCTCAAGAGCTAGAGCCGAACTGTGATTGATAACTTGGGTATATGTATGGGCATATACCTATGTAGGATTAGTTGAAACTTCGTGATTGTATCTTTCCTCTTTGGTTTATCCTTAGTGGATTCTGGGAGACCATCGGGGGTCTCGGGGTCCCTACTGAGTATTGTTATACTCACCCCTGCACGGGTTATGCCTGCACTTCATTGTGTTGGTTCCAGACGACGGACAACATTGATCGAGGTAGAGAGTTGTAGAGCTGGATGGTACCCGGAGGTGGACCACATGGTGAGACTTACACGGAGCAGACAGACGGACCCGGGGTGCTGAGGAGGCCATCTGTACCCACCCTTCATGTGGGATTCCCAGAGGACAACTCAGTATTTCTTGTTTTACCTTTCTACAGTTGTACTAGTTTTATAGTTGTTTTTAATTTACTATTGGGCTTGTATTTCCAGCCCCTTTCCTTTCAGCACTTTCTTTTGTATACAGTTTTACTTAGTGTTTACTTCTAATTGTGTACTCTATTGTTTTTGTTTACTTATTTAAGGAAATTCCTTCCGTTTTTATCATGAATTACGCCTTTGGTGCTCGTCACCAGCCCCTGGCCTATGGAACACGGGCTTCGGGTAGTCACGGCATGGGCCCCAAGTATGGGTCGTGACATATGATTTTATTAATGTAACACCCCAAGATTTCATAGTACGTTATTTCTTCAAAGTAATTCAATAACTTGCACTACACGCAATATCGAGTTCTAGCGCACCATTAATTACCAAAAAAGTTGTTCAAAAGCGGTTATGAATAGTATTAACTGAATTTTGAACTTTATATAATCCTTATAATTTTAGAATCCATATTATTATTTTCTTAGACATAATGTAAGACCAAATACATTTTTTCCGATAAAAGAAGTATTTTTCAAAAAATGCAATTTTACCGCCTTTTAATGGCGAAGCCTTTTTAAATCCATTATTTGAAACTTTAATATATTCAATTTGAAAAAATAAACTTCTTCTTTAGAATCAGGACATAATAATTTAGTTTAAATAATGTTTTGGTGTTTTTCTGATAACTTTCATATTTGGGTGAATAGTGAAAAATACTATATTTCAACTGAAAACAACTTTTTAAATCAAAAGAATTTATATTGTTTAATTATATATTTTAATGGTTTGGAAGTATAAATATATTATATTTTTACCAGTTAATCCAATTATGATCATTTTAAGTAATTTCACATTGAAATTGTACATAAACAAGTTTTAAACTTTTGGTAGTTATTATTTCTTAAAAATACACCATATGGTTTTGATAGCGGGAATTAATTGTAAATTAATAAATGAAACTTTTATGTTTTGAATTTGGTAAAATAGACTTCATTACTGAATTCTTAATATACAAGTTATCTTAGGGTAAATTTCTGATATTATTCTGAAAAATTTTAATTTTTGATTAATAGTGAAAAACACTGAGTTATAGTTTGAAATAGAATTTTTATTTAAATAATTATTTATTTTATTTAAATTTATTGTATGTAAAAATAGATACATAATACCTATATAAGTTCAATGTAATTCATTATAGTCAGTATATAATAATTTTAGATATATAAAAAAATTTATTGAACTTTTCACCGTCTTTTACCCACCTCCTAGGAGAATTTGCAAATTCACATAAAACATAATTTTACCGCTTCTGTGAGTGGAATTTAGAAAATCCGAGAGTCACAGTTAATATCAAGGAGTAAAATCTGGTTCAATAAGATAAAAATAATATTTGTTGAATATTAACTTTTTACTTTTATTCACCACGGTAAAAAGTAAATAGGGTAATTAAGGGTAAAAATGATATTATTATTACCCTAACACATATCGTAATTCTATTGTATAAGTATAATTAGACCAAAAACAACCTTAGGAATAAAATATGAACCTCTTTGTGTAAGACCCCATGATTACATAGTGTGTTATTTCTTCAAAATAATTCAATAACTTGCACTACACGCAACACCGAGTTAAAGCGCATCATGACTTACCAAACTAGCCGTTATGAATAGAAATACCTACTTTTTAAAATTTTATAAATTATATCTCTCAAAATGGACTTCATTATTGGATTCGGAATATCAAAATTATCCTAGGGTGAAATTTTGGTACTTTTCGGATAACTTTAATATTTTGATGAATAGTGAAAATTACTAAATTTTAATTAAAAACAACTTTTTAAGTAAAAATAATTAATGGTGATAAATTATTAATTTGAGTGGTTTTAAAGTATAATTAGAATATATTTTTACCATTTTATCCAATGGTGTTCATTAGAATTAATTTCACTTCGAAATTGGACCTAAACAATTGTCAATCTTTTAATATATATTGTTTCTTAAAAACACGCTATTTGTTGTGACAGCGGGAATTAATTATAAAATTAATTAATGCAACATATATGTTTGGAATTTGGTAAAATAGATATCATTTTTTAATTTGTAATATCAATTATAGCTTAGGGTGAAATTTTGGCATTGTTCTGAAAAACTTCAATTTTTGATGAATAGTGAAACTACTAAGTGGAAGATAAAAAACTGAATTTTTCATAGAACTTAATTTTACCACTTCTGTGAATGGAATTTCTAAAATCTAAGAGACACAGTTAATATCAATAAGTAAAATGTGGTTCAATGAGATGAAAATAATTTTTGGTGAATAGTAACTTTTTACTTTTATTTACCACGGTTAAAAGTAAATAGGGTAATTAAGGGTAAAAATGATCTTAATATTACCCTAAAACGTGTCCAAATTCTATTGGACAAGTTTATCATGACCAAAAACAACCTTAGGAATAAAATATTATCATTTAGGTCCACTTGTATTAGATTAGGACATTTATTATTATTTAATTCAAAGAAGAGTTAAAAGAGTTAAAATCAAAGTGTATTTACTAAAACATTTTTAATATAGGGTTATTAATAAGATAAATTCGATTGTAAACATTAATTAGAAAGATAAAAATATTTCCTACATAATGATATTTTATTTATAATTTTTATACATTAAAACATTAAATTTATTTATGACACAATGATGATGCAGTAATTACCTAATTAATGAACAATTGGAATAATTGATATTATAAATACCCAAATAAATATAATTTGAGACTTTTTATGAATTAAACTAATTTTCTAGGTTAATATGACATGTTAGGGTTGAGTTAATTAACTTTTGTCGAAGTAATAATTCTGTTATGAGTTTTACAAAAATCAACTATTGAATAGTATCAAAATTGACAAAAAAGCGTTTTTAAAAGAAATATTATATTATTAATTGATATTAAATTCCTAAAAATAAAAGGTTCGTCCAAGAGACTTATATAATGATAGGTGTATCATTAATGGACCACTTGGGGGTCTCTTGGATGTATATAGTAAGTTTTTAGCTATATAATATAAAAATACAAAGTGACATGGTAAATGTCAAACTAATTAACTAAGAGTTAAAACTAAAAGATAAGGTTAATATAGTAACCTAAACCTGTCTAAATTCTATTGGTTGAATACTTTTCGACCTATCCCCACCTTTTAACTTTGGATAATAAACTTTGGAGCCATTACAAACCGAATATGAATTAATTATAAATTAATATTTCTAGCTTTTCCAAAGGTACCCCTCACCCCTCTAATAAAAGGGCACTCCCCCTTCTCATTACTTCACACCTTCATAGCCTTTTGGTTCGGCTAACCCCTACCCAAATACTCTCTCAACTTTCCTCACTACAACCTAGAGGCCTTATTTCCATCAGAAAGCCAACCTAAGGATACCTTTTGATCAAATCAAAAGGAAGAACCCGAAGAAGAAGTAATGTTTTCACCACCATTTTTCAAATTCATTTCTTCTTCAACTTCTTCTTTCTTTGTTTTTTCCATTATAAAATAATGAATCCAGTATCTCCTATATACGGTAATATTATTATAAATATGGTACAACCATATTCAGTATTCTCTCCACCCTTTGAATAACATGTCACCATACGTGTGTACGTACGGCTAACCGTCTCCACATCGTGGTGTAATTGTTATTCAATAAATTATTATTTGGATGGGTATAATAATGATGTGTAATTCATGTAAATAATAAATATAAAATGATAATTATTCTGTATATATGATATACCATCCAATTATATATTATTTTAATATCAAAAGAATGATATTGTCGCTCGTGCGTACGTACGGACTACCGTCTCCACGAACGCGATGAGATTCAATCTCTATCGTATCCATTCAAGTATAATTATCATTTGATTATTTAAAAATAATGTTTAAGGACTTGATATCATTCTGGATATTAATAATATACAACCTATCCATGACAAACATGGCTTACGTAACAAAACATATAAAAGAAAATGAGTAAGTTAACACCCAAAACGACGATAATTCTAAGATATTATTAACAAATCAATGTTAAAAGATCATATATGATATCATATTAATGTATAAGATTATTGAATAATTTAATAACAATTATTTCACCATTATAAAGGAGGTTAACCTACCCCCAACCAAGGAAAAGTACAAGGTAAGGGTTTATTTCGCAATCTCTTCATTATCCGAGGTTGTTTATACGTAATAATCTACTGGGATTTCTTTATCATCCACATCCATGTTTCTTCGAACTGTATTTAAAAATATTTTTAATATTTACAAATAATATGGGTTAAATTCATTTATACCCTTATGTTTTTTTAAAGGAATATTTCCGTCGTTTTCCAAACTAGGCACTTTTAACCTTTCGACAAATTTAAGGTAGGAATGTTTTTTTTAACTTATACGGCGGGTGTGGCTATTTACCGCCGCTATAAAATCGTCAAAGCTTCCCTTACAAGATTATAAGAATATTTTCAATGTAAATGTTTTATTTTATAATTATGTGACTTTTAAATGATTTCAAAATGAATATTTTAAGAATTTGTGAAAGGTACTCTTTATCGCGATTATAATTTTAAATGTTTTAAAGATTTATAAAGATAAATCTTTATAATTATTGTCCCTGTTTTCAAAATGATTTTAAGGATTTATTTATATGGACATGAATTCTTTGAAATGATTTTTTTTTAAAACATTCAAAGTGGTATGGGACACTTTGATTCAAAAATCTCTTTTAAATTACTTCCTTTATAAATGTGTGACGTTTCAATGATTTCGAGAAAAGAGATATTTCTCTCAAATAGTTTTGATTTCATCTATGTCAACATCCTTTGATGGATTTTAAGCTTATTTGAAGTTGATTTATTACGATACAAAACTTTTGTATTGTATTGAAGGTTTTGTGATATGATTTACTGTGGATGTGTTATTTTTATACCATTCATGGTTTATGGAGAAAGTGTTGACATTTCGTATGCTAGTTTTAATACGAATGTTTATGTTATGTTTAAACCTTTTCATATGGGAATGCATTGGACTTAGTAAGTGACGGGTGGAGCCCGCTATAGATCCTCGATGCATTGGTAGGTCTCATGAGACAAAATCGTGTCTTGGCACAAGGCCTTGGCAAAATCTTATTTGTAGTCTTGGCATGAGGCCTTGGCTATGTGGTTATGATAGTCTGGCATTATGCATTCCATCATTATGAAAGTGGTTATTGATATTGCATGTGATTATTCGATTAGTAGAATATCCATGTGAATAAGTAAATCAAATTATTTCATTTTATTTTTTTCATACTATGTTGAAGTTCAAGTTTAAAAGGCTTTTGTTTTAGTTATATATTGCCTTAAATGTTTATGCTTATTTATGAAAGTTTTCACTGTATCGCTTACCCTTACGGAGCGTCTGAGATCACCCCTTTTCTATGTTTTATTTTTTCCCAGGATTCCAAGAAGTATATTTTGATTGATAAGAAGGGTTAAGACAAGGGAATAATGTCATTCAAAAAGGATTATTTATGTTGTTTTGTATGTTATGAAGTGTAATGTAACATTCATGTATGTAATCTATTTTCCAAGACTGCTAAACTAATCGGTCCTTTGGGACTTAATTCCTTGTAATCATGCCAATGTTATGTAATAATGCACCAAATTTGGGTAACTGGGGTCGGGCCGTTACACTTTGGTCCACTTGGATTAGATTAAGACATTTATTATTTTTTTAATTCAAAGAAGTGTTAAAAGAGTTAAAATCAATGTTTAATAACCAAAACATTTTTAATATAGGGTTATACATAAGATAAATTCGTTTATAAATATTAATTAGAAAGATAAAAATATTTCTTACTTAATGTTATTTTATTTATAATTTTTAGACATTAAATAATTTAATTTATTTATGACACAATGATGATGCACTAATTACCATATTACTGAAATATTAAAATAATTGATATCATAAATACCCAAATAAATATAATTTGAAGCTTTTAAGGAATTACACAAATTTTATTGGTTAATATTACATTTTAGGATTGATTAAATGAATTTTTTTTGAATTAATACTGTTATTAAGTCTTTAAAAAAATCAATTATTAAATAGTGTCAAAATTAACAAAAAAGAGTTTTTAAAACAAATATTATATTATTAATTGATATAATATTCCTAAAAATCTAAGGTTCCACCAAAGGACTTATATTATGATTTTTATGTCATTAATGAACCATTTTGGTTTCTCTTGGTAGTTTATAGTAAATTTATTAACAATATAATATAAAAATACAAAGAGACATGGAAAATGTCAATCTATTTAACTAAGAGTTAAATATAAAAGATAAGGGTAAAATAGTGATCCAAACTTGTCTAAAACCTATTTTTTGAGTTTTTTTCGACCCATCCCCACCATAGACTTTAAATAATCTAGTTTGAAGCCATTATAACCCGAAAATAAATTTATTATAAAATAATACTTTAAGTTTTTTCTAAAGATCCCCTCTGCCCCCTTATAAAAGGACACCACTTCTAACCAATTCCTCACAACTCTAAAGCCAGTTTGCTCATCCAAACTCTGACCAATTATGCTCCCTACATCCATCTACTTCTCATAGAAGCCTTACCTTTGGAATAAGGCACTTCAAGAGTCCTTTTTGGTTCAAACCAAAGGGAGTTACACAAATTAATGGTAACAATTTCACTTAGCTTCTTTTCTTTTATTTTACCTCTCCAACCCCTAAAATCTTCTTATTATATTATTTTGTAACAAAACCAGTATACTAAATATACTATGATATTGTTATGAGAAGTATTATAACTACACTTACACACACTTCCATCTAATGGGTGAATAACATAATGTTTCTGTGGATGGCAACCAAACGCCTCACGAAACGATGATTGTTCAATTATCTCCTACCACCTCTCATGGTGGAAAATATGATGGAACTATAATTAAATATGATATTAATGATATTTATTTTATATATAAGCTTCTGTAATTCGATTTTATAGCAAACCATTATTCGTTTCATGTTGTATATATATACGATAATTTCATTTGAGGAAGTGCGGACTACAATCCCCTCAAAGTGATATGACTCGTTCATACCATACATCGAACGTATAAAAGATGGTGTTAATGAACATAAGTAACATATATAAGATATTATATTATAACTAAATAATAATATACCTTTGTATGATTTGGTTTTTATTCATTTTAAAATGAAAAATTAAATGGAAGTAGCGTTCGTGCGTATGTACGGACAACCGTCTCCACGGACGCGATGAGATTCATTCCCCATCGTATCCATTCAAGTATAATTCTCGTTTTATGATTAAAAATAATTTTTAAGGACTTTATATAATTCTGGATATTAATAATATACAACCTATACCTAACAAACATGACTTATGTAACCAAACATATAAAATAAAACGAGTATGTTAACACCCGAAACGACGATAATACTAAGATATTATTAAAAAAGAAATGTTAAAAGATCATATAAGATATCATAATAACGTATATGATTCTTGTATAATTTAATAACAATTATTTCACCATTATACAGGAGGTTAAACAACCCTCAAACAAGGAAAAGTATAAGGTAAGGGTTTATTTCACAATCTCTTCATTATCCGATGTTGTTTATACATGATTATCTATTGGAACTTCTTTATCATCCACATCCATGTTTCTTAAAAATGTATTTCAAAACATTTTTACTATTTACTAGACTATGGTTTAATGTAAGTTATACCCTTTTATACTTTTTATAAAATGGTTTAAAAGGAATATTTCCATAATTTTCCAAACAAGGTCCTTTTTAACGTTTTCGAAAAAATTAAGGTAAGAATGTATGTTTTAACTTATACGGCGGGTGTAGCTATTTTCTGCCATTATAAAATCATCAAAGCTTCATTTACAAGTTTATAAGATTATTTTCATAGTAAATGTTTTATTTTACAATTATGTGACTTTTAAATGATTTAAAAAAATATATATTTCTCTCAAATAGTTTTTATTTCATCTATGTCAACATCCTTTGATGGATTTTAAGCTGATTTGAAGTGGATTTATTATCATACAAAACTTCCATATTATATTGAAGGTTTTTTGATATGTTTCAATGTGGATGTGTTATTTTTATACTATTCATGGTTTATGGAGAAAGTATTGACATTTCTTATGCTATTTTTAATATGAATGTTTATGTTATGTTTAAAC
The DNA here is from genome assembly GCA_963277665.1 of Viscum album. Lineage (NCBI taxonomy): Eukaryota > Viridiplantae > Streptophyta > Magnoliopsida > Santalales > Viscaceae > Viscum > Viscum album. Next base: position 237,707,919 of record OY728164.1, read on the forward strand.
ATATTCATATGAGGAATGCATTGGACTTAGTAAGTGACGAGTGGAGCCCACTATAGCACCTTGATACATCGGTAGGTCTCATGAGACAAACTAGTGTCTTGGCACAAGGCCTTAACAAAAACTTATTTGTAGTTTTAGCACAAGGCCTTGACTATGTGGTTATGATAGTTTGGAGTTATGCATTCCATCATTATGAAAGTGGTTATTTATATTTCATGTGATTATTCGACTAGTAGAATATCCATTTGAAAAATTAAATGGAAATATTTCATTTTATTTTTTCCATATTATTATGAAGTTCAAGTTTAAAAGGCTTTTATTTTAGTTATACATTTCCTTAAATGTTTATGCTTATTTATGAAAGTTTCTGCTATATTGTTATCCTTACTGAGCATCTGAGTTCACCCCATTCTATGTTTTATTTTTCCTAGGATGTGAATAAATATTTTATGATTAACCTATTGGGATAGTCTGAAGGGGATATGAGTGTGGACCATGGAGACTATATTATTTTAGTTTTTCACGTTATGATGTAATGTAACATTTATGAATGTATCTAGTGATTCCAAGGATACTAAACCAATCGGTCTTTCGAGACTTCATCTTTTGTGATCATGCCAATGATACGTAATAATGCACCAAATCTGGGTAACTGGGGTCGGGGTGTTACAGTTGGTATCAGAGGAAGTTTAGTACAAACCTTGGAAACTAGATTTAGATAAACTCTTATTAGAGAACATAGAAATAAGATGGACTTTGAGGATTAGTATAGAATAACTTCCTAGAATTTTGGTATTGTAGATATTTTGTGAGTTTTCTGAGAAATACATACCTATCTGGATACGATAAGGTACGGCCGGCTCTGGCACAGATGTACCTAGGGGTAAAACCCGAAAACACTGCTTTGATCTATACTCGAACGGGAACTGGTGCACAAAAACGGGCCTTATTGTACTCTTCATTACTACACTCCCAGGAGATATGGTTACGATAATTATCATTTTCTTTACAAATCAGTATGAAGGGTTTATGAGTATATAATTTCTCAATGAAAACATATTTATGATTATGGATTATATCCATAAACCATTCAATTTATGTTGGGTATTTTACATGTTTGGAATTATTCATTTCAATTCATAAACTGACCTAGTTTATGATATTGTATAGAAATGAAACCCAATAGAAGGAATGTGAACTCCATCAATACGTATTATCCAAAGAGTAAGAAGGATCATATCTTTCATAGTATTAAGCCAACATTTAGAAAGGAAATAGTCTCCCATTTATTCTCAACATATGAAGAAATAGTATCATGTGTCAATAAGATAAGTAAATAATACTCTGAGACCTATTGCTTTAAAGGGAATCAAGAGAAGAAAATGATGGAAGAGAGAAAGATGGATAAAGGGAAGAGGGAAAAGAAGAATTTTCCCATACGTGATAATTGTGGGAAGAAACACCTTGGAACTTGCCTGAAGGGAATAAGAGTTTGTTATAAGTGTGGAGAAAAGGGTCACCAAGTACGTGACTAAAAGGGTGAGAAAAAGGTTTCAAATGAACAATGCTTTATCTGCAATGAGTTGGGACACTACGCGAACCGATGTCCAAATCATCAGAGTATTCCCCAAATTATTCTATTTGATAATAATCAAGTTTTAATACTACCACAGATGAGGAGGAATGATTAGAGTTATTATGTTGATATTATAGAATTATTTCATTTGAGGGTTGTATCAATAATGTACTGGTTATAATAATTTTTTAGTATATAAGGATTGTACTATATTACTATTTCATTAAGAACTTGAGATTGTGTGAAACCAAGAAAAGTGACTCAATAGCAAGTTAAATTTTTGAAAAATATATGTTTGAGAGAAAGATAAACCATAATATGGTTCTGATACTGAGGTAGTGATTTTGTAATAATACATGATTGATTTGGATAAATTATATTGGATACTATTGATTACCTTGAAATAGATTAATGACTTGTATATTCCATCATTTTTGGAGTTTAAAACATTTTTGATAGAAGGAGTATATCCAGTATTCTATAAGGTTTAAGGGATCATGAATGTAAACAATAAGGTTTTATGGTAATTCAGGATGTTGTAGTGTTTTAAAAGAATACATGATGAAGGTGTTTACAAGTTATTGCGTGGAAAAAAGGATCTTCATTGTGTTTACCTTCCTTATAAATTTTGGACTGTGAGTTTGGATAGAAGTATTTTGGATAATTCAAGTTTGAGATTATTTTTGGATTGCCTTAAAAGGACAACCCGAAGGTCGGGCGGTAACCCATCGCATCCAGAAAGGCCGCGAGACTTGAACCCGCAACCGAAGGGCGATAAGGGTGTATCACCTACCACTAGCCCGCGTGATGTCCTGGATTGAATAATGTAGTATTTTTTAAAAAAATTCTGGCATATGAATTATAAATTCATTTTTTTAAACCCTATATGAATAGAATAAATAGAATATTATTTATAAGTTCTATTATATTTTAGAGTGAAAGATGAGTTTGTGGTAGAAATTATTTAAAGGATGGAACTCTACTTGTCAAGTAAATATTTTTCTTCTTCTCTTATTCTATGAAGAAATTAATTCATATACTTTAGTGAAGTGATCTTAAAACAAAAAATGAGTTATCCTAATACCATATGTTTTGTTGAACCGATGGTATTTTAAATCATCATAGATTGATGAATTTAAGGCCCTCAATTTTACACTTGTTTTTGATTGATGACCTCAATAACTACCTATAAATATTTACTTTTTTCTCCAATTATATTTCTTTAATTTCCACCAATTTTCTCCTAATCGAGATCATAATTTGGTGGTGACCCTTTCATTTCCATTTTCTTCTTATTAAGACTAAATTTTACTAACCTAATTTTCGGTGTGGGTTTTCCCAAAGGTATTTTCTATTTTCAACCTTTTATTGTCAAAAAATAATTTCAAATTATGAGGATGCAATTTATTGAAGGAGGGAAGAATGTAACACCCAAAAATTTCATAGTACGTTATTTCTTCAATGTAATTCAATAACTTGCACTACACGAAACACTGAGTTCTAGCGCACCATGACTTATCAAACAAGCCGTTCAAAAGTGTTTATGAATAGTATTAACTAAATTTTTAACTTTATATAATCCTTATAATTTTAGAATCTATATTATGAGTTTCTTAGACATAATGTATGAACAAATAAAGTTTTTCAGATAAAAGAATTATTTTTCAAAAAATAAAATTTTACCACCTTTTAATGGCAAAGCCTTATTAAATAAAATATTTGAAACTTTTATATATTCAATTTGAAAAAATAAAATTCTTCTTTAGAATCAGGACATAATAATTTAGTTTAAATAATGTTTTAGTGTTTTTCTGATAACTTTCATATATCGGTGAATAGTGAAAAATACTATATTTCAACTGAAAACAACTTTTTAAATCAAAATAATTAATATTGTTAAATTATACATTTTAATGGTTTGGAAGAATAAATAAATTATATTTTTACCATTTAATCCAATTATAGTCATTTTAAGTAATTTCACTTTGAAATTGGACATAAACAAGTGTCAAACTTTTGGTAGTTATTATTTCTTAAAAATACGCCTTTTGGTTTTGACAGCGGGAATTAATTTTAAATTAATAAATACAACTTAAATTTTTTGAATTTGGTAAAATATACTTAATTATTGAATTTGAAATATCAAAATTAGTTTAGGGTAAATTTTTGGTATTATTCTTAAAACTTTTAATTTTTGATGAATAGTGAAAAACACTTAGTTATAGTTTAAAACCGAATTTTTATTTAAATAATTATTGATTTTATTTAAAAAAAATTATGTAAAAATTGATACATAAAACCTATATAAGTTCAATTTAATTCATTGGAGTCAGTTTATAATAATTTTTTATATATAAAATTTTTATTGAACTTTTTACCGTCTTTTACCCACCTCCATGGAGAATTTGCAAATTCACATAAAACATAATTTTAACGCTTCTCTGAGTGGAATTTAGAAAATTTGAGAGACATGTTTAATATCAAGGAGTAAATTTTTTTTCAATAAGATAAAAAATAATTTTTTGTGAATTGTAACTTTTTACTTATTTAGCACGATAAAAAGTAAATAGGGTAATTAAGGGTAAAAACTATATTATTATTACCCTAACACATGTAATAATTCTATTGGATAAGTATAATTCGACCAAAAACAACCTTAGGAATAAAATATAAACCTCTTTTTCCACTTGGATTAGATTAGGAAATTTATTATTATTTAATTCAAAGAAGAGTTAAAAGAGTTAAAATCAAAGTTTAATAACTAAAACATTTTTAATATAAGGTTATATATAAGATAAATTGGACTATAAATATTCATTAGAAAGCTAAAAATATTTCCTACATATTAGTATTTTTTTATAATTTTTAGACATTAAATAAGTTAATTTATTTATGACACAATGATTATGGAGTAATTACCTTATTAGTAAAATATTAAAATAATTGATATTATAAATACCCAAATAAATATAATTTGAGACTTTTAATAAATTACACGAATTTTATTGGTTAATATGACATGTCAAGTTTTATTATATGAATTTTTTTTTAATTAATAAAGTTATTAATACTTTAACAAAAAATAAATTATTAAATAGTTTCAAAATTGACATAAAGGAGTTTTTAAAACAAATATTATATTATTAAATGATATAATATTCCTAAAAATCAGATTTTTGAAAAAAGGACATATATGATGATAGTTATGTCATTAATGAACCACTTTGGGTTCTCTTGGAATTTTATAGTATGTTTATTAACTATATAATATATAAATATAAAGAGATATGGTAAGTGTCAAATTATTTAACTAAGAGTTAAATCTAAAAGATAAGGGTAAAATAGTGACCCAAACTTCTATAAAACCTATTTATTGAGTTTTTTTCGACCCATCCCCACATTATAATTTAAATAATATAGTTTTGAGACATTATAAACCGAATATGAATTTATTATAAAATAATACTTTAAGTTTTTCCAAAAGAGCCCCTCCTCCCCCTTATAAAAGGACTCCACTTATAACCAATTCCTCACACCTCTCAAGCCTTTTCGCTTGTCCAAACTCTACCCAATTAATCTCCCTACATCCATATACTCATCCTAGAAGCCTTAACTTAGGCATAAGGCACTTCAAGAGTCTTTTTTGGTTCAAACTAAAGGGAGTTACCCAAATTGAAGGTAATGATTTCTCTTAGCTTCTTTTCTTTTATTTTACTTCTCTAACCCCTTGACTCTTCTTATTATTTTCTTTTGTAACAAACAAAGTATCCTAAATAAACTAGTATATTGTTATGATAACTATTTGAACTACACTTACACACACCTCTATCTAATGGGGGAAGAATATAATGTTTCTGTGGATGGTAACCAAACGCCTCACGAAAAGATGATTGTTCAATTATCTCATACCGCTTCTCATGGTGCCCATTATGATGGCACTATAATTAAATATGATATTAATGATATTTATTTTATATATAATCATATGTAATTTTATTTTATATCATACCATTATTCGTTTCATGTTGTATATATATATACGATAATTTCATTAGAGGAAGTGCAGACTACTGCCCCCTAAAAGTGATATGACTCGTTCATACCACACATGGAATGTATAAAGGATGGTGTTAATGAAATTAAGTAACACATATAAGATATTATATAATAATGGAATAATAATATACCTATGTATGATTTGGTTTTTATTCTTTTTAAAATGAAAAATGAAATGGAAGTAGAATTTGTGCCTACGTACGGACTACCGTCTCCACGAACGCGATGAGATTCCTTCCCCATCGTATCCATTCAAGTATAATTCTCATTTTATGATTAAAAATAATGTTTAAGAACTTTATAAATTTCTTTATATGAATAATATACAACCTATCCATAAAAAACATCTTATGTAACAAAAGATATAAAATAAAATGAGTAAGTTAACACCCGAGACGACGATAAAACTATGAAATTATTAAAAATCAATGTTAAAAAATCATATATGATATCATATTAACGTATGTGATTCTTGTATAATTTAATAACAATTATTTCACCATTATACAGGAGGGTAAACTACCCTCAACCAAGTAAAAGTACAAGTTAAGGGTTTATTTCACAATCTCATCATTATCCGAGGTTGTTTATACGTGATTATCTACTAGGACTTCTTTATCATCCACATCCATGTTTCTTAAAAATTTATTTCAAAACAATTTTACTATTTTCTGGACTATGGTTTAAAGTCATTTATACCCTTGCTATACTTTTTATAAAATGGTTTGAAAGGAATATTTCTGTCATTTTTCAAACAAGGTCCTTTTTAACCTTTTTGACAAAATTAAGGTAAGAATGTCTTTTTTAACTTATACGGTGAGTGAGGCTATTTTCCACCATTATAAAATCGTCGAAACATCCCTTAAAATATTATAAGTATATTTTCATAGTAAATGTTTTCTTTTACAATTATGTGACTTGTAAGTGATTTCAAAAAAAAGATATTTCTCTCAAATAATTTTTATTTCATCTATGTCAACATCTTTTGATAGATTTTAAGATTATTTGAAGTTGATTTATTATGATAAAAAACTTCTATATTATATTGAAGGTTTTATGATATGTTTTAATGTGGATGTGTTATTTTTATACCATTCATTGTTTATGGAGAAAGTATTGACATTTCGTATGCTAGTTTTAATTCGAATGTTTATGTTATGTTGAATAATATTCATATGAGGAATGCATTGGACTTAGTAAGTGACGGGTGGAGCCCGCTATAGATCCCCGATGCATTGGTAGGTCTCATAAGACAAACTAGTGTCTTGGCACAAGGCCTTGACAAAAACTTATTTGTATTCTTGGAACAAGGCCTTGACTATGTGGTTATGATAGTGTGGGATTATGCATACCATCATTATGAATGTGGTTATTGATATTGCATGTGATTATTCAACTAGTAGAATATCCATGTGAATAAGTAAACGGAATTATTTCATTTTATTTTTTCCATATTATTCTGATGTAAAAGTTTAAATGGCTTTTGTTTTAGTCATACATTGCCTTAAATATTTATGCTTATTTATAAAATTTTCTACTATATTGTTATCCTTATTAAGCATATGAGATCACCCCTTTCTATGTGTTATTTTTTTCAGGATGTGAAGAAATATTTTATGACTGACCTACATGGATAGTCTGAAGGGGATATGAGTGTGGACCATGGATACTATATTATTTTAGTTTTTTACTTTATGATGTAATGTAACATTTATGAATGTATCTAGTGATTCCAAGGCTACTAAACTAATCAGTCTTTCGAGACTTGATCTGGTGTGATCATACCAATGATATTAATAATGCACCAACTCTGGGTAACTCGGTTCAGGGCGTTATAATTAATCATTTCATAATTTAATTATATAATTAATCATGTAAAAATGAGTGGTTTTCATTATAATTTTATCATAGTATAACCTTTGGAATGGAAATGGGTTTAAAAAACATTTTTCATAATAAACCATTCACAGTAAGAATAAGAATGATACCCTTGGTTTATATACCCATTGAATCATAAGTTAAATCAATTTATTTAATCCTAGATAGATAATGTTTTTTAGATATAAATCACTTGGAATTTTTATTGAAGAAAAAAAAATTTCTTCGAAAATCAATTTTTAATACTAAAAAATCATAAATAAATTGGGAATCCTTTTAATTGAAAATAAAGTTAAAACTTATAAAGGAATCATTAAAATTAATTTAAAACATTTCTTAAAGAAATTATAATTTCCACTTTGAAAATAATTTTTATAAACATAAAACATTTTCAAAATTCCTTTGAAAAAAACCTTTGAATCTTGTAAAGGAAACTTTAAAATTCATTTTAAACATTTATTGAGGAAAATATCATTTCCATTTGAAAAAAACATTTTAAAACATAAAAAAATTAAAACCCATTTCTTTAAAAATAACCCTGGAAACATATAAATTATTATTGAAATAAAATAATTTTCAAATGGTATAAAATATTCCTCATTCAATACGAGTTAAAACAAAGATTTATTTCACATTTTTAATAAAATCTAATAGCGCATTTTTTTTGGAAATTGATATGAAGATTAATTTAAAAACATTTTATAATAAGTAAAACATGGGGAAAAAATTTAATAAAACATTTTAATAATGTTAAAAACGTTTTTGATAATTTTTATGAGAATATGATTTTGAAAGAAAATCGTTTTTCAACTAAAGAGATAAATAAAGGCAGTTTTCTTAAAAAAATATTTTGAGACTCTTACATACATAATGGGAATTAATTTAATGGAGAAATATATATTATCATGAAAAAATAAATTAAAGTAAAGTTAAATATTTTATTAATAAATTTATCTTAATATTTCATCATCATAAACAAAATCATTAACTACCCCGATAAATGATGACATTGTATTAGAAAACACATACCAATTTGGTATCATTGAATCCCAAGCCCCATAAAGTAATAAAATTAAATGAAACTTATAATATCATGAGAATAAATTAATTAATGACATTAAATTTCCAATTGACATTATATACACCTAATAAAAGAATATAGGTTCATAACATAACATATGTCTCAATGAAGAAAAATTGGGACAAAAACATCTTACCGAATTGGTAATTTTGAACTGTAAACCCCATGAAAGAGAGATACTAAAATGGGTCTATAAATTCCAATAATTTTGAGTATAATTATAATAAAATTAATTCATGGGAATTGTGTTCACTACATAAAAAATAGGCATTGAATATGGAATTTGTCTCACATAAGTAATAAAGTGAAACAAAATTCCCTTACCAATTTAGTAATATTTTATATCATAAGACCAAATAAATAATAGCCAAAAATGAAACTATTAATATAGTTAATATAATTATACTCCTAATATAAAATTTTTAAGTGGAAATTTATACACCACACATAATAAATGAGTGGTGATTTTTCATGTCTCCCCAAAATAAAAGTGAGACTATAAATCTCTTACTGAAAGTCTAGACTTACTTCATGCTTGTTAAAACCTTTTATATAATAAATATAGGAGTATTATAAATTTATTAAATAAAAAAACATACTTATATCATGCCATATATGATTTACTTATTTAATTTTATTAATTGTCTGTTAACAATTCTAAGTTAAATCCATGTTTCGAATAATAACTGATTTGTTTTTTATATGTTTTGATTTGTTATTTTTTGTCCCCTTACTTTTATCATTGTTCCATAATATTTGGAATAATAATAATGAAATAATTATAATATTTATAAATAAATTAACCTTTAATACCAATCATAAAAAATGGTTTTTATAAATGAATTATGTTACAATCTTGGAGACAATAGACAGTACGTATGCATGACTAACGTTTCCATTTTCAATGACCGCTATGGAATAGTGGTAAGTAAAATTTTATCATTATATAATTATAATAATAACATAAATAAAATATAAATTCTTGAAATATAGTTATAAAAATCATACATGTGGTTTGGTGTTGAAAGGAGAGTCACATCACTTCATGAAGACGATAGACAACACGTACATGAATGATGTTATCATCTTTCAGTGAGTGAAAAGGTAAGAAATTAAATGATATATTATCTTTTAATAATAATAAATATGCCATTAATATAATAATTATTTAATTAACATAACATATATTCATTTAATTTATTCTTATCATCTTGAATGTAAATCATTAGTGAAAATAAATCACATCACTTCGAGAGGTGGTAGTCTATCATACACACGAGCAACGTTATCAAATCACTAATGGAATGAAAAGTAAAAAAACATATATATGATATAATGACCATATATGAATAAATATTTTATAAATATCATATAGATACTTTATATCCATCATTATACCAAACCGTGAGAGGTGGTAATGGAAAAAATGAATGAAATTGGTTCATGAGGCGGTAGTCCACCGTACCCATGAACGATGATTCTATAACCTATTAAATAGAATTATTGTTGATTTTAATTAATTAACTTAAACTAAAAAAAATAAAATTATATTTAATATAATATTTTTATTATATCATCGTGGTTTAATAATAATTGAATGATGTGGAGGAATAAATCAAATAAAAACTCTCATTCAAGAATGTTACCTCTTCTTTGAGGAACCTCCTTAGGTTTTCACTAAAAGTATTCCTATATTTGATTTTCCCCCCCAAGAAAAAGTATTCTAGGATGAGATGATGGATGTTTTTAAGTTATTTTCTCAGGTATTTTATAATCCAATAAAAAAAATTATTGTGTAAATAGAAGATGAGATGTAGTGTCCTTTTATAAATGAGGTGAGTGGCACAAATGTAATTTTTGAAATGAAAAAGGTGAACCAATGTTTTTCACATGCCAAAAGGGTCCAAAATAAATTATTATAGAGATATATAAATTATATAATATAAATATGGATATAAAATATATTTTATGCAAGTTTTTAGGTTATTTTTTACATAAACATTATAGTTTAACACCCAGGTACACCCATTTTTACCGAAGCAGTAGAAAATGATATTTACTATTTTCTATATTAATTTTCGTAGGAAATTAATTTGACATTATTTTATAATATAAATTATTATAAATAAATATTTAATCTGTTTTTTTATAGTCAATTCTCATAAGTGTGAAATTTTAATCTAAAATTAATCTCGTTGATGTGATGATAAAGTGGGTTCTTAAAGAGAAAATGTTTAACAGTTTACAATGTTTTTGTATCAAAAATAAATATAAAAATGATTCAAATGACCTAAATTAGTTTTTATATTATGATTTAATGAAATAATTTTATTTTATCAAATTAATTTTTTAAAACTGAAAATTTATTTTTAAAATAAGTTTATAAAAATTGATAAAAAAAATTTTATATAAATAATGTTTTTCCATGAAAATTTTGATTTATTCTTATCTATTGTCTAGAAAACACATAAGATTAATGTTAAAAAAATTAACTAGATATATAATATATTAATTTTATTATAATAATTCACCCAAATTTTATTTTATTAATCTAGTTAATTTAAAGTTTTTGTTTTCATGAAAATATTTTTTCAGAAAAATATTTCCTTTATTTTTAAATGTTTTTATTTTAATTTATAATTTATTATCCACTAAATAAATAATTTAATATACATGTGTAGACCATATATTTTTATAATTTATTTAATACAATATGTACTCTCCATTCCACTGGCTAAATGATCACTATCACATTAAATAATAATATTTTAATAATGTGTTAAATTTCGTTTTAATTTGATGTAGTGAGTATTGAAAGTTGCACTGAATAATGCATATAATTAAAGATAAACTCAGGGTTTAATGTATTGTAATATAAAAAAGTGTTTTTATAACCCAAAATATTTAAAAGATTAAATTTATTTTTTTTAAATATTCCATAAAATCTTGTGTTGTTGTAATTATATTTCTTGATATCACAGTTTAGGAAAAGCAATTATAGAAATTTTGTCCCACCATTCTCTACACCCCATTATATAAAGTTCTTATAACTCTAGTTCTCTCTCTATCCCCATTTAACTAAATATAGGATTAACATCCTGTGCATATAGGATCAATTTCATTTCATTCTTTTTATTTTCAACATGTATTTCATAATTGATAATCTATTAATTAAAATTTTAATTACAGATTGTAGATTGAAACACATTATAACATAATTTTTCAATTTTATTTAACTGATACCATATAGTAGCTATAATAAATATCCAAAATTTAATTTTTCTATCATTATAATAATTTTTTGGATGATATTCCACCATAAGTTTATATGGGAAAACTCCATATAAGTTGGTGAAGATACATTAAATAACTAACCCACGTACTTTTTGCCGTGTAATAAAATACAAGCAGTCGTGAAAATGATATGTGAATACTACATGATTAAAATAATGCATGAATTAATTGCCTTTTTAATTCAATCTATGTGATAAAAGTGAAATAAATAATAACCCTAAAATCATGTGTGGAATACCAGGTGAAATAGATCAACTATAAAACTGAAAGTTAAGAACAGAAATTCCAATACAAGAAACATAGAATTTATATTAATTATTTGTTATATACTACTAGTAATGAGTTATTTACCATGTTTTGATAATGACATATTTATTTTCTACCTTTCCTAAAAATTAAAAAAATATCTTTTTACCACTTTTTCACGTTGTGAGATCCCATGTTTCTTCACGTATGTCCCTCTTTGAGTTTTTGGTTTTTCTTATTCATTTAACATTGATTTTTGAGACACACTTGGGGATAGATCAAAATTACTGGTTTAAATTTCCTAAAATTCATGAATGTATGTTTATTTCAATTAATGGATTTTAGGTATAAATGTGGTTTGGTATTTTTTTGCAGAAGCTATGTTGAGATATTTCTACTAGAAACATTCATGTCATGAACATGTTGCATGACATGAAATCATCATCAGGTAGATGTAGTGAATTGGTTTAGAGAATGAATGTTTACACACCATGAAATGTTTGATTGGGTTTATTTTATCCAAGGTGAATTGTTTTTTAGTGTACCTTATAAATTGATAAATTCACCTCATAAAAAGGTTTAACATCATGAATATATTGTGATTATTAGTTGTAACCCATGTTGTTCATATGATTACATTTTCATCCACTATATAGAACTCTCTCCCTCTCTCTCTCAAACCATAGGGGGACTCCATGAAATTCTAATGTAATTCATTGCCTTCGAGATGTGTCAATCAATAATTTAATCTTGGGGGAGTTTTTTTGCTTTGTTTTTCTCCTATATTATGATTTTTACATGTTGTCATTGTGTAATATCTTGACCATTGTTAAACCTAGATTTTATATTATGTGATCTAGATTTTTCCTTATGATATTTCTTCTCAATTCCTCATTGTAATTCCTAATTAATTGTGTTTACTGAATCTCTGGATAATGGTTAGTGGTCTAGAATACATCCCTATGGTATTTTTCTATTTGTTTAATTATGTGCAATAATATATGATTATGCCGAAATAATGTGATTATTAATAAATAAAATAATGGTATAGTATAATCATGTGTTTAGAATAATTTCTGGACCCCTTTTGATCCAATAGTGTCAAGAACTAGCTTCTAGAAACTCTTATGGTGAGCCTAACCATTAATAATAATGAAATGATTCATGACATAAAGATGCGTTTTTTATCAGGACATGAGTCCTTAGGTTATTTCTTGTGATATATTCACCTTGGATAATGGATTACATGATTATTTAATGACTGGTTAACATTTGATATAAATGGGTTTGCACGCTCACAAGATAGTAGCTTAAGGTATAATATAATTAATTAATAGATAATTGAAAGACAAATATTAATTGGGTAAATAGAAAATTGTGAAATTTTATGTTATGTTGTGTTATTCTATATTTTATGATTTTTTTAATTTATACTAAAATTAATAAATAAATGTCTTTTCCCTTTGATGTTGAAATTTTTATATAAGGGTATTTCCCTTGTAATGCTAAAATTATTAAATAAAGGGTTTATCCTAGTGATGTTGAACTGATTAAATACAAGAATTTTCTCGGTTATTAAGAAATTATTATATAAAAATATTTTCCTCATTATTATAAAGTTATCTATAAAGGGATCGTTTTGGTGATACTAAAAGTATTATATAAAGGGATCAACCTGTTAATGCTGAAATGCATGTATAAAAGGAATTTCCTTATGATTTTAAAATGATTAAATAAAGTGCTCTACCTAGTTTTTCTCAAATAATTATCTAATGGGTTTGACCTAGTTACGTTGTAATGATTATAGGGAATGACCTATTTATGTCATTATTCTATGGACTTGTGGATATGATTTTTATGGTTACGCTACATGCTCAAATAAATTCTGGTATGGTTTTGAACTAGGTTTATTGTTTTATTGTATTAATTGAATACATAATCCACCAGATTATCCATTTATTTCATGTACTTATTATCAGACTGGTTATTTGTAGACACAGTGGTGTTAACCAAATGATTTTTACTCACACCCTATTCAGGACCACATTTGGTAACCAAGTAGATTACATTGATGCAAGTTTGGATAATGGAAAATCGCTATGTTGTTGATTATTGGTTATTGAATGGGTTGGAGCACGGAGACGAGACCAAGACAGGGGGTTCGAGAATGTGTTATTTTGAGTTTATTTTTGTTAACATGTTCATGTTTCTTTATGACTTCAAGTATTTTTTTAGTTACATTCCAACTTGACATTAAAAGTTTTATTATTATTTTCATTACTTGGTTCATCCTCTATCTTCCAGTTGTATGATGTATTGTTTCTTTTATTTTTTTTACTCTTATATTTGTTTATTTATACAATTTTAAAACTTCATACCACGGAGTATAGTCTACCCACTATTTCCTATACACTCCTGCTACTATTTAGTACTCTATGGAATACAAGGAGGTGCTCTTGAGGTTCAGTAACCAACCAAATTTTTCCATGTGAGATTGTGTCGAACTGGGGGGAATTACAAAGTGGTATCAAAGTAGCAGGTTGTTCTTTTATATTACTTTACTATTTATGAAATGTATAAAGGATTCTAGGATGTGTTAAAACATAGTTATGGGATTGTTCAAGTAATTTCTAACCCATGTATAGTGAAAAATATGAGTTCTGAGGGATGTGATTATTGATCGTGATGTTCATTTGTTATGGTTGATATTATTTTACCTTAGGTGATTCACATATTGTGTGATGTTATTGCTTCCTGATATTTATACACATGGTCTAATATGGAACAAGATGAGCATTCATGCATCATGATATGAACATTGGGATATTTATTAACATGGATTATTCATGATAAAGACATATTTGTTGCATTTGATATATTTTCCTATCTAGATTATGAAATGAGATACTTTATATCTATAACAAATAGAAATGAATGAAATTTTATATGATTATAATTCACTTTTTAATCAATGTTTAGAGATACCACAGGATTTTGGTTCTCTATTTTTGTCACCTACTAAGGTTTAACTTATTGTTATACAGTTTTTTAAGGAGTGTGGTTGTATTAAAGATAAAATTTATCTTTTTCATATTGGAATTGAGTGTTAGCAAAGTGGAAATTAGCACACTCCTAATGTATCTAAACTGTATATCCCTATATCTCTTGAGGATCATATGGATGTATATATTCATGATTGCTTATTGAGGATTATGTGATCCATAGAATGAAATACTTTTCAAACCATACGTTCGATAACTAAACTGATGAAGAGTTTCAACTGATTTATATGCCTACATTCTCTAGAGATGGAGGAACCCAGGTAGCAGAGTTCTAGATAAAATCAGTCCATAAGATATTTAAAATCCTCAAGACACCTGTGGATAAGAGGAATAATCTTGTTACATACATTATTCGTGGAATATCCAAACATTGGTGGGAAATATTAGAAAAAGTTGGACTACAAGAGGAGATGTCCTATAAGGACTTTGGGTAAATGTTTTTGAGTCACTTTTATCCTGAAATGTTGAGGGATGATAAAGCTCATGATTTCATGAACTTGACATAGGAGTTTATGTAATTGATGGACTATATTGGATGTTTCTCTGGCTTGCATCACATTGCACCATCTTTTGTATCTGATGAGGTTTCCAGGGTGAGGAATTTCCAGGATGGACTAGGCATTGAGATCAGTTCAGAGGTGAATGCTTTTCTCTTGATTATATTTTCAGATGTGGTGAATTTTTCTCTCATCATGGAAGGGAATTTGAGATTGTCTCCAAGTAGTGGCCATGTTGTTTTAGTATGGTAAACTGAGATCTCTTCTTCTCGTGTAAAGAATCACGGCTATGATTTTTATCACCAAGGAAAGAGTGGTAAGAGTAATAATGATTGTGGGTATCAATCTCAATACCATGTTCTATTAAAGTACTATTAATGTGGAATGTTTGGTCACAAGTTGCCTCAGGCCTATATAATTATTTAGAGTTCCATTCTTGTGGTTGGTGGGGTCACCTATAGAGATTTTGTATGGGAATGCATTAGAAGATCAATGGTAGGGGATCAGGAAAGGTACCCATTTCTAGGAAGGACTCACCTACCCCTCAGCAGACTAGTATTTGGAGTTCTTCTAGACATTCATGTTGAGGTAGGGGTGTGTTACTTCAATGCATCAGCCAAAATACCAAGTAGAGGGAATATCGCATAGGATTTAGACTGAAAACTATGGCAGAGGGGAAAGTCATATATATTTGATGCAATCAACTTCATCTAGATTTTATATAGGATCTTCTACCATAATAGGTATGATTCTCTTTGAATCTACCCATTAATATGCTTTTTTATATAGGTGATTCTCATTATTTTATATCATTATATTTTGGAAAAAAATTGGTCTTGGTTTTGGACATATTGTGTGGTGTATTTACCATAAATAAACCATTTGGAGTGTGGTGAGAGAATATCCAATGTTTCCAATCATGTTTCCTAGAAATTGGTGGTTACCATTTCTTTTAGAAACTTTTTGTACTATAAATGATAAGATTCAATTTTATTCTTATAATGTATTGGAAAGTTCTATACTAGGATCATATCGACTATTAACATAGGAGACTTACCTTTCTATCTCTAAAATAAGGTAATTATTTTCACTAGGGTGAGTGGGTTATTTAATCTAGTCATGCAGTACAAATTCAGTTCATATTGGATAATCTCATGGATCAGATAATAGGTATTTATCTTAAAGATGATAGAATTTAATAAGAAACGTTTTCTCTAGTGGTAGACCATTTTCACTATTTCTTACCTGATGGGTTATATTTCTTACCACCCAAGTGGGAGATCGAGTTCATGATCGAGTTGGTTCCAAGATTTTAGCTTGTTTCTATCCCATCATACAGGATGGCACCAATAGATCTTCATGAGTTGGAAGTTTAGTTGGAAGATATAGAATCCAAGGGTTTCATGTGGTCTAGTATATCTTGATGGGGTTATCTAGTTTTTATTTCCAATAAAAATGACAGGACTTCATGTTTCTTTATGAATTATCAGATATTAAACTAGATGGTGGAAAAAAATAGTCTCTCCTTCTTGTGCATCGATTATCTCTTTGACCATTTTAGGGGTACTTGGATCTTCTTGGAGATTTATTTGAGATCATGATTCCACCAGCTAAGTGTAAGACTATCAAACATACCTTGAACTATTTTTAGGATTAGGTATGGATTGTATGAGTTCATAGTGATATCATTTTATTGGATGGATGCACTCACGGTATTCATGGCCCTGATGAATTAGATGTTTCATCATTTTCATGATCATTTTGTTGGAGTTTTCATCAATGAAATCTTAGTGTACTTCTAATTAGTAGAGGATCATTCCCAAAATCTTTACATCATTTTGAGAACATATATAGAGAATTTTATTTATTCAAATCTAACAAAATATAGTTTTTGTATTAATAAAGTATGCTTCTTGGGACATGTAATCTAAGATATTGGTGTGTCAATGGACATAGAGAAGGATCCAACTGTGGTGTCTTGGGAGTGTCCCAATAATTTCTTTTAGATTCAATTTTTTTGGGTTTAACATGTCACGACACGCCTCCACCAAAAGGAGGGAAGGGTCAGCATATTTCTAGGCCCTTCCTTCTTTAAGTTTAAGGAGAGATAATGACCCCCGAAACCCGCCTTCAATAGGTCCCAGAGTGGCGACTATCACCAAGGGTATAGAAATTTCTCACAAATGGAAGGCATTACCCTTTTTATTTTATAGGATTGAGAGATAAGGAGAAGAAAACCCAACAACACCAAGGCAGAAATAAAATTAAAGCCAAAAGTAAACCATTCCCACATGCATGCTTCAAAAGTAAAAGCCACAAAGTGAAAAAGGTGACTACAAGGTAAGTACCAAAGAGGAAAAGAAAACAACAACTGCAACTGCTCCAAAGGTCCGAGCTAGTAAGGTCCTGCGTGATCCCCGAAGTCCTCCTAGAAACCTAAAATCAGTTTTATATATGTAGGGTGAGCATACAAGTACACTCAGTACGGAAAACCAAAGACTCTCGTGCACAAGTGGAGGAACGTACTAAAGTCCCGTGAGAAAAAAAGTAAACCAAACACCTAACAAGGAAAACTATCCACCCCAGGCATCACCAAGGCACGCTCCCCAAATAATGCAAGTCAAGAAATATATATATAATAAGAGAACATCGATGTTTGGGTACCCCGCACCACTTTCCCACTGGTTATTGAGACATCCTACGCATCGGACCAATCCCGCCATTCTCACCGCAGTCCCACTGCCACACCAGCCCGCACACACCTGGGCCACAACCAACACGCAGTCCCACTGCCGAAATCCCGCCCGCACACACCTGGGCCTCAACCGCATGCAATCCCGCTACTGAATCCCGCCCGCACACACCTGGGCCACAACTGTCACATGTAACCATGCCTGCAAACACCTAGTCCAGAACAACCACCACCACGCCCGAATACACCTGGGCCAAAGGATCCACTACCATGCTCGAGGACACCTGGGCCTCATCCCGAAGACACTTGGGAAACCACCTGCTGCACACACCTGGCCAACTACCACACCACCCCGCCCGAAGGTTCTTGGGCTAATAATGGACTTCAGGCCATCACAGCCTGCCCGAAGACACTTGGGCTATCCGGGAGAGGGAGCAGAAAAGGAGCTAATAACAAGCCACTATGAATAGTGTTGGAAAACACCCTCCCCCATGAAATGGGGGTGTTCGGCACTAAGTGCTCAACTTGGGTGGGGCGCGAATAAGAAACACAAAGCTACAAGTATATATATATAGGTAACAAGCACTCACCCAAAGCTAGGTTTTTCTTCAGAAGCCTACCGATCACAAAAACACTCAAGTCTGAGTCATGACTCATGCTAACAACCCATGTGTCCCCTTTCTTATTTCACATTCAGTAATAATGTTTATGTTTTAAGCACTACTGGGCAACTAGTAGGCATAGGCATAAGTCTAGGAATGTAAACAGTCAAACAACAACCTAAACGTCCACACCTGGTTCTCAACAACAGAGGATTCCACCCCAATTTGTGATATACACAAGTAACCACCCGGATTTAAAACTCACAACCACTGAATCCATACCAACAGGAGATCCCATCCCCCAAATTCACACAACCACCGAGAGTATAAAAGAACAGGGGATCACATCCCCTCCCACATCTCCAGCAATCATCCCGAAGGGAAAACAACCAACTACCACCACCAACACAAGTAGGGCCTTGCATGTATTTTCAGATTTAAAAGACTTAACACACTCCATGATTTAAATTCCCGTGTGTTCTAACCGGGAGTTTTCACAGAAGGGTTGATCCTGGTGCTTCCAATTTATTCAGCCGGATATATGTGATTAACCAATTACTTTTCACAGCAGGAGTTTACAACCACAACAAGCTATTTAAAACATCAGCAGGGGTTCATTAGTGCACAAACAACGACCACCAACGGCCTCGATTTTCAGAAGGCATAAGCCAGCACAACTCAACAAGATGGTCATAAAAGAAACAGCATCAAAATATAAGACAACATCAACAATCACATCCCCCCTCCTTTATTTATAGAATTCGTTCGTTATCATTAATTAGGTCTGGTTTATCCAATTATACAGAATCAAAAGCACGCCCACCCCTCATGATACACAAAAGAGAGAGGAAAAGGAGAAATTCCCTACTTGTTGATAGATGATCAACGTTTAGGCCGGGGGTGCGGAACTTTACGAATAACGATGCGGCGGTCCCGATGCACTAGAAGCTGTTTGTGAAAATCCACGATCCAGGAAAAGAGAAACCACGGCTAACCCCTGGTTTATAAGAGCCGGGGACGGTTGGGGTGAAAACGCGGAACCGTGTCAGGTGCAGGGGTTGTGGGTTGACCATGCGGCTCCACTCATCACAAAAGGGGGTTGGGTAGTTTAAGCCGACTCATGAATTGATTAAGTATTTAATTAAAGATCTTATGCACGTTACCGGTTTTAACAACACGCTTAAACGAGACAGAATAGGGTTTAAAACCCTATTTGCGCAAAGGAGTGCTACTGACGCCGATCGGTCTCACTGATCGGTCTCGCTGATCGGTCTCACTGAGATACCACTCCTTTAGGACCCGGATTTTGGCAAAGGGAGGGACCAAGAAATTCTAGGTCATCACATCAGATACCTCTCAAACTATTCTCATCCCCAAGAATTTAAACAACCTAGAAGGGAAGGGCGGGTCCGAACAACCACCCCAAAAGATACCTCTCAAGATCGAACTAATTCTAACTAAAACATTTCCCCGCCAAGAAGCAAGCCACATACCATGCCAAACTATCTGGGCATGTGGGTTGGGGAGTCTCCTTCCCCATGTCAATATATTATCCGCTTTGGGCGGCACTGACTCGCCCACATGGGTTTAATCGCATCCACCTTAATGCGTCTTGATTAGGGGTCGGGTTCTCTCCTCCCCATAGCTAGGGCTTTTCACACACAAACAGAGGAAAGAAACTATTATATCCCATAGTAAAAAGGAAAAAACGTTCTACTGCAACAGGTACAACAAGGAACAAAACTTAAAACAACTCTGGGTACTAGGTACGCATATGTGCTTCCCTCTCCCATGTACTCTCCTCAATCCCACCATGTCTCGACAACACACGAACCAAGGGGATGGTTCGCCCGCGAAGCACCTTTTCTTTGCGATCCTCGATCGCCACTAGTCTCTCCACAAAGGTCACGTCGTCCTTGACGTCCAGCTCTCCCCAATCAAGGAAGTGTGAATCGTCGTGCATATACCGACGGAGCTGGGACACATGAATGACATCATGTATCCTTAGTAGCGGCGGTGGTAACGCTAGCTGATAAGCCACCTCGCCAACCCGCCACAACACTTCGAAGGGTCCAATAAACCTGGGAGAGATTTTTCTCCCTTTACCGAACCTCCACTACCCATGCCGAGGGGAGACCTTCAAGAACACGTGGTCTCCAACCTCAAACTCCAAGGGCCTCCTCCTAGTATCCCCATACGACTTCTGTCGGTCCTGGGCCGCTTTCATCCTTTCCCGTATGAGCTGAACCTTCTCTGTCGTGCTCTGCACCACCTCCGGACCAAGGATGCATGCCTCTCCTACTTCAGTCCAACACACAGGCAAACGGCATGGCCTTCTGTACAAAGCTTCAAACAGGGCCATGCCAATGGTAGAGTGGTAGCTATTATTGTAGGAAAACTCTACCAGAGGCAATTATTGCACCCATGATCCTCCAGAGTCCAGAACACATGCTCGCATCATATTCTCCATGGTCTGGATCGTGCGCTCTGTTTTTCCATCCGTCTGGGGATGGAAAGCAGTGCTATGGCGTAACTAGGTTCCAAACGCATGTTGCAATCCTCTCCAGACTCGCGAGGTAAACCGTGCATCCCTATCCGAGACTATAGACTTCGGGACTCCCTGCAACTGCACCACCTCATCCACGTACTTTCGTGCCAAAGCGTCCACAGCACTCGACTCCCTGATCGCCAGAAAGTGAGCCGATTTCGTCAACCTGTCCACTACCACCCAGATGGCGTCATACCCTCCTTGGACCTTGGGTAGTCCCGTGATGAAATCCATTGAGATGTCATACCACTTCCACTCAGGGACATCTAGGGGCTATAGTAGGCCGCCTGGAACTCAGTGTTTAGCCTTCACTTGCTGACACACTAGGCACTTGGCCACAAACTCGGCCACCGCTCGTTTAACTTCGAGCCACCAAAACTGCCTCTTAAAACCCTAGTACATCTTGGAAACTCCTGGGTGTACCGCCAGGGGTGAGTTTTGGAACTCACTGAGAAACTTTCCGCGCATCGCCTCTGGGACAAACAATCTTCCCTGGAAAAGCATCTGGTTCCGACCATCCTCGGTCCATCCTTCCAGAGAATTTCCCTGGTCAACTTGGTCACGCATCACTTCACACTCTAGGCCTCCCCACTGAGACTCCTCCACCTGCTAAAATAGGGATGACTGCACTGTCATCTGATATAGGCATCCTCTGCTGCTATCCATCTTCGCATCCAGGTGTAAGGTAGCCAACTCTTCCATTGCCTTCCAGGCGTCTACCGACTCTCGGACCGCATCCTCCTACTCAAGGCATCGTCCACCACATTTCCCTTGCCCTCAATATAAGAGATCTTGAAGTCTTAATCCTGGAGGAACTCCACCCATCTCCGCTGTCGCAAGTTTAAGTCCCGCTGGGAGAAGATATACTTCAAGATTTTGTGATCCGTGAAGACCACAAAGCGTTCCCTGATGAGGTAGTGCCGCCATAACTTTAGTGCAAAAACTACCGCTGCATGATCTAGGTCGTGGGTGGCATAATTACGCTCATGGGAACGTAGCTTCCTGGACCCATAAGAGATCACCCCTTGTCACTGCATCAACACGCATCTCAGGCCCTGTCCCGAAGCATCACAGAACACCTCATAAGTCGCCCCTTCTTCTGGTAATCTCAGCACTGGGGCACTGACCAACTTCTCTTTCAGATAGCTAAAGGCTGACTGGCACTGCTCACTCCATACGAAAGCCTGGTCCTTCTTGGTCAGAGCCGTCAAAGGGGCTGCTACTCGAGAGAAGTTGGGTACGAATCTCCGGTAGTAACCCGCCAGCCCTAGGAAACTTCAGACTTCTGCCACATTCTTGGGTGCTTCCCAAGAAAAAACTGCCTCAACCTTTGATGGGTCCACCTCTACCCCCTTCTCGGACACCACGTGCCCGAGGAAGTGTACTTATCGTGCCCAAAACTTGCATTTTGACAACTTCCCATAGAGCTGGTGCTGTCGGAGGACCTCCAAAACTGTCCTCAAGTGCTCTGCATGGTCCTCCTCTGATCTAGAGTAGACCAGAATGTCTTCGATGAACACAACCAAGAACTGATCCATGTACTCCCAGAAGATGGAGTTCATAAGCCCCATGAACACATCCGGGGTGTTCGTAACACCGAAGGGCATGACTACGAACTCGAAGTGTCCATACCTACACCTGAACGCTGTCTTCGGGATGTCACTCTCTTTCAACCTCAGCTGGTGGTACCCAGACCACAGGTCGATCTTTGAGAACCATCCTGCCCCTTTCAGCTTGTTGAAAAGATCATTTATCCTTGGAAGAGGGTAGCGATTCTTGATCGTCATCTGATTCAGCCTCCTGTAGTCTATGCACAACCTAAGACCACCATCTGCCTTCCTTGCAAACAAGACCGGAGCACCCCACGATGATGCACTCAGACGAACGTAACCCCTCTTCATCAGATCGCCAATCTGTATCCGCAACTCCCATAGCTCCGAAGGTGCAATCCGATAAGGATCCATCGAGATTGGATGAGCGTCGGGCTGTAGTTCTATCCCGAATTCAATATCACGTCGAGGGGGTAGAGTCGTCACCTCCTCAGGAAAGATGTCCATAAACTCACGGACGATCTCTGGAACTTCCACCATTTCAGCATCAACTGATTCCACTGTCAACTCAGTCAACAAGGAGAGGAGAGGTTCCTCTCTCCCGTTTCCCTTCGGACTTCTCCACTTGCTGGTGAAGGTAACACGCCGGTTGTCCAAGTCCGAGAACACCACCCTTCTACGGAAATAGTTTATGACGACACACACATAAAATAGCTAGTCGATGCCTAGGATGACATCGTATGGCTGAATCTGTAGCAGAGGAAGATCCCTAACCGATTGGTGTGGCCCTATCATCAGTCTACATCCCCGACAAACGAACAACAAGTCGGTCTAACCTCAAACTGGTGTGTTCAACACCAGGGGAACTGGAATTCTCTCGGCATCTAGACCCAAGGCACAGGCTTGACTGGGTGCAATGAAGGAGTGCGAAGCTCCGGTATCGAACAAAGCATAAGCAAGAGTGCTAAACAGACTGATCGTACCTCGAACAACCTCTGGCCCTGCTGAAACCGCTGCCTCTACAGCATGAAACTGTCCACGCCCAGCTCCCCTACCGCTCGGCTTTCGGCCACCTCCCCGACCACGCCCTAGTCGATGTCCCTGTGGAGTGCCCTGAGGTTGGCCTCCCCCTCCTACTTCTGCCCTCTGAGGAGCGGGAGCTCGCTGTCCCTGCTGCTGCTGGAAAGGTCTGGCTGGAAGCTGCTGCTGGGGAGGGTTCTGGGGATGACTACCACTGATAAACTGCACCCGGTCCAGGCACTTACTCCGTAGATACCCAGGGCTCCCACAGATGAAGCACTGCGGTCCCGGGCCCGTAGAAAAAGGGCGAGGGCCGGGGGATAGAAACTGAAACTGCTGCAGCCTGGTCCCTGCGGGTCGGAACCTAGAGGGTCCTGAAGCTGGAGGCCTGGTGCTGACGACCTTCCCCTTCGATGGTCCTAGCTGGATCCCCTCTCGTGACACTCCTCCTAGAGCATGCATCCTCTCCACCACTTCCGCCTTCTTCTGGACCTCCAAGTACGTCGGCAGGGTAAAGGGGGTAACAGCATACTGGAGGGAGGGTCGGAGCGCCTCCTCTAGACGTCTTGCCCGAGACTCCTCGTCGGGAAAGAGGTCTGGAGCAAAATGTAGGAGTTCCTTGAACTTGATCCCTAGCTCCCTCACGGACATACTCCCCTGTTGGAGGGAGAGTAGTTCCTGCCTCTTTTCTGCCTTCATCGTCGAGGAGAGGAATTCTGCCCGGAAATCCCTCTCGATGTCCACCCAAGCCACCTTAGACTCCCTCCTCTCCCCCAGGTAAAGCATCCACCACTGACGCGCCGCTCCCTGCATCTGGCTGACGGCCAGAGGAACCCAGTACTCGGTCGGGGCCCGAATCAGGCCGATGTCTATAACTAGCTCCTCTATCCAGCCTTCCATCTTCATATCAGAGGTGCTGCCCTCATACTTCTCGAGGGCCTGTCGCTGGAATGCTCGAAGATTCTTCTGCCACTGGTCGTCCTCTTCCTCTCGATCATCTTTCTTCCGATTGGCCCAAGTAGTCTCTGGGCCCTCTATCGCCTGTACCACACGTGGTCGCCTTCCAGGTGCCATAGCTGCAAGGTAAACAAGGAATGCCTAAGCCCAAGTAGTGCAAAATATCATTCTTAAAACTTCTTAAAATTTAATTTATTCTTAATCCCCAAGACTTCCCAGAAACATAAGAACACAAGTCATTATAATGCATGTAACTTTCTTAGGGTCTCTACCCTGCAATCAGTGTGGCCTCACTTGGTCGTTCGGTAGGTCCAGAGTCCTTGCATCGGATCACGGGGGGCCCTAAAATCCCGTGTACTAGCCAGTCTTCCCTGGCCTAATTCACGCGCCAAGATCACCAAACACTATTTCCTTACCATCCCATGCAGTCCTCACTGTGCCTAACTCTAGACTCCATCCTATCTCTCAACCACCCCTCTGATACCATTCTATCACGACCCGCCTCCACCAAAAGCAGGGAAGGGTCAGCAGATTGCCAGGGCCTTCCTTCTTTAAGTTGAAGGAGAGATAATGACCCCCGAAACCCACCTTCAATAGGACCCAGAGTGGCGACTAGCACCAAGGGTATAGAAATTTCTCACAAATGGAAGGCATTACCCATTTTATTTTATAGGATCGAGAGATAAGGAGAAGAAAACCCAACAACACCAAGGCATAAAGAAAAGTAAAGCCAAAAGTAAACCATTCCCACATGCATGCTTCAAAAGTAAAAGCCACAAAGTGAAAAAGGTGACTACAAGGTAAGTACCAAAGAGGAAAAGAAAACAACAACTGCAACTGCTCCAAAGGTATGAGCTAGTAAGTTCATGCGTGATCCCTGAAGTCCTCCTGGAAACCTGAAAGCAGTTTTATATACGTAGGGTGAGCATACAAGTACACTCAGTAGGGAAAACCAAAGACTCTCGTGCACAAGTGGAGGAACGTACTAAAGTCCCGTGAGAAAAACAGTAAACCAAACACCTAACAAGGAAAACTATCCACCCCAGGCCACACCAAGGAACGCTCCCCAAATAACGCAAGTCAAGTAATATATATATAATAAGAGCACATGGATTTTTGCGTACCCCGCGCCACTTTTTCACTGTTTATTGAGAAATCCTATGCATCGGGCCAATCCCGCCATTCTCACCGCAGTCCCACTGCCACACCCACCCGCACACACCTGGGCCACAACCAACACGCAGTCCCACTACCGAAATACCGCCTGCACACACCTCGGCCTCAACCGCACGCAGTCCCACTGCTGAATCCCGCCCGCACACACCTGGTCCACAACTATCACACATAACCATTCCTGCAAACACCTAGGCCAGAACAACCACCACCACGCCCGAAGACACCTGGGCCAAAGGATCCACTGCCACTCCCGAAGACACCTGGGCCTCATCCCGAAGACACTTGGGAAACCACCGGCCGCACACACCTGGCCAACCACCACACCACCCCGCCCGAAGGTTCTTGGGCTAATAATGGACTTCAGGCCATCACAGCCTGCCCGAAGACACTTGGGCTATCTGGGAGAGGGAGCAGAAAAGGAGATAATAACCAGTCACTATGAATAGTGTTGGGAAAACACCCTCCCCCATGAAATGGGGGTGTTCGGCACTAAGTGCTCAACTTGGGTGGGGTGCGAATAAGAAACAAAAAAGATACAAGTATATATATATAGGTAACAAACACTCACCCAAAGCTAGGTTTTTCTTCAGAAGCCTACCGATCACAAAAACACTCAAGTCCGAGTCACGACTCATGCTAACAACCCATGTGTCCCCTTTATTATTTCACATTCAGTAATAATGTTTATGTTATAAGCACTAGTGGGAAACTAGTAGGCATAGACATAAGTCCAGGAAAGTAAATAGTCAAACAACAACCAAAACGTCCACACCTGGTTCTCAACAACAGAGGATTCCACCCCAATTTGTGATTTACACAAGTAACCACCCGGATTTAAAACTCACAACCACCGAATCCATACCAACAGGAGATCCCATCCCCCAAATTCACACAACCACCGAAATTATAAAAGAACAGGGGATCCCATCCCCTCCCACATCTCCAGAAATAGGCCCGAAAGTAAAACAACCAACTACCACCACCAACACAAGCATCGCCTTGCATGTATTTTCAGATTTAAACGACTTAACACACTCCATGATTCAAATTACCATGTGTTCTAACCAGGAGTTATCATAGAAGGGTTGATCCCGGTGCTTCCAATTTATTCAGCCGGATATATGTGATTAACCAATTACTTTTCACAGTAGGAGTTTACAACCACAACAAGCTATTTAAAACATCCGCAAGGGTTCATTAGTGCACAAACAACGACCACCAACGGCCTCGATTTTCAGAAGGAATAAGCCAGCACAACTCAAAAAGATGGTCATAAAATAAATAGCATCAAAATATAAGACAACATCAACGATCACAGCCCCCCTCCTTTTTTTATAGAATTTGTTCGTTATCTTTAATTAGGTCTGGTTTATCCAATTCTACAGAATCAAAAGCACGCTCATCCCACATGATACACAAAAGAGAGAGGCAAATGAGAAATTCCCTACTTGTTGATAGATGATCGACGTTTAGTCTGGGGGAGCGGAACTTTACGGATAACGATGCGGCAGTCCCGATGCACTAGAAGCTATTTGTGAAAAGCCACGATCCAGGAAAAGAGAAACCACAGCTGACCCTTGGTTTATAAGAGCCGGGGACGGTTGGGGTGAAAACACAGAACCGCGTAAGGTGTGGGGGTTGTGGGTTGACCACGCAGCTCCACTCGTCACAAAAGGGGGTCGGGTAGTTTAATCCGACTCATGAATTGATTAAGTATTTAATTAAAGCTCTTATGCGCGTTACGGGTCTTAAAAACAAGCTTAAACGAGTCAGAATAGGGTTTAAAACCCTATTTGCGCAAAGGAGCGCTACTGACGCCGATTGGTCTCACCGATCGGTCTCGCCGATCGGCCTCACCGATCGGCCTCACTGATCAGGCTCACCGATCGGTCTGGCCGATCGGCCTCACCAATCGGCCTCGCCGATCAGCCTCGCCGATCGGTCTCACCGAGACTCCACTCCTTTAGGACCCAGATTTTGGCAAAGGGAGGGACCAAGAAAGTCTAGGTCATCACATAACAGGTTATTATTGTAATTTCATCCATGACTTCTCCCATCTAGCATAATTAATCTTCAATATGGCCACGTAAGGGGTGATTTTTTTCATGGATGATTATGAGAGGGATTTTTAGGAGATAAAAGAATTTCTAAACTAAAAACCAATCCTCAACTTACCAGTGTTGGGTAAGGAATATAATGTTTACTACAACACATCCATAGTTATACTTGGAGCATTTCTAATATAGGAGGACCAAGTGGTTGCTTATGGTTCCAAATAGCTGATATCGCATGAGAAGAATTATCCTACTTACAATATGGAGTTAGATAAATTGGGGCATGCCTTGATATATTAAAAACATTATCTTATTGGAAATAATTTTGTGGTGGACATGGACTATAAGATCCTCAAGTACATATTTTCTTAGAGGGGCTTAAACCTTGGGTAGAAGATATGGGTCGAGTATCTGTAGTCTCTTAGCATCAACATGTCTTATACACTATGAAAGGGAAACATTATTATTTAAGACTTGAACCAAATACATAGATAGATGCAGTATGGGAGTCTGGTGATGAATGGAAGATGATGTTTCTCTTTACAAACACTCAACTAAATGTCCAAAATTCCTAGGGATGAGTAGCTTTGACTTCAACATAGGTTATACATGTGCTTCTTAACTAGATCAAGATTGTGTTTCTATCTTATCTAGAGGGATTATCTATAAGATATATCTAATGTGTTCAAGAGCTATAAGGATTGTCTCTTGGCAGTAGTAATATTATTTTTATCCATGACTGAGTATGGGTTGATACACGCTTGCGTGAGGAGATGATGATAGACTTACATGCTTCTATATAGATAGTATATATAGGGATAAAAAAGATTTATTGTGGTCTCCATAGATAGTACTGGTGGCCTGGAATGAATACGAAGGTATTGGGATTCATGGAGAGACGTTTCACCTATCAGTAGATGAAGACCTAGAATCAAAGGCTTGCAAGGCTATTGCAGCCTCTACCCATTCTGAAATGGAAATGGGATGATGTCTATATAGATTTTTTGATAGGATTACATAGGAATCCTTATATGAATTATTAAATATGGGTGATTTTAGATTGAATAATGATGTAATACCACTTATTTCTGATTTGGGAGGCATTCATTGTTGATTATTTGGGTACTCTTTACATGGAGGATATAGTCTGGTCACACTGTGTTCTGAGGAGTATCGTTTATGAGAGATACACACATTTCAAATCTTAGTTTTGTAAGGGCCTTTATAAGGATCTAGGATTGAAGTTTCATCTATGTAATTCCTATAATCCCTAGACTGATAGCCTATCTGATCAAACTATTTAGATACTCGAGGATATGTTACAATATTATGTTTTGGATTTTGGTTGTTTATGGGATCTAAATTTAGAACTCATGTAGTTCACTTATAATAATAATTTATAGGAATCATTCCAAATAGGACCTTTCAAGGCTTTGTATGGCAGGACATTCCATTTTTCTTTTTATTAGTTAGAGGTAGGTTACTTAGTTCTTATTGGACCAAATATCATGCAGGAGATGTATTAGTATGATCAATTGATTAGGTGGAATTTGGTGACTATAAAGAGAAGGAAGCAATCTTATGTTGTCCATAAAAGCTGACCTATTTAGTTTTATTTTGGTCGTCAGGTTTTCATCTAGGTGTTTCCATGCTTGGGTAAAAGTCATATTTGGAAATAGGTAATGATAGAACCAAGGTTTGTTGGTCCATTAGAGATTGTAAAAATGGTCAATCTATTGACATTCCAATTGTCCATTTCATATCACTACAGTTCCATGCACAATTTTTTTTTTGTATCATAGCTTTGGAGATATCATTCAGGCCCTTCTCATTTTCTAGAAATTGGTGACATCGAGATTTTTGTAGATGGGTCATTTTAGGAGAATCTGATTTGGATTATGGACCGTAGTGAGAGGTATCCATGAGGAAGGACTATACCTATAGTTCAAGGCAGCTTTATCATGGGAATGTTCAAGAGGAGTCCTGGGAGAGGTAATATAATATGTGATCATATTTTCTAGTATTTTTCATTAATACCCCATACTGATTCTTTTATAAGTTCAAAGATGAGCTATTTTATGTTGGGGAGGTTGTGAGATCCCGTCTTTTTTCATGTACATCCATCATTGAGTTTTAGGTTTTAATTGTTCTTTAAACCTTGTTGGTCGAGTAACATTTGTGGAAAGAGATAATTTGTTTTGTAAAATCACCTAAAGTTTTGGAATGTTTGTTTGTTTTAATTATTGGAGTCTGGGTATAAATTTGGTTTGGAATTTTCCTATAGAAGTTGGGCCGAGAGCTATCTACTATACAATTTCACATCTTGAACATGTTATACAATAAAAAAAATCTTCATGTGTATGTCATGAAATACTTCAGATCATGAAAGTGTAAACATTATGAAAATAGATCATTCCATGAAGTGGTCAATCAGGGTTATTTTAACCTGAGGTGATATGTTTTTCATCATAACTTATAAATAGATAAATTTACATCGTGAAAGGGTTTCACATCATGAATATATCATGACCAGCTGTTTTAAACCATGTTATATATATGATTTATTTTTTATCAATCAAGAATTTATCTCTCATGGACCCTTGGGTGACTCCATACAATTATTGAACGATTCCTTCCCTTATAAACATATCAATCAAGTGTTTAATCCCAGGTGAGTTATTTTTCTTTGGTTTTACCCTATCAATTAGGGGTTCTTTGTTATCGTGATGTAATCTCTTGACCACTATTGAACTAGGATTTGATATTTTCTACTCTTGTTTTTTCCTTGTGATATTCTTGGCCATCATTCCTCATTAGCATTCTCGATTGAGAGTGTTTCTTGAATCTTCAGATAAAGGTTGGTGTTCAAGAACAATGATCTATGGTTTATTTTTATTTGTTCAAGTTTGTTCAATAATATGTGATTTTTTTGACACAACATGCATACTAAAAAATAGCATAGTGGGTGAGGATAATAATGTGTTTGGACTACTATTTGGATTTATTTGGATCTAATGGTGTTGAGACCTATCTTGTGGCTACCTATAGGGTGATCCTACCCTTGAATAATAAAGAATTGGATGATGGCTTAAAGATCAGTTTTAGCATAACATCGGACCTTAGGTGATTTATTGTTATTGATTCGCCTTTGAGAATGGATTACATTATTATTGAGTGACTAGTTGGGATTTGATATAAATGGGTGGGTACATTGGAAAGATAATTATTTAAGATATAATTTAATGAATGAATGGACAATTGAAATAAAAATTATAATTGGATAAATTGACCATTGTGAATTTTGATGTTATGTTTTTTTATTCTGGTTGTTATGACTTGAGTTGTGATTTATTCTAAAATGATTATATAAAGGTATTTCCTCAATGATGATGAAATGATTCTACAAAGGTATTTGAATGGATATGCTGAAATGATTATATAAAGGGCTTGGCATAGTGATACATAAATTCTTAAATAAGGGAATTTTTCTAGTCATTCTAGAATGATTATATAAAGGTATTTGGCAGGTCATATTGAAATTATTATATAAAGGGATCAACTTAGTGATATTGAAATGCTTATATAAGGGGCTCAGTCTAGTGATGTTAATATTATTATGTAAAAGGATTTTCCTAATTATGCAGATATGATTATATAAAAGGATTTATATGTTTCTTTTGAAAGTATTTTATAAAGAGATGAGCACAATTATACTATAATTATTATAAGACTTTACCTAGTTATGTGATTATGACATATACTTGTGGTTATAGTTGTATTGGTTATGAAACATGCTTAAAGATTTTCTACCATAGTGCTGAAGTAGGTTGGTTATCGTATTGTTTAAATTGATTAATTAATACACCTAATTATCAATTTATTTCATTAACTTATTTTCAGACTAGTTTTGTTTAGACATAGTGATTTCAACATTTTAAGCTTTACTCGCATGCTATTCAGGATTCTGTTCGATACGTGAGCATATTACATGGATACATGTTTGAATAAGGGAAAATGACCTTGTTATTGATTGTTTCTTATTTGATTGGTTGGACTTAGGAGACGACACCGACATGGGGTTTGGTATCAGGGAATTTTGGGTTTATGTGTATCAGCATGTTCTTTTATCTATATGACTTCTAGTATATCATTTATTTACATCCCATCCTGAAATTACATGGTTCATTATTATTTAGATTACTTGGTTTTTCCTTTATCTTCCAGGTGTATGATATACTCTTTCCACTATTTTTTAATTTGATATTTGTTTATTTCTCTAGTATGATAACTCTATACCCGGGGTTATAGTATCCCCCCTATGTTCACTACACCCCCACTTCTAGTCAGTAGTAGATATAATATAGGGAGGAATGATTTAGGTCTAGTAACCAACCTCATTTGGTCACGTTAGAGAGTTCTGAATTGGGGGATGTTATACACATTCCCATCCTGGCTAACTTAACAATAACTAGACTAAGTGAATCATGTAACCTCAAGTGATCATCCGTATATACCTGAGACTTATGCCTATAAGAAAGGGATTATTATGATAACATGGGTAGACTATACCCTCACATCCTATGATAATAAAAGAAAAATAAATAAAAATATCATACAAAAAATGATTAATGAGAAAAGATGTCTTGAAACGTACTAATAGGTAAACACAAACCATATGATATCAAAATTTTGTTATATAAATTTTATTCAAGTTGCATACAGAGGTATCCCCTATTTAAATACCATATACAACTAACTCTTAAAATAATCATAAGGGGAAAATGAAATACTACAAAATCAGTCATTAGTCCTAGCCTGGTCTTATCTACTATTATCTTCATGTCATGTAATATATCAAGATTAAGTTATAGGTCTTTAGATCTTGTATTATCCTATAATTGTGAATTATTCTCAAGTATCGGTGGTAGTCCGAGTTGGGTGTGAGTAAAACTTAGTAGGCCTCCACCAAGTGAGCCTATAAACATATTCATTCTAAGTAAAAATAATTATCGATGTGTGTAACAAATAATGAGAATGAGTAAATAAACCAACATAAATCCTTGAAATATAATGTGACACTCCAGAACGACCATACTAGTTATGTCTATTTTTAGATGTCTCTGGTCACTATATATATCATTTGAGTATTCATAATGTCAAATAAAAGGAGCGTATCCATGGTATTCCAAGTAACTAGGCCCATGGATTAATTTAAAGATCACATCTTAGTCATTCCCAAACTATGGTCTCAACGTTAAATCAATGGTGTATATACAATGAATTCCAAGTTAATAGGAATCACTGAGAATCTAATGGTATTTCCCAAGTAATTCCATGTAACTAGGATACCAATGATTCTATGGATTGTATCTCTGAAATTCCAAGTCAATGGAAGCAATGTAGAATCCATGGAGATATTCTAAGTCAAAAAAAGTGACTAGGATACCACAAAATCCAAGGATCATATACCATGTATTCACAGTAAATAGAATTAATACCTAATCCAATAAGTATGCTTAAATAATTTTTTATCAATAGACTCCTTCATTCATAAAGTGTACTAATTAAATTATTTAAGGGCCCACAATAAGGCACCCCCACTAGATCCTGGGTTATGCACTAGGTATCCCTAATAACACACTTGTAATAGATCAAGTATATGGAAACCCTAAGTTAAACTCTCAATACAATGTAAATATATAGATTTAGGAACACCTTAAGAGGTGGATAAGGTTTCAGACTACACTCACCAACAAACTACTCATTGTCATGGAGAGGTTCAATTTCATAAATTATAGTCACTCGATATTTATTCAAATTTTTATGTCAAGTGTATATTGCATCATCACAACCTCTCATTACACACAGAAGAAAATAATAGGATGACCATGTGTGTCTCTAAGACCACCTAACATAGGTTAAGAGAAACCAACTCATCCAAAATCATCCTATAATTATGGATAAAATGGAATAAATTGAAAAATAAAATGAAATCCCTAAAATAGGGATTAAAAACATGTGTGATGGAATAAGATGTTGAATGAAAGTAATAAATAACTTTGATGGAAGGAATTAAACAACTCGATATTATTTTAGGGAAGAACAGCATGTGATTCAATCAATATCTAGAGAAGAATTTAAAAAAGAAAGAAGCAAAAGAGGGAGGAGATATGGGGGAGGATATTTACCATGTAAGGGGTAATAAATAAAGGGTTTTGAGAATTAAAAATCATAGGATAGAAATAAGAAAAAAAATTATGCCACTAGACAAGCCACATGGTTTATCCACCCTATTTGTTAAACAATAGGCCAACCATGTAGATCCCACTTTTTCAGGAATTATACTTTTCATGGTTGGGTAGACCATGCTCCAAACATGTGAAATGAATATTCAAATAACTATAGGTTTTATCACAACCTCATTTAAATCATTTTATAGTTAATGGAACCATTCTCTTAGAATTTCCTCTTCGCACAGTTTAGTGTACAATTAGCACTAATCGTCAGCTCACTAGGAACCCTAATCCAGAACTCCATATTCTATATTTTCATGCCTCCAACTCTAAAAACACCACGTAGACCAATCCAACTCTTTAAAAAAACTTCCATGGGACATAAAATAAATAAATAAGGACTTTAAAGAAAAAACCGGATTCATACCTCAAAAGTATTTGGGGTTTTAATGGTTTCCTTCCCCCCCCCCATTAAGAAATATCCCCAAGATTGAATAATAGGTCTTGGTAGGATCATCTTAAAAAGGAAAATTATAGGTTTTAAAGTTCTTAATTATACATTTAATTCAGAAAAATTATGTACTGATATTTAGTAAAATGGTTTTAATATATTTTTTCACTATGTTTGGGCATGGTTTTTCACTACTAAATCCTATAAATATATATCAAATGAGGTGATGTTTCATGGACTTGCTTGAAAAATTATATCAAAATATTATTATTGGTTTAAATAATACATATATTTACATTTATATCATTTTTATTATTTTTGGATATGTTTATGTATTACATTATATCTATAATCAAATGAATAGTCTAAGGGGATGATTAATACTTTAAAGGTTATATTTTTTTAATGTACTTTTCACTTTGATTGATCCTCAGAAGAAAATATATCCTTGGTGGAGTTTTATTATAATAAAAACTTCAATTAATATATTAATAAGTAAAAACCAAAGGAATTGTATGGGTTTCTCTATAATACCTCACGATTTCATAGTACGTCAGTTCTTCAAAGTAATTCAATAACTTACAATACAAGCAACATCAAGTTCAAGCGCACCACGACTTACCAAACTAGTCGTTCAAAAGCGGTTATGAATAGTATTAATAGAATTTCAAACTTTATATAACCCTTATAATTTTAGAATCGATATTATGAGTTTCTTAGACATAATGTAAGGACAAATTTATTTTTTTAGGTAAAAGAAGTATTTTTCAAAAAATGAAAATCTACCACATTTTAAGGAAGAACCCTTTTAAATACAATATTTGAAACTTTTATATATTAAATTTGACAAAATAAACTTCTTATTTGGGATTGGGACATAATAATTTAGTTTTAATAAATTTTGGGTGTTTTTCTGATAACTTTCATATTTGGCTGAATAGTGAAAAATAATATATTTTAACTGAAAACAACTTTTTTAATAAAAATAATTTATAGTGTTCAACTATAAATATTAATGGTCTGGATGTATAATTAGATTATATTTTTACCATTTAATTAAATTTTTGTCATTGGAAGTAATTTCTCTTTGACATTGGACATAAACAAATGTCAATCTTTTGGTAGTTATTATTTCATAAAAATACGCTTTTTGGTTTTTACAACAGGAACTAATTTTAAACTAATAAATGAAATTTATATGTTTTTTATTTGGTAAAATAGACTTCATTTTTGAATTCATAATTTCAAAATTACCTTAGGGTGAATTTTTGGTATGTTTCTGAAAACTTTTAATTTTTGATGAATAGTGAAAAACACTTGGTTATAGTTTAAAACCAAATTTTTATTTAAATAATTATTTATTTTATTTAAATTTATTTTGGGTCAAAATAGATACATAATACCTATATAAGTTAAATGTAATTCATTGGATCCAGTTTATAATAATTTTAGATATATAAAAATTTTATTTGAACTTTTCACCGTCTTTTACCCACCTCCTAGGAAAATTTGCAAATTCACATAAAACTTAATTTTACTGCTTCTGTGAATGGAATTTCAAAAATTTGAGAGACACGATTGATATCAGTAAGTAAAATGTGGTTCAATAAGATTAAAATAATTTTTGTTGAATAGTAATTTTTTACTTTTATTTACCACGGTTAAAAGTAAATATCGTAATTAAGGGTAAAAATGATATTATTATTACCCTAAAACATGTCCTAATTCTATTGGATAAGTATAATTCGACCAAAAATAACCTTAGGAATAAAATATTAACCTCTTTGGTCCTCTTGGATTATATTATGACATTTATTATTATTTAATTCCAAGAAGAGTTAAAAGAGTTAAAATCAAAGTTTAATAAATAAAACATTTTTAATATAGGGCTACACATAAGATAAATTCGACTATAAATATTCATTAGAAATCTAAAAAGATTTCCTACATAATGGTATTTTATTTATATTTTTTAGACATTAAATAATTTAATTTATCAATGACACAATGATGATGTAGTAATTACCTAATTAATGAAATATTATCCTAATTAATACTATAAATATCCAAATAAATGTAATTTGAGACTTTTTATGAATTATGCTAATTTTATAGGTTCATATGACATATTAGGGTTGGTTAGATGAATTGTTTTTGAAGTAATAATGCTGTAATGAATTTATAAAAAACAAAATACCAAATAGTATCAAAATTGACATAAAGAGTTTTTAAAACAAATATTATAATATTAATTGATATTCTATTCCTAAAAATATAAGGTTAGGCCAAATAACTTATATAATGATAGATGTATAATTAATGAACCACTTGGGGTTCTCTGGGATGTATATAGTAAGTTTATTATCCATATAACATAAAAATATAAAGATACATGGTAAATGTCAAACTATTTAACTAAGAGTTAAATCTAAAATATAATGTTAATATAGTAACCCAAACCTATATAAAACCTATTGGTTGAGTGTTTTTCGTCCCATACCCACCTTATAATTTAAATAATCCATTTTTGAGCCATTAGAAACAGAAATTGACTTTATTATAAAATAATATTTCTAGGTTTTTCTAAGGTTCCCCTCACCCCTCTTATTAAAGGGCACTCCCCCTTCCCTCAAATTCACACCTTCAAAGCCTTTTGGATCAGACAAACTCTACACAAATACCCTCTCAACTACCCTACCTTCATCCTAGAGGCCCTCCTTTAGTCATAAATCCATCCTATGGAGCCCTTTTGATCAAATCAAAAGGATGAACCCGGAGAAGAGGTAAATATCTCATCACCTCTTTCAAGTTCCTTTCTTCTTCCACTTCCTCTTTCTTTGTTGTTTCCATTATAAAATAATAAATCAAGTATATTATATATATTGTGATGTTATTGTGAATATGGAACAACCATTTTCATTATTTTATCCATCCTTTGAATGACATGTCACCATACGTGCGTACGTACGGCTTACCGTCTCCACGTCATGGTGTAATTGTTATTCAATACATTATTATTTGGATGGTTATAATAATGAGGTGTAATTGATTTAAATAATAAATATAACATGATAATTATTAATAATATATGATATACCATCCAGTTATATATTATTTTAATATCAAAAGAATGATATTGTCGCTCGTGCGTACGTACGGATTACTGTCTCCACAAACACAATGAGATTCATTCCCCATCGTATCCATTCAAGACTAAATTCCATTTGATGATTAAAAATAATATTTATAGAAATTTTATATTTCTGGATATTAATAAGATACATTCTATCCATGAAAAATATGACTCACATTACAAATAATATAAAGGAAAACGAATTCGTTAACACACAAAACGACGATAATACTAAGATATTATTAATAAAGAATGTTAAAAGATCATATATGATATCATATTAATGTATAAGATTATTTTATAATTTAATAACAATTATTTCACCATTATAAAGGAGTTTAACCTACCCTCGACCAAGGAAAAAGTACAATGTAAGGGGTTTCTTATCTCACTTTTAATTCCGTCAGATTTCCATTATTCACCACTTATTTATTGCATGTGGTGTGTGTACTGCCCATGATTGTATTCATTGTGTAATATAATTTAATTTATGGATATTTACATAATCATTTTATGATTCATTATTCATGGGATGTATGTTTTGTAAGTTACCAAATTGGTAAGGGAATTACAAATTTCAATTTCCACTCATTCGGCTCTATGCATATTTCATTGATTAGTTTACTCCCAGATTATGTGTGGAATCACTATTCATTTTCTTATGTCATAATTTCAACTCCCATTTCTGTGTATATACTTTTGATACACATATCACTCTATTTATAAATTCTCAAGTCATCGATATGAACTTGATAAGAGTAATTTTAACTCAATTTCCATTTATTGGGTTAAACATCCAATTCATTCGTGTTGTTTTTACAAGAATGTGTGTGAATGTCTTATGATTTATTTACACTGGGTATCCAATCGTATTGAGTGTATTTATATTTTTCACACTTAATTATGTCATTGATTTATCCTTAACCTAATGATACGGTATTTATAAGAGATTTCATCTCAATTTACATTCTAATGAGAGTTATTTGTTGTTATACACTAATTCACTTTTATAAGGTATATATAATGTACTTTAACATAGTATATCATGAATCCCTTTATTCTCATGATATTATGAAGTTTTTATTTCCTCAATTATTTGTATTCATGTGTCTCTATTTTGGTTAGGAACTCTAACTAAAATATCATTTTAAATTTTTTAAAGATTTATTATTCTAAATCTTTCTCATTAATGTCTATGTTTTAAAAATGGTTTTAAGGATTTATTTATATGGAAATTAAAGTTTTAAAATTAAAATTACTTTTAAAATTTTCAATGTTTTATGGGAAACATTGATTAAAAAATCTATTTTTATACATCTTCTTGAAAAATATTGTGACATTTAAATGTTTTCAAGAAAAAGTGGCATATTTCTCTCAAATGGTTTTGATGATTATATTTCATCTATATCAATATCCTTCATTATTATCGATTGAGGTTAATTTGTTACAATACAATCTTCCATATTGTATTGAATGAGTTATTTTTCACTGTGGATGTGCTATTTTTGTACCATTCATGGTTTGTGGATAAAGTATCAACATTTTCTGTGCTAGTTTGAAATACGGATTTTTATGTTATGTTTCATACTTTTCATATGAGGAATGAATTTGACTTAGTAAGTGATGGGTGGAGCCCGCTATAGCTCCTCAATGCATCGGTAGATCTCATGAGACAAACTAGTGTCTTGGCACAAGGCCTTGACAAAATCTTTTTTGTATTCATGGCACAAGGCCTTCACTATGTGGTTATGAAAGTCTGGAATTATGCATTCCATCATAATGAAAGTGACTATTGATATTGCATGTGATTATTCGACTAGTAGAATATCCATATAAATAAGTAAATGGAATTATTTGATTTTATCTTTTCTATATTATGATGAAGTTAAAGTTTAAAAGGCTTTTGTTTTAGTCTTATACACCACCTTAAGTGTTTATGCTTATTTATGAAAGTTTCTGCTATAATGTTATCCTTACTAAGCATTCGATCTCACCCCTTTCTATGTTTTATTTTTTCCAGGATGCAAAGAAGTATATTATTACTGACCTATAGGGATAGTCTATGGGATATCAGTGTTGTCTATGGAAACAATGTTGTTGTAGTTTTCCATTTTATGACGTAATGTAAACCTTATGAATTTACCTAGTACTTACAATGATACTAAACTAATCGGTCTTTCGAGACATGATCTTTTGTGATCATGCCAATGATACGTAATAATGCAACGAGTCTGGGCTTCTGGGATCGGGGCATTATTGTTGGTATAAGAGGATGTTTAGTACAAACCTTGGAAACTAGATTAAGATAAACTCTGATTAGAGCACATACCCCTAAGATAGACTTTGAAAATTAGTATAGAAGAACTTCCTAAAATTTTGGTATTGTCGCGATTTTGTGAGTTTTCCAAGAAATGCATCCCTATCTGGATATGAGCAGGTAGAGGAGGCTCTGGAACAGATGTACCTAGGGGTAAAACCCGAAACCACTGCTTTGATCTAGACGCGAATGGGAACTGGGGCACAACAACGGGCCTTGCTGCACTCTTGGTTACGTCACTCCTGGGGGATATTCTTAAGATAATTTACATTTTCTTTACAAACCAATTTGAAGTATTTTAATATAAGATGAGAAAAAATGACCTTGGTTAATCCTAAGGTGTTTGAAATTGCAAATATTGTGTCATGATATTCTCTAAATGATTTTATGACTACTGTTACTCACACAATGCTTTCTGGTTTTAGTCAATGGCTGGATTCCAATGAAGTTATAGTAACTTTGAGAATAATGTACAAGGTGGGAACGGTGGTGGAAATGAGCAACAAAATGGAATTTTGATAGGCGTAAAGGCTACCATGTTCATTCTAAATCAGTTTTCCAAAAATATGATCAACAACATATATATTAACCAACTCCTGGACTCAACAAAGAAGAGAAAGTTGATTAATGATAAGAGCTCCAGGAGTGGAGACCATGGAGAAAAGAATCCTTAATTTCCATCATACAGTAAATTTGGAAGGAGACACCCAGGAAAGTGTCTCAATGGAACAAATAAATGATTTACGTGTGGTAAAGGACATAAATTGAAGAATTGTTGAGGAAAAATGAAGAGTATTATGGAAGAAAATATAAATGGTCCCAATA
Organism: Viscum album; assembly: GCA_963277665.1. Classification (NCBI taxonomy): domain Eukaryota; kingdom Viridiplantae; phylum Streptophyta; class Magnoliopsida; order Santalales; family Viscaceae; genus Viscum; species Viscum album. The sequence goes on from OY728164.1 coordinate 237,749,167, forward strand.
ATCTATTTATAGTCATTTTTTGTAAATATAGGGGACCTGCCAATTACCTGAGTGAATTCCCTATTCTATAGGATATTTTCTCAGTCAAAGAAGAAGCTATGTGGAAATAAATGGTTAGATAAATGTTTAAAAATATTAGTGCTCCTTTTTTATGGGATTCCTTTGGAATAATTTTCTTTTGTATTTGTAACCCTGTAGTTTTTCATGTGAAAATTATATTTGAGGAAGTCTTATATTTTCTAATGTGGATATATTTATAAATAACCATTTGTTTTATATGATCATTGGGTTTGAGGAAATTATAAGTTATTATATTTTGGGATGAAAATTCAAGGTATGAGATACCATTTGTGGTTAAATTATGTTATGGTTATTGTGAGGAATTTATCTCATTTTGGTAGTGTTATAAAATATAGTTTTTGAAAAAGGACAACACGCAGACCGAGTGACAACCTATCACGTCGGAAAAAGCTGTGGGAATAGAACCCACAACCAGAGTGTGATTGGGATTTATCACCTGCCACTGGACTACATGAAGTCCCTGGTTAGTGTGACTAATTATTTTTAGTTAAATGATTTTATTTATCAATAATAAGTTGATTTGTAATCTTATGTCTTATCAAAAGAATACCATTATTATAAGAAAATGATTTGGTGATTAAGTGATAAATTTTATTTTGGAAGATGTTCACTTTTTTGGGAACAATATATGCCCAAGGAAAATAGAATACAATGGGATTTCATTTGAGGAGTAATGGTGGATTTTTATATATGTTTTTATTGTGGATTTATAGTGATTTGGGTTATTTATGGAAATGATTAACCAATAATAGAGAATATGTGATTAGGTTAATTATTATCAAGTATATTACTTTATGTGTAGTTGATGTCATTTGGAGATACAATTTAACATGGAAGACTACATAACCAAATTATTCTATGTTTTGGGTTTCAATATTAATTCAAATTATTTTGAAATAATTTTAAGGACAATTGTTTATTGCATGGTATTTATTTAACTTTGGGGTATTTTTGGTTTAATTTTAGAAATTAAGATTAGTTTTTCTTTCTCTAAAGGAATATCCTTTTGGGGGATCATCAGATCTTGTAATAACCATTTTGGTTTTGATTAATCTCTAAAAACATGGAAAATATATAGTTTATCCTATGTGGGTCATGTGATTATCTATAAGTTTATTCTAGATCTTCTGATGTGACCAAGTATTCTTGAATACTCGTCATTTAAAAAAATGTGTTAGTGGTACAAATTTATTAAAGAATAAAACTCTACTTATAAAGTAAGTATATCTCTTTATGTTCTTAGTCAATCTCATAAATAAATTACCCATCTTTATTAAATGTATCTTAAAACAAAAAAAATGTTGTCCGTTTACTTTTCCTACTGGCAAACTAATGACCGCTTTTTCCATCAAAAGTTTTTGGTTTTCTTTTTGTTAACTTTCTCCTGATCATATTTTCTATCCCTCTCCATCATAACTTGATACTTATATTATCTTCCATATCCATGTTTTCTTACATGGAATCTTAGTATGGGTTATCTTGGGTGACCTTTGTACTTCTCTTTCTTTCTTTTAAAGTGATAGTTATATTGACTCTTTTTCAGATGTGGGACATTCAATTATATTCTCAAGACCAATTTTAAAAATGTTGATGTCGCAATTTTTTGAAGGAGGGAAGAATGTAACACCCCAAGATTTCATAGTACGTTATTTCTTCAAAGTAATTCAATAACTTACACTACACGCAACATCGAGTTCAAGCGCACCACGACATACCAAACTAGCCGTTCAAAAGCGGTTATGAATAGTATTAACAGAATTTTGAACTTTATATAACCCTTATAATTTTAGAATCCATATTATGAGTTTCTTAGACATAATGTAAGGACAAATTCATTTTTTCAGATAAAAGAAGTATTTTTCAAAAAATGAAATGTTACCGCCTTTTAACGGCGAACCATTTTGAAATACAATATTTCAAACTTTTATATATTCAATTCATCAAATTAAACATTTTTTTTGGGATCAGGACATAAGAATTTAGTTTCAATAAATTTTTTGTGTTTTTTTTGATAACTTTCATATTTGAGTGAATAATGAAAAATAATATATTTTAACCGAAAAAAACTTTTTTAATCAAAATAATTTATAGTATTCAACTATACATATGAATGGTTTGGATGTATAATTAGAGTATATTTTTACCATTTAATCCAATGTTGGTCATTGGATGTAATTTCACTTTGAAATTGGACATAAACAAATGTCAATCTTTTAGTAGTTATTATTTCATAAAAATACACTTTTTGGTTTTGACAACGAGAATTAATATTAAACAAATAAATGTAATTTATATGTTTTTAATTTTGTGAAATATAATTCATTTTTGAATTCATAATATCAAAATTATCTTAGGGTGAATTTTTGGTATGTTTCTGAAAACTTTTAATTTTTGATTAATAGTGAAAAACACTGAGTTATAGTTTAAAATCGAATTTTTATTTAAATAATTATTTATTTTATTTAAATTTATTTTCGATCAAAATAGATACATAATACCTATATAAGTTCAATGTAATTCATTGGATTCAGTTTATAATAATTTTAGATATTTAAAAAGTTTATTGAACTTTTCAACGTCTTTTACCCACCTCCTAGGAGAATTTGCAAATTCACATAAAACTTAATTTTACCGCTTCTGTGAATGGAATTTCAAAACTCTGAGAGACACGGTTGATACCAGTAAGTAAAATGTGGTACAATAAGATGAAAATAATTTTTGGTGAATAGTAACTTTTTACTTTTATTTACCATGGTTAAAAGTAAATAGGGTAATTAAGGGTAAAAATGATATTATTATTACCCTAACACATGTCCTAATTCTATTGGATAAGTATAATTCTATCAAAAAAATCTTAGGAATTAAATTTGAACCTCTTTGGTCTACTAGGATTAGATTAAGACATTTATTATTATTTAATTCAAAGAAGAGTTAGAAGAGTTAAAATCAAAGTTTAGTAACTAAAACATTTTTAATATAGGCATAAACATGAGGTAAATTAGACTATAAATATTCATTATAAATATAAATACATTTACTACATAATTATATTTTATTTATATTTTTTAGACATTAAGTAATTTAATTTATTAATGACACAATGATGATGCAGTAATTACCTAATTAATAAAATATTAAAATAATTTATACTATAAATATCCAAATAAATTTAATTTTAGACTTTTTATAAATTTCACTAATTTTATAGGTTAATATGACATATTAGATTTGGTTAGATGAATTTTTTTAGAAGTAATAATGCTGTTATAAATTCAGCAAAAACAAAATACCAAATAGTGTCAAAATTGACATAAAAGAGTTTTTTAAAAAAATATTATATTATTAATTGATATTCTATTTCTAAAAATATAAGGTTCGGAAAAAAGATATATATAATTATAGGTATATCATTAATGAACCACTTGGGGTTCTCTTGGAAGTATAGAGTGAGTTTATTAGCCATATAATATAAAAATATAAAGAGACATGGTAAATGACAAACTATTTAACTAAGATTTAAATCTAAAAGATAAGGTTAATATAGTAACCCAAACCTGTCTAAACTCTATTGGTTGAGTGTTTTTAGACCCATAACCACCTTATACTTTAAATAATTAATTTTTTAGCCATTAGAAACCTAAATTGAGTTTATTATAAAATAATATTTCTAGTTTTTCTTAAGGTTCCCCTGACCCCTCTTATAAAATGGCACTCCCTCTTCCCTCAAATTCACACCTTAAAAGCCTTTTGGATCGGAAAAAATCTGCCCAAATACCCTCTAAACTGTCCTCCCTTCATCCTAGAGGCCCTATTTTATTCAGAAAGCCAACCTAAGGAGCCCTTTTGATCAAATCAAAAGGAATAACAAAAAGAATAGGTAAATATCACATCACGTCTTTTAAGTTCCTATCTTCTTCCACTTCCACTTTATTTGTTGTTTCCAATATAAAATAATAACTCTAGTATCTTCTATATAATTTGATGTTATTATGATTATGGTACAACCGTATTAATTATTCTATCAATCCTTTGAATGACATTTCACCATACGTGTGTATGTATGGCTTACCGTCTCCACGTCGTGGGGTAATTGTTATTCAATACATTATTATTTTCATAGGTGTCATAATGATGTTTAATTTTTATAAATAATAAATATAACATGATAATTATTTTGCATATATGATATACCATCCAATTATATTTTATTTTAATATCAAAAGAATGATATTGTCGCTTGTGCGTACGTACGGATTACCGTCTCCACGAACGCGATGAGATTCATTCCCCATTGTATCCATTCAAGACTAAATTTCAATTGATGGTTAAAAATAATGTTTATATACATTATATAATTATGTATATGAATAAGATACATTACATCCAAGAAAAATATGACTCACATTGCAAATAATGTAAAGGAAAATGAATCTGTTAACACTCGAAATGACGATAATACTAAGATATTATTAACAAAGAAATATTAAAATATCATTTATGATACCATATTAATGTATATGATTATTGTATAATTTAATAACAATTATTTAACCATTATACAGGAGGTTAACCTACCCTTGACCAAGGAAAAAGTACAATGTAATGGGTTTCTTATCTCACTTTTAATTCCATGAGATTTTTGTTGTTCACCACTTATTTATTGCATGTGGTGTGTGTACTACCCATGATTGTATTCATTATATAATATACATTAATTTATGGATATTTACATCATCAATGTATGATAAATCTTTCATGGGATGTATGTTTCTTAAGTTACCAAATTGGTAAGGGAATTTCAAATTTCAATTTCCACCCATTCGGCTTTACACATACTTCATTGATTATTTTACTATAATATTATGTGTGGAATCACTATTCATTTTTGTATGTCATAATTTCCACTCCCCTTTCTGTGGATATACTTTTGATACACATAATCACTCCATTTATAAATTCTCAAGTCATCTATATGAACTTGATAAGATTAATTTTAACTCAATCCCCATTTATTGAGTTGAACATCCAATTTATTGGTGTTGTTTTTACAAGAATATGTGTCAGTGTCTTCTAATATATTTACACTGAATATACAATCATATTGAGTGTATTTATATTTTTCACACTTAATTATGTCATTTATTTAGCCGTAACCTAAGGATATGGTCTTTATAATATATTTCATCTCAATTTACGTTCCAGTGAGAGTTATTTGTTGTTATACCCCAATTTACTTTTATATGGTGGATATAATGTACTTTTACATTATATATCATGAATCCCTTTATTCTCATGTTATTATGGTGTTTTTATTACCTCAATTATTTGTATTCTTGTGTCTCTCTTTTGGTTAGGAACTCTAACTAAAATATCATTTTAAATGTTTTAAAGACTTATTATTCTAAATCTTTCTCATTAATGTCCATGTTTTAAAAATGGTTTTAAGGATTTATTTATATGGACATTAAAGTTTTAACCTTAAAATTCCATTTAAAATTTTCAACGTTATATGGGACAGTTTGATTCAAAAATCTATTTTTAAATTGCTTCTTGACAAATAGTGTGACTTTTAAATGTTTCAAGAAAAAGGGTGATATTTCTCTCAAACAGTTTTGATGTTTATTTTCATCTCTGTCAATATCCTTCATTATTCTCGATTGAGGTTAATCTATTACAATAAAATATTCCATATTGTATTGAATGAATTATTTTTTACTATGGATGTGCTATTTTTATACCATTCATGGTTTTTGGATAAAGTATTGACATTTTGTATGCTAGTTTTAAATACGAATGTTTATGTTATGTTTCAAACTTTTCATATGAGGAATTCATTGGACTTAGTAAGTGACGGGTGGAGCATGCTATAGCTCCTCAATGCATCGGTAGATCTCATGAGACAAACTATTTTCTTAGAATAAGTCCTTGAGAAAATATTATTTGTAGTCTTGGCACAAGGCCTTGACTATGTGGTTATGAAAGTCTGGCATTATGCATTCTGTCATTATGAAAGTGGCTATTGATATTTCATGTTATTATTCAACTGGTATAATATCCATGTGAATAATTAAATGGAATTATTTGTTTTTATCTTTTCCATATTATTCTGAAGTTCTAGTTTAAAAGGATTTTGTATTAGTCTTATACACTGCCTTAAATGTTTATGCTTATTTATGAAGGTTTCCGATATAATTTTATCCTTAATGAGAACTTAATCTCACCCCTTTCTATGTTTTATTTTTTCCAAGATGCAAAGAAGTATATTATGACTGACCTGCAAGGATAGTCTATGGGATCTCAGTGTTGTCTATAGAAACAATTTTGTTGTAGTTTTTCATTTTATGATGTAATGTAAACCTTATGAATGTATCTAGCACTTCCATGGATACTAAACTAATCAGTCTTTCGAGACTTGACCTTTTATGATCATGCCAATGATACATAATAATGCACCAACTCTGAGCTTATGGGGTTGGAGCATTATAGTCTCCAAAGTTATATATTTTTTTGTGGATTCTAGAGAGGTAATAATTATTGGACCTAACATTGTACTGAGTATAAAGGATTTAGTGTTGATGACCAGGGTGTGTACGTGGAAAGTGTCCAGTATATATAAATTTTATCCATATTTTAAATGTAAAATATTTGATTTTATGTTTAGAAATGTTATCATTTTTAATGTTTAATGGTTAAATTTACAACATTAGTTCATATGAGTAAAAAAATTCACAAAGGTGTTGATTCATGTTGGAAAGAAAGCTTCACAGTTACAATTACCTCCTCAACTTGAATGATTTCATGATGTATTTCTTGTTTCAAAACTGTGTAAATATGTCAATTTATCATCTTATATGACTGATTGTCTTATTTTAAATCATGAATAAGATATATCATTTTAAGAAACATCATATCAACACTGATAACCACAATGATAATGTTTTAGATTGATCTTTTATTCCTCGAGTTTGAGAATTATGGTTGAATTTTAATATATAGGATTTCATCTAGATGCATGAATAATAAATGAGTTTAAAATATCTTAAATTGATTTAGATTCTTTTGTTTTTATTTCATCATTTTTATTTTTAACTCATAGTGTGATTATAAATGTTTGGTCAAGATTTAGGATATCAATTTCTTACCAATTTTGGTTTTATTTTCTTACTTTTTCACTTATTCTTATTTGTTAAACTATTTTTGGATAAATGTTTTGAAGTTTGATCTATTTTGGATATCTAGGAATTGTATTTCAAAGATATTTATGTGTTTTAATAGGTTTATGGAGCATCATTTTCTTGTGGTTTAATAGAGTATGGTTGTGATTTGGGCTTTATAATGATGAAATATTTTAAAGGTGGGTATATTGGGGATGTATATAACTTTTTATTATGGGTTCTCTAAATAGTTTTACAGGTTTTTTGGTCATTTTTTATAAAAAAACTATTGATTTCTGTCTAATTATAATTTTAAATGTTGTATTTTGTCAAAAATGGTCTAAAAATTGATTATTAGAATTTTATTTTTAGGAATTGATTCAAATATTATTACCTATTTGGTTTTAAAAAAGTAATTTATTTTTGTTTTATTTATTTAAAATTGTTTTATAAAATATTAAATTTTAAGAGATATATTTTTATAATTGGATAGAGATACCATTTTAATTCATAATAAAATAAACCTTTTTAGTTAAATTTGATAAAATAATTTATTATTTTATTCTTGAATTATTAAATTTAGTTCTTCTAACATATTTTAAATTTCATGATTGTGATAAAATATTTTTAAAATTTTTATATGAATGTTATAGTTTTTTCTAATTTTTTTAATGATTTATTTGGGTTTAATAAAAAATATACATTGGTATATTAAGTGTAAGGTTGAATTATATATCATTAATACAATAATATATATTTATAAAAACCATATAATGTTAGTGATGGAAGTTTTTTTCATGATTTGTATTGTGTGCGTCGTATATTTATGAAAAAATGAAATATTAAAAGTTTTTTATTTGATTTATTTATTTAGACAATAATTATTTAGAATTATTTTTTATAAAAATTGTTTTCTCATTATATTTTCAGTGAAGGAATTTTAGAGGGGTAAATTTCATTAGTCAAATGTGTTGAATGTAAATAATATTATAGAGGTCAAAGTTTTCATGGTCTTATACTATGTTGTTTTGAGGTGTTTAAGAAGTCAGAGAAGATTTTATAAGTGGTTCAGAAGTGAAGTGATAAGTTTTTGAGGTTTTAAGTGGACCATGATGTGGTCGTAACCCCATTACACTATAGTGATATTGGATTGTTTAAGTTTTTGGTTGTGTCCATGGTGGTTTCCTATTTTTATAAAAGTAAAATACTAGTTTTATTTTAGCTGTTTTGGAATAAATTTTTGGCATGGAATAAAATTATAGTGTAATGGATACCATTTTGTTGCCAGTGTCCAGGGTTGATATTTTTGGAAATATTTATCAATAATGGGGAAGTTAATAACACTTGTTTTAATTAACATGGTGCATTAGGGGATAATTTAGAGATAACCACATCACATCCCTATCATGGATGTTTTAAGATATGACACAAAAATGGAATTGTGAGTGGGAGTTATGCGATAGAGTTTTATGGCTCTAAGTACGATGTTGAAGGATCACGACTTGATTTTATGGAATTCGGCCATTATCTTGGTCAATATTATATTTAAGGAAGGAATTTCCAGATGATAATTTAAGTTTGAATCCATTTTAAATAATATTGATCTTACATCTATTTTGACTAAGAAACATAATGGCCTAGTGAATTCCCATGAATCCCTAGTGGAACACCTAAAAAAATTATTATAAATTAGGGTTATCCCACATCCTTGGTTTGAGTCCTTTTGTTTCTCTTAAACTAAATATGTCTAGTTTCTCAATTTCAGTGTTTTTTAACATCCATGGTAATCCTTTAGTCCCATATATTTTTTATTGATAATTTAATATTTATGCTTCTCCTATATTTCCTCTTATTGTATTTTTCTCTTATTTATTACTTCTTAAATAGGCTATAAAATGGGTTTACTTTAAGTTTTGGTGATATTTTGTTGAGGTTTTTATGGAATATTAATGTGTTATAGGTTATTGATGGATCACTGTGGGAATAAAGTTATTTGTTCTTGATTTTCTTATCTTCTTAAAAAATTGTGTTGTTGAAGCTTCATTCAAGGTAGGGGATTCAGATTCTCTCTATTTTATTTTTATGTTGTAATAGAATAATAATTCTATAGTTTTATTCAGTTAAGGATTTAACATTTTCCTAAACACGATGAAAATTTAATAATAATTGAATAAAAATAGATTTTATTTTTCTTTACTTTATTTTCTTGTTATTTTCATGAGTTTTTTATCGGTTTTTTATAAGTATGTTGTTGTGGATTTTCAATTTTTTTATTTTGATATTTAATCATATTATAATTGATTAAATGAATTAAAAATTGTAATTAAAAGAGGGAGTGGAAATATAGAATTTGATATTTCATATTTTTAATAATGAATTGGCAAATAAATAACGAATACGAATATATGAGGTTATTTTCATATTTTTTATTAATTTTTTATTGTGACCTTTTTATGATTATAGTGGGGGTTTTTAGATAGATTTTTATTGTGGTAGGTAAGGTCCAGGTGATTGTTTCATTCTATTTTAAAGAATAAGAGATATTTTTATTCCTTTTTTATCTTTATTAGAAAGGGTAATTGTTATATAAGTTGTATAGGTGATATTTTGGGCTATTAGATTGGACCACTAATGAAGTTGGTTTTATGTTGTTATCTGAGGACAAGGAAGCATACTAGATCTAATGAATTGGTTGGTTAATGTGAAATTGTAATGTTCTTGAGATAATTTCATAAAAGTTTTATTAATATAAATTAACGTTGTGAAATAACTTATTTTGTAATTGAATTCATTAATGAATTGATTTGTGTAAAAAAATTGATTGGAAAATATTATATGGTTAATGAATCTATTGAGACCCATAAATGATTTAGTGAAAATGAATTATGAAAAGGGGGAGTAATTGAAGATGTTTATTTATTATTATGTGGTCATTTTATAGTGTGATATTGAATTGGTGTGAGTATAGATGTGGAAACATTTCTATTCATGAGATATTACTGATGTGGTATCATTTCATTTCTATAGAGTAATATGATGGGACATTGAACCTAGGCTAGTATTTTATATATTTACATTTATATCCATTGAATTTTTGTTAAATATTATAAATGAACACCCAAGCCAAGTAATGTGATATATTCCCATATGATTTTTTGTTTTCCAAGTGTGATTTAAGTATCTAGGATGTGAGTGATATAGATGGTAGACATGACCTCTCTCCTACTCTCTCTTCCAAGAAAAGTTTGGTTATATTGTGATTTTATGTGGTTGTAATATATGGTATGAATATGATACGAAGATGTAGTGATGTTTTTATGTGGTATATATGTATATATTTTTGGGATTTTTGATATGTGGTTATGTTATGTGGTATGTGGCTATTAATACAAGATAGTGGCTATGATTTCATATCAGAATTAGACATGTGGATATGAAAGGGAAGATAAAACCATGATATTTACCATTTCAATGTTAAGGTGAGTATATATATTGATAATAGGTTTTGAGGTTCATTCATGATATATTTTCATCATAATTAAATTATGACACATTTATATATATTTGATAAGAAATACTTGTGGAGGTTGAATTGCAATTGACCTTGGGGTAGTGAGAGAGTTGCTTTTACTACTTAAATAGTGTCTTTAGTATGAATCTTCAACATTTTCCTAAGAGGGTTATAGGAGGAACCTACTAAGTATAATTTTATTCTCATTTATTTCTTTTAAATCCTGTTTTTTCAAATTTTCCAAATAGATATAGTGATTAGAATAGATGTTACTAAATCCTATCATAGTTTTCATTAGAGTTGGTGTTTCTACCTTATGAGTTTAATTTTTTGTATTTATTTAAGGCACTCTTCTAATTGTATGGTATAACATATATTTTTATATTATAAAAGATATTTCATTAAATCTTATAAAGTTTATTGGTTTTGTATTCTTTTTACTCTATTGATTTGTGAGGGAAAATCCTCAAATTATGTGTATTATATGAGCTCAATGCTAGTCAGTAAACCAAGACCTTTTGAAAGAGTGATTAGGAAGCCACACTCAGATTTAATACTATCCTAGGATGATTTATATAAGTGATTGATTATGATATAGTTTTAATAGATTTATTTTTATTGATAGGATATTGTTTTTATTTAATTACTGGTGGGTATTTCATTGGTTTGGTAGGATAAAAATATAATTCAAACAGAGTATATTATATAAGAAAGAGAGAATGGATAAGATTTAGATAAATCCCATTTGATCTATCATAGATAAGTTAATATTATTAAATATTTTATTGAAACAATGTCTATTATGGTTTTGGGACCTTTGTGTGGTTCATAAAACATTTTTTTTGCTCCTATGTTTGAATCAGTGAGATTTTAGGAATGATAAAATGAATTTATTTAAATGATATTAAATAGAATTCATATCAAAGGCTTATGATTTATTGTTTTTTCTTTTATAGATTGTTTTTTCTCAATTCCCTCATATGGTCTAGGTGGGTGTGGTATATTATCGTTCTCTATTAATTTTAACAAATAATGAAAATATTTGTGTGCTGTTATTTATTGATTATTATTGATTGAATAATTTGGTAGTGAAGAATCATTATACCATATTGAGAATTGGTGAATTATACAATCAGCTAAATGGATCTAGTTGGTTATTAAAAATTTATTTGGGGTTTGTATATCATAAAATTATGAATAAGGAGGAATATATCCTAAATACTAATTTCAAGTATCATTATAGAAACGTTGAGTTCATAGTGATTCCTTTTAGAGTGATGAACACTATAACTATTTTCATGGTTCTAATGATATATGAGTACATGGATTAGTTCATGATTATGTCCATAGATGATATCATTATGTATTTTGAGGTCATAGGAGGGTCATATTAAGCATTAATTCGATGACATAATCAATATAGAATTTTATCTAAGTGTATTTTCTACACCCATGAGGTGAGTTTCCTTGAGCATTCTATGTCTCAGTAGGGGTTGTGGTCAATCCATAAAAGGTTTATATAGTTGTTTCTTGGGCAACTCAAAAAAAATGAAAATGATCGCAATTTCCTTGGTCCTATCAGCTATTTTAGGCTCTTTTGTTGGAATTCTCTCAAATTGTGGAACAAAGAAATTTTTTGACCATGAAATTTTGGAAATACATTTTTAATGATCAATTCTCAGTGGAATATTATTTCCTAGAAAAATTAAATTGATCAATAATAATATTATTCATTTAAAATGAGTTGGATTCAAATTCAAGGTCATTTTTGTAATGTCGTAGATTTTCTCATAGGTATGGATGTCTACAAACATGCAGTCCTTGGTGTATCCCCATATAGGATGAAGAGGGATTTTAGAAAGTGTCATTCACATTACTTTCACATGGTTAACCATACTGAGCACCTAGCCCATGCGGGGTTCCACTTAAGAAGAAATCGGTGTACGGTTGGCACACGATTTGGAAAACAATAAATCCAAACTATGAAACCATGTACATGAGGGGGGGAATTACTCTTTTTTACTTAAACTATTTTGAAGACACAATTATCCTTTTTCTCTAGGATTTTCTTCTTCAGCTTCCATGTCAGCTCCCTCCTCAAGCCATATTTGACTTTTCTCTACCTCCATCATCAAAACTCCAAATCCTTCACTGTTAGATGTGTTGGAAAGATTTAGGTAATATCTAAACTCCTCTTACTTATGTTCTTAATTTCTCTACTTAATTGTTTTCCTATTTAGGTTTGACCTCTTTTACCATATTTTTAGGGTGTTGAACTATTTCATCGATAACTTCTATTCGAGCTCGAATCAATGATTGATAATGGACAAGTGATCATTTATGACTCTAAGGTAGGTGGTATAGCCTATTTCCCATAGTTTTTTCATGTTCTATATGATTCTCTATTGTGCTGTGTTCTAAGTCCCTCCGATGACACCTCTAATTTTCTAAATAAATTAAATTGATACCTTACCATGTTTGGTACAACCCTAGTGCATATCGAATCAACCCTTTGGTTGATTGCCTTGTCTTTATCCACTGTGATGGGTGTGATACCCCATTCAATGCATAATTGCATTTAACTCAATTTTTTTGAACACCTTTGAGGTGTTTTTCACCTATAATAAATTCCTTAAATTTATGAAGTGAATTATGATGACTTTTATTCTATGATCTATTCCCTAAAGATTGATTTCTTATAGTTTATAATTGTTTTCTTATTATTTTTTGTTAATCCCATACCTTATGCCTTATGCTTTATGATTGTTTCTTAGTACCCTATGTTTATTGCCTTTGGTTATGCTTAAATACTTATGCCTGTGATTTTTTCTCTGTGTTCATGCCTTGTATCCATTTTCTTATGCTTATGTTTAATGCCTATTGTATTATGAATTATTCCATAATTGCATGAATTGGATAAAATGCATGGGATAGATTTTTTATCATGTGGTTTTAAAAAAATGTGGATTATATGTGATCCTGGTTACTATTCTATGTTTTCTTATTAGTCGAGAGAGAACATAGGTCCTGACTTATGGATTCCATGGATGGAAACATTTTGTTTGGTATTGTAACTATTTGACATGCTTAGAGTGAACCTTGTATTTCCTAGTATAGAATCTCTAATCAGTTTATTATACCCATGAGTGACACTAGTTCCATATGGGAAACACCATGGATGGGCTCCTTGGTAATACGGTTATATCATGCCTCGAGTGATACTCGGTCCCCAATATGAGATATCTAGGAAGATAATAGAGGTTTTCTTACACCATGCTGAGAGTGATACAATGGATGCCTTTTATGGGTATCCTTGGATGATATCTACAGTATTGTGAGTTTATAGGAGCTCATACAGTGACCCTTGGGGTTCCCTTATTGATCAACTTAGATTATCTTAGGATGCCACACTGGATTTGACGGATTCTTTACCTGGTTTACATGTGATTCTTTGTTATTAAATTCAAAAGTTTCTAGATTGATGACAATGGGATGTGTTCTTCAAACCTAATCATAAGCATGGGGTTATTGAAAACTTGATTCCTAATTTATTATGACCCCATTACACGCCTTATTATGTTATCATAGGTTACCTTGGTTCAAAAGTCCATCTTAGGCCAAATAAAATGGTATTGTTTTGGTATCCATTGAGGACATCGGACCGAAGTAGTTCTTTATTTTTATATTACCTTTCAATTAATCTTACTGGAACAATATTCATTTTATATTTCATGAACTGGATTGATCTAGACACCATTAGTGGTGGCCTACTGAATATATCTTACACCCTACATCGGCTACCTTTAGTAACCAAGAAGAATTCAGGATTACCTGTTTAGATAAAGGGAAGTGTTCAGCTACTGATAATTTATTACCATTACTAGGATATAGTATAGGGTAAAGGGATAATATTATTCTTGGGATTCTAGTAGCAACTTCTTTTTGGAATTTTTGTATATTTTGAAAGCAATTGTTATATACTTGTATCCCATGTTCCCCATGTACGCATTTTTTATAGTTACAAAACATCATGATCAAAATCATTTTTTACCTATTTATTTATTTAGCCTATGTTTATTTATTTAAATTTCTTGATCTATTATTTTTATTTTGTTGTTGTATGTTTTTTATTACTGCTTCTGCTAAGGCATGTTATTGGTCATATTTTCTTAGAGTCTGAATAGTATTTATACTTTCGTTGTTTCCTATTATTATTACCAATATGATACACTTTGATCTATGATGTCACAATCTCCCAAAGTAAACACCTTGGGCCCTCTCTTCTAGTTGGAAGCCTCTAGAGTATGGGGAGGCACACTTGAGGCCTTATAGCCAACGTCTCAGGGCACCTCTTAAGTGGAATCTGAGGCAGGACGTTACAAAGTGGTATGAGAGATTTTTTTCATTTTTTTATTATGGTTTGGTCATTATACATGATACTAGAATTATTGTAATTTCATAATAGGCTTGTTCCTGGGAGTAACTGACCCATGTATAGGGAAAACCCAAATTATCTAGGTTTCGAAAATTCTTTTCTTAGTTATGTTATTACAGTTTACTTGATTTCACCATAGGGTGAATAAATTTTTTTTGTCCTTATTATTGTTGATATTATTTTTATGGGTTGTTTTTCTTTATCCTGATGATATTATGGGATATCAATCATGTATCACACTAGGAAAAATAGGACTTAAACTCCATGAATTATTCCATATCATATCTACTTTTCAGCGTGTATTTCCTATATTGAATGTGCTCGTTGTGGGTGCCTTATGTATTGTGTCTTTAAGTGTGATAGTGTTTCTGTAGGATGATATAATTGGTTAAATTAAAGTGCCAACATCAATATAAATGGTGTTTTCCCACATAGATTGAAAATTATTCCTTAATTAACCAATTATTCCATATTAGAAATTTTTTTTGATGAATTCTGATTCGAATTTATGAGCAATTATTTCTATAAATTTAAGGTGGTATTTCATTCAATAAAATCTCTATACATAACCTATTACATTCTGATACCAGGTATATAGGCCAGATCATAGTTACTTGGCATGATAATTTAAATTTATAGAGTATTGGCCTTTAAAAATTTGGAATTGGTGATGAAATTAACTATATTGAGATATATACATCTAAAAAATAAGAATAGATTCTAATGAATAAAAAATTTAAAATAAAAAGGATAATGTTAGATGATGATTTTAAATGTAATGTAATAGGTTTTTCCTCTATACCTTACATTTGATATTCCATACACCAAAACCTTTGTTGTGTTATACAAGACACTAACCCTAACCAGACATTAGTATTAGGTAGTAGGTTGTGTCTATTCACCCTTCTATGACTTTTGTTTTTTACCAAGACCTATCTTTAGAACAAGATAGAGAGGTGTGTCTTTATTTTTGGAATGCCTTGTGCATTTTCCTTCCTATATCGTTGTTCTTATCTTTCATAAATAGTATCTGAGGATTTATCTTGGAAATTATTGAGTTATTCCACTACAATATCTTGGTTTAATATGCCAAAAATGTAACAATTATAATTCTCTAGAGGTGGTGGTCCCTATGACACCAGTGAAACTTTTATAGTTCCACCTATGTATCCTACTACTGATCTTCTATTGTGTGTCTATGCTCAGTTCTATGATAGATTCTTCTACATTTTCTAGTATTTACAAGGTGCTCCCCATCCTTCACCGACTATGGTAGAGCTGACTCAAGAGTTCCAGTAGTAGAATCATACTTACTTATTGGAGGATAATGGACCTCTAAATACTGAGCCATGGTTAGAGGCCATGTTTTCTATCATCAACCATCTAGAGACCCCTCCAGAGCAGAGGTTCAAGATGTATCACATCAATTATTTTATTTTAAGGGGGTTTTTTGTTTGTTTCTTGTCCCGTGTTTGTTATTTAGTTTTCCTAGTTTTTTTTTGAAAAGTTGAAATTTTTGACCTGTCAGTAGGTGGAATATGGTTGGCACACGGTTAGGGAAAACTAGGTTCCCTTCTCCATGTAAGCTTCTGGATATATTACTCTTAAATAGAGGTGACCATATAGTTTATAAAACCAGGTGGGATAATTGTGCATCATGCTCTTCTAGAAGAGTGAGTTATGTATTGTTTCCTCGTGATTTTTCAAACCAAGTAGGATAACCGTGAAACCTATCCATGTCATTAAAATTGTGAATTTTTATCTAAACTCTTCAAATTGTAACCCCAAAAATCCCCCATTTTCTGTTCCCTAAGTTTGTGTGTTCCAAAGGTATCCCCTCCTTTATTCTCTAAGCTTCCTCTCCTCTCCCAATGTGTGGATCTAAAGATTTATTCTTTTTTTTGGGGTGAATATTCAATGTAATATTATCCTCTTTTCTACCACTTCCTTGTTCATCCATTTTCTCTTGAGTTATACTTATTCCATGTCCTTGTGTATTTATCATTTATGTTTATTTGGGTATAATTAGGGGGGTTTTGTTAAGGTTTCTCTTGGGTTTTCTTTACTCTTAGAACCATTGTGAGGTTGTTTTGGTTGGGCATTGTTTAAGCATCATGACATTGAGGTTGGTTTCCCTTTTCACTTTCCCTTATAATTTAAGAATTGTTGGTTTATTTCATGTCACGCCTTCTTTATATGTTAATTATTGATGAATTTTTTTTAGAATATTTTTTTATGAGAAAGGGGGCCCTTTTCATAATTATTTAGAATTATATTTTATTTCTTTGTTGAAATATTCACACCAAGTGTTTAATAAATTTCTTGGTTTCCTTTGTAGGTGGATTGTGGTTTTTAAACCATGGTTTGGATTTTTAAATGTTTTTTTGGAATTTAAAATGGTGGTTTGGATTTCTAAAATGGATTTATAAATATTTTTTGGCTTAAAAGTGGTTTTTGTTTAGTTCTTTTAAAAAAAATTGAAAATGTGGAGGAAATATTTTGGATTCCTTATGGAAATGCTTGATTTCATGAAGAGTGTTGAGTCTTGTTTAACAATTTTTTCAAATTGGGGGTGCCTTTATGTGTGTGTTTCTTATGTATGATGTATGTGCATGTGATTGGGAGCTTGTTTGGTATTTTTTCTCACCCAAAAGTTAGTATTTATATTGGAACCCAGCATAGCTAGTGAATGTTTTATGAACGATTGATGCACAAACATAGGATTTGGATCTGGGTAGTGGCCCTTAGCATGGAAATTTATTCACTTTGGGATAGTACCCCTTGGACAGACTAGGTAGGGTTCAGTCGAGCATGTGGGTGAGTTAATGTCATCCGGTGAGGCATGTCTTTGACATGAGTTAGATTTAAGTATGCTCTAAATTATTTCCCTCATCTCTTAGGTTCTCCCATATCCTTTATCACTTAATTATCTGAAGTGGATGATTAAAACTCATTGTTGGTTGGTTAATCTAATGTGCTTATTTCCATTTCCCTTAATATTGGAACATTTTTGTTTCCCCCTTGTGTCAGGTAATTCTTAGGAGAATTGATGGGTTGGTTTTCAAAGTTTTATGAAAAGTTTTGAGAAAATATTTTATACTATCTTTCCCTCTTTTTAAAATTAAAACTCTATCATTCCCTTTTAAAATTTTAATTTCTTTTCTTGGAAAAGAACCAAGATTTAAATGAGTATGATAAATGGGTCTTTTTTTATTGAAAGAGAAAGATATGTGAATACCTATTTTTATATATTATATTTCAAACCTGGAATTTATTGTATTATTTATTTAAAGTAAATGCATTGGGAATTGATTTTTTGGGAACACCTAATGAGTTTAAATACTCATGACTATAATTATTTCTTGTTTTTAGATTTTAGTGTCAGTTTCAGCATTGTTTCGATCGATATGGGTGATGGTTGGTTTTGTATTGGAGGGTGAACCTTGAGTTTAGATGAAGATGTTGTGGTCATCAAGTTCACTTAGGTTTTTTTCATTATTTTGTTGTATTTTTATTTTTGGTATAAATATTTTTCAATTTATTTTATATTGGGAAAAATCATTCCTTTGGTTCCTTGTTGATTCCCTAACACAAGTTTCCATCCTGTGAGGATAGAGAACACCTCCCAAAACATGTATTAGTCTAACTCGGGTGACCAGTTCAGTGTCGAATTAGGTTAGTTCATGAAAAAATGGTATTAGGGGAGGTTGGGTTCTTTAGAGGACCTTATTTTCAGAGTGCCCTTTGATATTTGGGATGTCAAGGTATATGGAGTATGACTGTGAGAGTTTGGGTTGTTGGTATAAGGGAGTGTCTGGATAACACTTTTTATACCGAACATTTGATTTCCATGGGAAGTTGGGTTATGTTTGACTTATTTGGTTCTTTATGTTTTTTGATGTTTGGGATATGAAATGGGAGTTGGTCCAGTGGTCTCAATGAGATTTAAGAGCATGGAAATTAATGTGGATCTAGGGAAATGGTTCTAAAGGACTCCCTATGATGTCGACATGATTGAAATATGGCTTCTAACCATATCATCAAGTCACCCATCGATACTAGTTTTCCCTTGTGATGTGTTTTTGGTATCTCTTGATTCAGAAATTTTTTTGAAAACCCTTGATTTTAAATTAAGAAAACATGATTTTAAGTCATAATGGTTTGGATTTTCGGATGATGTAAAATGGATTTTTAGATTTATTTTGAAGAAATATTTAGAAAATGGGATTTTTATAAAATGATATTTGGGTTAAATGGGGATGGTCTTAATGAGATTATATTTATATAATCAAAACCTGGGTTTTATCAAAATTTGTTTTTTGGAATCGTATTTTTTTAAAGAGGGTTTTAGAAATTGTTTTAAATGAAAATTAGTGAGTATTTAATCAAATAATTTTTTATGAAATGAGATTTTTTTAATTTATTGAAATGTTTTGAATGTTGAAATTTGGGAATTTAATGGAATTCACAGGATGTTTTTTAATGGAATAAAATGGATTGAAGTGAAGAATATGAAAATGGTTTTTGATTTTATGGTTAGTGATATTTTGAAAGATTTTTTTCAAATCTGAAGTGGGAAGTAAATTAAGAATGTGAAAACATTGGTTGAATATTCTTCTTCTAAAGTGGAAAATAATTTTTTATTGGCCTTTTGTATTCTTGTGATAACTCACATGTAAGGATTTGTGTGAATGGGTGGATGGTTGATGGCACGAATTGATGGATTCCTAGATTGGCATGGGAATATATGTGTATGAGGCTCCATGGAATACCATTAGTGAGTGTGAAACATCCCAAGTTTATTTTTCTTTTCAAAATTGTTCATAAGAGGAAAAGATATATTGTTTTAATAACCAGTGATTTTGTGTTGCATTTTTTTATGATTTTGGAATATTGTTTATGTGGTATTTCTTGTTTGATAATTCTTATTAGTGAATTAGTTCTCATTTAGTTCTTGGATTTCTTTTTTCTTATTGTATACCCCAACCAAAGATTCGATGGATATTTGATGTGCAGCTCTTGGGTTCACCATTGGCAGACCCTCCATTTGATCAACCCATAGGATTCCTTCATGAGTTTAGAAATTTTAACCCTCCTCTATTTTATGGTTAAGAGGATCCCCTCTAAGAAAAAGAGAAGATGAAAAAAATTGAGATAAAATTCAGTTTCCTTAAATTCCCTAAGTCGTTAAATGTTAATTTCACTACATTCATGACTGATGGTCTAACCTAGAAGTGGTGGAATTTGGTCTCTCAAACCAAGCATCAAGAATATCTTACATAGGAGTTCGTCATGGATTTGTTCATCATGAATTATATCTATGAGGTATTAAAGGTGATGAAGGAAATTGAGATTTTTTATCTACAAAAAGGTACTATATTAGTGTTGGGGTTATTTGGTCATTTTTTTGGATCAGTTTCCTTACCTTTTGGGGTGGTTTGTTGATGATTCCTTGATGGATAGACATTTTGAGAATGGACTTTGTCCTAATATGCAGTTAAATGTGTAGAAGTTTGATCTAACCTCCATTTTTGACTTGGTGAGGCAAGTTGTTCAGGTTATATCTATGCTAATAGGAATGCATGAGGAATCCAACCTTCCTTAAGTCTTTGGAATTGGTGAAGGAAATTCCAAGTAGATATTGGAAATTTTCCCAAATATGGTGGTGTTGTTCACCGATTAAAATTCCTATAAATCTTTCATTGTCTTCCTCTTAGAAAAATATCATGGTATTTCATCTATGAAGAAATTTGGATCATAAGAAGTTATCATGTTTTAATTTTATTAATACCTTACATACCTATGGATGCCTAGGTCACTTGTACTATTTTTGTCAAGGTGTTTCTAGGAAGTGACTTGAATCTAGATCCACCCATTTGAAAAACAACCTAGACCATTTTTAGGAGTAAGGTTCTGTCTTGGGTCTAGTGTGAAGACCCTTTTTTAGGGTTCCTTATGTTGTAATGGTTGTGTATGGTGGTGTTTTGTGGTGTTTTCATTTCTTTAAATTATAAAATTTCTTGTTTTTAATCCTCTACGATCATTGTTTAAATGGAATCATGTTTTTCATTTGAAAATTCTTAATTTTTTCATCCGACATAGAGTTATTTTCTATGTATACCTTATTCCAATTTTTTCCAATTAGGCTGGATGGGGATGATGCATTCACATATTATAAATCCATGTCTTGGTGAAAGTTTCTTATTAGAGAAAGGTGAGTCTCATGGTGTGTTTTATTCTTTGGTTTCTACATGGGGTTATACGAGGACACTCATGAAACAAAAATAAAGAGTTCTAATTGGGGATTATTAACTCATTACTACAAGGTAGTGGATGATTTAAGACATCAGGGCTCCAACCACAAGCCCCAGAGTGTTGCTTGCATACAGTTAAGAATCTCAGGGGTGTGGAGGACCTCGGTCTATCTTTTTTATCCAGCACTAGAATGGGAAAATTTTAAGTTTCTCTATTATATATTCTTAATCTTGGAAGTTCCAATTTTGTTGTGAAAGGTATCGATGTCTCATTTCCTCGTTGTGGTCCTTGTGTTTTTAAAGTTACTCTTTGCTTATCAGAATGCTGGGTGGTTTTGTTTTATTGAAATTCTAGTGGTTGTTCCTTATGAATCTATGATTAGTTGTCCTTGTGTGGTTATCCCTTGTGATTAAGTTTTGATTTTGGTTTTTTCTCATCTAGAGATGATTGCATCTTGTGGATATGATGAATCATGGTTTGGTTTTCCTCTTGGTTTAGAGTTTCTTTCATCGGGGCCCCCTCTTATGGTGTGGGTTTGGTCAATGTAGGGATTTAACATGTTATTCCATGTTGGGTTTCCCATGTTTTTTTATTCTATTTGATTTATAATGGTGGTGAGTCTATTCTAGCCTCCCATATTGGAAAACAGGTTTGGTCTTTGGAGTTAGTTTGGTGTCTGGTGGTTTATTTCGGAGTTATTTGATTTTGGGTCTTTTTTGTTTGGATGGATGTCAAAATTTTAAAGTGCCCCTGATGGTTTTTCTTGTTTGGTGGTTGTGGGGTGTGTGGTTCAATTTTTCCAACATTTTTTGGGAAGTGGTTTGGGGTTCATTGGCTTGTTTTGGGTATTAGTGTGTGTTTTTATTTTGGTCATGGTTGAGGTGCTTTTCAGTTTAGGGAATCATATCGTGCGAGTTTGTGAAACTTTGTCTGCAATCGATCAACTAGAGATTTTTTGGATTTCTGGGGGTATAAATCATAATGGTGGATATAATTATCACATCCATGATTTTATTGGGAGGTTTTCCTTTGTTTATTTTTTTCTCGTGTTTGTTATTTAGTTTTCCTGGGATTTTTTTGTGAAAAGTGGAGATTTTGGGCCTGTCAGTTTGTGGATAATTATTGGAAAATGGTTAGGGAAAACCGTGCACCCTTTTCCAGGTAAGCGTATGGCCATATTCTTCCTAGATATAGGGTAATACACTATTGTTTCATAGTTTGGAAAACCATGTTGGATAACCATGAAACATGCTCCTCTTGGACAGTGAGGGGCGTATAGTTATTGTAGGATTTTTTAAACCATGTCGGAAAACTTTGCGACCTATCCTGAACTAGTGCAATAAACATTTTTTACGGCGGTTATTTTTTATTTTTTACATTGTCTTTTAGACGAAGTTTTTACAGGAGACATTATAAACATTGTTTTTTACGTCAGTTATTTTAAAACTGACGTAAAAACCACAAATATGAGACATTTTTCACGTCGGTTAATAAAAACCCATTGTGGAAAATGATTCAGAGTCATGGTTTATTATGTCGGTTATTTAATAATCGACGTGGTATATACCCTTTCATGTCGGTTATTATATAAACGATGTCATAAATCACTCCTCAGAAGCATTTATCACGTTGGTTATTTTTATAACCGATGTGATAAACCTATCTGCCAAGCAGTTTCCAACGTCGGTTATATAATAACTAACTTGAAAACATATCTATGATGTCAGTTATTTTATAACCGATGTAAAAAAACTATCCATTTACATTTATTATGTCGGTTATGAAATAACCTTCCTAAAAACCATTTCCCATTAATTTATTACGCCGGTTTCCAAATAACCGATGATAAAACTAATTCCAATGCATTTTTAACATCGGTTATAAAATAACCGACATATAAACCAATTTTTTTTTAAATAAAACTGCTCAACCACTGCTATACCCAGCCAAAATACCTAAAACGGACCAAAAGGTTACCAAAAACAGACCATAACCCCCCCCCCCCACCCCACTGGACAACCCCAAGCACCGATCAACCACTGATATTCCCTACCAAAATACCTGAAACAGACCAAAAACATACCAAAAAAACCAAAACCCGGAAAAAAAATAGACCAGAACCCCCCACCCCCCCCCCCCCCCACCACACCCATGGACACCCACCCCACTGGACACCCCCAGACCAAAACCCGACCAGAACCCCCCTCCCCCACTAGAAAACCCCCACCACACCACTGGACACCCCCCACCCCTCTTGACTTCCCCCACCCCCTAGACAACCCCCCACACCCCTTGACAACCCCCCCCCCACCCCCACCATCTTGGACACCCCCCCCCCCCCCACACCCCTGGGCTACCCCCCCCCACCCCCTACAGAGCACTCCCACACACCTGGACAGTGCTCCCATACCCCTAGAACCCCCCCCCCCCCCACCCACCCACCCTCCTGGACACCCACCGCACCCCCCACCCCCACCACACCCCTAAACCCCCCCCCCCCCCCCCCACACACCCCCAGACTCCCCCCCCCCACCCCTTGGACAGCCCCCACACCCCTGGACAACCCCCACCCTTCTGGACACCCCCACCCCCTGGACAGCAATCCCACACCCCTGGACAGCCCTCCTACACCCCTAGAAACACCCCCCCCCCCACCATCCTGGACACCCCCCACCCCACCAGACAACACTCCCCTAGACCAACATTGGATGGAGGAGACCAAAAAAACACACAAACTACCCTATATTTGTTCACGCATCTAATTTGGGAAACTAAATAGTCACTTACATGTACTTGTTAGGTATATTTCAGATCATCATAGTCGTCTTCTAAGCATCCCTCTCCACCAACTGAACTAGTGCCCTCTTCCCACCACCGGGCTTTTTATTAACGTCATTTCAGGCTTCACATGGGAAGCCTTGGGAGCATCATTTCCAGTCCTGTAAGATCCGGGATATTTCCACCGCCAAGATCTAGGTATTTTAGTCACACATCACAGAATTTCCCCCTCATTATACTGGAATCAAAGTGATAGAATGAATGATTTTTATAGGGGAATAAAGCGTTGGTGAAACATTTTAAGATCTCAACATTCTCATGTGAGAGTGATGATTACCTTCCAGCATCTTTTAGCCCCCCGAGGGATGGAGGTGCCTCCTCTACCACACCCCTAGACTGCCCCCCCCCCCCCAATCCCCATGGACACCCTGGACACCCCCAACCCCACTGGACATCCCTCCCACAACCCTGGAAACCCCCCTCACCCCACAGGACACCCCACACCCATAGACACCCCCTGGATAGCCCCCCACTCCCCTGGATAGCCCTCCCACCCTCCTGGAAATGCTCCCACCCCCTGGACTTCCCTCCCACTCTCATGGACACCCAGGACACCCCCTACCCCACTGAACATCCCTCACACAACCCTGGATACCCCCCCCCCCCCACCCACTCCACTGGACAACCCCCGCCCCCCACTCCACTGGACAACCCCCCCCCCCCTCCCCCACACACACACACCCTTCGAACCCCTCCCCCCAGACTAGAGTCCATACTAGAAAAACCATCATAATTAGACCAAAACAAGAAGTAGAGAAAAATTAAACATTCACATGTATAACATTAAAAACATACAGTGTCAACTTAAAAAAACTAAATCCAACCTAAATGACTACAAAATACCCAATTATAATGACAATATTCAAAATTACATTTTACACTACAAACAACTAAAATGAAATCAAACCTGTAAAATAATTTTACCATTCCACTTGTAACTATTTGACGTCTTGAGAACTATAGGGTTGAGGGTCATAAAATAGTTACAAATTAAAAGGATAGTATTTAACATGTATAAAGAATAAATAAAATTAAATATTATGGACAAGTTTAAAAGGAAATCGTAAAAGGTCAAAGTTCACAACTGTTCCAATTTTTATTATTTCATACATAAATCTTAACATATAATATCTGTATTCGATGACACCTTATTGTTCATGAAAATTCTGTTTGAATGATTATAAATTCAATATATTATTTTTAGGTAATAAATCAAAAATTACAAATTATAAATGGATATTTACCTTTACATTTAGTCATTTGATCTTCCCACTCCTTTCCTTTGTGTTTTTTTGAAAGTAGACCCATTCCCTATTAGAAAATAATATGAATTGGATAAATTTAAAATTTATTATAATATATAAAACTATTAAGAAACTAAAACTTAATTTTCCAACATTATCTTAAAACATTCCCACACATCGCCATGGACAGATCATATCCAATAAAGTGTTTTCTTCCTTGGAAAAAAACCCCTAACATCCAATGATCATTGATAAAAGAAAATTTAAGGTCAGTGGTTTTTTATGTTAAATGACAATAAACTTTTTGAGAGATATGTGTTTCATACCTCTCAAAAAAAGGCATCATCCAATATTGTGTGACTGTATTCTGTTCAAGTCTTTCAATAATATAAAGCATTCTTTGTTCCTCATCCAATGCACGTGCTTCAAGGGAAATCAAATGCGGGTCCATGAATCTATATACATCGGTTCGCTCATTCTTCTCATGAATTTTATAAAGATACCTAATACAAAATAGGCATAATTATACATTTTTAATAAATATAACGTAGTGCAAAGGTGTTAAGACTTACATGGAAAAAATTTACACCATGTTGATGCCCAACTTATCTCTAGTAACAAGCTCCATGATATCATTTTTCACTATCCCCACAGTTATTGCACGAAAACAAACATGAGATTCCATTGGAAAATCATAATGATTCGCCACCAAATTTGAGTATCTTGACAATCTATCAAGACTACTAGAATCTGTATCTGATGTCATAGCCATTTGTCTTTTTTGTTGTCTATACAGTATTTCTTTACCTTTGAAGTATACCTGTAAAAATAAATAGAAAAATATATTATTTTTCAAATGATAAAACAACTTTAATAAAAAAAAATAGAAGATATAACATACATACCTCTATGGTAATGAGTCGCAGAAGTCTGGATGGCCAAATTAAAAAATGGTCGATACTGTGTCCAACTGTCGTCACCTCATCTGTGGGTAATGGTAATCGAGCTGATCTATCTATAATATCATGTACAGTGACCCTATGATTCTCTACCTCTAATTATTGATGATAAAATGTATCTCCTATACAATATACCAACCCATATGCAACTATAGGATGTTGAGGATCATCAACATATAACTCGAAATAAGTAGGAAGCTTCGGCGGAAGAGTAGGATAAAAAATGGGGTCTACATACTGAGGTGGGGGAGTGGGAGCTATTGGAGGAGGTGGAGGATAAATAATGGGGTCTACAGGGGGAGGTAGAGGAGTGGGATATGTTGTCTGAAATTGTCTTTGCATTTATGAAAACATAGACTGTAATGACGCTCTAATCATTTCCTCCATCGTCGCATTAATATTATGAACTTCAACCTCCAAGGATTATATTTTTTTTAAACACCCTCAACTTAAGAAGTTGAAGAACATGGAAACACTTTTCTTACCGATACACCTGTTGGATATCCTTGTACACGACCAGGATGTTTGGGATTTCCTAATGCTGTAGATAAAATATCTTTCCTCCCAGCAGCTGTAAATACCTCATGTGATCTCTAATCCTCAAGATAATCCTATATTAATTAATTGAAAATTTCTGTAATGATTGAAAATATATGAAGAAAACAGTTAACCTAAATAAATAAAATTGATATCTTAAAATCCTCTCAGCTACGATTCTCAAATATTCCGAAAGATATTGCCCTTTTTTCCCATCCGAGCTCTTCCATTTTTCATGTTTAGATGGAGGTGATGGAGGGGCCACCTCTCCAGAGATTGAAGACTCAGCTCTTAGATTTTGGAATTTTTCCACCATCATTTTTTCTTCCAATAATGTATACCCTCCCTGAGATAAACTATGAGGGTATACATTTTTAGATTGTATCTCCTGATGTGATTTCATTGTTTTCTGTAAATTAATAATAAAAAATCATTAACAAAACATTAATAAGATCATTTATATAAGAAATCTTATAAAAAGTTTACATTGCCCGTACAAAAAATTAATATTTTATTCTACTTTCAAAAAACTGTCCCCATGTGTCTTCATCTAAGAAAGGATATATACGACAGGGATTTTCATGACTCTTATGACCAAAAATAAAATCAGATGATATGGTTGATTTGAAATCCCTCCATCTCCTATCAGCCATCGATAATCTTTTCTTCCTGACTCCTCTAGTGTCAGGAATATCAAATGTCATCTGATAAAGAATAAGTTAAACATATTATATATACTAGAAACATTTAAATAATAGGCAAATAATGGCAAAAGATCTTACCAAAATCTTCTCCTATAACTGAGAGATTATCACTTTGTCCACACTTCTCCAATCATTGTAAAAAATGATTACTTTTCTCATACCCTAAGTTGATACAAAACTCTTAAAATCTTTTGCATTTGGACCTCTAGGAATATCATCCTCATCAAAATCAATGACTATCCTCTAATCCTACATATAGGGAAGTGATAATTTTGGTAAACGTGTGCACCCACGTTTACCAACTCTTGAACTCTTTGTCGTAATGGGAGCACATGAGGAAGATTGGGGAACATCAAGAGGAGCATGTGAATGTTCCTCCCAAGAGGTATGAACAATATTCTCATCTCCAGAATCTTGTGGTTGATCAACTGATTGATCTGTCATTGTCCTTCAAATCAGAAAAACAAACATTAGTTTACAAATAGACAAATTCAAATATTACAATACAAATGTAAACAGAAAATAAAAAATTGTTCTAAGTTACGTAATAGTAAACATGGTTAATATGGTAAGCATGTTAAACAATGGTAAAGATGGTAAAGATGATAAACATGGTAAAGATGGTAAACATGGTAAACCTAGTAAACCTGGTAAACATGGTAAACATGGAAAACCTGGAAAAGTAATTGTCATTGAACAAAAATAATAGATATATAATTTATATAATGGTAAACATGATAAAGTAAAGTAAAAAAATTAAAACAAACAAAAACATATACTTATTTGTTTTAATACATGCTTTAATACATGTTTTAATAAAGAAAAAACATACAATATCTAACATATTATGAAAATGATAAATGTAAACAAGAAATAAACAAATGTTACCTATAATTTTAGGAATGTACAAATGGATTGTTTTCCCAAATTCCTTCGTTGTGATTTTTCCTTATGGAATAAACCATGTCTTCAACATGCTCATTATTATGTTCTGTTAATATTTCCATGGAAGTAGGGATCTCACATAAATCAACATATTCATCAATTTCATCCTCACCAACATATTGTTTTTTCCCTTGTAAAACAACAGCCTACTGCATATCTGATTGATCTACTACATAGAAATTTTTTTTGCATGTGTTTCTATTATAAAAGAATCATTTGTGTCTTCTAATCTATTCGGATTAGAAACTATCATTCCAAATTCATCGTGTCTGACACTGTTGTTACCGATAAACCATTTACAGTTAAAAACAAGAACTTTAATTTTAATGTAATCAAACTCCAATATTTCTTTAATCACTCCATAATATGCACTTGATGTAGAAATTGGGTTTTTTTCTTTAGCACTCGAAAAATGCATTACTTCTTCAAACACCAATACACCACTACTCTGAACTACACTTATGTTGTCCTGAGTTTTTGAATGAAATGTATAGACATTAATTTCATAACTGGACCATGTTATCACATTTAAACATGGACCATCTACTACCCATTTTAACTTCTCTGATACATCTAATCTACCAAGAAAAGTATTTTTAAACCATGACAAAAATGTTATATAGAGTTGAGTATAAGATATGTTATTCAAGATGTATAATTCTAACTTATTCATCTGTTCAGCTGACAACAATTTGACTTTTAAGCCACGAATCCCCTTTCCCTCATTATTAACTCTTTCATGGAGAGATGGAGGCAAACTTATGTGTTGTGCCGCAGCCAAGTAGCTCGTACAAAGATCTTCAACCTCCTCAAAAATATACTTTTCAATAATGGAGGCTTCATGTCTATATGGATTCATAACATACCCCTTCAATATTTTCATATACCTTTCAAAAGGATACATCCAATGAAGATATACAAGTATAAAAATATTTATTTCTCGAACCATATGAATCATTAAATGCACCATTATATCAAAAAATGTTTGAGGAAAATACATTTCCAATTGATAGAGTATACAAATTGCATCCTTTTCCAAAATGTTGAAATCATTCACATCAATCACCTTATTACAAATTGAATTGAAAAAATAACACAACTTCATTATAGTCTTTCTAACACATATGGGAAATATTCCATGCAATGAAACTAGTAGAAGTTGTTGCATCATGACGTGTAAATCATGAGATTTAATACCTATCAACTTCAAGTCCTTCAATGTGAAACTTTTTTTACATTTGAATAATAACATTGAGACACTTTGATATCATGAATACACTGAGAAAAGCTAATTTTCTCCCTCTTGGATAATGTATGAAAAGTCGGGAGAAGAAATGTTCATCTTCTATTCGGAGTGGGAGCTAACTCCAAACGTATTTCAATTGATAGTAAGTCTAATCTTGCATTCAACCCATATTTTGTCTTTCCATTAATACCTAAAAATTTTCCAATCAAACTATCATAGATATTATTCTCCACATTCATGACATCAATATTATGTTTAACTTCATGATATGTCCAATATGGTAGCTCAAAAAATATTGACCTTTTCTTCCAAATATGTCTATCATTACCAGATTTCTATGTCTTTCCCAATGTCACATCATGGTTTTCCAACCTCTCAAAATACAGATCAGGGGATAAAGGTTTTGGAGCAATATCAAATTATTTTGATCCATTGAATGCCTTTTTTAGTCTTCTATAAGATTTATCCATAGGAAAAAACTTTCGATGACCCATGTGCACTGTTTTCCTCCCATGATGAAATTGACAATATGAAGTCTATTGTTCGCAAATTAGACTTGCTTTATGCCCTTTAACACTGTATCCAGACAAATTTTTATGTGACGAGAAGTTGTTTAGAGTAAACATAAGCACTGCATGCAGTTGAAAATATTCCATTTTTTAAGAATCATACACCCTAATACCATCCTCCCAAAAAAGTTTCAAATCATCAATCAATGGTGACAAGAAAACATCAATATCATTGTCAGGTTGCTTCGGACCAGAGATCATTATAATCAACATGACATATTTGTGCTTTATACAAACTTCAGAAGAGAGGTCATAAATTACCTATAAAACATCCCATGAACTATGTGTGCTACTGAGGGTTCGGTATGGATTCATTCCATCTATGCACAACCCTAGTCTGAGATTTCTAATTTCATTTCCAAATATAGGATACTCCTCATCAATTTTCTTCCATTGTGGACAATCAGCTGGATGACATATTTTTCCATCACATATCCGCTCATCATCATGCCATCATAACCTTTTTTCATCATGTGAATTAGCAAATAAACTTTTGAAATGATGAATTATAGGATGATACCAAAATACCTTTGAAGGGGTCTTTGTAATCTCTACATCTGCCTGTGATTTTTTTTCACCTTATATAGTGATGTACCACATTTAAGACACTCTGAAAAAAATTCATATTCGTTCTTATATATTATATAGTCATTCAGAGAGGCATGTATTTTCATGTATCCAAATCCCATCGGGCATAATATTTTCTTCGCCTTATAATGTGAATCTGGAAGATTGTTATCTTTTGGAAGAATTTCTTTCATCAATTGTAGCAGCTCTGTAAAACTTTTGTCACTCCATCCATGTTTTTCCTTCAGGTTAATCAATCTTAACACCACCTACAAAACCATAAAATCTATACAACTAGGATACAATGGTTTTTCAACAACACTATATGGAAGCGCAACTGTCGGTTCTATCTCAATTTGTTCTGCTGCAATATCATAAATCATTTCTTCAATTCCATCAGAGTTACCATATTTTGAATCATCATCATCAGTAGATCTGACATTCATTCCAGTTTCACCATTCCAAATCCAAGGGGTGTAGCTCAGATTAAAACCATGACAAATCAGATGATCTTTTATCTCTCTAATTTTCAACTTCTTCATATTTAAACATTTGAGGCACGGATAGAAAAAAATGTCACTACATGGAACATTTTGTTTACAAAATTTATAAAAGGCGTCAACACCTTCCCCATATTCATTACTCATTTGATTTGTCTTAATCCAACTTCGACTCATTATTACCTATAACAAATATAGAAATTATACATATTTTTAAGATAAGAAAAATATATGTTTATATGAAAAATATCATAATTTTAATGTAAAACAATTTTGAAATACAAAAAAATATATGTGTATTTAAAAATATATGCTTGAAAAATGATTTTAAAAAGAAAATATATTTAGATATAACAGTTTTAAATTCATCTTGGATCCATTATTCTTAAGGTTCACAAATAATGCATCCTGGTGCAACTGGATACCAAATTCACCCTTCCGTAAAAAAGAAATATGAAGTATAAATATTAAAATAATTATGCATTCACTACTGAAAATAACAGATATCCTAACGATTTGAAACCTCTGGATAGCCCCCCACCCCTCTGGACAGCCCCCCCTGGACACCACCCCCACCCCCTTGGACACCACCCCCACCCCCTGGACACCCCGACCCCCTTGGACAACCCCCCCCCCCCCCACCCCACCCCCTTGGACACCACCCCCACCCCCTTGGACACCCCACCTGGACACCACCACACCCTTGGAAACCCCCCCCCCTCCACCCCCTGGACACCACCGCCCACCCTCTTGGACAACCCACCACCCCTCTGGACAGCCCCCACCCCCTGGGCAGCCCCCCACTTCTCTAGACACCCCCACCCCCTTGGACACCCCCACCCCTCATGGACCCCACCCCCCACCCCCTTGGACACCCGCTAGACACCACCACCACCTTAGATAGCCCCCCACCCCTCTGGATAGCCCCCCCCCCCCCCCCACCCCTCCCGAACACCACCCCAACCCCCTTGGACACCCCCAACCCCCTGGACACCCCCATCCCCTTGGACACCACCCCAACCCCCTTGTACACCCCCTAGACAACACCACCCCATTGGATAGCCCCCCACCCATCTAGACTGCCCCTCGCCCCACCCCCTGGATAGCCCCCCAACCCTCTAGATAGCCCCCAACCCCTTAGACAACCCCACCCCTCCTAATAACCCTAGAAAACATTGATTACTATAAAACCACCAATTTAAAAATGACCACAAATCCCTAATATTAGAATGAATGAAGGAGAAGAAGAAGTGCATGATGAAGAAAAAAAAGAAACAAAGAATAAATGAAGAAGAACATAAAATAAGTAACTTATTTAAGAAAATCAAATTTCAATGGAAGGAAAGAATCAAACACCATAGTAGAGGGAATTCCATGGAATCCAAGAAAACCATGGGGAATCCAATGGTTGATAGAAAATTGGAGAAAATGGAGTAAACCTGAGAATTAAATCAAATTTAAAATTAAAACTCAGATGGAGAAAATCACGGTGTAAATCTTATCATCATGGCACAATGGGGTCAGGATAACTGCATCTTTGAAAACCACAACATGGTCTCCCCCATAACCCATAATTTTCTAATAGTTAATAACTGTTCAAAATATATTTAACCAAATAGAATCATATTGCAACACCCCTCATCTTTTCATAATGCTTGAATCCCTAAAAATCCTAGTGGAAACCTCAAGCACCTTAAATATCCACAAATTTATGCCCTATTCAATTTGAACGAAATCTTGGCTACATTAAAGTACAACACTAACCCCCCATGATGTAACCTCCATAAATTAAACAACACTAATAAATTATAGCCTAATATCCATGAAACAATACAATCATCATGTCATAATCTCACAAAACCATGATTCAATAGTCAATCCCAACTGACACTTATCCCCCACCCCCTTGGACACCACCCCCCACCCCCTGGATGCCACCACCCCGTTTGACAGCCACACCCCCCTCCCACCCACCCACCCCCTGGACACCACCCCCACCCCCTTGAACACCCCAGGAAACCACCACCCCCTTGGATAGCCCCCCCCCCCCCCACCCCTCTGGACAGCCCCCACCCCCTGCACAGCCCCCACCCCTCTAGACACCCCCCCCCCCCTCCACCCCCCTAGACACCACCCACCCCTTCTAGACACCACCCCCACCCCCTACCCCCTTAGACACCCCCTAGACACCCCCCCCCCCCCAACCCTCTGGAGAGCCCCCCCCCCCCCCCCCCGGACAACCCCCCAAACCCTCTGGACTGGCCCCCACCCCCTTGGACAGCCCCCACCCACATCGACCCCCCCCCCTACACCTCCACCCCTGGACTACCCCCCCCCCCCACCCCACCTCTATAGACACCCCCAACCCTCTAGACACCCCCCTGAACCCTCTGGAAATTCCCCCCCCCCCCCCCCACCCCCCTTGGACAACCCCCACACCCCCCTGGACACCACCCCCACCCCCTTTGACAACCCATGCTCCCCCTTAGACACCCCCAACCCCCTTGGACAGCCCTCGCACCCTCCTGGACACCACAACCCACCCCCTTTAACACCCCCTATACACCCCCAACCCACTGGACAGCCCACCCACCCCCTGGACACCCCCACCCACTTGGACCCACCCACACACACACACACCCCCTAGACTGCCCCCCACCCCCAACCTTCATGGACACCCTGGACTCCCCCAACCCTCTAAACAGCCCCCCAAACCCTCTGGACATCACCCACACCCCCCTGGACACCACCCTCCACCCCATTTGACATCCCCCGCACCCCCTTAGACACCCCCAACCCCCTTGGACAACCCCTGCACCCCCTGGACACCACCCTCACCCCCTTTGACACCCCATGGATGCCCCCACCCCACTGTACATCCCACCCAACCCCCCTGGACACCCCCACCCACTTGCACAGCCCCCCCCCCCCAACCCCTTGGAAACCCCCTGTACGTTCACACACACACGATAGAGCACACAAAAATCATAAACATGCATGATATCACTTCCACAGGTTTATTTTAATAGAAAATAATTTAGCATGGAATAGAAAAATAGTATGAAACTTACCATGATAGGAAGAACAAAAAAATTAACATCTCAAAAAAATATTTTAGGGCATCGTGGAAAATAAACACTAAAAAGGAGTCGTGTGAGGCTTACTTGAGTGTTGTGAGCCAACCTGATAGATCTAATGATAATAAATATGAATAATGATTTTGGAAAAATGAGTATAGAGGGCACCACTTCGATGAATCATT
Organism: Viscum album; assembly: GCA_963277665.1. Lineage (NCBI taxonomy): Eukaryota > Viridiplantae > Streptophyta > Magnoliopsida > Santalales > Viscaceae > Viscum > Viscum album. The sequence continues at coordinate 237,783,974 of OY728164.1, forward strand.
TATAGGTTTTCTGTGTGAGAGAGATGAGTCGTAGGTCACCCGATCGAAGAAAATAGAATGACTGAATACAGGGTGAGATAAATCATTTAAAAGATTTATCATGTCAGTTATTTAATAACTGATGTGGTAAACTATTTTTTTAATGTTTTTGACATCGGTTATTTTATAACCAACGTGGAAAAAAAATTTATCACGTCATTTATAAAATAACTGACGTGATATATGTCGCTTTATACCAATGTGATAAATTGTTGAGATTAGCTTTATCACGTAGTTTTTTTATAATCTATGTGGTAAAGTGTTGATCTTTCCTTTATCACATCGTTTATAAAATAACCTACATGATAATGCACGCCAGATTATATTTTCACATTGGTTATATAATAACCGATGTGAAAAGGATAATATCCATATATATCATGTCGGTTATTTTATAACCGATGTTAAATAGATCTTGATCGATATATCACATTGGTTATAAAATAATGACATGATATATCAATTATTAAATCTTTTCACATTGGTTATATAGAACTGATGTGTTAAACATTTTTTCCACTAGTGCTGGTCTTTGAAAATGTGAAATTACATTTCTACCCTCTTTTGATTTTAACACCAAAACGCCCTATTTTTTCTTCTCCTAGATTTTTCACCCAAACGGAGCCCATTACTTCTTCTCCAAGCTTCCTCTATTCTCCCAAGGTTTGGATCTAGGGTTTTCTTCATTTTGGGGGGTTGAATCGTTATGGTAATTTTTTCCTCTCTTCTTCCTCTTCCTCCTCCGTCAATTTTCTCTTGAGTTATTCATATTCCTTGGTCATATGCATCTAGGTTTCATGTATCTTTTGGTTTAATTAGGCTTTTTGTTTGGTTAAGGATTTTATTGGGTGTTCTTGCCTCTTAGAACCATTGCAAGGTTGTTTTAGGTTGGAATTGTTGAATCGCCGTAAGTTTGAGGTTGGTTTTCCTTTGTAGTTTCCCTTTGAATTTAAGAATTGTTGGTTTCTTTCTTTTTCACCTTATTTATATGTTAATTAGTGATATATACTTTTAGAATAATTATTTGATGATAAATGAGGTGGTTTTCATAATTATTTTAATTTTATGCTATTTATTTGTTGAACTATGCACACCAAGTATTTGATAAATTTCTTGGTTATCCATTTCAAGTGGATTGTGGTTTTTAAATCATGGTTTGGCTTTTTAAATGTGTTTTTTGAATTTAAAATGGTGGTTTGGATTTTTCAAATTTATTTCTAAATGGGTTTTACTTGAAAGTGGTGGTGTTTGTTTCTTTGAAAATGATTTGATAATGTGAAGGAAATTTTTTGGATTCCTTTTTGAAAAGGGTGAGTTCTATAAGGGTATTGAGGCATGTTTGGAAATTTTGTGAAATTGGTGGTCTAGAAAACTATACATGGATAAGTATTTTACCTTGGTCATGTTGAATGTGTGGTAGGACTATAATGAGAGGCTCCCTTGTGATTAAATGGTTGAAAATAAATATATTGTTCCTTGGGGTGACTCGGGGATGACTTGATGTGTGTTTCTTGTGTATGATGTATGTGCATGTGATTGTCTTCTTTTTTAGAATTTTTGGCTCACCCACACTTTAGTCTTGACATGGTAACCTAGCATAGAAAGTGTATTTTCATTGAATGGTTCATTCACTAGCATAGTATTTCACTCTCGCTAGTGTCCCTTAGCATGGTAAATTCTTGGATTTGGGATAGTGCCCCTCAAATGGACCAGGGAGGGAGATATCTAGAATGTGATTTATTTGATGTCATTGGGTGAGGTATGCCTTCAAGATGAGTCATATGTAATTATATTATATATTTTTCCACTAAGATCCTAGGTTCTCCCATGTCCTTCAGGACTTAGTTATCTGTGGTGGATGATTGAGATTCATTGTTGGTTAGTTACTCTTGCATGTTAATTTAAATTTCCTTTATTATGTTATCATTGTTTTCACCCTCTTTTATGGTGTACTTGTTTTTAAAAGTTATTTGTTTTTTTTTAAATCTTTTTTAAAAGTGTTGATAAAATGTTTAGTACACAATTTCCCTATTTTTAAAATTGAAACACCATCATTCTCTTCTAAAATGTTGATGTTTTTCTTGAAATATACGCCAGTGCAAGGAGTGCCCCACTTTTTGGGACTGGTTATAGAATAATCCAGTGGAATTAGGTCTCATGATACACAAGTAGGATTCATATTAAATAATATATTCTAGTGAAAGGAGTTCCCCCTTTAAATATGTGGGAAACGTATCATGTGGGACTCATTCATCCTTGAGATGACCAGCTTCGATGTCTTTATTGATTTGGTATTTCTTGTGCCTTATCACATCCATGTTAATTTTTATCTCTAGTGGGTTTTCTTTAAATAACTTGAGGGTATATCATATGGTCATAAGGAAAAATGAGCTATCCAGGTGAGTCGAGTTGGACCCGATTAATAGGGGATGGGAAGAGTGACTACCCAGATAGTGAGGCTCTTCATGAGTGATTAGGGAATGAAGCATGTCGAATTCGTTCTTATTGTGGATCATTTTAGAGACTAATTCCCTAATAATTTATCTATTAAATCACCTAATAGATATTTGGAGTTATCTATTGAGCTAGTTCCATATGCAATGTCAGTTTCCATTCCTCCCTATAGGATGGCACACACGGAGCTCCAGGAACTCAAGAATCATTGTGAAGATATAGAGGTAAAAGTTTGTATTCGACCTATAACTTCACCTTAGGGATCATATATCATTTTAATTGAGAATGTGGGTGGTACCCTTATATTTTTTGTGGATTTCTTCTAATTGAACTAGATTCTGGTGGAGAATCAATATCCAATATCTCATATAGATAACCTCTTTGACCAGATGTGAGGAGTGACAGTTTTTATAAGATTTATTTTAGATTGAGCTACCATAAAGTTTTCATGAAATTATACATTCCACGTATAACATTTTCTATTAGGTATGTCTTGTATGAGTATTTGGTTATGTCATTCATCCTAAAAAACGTGCATTTTGTCTTTATGGATCTGATGAATTGGGTTTTCCACCCAATTTTTTATTCATTTTTTTGGGGTCTTTTTTGATGTCATCTTAGTGTATTCTCAGACCATACATGACCATTCCACCCATCTTGAGATCATTTTGAATACACTAATTTATAATTAGTTATACGCTGAGCTTATAAAATGTCACTATTTCTAATGCTTTTTTTTGGGGCGTACATCCATCTATCGAGGAGGAAGAGCTGATTATTGCCTCGTATTCCCACTTTCCAAAGGCTGGCTGAATATATCTCTTATTTAGGGACGTTTTCTCCTTGATCGAAATGTGATATTGGGATATCGGTTCCTCCTTTTGTGGATTCCTTCTTGGAACTCTTTACCTAGTCTGAGTCTCCCTTAAAGATTAAAACATTGTTCATGGAACTCTCCCCAGTGGCATATCTTTGTAAATACTGGTTAATTACGATGCTTCTATCTTGACTTTACAAGGGATCGAGTTAGGCCAGCAACCTTCAATCAGGGGATTAGTCACATTGGACATCGCTGGTGTGCCTGGATGCTAGAACACTGATGCATCCGGGTTTCTTCCCCTTATTAAAGGGCTTCTTGAGGGTGTGGAAGCCTGAGGCATCCCACGTAGAGTGCATAAAAGTATAATCTATAAGCATGTATGTGAGGTTTTCCATAGCTTCCCATGTTTAAAATAGGGTATACCATAAGTTTAAAATCTAGCAAAGATGGATCGGACTGATTTAAACACTGATATGAGTGGATTAGATGCATACATCTCCAAGGGGGAGCAACTGAGGATTTACTAGATGAGTGGATCACAATGACCAATGAAGATGGATTTGAGGATTATTCAGTCCCTATAAATGTTATGTTAGAGTTTACCACTAGCTGGGATTAAACCTTGGAGAGGCTTCCTACATACCCTGTCCCAAGATATAGGGATCAAACCCACATAGTTTGAAGGGTCGATAAATCGAGGTGTGTGTAGAGGACAGCGACCCAAAGACATGTTGGGGCTTACGTGTGGATAGTGGCCTATCGCAAGAGGATCACTCTTGGTTGGATGGTTCTATATTGTGTAGGGATTATATATGGTTAGCTTCCTAATTGTTTCTAGGAGTAGTGAAAAAGTGGGTGAAATGATCTCACCGAGATGTAGCAACCCGTGTAAGAATCATGATGGATATGGATGGTTGAGTGAAGGGAATGGATAATGGGATGGAACCAATGTGAAGACAACGGTGATGTTGGTATTGATCCTTAAAGATACTTCCTACGTATCCCCATGGCAGGAAATCAAATTCCACATAGTTTGGTGAGGCAATGGGACACCTTATGAGGCAACCTGTGAAAATGGACATATGGATGGGACCCAGAGGAAGTGGAACCTCTAGGTTCGGGCATGACCTTCATGAAACACATAGGATCAAGGGACAGACTAGAATGGGACAGGATTTATGGGATTGAACCTCTAAGAGGATTCATATATATCCCTGTGGAATGGAATCAAATTCCATGTAGTTCAGGATGGGGGCATAGAATTGGGGTGTGCGTGGAGGACAGTGACCTGAAAATGTTGTCATGTCTTACGCATGGTTAGCATCCCGAGTTGGTCTAATGTATAGGGGGAACAAAGATGTGGGTCACAAAAAAATATAATACAACATCTTACTGTTGGTTGGGGACTATAATGGATTACCGCTGGTCAGGGGCTACAACGGCTTACCATTGGTTGAAGACTTCAATGGATTACTGTTGGTCGGGGACTGCAATAGCTTACCACTGGTCAGGGATGAACCTTAGGGAGGATTTCTACGTACCCTATCAAGGATATCGAGATCAAAACCCATGTAGTTTGATATGAGACATGAAATCGTGGTCTACATGGAGGACAATGACCCAAAGACACGTTGGGGCTTACGTGTGGTTAGCAGTCCTAGAATTGGTCTGATGCCAAGGGGGCGGTCTAGAGATGTGGGTCCCACATAGGGGACACCAAGGATTACTGGTTCTTGGGATTTAACCTCAAGGAGGATTCCTATTTACCCTATCTAGTTTAAGGGGATAAAAACCAACGTAGTTTGAATACATACATTTTAGTGTCATGCAGGATGATATAGGGGTGAACAGTTTAACGTCATGCAGGATGAAGGTGAATCGATGTGAAGTGGTCGGGACCGATGGGTGTTGGGCTTCAAACTCATGGAGGCTTCCTATGTATCTTTATCAAAATGGTCGAGGATCAAAGTCCAAATAGTTCGGACGGGAGGATACAGTATAATTCCATGTGGGAAAAAGGTGAACCGACATGAAGTGGTTGGGACAAATAGGTGTAGGGCTTGAACCTCAGGGAGGCTTCCTCCGTACCTTGCACAAAAAGGGAAAGGATAAAATTCCACATAGTTCGGAAAGGTGGATGGGGACTTACACACTATGGTGTCCTAGGGAGGATTCCATGGTCGGTGCTTACTCTAATCCCATGTGAGTCTAGCCTAGTGTGAGAAACAAGTGGCAGAAAAGACATGATGATCACATCAGGAAAGGTACATCTGCGAAGAATAGAATGGTGATTATGCCTGGTAGGTGTCCCAGGAAGATAGAGATTGGAACTTACTCCAGGGTGGAGGCCCGATAGTGATAAATCTCAAAGGGAGAGGGATAGGGTAACGAAGGTCCATATGTCCCTCTCTCCTCTAACCTTGGTGCACGGAAGAAGAGAGGAGGATCAAGGATGTTACCTCCCAAAAGAAAGGCTAGGTGCTTACACCAAGATGGTTTGTCTTCCGCGTGGATAGCTTACACTCAAGTAAAGAGGATCTCATTCCATGTGAGGAAGATCTCACTCCAATGGAGAACAGTGGGCATAGACAATGTCTAGGACAGGGAACCCCATGTATATTGCACAGGGAGAGGCTATAGTTTAACGTCATATTCTAAGGACGATGTTACTTAGCAGTTTAATGTTATATATCTCGAACGATGAGGATTCACTCTTCCCCCCAAGTAAATACATAACTGATACCTACCCACCCTTGGGGAAGGTAAGGATTCAGCAATTCCATGTTGAATGGGTGTTGTGGGGTGATCTATTAAGGGGTCTATGTTAGTGTGGCTATGTGGTGAAGAAATAGTCGTTAGCGTGCCTATGCAAGGAAGCATTTGGCTCAACAATGCAATGTGAAGCACCACCCAGGTGACCTTTAAATAACTTGTACAAATCTGGAGGGCAATACATGAGAAGGGTTTGTGAAGAAAAAGGGTTCACATGAAAGGATCTTGCGAAGATCTAGTGATCCATAGAGTGAAAATACTCTTCAAAGGGGTATTCTTCGCAAAGTAGGGTGGCTTAGCCTAGGCATGGGGAAAACATTAATATAAAGGGTGCTTCGTGAAGTAAAATTGCATTCGTGGAGTTGTACTTTGCGGAGCATGGGTGCCTTAAAAAGAGTGTCACTATGAAGCAATGTACTTCATGAAGCATAGTGATCCTGCCATAGCATTGGGTTCAAATGTTCATAAAAGGTACTTTGCGAAGCATGAGTGATCTATAAATACCTGAGTTATCTTAGGGTTCTCTACCCTTTGCAATGTCCTATGGGCTTCGTGAAGGATATCCCTGCTTGAATAGGGGTTGCATTTGAGATAAGGGAAAGGTACTTCACAATTCTCAAGTACCTTGAAGATCTCATTTTTCTCAATGTTTCACAAAGCATAGGTTGCTTCGCAATTTGAGAGGTCATAATGTGAATGTTCAGGGTATCCATCCTTAGGTTCCAAGGGGAGTCTGGTATTTATAGGTGAGGAGAGATGTAGATCTCTAACATCTCATTGAAAATCCACAGGGTTCTTTTCGATCGGATGCGTATTACGTCAAGTTTTTCATAACCATGGAGTTAGCCTTTATCCTCTCCTTAGCACAGAGGCCTACTTAATTCCCTTTGTGGCACTCACAGAGGCATCCATCAATTTCCATGGGATCACATTGGTGATTTGGTTCCCTCCATGGGGCAAAGATTCCTACCAATTTTGTCATAACTGCATATCCATCCACCTCTTTTATCTTTGGTGATTATAGAGGGGGCCTCAACCTTGCATCGGCCACAACGCTGAAGGGCTCCGTGAAGGCCATAGTTCTGAGGGTATTGGAGTATGGGATTCATGAGGCATCTAATTTATTATTGATGTTATCTTTTCATATTTTTCCTTTTCACTCATTTTTGTTCCAAAATTCCCCCCCCCCCTCATACTTGGAGTCATGGAGAAGATGGGGGTCAAAGTCTAAGGGTAGATCGCTTAAATTTCTAGGCCAATCACAAAGAAGGGTCGCGATGCGAAGAGGTGACATGCAGGTTGAGAACACTGTGAAGCTCTCCAAAGCCAGGTGCACCGTGAAGCTCAGAGGTATTTGCCTATAAATATGGGAGTTTGACCCCTCTTTTTTATTTTACTTATCTCGGCATCATCTTGATTGGGCTCTTTATTCACAAAGCTCTGCGTGCTCTACAACTACTATTTGTGAATCTGGCCTTCTTTACTCTATGGCGCTCTATGAGTCTTCTGAATTTGCGATTGTGTGCTTTGTGGCTTGTGCCTGCGAGGTCTGTGGTAGGGCTCTATGACCTACCTTTTTGGCCAATATCTGTGAACAATATTCATGAATGAGCTCTATGAACCAGAAAAAAATTCTAAAATTTGAATAATAAATGGACCATTAGGGAGCTTCCTTGGGTTCCTTGCAGATACTTCCCAGAGGGCTGAGCTGGATGATAACCTGGGCATTGGGGAGTATGTGTAAAGCCACTCAGACCATAAATCTCCGGTGGAGTTGTTGTTTAACATCCATAATAACTTCCCCTTATTCAAAAGACTGCCTCTATACGGCTTTGGTTTGAGGGATGACATTCTCATTCCTGAAGCAACTATATACGAGTCAGCCTGCTGGTTTAGGAGTACATCATGCCAATTCCAGTGGTTCAGGGCATCCAATAGTCATACAGGGGAAGATTATACACCCATCAACGACGACTACTTGTATAATCACATAAACAACATTTATGGGATGGAAGTTCAGCCAGATGTCTCTCCCCTATAGTACTACACCATTCTAAAGGCCGCTTTGGGGAACTCGAAAACGGGTGGACTGATGAGTGGGATATGCACTGGGGTAGAAACTTCACAGACAACTGGGCTTGGTTTTATTGGGTGTGTGCCTCCTACGAGGAGGTTGGGGTGAAGCTGAGGTGATTGGGCCTATATGAGGCAGCATGGGCCTCCAAATTCTACATTTACCAATCAAAAAAATAGATGTCGGAGTTTCTGAGAAAGTGGTCATCGAGGACCAACACATTCCATTTTCACTATTGGGAGGTTGGTATCAACCTTTGGGACCTACACCAATTTCAGGGATCCCAATATTGGGGGTGATGTAGGATGAGTTCCTCCTAGCTGTGAATTCCTAGGAGGACCTGGAGTAATTCCTCCACTAAAAACAGTGTTGATGGACTTGGTGATATGAGAGGACAAGTAGTGGGTGAGGGACGTCCACTTTAAGTGGTGGTTCAGTCAGGTCCCAAATTCCCCTGTAGATGGAAGTTTCCCATGAGGCCTCCAACCTATCTTAATGAGGTCCAATGAAGCAAGGATAACTCCTATTGGCAACTCTTGGAGGATAGGCAGTGGAAGACATGGGCGTCCAGTATCATCACCGGGAAGAAACTAGTGGTTAGATTGGATGCATTCATTTCAGAACTCATCTACAACTAGAGTCTGCCATTAAGGGACATGAACATCAGTGTGACACCAAGAAAATTTATCATGGAATTCATGTTAGAAATGTGGTAGAAAATCAATCTGGGGATCCCGATTATGGCCAATCTGTAAAAAGTGTTATGGCATATCAGTGAGGGGAAGAAGCCACATAGGGTGTGTGGGATGCTCTATCTTCTGTATAGGTGGATAAAGGTGCATATGGGTGCCTAAGAATATTTGAACCCCATTTCCCCTCCACATTAGGACTTCTAATCAGCTATTTTGAATATGGTGGGATGTTTCCCGACCAAGATGACCCAGGCGCTGGTGCTGAATCAGGCTTGGAAGGCGGACGAGTTCAACTTCCACCCGTTACCATTGCCAATAGGTGTGTTAACTGATGATGTCCAGGGAATGAAAGAACATAAGTCCAACATCATGGCATTTTGGGATGGAGTCCCGGTGGCCCAGGTTGACCGAGAGCCTCTTTGTGAGTCGTACACTCTACACTGCTTCGCGCGGATGTTCCAGTGCATGCATTGGCTGACCCTGCAGGTCTACTTAGGAGGTATCCATGAGGATCATCCATGTGTGATGAAGTAGATGTGGAAAATGTTCACATGGGAGGATGGAAAGATTCATAATGAGCTACCTCTGCCCACAACCATCAATGGGATAGTGAAGGATCATGTCAAGAGCTAGGAGGCAGCTTACTTGGGATCGATGCTGAAGCGGCAGCCCGTCTGTGCTAGTGACGAGGTGCCCCCTCAACCTCAAGGTCGGGGCTGGAAGGTGGCAAGGGCATTTCAAAGTGGTGGGGCTATAGTAGTGGTGAGGCTTTCACTGACCGAGAGGAAGGTAGCAGCAGCGGGCCCAGTGGTCCCTGAGGAGAAAAGTTAGCCAGAATGGAGACTACCCTGTGAGTTCTATAGGATATCCACTAATGATCCGGGGAAGCAGCTATTCCATACAGATATGCCTAAGGATGTTGTTGTTCTAGAGGCCTGGGACATCTCGGGTGTTAATAGGAAATTTCTCAACCCTTCTCAGATGTGGCACCATCTGAACCATCTTGAGAAGTATTTGGCAGGAATTGGTCGCACCAGGGCTGGCTTTGGGGTATCTCAAGCAGAGGACGAGCAGTATATCATCAAACTGGAGGACATTGTGCACTCTTAGGGTGCTATACATACAATTATGGATTGGGTGAAAGTGTTTCTTGATCGAATAGTCCCTCAACAACTGTATTCCATCGACTTGAGGGAACTCTTTCCCCTACCGGATGAATCGGAAGAATCCTACTAGGGGGAAGAGGCTGGAAGAGGGAGCCCTCTATAAGAGGGTGAGGTTGCCAACTCAGACTCAGAGCTAGTTTAGTTTTCAGAGGCTCTTTAGGTAAACCTTAAACAATTATTCTATTTTCTTATTCAGGTCACTTAGGCCTTCTTAACTAATATTTAACCTATGCAGTAGGGACTCATACGCAAGACCCGCTCCCATGAAATAGTACATGTAGAGGCGGGAGCTTCATGATCTGCACCTGCGATGATGACGATTATCACACCTAGTTGGGCTACAAAACCCCATGTGGTTCTCCCAAAGTATTCATTTTTCCCCAACATATATGGAGGTCCATGCCTGAGGGTCCTGATGGAAATAGATCAGGGTCGGGACCAACTATTTGACCTCTGTAAGTCTTCTTCCTAGAATATGTAACTGTTGTCCATTGAATCAAGTCAACAGATGTCTGTGTATTTTCCACATGCATAGTTCTTAAAATGGAATGGCCTGCCTTGGCAAGGATGGTCAGTGATCTTGGCGCTTCCTTTCATATGGTAACATCGGTGGTCGTAGAAGAAAATTATCAAACTTACTTAAACGCAGTGCTCTCGATCACAGGTGGGACCGTCAACCAGACCAATCCTGAATTCATTGAGGTGGAATCTGACAATGGGGATCAATATGATAACATGGTTCTTGACTTACCTGACCAGAAACTAGATAAATATCCTACATATGAGTTCCTGGAGGTGTTCCCTCTATATAAACCTTCTGACGCTGAGTACTGGGATGAGAAGGCCTCCAATGAAGAAGACGACAAGGTAGTCCATTTTTGATCATGGAATCTGATCAATCGCTTCATTGGGGAGACCCCAAAAGCACAATGGATAGATTATATGGGGAGATTTTTTTCATAGATTCACTAATTATGCACTGGAGGAGTGGATACCCAGCTTCCTTATATGCTCATCCGAGAATTCATGGAAGAAAAGATGTGGAAACATGATTGTGGCCTTGGTGTGGGCTGGAAGTGCAGGAATTCGGTAAACATAAAGATGACCTAGGAGGATGATAATGAGATCCAGAAGTTGAGGGCATGTACAAACAAGTAATCTACTTTCCTCATCCCACGTTAGGGGCTCGTATCACGCCTGAAGGCCCAACTAGTAGATTCTGAAGAACGGATGAGGCGAACCTATGAGAATATGGATATCATCCAAGATGATGAGGAGTAGTCCCAGATCACAACTAATGAACTATGCCCCATCTTCATCGAGGAGGATAGGGATCTTAATTGGAGACAGCGGATCCTGGATGCCACCAGCTAGAGAGTAGTGGAGCTGGAATGCTCTATTGAAGAGGTCAACCCATCTATGGGAGGGGCCAATACTCAGGCGCTATAATGTGTGTAAACTCATAAATGTACTTTCATGATTGTCTTGTTTATGTTTATTGTCTTAATTAGTTCTATTATTTTTCTTTGGTTTGATTCATTTCTATAACATTCATGAAATATACAGCGATTAATCCCTAAGTTCACGTGGGTTGTGTCCGATGTGAGAAACTAGGGATGACTGTGTCACTATTTCGTTAAGATATGAGAGTTATAACAAGAATTTGCGTATTTGGGGTCTGAACAACCAATCCGGATTTCTGGGAAGGAAGAGAGAGGCCAGACTGGAGGATGAAGCTCTCAAAACAGTCGAATTCCCATTTTCCCAACGTACTTAGTGCACGAATGAGGTAATGCCAAGGGTATTAGGATCAATCCAAACATAGGGGAGTGTAATTGTGAATCACGATACCCAAAATTCAGAATAATGTAGGTATGGAATGACAATGAAGAATAATTATTGACCATGTTCAAAACACAATATCCCTAATGCATTATCGTAAAATGGGGATAAAAAATGAGGGTCGACCACTGACCATGTTCAAAACACAGGGCCTGACTCGAGATGTCATCCATTATTCTTCCGAAGCTTTAGCCTACGATGGTAGGAGATCCATAGGGTGAGCATCCATATTCTTATAGGGTTCCTTAAATAATGAAAGAGGATGAGGTTCTAAATTAAGGGAACATAAATCATGGAGGGTAGAGTGTTGGGTTGTTTGATTGGAGTCCATCATTTTTGAAATTACACCACCTGGTTGAGAACACATTAGGTGGGTGCATCGATCTGAACCAAGATCAAACCTACTTCCATATAGAACTTTTCTGGTGAGGACCTATAATTCCTTATAGTTTTACATCATGCTCAGGAGGATGATGAACACATAGTTTAACATCGTACGGTGAGAACGATGCACATAATAGTTTAACGTCATATGATCAGGATGTTGCACATAGTTTTATAGTCATACTACCTGGACCAAGGCTTTTAGTTTAAATTCATATTGTGTGGAATATAGGATCCTAATTTAAAGTTATAGATACTAGACCATGATCAGGTCCAAGGGGCCAGAAGGGTTAACGACCTTGGGGATAGGCCCGTGATTAAATTCCCAGATGTCTCTACATATCCCATAAGTATAGGAATCAAGCCAAACGTAGTTCTTGAGCATAATGTGGTCAGAGGCCAATGCTGGTAGGGGAAATCCTCTCTATCTAGAAAGCTGAGTCATCCCATTGTTATCACGGGGAATCCTAAACTTGTTAAGGGTAAAACTGTAGTTTAAAATCATGAATTGAGGACATGGTTACCCGGAAAGGAAACACGTGTTGTGGTACATATCCTGATGTGAATAGGGACCATAAAAATCCACACCACACCATGTGTTCCCAATGGTATTATTTATACCATAGGCCAAAAGTAGCCTCACATGGGGTTGGACATGAGGGAAAGTGCTCAGGCATTCCTATGTACCCTATGGGATAAGAATCAAACCATATGTAATTCTAGAGGACACGGGTAATTTGATGTCGTATGGTAGGATGGTGGGTGAAAGGGGAGATCCCAAAAAGGGGGGAGTACCCGGTTCGTCTGTTACAGACCCGATGTGAATATGGAAATAAATAGTACATACCACACCACATAATCTCGAGTGGAATCTTAGATCGATAGACTGAAGATGATGAGATCTGAGTTGGACCAGATAAAAAGTGTCTGGGAATTCCTACATACCCCATTAGGATGGGAATCAAGACATAGGTAGTTCTCATAGTGCAGTTTAACATCATGAAGGATGAGATTCATGCATGGTTCAGTTTCACTAGTACACATCCTACCAAAACCACTATGCTCACATGAGTCTCGCTCAATGTGGGAAACAAGGAGTAGAGGTGGGACTTTTTTAGTATAGGTGGGCACACATTAGGTTAAATAAAACACTAGGTGAAGGACATCCCAAAATCAGTGACCCGCCTACTTAACACACATAGTTGCACGGAGGTGTAAAACCAAGTGTTCTGGAATTCTACGTAAACATAAGGGAGTGTAAAGATGTGAATCCTAATGCTCGAGATCTGGATTGCAATGATAGTGGCATGAAGATAAAGGATAAACGTTGACCATGTTCAAAAGACCATATCAATTACGATTTATCCTGAAATGAGGATGGAAAAATGAGGGTCGGCCACTAACCATGTTCGAAACACAGGTCCTATCGCAAAAAGTCTTCTGAGGTCTTCCAGGGGAATTGGCCCACAACGGTAGGTGAGCCAATGTGGAATGAGACTAGGCCTTAAAGGGGGTCCCTTCAGTTGTGGAAGAGTATGGGGAATCAAATAAATGTCTCATGAATCATGGACATGAAAGGAGGGAATGTTCATGTAAAAATTCCACACATTTGGATTTTTTTACATGACACATCTTAGTGCAACAATGAGACGTATTAGATAGAGGGAGTTAAACCCCATTCCAAGGATAGGGCTCCAAGGGATGGAAACTCCTAGTTTAAGAAGATAATTTTTGGAAAACCCAATTTGAATGAGTACATAAGGGGTCTTCACCACACCACATGCTTCTAAAAGAGTTCGGACCAAGGGGGGTGAAAACTGGGGTAGGATTTATGATACCTGTGTCTGGACCCGTAGATGAAATTTCTGGGTGTTCCTACGTATCCCATGAAGATAGGAATAAATCCATATGTAGTTCTTAAAAATTTCATTCATTTTAACGTCAAGTGATAAATACATGACTGGATCTTAGTTTTAATGTCTTAGAGTTCGAACCCTAATAGAAATGAGAAAGGGATACACATGGTGTGTCTATTTCATAACCTGACATGAACGATGAAAACAAGAGTCTGTATCACACCATGTGCTCCCAGGGGATATTTTAGGTCGAGGGACCAAAATTGAAAGTTGGTTTTGGGAAAAGTGATTGGGAATTCCTACATATCCTATTAGGATGGGAATCAAGTTGTACATAGATCTACAGGTGGCATGGTGGGGTACCAACATCAGGGAAAATACTGTCGCGCCGGTCTAAACCACGCACCAAAAGAAGCAACATTTGATAGATCTTTGTTTTTTCTTTAAGATGGATGTTTTCTTTAATCCACAACCCCATGATGGAGAATCTGGGTGTCACTGTAGAAATCAAGACATATGTAGGCCTTGAAAAATGGCACGGTGGATGATCGATACCGAACATGATTTCCACTTGAGTGAGGAAATTGCAATGTGGTGTCGTTTTTATTTGTGCATATATGATGATAATTTCATAGTTTAGGGTCATATAATAAGATCAGCCTACGTATTTTAATGTCACATAGCAAATATGTAATAGTTTAGAGTCATGTGGGACCAGCAACATAGTTTAAGGTCATATGGCTTGGACTCATACAGAGTAAAGAGTTTTTATATGCAATTTGCATGGTGTGATAAAGCATACCCGACATGAATAAGGACAAGGTACACACCATACTGCGTGCAACTCCATAGGATAAACCCTAGACCATGGGGCCAGAATAGATTAGAGGATATGGGGATAGAACTGAAGATGAAATGTCTGGGTGTTTCTATGTATCCCATTAGGATGGGAATCAAGCCACACGTAGTTTTGTGATTGTAGTTTAACATCATAAGGTATGGGACGTAGGAGAGACTAGCTCCTAAAAGGGGATTACGTGGTGCAACTATTGAAAACCCAATGTCAATGAGAAAATAAGCCCATATATGTTGCACCACACAATCCTATATGAGTCAGGGTCGAAAGGCCGAACATAAGAGGTAATGAGTAGAACCTGTGCTGGACACTAAGAAGAAATGTATAGGTGTTCCAAAGTATCCCATAAATATGGGAATCAAGTCATATGTTGTCCTTTAAGATTTCATTCATTTTAACATTATACAAAAATGACATAAGGAGATATTAGTTTAAGGTGATGGAACTCGAACCAAGAAGTGAGACTCTTCCAAATGGTCCTAAACCATGAACCAGTCCCTAAGCCCGTGTGATCCATGCTCGATGTGGGAAAAAGGGTGGATAATATCTTCACGACTCATGGAATACAGATAAAGGGGAAACGGTGTGTAACCTCAAATGACATCACACCATGGATCCTTCCTCCTAACGTGAAAACACACACGGAGGGATAGAACCAAGAGTGCTGATATTCTACTTAGACATAATGGAGTGTAATAGTTGAATTGTGCAACCAATATTTAGGACTGAATGGGGGTGGCGTAATGATGGATGATAACTTTTTACCATGTTCAAAACACAAAATCCATGTCATGTGACCTGAAATGGGAACAACAAATGAGCATCAACCACTGACCACATTCGCAACGCGGGACTTATGTCAAATTGTTGTTCTAAATTCTTTAGGATGTTGGATCGAGATGATAGGGGAGACCTGGGGCCTATCATCCATCCCTTTTGAGGGTCCTTTTGAATGTGAAAGATGATGAAATCCCAAATAAAGGAGAACATGAAGCATTAAAATGGGTGAAAACATGTCTATGTAAAATCCTACAACTGAGGTCCTGAACCAGAGTTCTCCTTAGCACGTTGGTGAATTACCAAGGAGGGTTAATGGGGTGAAGAGAAATCAAGAGGGAGGTATGTGGTGTGGATATTATAACCCCAACTTTAATGAGGACATAATCCCATACCAAACCACATACTCACTCCCAGAGGACTCAGGCCAGGTGGCCATAAAGATGAGGAGGTTTCCAAGAAATAGTTATAGACTTGAAGAAGAAATATTTGGGTGTTTCTATGTATCCCATGATGATAAGAATCAATCCACATGTAGTTCTAGAAGATGTCATGCAGTTTAAAATCATTTGATAAGGAATAATAATATGATAAGGTTACCTTGATGATGGATGTGTATGGTGTGGTAAATAAATTGATGTGAATGATGGAATAATCCCACACACACCACACCATTCATAATTCCCAGAGAGAACTCAAACCTAGAGGCCGAGAGGAAGGATAGATGAACCTGGGCTAGACCCAAAGACAAAATTTCTGGGTTTTCCTATGTATCCCATGAGGATAGGAATGAAGAAAAATATAGTTTTCACGATGTCGAGTAGTTTAACATCATGTGACAAGAAGATGGGGAGATCTTAGTTTCTAATCATAGAGATCAGACTGTTGATTCCCATTTTAATGTCATGTGTGTGAGACATATGGGTGGAAAGAGTGAATCTATGTGCATATCATTTGGGAGATCACATAATGGAAACAATGAATAAGGATAACTACTAATTATGTTCACAACATAGTATCTGTATCATGTAATATGGAATGGGATCAAAAAATGAGTGTTGACCACTGACCATATTTTCAATACCGGACTCGTATCAAATTGTCATTCAAAAACCTCGACGTCGTTGGCCCGAGACAGTAGGAGAGCCCTAGGGCCTAGAATCCATGTCGTTCAGAGGTCCTTTTGGACTTGAATGATAATGGATACCCAAATAAAGGGGATGCAAGAAGCATGATGGTACCTATGTATCTTAACATCTTTCGGCAAGGATGATGAATTTGGAGATCTCGAAGGATGGGGATACATGGTGCAGTCATGATAAAGCCAATCTGAATTAAGACAAACAAAGCCTACACCACACCATGTGTTTTGAATAGCATCTGGGCTAAGGGGCCAGACCTAAGGGGAGACCTCATAGTTTAGGACTGGGCCTACTGAAGAAATTTTTGGGTGTTCCTACATATCCATGGGGGAAGAAATAAATCCATATGTGGTTCGGAAAGAGCCATGCAGTTTAGTGTCTTGAGGTGAGGATATGCAAGGGTAGAAGAACCGGATGGTAAATGGTTTGATGATCATAGACCTGGAATATATGGGGACCAAAGATTTTTACACTACACTGTGTGTGATCCTCCAAGAGAACTATACCCAGGGGACAGTCAAAAAGAAAAATTTGGATGTTGGACTCAAAGACAAAGAGTTGAAGCATTCCTACATATCCCAGGAGGATGGGAATAAATCCATACATATTCCTTAATGGTGATGTGTAGTTTAATGTCATGTTGTGAAGATGTTAGGATATCTTAGTTTAAGGTCGTAGATCTCGGACCATAACGGTGTATCTACTGCTCGCAGTTTAACATCATGCAGGACGAAAAAGTATTTTAACGTTATAAAGGACGGGTGTTGGGTAGTTTTACGACCTTCATCCTATAAGGATTGCATATTTTAATGTCATGCGGTGAAGAAACAATGATTTCATTTCCTATAATCCTAAGCTGACTCACAAAAATTACTGCTTGAGAAATGTTTCATTGGTGGGTGGAGTGATATGCTCACCATTCATGGTAACTAGGGAGTACACACCATTAGGGTAAACCTAGTGAATGATGTAAGGTTCTTCCCATTGGGGCTCCAGTTTGGGTGGTTTCTTACCAGGTATCATCAGCATTCTCAAGGCCAACACCATGTCACTTTGTAAGAAATAGAGGAGGTGAACTTTTTTGTTGAAAGCTCTTTCTATCTTGTTTTGATGCCTCTCCATATTATGTAAGGCATAAACCATGTTCTCATCAAGAGCTTCCATTTCTGCCAAATGGATTTTGGCAACATTATCTAGTGTTTTCTAATCGTAGACAGCTATTCAAAATGAGGGAAACTAAATCTTTATGGGCAAGATTGCCTCCATTTCGTACAATAGGGAATGTGGGGTCACTTGAGTGTAATTGTGAGTTGCCCTCTAATAGTCCCAGAGACCGTTGGGGAGTTTTTCTGACCAAATCTTATTTTTCTAACCAACTATCTTCTACAGAATATTAGAGAGGGTTTTTTTGAACACCTATATCTTCCCATTTTCTTGCACGTAATAGTGGGAGGTATGATTAGAATGAATGTTGTACTTGAAATACAAATTATTTAGTTCAGCTACCCGAAATTTGGTGTCGTTATCAGTGAAGATGGTGTGAGAGACTTCTAATTGGTCAATGATATTGGATATCACAAATTCAATAATAGAATGGGCCTTGACCACCTTGATCGGAACTACCTCTTCCCACTTGAAGAAGAAATCCATAGTGGTTGGGATGAACCTACACTGGAGGGCTATCTCCAGTGGATAGGGTCCCATGATGTCGAGTCCCTAGACATCAAAGGGCCAAGAGTACTTGGTAGTGTGGAGAGGTTTTGGTGGTGGATGCACAAAATTAGCATGTATTTTTCATGCATGGAACCTCTTGGAAAACTTGATATAGGCACGGATCATGGTGGGCCAAAAATAACCCAATATCTGGCTCTAGTGAGAGAGTTTTGGCCCAGTCTGATGAGCCCCATAAGAACCAGAATGAACCTATAGAATAACTTGATAAATATCACCTCCTTGAAGTAAATAGAGGGGAACTTCATCAAACCCACGTCTATAGAGAAGCTGCTCAAGATTGGGTCCACTCTGGAGGGTAAACTGCAATGCATGGCATCAGATTCACTCGTCCTCGGCTCAATCTACTGGGATATTTTTATACTGTAGATACTCAATAAAGAGGGTCCTCTAGTCAGGAGTCACCTCCAACACTATGGTAGGGGGACCTGGGGGTTCTGACATGGAGGCTCCAGCAGTAAGGTGGGTTACGTATGGGATATCATCGTCATCTATAGTAATGGGTTCTATGAATCTTTGATGTTCTACATGGATAATCATATAATCCTGATCAGACTCTGCAAGATATGTGGCAAAGATGGAAAATTTGTTTACTCAACTGTTTTGTGAATGAGGGACATGAGTAACTTCTGGCCGAGATAGGAACTGGGACATTAGCTGGCAGGTACGTTCCAACAGTGGTACGAGCTCCAGCTTTCTAAAAATGTAGTCACCATTAATCTTATTTATATCTAGTTCGTAGTCCCCTTTCACATATATGTGGGGAACATCAATCTTGTGGGCCATACTGACACTAGTAATGAGAGCCTGGTACTCTGCCTCATTGTTGGTACAACCTCTTGACAACAGAAAACAATATGATAGGATATCTTGTGTTGTCATGATGAATATGACACATAGGCCCACTCTGTTGAGTCTAGGCTCATTGATTATTTTTCAATAGGGCATTGGGAAGCACTATAAATGTGAATTTTCCAAGATGGAATGGCTTGGTGAACCGAGAGGATTGCCTCATCGAGAAAATAAAGATTCAGAGATTTGTCTGTGGGAGATAGATGGGTGGAAAGGAAGTTTGTCAACGATTATCCCATAATTGAATTATGGGAGACAAAACTGATGTTGGACTATTGGAGGATCACTTCCCACCGAGCTAGATAGCCTGTCAACATCGGGTGGTTCTGAATGTACTTTAGCAGATCCACTCGTAACACTAGTTGTATCTCATGATACTATAAGTAATGTCATAATTTCTACATTACAAACAATGTCGCAAGGTAGCTCTTCTCTATTGAGAAATATATAGTCTCTGTATTGAGGATCATGCGGCTGAGATAGTATAAACTGTTCTCCATTCCCTCCTTATTCTTTTGGGTGATAAGGGCACCGAGAGATCATTCCAGAGCGGTCACATAAAGGACCAACCACTTTCTGAAAACAAGTGGCATCAGGACCGAAGGTTGTAATAGGTACTGCTTGATTTCCTGAAAAGAAGTTTGACACTTCTCATCCCACTGAAAATTGACACCTTTCTTCACGAGCTGGGAAAAGGTCTTACACTTCCCATTCAGATTCATGATGAAACGTCTTATATAGTCTAAGTGTCCTTGAAAGCCTCAGATCTCCCAAATTTTTCTTAGAGGAGAAATATGACTAATGACCTTAATCTTCTCTAGATAAATCTTGATGCCTCTATATCTAATAATTAATCCAATAAACTTTATAGAGGTGACCCTGAGGGCTCACTTCAATGGATTCATCTTCAGGTGGAAGGATCAGAGGAAGTCGAACACTTTATCGAGATCTTTGATATGGCCCTAGAATTGGGGAGATATGACCACCAGATCATCTATGTATAATTCCACTAATATTCCATGTATCTACATAAATATGTGATGAATGGCACGTTGATAGGTGGCACATGTATTCCTTAGACCGAAGGGAATTACCTAGTAGCATAAATTACCTTGTGGTTCCTTGAAGGTCGTAGGCTCTTCATCCTTGGGGGACATTCAGATTTTATTATATCCATAATACCCATCCCTGAAGGAGAGATCCTAGAAAATAGAAGTGGAATCAATCAATAGTTCTACCACATGAAGCAGAAATTCATCCTTCGGGTAGTGATGGTTTAGATCCTGAAAGTCAATACAGACTCTAATATGGTATTTCTTCTTTCTAACGAGAACAATATTATCCAACAATTTGGGGTATTGTACCTCCTTGATAAAGTTTTCTCTAATGATCTTATCAACCTTGTCTTCAACCACGGAACCATATAAGGGTGCATCTTTCTAGGCGGTTGTTAGAACCCGCGATAATTTTGTGGAAGTCTGAGGTGGTGGGCGGCGAACTAAGGATCTAGTCTTGGAATCTTATCATAACTCCAGGAAAATACATCACTATGTTTCTTCATTAATTCCATGTATTTTCATTGATATTAGATAGGCATAGTGGTGCTGATCAATGTGGGTTTCGAAATTGTCTCATTACCGAGGTTCACCTATACCAATTCATCGATCGTGGTGGAGACACCCTCTTCGAAAGCAATAGGAGCATACTCTAAATCCTCTTCTTCACTGATGGAGGTGGGATCCTTAAAAGGAGGTGATTCTTTCAAGTTGAAAGATCCTGATGGGACACTGGTGGCTGCCTGAGCGGTGGTGGACATCGCATCAGGGGGCTCATGTACTACTGAAACCATAGCAATGAAATCTGTCGACCTGATCCCAAACAATCTTCAGCCTAAGGGGCGACGCATGATGATATCAAAGTAGTAGTGGCATGTTGTCTTGAGACGGTATATCCTATCCTAGTGAAACAATAAATTATTACTTATTTCTGGTGCCATGGGGAGGATATCTTGATACCTTATGGAGGTAGGGGCTCTGAGATCACTCGAGCCTTATTTGTATAGGAGTACGAGGTGATCTTTCAGAGTCCCTTAGAATTGGGAATGTACTTACCCCTCATTCCAAAAAAAATCATTTCCCCATGTGCAAGTTTGTGTCCTCCAATCATTAGATCATGAAAATGTAGGCATCATTCAGGTCTATCCATGGGTCGGTCATAGCAGTAGCATGTTCAACCTCATCAGCCTGAAGTTGTTTGTCCTTTCTCTTGTAGCATTCATCATTCAGGTAGTGGTATTCACAAGAGTCAAAGGGAGACACATCACCCTAGATCATTCCAACTTGACCTTTAAGAAAGTACGTAGTTCATCGGTGATATGAATAAGGGATCTTCGGGTGTAGATGGAGCTAAGGCCTACCCATCAACGCATTGTAGGAGGTGTCTTGTGAGACCAACATGAACTCATTTCTAGCTACCAAGCCACCAAACTGAGTCTTCAGGTGGTTTTTTTGACTGGTTTCTATTCTTTTCTATCATAACACTGAATTTTTAGGTCATGGAGGCTCAGATCATCCTCAGACACCCCATCTTTCAAAGCATCTGGGTCAGGATATGTTTGATCCTAGAGCCTATGTTGATAAGAAAATGACTAACCTCTAAGACATTAAAGTGTCCAGTAATGTATAGTGGGAGGATATTCCCCTGTATGGTAGAGCCTTCATCTTCTCCATAGAAAGATATGATATCCTAAAATTCAGTATGCTGGGTTACCTCAGCATGGAAGGCTTCTGTGGCTGCTACCTCCACCTCAAACTAGAGGGGGCTTCTTAAAGACTTATAAAGGGATTCATGCATATTATCTAATAGAATAATATCCTAAAGGATAGAGAGCCTCGCAATAATTTTGTCTAGATGCTTAAGAATATCATACTTCTATGTTAAGCATAAAATTCTACTAACAGGAGGTCATTCTGTGATAGGAGGTATGACGGGCCCTAATGGGTGAACTGGTGGCCAACTTGTGATGGGAATGTCCCACCGCTCACTAGTCGAAATGCATTTAGAAGCTATCGAATGAGATCTATTTGGATGAATATTATCCTCAATAGAACATGGCTGATCATATCACGATCGTGGTGGCTCTTTTTGATCAAGTAGTACAAACGGTGGTGAAGGCAGACCTGGTGAAACCAGATGAGAAGGTTGTGCATGTTGAGCTCTACGTTGGGCATGTTGTCTGGTTTTGGTGGCATGGAAATATTGGAAAGAATCACTGGACAAAGCATCTTGGTGACTCATATAGCTGTGGATCCATCAACGCTAGCATCATCTGGGAATGTTGGGAGGACCGATTGGGTGTTCCTCATCATCAGAAATCATGTAGTGTTTTTATAGCTCCACATTGTTAACTGAAGCGTACCCTTGGTCGTCACTTGAATAATCCTCCACCACTAGATGGATTCTAGGGGTAATTTCCATATCTTGGGGCATGAAGTCACCGAGGGTACAGGATGACGTTGGCATTGTTGGGGGACTTTTTTCCCCTTGCATCATCAAAGCTTGCTCTTCTGGGAAAAGAAAGGTTGAGATGTCGACGCATAAGTAGTGGTTGCGGGTGACACAACAACTTCTAAAGGATTAGTTCAATTTAAATGTGCACGGATAATACCATGGGCATGGGAGACTTCCTTAAAAGGCATCCATTTATTATATCTTTGAGACTCGCAGTTAGGAACTTGCTGCCACTCACCTTCGTTGTCACTATCACTGTCAGGCTGTATAAATACACACGCCACCTTTTTTGGTGTTGGGCCTAACCTAGATATGTTGTTATCAACCCAGTATTGAATCCAGTATTTAAAAACATAGCACTTCTTGAGGGTGTTCCCCAGGATCTTTTGATATGGGAAATAATTTGGGCAGTCAGTGAGATCCGCCTCTTTGGGCCTCCAGTATTCTAGAAACTGTAGGATTCCCTATTCTAAGGAACTTCAGAAATAGTCAGGGACCTCAGCCTCATTGAATTAGTAGGTTCGGTTATTTCTATTAGATAAGGGGGATCTAAGAGCCTTCCCCTGAAGAGGGTATAGATGAGACTATTGAGGAGGTGTAACCTAGTTATCTCACCTAAGTGGTGGCGACACGTTACGCAGGGGCGCCTGCTAATTATGAGGCAAGCACTACTGGGTCGGAGGCTGCACCTAAGGTGGTGGGAATCTATGAGGATATGGAGGTGGCTCTACTAGTAATAACTCCAGCTACCTAGGGGCCTCTATTTGGGCTACCGCGGTAGTTTTGGCCTTAGTGACACTTATCGTGGGAACTACTGGAGGTAATGGACGTGCATGTTTGGCTTACTACAAGGATTCCTCTAGATGCTGGGACTTATCATTAAAATCACATAACCCCCAGGGTAATTATGAGTGATGAGGGAGGGGAACAATTCAAATTAGACATTTCTCGCACACTATCAATATCTTTTTCTGAGCCAGCGGCATATCAAGGGTGTAGGTGAGGCCTTTCCACAGGGTGACAAAGTCCACGACGCACTCACCAGGATTCTGCTTACACTTTAAGAGTTCTAAAATACCCTTATTTTGGGTGGTAGAATTGAACTGGTAATGGAACTACCTATGAAGGTTCTCCCAGCCGACTACTGACTCAATGGGTAGCTGGTTGTACCAGAAAAACATGGGCCCTTCCAATGTTTGTATGAAACACCAGAGTTTGGTGGCCTCTTACTACGCTAGAGTTCCCAGCATGGGTCCACACCATGATATGAAGTGGGCCAATGCTGCAGTGGATCACATGTCCCATTGAAGTTGTAAAAGGAAGGGTTTCTGAAATAATGGGGTGCTGACATATCATTCACCCATGCCGGATATGGATTTCCATCAGGAAGAATTTCCACCTGTCGAGTTTCCAAAGCCTCATGGTGGGCAATGAGAACTTACATTGGATCATCTAGATGGGGATTCATTTCTTGTACAGGGTCCCCAACCACCAATTCATTTTCATGTTCTTCAACATGATAAACATGCACAGCGGCTCGGGGAGCGGCTTGTGGGAGGACCTTCGGAGTGGCCTGGGGAGCCTGAGCTTGGTCCTGAGGGGGATTGTCATACATATAAAGAGGATTTGGTGAGGCATAATGTTCCCTCTTTCCATATGCTCTAGCCTCTATCCTGTCTATGTGGTAAGGATGGTTAATCTCACCTAGAGGCAACTCACCAGGGGCAGGGTGTACCTACCCCTGCTACCCTGGTCAAGGATCACTATTGTCTGATCTCCAATCAGCATTGCATTTACTGATAAGGTCACTGACCATATTTTTATACTTCGTGATCTATTGATGCAATCTGGACTTTTTGGGATCATCTTCTGTCTTTTGTACTGAGCTAGACGAGTCGGTGGATTTGACAACCCTAAGGTGTTCTTTTCCCTTATTTGGATTCCGACCGAAGGCTAACAACTCGGTAGGTATGGGAAGATCTAGTAAATTTCATTGATGGAGAGTTAACCTTCCCAATGGATCCAATAAGTGTGGAACTTATTTGGGGGGAAATTTCTCTTCGAGGATCTCTAGCTCGTTCTCTCCCTCTTATAGGTTTTCCATGTTAACTGTGACTGTACCTGAAGGCATATCCTTAATATCATTTAGAAATCCGGGCTGGCACCAGATAGAACTGAAATGAAGGGTAGCATACTGCCCCCAACCATGGTCATGAATTTAGGGGGAGGCATCCTTGATAATTATGTGGAGAACTTTAAAGCTCTGACCACATCATTGTTGGAGGTTCTGATGGAAACCAGATGACTTAGGGCACTGGGCCACAGGGAGGGCAGCCAAATCAACCATACGGAATTGTTGTCCGATAGCTTCAAAGTGTGCCTGAATATTGGGTTAATCCACTCGCTGATAACGGAGATGGAAGTGTGTCACCCAAATTTTTTTGAGAAAACATGTGACTTCATACTAGGTAAGTGATTCTAACACTGATGTGGATGCATTTGGCCAGAACATCTCTTGGAAATAGTCCACTGCAAGGATTTCCCACAAGCTCCTTAGCTCAGTCTCTGGATCCAACCCTCGGTTTCCCCATTCATCAATTTGGGGTGTTTGAAAGACCATTAAAGACACTGAATTAGCATGATGATATGGTAGACTAGCCAGTGATTAATATAAATAATGGGCTGACAAGCTATCGCATCTTGGGATGTCTTGCAGAGAATGCAACGACTGTTCCACCACATCCTGATAAAATGGTTTGACGACCATAGTTTCCCGCGTAGGGTTTGAGGTTAATGAAGGTGGTCTATGATATTTATCATCCTCCATTAGTCCCGATAATAACTCTCAGTATCTCTGGTTGAGGTAGTGCGTGATCTAGTTGATGATAAGGAGAGTTTCATGGCTAGGCCCTAGAAAGAGGCCAAATATTCCTCCTCCTATATATATATATATATTCGAAGGGAGGCAGGAATCTGGTGGACCTTTAATTATGGAAGTATGAGTCTTATACCCCTCATTACTTTCCTGGCCATTGGCACAAAATATTGGGGTGAGGGTTCCATTATTGAATCGCATTCCACCTCAGAATCTGAGAAGCAGACAGGTTTAATCGTAGTTTGAAACTTCTTAGTATTATTCCTTTGGTAGTGGAGACTAATTAGACACTGAATGAGGAAAACATTAATTTTTAATATATATATAATATTCATGTTCTTTATTATTCATAAACACCATTTTAGAACATTTTATACTTTGAACATTAATTCACATTATGATTATAATTCTCTCTTAAAATGCACTATTACATGGTACATTTTTGAACACATCATAAAATAAAAAATGGTCTTGATTTTAATTTCATATTTTATTTTCAGGTTTCTCATTATATTGGTAAAAATTCATAATTCTGTATTATTGGAATATTCACATAAGAAGACCACAAAAATGGGCTTTCATGGCAACACATTCTGGGAAAATTAGACTAGATAACATCCCAATAACAAGACTGTAGCGTCCAAGATCCAAGTACAATGATTCTTAAATTTTTAATAAAGATATATTAAATCATGGGGAACATTTAATTAAATATTTGAAAAAGATAATTTGGATTTTTGAATGGAGTTACAAGCATCCCTAATTGGAGATAAAATTCTGAGTCAGATTATGCGGCTTAAAAAACATCCCACCAGTTTACACATAACTCATAAACCACAAACTCTTTTGGTATTAAAAATTACATACGGTTAGGGGGAATCTGTAGCTTTAATGTATTATTATATGTCTCCCTCTAATTAATCCATATATAAGGTTATTTAGGTTACTTTTTTCCGTGGATGCAATCTGGATTCCACTTCGGGTCAAGGATAAAGAAGTCAACACTCCCTTACATTCCACCCCCCTAGGCCTACCATTCTCAAGTGGGATGCTTTGTAATGTTGTTATCTCTACCCATCCTCTTGATATTACTTTTTAAGGTAGTGTTAGTTAAGTAGTTGAGCATCTTTGGTTCATTGTTTAATTGTATTGTTATGCTATGATTTTGTTTCCTTGAGTTTGTCTTTCTCATGTAAATTGTTCAATTCATCTTAGTTTCTTAATAAAAGTTCTTATTATCCACATATTCTATTCTTATAAATATCATGTTGATACCTTTATCTCAAGGTTTGAATTTATTAAAACCAAACCTTGTGATATTATCACACAATGCTTGGAGTGATCGTTATTTCATTGTTTTTTTACTTCTCCATTTCCTCCCCCATGAGTCTACTTCCAGCTTCCATTGAAACCATAGAATCAATGGAGGGATAACCCACTTATGGGTTGATCTGAGGGAGTATAAAGGGGTTGGATTAGATGTTATTAATCACTCTATTAATTTCTAATCACTTCTTTTAATTGAGAATTTTTTTAACAATCTTTAAACCCCTTCATCTTTGTTGAATTTAAGGCCACAAACTTCAAGTGATAATACAAACCATTAACTTGGAGTGATAAAAACATTGATCCATAAAGTGTATAGGTGATTAGTATCAGGGTGTGTAGTCATTAAACTAGTAAGTGGTGATTTTTTTGATCTCCTTAAATGAACCCATCTCAAATATATAAAATTGAAACAATTGAAAATGGAATGCATCCAATCCACCCCAAGTGATAACCTAGGATAAAATCATTCTATTAAATTGAATTCACTTAAGTCTCATATAATTAACTTAAACCCATATAAAATAAACCCAATTTGGCCACTTAATATCAAAAAACAATCAACAGAATGTATTTTTCTGTAGGTTAATTCTTAGGTCTCTGAGTATTCGACAACCCAAGCTAAACTTCGAGAGAC
The DNA here is from genome assembly GCA_963277665.1 of Viscum album. Lineage (NCBI taxonomy): Eukaryota > Viridiplantae > Streptophyta > Magnoliopsida > Santalales > Viscaceae > Viscum > Viscum album. Next base: position 237,811,779 of record OY728164.1, read on the forward strand.
CACTTAACCCTAAAATCTAGGGTAAATTTGGATGAGAAAAAATTCTGGAATCATTGTTGGGGAACCACATAAGTCATCTCAACACTCATTCTATTCTCCCCCATTTCTCTTTTCTCACCCCAAATTCTCTTATCTTTTCCCTTTCTCGCTTTTTTTTTCTTTGGGCGCATGTCCGCCTACATTTGCGATAACTGAAACAGATTAGTTAGGGTTGAAATTCATGGGGTTGGGGAGTCAAGTGCACCAAGGGAACTCATTAAATTAGATCATAATATTAAACATACTCTAGAGTCAAAAATAGATCACATTTAAATGGAAGGTCTTCAAAGAAACCATGTCATAAACTTGGGTGGGAACCAAAATGAAAATCCAAATGAGGAAGCCCCAAAATTGGGGAATGCAGTCAATCAACCCATAAATGACTCCATCACACATACCTGGACCAATTCACCCTCTCAAATTAGGCATGATTCCCTAGGATAATCCCACTATGTTTTTAAACCTAATTTCCTAAACCACCTTCCATCCTTCCATGGGATGGAGTTAGAAATGAAATAACTTTATGCCAAAGTGTTCAACGATATTGTTGAAACCATGTACCCAACACATCAACTTGAGCCATATGAGATTAGGCTCTTTTCTTTCTCACTTAATGATAGAGAATATAATTGGCTAAACAATCTGATCCCTGCATCAATCCACTCCTAGGACTAATTGCATAGAGAATTCTATAAAAAATACTTTCTCCACCAAAAAACAATTACACTTAAAAAGAGCATCCAAAAATTTTTTTAGAAAGAGGGAGATTCATTCTATGAAACATGGGAAAGGTTCAAAGACACAATAAAAATGGTTCCACACCATGTTCTTTATATTCCTGAACAAGTGATAATTTTCTATGAAGGTTTGGTCTTGGGGAACAAACAATTAATTGACATTATGTGCAATGGGACCTTTAAAAACAAAGCCCTAAGTGATGCTTATGAGTATATAAAAATCCATGATGAAAAAAATAAAAAATGGGGAACATCACCTTAATATGAGAAGCCACACAAATCTGGTGGAATTCACACACTTAAGGAGGAGGAAAGCCTTAGGGAAAAACATTTTTCACTCACAAGTATGATTGAGAAGATAGATCTTAGGAAGGTCTATGAAATTCAAACCATTGACCTTGTTTTCACAATTTTTGACAAACATAACCACAAGACCGAAAACTTCCCAGCCATCCCTTCCATTAAAGATGTTATTTTATGAGGACCACTTGTGGAGGTCAATTTTAAGAACTTTTAGAAGCCCCAGTACCAAAACACTTTCAATCCAAGGTATAATGACCATCCAGGATTTTGTTGGAAATATAACCAACAACCCAACCAAAAACCTAGTCAGCCACAAAAACTAAACCCCTACCCTCCCAAAAATTTTCAAAAACCATAATCAGTTATAACCACAACTAGTCCAATAACAACACCCTCGAATCAAATAAAAATAACCCATCCATTAACCCATGAAAAAACCAATCCAAAAACCAAAGTATCCTCTAGAGATAACCCAACCAGTACAAGACCCTATTCAATATTTCCCTCTTCCAATCCTTGAGATGTTGTGTAAGCAAATGGAGAAAATGAACTCATAATTCTAATCCTTAAACATGATCTACAAATTATTTAAACCATGAAGTAACCCATTCCTACTCAGGTGGTACCATCGTCAAGTTTAATGGGAGAATCTAGTTACACACAAAACTCTCATGAACAGCTCAAAGCATGAAATATTTTAAGTAGTGGGAAATCCATTGAGAAACCTGAAAACCCCATTCCAGAACCATTAAAAGCTTCAAAAATGAATGAAAATGATGAATAACCACCTATATATTCTGAAAACCCCAATGAGAATGATAATGAACTACAGTCACCCCAAACAATTAAACAACCTACTCTTTTCCCTCAACGCATGAGAGGAAAAACTAAACCATAACTAAATGAGACTTTGAGGTAAATCCTCTCTCTGGTTAAGTTGAATGCCCCCCTTATTGTTTCAATCTAAACCATTCCTACCTACTCAAAGTACATTAAAGACTTTTTCACTTTTAAAAAGAAATTTTGACATAAAAATCAAGTCCTTCTGGTTTCTATTGTGAGTACCACGATTCAAGGGATGATTCCCCCAATGTTAAATGATCCAGGATGTCCATACATCAATGTTGAGATAGGAGAGAACAAATTTTTCAAATCCCTTTGTGATATGGGACCTAGTGTGAACCTAATTCCTTATGAAATGTATCATAAATTAGGGCTCAAAGAACTCCAGATCACATCTATCACTCGTTAACTTGCTGATCGTAGTGTTCAAGTTCCAAAGGGGATCTTAAAGGTTGTTTTAGTGAATGTTAAAATTTTAATTTCCCTAGATGCCTTCATTGTACTTCACATTCACCCAAGCTTAGGCCCTAGGGAGAAAACCCTAATCATCCTTGTCCATCCCTTCCTTGTAATAGTCAACTCTGTTATCCCAGTCTGAAATGGGAACATGAACATCAACTTTGGAAACATGACCCTGGAATTGAACATGTACAATGAAAACTCTAAAATTTGGGATGATGAAGATATCAATGATGTTAATTGAATTGGTAGTGTTGATAGTGATCTTGAGGAAAATCCATGGACCACTAAAGGATGTTTAAGTCAATAAGAGATTAATTTTTTTTGTTCACATGAGAAAATTTTGTCCCCTAGGATTGAATCTCTTTCAGATAGCTCTATTGATAATTTTCTTGAAACACCGATCAATGATACCATTAGTAAAAATCAATAACATTGAGTTCATACCTACTCATGACATTGATCTGGCCAATTTAGTGGATGAAAATTTTGATCACAATGAACCAATTCTGTCAAGAAATCAGAACAAAGAAACTAAGTTTAATACAAAGTCCCATCCTTTCTTGGAATGTGTTAACCAATAAAATATCGAATTTAATGTCCTACATTCATCATTAAAGTTTGCGTTCTTAGGGGACAATCGAGTCATTCTGGTTTTAATTTATTCATCTCCTAAATCCAATCAACAGATGATACTACTGGACGTCCTAAGAAAGCATAAGAAGGAAATTTGATGGACCATTTCTGATATCCCTGGGATTATCTGACTCATTGGAACTCATATGATTATTCTTGAATATGAATCCAAAACATTTCATCAACCTCAGTGGAGACTCAATCCAAATCTTATGGATATGGTAAGGAAAGAACTTATTATGTTGTTGAAAGCCGGTATCATATACCCCATTGCTGAGAGTGAGTGGGTAATCCCAATTCAACTTGTCCCAAGGAAAGATATAATTACATTGATCACCAATGAGGATGGTGACCCTCTCACCACAAGGGTTAGTAATGAATGGGGAGTCAGTATTGACTAGAGGAAGATTACCTATTGTACCAATAAAGACCATTTCCCCTTTCCCTTTATTGATCAAGTCCTTAAGTGAGTGGCGGGTCATCAATTTTATTGCTTACTATATGGATTCTCATGGTATAGTCAAATCGAGGTATCCTTAGAGGATCAATTTAAAACAACCTTTACTTGTCCATTCATAAATTTTTCCTTCAAGTGCATGCCCTTTGAGTTATGTAATGCCCCTACTACCTTCCAGTGGTGAATGATGGGAATATTATCATACATGGTGAGGGAATGTTTATAGGTCTTCATGGATGACTTCTCCATCTTTGGGGATACTTTGGAGGGATTCCTTCTGAATGTTGAAAGGGTTTTATCAAGATGTGAGGATAAGAATCTCATCCTAAATTGGGAAAAATTCCATTTAAGGGTAATGGAAGGACTTTTTCTAATCCATCTTCTATATGGAAGAGGTATTTAAGTTGATAAAGCAAAGGTCAACATAATTATTCACCTTCCCTCTCCTAATACTGTTATGGAAGTGAGGTCCTTCTTAGGACATGTTGTTTTCTATATAAGGTTGATTAAGAATTTCATCTCCATTTCTCGACCACTTTGTGCTCTATTGGTGAAAGATGCTCCATTTTTTGGACAAAAACCTGTGAAGAATCATACACTACACTCAAGTAAGCTCTTATCTCTCCACCTATCATGAAATCTCGAAATTGGAAACTTCCTTTTGAGCTCATTTGTGATGTGAGTGACTTCGTTATAGGAGCAGTCTTAGGAAAACAGTGTGATAAAACTCCATGTGTCATTGTTTATGCAAGAAAATCTTTAAATGATGCAAAAATAAACTACACCACCGTTGAGAAAGAGTTTCTTATTGTTGTATTTTCCTTAAAGAAATTCAGGTCATGTCTCTTCGGATCACCCATCATTGACTTCACTGACCATTTAGCCCTAAAATACCTTTTCCAAAAACAGGATTCCAAGAGCAGATTGATTAGGTGGGTCCTTCTTCTTTAAGAGTTTGATTTAACCATTAAGGATAAAAGGGTGTTGAAATTTTTTTTAGTTTATCACCTCTCTAGGATTGAATTCAAATACAAATCACATCATCTTTCTGTGTTTGATTTATTTCCTGATGAGAACCTTTATTCAGAAAGTTATTGCCCATGGTATACTAACATTGAAAACCATTTTGTGACGGGTGTCGTTCCAAAATTCATAGGGAACCATGCTGAGATGAAATTTCTTTATTATGTAAAACACTATGTGTTTGATGATCCTTACCTCTTCAAGTCTTTTCCTGATCAAATCATTAGGAGATGTGTTCCAGAGTCTAAAATAGAGTCCATTCTCGAATTTTGTCATGGAGAGGCATGTGGAGGCCACTTTTCCAAAAATAGAGGTCCTCCAAAGTGGTTTATACTGGACTAACCTCACTAAGGATTCCTACCAATTCTGAAAAAGTTTTCCTCAATGTCAACAATTCATATCCATTAACAAAAGGAATCAAATGTCCCTCACTCCCATTCTGGTCATTGAAATATTTGATTGTTGGGGAATTGATTTTATGGGACCCTTCCTAAACTCTATGGAATACCTCTACATCCACATAGATATTTATTTTGTCTCAAAATGGGTTGAGTCCATTCCCACCAAGTCCAATGACCATCATGTTGTGATCTGATTTCTAAAAAAGCACATGTTTTCTCGATTTGGAATTCCTAGGGCTATAATCAGTGATCGAGGAACCCATTTCTGCAACCTCTCATTCTCTTCACTCATGTCTAAGTATGTGATTTCTCATAAAGTTTCCACTACGTCCCATCCTCAAACCAATGGTCAAGATGAGTTAGAAAATTGAGAGATTAAGAAAATTCTTGAAAAAAATGTCAATCTCTCTAGGAAAGATTGGTTCGAGAAACTCTTGGATTCCCTTTGAACGTATCGTATAGAATTAAAAACCATCATAGGAAGGTCACCATATTGGTTGGTTTATGGAAAATCATGCCCTTTTACTATTGAAATTGAGCATAAGGAATTTTGGGCAATCATAAAAATGAATTTCAACATTTCTTTGTCCAAAATAAAGAGGAAATTAGATCTTAATGAACTTGAGGAAATTTGGTTGGAGAATTATGAAAATTAAAAGATAAATAAGGATATATATCAAGCCTACCAATCTATTAATATCAAAGTTAAACACTCTAGAATGTTAAGCTCTAGATAGTCATGACACTTTATAGTGCATCATGTGTACCCCATGGGGTAGTAGAGATTCAAGATCCCACAAGTGGTTACATTTTCAAGTTTAATGGTCGTAGGCTAAAACCATTCATTGAATCATTCAATAAACAAGAAACAGAGGTTGAGTTAACTATGCCAACCTATTAACCAGGAAAAATTGATATATTTAGGATCTATTTCAGGAAAACGACATTAAACAAAAGCGCTGCACGGGAGGAAACCCGTAGTTTTCATGTTTCTAGTATTTTTTAATCATCTTTATTTTTCAAAGAGGATTAAGGAATAATTTTTATGTTTTATAAAATTATATTTTTGACATGTTCTTCTATTATGAGTATGTATGAGTATGAAAGGGGAGCGCCATATTCATATGTGTCATGTAGTGTGATCCCTGAATAATACCTTACCCAGAAATTTAAAATAAAGACAATGTATCATCAGTTTATTTTATTTTATTTTTATGTGTTTTCTGGTTAAAATAAAAATACAAAAAAAAAATAATGATTAAAAAAATAAAAGTACAAATTATAGGTCATGGTGAAAACCCCATCATAACAGGCGAAGTCACGGGGACTCGAACCCGAGACTAAAGGGAGACAGGGGACTGCGCCTACCACTAACCCACGACATATAGTGTTTCCTTCTTCTATTTGATTTATATATATACTTATATTTTAAAATTTATATATCTACACACATAGAGATATATATATATATATATATATATTATTCTAATTTTTACTAGTTCCTAGTATCGGTCTTTGGTGTGCTTAAATAAACAGGCGTGTTTTTTCCCTTTCCTTTTTGTTTTTGTTTATTTAAAGGAACCTCAAGGGGTTCCCATTGTTTTCTAATTTTTTAGTTTGTAAGATTCAGGGGCTACTTATATTGATGGATTTTTAGGCAATTCATATTTTGTCTAAGTGTACTGACACAAACTACCACTATTTACGAGGCTTCTCCGAGTGACATGGAGATCAAAGGAGTAATAAGAAGTGTCGTGAACTTCAACTTCAAAAAAAAAACCTGGTGACTTTGTTCCATATTTCATATTTCAAATTCCTTTTGGAACTCCTCTCATCTACCTATAACCCCTTCTAAATTTTATTTTCTTTAAATATTAGGGACAATTTTATTATAATTTGTGGGTGAAAAGAATGAAAAAAATATTAATTTTGTGTGTATAAAAAATGTGTGGAAGGAAAATTTTTATTTAACCTTGAACATGATTATACACATTACACACTATGAAACTGAATATCAAATAAATTAGAATGCCATAATTTTTATTTTAATCCATGTGTAATTTCATGAGCATAGATTTTGGAAAGTGTGACTGTCCAATGTGAATTTTCACCGTTTATATTTTCATCCATTTAATAACAAACAAAAACCCAATGCACAGACTTTGGATAGTGGGGTATTAATTTGAGATAATGGGGTCCCCCAAATAAATAGAATAGTTTTGGTGATCATTTTATTTTTTAATACGATTATTCAATAAAAAACAAAAAAAACAATAAATTTGCACGTATAGCAATGAAATGACCTAATGTGTTGCTTTCGGCACTTGGGGATCGCGACTCGATTGTTGTCTAGCCCAGATTTAGTAATTTTATCTCTATTTGTGGTAATTTGATTTTGTTTGACTAAGATAACTCGATATGATTCCCGAGTATGTGGGCTTCACTAGCTGCCCTAAGTTCTTTGAGCATGGGAGTCATCGGCAAGGTCTCTCTATATGGGTTAACTCTATTGAGTTCAATTCCAATTACCATGGAAAATTTTCAAAAAAAATACAAAAAAATACAGAAAAATAAAAAAAATGAATACTCATCTTAATATTGAAATTTTTTTCCACCAAATGCTTCCATCATTTCCCCCTTGAATAAATATAAACCCCCATGTCTATTGCGATGCACAACACATCATCATGATTAATGGATATTGGATGAAATATGGAAATAAATTAGATCAAAATAATGGGTTTTTGATTGAGATATTATTATGAAAATATCTTTTATTAAAATATTTTTATGGGTTTCATGATTTTTTGGTATAAGTATTATTGGTGATCATTTTGTATTAAAAAAAATTTAGAAAAGGGAATTTGAATTTCATATTTTTGAGATATATTTTGCTCGGGACTAGAAAAACACAAGTTGGGGGTGTGATTATCCACTGAATGAGGATAATATTCATTATTAATATATATAATATTCATGTTATTTATTATTCTTAAACACAATTTTAGTGCATTTTACACTTTGAACATTAATTCATGTTATTATTTTAATTCCCTCTTAAAATGCACTATTACATGGTTCATTTTTTAACACCTCCTAAAATAAAAAATGGTATTGATTTTATTTTCATATTTTATTTTTAGGTTTTTCATTACATTAGTAACAATTAATACTTTTGAAGTATTGGAATATTCACATTGGAAGACCACCAAAATGGGCTTTCATGGCATCACATTTTAGGAAAAGTAAACTGGAAAACATCCCAATAAAAAGATTTTGGCAGCCAGGATCAACGCCCAATGATTCTAAAAGTTTAATTGAATATAGTTGAAATAATGGGGAAATTGTAATTAAATAGTGACCAAAGATAATTTGGAATTTAAATGGAGTTACAGGTGGCCAAAGTTGGAGAAACAATTATGGGTCAGATTCAATGGCCCTTAAAAACATCTTACAATTTTACACATATCTACTAAATCATAAACTATATTAGGCTAAAACATTACATATGTTTAGGGTACATCGGTATATTCATGTTATTATTATATGGTCTACTCTAATTAGGCCATATATAAGGTCATTTAGGCTCTTCTGTTCGATGGATGCAAGTTGGATGCCACTTCGGGTCAAGGATAAAGAAGTCAAATCTTTCTTACTTTCCACCACCCTAGGCCTTCCATACTCAAGTGGGATGCTTCTTAATGTTGGTATCTTGACCCATGGCTCTTGATATTCATATTTAAGGCAGTGGTGGTGAAGTATTTGAGCATCTTTGGTGCATTGTTTAATTGTAATGATATGTTGTGATTTTGTTGCCTTAGGATTGTCTTTCTCATGAATGTTTTTCAATTAATCTTAGTTTATTAACAAAATTTATTCATATCCAATTATTTTGTTCTTATTCATATCACATTGATACGGTTTCTCAAGGTGTGAATTTATTCACCCCAAACCTTGTGATATTATCACACAATGGTGGAGTGATCGTTATTTCATTGTTTTTTTTACTTCTCCATTTCCTCCCTCATGAGTCTACTTCTCACTTACATTGAAACCAAAGAATCAATGGAGGTATAATAAACTTATGGGTTGATCCAAGGGAGTAGAAATGGGCTGTATTGGATGTTATTTATCACTTAATTAATGTCTAATCACTTCTTTTAATTGAGAATTTTTTTGACGATCTTTAAACTCCTTCGTCCTTATTGAACTTAAGGCCACACACTTGAAGTGCTAATACGAAGCATTACCTGGAAGTTCTCAAAACATTGATCCTTCAAGTGTATAGTTTATTAGTATTAGGGTGTGTAGGCATCAAAATAGTAAGTGATGATTCTGTTTCATCTCCTTAAATGAACTCATCTCAAATATAATAAATTAAAATAAGTGAAAAAGGAATGCATCCAATCCACCCTAAGTGATAACCTAGGATCAACTCATTATATTAAATTGAATTCAATTAAGTCTATTATAATTAACTTAAAAACATCTAAAATCAACCCATTTTAGCAACTTCATATCCAAAAACAATCCATATAATGTACATGTCTTTTGGTTATTTCTTAGGTCTCTGAGGATTCGACAACCCAAGCTAAACTTCAAGCAACCGCTTAACCCTAAAATCTTGGGTAAATTTTGGTGAGACCAGTGACCCACCCTCCTACCCCGGGATGGTTCTTTAGGTGATCTTGGGTGCAAGGAGCAACCAGAAATATTTCAAAGGGGACACAATGAGGGCCTCTGTGTCTTCTGACTAGCGTGTAGGGGGAATCTCTACGGAAAGTGTTGAGTGGGTAGGACCTCCACTAGAGCTAGTGGGAATATGGTCTTTACTTCCATGTTTATTCCCCCTTGAAGGTATTGTATGAAGGGGGCCTTCATACTGGTTAAACTGAACACTGGGAAGACCTCCACATTGGACATCGATGAAGCAGGGAAGACCTCCACTCTACTGATTTCCATGGAGAGGAGGATCTTTGTCAGCTACAATAAGAACATGGGAAGGACTCCCATGTTAATGGTAGATCGTACGAGGAGGATATTTTCATCGGAGACCTATGACAAGAGGAACGGCTCCATACATGTGGTCACGGGTTCAGAAGAATCCTCCGTATTGGATGTCAGTGTGGTAGGGAGGGCCTTCTCTTAGGCTGATGGTGGTATTAGAAGGACCTCCACGCTAGGATTGGGAGTGGGGAGGACCTAAAATCTAATTGGTGGTAGAATGGGGATGACCTATGTACTAGAATTCATCATTGTGGGTTGGACTTTGATAGATTCCACCTGTGTCAGTGACTGGGAGAGTCGTCCATACCTACCTGCGGGGTGGTTGGCGCCTCGATTTTGGTCAGGTGTATAAGTTCCCTTGTTCAGTATAAATAGGTAATTGATGGTATACGTCGACGGTGGAATGGTCCATGGTAGCCTTTGATGATGATGCCCCCTGGAGAGTGTCCTCATCAACTTGCGCCCAACATTAGCATCGGGTAAACCAGACTTGGACCGGTGGTGTAGGTGTATAACTCACCTGATCCTCAGCCTACGGGTCTGGTTGGTGGCACTGATGTGGCCTGGTGGGATCCCTCCTTAGAGGCCCCCGAGGTGGGACCACAACTGGAATGGCCTAGACTTCCCTCACCTCATCGGTGTAAGGGAGAGAGTCATCGAAGCATTTTGAGGATAGGATCCCAAAAAGATTTTTGGTTGCAGTGGGGAGTAGTGGCTCCCTGCGAGGCCCTTGTGGGCCATGGAGATGGTGAGGTGTAGAAACCTTGAGGTCCTTTCGGACCATATCTTGATTTGGTATAATACCCTCTTCCTTGTATCATTGAATAAGGTTATTAATAACCCTTCTCTGAATGAGATTAAATGGGGAGATAGTGTGTGGGCTCCCAATAGCTGTGGATGTGGAGGCCTTCATAGAAGAGATGGGTCCACGATGGGTTTTCACATTAGTGTTCCACCAGCACCTGTGTGTGTGGTTGGGTGGTGATTGGTTTCCTACCATAGAATCTGTGTTCTTGTAAAGCAAAGAGATTCAACCATTAGTGTTTAATGAAGGAAAGTGACATCCAGTGCCCCAACATCATTCCATCTTCCATGATTGGTAAGAAGGATCCATGCTAAGAACATCATATACCGAGATGTCCAACGTTCACTACCCCCAATATCTGGTGAGTTTCATGCCAAGCCCACTATTTTCTTGGCGGGACCTGGCATCGGATAAATGGATCAGGTGACACAATCATCCACTAATGTCTCGAACACTACTAATATCCAAATTGAGGAAAATAACATTCACATCGGGTTCACCATTTCCATTTATGATTCTTTCGTCGGGGTGCTCATCCATCCGTTGAGTAGGACGTGCTGATTGTTTCCCTTCATTACCTCTTTCCAAAGAAGGGTGGAATACATCGCTTATTCAGGGATGTTTTCTCCTTGATTGAAATGGGATGTTGGGATGTCAGTTCCTCCTTCTGTGGATTCCTCCTCAAAACTCATTACCGAGTCCAGGTCTCCCTTAAAGATTAACAAGTTGTTCATGAAACTCTTCCCGGTTCCATACCCTTATAGACGCCGGTTAATTATGTGTCTTCTATCTAGATTTTACAAGGGGTCGAGTTAGGTAAGAAACCTTCGATTTGGGGATTAGTAGTGTTGGACATCATTGGCATGTCTGGATGCTGAAACACAAATGTGTCTAGGTTTATTCCCCTTATTATAGGGCTTCTCAAGGGAACGGAAGCCCAAGGATTCCCACGTCAGGTGCGGGGAATTATATTCCATAGGCATGTCCCAAAGAATTTCCTCAACTACCCACGTTTAACGTAGAGTATATCGTCAGTTTAACATCTAGAGGAGATGTATCGGACTGACCAGATCACTGATAGGATTGAATTTGATGGGTACATCACCAAGGGAGATCACCGGAGGATTTACTAGATGAGTGGATCACAACATCTAATGAGGATGGATCTGAGGATTCTTGGTTCCATATAAAGGGGACACCAGGGTTTACCACTAGCTGGGATTAAACTTCAGGGAGGATTCCTATTTACACAATCCCAAGAGATAGGGATAAAACCCACTTAGTTATAAGGGGTGATGAATCGAGGTTATCACAGAGGACAGTGACCAAAAGACATGTTGGGGCTTACGCGTGGATAGAGTCCTGTCACTAGAGTAACACTCTTGGTTGGATGGTAATGGATTGTGTGTGGATTATGCATGGTTAGATACACAATTACTACTAGGAACAATAAGGAAGTGGTTTACATGATTTCACTAGGATTTGGCGGCACGGGTAAGAATCAGGATGGATATGGATGGTTGAGTGAAGTGGATAAATAATGGGATGGAACTGATGTGAAGACGACGGTGATTTTGTACTTGAGCCTCGAAGAGACTTCCTACGTATCCTTGTGATTGGGAATCAAAGTCCATGTAGTTCGTTTGGGTGATGGGATACCTTAGGAAGAGACCCATGAGAATGGATGTATGGATGGGACCTAGAGGAAGTGGAACCATTGGGTTGAGACATGACCTTCGCTAAACACAGAGGATCACGGGAGATGCCAGGATGAGACATGAGTGATGGGATTGAACCTCGAAGATGATTCCTATATATCTTTGTGGAAGGTAATCAATTTCTATGTAGTTAAGGCTGGGGGCATAGAATCTGGTTGTGTGCAGAGGATAATGACCTAAAAATGATGATAGGGCTTATGCGTGGTTAGCATCCCGAGGTGGTCTAATGTCTGGGGGATTGACCAAAGATGTGGGGACCAATGAAGGGGACCACAAAGACATAATATTTTTTGGGGACTAAAACATCTTACCGTTGGTTGGGGACTACAACGGTTTACCACTGGTGGAAGACTACAATGGCTTACCGCTAGTCGGGGACTGCAACGGCTAACCGTTGGTTGGGGTTGAACCTTAGTGAGGCTTCCTACATACCATGTCTAAGAAATGGGGATCAAAACCCACATAGTTTGATATGAGACATGAAATTGGGGTGTACATGGAGGACAGTGACCTGAAGACATGTTGGGGCTTATGCGTGGTTAGAAGCCTTAGAATTGGTATGATGCCCCGAGGGCAGACTAGAGATGTTGGACCCATAAAAGGGACACTGAGTTTTATCGGTGCTTGAGGATGAGCCTCAGAGAGGCTTCCTACATACCCTGCTTAGGTGACGGTGTTAAAAACCCAAAAATTTATAATATATACAGTTTAACGTCATGTAAGATGACAAAAGGGTGTATAGTTTAACGTCTTGTAGGACGAAGGTGAACTGACTTGAAGTGGTCAGGACCGATGGGTGTTGGGCTTGAACCTTAGGGAGGCTTCCTACGTACCTTTCTCGAAAAGGACATGGATGAAAGTACATGTAGTTTGTAACACGTAATATAGTTTAATGTCATTCGCGATTAAAGTGAACCACCATGAATTGGTCTGGAAAAATAGGTGTTGGGCTTGAACCTCAAGGAGGCTTCCTACATACCTTGATAAAAAAGGGAAAGGATCAAATTCCACATAGTTTGGAATAGGATATGGGGACTTACATGCTAAGGTGGACTAGGTATGATTCCATGGTCGGTGCTTACTCTAATCCCACGTGATTCATGATTTGTGTGAGAAACAAGAGTCAGCAAAGACCTAATGATCACATCATCAAATGTGCATCCACGAGGAATAGAATAGGGCTTATGCCTAGCTAGCAGCCTAGGGAGATTGAGATTGGGACATAGTCTAGGATGGAGGATTGATGGTGATAAATCCTAAAGGGAGAGGGATGGGGTAAAGAAGGTCCATGTGTCCCTCTCTCCTCTATCCTTGGTGCACATTAGAAGATAGGAGGATCAAGGATGCTACCTCTCGTAAGAAAGGTTAGGGGATTACCCAAATATGGATTCCCTTTCCCACGGATAGATTCCACTCTCGAAAATAGGATATCATTAAATTTGAGTTATATATCACTCCCATAGAGACCAGTGGGAAAGGAGAATGTCTGAGTCGAGGCAACTCATGTATAATGCATGGGGAGAGGCTACAATTTAACATCATGTGCTGAGGATGATGGTTCTTGGAAGTTTAATTTCATACATCTTAGATGATTAAAATTCATTCTTCAACCCTAATACATACATAAATGATACCCACCCACCTTGGGGAAGGGAAGGCATCAGTAATTCCCTGGTGAATGGGTGTTGTGGAGTGATCCATTGAGGGGATCACGTTAGAGTGACTATGGGAAGAAGAAATAGTCGATATCAGTCCTATGCAAAGAATTAGGAGGTTTAGCAATGTAATGTGAAGCACCACCCAGGGGACCTTGAAGTCACTTCATACAATACTGGAGGGTCGTATGGGAGAAGGTTTTGTGAAGAAAATGGGTTCATAGAAAAGGATATTGTGAAGCACTATCCCTCTAAAAAGTGGAAAGACTCCACAAAGGGGTATGCTTCATGAAGTAGGGTGGTGTGGGGTAAACATGCATATAAAGAGTTATTCACGAAGTACAAGTGTGTTTGCAGAGTAGGACTTTGTGGTGAATGGGTTCCTTGCAAATAATGTCACTACGAAGAAATGTACTTCTTGAAGCATAATGATCATGCCTTGAGATGGGGTTCACATGTGTATGAAAGGTACCTCACAAAAAATTAGTGCTCTGTGGAGACCTGAGTTCTCTTAGGATTATCCTTCCTTTTTGATGACTTGTGAGCTTCGCGAAGGGAATCCCTGCTTGAAGATAGGTTGTATTTAAGCTAAGTGAAAGGTACTTTTCAATGCTCAAGTACCTTTAAGAGACCATTTTTTTAATTTTTGACAAAGTAGATGTTTCTTCGTGATTTGAGAGATGATAAGGAAAAAGTTCAAGGAATTCCTATTTTAGGTCTGAGGGGAGACCAGTATTTATAGGCGACAAGCAGCGTTATACTCTGAAAACTCATTGCAAAGCCACATGGCACATTGTGATCAGAAGTGGATTATGTCAAGTTTGTCAAAACTGTAGAGCCGACCTTCATCCTCTACTCAATACAGAGGCCTCTTGAATTTCCTATGCAGTGCTCGCAGAGGCTTCCATCAATTTATATGGGATCGCAGAGGCAATACGGTTTATTTTGCGGTGCAAAGCTTCCCATCAATTGTGTCGTAACCATAGATCCCTCTGCCTGTTTTCTCTACGGTGATTGTAGAGGGGACCTTGGCCTTGCATCGGCCATAGTGATAAAGGGATCCATGATGGTTGTGGTGCTGAGGGGATCCACAAACGGGCTTCGTTAGGAATCCAATTTGGCATTGATTTTCTCTTTGTATATTTTCCCTGTGCACACATTTTGTCACCAATAGTCAATTTAAGATCAACATGGTTCACTTATTGGGTTATATCATATCACACTCATAGGTATTTGTTGTATCAAAGAAGGTGATAATCATTGATTCCTAGGAGCATCCAAATAATGTGTTTGATATACATGGATTCTTGGGGATATCTAGCTATTAAAGGGGTTTCTTACAATATTTCTATCACTTAGAAATGCCTGTTCTGGGATTCACTAAGAAGGGTATGAAATTCTTCTAGTCAGAAGCTTGGGAGATAGCCTTTTAGGAGTTGAAGGGAATACTGGCTCCATTTTCAATCCTAATCCTATTAGAGATGAGAAGGAACTATATAATCTATTATGATGCTTCAGGGATAGATATGGGAGTAGTTTTTATCCAAGGTGATTGGTTTGTAGCATATGGGTCCTGCTAACTGATACCTCATGGGAAAAACTACCCTCTAAAAAAACACAGTCTAAAAGATATGGTTCATGATCTATGATGTTAGATCCATTCTTTATTTGGTGAGTGGTTCATTGTTTACACAAATCACAAATGTCTCAAAATATATATCCACATAATGAGACATGAATCTAAGGCCGTTCAGGTGGGTAGAATACCTACACTCGTTCAATTTTTATCTTTATTATACACCTTGTAAGAGTAATTCCATAGATGATTCCCTAGTCCAAAATACTTAGATATAGGTCATCCAAGAGGCTAGTAGTGAGTCGAGGTTGATGGAAGTTTTTTTCCAAGATGCACCTGGAAGTTTAGGACGAGAACAAGTAGCTAGTTTTGGAAGATCTGTAAGTGACATCCTCTCTTATAGACAGGGTACTGATGAGATAGATTTCTAATCCTAAAGGCTTGGCCTTATGGGATATTTTATTAGGTGATAACCCCCCACCTAGTTATTTTTTTAATGTGAATGAGATTTTATTCTTCATTTTTCATGTTTGGATGCCTTCTGATATACAGGTAGAGTTGAAGTGGGAATCTCACTCCTTTTTTCAGGAAATTCACCTTAGGCTTACCATGAAGTACCAAGATATACTCTGTCTGTACTGGTGGATAGCTATGAAGAGGAATTTTGTAGGCTTTAACACTTGGTTCTCTACATTTCGGCAGGTTAAGGAATAGAACCAATGTCCTAACAGGCTTCTACAGTCTATACCTAGTCCCAAGAGGATATGGAAGAACATCACCATGGACTTCGTGATGGCATTTCCAAGATACGATCAAGGAAGTGGTGTCTTATGGGTGACTTTCGATAGGTTAAACAAGGTTTAACACTTTATATCGATCTAAGATACCTTCTTAGATGATTTGAATGGGAAGATTTATATTAAAGAAATAGTGTGCCTTCATGGTGTTCCCCATTCTATTTTATCGAACTGATATGTCTGGTCTACCACATAGTTCGATCAAAGGTTTTAAAATGCACTAAGTTTATAGGTTTTCTTGAGTATGGCTTATCACCCTCAGACTGACAGACAATCCAAGGGAATGATACTAGTGTTAACTGATATGCTCTGCGAATGTGTCCTTGATTTTGGAGGGTTATGGGAAAAGAATATACCTCTTGTTGATTTTTCCTATAAAAACATATTTCAGGAAAATATTCAGATGGCTTTGTATGAGTACCTTTATGGTAGGCTATGTCATTAACCTCTGTACAGGTTAGAGAAAGGGGAGGTAGCGCTACTGGGCCATCGCCTCATTCAGGAGACTTTTGAGCAAGACCATATATTTCGAAATCTTATGGATACATCTCAATCTAAGAAGAAGTCTTATAATAATTATTTTCATCTCCCTCTAGAGTTTTAGGTGGTACATCATGTATTTATATAGGTATCACCAAGATTGAGTCATAGATTAATTTTGAAATAGGTAAAGTTATCACCTTAATACGTTGGGCCTTTTTAGATAGCGGAGAGAGTCCGGTCAAAATCCTATTGATTGTAGTTACCTCATAGGTATTATGACCTACATGAAATATTACACATATATCATATTCTTTTTTATCATTTAGACTCTTCTCATTTATTTAATTTCAAGGATATTGAGCTGGAGTTAGATACTTCCTTTGAGGAGCACTATATACGTATAGTTGATCAAAACATAAAGGCTCTTTAAAGAATGTTTGTTCCACTGGTATGGTTGTTATGGATGAACGGACATGAATAGGTAGATACCTAGGAGTGGGAGGATGATGTATGTGCACAGTGGATGGAACTCTTCTTAGATTATATTTTACCACCCTCATAAGGGAAAATCAAGGACGAATTGTCTTGAGGAGGGGAGGTTGTAACATCCTGGATTTTCTCAAAGGTATGGACTATTGTTTTTTTTAATTAATTTTTCACCTTGTAGAGTTTCCTAATGGATTAATGGAGGTCACAAAGGGTGTACTGGGATTTTCAAGAACTTGGAGCCCTGTGTTTTTTAAAATCAGTCTCATTCGTATGGTTAGGAGAAACCATGTCACCTAGCATATACGGTTTACCTAACCCAGTGGGAGTGTGACAGAAGGGAGAAGGGGGGGCGCATAGTTGTATACAACCTTGAGATCCCGAGCGCACACCTTTTTGGGTTGAAAAGGGAGTTGGTATACTGTAATTTATATGACTTTTTCATGGTTAACAAATCCATGCTCCTAGCCCATGCAGGGTTCCCCCTTAAGCTGAAATGTGCGCAAGGTTGGCACATAGTTTCTCCATTTATGCATCCAAATTGTGTGGCCCAATAAATGAGGGTAAAATTACTATTTTTCCCCCAAAATGTTTTAATACCCATTTATTATTCTCCTCCCTCATTTTATTCTTGAACGTCCATGTGAACTCCCTCCTTAATCTATATTGGGCTTTTTTTTATACCCTCATCTTCCAAACTCCAAATCCTTCACAATTATATGCATTGGAAAGCTTAAGGTAATGTATGAACTCATATTCCTTCAATTATGTATTTATCTTATTATTCATTGCACTATTTAGGTGAAACTTATTTTACCTTATTTGAAGGGTGTTGTAAATTTTCTTAGATATCTTCCCTTCAATCTCAATTCAATGGTCAACAATGAATGAGTGGTCTTCTATGAACTTAAGGTATGTGTTCTAGCATCTTTCCTAAAGTTTCAAATCTTTATATATGATGTGTCATTGTGATGTGCACTGGACCCCTATAGATACACCTCGTATTTTCTAAAAAGATTAAATTGAGTACCTTATCATGTCTGGTACAACCCTAGTGAGTAGTGAATCAACCCTTTAGTTGATCACCTTCACATTATCCACAATGATGGGTGTACTACCTACTTCTAGGACTAATTACCTTTAACTCAAGTTGTTTGAACACCTTTGAGATGTGTTGTACCTAAAATAAATTCCATAAATTTATGAATTGAATTAAGATGAATTGTAGGATATGAGTTAGGCCCTTAAATTTGATTCTTTATGCTTATAAATTCATTTATATTACATTATGATTAATCTCATACCATGTTCCTTATGATTTATTCATGATTATTAGTGCCATATGATTATTTCCTTGGTTTATACTGAAATCCTCATGCTTGTTCCTTTTTCCATGTTTTCATGCCTTGTAGACTTATGCTTATGTTTGTGATTAATTTATATTGTCTTATGACTTATTCTATAATTGCTTGGCTTGGATAAAATAATTGGGATAGATGTTTTGGAATGTGGTATTGAAATTCCTTGTGCATGATATATGATCATCCTTGATATGCCATTCCTACTTACGATCTAAGAGCAAACACAGTTCTTGAATTAAGGACTTCATGGATGGAGTTGCTATTCTTGGTATTGGAATTGTCAGACACACCGAGAGAGACAATTATATTTCCTTGTATAGTATCTTTGGGTGATTTATTTTAACCATGAGTGAAACTGGTTACCTAGGGGAGGCACCAAGGATAGGCTCAATGGAAATATGCTTATATCATGCCTCAAGTGATACTCAGTCCCTTATGTGAGATACATGGGATGAGATCAGTGGTTATGATTACAACATGTCGATGGTGATAAAAGGGACTTTTTTTATATTTCATCTTAAATGGGATCTGTAGTATTGGGTATTTATGGGATCTACTACAGAAAACCTTGGAATTACTTTACAGATCACCATGGAGGTTCTAACGATAAAACACTAGATTTGAAGGATTATTTTCCTTGTTCACAAGTGATTCATTGTTATTAAATTATGAAATTTCTTGATTTATGTGAATGGGACATGTCTTGCAATCCTAATAACCTGATTGGGGTTATTATTCACTTTATTCCTAATTTATGATTACCCTTGTACAAAACCAATTACTTTTTTAAGGGTTCCCTTAGCTCAGACATCCATCTTAGGCGGAAGAAGGTGGTATAGTTCAGGTATCCATTGAGGAATCTGAAACAAGTATTTATTTATTTATTTATTGCCTTGAATTTACTCTTACTACCATAATTTCCATTTTATAGTGCACAATATAGATTGATCTAGACACCATTTCTAGTATCCTACTTAGCATATCACAAACCCTTCTTGATCCACCTTTTATACCCAAGAATACTTCGTGATTATTGGTTTAGATAAAGGTAAGTGGTCATCTTCTGATACTTGATTACTAGTTATAGTATGGAGCATAGGGAAGAGGACCAAGCCTATGATCATGATACTAGTGGTAGCTACTTTTTTTCCTTTTGTACATTTTGATAGCATGTGTTATATGCTTGTATCCTCTATTCCTCGTGTACTTATTTTTTATAGTTACATAAAATCATGATCATGATCATTTTTCATCTATTTATTTATTTAGATTTCATTTGTTTATTTACATTTATTGATGTATAATTTCTATTTCACCATTGTCTATTTTTTACTACTGCTTCTACTATGGCGGGTTACTGGTCTAGTTGTCTTAGTGTCTAGATGTTATTTCTACTTCCATTGCTTATTATTATTATTATCATTGTGCTCCACTCTTATCTATATGGTAATAGGCTCCCCACAAACACACCCTAGGCCCTTGCTACTATTTTTCATCCTCTGGTATATGAGGAGGTTCTATTGGGGTCATGTAACCACCATCTTGGAGAAATTCTAAGTTTCATCTTGGGTGGGACATTTCAATTTTCTTCAAATCACTTCTTGGCCTTTTTTTCTATTCTAATTTAGTAGAGCGCATTGATCTCAATGGGTCTCAACAATTTCATCATATTGAACATAAATATTTGACCTATGATCTCTAAATTATATAGGTAGTGTTGTCACTGATTATATAGTATAATTGTCTTATTTTTTAGTGATTCATTGTTTTTACAAATTATAAGCACATTTTTTATATATTCTCTCCATGGGATCTCAATTTTCATCAGTGAATGTGGTTGGAGTTTTTATAGGATTTTCAATTTGAGATATCTTAAAATCCTAGGAATGGAATGTGATATCTTATACACTATTTAAAAATTCATGAGGATATATTTATAGAGATTTTAGATATTTATATAAGATAATTGTAGATATATTGTCCCTTTATTTTAATATAGAGTTAGTCCATGGAGTATTTTTTATATTTCATATAGTAGTGAATCTTTTCATTTTTTAATAAGTCAAGGATTTTATAATGAGATATCTTTATGTGGAGTCATGGAGAAATAATGTAATATATAGAGATGATCTAGATAAATGAATAGATAGTTGATACCATTGAGTGTCATTTCATGAATGGTTATTTTTACCAGTGGTAATGAAAGAAGAATTTATTAGTTAGTTTCATATCCCACTTCAATAAATTTATCTTAGTATATCCATGATGTATCATGATTTGAGAGATTAGTTATATTGTTTATATATGAATAGGTTAGTGGATGGTTTTCTCTCCTGGTGTTTTTTTCAAAGGGTGAAAGTTGTGTTTAGAGCATCATGTGGTCTTCTATATCCATTGAATGTTCCTCGATATAAATGTGAGGATAATTCAATGGAATTGTTATCATTTTTCCTTGAGGATTTGGAGGATATCACATTGTCTAATTAATTTTGTATCTATTCAAAAATTCACCTCCTTCTTGGTGATTAAGTAGTTTTTCATGGTAAATTCTTTAGAAAGGTTATATGTGGATGTGGTGGTTCAGCTGCAT
The DNA here is from genome assembly GCA_963277665.1 of Viscum album. Taxonomy (NCBI): domain Eukaryota; kingdom Viridiplantae; phylum Streptophyta; class Magnoliopsida; order Santalales; family Viscaceae; genus Viscum; species Viscum album. Next base: position 237,833,155 of record OY728164.1, read on the forward strand.
AGTGTTCTGAGGAAATCATCTCTTATCGGTGTATTTGTTTTGTGTAAATATTGTTTAAGAGTATAAAATGTACTTTTGGCTCTATGTTGTCCATTATTAATATATTTAATCCTCTAATGGATAGTTATATGGAGCGGAAAATCTATATGCTAGAAGATATGTTGTGGGATTATGTTATTGACTTTAGAGGTTCATGGGAGAATCATATAAATTTCTTGAGTTTTCTTATAATAATATCTATCAATAATCCATTTATATATCTCCATTAATAGTATTCTATGGGTGTAATTCCATATCTATTTTTTTGGGATAAGGTTTTAGATTCATCTATACATGAACATGGTTTTTTATATACCATAATCAAGATGGTGAAGGTTATCCATGAGTAGATGAAATCTTCTGAAGTTCATAAAATTAATATGTTTATTAAAATAGGATACCTCTAGAGTTTTATGTTAATGATCATGTGTTTTTTAATTTTTCTAATCATCGTATACAACAATGGTTTGGTAGAATTTCTAAGCTTTATCCATAGTTTATCAATCCTTTTTAGGTGTTAGAGATTGTTGGCAAAGTCAAATATATGTTAGCTCTTCCGCCATAATTGGATTGAATTCATGATGTTTTCCTCATTTTTCCACTTTATACATTTATTAATAATAAATCACATGTTATTTAAAGTGGTGATTTTTTTTAATATGATGTGATACTTATAGAGTGCACTATGGAGATCTAGGATTTTTAGGATATAATTCATTGTGGGAACATCATTCCTTTAGTTCTGATCATGTATAGGCATGAGGTCCTAGAATATTATATTTCTATGTGAGATTCATAAATTCATGATTTTTATCTGGTATTATTATAAATCTTGTTCTTGTTTTGATATTGAGATCATATTTTATGCTAATATGATTGAATTTGTTTCTATATATTATTTTTTGATGATTATTTTGTGAAAATGAGATTCCTTATTGAGAGTCACCTCCTGGTGTGCTTTATTTTAAGATTTACATCTTATAAAGTCTTTTTCTATAAGGATGGTAATTTTTTAATAGGAACCTAATATAGAGGTACAGATTTTTCTGATTCTCTAATTTGTGTTTTTGAGGTGTTTGAGGTGGAAAATGAGAATTTAGAAGTGGTTCGAGAGGAAAGTAGTGAGTTTTGAGATTTTACGGGGGGTATGACATGGCCATAACCCTATTACACTTTGGTTTTTCTAGGTTGGTCATGTTTTTTGTTTTTTCTATAGTGGTTGTAAATTGTTTATAAAGGTAATGTCTATAGTAGATTTTATAAATTTTGGAAGGATTTTAATTCATGGAAAGAAATTTCAATGTAGTGTTTCCTATTTAAATGGTCATTATTATGGTTGAGTTGGTAGAAATATAAATCTATCATGGGGGTGTTAAAACACCCCTTTTCATGGTTTTAGTTAATTATGATGTAGTTTTGAGATCAAAACATTGTATTTTGGTTTTATAGTATATAAGATATGAGAGTAAAATTGAATGGATGATGGATTTTATACTGTCAAGTTCTGTAGTTCCTAAGAGGAGACCAAAGGACCATGGTGCGCACTAAGGTAATTATACATTCATCAAGATAAATCTATTTTTAAGGAAGGAAATTATTGGGGGGTAATTAAGGGATGATTTGATTTTAGAGCATGTGGATATCGAATCTAGGTTGAATGAGCTACACCATGACATGGTAAATTCTCATCACACACTGTTGGAGCATCTCATTTTTTTTAAAACAAGGATTTCCCACTCCCTTGGTTCTATTTCATTGATGTATTTGTTACCCTAGACATGTTGTGTCTCGTTTTTATTGGTCTTTGATATTATTGGTGATCCTTTAAGCCCTTTCCTTTTTTTGGTCAAGAATTTGAGACCTAAGGTGGTATTCTCATACCTCTTCTCATCTTTCTTGTTTCATCCTTCTCAAGTAGTCATTGAAAGGGGATTGTATTAACTGTTGGTATTGTTTTAAAAAATATTAATGTATTATAAATTACGGGATGATTATTTTGAGATTTTTTGTATTTCATATTGATTATTTTCACTTCTATTGTCAATTTCTTTTAGGAAGATATGAATGTGATTGAGAGTTTGGATTATCTCTATTTTATTTCTATATTTTAGTTGGTTGATAATTATTTTATTATATTTTCGAAAGTGTTTTATATTTTCCTAATGAAGATAATAAATGAATGTAAATTGAATACAAATAGATTCGATCATGTTTTGCCTATTTTCCGTATTTTTTCTTTATGTTGTTGGTTTATTTTTTGGAAGTATGTTACCTTCATTTTTTTCTTTTTGTTATTGACATGTTAAATTGTGTTTTAATTTGTTAAATGACTTAATGATGTAAATAAAAAGAGAAATTGAAATTTTATAAAGTTATTTTTTATTTTTTTATTATGAATTTATAAATAAATCCAAAATCATGACTATATGAGGTTTTCTTCTTATTGTTGTGATTAATTAAACAATATGATCTTATTTTGATTATGGTGTTGATTTTGGGCTCATTTATTTTCTATGGTAAAGAATTATTATTTTTGTTTCTTACTACGGTAAATTGGAAGAGGTATTGTTGTGCCTTATAAATGTTTCATAGCATGTATTTTTGTTATAAAATTTTTAGAGGTGATGTTATGGGATATTAGTAGGGATCATTGATGTGGTTAGTGTGATATAGTTTCCTTGGAATATAGAATAATTTTGTAAATAATTAATGAATTTTTTCAAGTGAAATGGCAATGTGTTTTTTCAAATTAATTTACTATTGAATAATCTAAATCAATGCGGTTAAATACCTTGAATTAAGTTGAATTTAATAATAAAACGAATTCTATGATATAGTGGTGATAGAAAAATATTATATTACTAGTGAATCTAATTAGGTTGTAAATAATTAAGGGAAAATTAATTATTAAAAGTGAATGAGATGTGTGTATGTTTTTTTATTTTGTTTAGTTATTATATAATGAAGTATAGGATTGGTGTGAGTATATAGGTTTGATTGGTTGTTGTTCTATGGTGGTAGTGATGTTTATTTGGATTGTGACTATAGAGTTTTTTGTAGTAAGTTATCCCTAGGATAGTCTTGTGTGTATTTATATATATATAAATTATACTTATATTATTTGTCATGAACCACCGCCCAATTCAGATAATGTGACCAACACATTTATATGGTTTTGGGTCCTGGATCTAACCCTTACATCAAGGAAACAGATGATAAATATGGATTATTACACCCACTCACTCTTACAAACTTAGTGTGGTTATTTTTTTATGAAATTAGATTTTAGTATATTGTTTATTAATGATATGAACAAGAAATGATATGTTTATTTGGTGGTGATGTGGTTGTGGTTGTTTTATATGGTATGTGATTTTAGCTGTATAGTTTTTGATGTGATGTATTATATGGATGTGATATGTGGATATGGATGGAATAAAATATACATACCATATATTATTGGAAAGTGAGGGTGACTAGATCATTGGGAAGCTGGTATTGGGTATCTTTCATGATGTATTTACATGATTATTGCATTATTAGACTTTCATATATATTTATAGAAGGAAATTTTTTGATGTTGGGTTGTGGTTGGCCTTGGGATTATTAACGAGTAAGATTTTTTCTTTTTCCTAAAGGATTTCATATAATTCATTTATATTTTCAAGTGAGTTTCTATTGAATAACCCACTGATTATACATCTATTATCACCCCTATCACTTACATATTATTTTTACCAATTTGTGGGATAGATTTAGTGATCAAGATGGAAATCAATAGCTCAGGACATGGTGGTTTCTAGATATGGTTTTTCTATAATAATAGTTTTACACTTTGGTATTTATTTTGGATACACTATTTTTTTGTGTCATTACATGCATATTATAATAAAAATATATATTTTTTATTTTATGTAGTTATTTTATGGTTTATTGTTATTTATATGAGTATTATTGGGGGTAATGCCTCCAATTATGTGTGTTATATACCCTAGGTGTTGCTCTTCATCCCAGGGACCATGGGATATGGGATTCGAGGGTATCATTGGGATTTTCTACTAACCAAGGAGGGGTTCAAATAGGGATGAGTTATGTAAAATGTGTTCAATTCAACGATTTAAATGATGTATAATAGTAAATACCCTCACTTTTCATACATATATATCACATATTAATATATAAATATTCATTTCATTGCATAATAATCCATGATAGAATTTTATGGGTCTAGTAACCTTGGAAACTTGGTAACATAATGAATTGATAAATAAGTGAACTACATCATCTCCAAAAAAATTCTTCATAACTAAAACCCTGATTATACATATCATACAGGATACCTTTCTTCATAACCTAGGGAAAATAAATTTAAAAAGTGGTGAGATGAGACACACATTAAGGGTAAAAATCAGAGATATCAATCAATGATCATTTTAAATAATAAGATAAGTATAAGCGTATGTGATCATAAATATAACTTACAAAGTTCATACCCAATCTATCATGGATCATAAACAAGAGCCACATAAAAAAATATTATCATTTAAAATACAAGAATCATAAGAGTGATAAATCATAATAAATCAATCATAAACCATAATTTCATTTCATATTAGTGTGGCACAATCATAAGTATGGAAACCATTTCAAATATCAAGGTTATCTATTAAGAATAACAAATCATAATGGATCAGGCATCCCTACATATTTCTTATATCATAATTGATCAGAAATTACCACTTATATACCATACTGTATCAAGAACATAGTATTGTTTCTCATAAAGGATCAAGAAAATAGGATTTTTTCAATTATATATCAAGAACATAAACATTTATCCAATAGTGGATCAAGCACCTCAAATTGTATCCCATAATTATTTAGTGAGATATATTACTATACCCAAATCATTGAAGGGATACATTTTTCCGGTCCCACAAAAAACAGAATTAAAATAAAACATATTTGTTCCAAAATATCATAAAACATTCATCATTTAATACCCCATATAAATGAAATTGGTGTCACAAAAATTACATCATAGCCTAACTTCTGGGAAAAAATAGGTTTAGAAGCATTTCATCAGTCCAACATAGCATAACCCATAGAAAATTAATGGGTTACATAAACAAATAATCATTATAATCATAAAGTATTTATAAAAATAATAAGGATGGTACCATTTTATCATATCCCCAGTGAAAAATAAGAAACACCAAAGGTTGTTTTTTTTTGAATTGTAGAAATTCCATAAAAATATTATTAAAACGTTCTTGAGGAAAATATTATTTCTATTTTAAATCACTTTTTAATTTATAAATATTTATGAAAAATAAATGAAAAAAAATTATTTAAAAATAAACATGGAAACTTATTAGGAGATCATTAAATCATTGGGATATTATGATGGTGGGGAAATACTGTTCAAACTATACACATTAAAACAAGTTTTCCTTTCACATTTTCAGTAAAAAGTGAAAAGTACCTCATTTTAGAAACCATCAAGAAGATTAATTTTAAAAAAAAAATTGTAAAACATGGGTAAAAATGACTTTTAAAAAACATAGGATAATATTAAGTTTATTTTTGAAAACATTTTTTTAAAGATTCACTTGGATATAAATTATTTTTGACCGAAGAGAGAAATTAATTCGATTTTCCTTAAAAATGCTATTTTTTGTCACTTTAGTTATAAAAGAGATAAAAATAAAATCAAAGTATATATTATCTATAAATTACTATTGTATAAGAAAAATAATTAATTTATTTCATGTTATATCATAATATTTCATCATCAGTAGTATAATCACAAACAATCCTGATAAAGAGTTTGATTGTAACATAAAACCCTTACTACTTTGGAAAATTGTGAATCATAAGACCCATTGAATAAATAACCATATATGAATATGTAAAACCAATAAATTTAATAATAATAATCATAAAATAAATTCATGGGTAGTATATATGAGACATAAAAGAAACAAGTGATGGATATTTCATGTGCCTCACAGAGATAAAAGTGAGACAGTAATCCCTTACCTCAAGTATCAACATTATTCATACACATAGAACCTCTTGAATAATAAATATAGGATTATTGTACATATATTATAGAACCAAAATATTATATATCTTACCATATATTATTTACTTATTACCTTTTAAAACTCTTTTATCAACAATTCTTTGTTAAAATCACTTTTCTGGGTGATAACTGCTTCATTTTTCATGTATGTTCTAGTTCGATAGTTTTGTAACCTATTCTTGGATTATGGTTCCATAATAAATAAAAAATGTAATCCAGATATAAATATAATATATTTTAATTATATATATATTTAGGGTTAACCATAAAAGTTATATATAGGAAAATTAATTACACTGTTCATGGAGATTGTAGGTCATATGTATGCATGAACATTGTTTCCATTTTCTTGATGGATGGAAAAAAATAAAGTTAAATAGTAATTTAAAATTTAAATAGAAATTATTACATCATATATATTATTTATATTCATTAATTATCTCCTTATTACCATCCATTTAAAAAATAAAATGAAAAATGTAACGCATTTCTTCATGGAGGTGGTAATCAACACGTATGCATGACTGATGGTATCCCTTCCCAATTGATTGGAAGGTAAGATTTTAGTTGTGATATTATAATTAAAACTGTAAAATTATGTTATAAATATAATATACGTATTTTAAATACATAAATATATCCATCTATGATAGGAATTGATGGAAAGTGAATTACATCGATTCGTGAGGCGGTAGTCTGTAATACACACGATCGACAGTTTCATTTCCCATTTGATGAAATAGGAGATGGATGTAGGTTATCCCAGTAACATAATAAAATTTCAGTATATGTGAGACAATTATTTTATTAAATCATCATATTTGAATAATATTTTATGTAACTGGAAGAATAAATAAAACAAAAACACATGGATTAGGGCTATACCTTTTCTTTAGAGAACCAATTTTGGTTTACACCTAAATACTTATTGGGGTGGTTTATTAATAAAAATAATTCAAATAGGATTTTTTAATTGAATTAAATAATGTATTTTTTATTTATTTTTATAAAAAATGATTTGTAAGGCTGAAGAGGAAAGGAGTGGGTGCCATTTTATTATTGGGGGAAGAGGACATAATTGAAATTTTTGAAAAGATAAATACATAACCATGTTTTTCACAAGAAAAAAGTATTAAAAATGAATCATTATCAAACCTTGGATGAGATTATTTTTAAATATGTCCATATTATAGGAATTAAATAAGTTTTTAGGTCATATTAACCTTTATTTTTTAGTTTAACCACCCATTAAACCCTCTTTAACCTTAACCATGGTAATTAATTTTTACAATTTTTACTATTAATTATGACCATAAAATAACATTAACTTATTATAAAATATATATTATTATTATTATAAATAATTAATATATTTTACAAAAATTAATTTATAGAATTTATCGAATTGAATTTAAAATTAAATCTGCGAATACGATGGAAAAGCAGTTTTCCAAAGAAACATTTTAATAAGTATAAAGAGATAGTATATCAAAATTTAACATGAAACTAACTCCAATGAAATAAATTAGATTAATAATAATATAATTGATCAAAATTTACTTCTAAACCATTTTAGAACAAAATGGGACTTTTTAAATCCCTTAAATGGAATGAAATTGTTTAATAAAAAACATCATTTTTTACTATTCAACAAAAAATTTATATTTTCAAAAAATTCTAAAAAAATATATTTCAAGATAATTTTAAAATTTTATTTTAGAAATTAATTAATTTTTTTAAAAAAAATATAAAAATATAAAATTTTATTTTTGAAATATGTGTGCAAAACGCGATGGAACCTCTTTTTGAAAAATATTGTTTTTAAACATAAAATTGGATTTATTATTATCTCATGACTAGAAAAATATTAAATGAATTATAAAATTTTTGATTGAATATATAATTTATAAATTAAATTAAAAGTATTCACCAATAATTTATAATTTAATTTATTATAATAAAAAAAATTCCATGCATAAAAAGCTTTTTTTAAGAAAACATTTATTTTAATTTCAAAAGAATTTTTTTTCATTTATATTCAATTGATAACAAATGAAGTTATTTTATACATGTGTTAAGAATATACATTTCATAATTTTGTTATTCCTATTCATACCTACTAATTTAATGTCAAGGAGATAACTTTCACATTGAGTAATAATATTTTAATGGTGTATCACCATTCATTTAAACTGAGTATTGCTTGTAATATAAAAAATCAAATAAATTAAATTTATTTGAAAAAATATATTTCATAAAATCTCTGGGTGATTCATTATACACCAACTAAATAAATTTTTTCCTCTTAATTTTAACTTGATCTCAGAAATAAAGGGTTTGATATTTTAAAATTATGTTGTAGAAAACCCACATCATAAATAGGTTGATAAAACATCCTCCTAAAAATTTAACAAGAAATATAAAGGTTATCTGGAATAACACATAAATATGTTTCCAAGTAGGAAAAAATTAGTGATAAGTGAAAATATGGACATTAAAAAAAATTTAATGCCCAAATAATGATGGATAATGATAGATACCACTAATCAAAAGAAATAGAATGATCATAATAAAGTTAATTACCAAAAACCCATTAACCAAATAAGTGTCAAAAATACATTGGATTCATCATAAATAAAGTTAATAGGGTGAAATTTTCATTTCAAGATCCTTTTATTAAAGTTTATTGATTATTTTACTATCAGATAGAGAACAAAAAATAATATACTTACTGGAAATATTTTTATTTCATACACATAATTTCATCCCTTGGTTGTGATTCAATAAATTTCCACTTCATTTCATACTCCAATAAGTGAATATAAAATATGATTTTTTTTATTCCTAATTCATTAAAATTATCTTTTCAAGGATCAAATAATCCATAAAAAGAATAAAAATATATTCCTTGTGTCTTTATATATTAACCAAAACCAAAATTGTTTGCATAAGATAATTATCTAAATGAATTAAACGTTATATGAATAAATATATCATTAATCACCAAATCCATTATAATTAACCCCAAAGTTAAACTTAGATCATTTAATAAATAACTAGCCTTAAAATTCTTCAAAATATTCTACCATAATATTTAAACCCAAAGTGTATAATGATTTGATGTCATATTATTCCAAGATAAATTTAACATTTATCTTTAAATAATATCAATCACTATTAATGTCTCATTAAAAAAATACATATTCCCTAATTATATAAAATCCATGATATTCTTATAATTTAAATAAATAACTTGAATAACCATAAAAAACCTTAAAATAAAATTTTCTTATGAAATATAATTCAACCTTTATCCCTAAAATAAAATCTTATAGTGATTATTTTACCTTAATCATATAAGGTTGTCAACATAGTGACCTTCTTCAAAAATAATATTAATCACCAAATCATTTTTCAATCCAACAGTTATCTCTATGATAGATCATATATTCAAAAGGAAACATAATATTTATCTATTGAATAATTTTTAAAATAAATTTAATATAATAAATACATATCAGAGTTCAGTGTTAGGAATTTCACCCTTATCACACTTTAGTTGTGGGTTCAAGACCAATAGCCTTGCCGGATGTTGTAGGTAGTCCCTTTTACTAAAATATATCAATACAATTCTTATAATATTTATAAAAATTATTAATCATCCTTGAAAATAAACTTAATCATAGAAGATCATAAAAACCTTAATGTTTATCAATACCTTTAAACTTATGAAAAGATCATTCTTCTTAAAGAGTTATTAATATAGAACCTAAGGGTTTCATATACCATATCCCAATAAATATTCTCCAAAAATGTCATTAATCATATTAAAATCCCATCACTTAAAACCTCAAAATTGGTGTTTAAGGATTTTATAATATGATCAACCGTGAACTCATAAATACATGATGGTATACATAGCTCTTAAGTTAATCTTACATGAAGAAATATATGCTAAACAAAATCCTTATATTTTTCATTATTCTTATCACCAAAATACCATTGGTAAAAATACTTCTATAACATAATTCTTGAATCCAAATATATAATAACTTTAATCATTTCACTTCAATGGTTGTAATTGCATAGTTCCTTATATGGTCTATGGAATAACACTTAGTTAGGGTATTGAATCAGATAATTCTCAATTTTCCCACATATAAGACTTCTAAATCCTTAACAATTCATTATTATATTGCTTTTATTTATATATAGAAATAATTTTACCCTCCAATTAAGATATTATTTTAGGTGTTTCTTCCCACATTCTTCATAAGAAGAGAATCAAACTTTCTTAACTCTATGTTCATTTCCACCTGAACTTCCATAAAATTATGTTTTACTATTATTTTACATGTCAAGAAACTCAGATATTTTAATTTTATTAATCATATATCATGATATCTGATTAGTCATAATCATAGTATCTTTCTCTCTAATCATCATCCAATTTGGTTTCTCAAGAGTAAAATCATTGTATTTTCCATCACATTCAATATTAACATGGTTCCTTTGGGTTCCTTCCATTGACTAAAACTAAAAAACATAGTGTGAGAAATAATAATCATTGTAGGACACCGCATTATCGTAAAAAATATTTATAGGATGTATTAAATCATGACAAATTAATTTTAATTAATGAAACCTTATGTTTAACCTAATACATTTGTGTTCATCATCTACTAAAATCCTTCAAGATGGTTCTCAAGGAGTTTTTGAATTTCTAAAACATATCCCCTGAGTGTTTCAAATTAGGTGTGTAGAAATTCATATTATTTTTCAGTATATTATGATCTATTAAAATCCTAAAACTCCCTTTTTAAGTGTTATTTCCCCTTGGTGTAATTGTTCTATTGCCACATCCACTAGTAGTTTTCCAAATGGGATGTAATTTCTAAAAAACTACTTGCTCTATCCTTCCATAAAATTATATGACATTTTCCTATAATTTTACTTATCTCTAGGGTTTTCACTAAATTTTTCTCATCATAGTTTCTAAACGGTAAGTGAAACTTTATATGATACTAATAGTAAATACCCTTGATTTTTATAAATATATATCACATCTTAATAGATGAATATTCAATATATAACATAATTCTACACACAAAAATAATATGGGTCTGATGCCTTTAAAATTATGGATATATAAACAACTTTTTCATAAGTGAACTACATCATCTCCCACTAGTTTCTTCATAACTATCACCCTTCTTAGAAATATCAAACATAATATCTTTCTTCATAAGATGGGGAAAGGAAACTTAAGAAAGATTGATATTAGATACTCAATAAAAGTAAACATGGAGATATAAATCAATGATCATATGAAATCATAAGACAAAAATAAGTTTATGAGATCATGAACATAACTTAAAATTTCATACCTAATCTATCATGGATCCTAAACATGAGGCATGGAGTGAAACATTATCATTTCAAATAAATGAATCATAAGGGTGAGAAATCATAATAAATCAACCATGAACCATAAAGTGTGGCATATTCATAAGTATAGAAACCATTTCACATGTCAAGGTTAACTACTGAGACCATAAAATCATATTGGATCAGGAATCACTACATGTTTCCATATCATAACTAATCAGTAATCACCACAAGTATATTGTAGTAGAAAAAGAACATTAACTTTTTATCATAACAGATCAAGAAATATGTTTTTTCATATAGGGTCAATCACATCTAGTTGTTTCCCATATCGGATAAATCACGTCAACTTGTTTCCCATAGAGAACATCAATCACATTAACTTTTCTCCCATAATTATCCCATGGGATATAATACTTAACCCAATTCATTGTAATGTTATAAAATTATAGGCCCACCCAATCACATAATTAAATTCATATATATTTGTTTTCAAAGATCATAAAATATTCATTATATAATAACCCATAGATATGAAATGGGTTTCATAAAAATATCATCATATCATAACCCATGAAAAAGAAACATGTTTTGTAAGTGTTTCATCAATACATCATAGCATAATACATGGAAAATAAATGGGTTTCATAAACACATCATCATCATAATCATAAAAAAACTATAGAAATAATAACGATGGTACCATTGTATTATATCCTTGGTAAAACATAAGAAACACCAAATGTTTCTATCATTAATGAATTGAAATTCTATAAAAATATCATTAAAAATTTGTTGTGTAAAATATCCTTTACATTTTGAAGTCAAAACATTAAAAAATAAAAATTTACCAAATACTATAGAAAAATATTTCATTGAAAATAATCTTGTAAACTTATAAGGAAATATATAAATAATTGATCAGTTATGATGGTGGTAAATACCATTGATGTATTACATGTTAAAACAAAGATTACTTTCACATTTTTAGTATAATGTAAAAAGTAACTAATTTAAAAAATAATCAAGGGGATTAATTTTAAACCATTTTAAAAAACATGAATAAAAATAAATTTTAACAACAAAATGGAAATAGAAAAAAATTGATAACAATTTTATAATACATGCACATGTAAGAAGGATGTTTTTTGATCGAAGAGAGAAATAAAGTCATTTTTACTTAACAAAATTATTTTATCATATTTAGTTCTTGAAGTAATGAAAATTAAAGGAAAAAATTTATTCTTTGAAAAATCATAGGATAATAAAGTTCATCAGTTTATTAAGAGTTATAAAAAAAATTTCATCATCGTAAGTATAATCATAAACAATCTCAAAAAATAATGAGATTGTAACATAAAACACTTACAACTTTGGTAAAATTCTAATAATAAGTCCCATGAAATATAAAAACTTATATGGATTTTTAAATATATATAAATTTATTAATAATCATCATTATATACATTCTTGGGAAGTATATACACCACACAAAATAAATGAGTTGTGAATTTGGCATGAGCCTCATGGAGATAAAACTGAGGTGAATATCCCTTACCTCAAGTCTTGAATTTATTCATACACATATGAACCTCTTATATAATAAATATAGTTTTATTATAAATATATTCTAGAACCACACTCTTGTATAACATACCCTATATCACTTTCTTATAACCTTTTATTATCTCTTAATTAACAATTCTTCACTAAAATGATCAGTTTGGATGATAAATGCTTTGTTTGTCATGTATATTCTAGTTTGGTAGTTTTGGTATTTCTAATTTGATTATGGTTTAATAATATTAATAATTTCAATCATGATATAAATATCATATTTTTTCGTTATATAATTATTTATAATGATATAAAAAGTTAGAGATAGGAAAATGAATTACATAGTTCCTCGACATGGTAGGTCGTACATATGCATGAATGGTATTTCCATTTTCTTAAATAATGGAATGAAAGAAAGGTAAAAATTAATTCAACATTATGTAGTCACTGTTAAATAATATATATCAAATATATTCATTAAATATATCTTTATTACCATCCATGTCAAAATAAAATGAAAAACACAACACATTTCTTTGTGGAGGTGGTAGTCCACATGTACGCACAAGCGTTGTTATCATTTTGCAATGGATTAGAAGGTAAGAAGTTATATTTGATATTGTAATTATAGAATTACAATTATTTTATAAATATAATATAATGTTTTTTAATCCATCATTATATCCAGATGTGATGGGCAGTGATGGAAAATGAATTACGTCGGTTCACGAGGCGGTAATCCATCATACACTTGATAGACAATTCCGTTTCCCATTTGATGGAAGAGGATATGGATGTAAATTATGAAAATAAATTACTAGAATATCAGTATATGGGAGATACTTATTTTATTATATCATCATATTTGAGTAATATTTAAATGATTTGTAATCATAAATAAAACAGCAACGCATGGTTTAGGACTATACCTCTTCTTTGGAACACCTCTTTAGGCATACATCTAAATCCTTCTTAAAAGGGTTTAATAATAAAAATAACTCCCCTAGGAAATTTAAATGGAATTACATAATTGATTTTTTTATTTATTTTTTAAACCAAAATTCATTGTAAGTGGAAAGTGGGGATGAGAGGGGGTTCCCTTTTATAAGTGGGGGAAGAGGACACACTTGTATTTTTTAAAAGAAAAATATATACCCATGTTTTACACACACCATAAGGATCTAAAATGAATAATTTTCAAACCATATATGATATAATGTCTAAATAAATCCATACAATATGAATTGGATAAGTTGTTAGATTATATTAACCCTTATCATTTTAGTTTATACCCCAATTAAACCCTTTTTAACCTTAATTGCGGTAATTAATTTTTACTATTTTTACTATTTATTATGAAAAAAAATATAAATTATCAAATAAAATTAACTATTAAGATTTGAAAAAATGATTCCATTTTTTTATATTCAATTCATAGAAGTTTCAAAATATAATTTAAAATTAAACCAGCAAACACGATGAAAATGCGGTTATCCAAAGAATATGTTTCCAAAAGTATAAAATGTTTTATATCCATATTCAAAATGAAACTAATTTATATGTACTAATTTTCATTATTAATATTATATTTGAACTAATGTTAATTTTAATTTATTTTAAAAAAATATGTAACTTTGTAAACTCCTTACACAAAAAATAGTTTTCAATAAAAATAATTATTTTTCACAATTCATTGAAAAGATAATATTTTTTGGAAAAGTATTAAAAATTACTTGTAAGATAACGTTGACATGTTTATTTTAAAAATGAATTTAATTCTCTTAAAAAATCCAAAACATTCAATATTTATTTTAAAATATGTGCTCAAAACACAACGATACTATTTCTTAGATAAATACAGTTTTTAAACATAAAATATGATTTATTCTTAACTCATTCCTACAAAAATATTATATGAATCATAAAAAAATTATTGAATATATAATTTATAAATTTCATTAAAATTATTCATTAATAGCGATTAATTTAATTTATTTAGATCAAAAACATTTCATGTATAAATACGTTTTTCAGGAAAACATTTCTTTTACTTTAAAATGATTTTTGTTTTCAATATATAATTTTAACAACGAATTTATTTTATACATGTGTAAACCATTCACTTTTGAAAATTTAGTAATTCCTATTTATACCCACTTATTTAACTGGTAGGAAATAACTATCACCTTAAATAATAATAATAATATCATAATGGTAAATCATGGCTCATTTAAACACTATGTTGTGTGTAACCCAATATATCGAAGAAATTAAATTTAATTGAAGAGAAATCATAAAATATCAAGGTGTTATGGGAATTTTATAATTTTATTATTGGTCAATTAGGTTTGAAACTTTACATTTTTATATATTTTACGGTTGTTTAAAAATTAATTTTTCACCTTATTTAATATTTGTGGATTTATAGTTAAATTAAATAATGATACTTTTATTTTATTTCTTAAAGGAAATAAAATATATTTCTTGAATAAAAAGAATAAATTTAGTGTTTAATTTAATTATTGATGAAATTATAATGAAGATTGATTATCATAAAATATATTGAATTATTTTGTCCTTACATGGTGTCATTCCACTTCATATATGATGTTGTTCCACACAATGAATGTTTAGTTTAGATAATGATATTTCCCTGAGAAATGATATTATATATTACATAATGGTTATTTAATATGGAATGAGTGTCATCCAACTTACTGGTTTGGATACTTTCTTATTCTAGAGAGTATCACAAATGTTGTGTTAATAAAAAATGATTTCATATAAAGACAATATGGATGCTATTCCACATACTATTTTTCTTTTTTTATATTCACCCTTTTTCAGTGCGATGTTCTATAAATCAAGGGGTTGTGGCACTTATTGTTTTATTTTATAAAGACTCATATAATCTAATAAAAATATAATTCTATTTTTTTTAAGATGTGCATTATGAATTTTATATTAAACTTGAAACATTATGGTACCCATAATATGAATGTTTGTAAATTATTCTCCATTATGACCTATTTGTCAGGGATATGTCTAAGTAGAGGGTAGTATTATTTCTTTCCATGGATGTCTTGATAACCCTATGAACCCATTGGCATGGTGATACCCAAAGACATTTTTAGAATGAGAACCTTAATTTATCTTCTCCTTGTTTAGTACTAAAAATGTAAGATATTGATTATGATACTATTTCACGGATAGTAGTTTTTTAACACTTATATGAGATATTAAATTTTCTTATAAAATAAAACCCCAAGAAACAGCCAAAAAATGGATAAAAACTATATTTTCAAATACAACTCCTAACTAAATGAAACAATTCATGAAATATCACACACAAACCCACATAAATTTATATAATATAAACCCAAAAATAATTATAAAACTCCAATAAAATAAAAATACACATCACAATTCCTTAACCAACTAGATCACAATGTTCACAGGTTATAGATGTCGAGCACTACCTTCAACTCAATCCTGTAAGTCTGAAAAAAACATTTAATAGTTGGGTAAGTATACAAGTAAAACCATAACATTTCACCTCCAATCTATCTCATGTAAAGTGAATAGGCATAGTAAATCATCTATAAATGATATATATATAACTCATTATTTTGGACTCAAAAAGTAAAATCCTGAAAAAAAAAATTTGACAAATTTGTACAATTAACCACTATATATCAGTAACTAACCCCCATCAACCATATCCCCTTGATATACATCATTCCATAAATATCAAGACACTAATATCCCATCATTAACCTCACCTCATTCGTTCCTTAAACAATTAATGTTTATAATAATAACAACCATTTATATCTATAGTTAAAAAATAACCTTATATGAAAACCATATCAACATGACCATGAAAACTAATAGAAGTGAGGATAGGACAAAAAATTGTGTATATGGATTTTTCTTGGAATACAACCCTTTTCAAAAAAATCATCCTAAATGTCATAACAATATATCAATATCACTAATCAAGATAATATAGTTAATAACACATAATGAAATTACCAATATCAAATCACAACATCAAATAAGTCATCAAACTTCACTTCATATCATCATTATTAATTATAAAAAACAATATCCAATCAACCATAGGTTTATAAAAATGTATTGATTATCAATTTACAAATATCATTATCTTATGCCATTATATTCCCTAACATAAAAATTTCCTAAAATAACCAACATCAATAAATTATAACGAGACATTTCTATATAAACACTTCTTTATAGCATAACTATATTAGCATCTTAATTTCATGATTTCATTATATCATTAATCAATTATTATTGCAAAAAGTATTATCATATAAACAATATAAAATAATGATATTATATTAATCACCACATCATAAATAAATCATAATCAAATAAAATGAATTGTGTTAAGTCACACAAATTTAATTTTAATCAGAAAATATATTTTAGAAAGATCCCATTTATTTTATTATTCTATTCCAATAAATTCTCAGAAAATGGAATTCTACAAATACATAAATAGAAATATTATAAATTTATTTTTCTATCATGATTAACTCACATAAAAATATTTATATACTCTTAATAAAAAAATTCCACCAATTTTGTAGTTTTTAAAAGAATTTAAAAATTGTGTCTCCATCAAACATATTTATTATTATTTAATTTCATATGGTTTGAAACACCAAATCCAATATATTACACAAATTTACATTACATGATAATGAAAATGTTGTAATTCCCTAACTCATCTATATATTATACAACATATGTAAGAACATTCACCGATCTCAAACCTCAATCCCTAGAATATTTTCAATTTAATATTTACAGTATTTAGTTCCATTATAAAATCATCCAAGAGGTAAATAAAAACATTATAAAACACCTTAAAATATCCTTGGGATATATCCAAATAATCATACTGATATTATGATACCTAAAAATTCAATTTGGGTTATTTGAAATTTTAATCATGGATTTTTAACTCACAAGAATTTTTAGCTTGTATAATTATTTAACTATGAACCAACGCATTGAACCCTTACTACTAAAAAATTCCCAAAATTCACATTTATTATGCATACACATTTTATTATACAACTAACCATCATCAACAAGTTCCTAGAATTTCCTAAAATCCAAATCCATTTTATGGAAATTTATCTATTTATGTAAAAAAATCTTGATAGAACATTTCCCAACTTCCCTCATTAACTTTAATTCACATAAAGTTTCCCTCCATGGTAATCAAACTGTTTGGAACATAGAACAATACTAAAGAATATCTTTTGGGATTTCATGACCTGCCCCAGTGGGTCCCAATCCATGACTACCCCATGCTTGCCTCCAATAGCCTAGGGGAAGGCGACCAGTGGAAAGTAGGCATATCACACACATTGGAGGCCTTATCCTATGGTACATATATTCAGGCGTACACATCCATTTCCATGAAACAATGTATATATATTAAAAATAAAACTAAAAATCCATGTATACACCTATCCCAATATCAAAATACAGCAAAATTACTAAAATCTTAAAGGAGAAAAATGCAATCCCACCAAAAACAGCAAAGGTATCTAACATACTCAGAAGGAGGGGACTGATTTCAGATGAAACCATCGAAACACACCTCAGTCAGGCACTAGTACACACCTCGGTATATCTGTCTCATTAGGCCCTGCCTGCTCTGAGTCCTCCGAGGACTCCATCGAAAGTCCTATCATCTTCAAAAGACACGATATTTTCATGAAACTCTCATGTATGGTTGAGTATAAAAAACCTAGTAGGATCCCCAAAAACTGAAAATAAAATGTATAAACTAAAACGTAACAATCCACTCAACCCTAGAAAAAATTATCCTAAGAGTGAGAAACAAGAAATTTCATCTCAAATACCCCTTATCTATACAATAAAAGTGAGCACAATCCACAAGGCATGTTAATCAATATATGTAACATCACCTCAAGGACTCTTAGAATAACCTAGATATACTTTCCTTGATCTCCAAGTCTCTTAAGGTCCCGACCTCACTACCAGTTATATTATTCTACTCAATGCTCTAAGGTAAATCTCATCCAGGATAACTAACTCCATGATCCATGCCATCCCTGATAGCAATATTACCAGAGAAATTACTCATTATAAACATCTTTTCCAACCCTGATAGAACATCTGATGGATATCATTAAAGGTTCCGGGTGCAGCATAAGCACGGTTGGGTCGGCACCCAACTTTAATTTTTACCATGATCAATGATTATTCTGGGATCAATATGATGATGAACTCTAGTATCCATGGAATATAATGAATGATTTAGATAAAAAAGTGTCATGAAACCTTTAGAGAGGATCTTTCACATCATATTTATAATTAATTTAATTAATTTCATAAGGAAAATAATACTTGGATCTTTGTTATTTTCTTCATTGATGATGTTGATAATCCGAAATGACCCTTCCGAATTATCTCATTGCGCTTGCAAGGATCCAAACTAGAATCCCTCTAGTGGTGATCCACACGTGCTCTAATGGCCTCTAACCGACACCACTTGTTTTCCGGTTGATAGTGCGGTGAAGTGAGTGTCTTGTGTTGGTCGTTCTTGATCGCTTTTTATTTGACCTTGAAGAACGTATCTAGTTCTTGAGATGGGTAGGAAGAGGATTCAAGAGATAAAATTTTTAGCTAAATAATTTTCAATTCATCAGGTGTGTGGTTCGGTACATGGCACAATAGACGTACATGTCTATTTATTGACATGGGACATTAGATGAAATTTTTAATTGGGTAAAAACAATTAAATATATTCATAACCTTAGATAAAACCCATGCTATTAATAATAATACATTGTCATTATTTATGGTTCTATAACTTGTGAAAAACGGAATTATAAATAAAATTATAAATCATAAAATAATAGCAGAATTATTTTAATTTTTTCCAACTAGTTAAATAATTATTTATCATATTTTTAATAATTATTTTACTACCATACTGGACTTAATCCACTTGTACTTCACTTCCATTTATTGAACAACCGAATAAATAAATAAATAAATTATTCTATTAAACAAATATTTTATTTACAAACTAGTAAAAAAAATATTTATTAAATGTTCTATAAAATAAATAAATATATTTTACCCACAATCCAATGAATAAATATTTATTTAATTTATGAAATCATTTTAACTTAAATAAAATTATTCCACTGTCTTGAGAATAATATTTATTAATTAAATTAAAATAGAATTTAACTGATACCACCAGAAACACTTAGTGTGTGACCCACTAGGATTCATTCCCATTGAAATTAGGAGGGCTTGCCTAAAGTACAAGAGTACTGTCTAGCAATGGGTGAAGGCACCCAGGAAAATGAACTTAAAGTTAAAACAATGAAATACACATACAAATGCTCACTGTGCAATATAATCCCTTTGTCTCAATATCTATTAAAGAAGGTTTCATGATAGGTTCATAAACTTTTATGGTTGATATGTCATTCTTTGACTACCTAAAATAAACTCGTCATTACACCATATCCATGGAATTTCGTGCAATGGTTCTATTTCAATCAAATGTCCAAGATATCAACTTCCATAAATGGAAGGGACAAATCCTTCCTTGACTTATCCATTAATAACATGCCACTTGTGAGGCACCCAACGTACCCTTCTTCCCGCCAACTTTTTATGTGATGGTTTTTGTTAGTAAATCAAAGTGTGTGAGTCTTGACACGTATTAATGATAATATTAAATTATCTGGATCATTAAACATGATAGAAGATAGAAATATCGTATGACACTAAAACATGCTGAATTCCTACTAGCGGGTCTATTCTCATAATCTCATATCTTAGAGATTACCAAGTGGGAACTTCATGAGAGGAAGTTTCATCTTCTTATGAGTACTTACACCTAATGATCTGCATGTTCTGTGTCCCATCATAGTATTTCATACAACTATAGAACTATATTTAAGAATATTTTTATAGAATTTCAAGGTTATCATCATAGTGGGGAACTTCCATGACCTTATCAATGAAAAAAATTCTTTAAGAAATTATTACATCATAATCATGAAAAACAATTAACAATATGTAATAAGATGTTTAATATTTAAATACATTAAATATCTATGTAATTAAATTAAAACCAATTTCTGATGCGTATGGAGTCCTTGTAATTATCTTTGTTTCCTCATGTGTCTAAAGAAACATTTTCTTGGAAATATTAATGCCATGTGATGATGGAAAAAATCCCCTATTGGATTGTTCCATACTGAATCTCATCAATATCTTATCAATATATGTACCTTGACATAGGCCTAACAATATCTTGGATCTATTGTGATGGATCTTGATCCAAATAATATATGTTTCCTCGACCAAGTCCTTCATAGAGAAACATTGATTCAACAATTCTTTAACAGAATGTAAGACTAGTATCTCATTTCCAATAAGTAATATATCATAAATATATACTTTTAGGAAAATTATTGCACTCCCACTAAATAGTTTGTAGACATAGGGATCACATTAATTCTTAATAAAACCAAATTTCATTATGGGTCCATAAAAATGAATTTTCTAGGACCTAGATTCTTTATTTAATCAATAAATGGATTTCTGCAACTTTCATGCCATATTGGAATCCTTTGGAGTCATAAGCCATTAAAGTTGTGTCATGTAGACATCTTCCTAATGTTTCCTGTTAAGGAAGGATTTTTTGACATCCATTTTTCAAATCTCATATTCCGAGTAAGCGGTAATGTCCAATAGAATTATATTGGATTTTAGCATTGCAACTGGTGAAACTTTTTTGTCGTATTCAATACCTTGACGTTGTTTGATCCCTTTTGCAACTATTCATGCCTTATAGGTACTCACTTGTCCTTCCATGTCCATTTTCTTCTTGAATACCAATTTTTAACCAACAATCATTACATCAACTAGAGGATCTACCAAAATCCATAATTGGTTTTGATACAAGGAATCCATTTCATAATTCATGGATTCATTCAACTTGGAAACATATGTGTCACTTACTGATTCCTTTCAGGTTAGAGGGTCATTATCATCAACTAATAATGAATCACCATCCCTGGTAACTAGAAAATTGTATTGTTCCGGTTCTTTAACCTCTCTTGTACTCCTACGCAGTTATTTTTCTGTGGAATAGTTCTTTCTTCCATGGGGCTTTGTGGAATCGGCTCTTGTACCAAATCTTGTGTACCTTGGGCCTCAACTTCATCGAAGTGTATCTCTCTCCCATTATCTCTTTTGGATATGTTCTCCCTCTAAATGAATATGGAGTGTCTTTCCACTATAACCTTTTTTCCTGAGAGTTTGTATAGGTAATATCCCCTTGTTTCCTTAGAGTATCCTATAAAGTTAAAAATTATTCCTCAGGGTGTAAGTTTGTTACTAGAAGAGGACTTAAAAAATGAATCGCTTCCCTATAATTGTAAATTAGATGACATGGCTTTCTTTCTAATAAAAAACTTGTATGGAATACCATTTATTGATTTAGTTGGTACTTGGTTTAGTATGTGTGTCATTGTTTGTAACAAATATCCCCCAAAAGGATAATGGAAGACTCACATGATTTTTCATTGATCTCACCATGTCCAACAGGTTGTAGTTCCTCCTTTTTCTCACACAATTCCAATAGGGTGTATAAGGGGGAGTGAGTTGGGATAGAATCTCAAACTCCCATAAGTAATCAATGTAGTCTTGATTAAGATATTCTCTACCTTAGTCAATGTGAAGTTTATTAATCTTCTTACCAAGATGGTTCTCAAATTCATTCTTGTATTCTTTGAACATGTCAAAAGAATCCATCTTATACCTTATTAAGTAGATATATCCATATCTACTAAAATCATCAGTAAATGTTATGAAGTATGATTACCCTCTCCTTTCTTTAATTAGAAATGGTCCATACACATTAGTATGAACCAATTAAAGAAGTCATTTATCCCTTTCACCTTCCCCAATAAATGGGGATTTGGTCATTTTTCCTTGAAAACATGCATGACATACTCCAACTGGTTTTAGTTTGAAAGAATTTAAATAGCCATCTTGATGTAACTTTTTCAATAGTTCCACATTTACATGACCTAGCCAGTGATTCCAAATTTGGGTGTGGTATGAGTCATGTGAAATATCATTGTTATCGATTCCATTACTTGGTTTTTGTAATACAACATGAAAAGATCTTTGTATAAATGTTCCCTACCAAAACAAATGATATATTTGTAAAAGAAGAAACATTCTTTTCAAAACATGAAAAAAAATCCATTTTTATCGTATCTAGATACAGAAATAATGGTTTTAGTAATAAATGGAACATAATAACAACCCTTTAACACCACGATCATCCCAGTTGAAAATGTGATGTGGTAGTCCCTGACAGCTACAACAGTAAGGCTGGCTTCATTGGTTACTCGTAGATCTACCTTCCCTCTATCAATTTTCTTGAATCTACTTGGTTCTTGTTTTTAGATACATATGCGAGCACAAAAAGTTGTATATAATACCCAATTTTTAGAAATAGATAGATTGAATTCAATAACAAACTCACCTGAAGCTTCCCCTTACTTCTTAGGCTGGGTGATGTTCTTGTTCCAGTGGCCTTTCTTTCCAGATGCAAAACAAATAGCCTATTATTCCCTTAACTCTTCTTTTATCTTCCTTTTCATGGAAAGTTGTGAAGAAGATTTTGGGATTAAATATATACACATTCCCTTTCCACTTATTCACCATAAGGACAAAAGGATTTTTTTCACTTCATATCTCTGTCCACTTAGAGAATGAGGATAAGAATATTAGATAAGACTTCTAAATGTTTTTCATGTTGAAATTGACCAAAAAGTTAGAGAAGCTCTGAGGGAGTGATGCGATAGTAAGTTCGGTGCCCAGTTATTTGGGGAGTTTAAACACTAGAACCTTTAGGCACTCAATGTACCCAATGATCTTAACTACATGAGGCCCAGCTGAGGCACCCTCCCCATGTTACTCTGAAAGAGTAACTTGGAGATCTCAAACCTTTCCAGTCTTTCTCTCTCCTGGTAATGACCATGGTGGTTCTCAAGCATGTTATAAGCATCCATGTTTTCATGAGACTTCATGAGATCACAAGACATTGATGATATCATCAAACATTGAACATCGACCGCATTGTTCATATGTTTCTCATAGACAAGGAAATCCTCATAACTCGCCTATTTGGGAGAATGATTAGGTAATGATGACTCCAACACGTAATACTTCCGTTCATGGCGTAGGATAACCTGAAGGTGCCTAAACCATTCCTGGATGTTACTGCCTAGGAAAATATTGTATTTATCCAGAATTGATCACAGGGATAGTGTGGTTGAATAGATTTTAATTTTTATTCTATAATTAAAAGAGAAGATCATTAGTACTTTCTTGATTACATTTTTATGAGAAATAATAAATTAATTTTATTAATTCTATTACTATTTTATCAAGTCTCAATGGCCCTCACCATTGAACTCGGAATGTCCAGTTGTCATTAAATACTAGTGGAAAGGATCCATATTCCCCTTCGCATAACCTCAACAAGGGCTAGTCAAGCTATTTGAAGGTATTTAGGTAGGCAGGTCTTTGCCAACTGCGGCCTTGCATCTCCTTTATCTATTGATTGGACTCCCCAATCCTGAAATCCAGACTTTGGATTTCCTCAACTCTTGCCTCCAATATTTCACCAAGTCTAGCAAGGGATACTCCTCTTGATGTAATATGGTTAAGTCCTCCTGATACCTTTCATAAGGGATTCCTATATAAAAGTAAGTTTCCCATCAAGGGTTGGTCAGACACATGGTTTTATTGAGTTTTTTCCTTAATCAAGTAACATAAGGATTGGTATGACATAATATTTTATTTGAGGGATTTTTATCTCTTATTCATGAATTTCTTATTATCATTATCACATGCTTGTTAATCACTACCACAAAAACAGTTTTTCCCAGCACCAACCTTTATCAGCGCTAATGAAAAAGCGCTGATAAAGGGTCGACTTCAAATAAAATTAATTAAAAATAATATATTAATATATAAATATATAAATATAGTTATATTGATATAAATATAATATATAATTTTTAAATATATTTTAAATAAGTATAAATATATATTTACAGTTAATATACTTAATATATAATATATTTAGTGAAAATGGCTTATAAAAAATTTAAAAAATATTTTTCATTAATAATTTGATAATTATTATGGAGTAATAGTCATTTAATAACAATTTGAAGAGTAAAAAATAAAATTAAAATTAAAAAAAGATCCAAAATATGTTTAAAACGCAACTCGAACTTCAAACGGCCATAACTTTTGATCCGGGTGTCCATTTAAGCTCTACCACATATCAAATCGAAGCCTATGACAAGCTATACATCGATGTGACAAGGGAGTACTAGGGTCAAGGATTTTGAGGCCAAAAAACGCCTAGAAGGCCTCCAAAACTGACTTTTTAGTCGGGGTACCCCGCTTTTTTAACATTTTGTGGATTTTCAGCCTTGTTTAATGGAGTATTATTGGCTTTTTTGGTGGGGAATTAATTTATTCCAAGGTATTACATTCATATTGATATTATGTCTTTGAAATTTCATCATTTTTTATAACTCACTTCTATTTATATTCAAATATATAACAATATATACATATTTTTTATATATTCACACATAAAATTTTAATTATAAATATAAATAATAAAATATATTTACATATAAAATATATTTACATATAAAATATATTAGCTTTATCTAAATAATTACTAATATCCATTTTATTTAAAATACAAATATATGAATATTTATATACCTATATATTAATCTAACTATATATATATATATATTAATCTAACTATATATATATTAATATAACTACATATATATATTAATATTGCTATAAATATATATATTAATATCACTATAAATATATATATTAATATCACTATAAATATATATATTAATATAACTATATATATATATATATTAATATAACTATATATATATATATTAATATATATATATATTACTATCCGAATAAATATAACTATATATATATATAAATAGAGATATATATTAATATAACTATATATATATTAATATGAATATATATATTAATATAACTATATATATTAATATAACTATATATATTATAATATAACTATATATATATATATATTAATATAAATATATATTACTATATGAATAAATATAACTAAGTATATAAATATATAAAGAGAGATATCATGAATTGGAAAACAAATCAAAATAGAGAAGCGGTAAGGGGTCTTTTATCAGCGCTCATAAAGGGGTCTTTTATCAGTGCTCATAAAGGGGTCTTTTATCAGCGCTAAAACAAAGCACTGATAAAGGACCCTTTTATCAGTGATTTCTTTTAGTGCTGATAAAAGGGGTCCTTATCAGCGCTTTTTGGAGCACTGATAAAGGGGACCCCCCCCCCCTTATCTTCTCCAGCATTAATAGCGCATTTCTAGCGTTATTAAAGGCCATTTTAGCACTGATAAAATCTGTATTTGTAGTAGTGAATATTAAGTTGAAATTACTTAAGTTATTAACCATGTCTTGATAATATTTAAGCATGAACTGATTTTATTTTAGTTTCATCTTGCATTCTTTGGTAATTCATCAATTATTTGATTATGAAAACACATCCATAATGATAAACCATGCAACTGATAGAAATAAAATAAAGCAAAGGGCATGATCAGGACCTTTTATAATGGTTTGTTTATCTAGAGGTTGATAAACTAACCATGAACTAGGAGAGAAATTCCATGAACCTTTTTGGTTCGTGTTTACCGATTTCCACATTTCCACCTTTGTATCTTCTAGGATTAGTTTCTTATCAACTCCATATTGAACCACCTCCTCTAGCTTTTTAGTTCCATCCATTACATATGTTTTTTTAAACTCACACGCTGGTGAGGGTTAAAAAGGGGGCTTACATAAAAGAAACCATGGGCACATAGGCCCTATATATTAATGAGAAGAGATGGCTCATAGGCCAACAATTAATTTAATAAATTAATTAAAAGGAAACCAATCACATACAAAGGTCTTGTTCTATCTCATCATCACCCACATACATGAAAATAGTTATACATTTAATAAAACTAGTATTAAATTATTTAATCGTTTTTATTAAGATAAATTGTGCTCGAATCGATTAATTATTATATTTAATTAATCAATCCATTTATCTTAATCATTTTCTGAATTTCCTTGAGACTATCATATATCATAATTTTAAACAAATAAATTCATTTAAAATTATCTTTTTACATAACTTGTACCTTGGAAAAAACTCAATGAATTCTCATTCATAACTACCCAATGAGTATAAATGAACATTACACAGATATTAAATTAAACACATATACATAAAATACCTATAACATGTTGTGTCTCAGCTTTACGCTTGCACCATGGTACATGTCTCAAGGGTTTGTATAATATAATAATATATTTTATTAAATCTGTATAGTTTGGATGAATACACGATGTGTAGTTCTAACTACACAGTGTGAACTATTATTCACTGTCCATTCAAAATACATATCTAGGGATACAGCATGTAAGTGTAATTCATAAATCTTCATAGTACATGGTGTGTCTAATGGGCCACATGCCGTGTAGTATCTGTGTTACACAGTCTCCAACCGGGCAAGCTATGTACGAGGTACATGGTCCAACCCTAACCCGAAGGGACTACACACCGTTTCCAATGGGACACATGGCATGTAATATTGAAACTGTTTATCACCTATTTCAGGTCAACACCCAGATTCATTAAAACTTAGAAAAACTCCAATGACATGGCTTGGTTTGGCATACTAGTCCTGGTTCATTGAATCATGAAAACATGGAAAGTACTTTTGAATATATGTCATTTATTCTGGTGTTGTACGGCTAGGAACCTTTGGAACCTCCAGATGAGGTCCTCTATTTTATTTTAATCAAAATGAAAAGAAAATATCATTTCTATAAGGTGAACGAGAAATGAAAAGAGGGAGAACAGATCTCGAAATCCAGATTACAAGAACAATTATCCTTGAATTGAAAAACTAAATTATTAAACTATAAATCATCAACTTATTATTTAAATAATAATAATCTATGGTGTAACCCCTCTTATGCCACTTAAAGGTTCCGGGCATAGCAGAAGTGCGGTTGGGCTGGCACCCAACCTTAATTTTTACCATGATCAATGATTATTCTGGGATCAACACGATGATGAATTTCTGTCTCCATAAAATAGAATAAATTATTTTGATAAATAAGGAATAGGCCTTAAACCTTTATATAGAATCTTTCACGTCATGTTTATAATTAATTTAATTAATTTCATAAAGAAAATAATACCTAGATCTTTGTTATTTTCCTTATTGATGATGTTGATTGTCCAGAATGACCCTTCAAGATTATCTTGTTTCCCTTGCAAGGATCCAAACTAGAATCCCTATAGTGGTTATACACACATGCTATGATGGCCTCCGATCGATACCACTCATTCTCAGAATACTAGCGCGGTGAAGCGAGTGTCTTCTGTCGGTCATTCTTGATAATTTGTTCTTTTTCCATGAAGAACATCTCTCATTCATGAGAGGGGATGGAAAAATATTTGAGAGAGAAACTTTTTATCTCAACAATTCTCAATTCACCGGGTGTGCGGTTCGGGACATTGAATAACAGATGTATGAGTCTATTTATTGACATGGGGCTTCGGTTACAATATTTAATTTCATAATAGAAATTAAATGCATTCATAACATTATATAAAACCCATACTATTAATAATAATAAAGCATTATTATTTATGGTGCACCAACTTGCGCAAAACGGAATTATAAACAAAAGTTTTCATCACAAAATAATATCAGCATTATTTTAATTTGTGCCAACTAGTTAAATAATTATTTACCATCTTTTAAATAATTATTTTACTACTGGAATATCCTTGGTCCACTCGTACTCCACTTCCATTTATTTAACACCCAAAAATATAAATAAATAATTTATTCTCTTAAATAAATATTTTATTTACAAACTAGTAAATAAATATTTTTTAAATGTTCAATAAAATTAATAAATATATTTAACCCAAAATCCAGTGAATAAATATTTATTTAATTTATTCAATTATTTTAGCTTGAATAAAATTATTCTATTGTTTTTAGAATAATATTTATTAATTTAATTCAAATAGAATTTAACCGAGACCTCTAAAAATACTTAGTGTGTGATACTCTAGGATTTTTTCGTTGGAATTAGGAAAGACTTCCTAAAGTCCAAGAGTACTGTCTAGGAATAGATCAAGGCACCCAAGAAAAAGAACTTAAAGTAGCAACAACGACATCCACATACGAATGCTCATTGTGTAATATAATCCCCCTGTTGCAATATCTCATCAAGTAGTTTTTATGATATTTTCATGAAATTTTATGCTTGATACGTCTTTCTTTGACTACTTAAAATAAACTCATCATTACACAATGGCCAGGGAATTTCACACGATGGTTCTATTTAATTCAAAGGACAGATATATAAACTTCCATAAATGGAAGGGAGAAATACTTCCTCGACTTATCCATTAATAAAATGCCACTCGTGATGCACCCAACATACCCTACTTCCCGCCAATTGTCTGCATGACGGTTTTTGTCAGTAAATCAAAGTGCGCGAATCGTGACACATATTAATGATAATATTAAAGTCTAAGGATCATTACACACACTCACAGATATAAATATGTGATGAAACTAAAACATGTAGAATTTATTCTGGCGGGTCTATTCTCATAATCTTTTATATTGGAGATTACCAAGTGCGAAATTCTTGAGTTGAAGTCTCATCTTCTTATGAGTACTCACACCTAACAGTCTATATGTTATGTGTCATGTCATAGTATTCCATCCAACTGTAGAACTATATTTAAGAATATTGTTATAGAATTTTAAGGTTCTCATCAAAGTAGGGAACTTCCATGACCTTATCAATGCAAAAAATACTCTAGGAAATTATTGCATCATAGTCATGTAGAACAATGAACAATATGTAATAAGATTTTTAATATTTAAATACATTAAATATCCATGTAATCAAAGTACAAGCAGTTGATTCTAAGACACCAACTCTTACAATCACTCCATTGAAAATAGAATTTCCATCCTTGATGGAACATATAATTGAATATGCTCTATTGGGTATCACTAAGCTGAGGAAATATCCTCGCCATCTCTGGTGGAATATATCTGAGATACCACACTCATAATATCTTTCCATGAAGAAATTCACACTTTCAAGAGATCTTGATACTCAGATAGGGGATCTTACCCATCCTTGATGGGGGAATAATTGAACCCTACTGGAAACACTAAAGATCTCATCTCGCAGATAGTGGATCACACCCACGACTGCTGGGGGACACCATGAACCCAATCTAGAACATTAGAGATCATATTTCAAAAATAGGGGTCACAGCTAGGATGGATTAGGGAAACCACAAACCCTAATGAGTCTGAAGACATGATACACATATAGGGGATCATGCCCAACACTGTTGGGAGACACCGCATACCCAAATCTGGATCCAACCACCATGTAGGGGATTATACTCTTGATGGTACCGCAAACCCCACTAGAACCAACCATCGAGTAAGTTATTATAATCATGATGATACCACAAAACCTACTAAAACCAACCACTGATTATGGGATCATACTCGTGATAATACCACAAACCCTACAAAAATGGGCTCTCTATTTAGGGGAATGTATACCCAAAATGAAACAAACCCTACTGGGATAGCCAACAAGATAGGGGTTTACCGCCAAATGAATGAAGGTAAAGACGATACTAAGAACCCAACCGAGGGAAGTAGATTTAATATAGGATCCCACCCTGGCCTTCTATAGGGATGAAAAAAAATCTATATGAGCTCATCCTGATGAGGGGATCATAACCATGTACTAAGGACATAATTACACTTTGTACTCTCACAGGGATAGACTAAGGTAACTCACTCAACCAATATTATTCTATTCATCACTAATAGAAGCGACCCACATACATCACCTTGTTTTTCCCCTATAATTTCAAAACTATGTATTTCATCACATCCAACTTGGAAAACTACTCAGGATAGGCTACTAGCAGGTGTCCACATGATTCCTGAAGATAGAGATGCATGAGAGAGAAATCTCTAAGGGGAGTACATGACATGCACCCACAATAAAATGAAAGTCTCTAGAAAACAACACTTGTCTATGTATCCTCTAGGTACTCTTCATTTATTTATGAATAAACATGGTGTTTACCTCATGATACATGGTGTGTGACCTCATCCAATCTCTTGGGTGTGTCCTCACCAATACATAGTCGACAAACCATGTCACTCCACATGGCATATACCCTCAATACACAGTGCCTCTTTGATATTTGGCCACATGGTAATTTCCTTAGCCCGGGCATGTGCCCGACATCCCGTTCCCACGTACCTGAACCTGTACTACCAGATGGTTATATATCTTGACATAGCATGATTTTTCATGTCCCTCATCCACATGACCTTTACCCCCAGTACACGATATGTAGTCCAAAAAGATCATCTTCCCTGAATGGGAATAACATATGGTGTGTTCTCCTGCACAACACTCTATATGATTTGGAATTTTGAATGGGAATTCCCTACGAACCACCTGAAACTCCCTATTTACCACCGAAACCCACAGATCTACCCCTAGGGGATCACTGGAAATTGTAATAGGGCTCTAAACATTTAAAATAACACATAAAAGGTATTAGGATGTGAAACTAATAAATATTACTACCTTGTGGTGAAATACCAAAGCTTCAAGTCCAAAAGTGCCATGAACCAACCCAGTTCGACCCTAAATAGGACACCTGAGCTAGCCCGTGACATAGCCTGAAGGGCGTTCCGGATCCCGATGGGTTGGAAACTAGTATCAGGCATCAAAATGAGATAGTTGGGGAAACTTTGGACCATAAACAAGTGGTAGATAACTGAATATAAACTGAAAAAACAAAAAAACCACACTAGAATAAGAAATAAATATAAACTACATAGAAAAACATACCTCAAGTGA
This sequence comes from Viscum album, assembly GCA_963277665.1. NCBI lineage: Eukaryota > Viridiplantae > Streptophyta > Magnoliopsida > Santalales > Viscaceae > Viscum > Viscum album. The sequence continues at coordinate 237,865,408 of OY728164.1, forward strand.
CCATGTGGGTCACCCATGAATACAAAACCACACTCGCACCAAGGGATGACCAAACTAGAGGAACCTGAAACTTCAAAGTAAATTAAGAGTTAGCACCAAGTATCTCAGTAGGAATTCCAAGATACAACAACACCATATTCCCTTGAATTTTATAAGAAATCAAAAACATTGTAGTTTAAAAATAGGACATAATAAAATAATATTTTTCATTCTTTTCAGATTCAAGTAACAAGTTTTCATGTTCATGTAAATATTTTGTATCCTTCTACATTTTCAAAATAGGTTCAATGCATGAATTAACATTTCAAAATTAAAGGAAACCAATTTAGATTAAAATATGATTTTCACAAATAAGACATCAAGAATGAATGAATGAAATGGAAGTCAAATCACACGATCCATGGGAAATCCCAAAGAAACAAGTGTTAGTTGGGGACCTATTATCCTTTTACCTTATTGAAAGGTGTCATAGGAACCATAATGATCTACATTCTCATGAACGAGCCACTAGTATGAATCACACCCATAACCTAGTGGTATTCAATCATTACAATGTTTAGTTATTATTGTAGCATCAATCCAGCGAGGTGAAACTGGGACATAACACTTACATATCATCTAGTGTACTAGTCCTAGTCCACCAACCTAGATACTTAAGTTTCCCATTGTGCTCCATTTCAAGTGGTGGTGATTTTTTTTATTAAGAAAACATATATGTACTTATCATTTTATTTACTCAAAAACACATCCAACTTCTCACCACCGATCTCCCTCCTTGAGCGCATCCCCCCTTTCAATCACACAATATTGCACAAGCCTCTTTGATAGGAACATTTAAAAAATCACACATTCAACACACACATCATTTTCTAAAACAAGGGGGCATGCCTCAACAGAGGTTTTTCATTTTCATAAACTATTATTAAGGTTCTAAACGGTCCTAATTACAAATAAAGAAAAAAATTTATAACTAAATAGACAAAAATAAAAATGCCTTTGTAAATATTCATTACCAATTCAAAACCACTTAGGATATCACTTTTCATGAAAAGTCACTTAAGACCAATGGGTGTTAGAAAAACATTTCAATTTCCATAACAAAGTCATAATCATTCCTAGGAATCGTAACCATATTTCATAGAAAGTGTATATATCATAAATGATAAAAATATTTTTTAAAATAAGAAATCAATTGTGTAATTCAAATTAAAGGCATATGAATAGGGGACCAACCTCAGGGTGGAACCAAACAAAACTTTCATCCCTTGGTGCTTTCTAACTAAAAGTTGTTGCTCCCCCACTGAGAATATATACCTTCATATACATATAAGTAAACCTATCCCCTATGCTAACATCCTTATAAAAATGAATATTTATAGGAGGGACGTTACATATATTCTTATATGCATATACCAGTCGCCACTCACCTATGTATGCATGTTCATATATATACATGGGAACACCTAGCCCTAGACATGTACATTCACTACCATATATGATTATAAAAGTAATGGGGGAACCCACATATACATATATATTTACCTATTCACACACAGTAGAGTCGCTTTATACCTAGGGACTTCAAACCGTAAAGCAGAGTTCAACACACTACACCAAAAATACTACAAACCTCAAAACAAATAAAGACCCAAATTTAAATGGTGTGAAAACAAACAATGGGATAAAATCTATACCTCATATGGAGGCGTTGAAGATTCAAATAAGACAAGCATCAATCACATGAACATAAACCTAATATACAACAAGAGGGTTCAATAAGGGAAAATCAATATCACATCACAACTGCCAACATGGCATTCACTAAAAGGTAAGCAACTCACACATTTCAAACAACTATTTGAAATAAAAATGAAAACCCCATTTTGAAATAATTTTAGGTCGTACCTCAATTTAAAACCAAATTCCCTTTCTAAGATACCATTTTCCCCCAATGAAAACACTATAAGGGTTGGTGTCTTCAGAACCAACTGTTTTGTACTTTGATTACATGAATGTTCACTTATTATATATTGTTCATTGTTCTGCATGACTATAATATAATAATGTCCTAGAATATTTTTCGCATTAATAAGGTCATAGCAGATCCCCGATATGATGAAAACCTTGAAATGCTATAACAATATTCTTAAATAAAGTTCTGCGGTTGGATGACATACTATGATCGGACACATAGTATACAGACCGTCATGTGCGAGTACTCATAAGAAGACGAGACTCTCCCTCATGGAGTTCGCACTCGGTAATCTCCAAGATGGGATATTATGAGAACAGACCCGCCAGTATTAATTCTGTATGTCTTGGTGTCATCGGATATTGCTATTTACGAGTGTGTGTAGTGGTCCTTAGATTAGAAGATTATTATTAAATCGTGTCATGACTCGGACACTTAGATTTATTGACGAAAACAGTCACAGAGACAGTTGGCGGGAAGTAGGGTGCGTCACGAGTGACATGTTGTTAATGGATAAGTCAAGGAAGGATTTTTCTCTTCCATTTATGGAAGTTGATATCCTGGCCCTTTGATTGAAATAGAACTGTTGCATTAAATTCCATGGCCATGGTGTAAACGACGAGTTTATTTCAGGTAGTCAAAGAACGACGGATCAAGCATATAGGTTTATGACAATTCCGTGAAACCTTCTTGATGATATATTGAGACAAAGGGATTAAATTACACCGTAAGCATTCGTATGAGGTGATGCGTCAATGTGGCGTCAACTTCTTTCTCTTGGGTGCCTTGACCCATTGATAGACAGTAATCTTGGACTGTAGGCAAGCCTGCCTAATGCCAACGAGAAAGAGGCCTAGAGGGTCACACACTAAGTGTATCCTAGTATATCATGTTGAATAAATATTATTCCAATATGTGGTTTAATAATTATTAAAGGAAGCCTAAGTCATTTTAAATGATGGAGGAAAAATAAAATAAAACAAGTACACACCGTGTATTGTTAAATTTACACGCCGTGTAGTTTTATTTTGGAAAGGAAATGAATAAATGAAAACAAGATATACACATCGTGTACATTTAATGTACACGCCGTGCAGTTTTCAATGAAAAACAGGTACACGCCTTGTATTTATTATTACATGACGTGTAGTTTTTCCATTTGGGATTTTGAGGATATAATATCGTTTTATTAAATGATATTTATTATAATCAGCATGAGCGCATGTCAAGGAATTAATTATTCGACACGGGGGTTTTCAATAAGAGTTAATAAAATAAATAAAACGTGTAATGCATTTATTTATTGTCATAAATTTACAACCTCAAACTCGATTATAAATATCCTCACAACCCCAACTCATTACAACACAAGAGAATCGTTGTGCACAACATCTCTGGAGAATTATTTCATGGCCGAAAGAACCTCTTCCTCCAAGAACGCTCTCAAGACCAAGAGAGATCCTCTTCCATCGGATCAAGACGATCTAAGGCAGACAACGCAAGAAAAGGCTTCTCCACGCTAGCACCAGGAGAATCCTTTAGCGACGTCTAGAGATATGAGGTACACATGTGGATCACCGCTAGAGGGATTCTACACTTGGCTTCTGCGATGCAACGACGGATCACATCGACAACGTGATCAAGAACATCAATGAATAAAGAACACCCAAAAGGTATTTCTTTATAGTTAATTAAATTAATTATAACCAACCTGTAACGATCCTTGTTTGTGGTTCTGGGACAAACCATCTTCTTTGTATTTTTTTGTGATTCGATCTGTGGAGACTGGCATTTATCGTAGTATTAATCCTAGATTGATCATTGCTAATGAAAAAAATCCAAGTGGGCACATCCACCCACGTGCTTCCGCTACGCCCGGAACCATCAAATGGTATCAGAGGTAGGTTACAATGTTGATTATAGTTATTTAATTTTCATTGATAATTTACCCAGTCATATTTGATTCAATTCGAAATAAATCATTCTATAAATCTGAATTACTGAGATCTATTATTCCTCCTTCGTTTCTCAATTCATATCACAGAAATGACCTTTTAATTTTAATTTTTGATTAAAATAAAAATGAGGAACTCATCCGAAGGAGCCGCTCTTTCTGTCTGTACAACACGGGATTACACGGTGTGTAATTAAAACTACACGCCGTCTACTTAGGTTCAACGAACCAGCACTGGTCCGCCAAACCACACCGTGTGAATTGATTATGCCTAAGTTTTAATCACGCCGTGTTGACCATAATTTAACGGCGCATGGAAACTGGAATACACGGCGTGTATGTTAGAGCAACATGTCGTGTAGTCCGTTCCAACCCAGGTGAAATCGTGTACAAAGATAAGCTGTGTACCGCGTACACTAGATCTCCAGGCCAGTTACCGCGTAACAAGGAAGTACATGACGTGTATGATTCATCTACATGCCGTGTACTCTAAAATTTCCAAAGTACAAAAAACACGCCAAATCCATGGCGGGTACATTGGATAAAGGGTCAAAAGAAAAATAAACGCCATGTAATTAAAAACTACACGCTGTGTACTTTTCAGAAATGGAATTTCACTAGGTTTCCTCCAATGTACAAAGACTCGTACAAGGAATATGGATGAGAATAATCTCAAGGAAATTCAGAAAGGAATTTAAGATAAAGAATTGATTAATTATAAGATCATAATTAATTGAATTCAAGCACGTCTTATCTTAAATAAAATAAAGATTAAAATAATTTGAACTCTAAATATGCGTAAATGTCATTGCATACTATGGATGATCATGAGCTAGACCAAAGACCCTTTTTATGTGTATGGTTTCATTTAAATTTATTTAATTTAAATTTGTTGGCATGTGAGCCTTGTTCCAATAAAATGTAGGGCATGTGTGCCCATGGTTTCTTTAATGTAAACCCATGTAATAGAGGATCTCCCAAGCTAGAGGAGACGGTTCAAATCCTGAATCCGAGGCGAAACCGACGCAAGAAGATACAAAGGTGGATAGGTGGGAGCTTCAAAACACGAACCATCCGGTTCAAGGTGTTTTCCCTAGGTCAGGGTTAGCTTGTCAAAACTGCTAGATAAGCTAACCAAATAGAATCTCATGATCATGCCATCTTATTTTATTTTTGTCTGATTGCATGGTTTATTTATTATGTATGTGTTATTGTGATCACATAATTAATAAAATGAACAAGCATGCAAAGATGGAATAAAATAAAAACTGGACTATGCGTAAACATTATCGGAACATGGTTAATCACTTATGCAAGCATCACTTAATATTAACAAGCATGTGATAATGCAAAAATACGCATAAAGAATAAAATCCCTCAAATAACATATTAAGTCACACCAAGCCTTATGTTACTTGATTAAGGGCAAGACTAAATAGAACTATGTGTTTGAACAACCCTTGTTGGGACACTTAATTTTATAAAGGAAGCCCTTATGAAAGGTTTCGGGTTGACTTAACTATATTACATCAAGAGAAGTATCACTTGCTAGACTTGATGTAATATTGGAGGCAAGAGTTGAGGAAATCCAAGTCAGGATTTCAGGATTGGGGAGTCCACTCAACAGATCAAGGAACTGTAAGCTCACAGTTGGAAAAGACCTGCCTACCTAAATACCTTCAAATAGCTTGACCAGCCCTTGTTGGGGTTATACGAAGGGAAATATGGATTATTGCAACTATAATGTCAAAGCAACTGGACATTCTGAGTTCAATGGTGAGGGCCATTGGGACTTGATAAAATAGTGGTAGAATTAAATTTTTTATTATTTCTCATAAAAATGTAATCAAGAAAGTACTAATAAATCTGCTCTTTTAATTTGTAGAATCGAAATGAAAAACTCATCAACGACATTTTCTCTGCGATCAATAATGGATACAGACAATATCCTCACCAGCAGTAACTTTCAAGAATGGTTTAGGCTCCTTCGGGTTATCCTACGCCATGAAGGAAAGTTTTACGTGCTGGAGTCCTCACTTCCTGATTCCCCTGCCCCAGGGGCGATTGATGAAGATTTCCTAGTCTATGATCAACATTTTAATGATGAACTCGACGTTCAATGTTTGATGTTGTCATCTATGTCTAGTGAGCTCATGAAGTCCCATGAAGACATGGATGCCTATAGCATGCTCGAGCACCTCTGTGGTCTATACGAAGAGAGATCAAGACAGGAACGATTTGAGATATCCAAGGCTCTTTTTCAGAGCAATCTTGGAGAGGGTGCCCCAGTCGGGCCTCATGTAGTCAAGATCATTGGATACATAGAGCGCTTGGAGGTTCTTGGGTTTAAACTCCCCGAAGAACTGGGTACCGATATCATTCTTGCATCACTCCCCTAGAGCTTCTCAAACTTTGTTGTGAACTTCAATATGAACAACATTGAGAAGTCTTTGTCTGATCTTATCATCATCATTCGCCAAGTGGACACTGACATGAAGTGTGAAAATCCTTTTGTCCTCATGGTGAATAAAAGGAAAGGGAAGGCGAAGAGATTTAAGCCCAAAGCTTCTTTAAGGCCTTCCAAGAAAAGGAAGATAAAAGGGGAGGCAAAGGAACAGGATATTGTTTGTTTTGCATGTGGTAAGAAGGGCCACTAGAAGAAAAACTGCACTCAGCCAAGGAAGCAAGGGGAAGCTTCAGGTGCGTTTGTTATAGAATGAAATCTATCTGTTTCTACTAATTGGGTATTAGATACTGCTTGTGGTGCTCACATCTGTATCCAAATACAGGAACCAAGTAGATTCAGGAAGATTGATCGAGGGGAGGTAGATCTACGAGGAGCCAACGGAGCCAGACTTGCTGTTATAGCTGTCGGGGACTACCACCTCACATTGCCTATGGGGATGGTCTTGGTTTTGAAAGGATGTTACTATGTACCCTCTGTAACCAAAAACATTATTTCAGTATCCAGATTAGATACTGATGGATTCATCTTCAAGTTTGGAAGATGATGTTGCTATTTTTATAAAGATAGCATTTTTTTTGGTAGGGCACATTTATATAACGGCCTTTATGTGTTAGACTACACAAACTAAGTAATGGAAATCGATAACAAAGTTAATTCACATGACTCATACCACACCCAACTTTGGCATCACTGGCTAGGTCATGTTAATGAGAAACGTTTGACAAAATTACATCAAGATGGGTATTTAGATTCTTTCGAACTAAAACCACTTGGTGTATGTCATGCGTGTCTACAAGGCAAAATGACCATAGCCCCATTTAGTGGGAAAGGTGAAAGAGCTAAAGAGATTCTAGAATTAGTTCACACAGATGTGTGTGGACCATTTTCAGTTGAAGTAAGGGGTGGGTTCTCGTACTTCATAACTTTTAATGATGATTTTAGTAGATATGGATATATCTATTTAATGAGGTATAAGTCAGATTCTTTTGATCGGTTCAAAGAATACAAGAATGAAGTTTAGAACCAGCTTGGTAAGAAGATTAGGAAACTCCACTCAGATAGAGGAGGAGAATATCTTAATCAGGACTTCATTGATTTCTTACGGGAGTTTGGGATTCTATCTCCACTCACTCCTCCTTACACACCGCAGTGGAATGGTGTAAATGAAAGGAGGAACCGCACCCTGTTGAAAATGGTGAGATCAATAATGAGTCATACGAGTCTTCCATTATCCTTTTGGGGATATGCATTACAAACAGCAGCGCACATACTAAACCAAGTACCAACTAAATCGATAAATGGTATTCCATACGAGTTATAGAGTGGACGCAAAGCCATGTTATCGAATTTACATGTGTGGGGTAGATAAGCATTTGTTAAGGACTCTTTAGGTAACAAACTCACGCCCCGAGGAACAAAGTGTATCTTTATAGTATATCCCAAGGAAACAAGGAGATATTACCTATAAAACCCATCACACAAAAAGGTTACAGTGGCAAGACATGCCATATTCCTTGAGAGGGAGCACATCTCCAAAAGAGATAGTGGGAGCGAGATAGAATTCAATGAAGTCGAGGCTCAAGATACACATGAGTTGGTACAAGAACATATTCCACAAAGACCTGTGGAAGAACAATCTGTTCCAGAGACACAAGAACTGCGTAGGAGCATGAGAGAGGTGAGAGAACTAGAACGATATGGTTTTCTTGTCACCGAGGATGGTGACTCATTATTGGTTGACAATAATGATCCTCTTACCTACAAGGAAGCAGTTGAAGTCACATACATTTCCAAGTGGAATGAAGCCATGAATTCTGAAATGGATTCCATGTACCAAAACCAAGTCTGGATTTTGGTAGATCCTCCAGTTGATGTAAAGCCTATTGGTAATAAATGTTTATTCAAGAAGAAACTGGACATGGAGGGGAAAGTCAGCACCTATAAGGCACGAATGGTTGCAAAAGGTTTTAGACAATGTCAAGGAATTGACTATGATGAAACCTTTTCACCGGTTGCGATGCTGAAATCCATCAGAATCCTATTGTCCATTGTTGCTTACCATGACTATGAAATTTGTCAAATGGATGTCAAAACAACTTTCCTTAACGGGAACCTCCAGGAAGATGTCTACATGACACAACCTGAAGGGTTTGTGACTCCAAAGAATTCCAACAGGGTATGCAAGTTTCATAAATTCATTTATGGATTAAAACAAGAATCAAGGTCATGGAACATTTGTTTTGATGAAGCTGTTACAGAATTTGGCTTTGTTAAGAACGAATGTGAGCCTTGTGTATACAAAAGGTTTAGTGGAAGTGCAGTCATTTTCCTAATAGTATATGTTGATGACATATTGCTAATTGGAAATGAAGTACCTGTCTTACAGTCAGTTAAGGCATGGTTGCATAAATGCTTCTCTATGAAATACTTGGGCGAGGCGGCATATATTCTGGGGATCAAGATCCATCGTGATAGATCCAACAGAATGATGGTCCTGATTCAAAGTACATACATTGACAAGATACTGAAGAGATTCAGTATGGAACAGTCCAAGAGGGGATTGTTGCTAGTGTCACATGGCATTCATCTTTCTAAGAAAATGTGTCCTCAGACACATGAGGAAACAAAAAAAGGATGGAAAGGATCCCTTACACATCCGCGATTGGGTCAGTCATGTACGTTATGCTATGTATGAGGCTAGATGTTTCTTAAGCATTAAGTGCGGTAAGTAGATATCAAGTTGATCCAGGAGACCGCCATTGGATGGCAGTCAAGACTATCCTTAAGTTTCTGAGGTGTACTAAGGATATGTTCTTGGTTTATGGAGGATATGAGGAACTAGTCATCAGAGGACATGTAGATGCTAGTTTCCAGACTGATCAAGATGACATGAAGTCGCAGACTGGATACATATTCAGTTTGAATGGAGGTGCAGTGAGCTTGAAGAGCTCAAAACAATGTGTGGTGGTATTTTCTATAGTGGAGTCCGAGTATATCGCAGCTTCTGAGGCAGCTAAAGAAGAAGTATGGATACAAAGCTTCATCCAAGAGCTAGATGTTGTACTGAGCAATAAAGATCCTATCACACTCTATTGTGATAATACTGCAACGGTGGCACTTGCAAAAGAGCCAAGGTCACATCAGCGGAAAAAGCACATACTTCAGAAGTATCATCTCTTGAGGGATTTTTCTCAGAGAGGTGAAGTTGCAGTGAGCAGTATTTCCATGGAAGAAAACGTGGCAAACCCATTTACTAAAGCCTTGACTCAGCAGAAACATGATCATCATGTGAGGTCTAGCGGACTAAAAGTCGTAGGCAGTTGTCTCTAGTCCAAGTGATATTTTTTAAGGGTTGGTGTCCTCAGAACCAACTATTTTGTACTTTGATTACATGAATGTTCACTTATTATATATTATTCATTGTTCTGCATGAATATAATATAATAATGTCCTGGAATATTTGTTGCATTAATAAGGTCATAGCAGATCCCTGCTATGATGAGAACCTTGAAATGCTATAACAATATTCTTAACTAATGTTTTGTGGTTATATGACATACTATGATAGGACACATAGTATACAGACCATCATGTGAGAGTACTCGTAAGAAGACGAGACTCTCTCTCATGGAGTTCAAAATTGGCAATCTCCAAGATGGGAGATTATGAGAACAGACCCGCCAGTAGTAATTTTTCATGTCTTGATGTCATCGGATATTGCTATCTGCGAGAGTGTGTAATGGTCCTTATACTGTAAGATTATCATTAACTCATGTCATGACTCACTCACTTAGATTTACTGACGAAAACCGTCACGCAGACAGTTGGCGGGAAGTAGGGTATGTTGGGTGTGTCACGAGTGACATGTTATTAATGGATAATTCGAGGAAGGATTTGTCCCTTCCATTTATGGAAGTTGATATCTCGACCCATTGATTGAAATAGAACTGTCGCATTAAATTCCATGGCCATGGTGTAAACGACGAGTTTATTTCAGTTTTCAAAGAACGACGGATCAAGCATATAGGTTTATGACACTTCCATGAAACCTTATTGATGAGATATTGAGAAAAAGGGATTAAATTACACAGTAAGCGTTCATATGAGTTGATACGTCAATGCGGTGTCAACTTCTTTCTCTTGGGTGCCTTGACCCATTGCTAGATAGTAATCTTGGACTTTAGGCAAGCCTGCCTAATGCCAACGAGAAATAGTCCTAGAGGGTCACACACTAAGTGTATCCAAGTATCTCAAGTTGAATAAATATTATTCACGTACGTGGTTTAATAATTATTCAAGGAATCCTAATTCGTTTTAAATGATGGAGGAAAAATAAAATAAAACAAGTACATGTCGTGTATTGTTAAATTTACACGCCGTGTAGTTTTATTTTGGAAAGGAAATGAATAAATTAAAACAAGATATACACGTTGTGTACATTTAATGTACACGCCGTGTAGTTTTCAATGAAAAACAAGTACACACCATGTATTTATTATTACACGCCGTGTAGTTTTTTCAGTCGGGATTTTGAGGATATAATATCGTTTTATTAAATGATATTTATTATAATCAGCGTGAGTGCATGTCAAGGAATTAATTATTCGACATGGGTGTTTTCAATAAGAGTTAATGTAATAAATGAAACATGTAACGTGTTTATTTATTGTCATAACTCTATAACCTAAAACTCGATTATAAATATCCTCACAACCCCAACTCTTTTACAACACAAGAGAATCAATGTGCACAACATCTCTGGAGAATTATTTCAAGGCCAAAAGAACCTCTTCCTCCAAGAATGCTCTCAAGACCGAGAGAGATCCTCTTCCATCGGATCAAGACGATCTAAGGCGGACAATGCAAGCAAAGGCTTCTCCACGCTAGCACCCGGAGAATCCTTTGGCGACGTCTAGATATACAAGGTACACGTGTGGATCACCGCTAGAGGGAGTCTACACTTGGCTTTTGCGATGCAACGATGGATCACATCGACAACTTGATCAAGAACATCAACGAAGAAAGAACACCCAAAAGGTATTTATTTATAATTAATTAAATTAATTATAATCAACCTGTAACGATCCTTGTTTGTGGTTCTGGGACAAACCATCTTCTTTGTCTTTTTCTGTGATTCGATCTGTGGAGACTGGCTTTTATCGTCGTATTGATCCCGGATTGATCATTGCTAATGACAAAAAGCCAAGTGGGCACATCCACCAACGCGCTTCTGCTGCGCCCGGAACCATCCAACCCAACCGAGTCAAGACCCATTTCCCAACATTAAAACCATAAAAAGGAGGAAAATCATCTCATAATAATAGCATAAAAAACATACCAATTTAAAACATAAAAGAAGAACTAAATCAAGTCAACCAATTATGCCTAGTTTAAGAGATAATTAAATAGGTGAAAATCCTCACAAGCATATTCCATATAAATTTTACTTGCGTGAAATAAGGAATTAAAATGGTGAAAGAAAATTATAACTCCCCTAGAAAACAAATTCATAGGGACACCTACCTCAAAGAGGAGAAGATCCATCCGGTACAATTCTTCACTTGAATACTTTGATGATGACTACTCCTAACTTTCACAAACAGGTATTCTTATATATATATTCCCTTAATCCCTTATAGATTTTTCCTACTCTATGAGGAAAAATTTTCAAGGAAGGTATATATAAATATACACACATGTAACTAAACATGTGAGTGAAACACCTCAAGAATCCATAAAAATTATAAAACAATCCTGGGAACCCTAAACCATGAAGAAACCCAAGTATAAGGTAATAAATGCAATAGTGGAATAAAACAATTACCTTGGACAGTGGCGACAAGCCAAGATGGTCCAATATTCTTCGTATTCATTGACGGATGCTAAAATACACATAAAGGGGTCCCGAGAGACCTTCCTCATACCCTATAGATGGAAGAAACCCCAAAAATCAGATTAACCCAAGACCTAGGGTTTGGACGAATGGAATGGAGTGGTGGAGAGGGGAAACCGGTCAAATTAAATGAGAAGAAAAACGCATAGGATCTTACCTCAATGATTTGAGTGGGATTCGTGAAGAAACTGGGGAAGATCGTTGAACGAAAGAGGAGCTATGAGGGAGGGGTGGTGTTTGACCAAGGAGGGAGGGGAGGTGTTGTGCGTGATTTATAGGGAGGAAGAAACAAAGGGGAGAAATAAATAAGAAAAAAAGGAAAAATACTAAAAAATAAAATAAAAAAATAAAACTTTAATAAATAATAAGAATTATAATAAACTCCAATAATAATTATAATAATATTCATAATAAATTAATAATAATAATAATATACTTAATAATAATAATAATAAACTTAATAATATTATTATTATCAACCATAATAATATTATTATTTTTATTAAATTGTTTTTCATTTATTTTATTTTATTTCACTTTGATTTTAATTTAATACATTTTTAAATATTAAGAAACCAAAAGACACAAATATAAATATAAATAACCATGACCAAAAGAAGTCCGGTCATGGTGTGACAATTATCCCCACCACAAAATCTTTTTACCCCTATAAAGTCACCCAGCCAAATGAGGAATCAAACTCGAGTTCGAAACTAAATGAGGCCAACAAAATCACAAACTCGGTGTGACTTTTCACTCCATCAGTCACACCCGACCAACTCTAAGGGAAACTATAATGAGAAGATCCATCAGGAAACGATGAGGGGTCTCCCCACCTAAAAACCCAACTAGAAAACCCAACATTGAGACTCTCAACACAAGCTAACTCTAGAACTGCTAACTTTATCTAAAGAGGAAACCACCAACATATACCAAAACTCCCACAGAAACCAACTCTGTAAGAAGGCAGGGCAAGATCCATGGTGGGTCTTCTCACCAGATAAGAAATGACCATCTTAGGCCAACTAGTACAGACTGATATGGGAAACCTAACACAAACCGACCCATGAACTCTCTGCATAAACCAAACACCCACCACATGGGGTCCCAGACGAAAGACCCCAGACTGAATGGTGAACCAAACCCCTATTCATTATTTCCCAAGATGCATGCATCTCCAAAATGAGCACATCCTAAAACAAGAGAAAGTCACAAAATGGTATAACTGAACAAGATAGAAAATCATCTCAAGACTCATAGTCACAAGGAGACAACCTTCACAGCTCACACTTTAGGAGGAAAAACTTCTGGAACAACACAAAAACAATATCACCACACGTCCTTACAACCAAAGTTAGATATTCAAATAACAAAGACCAAAATGAGGTAATGAGACCTCCACACGTCTTACATAAAAAAACCTTCAAATTTTAGGAATATACAATAGATAAATTTAAACAATCTTTATTTTAGCACTGGAGAAAAAATTCAGACCAAGGTCCTCAACACCCAATGATTTCCTGACTACGTGGAAATATTTAATTTGAGTCCTGTGGCTGGAGATCTAATGTCTTGAAGCATTTTTTCCTCCACAGTCATGATCTGATGATTATCAAACAAAACATCCTCTTTCGATAGAGAGAATTACAAAACCTCCTTCGGATGACCCCATCAACCTCATCAAATGAAAAATCTTTTCATAAGCCTATAAAAACAAGGCATTATTCTTTTTTTCAGCTAGATAAGGTGGGAGAAAAACCAAGAAGACTCAAGTGTGATCCACAATCAAGAAAGGATTTGGCTCCACCACTTAATTCAGAGTTTGCGTAGATTCAACAATGATAATACTCAAAGAAATGATTATTCAGAATTTCCTCCAAAACCTTAACCACCCCTGTTTTGACAATTTTAAGCCACTAAATGACAATAAACAATGATATAAAGTCTTCGAAGGATGATGAAAAGGAAACATAAAGTACTCAAACTAATCTCACTAGAATAAAACAAAAGAGTGTCCCAACTATTAAAAGATGGAATTGACAATAAGACTTATCTGAAAAGAGTTCCTCTAGTTCTCTCTCATTTCCGGATGGATAACCTTTATGGACACCAAAAATAATCGGTCCTTGATCCTTGGACTGTGACCCCACGCAAGTGAACCATTAGTTGATTTCATGATGTTATCTTTGGGGAAAAAGGAACCAAATCCTTGATATGTTCAACATAGGCCTCCATAATTCGTTGGCCTTGCGGGACAATCACGAGTTCTGCTACTTTCATCATCGTCCCCTCCTCAGGTATAAACCATCAGATAAAATTGGTCTTAAACACCTTCTAAGACATCTCATCATGAACCGATGCTGGGATTATCTCCTTCACCAATCTGAATTTGAACCTTGAAATGAAACTGAACCAGCACAGACTCTCATAGCTTTGGGAGTTTCCAATAACCTAAGAACACAAACGATTTCACCAAACTAATATGTTTCCTTCAATAGATCATGATCTCCATGTAAGATAGAAAAAAACCAAAAATAACTCAATTCCACCACTCTATTAAGAGTGTCGGTAGAACCAAAAACTAGAAGAGACTCACTATAAATCTTTGGGACTTTTCTAGGTGGCATACTCAAAAACAAGAGGCACAAATCTGAATCAAAACTCATCATAAATCAAAATTATACACTTCAATCAAAAACTAAAACTCAAAGTCAAATCACTATTCCAACCACAATTCAATATGTCAAAACCAAGATCCCACAAAAAGGATACCAAACATGAAAATAGAACACTAAACAATTGCTCACTCACTTTTCAAAACATTCAAATTACCCATTTTAAAAAAGATTTTTCAGAAAACAAAACAAATTAAGTAACCACCATTAGTATTACATGAAGTCTCACATATATATATATGCTATCTCAAGAACCCATCTGCACATACCTCCAATTTTCCACTTCCCACATGCGTACCTCCATAAATGTGATCCCTCATAGGAATTCCAAGGGTTAATTCAAAATACTTCCCATTTTTAAAACATTTCATTCAACAAAAAGCACAAATTCTCAACCAATTTAAAAATTCGACTTATCATTAAAGCAACACATTTCCAAATTCATATAAATTTTCCAATTCATATTCTAGAAGTTGTTACTAAGATCCCAAAACAACTTCCAATACACCTCCCATTTTTTCCATTTTGAAACCACATATTATATTAAAAGAAAACAATTTTCATCTAAAAACCCATTTCTACACTCCAAAAATCACACTAACTTTTAAAACCCCCTTTTTATGAACCAATTTCATTTTTTTGAAATTCACTCAATCCAGTCAAAACTAATCCAAAATATAACTCACATAAAAACTTCCAAAAATAAGGAACTAGTGACTATTCCAACCTGGTAACATGGACTAGCAAACCATGATCTGAGCAAAAATCCACCTCAAGAATTATATTGAACTGTGCACTCGGTCTATGCATGGGTCACTACTCCATGAAATCTCATTGCATAACATCAGATCCCTTCCTTTATCATCCTTTATCCACACATACCAAGAAAAAGAAAAATTCGAATACCTGGAAACTCGAGGCTCGAAACAGGAAAGGGTTAATGATGACTTTCATGTAACTACCTCTGGAGTTCTAACAATCCTACTCTCTAATCTACCTAACACCCCAAATGACAAGGGCTCCTCTGATACCATTTTTTTATGAACCAACCTGGGTCGACCCTGAACCGGTCACCTGAGTCGGTCAACAACATAGCCCAAAGGGCATTCCCAATCCCCATGGGATGACAACTAGTGTCTGGCATTAAAATGAGATATTTGGGAATGGTTTAGCCCATAAAAAATATATATATAACAAAATATAAACTGAAAAAAATAAAAATAACACTAGTCGTGGAAATAAAAATAAACCAAGCAGAAAAACATACCTAAAGTGACCTCATGAGTCACCATGGAAAACAAAACCACACTCGCTCCTAGAGCGACCCAAACTAGAAGAACATGAAATGGAAAATTAAAGTAAGCAAGAGCACTGATATTATTATTATTAATTTCAAGATATAATAACACCCTATGCCCTTTATTTTTATAAGAAATCCAAAACATGCTAGTTTGAAAAAGGAACATAATAAAATAATGTTTTTCCTTCTTTTCAAATTCAAGTAACAAGTTTACATTTGTAAGTAAAGTGTTTCTCTCCCAATGCATTTTCAAAATAGGTTCCAATAATGCATTATCATTTCAAAATTAAAGGAAACCAATTTAGATTAAAATATGGTATTCACAAATAATACATCAATTATGAATGACTGAAATAGAAATCGCATCACAAGAACCATGGGTTATCCCTAAGCAGCTATTGTTAGTTGCAGACCTAGGATCCTCATACCTCAGTGAAACTTGGCATAGAAACCACAATGATCTACATTCTTATGCATGTGACACTAGTAGGGAACACACCCATAACCTAGTGGTGTCCAATAATCACAATGTTTAGTTAGTGTTGTAGCATCAATCCTGCTAAACAAAACTAGGAAAACCCACTTACGTATCATCTAGCATACTAGTCCTAGTCTGCCAACCTAGATACTCAGGTTTCCCATTGTTATCCATTTTAAGTGGGGGTGAGTTTTTATCAATAAAACATATATGTTCTTATAATTTTTATACTTAAAAACACATCCAAGCTCTCACCACTGATCTCCCTCCTTGATTTCATCCCCCCCCCCTTCTGTCACAAAATAATGCACAAGACTCTTGGCCAAGAACATATCACAAATTACATATTCAACACACACGTCATTTTCAAAAACAATAGGGCATGCCTCCAGAGAGGTTATTTTTTTTAATAAACTATTTTTAAAGTTACAAATGGGATTAATTACATACAAGGAACACTTTTTATAAATAACCAGCTGAAAGGCCATACACATTTGGAAATATTCATTACCAATTCAAAACCACTTAGGAAATCACCTTTCAAGTCACTTAAGACCAATGGGCTTTTTAAATACATTTCAATTTCCAAAACAAAGGCATAATCATTTCTAGAAACCACAATCAGATTTCATGTCATGTGAATATAGTAGAAATATAAAACATTTTTTTTAAACAGGCAAGCAATTATGAAATTAAAATTAAAGTCATAGGCCTAGGGGGCCTTCCTCAGGGTGGAAAAAAACCAAAATTTTGGCCCATGGTGCTTTATAACTAAAATTTTTTTCTCCCCCCACTAAGCATATACACCTTCACATGAATTTAAGGACACATAACCCCTATTCACACATCATCGTGGCCATGAATATGTGTAGGGAGATCCCTACATATATGCTTATATGCGTATACCAGCCGCCACTCACCTACATATGCATTTTCATATATATACATGGGGTCACCTAGCCCCATACATGTACATTAACTGCCATGTATGATTATACATTTAATAGGGGAACCCACATATACATATATACTTGCTTGTGCACACGCAGGCGAGTCACCTTAGACCCGTCGACTCAAAACTATAATGTAGAGTTCAATGCACTACACCATAAATAATACAAACCTTAAAACAAATAAATACCCAAATTTATATGTTTTGAAACTAAAAAATGACATAAAATCCATTCCGTAGATAGCAGTGGTGAATCAAAGCATTCTGAACCACCTCGCCTTTGGCGACGGTTGATAGTATCCACAAAAATAAGTCTCGAGGGACCATTTTCATAACCCTAAACCATTAGAAATAACAAAATCTGAATCAATCCCTAATATGGGGTTTCAACTAATTAATTAATAAATCATTATGTCATTTAATAAATCAAAGTAACCGAAAAACACAATAGGAAGAGACCAATAACAATAGAATCATTCACATGAACATGAACACAATATACACCAAGAGGGTTCAATAAGGTAAAATGAATATCACTTAAAAAATTCCAACTAGGTATTCACTAAAAGGTTATAAACTCACACATTTCAACCAACCATTTGAAATAAAAATTAAAACACCATTTTGAAATCATTTGAGGTCGCACCTTAATTTAAAACAAAATTCCCTTTTTAAGATACCATTTTCACCCAATGAAAACTCAACCATGCTAAGACCCATTACCCAAATTTAAAACTATAAAAAGGGAAAAACTCGTCTCATAAGAATCTTATCATAAATAAACATACCAATTCAAATCATAAAACAATAACTTCACCAAACCAACCAATTATTCCAAGGTCAAGAGATAATTAAATAGGTTAAAATAGTTACAAGGATATTCAGTAGAATTTTCACTTGCATGAAATAGGGAATTAAAAGGGAACAATTATATTAAAAATACAATGGAAACAAATTTCATAGTGACACATACCTCAAAGAGGAGAAGATCCAACTGGAACACTTCGGCACATGAAACCCTTGACGAATATTGCTCTGAACATGTGAAAACATGTATTATTTTATATATAAATATACCCTTAATACATTATACATTTTTTCCATTACATTATGGAAAATGTGCAAGGAATGTATATATATATATATACACAAATGTACATATACATGTGAGTGCAACAAATCAAGAATCCATCAACATTATACAACAATCCTAAGAACCTTGAATGACTAAGGAACCCAAATAGAAGGTGAGAAACACAACAGTGGAATAAAACACTAACCTTGGATGATGACTACATGCCGAGACGAGCCAATCCTCTTTGCATCCGGTGGAGGATATAAGAATACACACAAAGGGGTCCTGATAGACCTTCTTCATACCATATCACTGGAAGAAACCACAAAAATCAGATTAAACCGAGACCTAGGGTTTTTTTGAATAGAATGGAGTGACGGATAGGGGAAAACCATCCAAATTAGAGTAAGAGACAAATAAAGATAAACATACCTCAATGATTCAAGTGAGATTCGTGAAGAAGCCGAGGAAGATCATTGAATGAAAGAGGAGCCACGAGGGAGGGGTGGAGCCCAACCAAGGAGGGAGTGGGAGGCGATGTGTGTGACAAAAAGGGAGGAAGAAACAAAGGGGAGAAGGAAATAAGAAAAAAAAATATAAAAAAATAAAAAATAATAAAACATTAATAAATAATAAGAATTATAATAAATTCCAATAATAAAAATAGTAGTATTCATAATAAATTAATAATAATTATAATAAACTTAATAATAATAAAAAAAATAAGTTTAACAATATTATTATTATTAACCATAATAATAATATCATTATCATTAAATTGTTTTCCATTTATTTTATTTTATTTTATTTTTATTTTTATTTAATAAATTTTTAAACATTAAGAAACTAAAAGACTCAAATATAAATATAAATAACCATGATCGTAAATTTTTTGGATGGGGTGTGACAAAAGGATGCTTGGAACCTACTATACCTTGATCTAGTGATGACCAGCATAAAAAACAGGGATTGACTGCACCTCCTTGCATTGTTTTGGCTTTGGTTTGCCCATTGTGCAAGCGGGGATCCTCCCTCTCCTCTACTTCATGTGAACCAAAAGTGAGGGAGGATTTTTTGTTAAATTAAATTAAATTATGAACCCACTATTTAACTTTTCCAATGGTCTCCTCTAACTGGGTGTCTAACATAGAAAAACTTTATGTCATGCCTAGGGTAGACATTGTGTTCCAAACTCATCTGTGGTCTCTGATTTCTGATCTGAGACTCTGATTGGGAGTAATTTCACTTTTAATAAAAAATATATGTGCAAGAAAAGTTATTTAATATTTCTAATATCAACTCATCAAGGCTCTATGGTCCTCATAATTCCATCCTGACTCAACATCTCCCTCCAAAAATTTCCTAAGAATATTTCAAAGTCTTCAAAGAAAAATCTTAGTCAGTACATGAGATTATTACTGTGACTATCCCACACCATCAATTTTCATGATTAAACAAATATTCCTTAATGTAGACAAAGTCATTGAAGGTAAATTATATCCCTATAAAAAGTATCACTTACTTGATTATAGATTAATAAATTCCATGATATGTTAATATAGGATTTGGGTTATGTTATTCCCTTATTACCTTTTATGATATTTGAGCATTGATAGTTCTATTTTTGACAAATCCACTACATAATTATTATTTTTTAGGTGTAACCCAACATATATATTAGATGACTGGATGGATAGATTGGTAGGTATTCCTCGTCAAAATTGTGATTGGATATTTTTATAGTATGGTTAAATTGATAAACTTTATTGTGGTTATGAAATTAGAAAGTTATTAGATGATAAGATGTTAGAAATTGGAATTTATGGATACTTGCTGATGTGAGTTATTTTATGAAGGAATTTATTATATTTTGGTGATGCATTATACTATATATATATACACACATAAAAACACAAAACTATATATTTTAGGGAGTGTATTTTTTGTGATAAATGTGTAGTCATAGAAAACCTTACCCTTGTTTGGGTTGAATTTTTATTTTTTAGTTACTACCCTTCAAATTCTTTAGTATTCTCTAGGAACATAAAAACTATTGGGTGTTCCATGGAAGTAACCTATTAAGTATTTTTATATTCACCCTTACTTTATGTACATTTTTTTAAAAATATTATTGGTTGTGTTGGGGGAAGCATTGGGAAATGAATGTTCAGACATATGTGGAACATGGATTTGGAGGGTTTTTTTGTAAACTAATGAGACATACTTTGGGTTTTATTGATATTATTTATTCTCAGTTGTCTTTATAGTTATTTTTCTACATGTATTTTTTTAATATTTTGAAATTTTTATTATACATTCACATTAACTATTTGAATATGATTATTACTGATCATAGTTATTTCCATTAATCTTATTATTGGTTTTCACTTTACTAAGTATTATTCGGGTAATATCTTCCAATTTTTTATGATTATACCCTTGACAATAGTCTTCAAATATTGGCCTATTGAAAGAAATAATAGTACCACACAATCATTCTTTCTTCTAAATCAAGGTAGTAAAATAACCCAAAACACTTACAAATAATATTACAACATATTCATAATAAAATCATATAATAGTACACACAGATGATCAACAGGTCTAATGACTTTGTGGGACTAGATATATAATACAACTTTTATAAACATAACAGTGTAAGTATTTATTTTTTTCTTAAAAATAATCTCCATGATCTCATAATTATATTATTACCACATGAGATACCTTAGGAATAAACATAAAATAGAGGGTGACCTAAAATCCTAGTAACAGGATAATTATAATAAACATGATGATGATATATCATAAGATTCAATTAGCATGACATGTGATCCTAAAATATAAGGATCATAAATCACCACATTGAAACATGGCATAAGAGTAATGATATAATTGGAATATGGAAATCATAGAAATTTTATAATCATAAGAATGGGGAATAACCATAAAACATGTCATTATAAACAAAATTCAAGACTCGATTCCAATACATTATAACATAGATAGATTGGATAAATTCCCATGCACCATATATAGTTTCTCATGAGATGTAAGAATTACCTAATCAATTAGAGAGATCTAAAATTACAAAACCAATAATCACATCACAATATTTCTTTCATATATGTTTCACATAGAAAAAATATACTTTCAGAATAAACATGAATGAAACCCATGAGAGGGAAATGAGTTATATAATAGTGATCAAAACATAAGAAAATGATAAATCATATAAGTGAAAAATAGTAAAAGTGATTAATGCATATTATATATTTAAAATTGAAAAAAATAAAATATATAATAAATATTCAGATTAAACTAAAAGAAAGAACATGATAAATTGATAATATGATGTTTTTATAAAGAATAAATTTCATAAAAAAATATAAATGAATAAAACGTTATCAAATGTAAATAGTGTCATGTAGTATTGATTCATGAAAATAAATGGTGTATGGAAGAGTTTCACTTGTCTAACTTTTGTGGTTTTTCTTAAAATAATTATTTAGAGGGATTTGGAAATAATTATATATGCCCATATAAATAATTAATAATTAACCAATGTACATTAAGAAGGTATTTATATAAAATTATGAAGAGGTATTGGTGATATAGAAATAAAATAAGATTAAAATAATTATGAGAGAGTGTGAAGTGTACTCTTTCCTCGAATTCTGTTTTTAATTGGAAAAACATAAAAATCTCTCCAATAACCAAGACACATTAATTAATTTTATATTATAGATTCTTATTAATATTTATTTTAACTATTTTTATACACTATTCATTTATTAGATTTATTTTGTCAATGTCAATGGTTTGGAATTGTTCAATACACAATTTTGAAGCTTATTTCGTGTAATGATAACAATCAATGGACTTTTTCTGATGATTCTATAATGTCACACCCCAATCTGGAAAGATTATTTTATTTTATTTATTTTTTGAATTATTTTTTATTTATTTATTTTTCTGGGTGTTTTCCCTTGAAATTGGGAGTTTTGGTGAATGAAGTGCATGCAACATAGCTAAGATGCACATTTCCAAATTGTGTGGTAACCACACGATAGCTTATATAGTTTTTGAAAAAACCAAACAAATAGTTTGTGCATGGTTTTCCAAACCATTTGTTCAAACCACATGGGGTGGTTGAGGATCCTAGTAGTGGGTACACATTTGGTGCATAGTTTTCCAAACTGTTCAACGCAAACCGTGCATCATGTATTTCTTTATAAAATAATAAATTAATTAAAGGGAAAAAAATCTAACACCCCTCCCCCACCCCCTAATCATGTGACCTCCCCCTTCCACTCTCTTCCCCCTCTCCCTGAAACGTGATTCCCTCCCATCCCTTTCTCCATAGTCTTGTGCCTCCCACTCTTGTAAGATACTCTCCTAACACTATTTTCTCTCAATTTATTTTCCTTTCATAGATTATATTCTATTTTAATGTCTCTGGTTCTCTTCTCCTTTCATTTTAGTCATTCTTCATCTCTCTCTATTGCCCTGTTCTTCCGATCGAACACTAGGTCAATTTTGTAACCCATTTTTTTGGATTTATCTCATTATTTAGGTGTGTGATTGGTCTCTCAAGACTTCTCCATTCATGTTTTGGAATATTCCACCAAAAAATTGTTTTGGTCCATTTCAATTTTCCCACTACCAAATGATTTGGTATTATTCCACCCATTTTTATAGTTCTAATTTTAATTGGGGTCTTTTGGTGATTTTTGGTTCCCTTTTGGTTATTTAGAATGTCTTGTGGATCCTTTAAGTGTTTCACACATATATATATGTATGTATGTATATATATATATCCTCCTTATACATATTCCATCCTGGAGAGTGGAATATGCACATTGGATTAAGGGGTGTTTATATATATATTAGTATATATGAATTCATGTGTGAAGTGGTCTTCATCAAAGGCGTCTTGGATTGAAGTAGGTTTCTCTATGCATTGGCCTTTAAATTTAAGAATAGTTGATTTAATTATGTTTATACCTTCTTTTTATAACAACCCAGTCTTAAGCTACATAGACATTATATCATTTTTGGGGAATAATTAATACATTACAGAAATAGACGCCCAAAGACCGTATTAGTTTGGTGCCTTTAGAAACATGATAATATAAACATTGGTAAATGGGTGAGCTACATTATCTCGAATTAAGTTCTTCAAGACTATCACCCCAATTATACATATCATACAAAAAATATACCTTTGTAACATGGGGAAGTAAACATAAAAAAGGGGTGAGCTCAGATACTCAACAAGGGTAAACATGGGAGATATGTAAGTATAAACATGATCATAAGGGAATGAGAATTTGATCATGACATTAAAATATCATACCATGCATAAAATAAACATGAATTATTGCATAAATTTTAGGAGTTCATAGGG
This sequence comes from Viscum album, assembly GCA_963277665.1. NCBI lineage: Eukaryota > Viridiplantae > Streptophyta > Magnoliopsida > Santalales > Viscaceae > Viscum > Viscum album. The sequence continues at coordinate 237,889,584 of OY728164.1, forward strand.
CATGAATTATGCCGAAATCAATAGCATAATCCATAAAACATAACAAAGGAGTAAGACATGGAATTTTGGAATGCACATAATCATATTAAATATTATATCAAGGCTCCTACCAAGACCTTCATAACATGTTAGTATTGGGATACAACCCATTAACCACCTTTTTTCTTGGGATAACAACCCGTGTACATTCTTATTTTTGGGATTAGGCTATGACTTGTGTACCCTTTTACTTTCAGGCTTGGGCTATAACCCATGTACCTTCTTATTTTCTGGCATGGGCTACAACCCATGTAACCATAGAGCTCATACACCATTTATCATTACCCAATGAATTAGAGGGATATATAGGTCCCACCCATCTCATAATTAAATCATACATACATGTTCTACATGGTTATAAAAAACTATATCTTAACCCATGAAATGAAATGGGTGTCATAAACATCATATCATAACCCATGAAATAAATGGGAATCATAAACATTTAATCATATCATAACCTATGTAAAATATATAGGTTTAATAATCATTTAATCCTAGAATAACCTATGGAAGGAAGTGGATTTTATAAGCATTTATCATTGTAAAACCCATTGAATAGAATCTAGTTTCATAAGAATATTACTTGTGGAAGAAGAAAAATTTTCATAAACATATAACCTATGGAAGAGAAATGGATTTCATAAACATATAACCCATGAAACAAAACAGATTACGTAAACATCATGTCATAATGTGTAAACTATTTAGATAAATAATATGAATAAAACCTTTAGATAATTTCCCAGAAAGCCATGAGTAACATCATCAGATGTCTTCTTAGATGAAAAATAACTTTAAAAGATCTTTTAAACCTATTTCTTGAGGAAAATATCCTTTCCTCTTTGAAAAATGATTTTTTAAATATAATTCCTTTTGAAAACCATTTTATTCTAAAATAATATTAAAAACATATAAATAAGTCTTCAAAACATTTGAAAACATTTTTTCTTTAATGATTATAAAATAATCTTGAAAACATTTTTGGAAACCATTTTCTTTGAAAACTCTTTGAAAATATAAAATAGAATCTTGAAAAAAAATTTAAAAAATAATTTTATAGAAAATTGATTTGAAAATGTATAAAGAAATATAGAAATCATTTAAATCCTTATCCTATAATAAAACCTTTTAAAAACATATAAGGGAACCTTTGAAAATAACATAAAATGCTTTTTGAACATAAAATTTTTTTATACACTATTTCTTTGATAATCAATTTAAATTCAAACCAATTCTACAATATTATGAAAACGATATTCCAAATAAACATGTAATATTATAAAGTAAGATTCAATTAAAGGATGTTCCTAATGGTGGGAAAATCTATGCATGCCTAACATTCCTTTTTCACCTTAAAAGTATAGAAATATGGCTTGATGGGAAAACGACAAGAAGATTCATTTTAATAAATAAAATTAAAAAGTAATAAATGGTTAAAAATTTCATTTAAACATCATATTATAATAGTTAAACATTTTTGAATTTTTTTGAGAAAACATGGTTTTGAAATATCATGTAATTCTTACCGAAAGGAAAAATAAAGTCATATTTTCATAAAATCAATTTCTTAATCATCTTAAATAAAAAATAGTGGAAAAATGGAACCATTGCATGTATATAACAGGAATATAAATAGGGTAATAAAATTAATTAGATTTATTGAGATATGGATCATAATATTTCATTAATGGAAGCATAATAATAAATAATCTTGATAAACGATAAGAATATAAATATATACTATTGCTATTTTTGAAACATTAATTCATGATCCCCATATGAGAAAAAAATTAAATGAATCTTATAATATCATTGAAGGAAAAAAATCATGATATAACATTTAAAATGTAGTATATACACCTAATAGAAAAATATATGTGCATAACATGGCATGTATCTCAAAGAAGGAAAATTGAGACAAAACAACTATACCGATTTGGTAACTTTTAAAATATAAACCCCATGAAAGGTATCTCATAAAATGGATATGTGAATTAAAATTAATTTAAGTATAATAATCTTAGAATACATTAATGTGTATTATACATGCTGCATATAAGAAATGAGATGTAAACATGGCTTGTGTCTCATAGAAAATAAAAGTGAGACAAGAAAACCCTTACTACTTGGTTAACTTGGGAATCATGATCCCCATAATAGAATAACATGAATTAAATATTTTAATATCATTAAATGCATGAAATTAATGATATAAAATTTCATAGATTGGTATATACACCACACAAAATAAGTGAGTGGTGATTATGGCATGTATCTCATAGAAACAAAAAGTGATGTGAAATCCTCATACCTTATGTCTTGACTCTCTTTGTAATCTTTAAAACCTCCTGTATAATAAATATAAATTATTATAAATATATTATAGAACTATATTATTATATATAATACCATATATTATTTTATTACGACCTTTTATTACCTGTTTATTAATAATTGTTTGTTATGGTTTCGATTCATGTAATATTTGTTTTGTTCTTCATACATGTTTTGACTTAATATTCTTGATCAAATTGCTCAGATCAATATTTACTTAATTACATAATGTAAAGATTTATATAAAAATCTTCTATATTCATTATCTAAGTATTTATAATAATATATAAAATATAGAAATATGAAATTGAATACATCGTTCATGGAGACAGTAGGTCGTACGTTCTCATGAAAGTTGTTTCCATTTTATTGTCATATTGAAAGTAAGTAAGTAAATGAAATATATGTATATATGTATATAATATCATTAAATTATAATAATTATGTTATAAATATAATATAATTTCACTAAATACATCCTTAATATACTCCATGTAAAGTGTGAACAAATCACATCGCTTTGAGGAGACGGTGGTCCACACGTCCACAAATGATGTTATCCTATTTACACAAGATGGAAAGTAGAATGGTTTGTGTTATAAAATAATTAAATAATAATAAATAAATAATATATATCATATATATAATATATAAATATTGTGTATATCATAATTCCCAACCATTAAAGGTGGTAAAGGAAAAAATAAAAATCATCGTATCATGAGGCTGTAGTTCACCGTACACAAAAACAATATGTTCATTACCCATTAGATAGAATTTTATTTAAGTGTAGGTAAAACTATTAGCATAAAAACATATCAATATATTTATGATAATGGTTATTTTATAATCATTGATTAAGGATATTTTAGGGTGTGGATAATGGAAATAAAACGAAAGAGCTTGAAAAAATATGTTACCTCTTCTTCGGGTAACTCCTTTTGGTTTTCACCAAAGGGATTCCTTGGATAGATTTCTGAAAAATTGTGTGATTCTAATATTATGTTAGGTATATTTAGGATCTATTTTGTTATATCTTTTTCAAGACAAATTGACTTCATATGGGTGAGTAAGTGGGAAGAGAAGAGGCCTTTTATTGTGGAGGAGTGGAACTTTTGTAAATTTTGGAAAAGGGAATTCCAACAACATTTTCCCACTAAAAGTGGATAAATAATATAATAAAGTATATATTAGGGGGTATAGGGTGTAAATATTCCCATAAAATTTATTTTATACAAGTATCTATGTTATTTTTCCCTTGATATTAAGGTATAGTTCCTTGTTAAGCTTAATTTCACCTTAATCACTGTAATTAATTTTAATTAGATTCACAAATATTTTATGTCAAAAACTATGTCAGACTTATTAGACTTTATAAATTATTCTTATTATAAATATTTAATCCATTTTCCAAATTCCTATCATATAAGTGGCATAAATTAATTTAAATTTAATCATGTAGACTGGATGACAACGCGGCTTTTTAAAGTAAAACGTCTAAACATTTGGTATGTTTTTATGCCCAATTTAAAATTGAAATTAATTACAATGACCAATATTGGATTAATTGAAAAATTATTCATATAATTTTACTTTAAAACAATGTTAAAATATAATTTAACAATATAAATAAATTATATGAAAAGGCAGTTTTGAAGTAAAATTCAATATTTTTTACTATTCATCAAAAAATAAAACCTCATAGAAAAATACCAAAAATTCATCCTAACCCAATTTTTATTTTTATTTTTCAAATATACTCTTTATTTTTACATATATAATTTATAAAAGTTCCAAAAAGTGATTTCAAATAGGGTCTATATTAAAAGGCGATGAAACTGCCTTTATAAAAATATTGACTTTTATGAGAAATATTGGGTTTGTTCTTTTCTTTTACTTAAAAAATATATTGGATGAATATCAAAAATATTTTATTGAATGTAACATATATATATTAATATCACTCACTAATTGTAATTAATTTAATTTATTAGGATAAAACAGCTTTGTGAGAATAAAAATAATAATATTTTCCTTTATATCGAATTGGTTTTAATATTTATTTATAATTAATATATAACCAATTATTTCATTATATATTTTTGTAAATAAAATATTTTAATAAGTTATTTAATTATATTTATAACTCTTAATTTAATTTTAAGGTTAATTCTAATTATATTAGATAATAATATTTTAATAATATATTATTGTGTGGTAGAAGTCGGGCTTCTGTGTTGTGAAAGCCATAAAGGAATATTATTTTTTCATGTAGCACAAGCTAATCTTGGTATTCCAGGTAGTTCAATATTTCCTTGGTGGAGTTTATAATGAAATTCTGACTTACTACTTTAATATATATATATATATATATTTATTTCTATTTTTAGGTGAACTTATAAATATCAAAAAGTTTAAATTAATTTGAAAAAAAATAATTCACAAAATCTTAGGGTGTAACATTCTACAACCCTTAAAATTAATTTCTCCCTTAAAATTCATCTGGGTTATCAATGTTTTAATACTTTAATGTTTCTTTCATATAAACCCACATTGTGAAAATAAATATTAAAACTTCCTTTCAAAAGAATGTGGGAAATTTAATGGTTACCCAAAGTAACTCATAACTATCATCCCACCTAGGATAACATAGGTTAGAAGTGAAAACTTGGACATGAGAGAGAAATATAACTAGAAAGTTCTGATGGAGAGAGACAGATAACAAAGTATAAAGTTCACAATCACAAGGCCATAAATCTATGATGACCTAAGGGATAACCTAATTCATCGAAAACAAATTTACTAGGGTAACATTTTGTGTTTTTGGATTTTTTTTTGAAATTTTCAGCATGAGTTGGAAACCCAACCCACACCACCAAAATATATTTAAAAATTAAGTTACAAAGTGAATAAATGAGGTTCAATTTGATTGAACCTGCAATTAATTTAAATATTACACATAAAATGTTGAAATATGAAGGATAATAGTGACTAAAAAAGAATAAGCAATAGAAAAAATCAATTCTTCATGTCGTTAAGAAATTTTGTGGATATTATTTGTTCATATTCATCCTATTGTTGCATAAAAATGTGATTAGCCAGTTGATATAAAAATAGAGTGTAGAAAACAATAAAATGTGAATAAATTGTCTTTAGAGAGTGACAAAATTGATATAATCCTTCCTAAAAATATCAATGTGTATAAATTTCATTCAAGAGCAGTCCAATGGGCTTCTTAGGTGATTCAAGAAGTTTTTGCTCTTTTTTTAAGAGAAATGAGATTCCAAACTACAATTCTATGAAAACTTTCCACAAATAATTCCACCAAACCATCAAATCATAGATAAAAATTCATGAAAACACAACATGTCCAGCATATATCCCCATAAATGATTCATCCCCATATTAGGTAAAAAAAGAAGAAGTGAAACCCCATATCATCACCTAAAACGTCAAAACTGAGGTATAAAAGGTATACCAATGCCCTTTATATGTCTAAAAAATCCTATTTTTCGATTCAAAACACACTGAAAATTAATGGATCCATCAACTCAACTTTTCAAAAAGAACAGATTCAAAAAGTGAGTTCCAACATCCGAACAAAAGTCCATAAATATAGTACCAGCAATTTCATAGTAATGAAAATATTCCCAAAGAACATAGTAGAATACTGACAGTAAATCATCCACCATCACAGATCCATTGATACAAAAGACCTTTATAGAAAGAACATTTCATACAGGTACCCAGAAAAGTCTCTAAGCCCAGATCAAGCTAGAAAGAAGCATGTCAAAGAGGAAGCAAACAAAAAGGAAGCAAAAATTAATAAATAACACAAAAAGATCATTTCCAAGTAATGTCTCTAAAGTTAAAATTAGGATTTATTTTATATTCTTCTGCCATCCTTATAAAAAAAATTATGATTTGAAGGTAAGTATCCACTATGATATCACCATTCTTGAATTTTTGGAATGTAATTTCATCTTTCTCATTCATCTATGAATCAAATGCATCCAACACATCCTCCTCAATCAAATAATCATCTATATACATTGGTTAATGTTTTCCATCATCTTCTTCCTCATAAAAACAAGATTTTGTAGTAGGTTGTTCAAGAACTACCGATTAGGTTAGAAGTTCAATTTTTTTTCCAAGAGTAATCTAATGATCTTCAAATGATTTTTCTCTCAATATAATTTTCTTAAAAGTTTAAGAATCTTCACGAAAATATATAATTTCATTATTTCCGTAAAACCTCACCCTTTTTTCTTCCTTGATCCACTTCACCTCCTTCTCCAAAAAGTAGGTGAATTTTTTATTCTCAAGGTACTAACAGATCATGTGATCCATGATATTCCATCCCATTTATCATTAGTTATCATAAAAAAAATTATAAATGTTTATCCAATATGCATAAATCCTCATGTGGTGAGATAACACTTTAATCTTACCAACTTTATCTATATTTTAACTTAAACTTTCCATAAATGTTTAACCTTATAACTCTTACAAAATATGAAAGCATAAAACATTGTAATAAGGTCATGAAATAAGCCTTAACATTGATCTCCCATATATAAAAAATTAACTCTCATTTATCACATTCCAAACACATGAATACCCTCATCATAAATTTTATTGAGACATGGTAATAACCTGAATTACCATAAATTAGTTTTGAAGACATTCAAGCTTTATTATTCCAAAGGTAGCAGTATATATTCCTAGAATGAAAGAAGTTTTCAACTTCAACCATGATTAAATAGACTAATTTTTCAATGAATCAATAATTAGATCCAAGGTAATCATTACTATTCAATTTACTTTATCCATATAAATCATCTCTTTATCTAAGATAAACACAATTTTCTCTATATCTTGAACCCATTAAGGGTTACCATCCCTTAATCAAAATATAAATTTTTTGTTAAATCCATTTTCTATGTCATAAAAAACATTTAAAGTGTCTTTTCAAATCCTTAATGAAAACTTATATGAAAAATAATTATATATTTCATGATTTATATAACATAATATTTGAGTTCCAAAACATAAATACTTCATTCATCCAACTTTATTCTTGAACCATTGCTTAGGATTCATCAACTTATTCTTTAATACCTCTTTCCTAGAATATGAAATATGAATCATTTTTTAAGGTTCCCCAACCTTAATCTATTTATTATTCTTATGTTTAATATAAAAATTACCTGAATAACATCACATACCTTTCACATATCGTTTGTGGTCTCTTTAACTTAAGAATTATAACCAATACTCGTACCACATTCACGATTCTCTTTATGATATTTCCACTTGAGAAATTTGTTTTCATAATTCCCATAATTTCCACATCTAGAACATTCAATGTTAACTATTTTCATTCTAGTTATCATCATTGACTAAAACCATAAATCACAGGGTGGGAAAAAATATCATATAAGAAAACCGCATAATAATGAAAAATTACTCATTGGATGCCTAAATTGGGGAACCTTATTTAATATATGGACCCTTAGGTTTATCCCAGATTATTCATAGCGAACTTCCATTTTAATCTTTCATGATGGTTTGTGAAGAGTTTTTGAAGTTTCTAAGAATATCCCCCCTGAGTGTCAAACCATGTGAGCAGTAAGGCCTGTTGTCATGTACTAAGTTATGATTATTGAGGCTCAACACACATTGTCTGAGTATTTAATCGTAGGTACATATGTTCCAAAACTACATAAACTTGGAGTATCCATAGAGGGATGTATTTCTAGAAACCCACTCACTCTATCCTTTAGAAAAATTCCAATACATTTTCCTAAACAATAAATCATCCTTATACTTATACTTAGAGATGCCCCTAGACACATCCTCAGAATTATACATAGAGATATCACTAAAGTTTTATCATCCTAGTTTCCAAATGTTGACTAAACCATAGATCTGATACCAACTATAACAACCTTGTCTTAACATAAATAGACATTACATCATTTTTTTAGAATACTTAATTCATTACACAAATAGACGCCAAAATACTGTATTCATTTAGTGCCTTTGGAAACAAGATAATATAAAAATTAATAAATGAGTGAGCTACATTATCTCCCATTAGGTTCATTCAAGACTATAACCCCTCTTAGAAATACCATATAAAAAATATACATTTGTAACATGGGGAAGGAAACATAAAAAATGGGTAAGCTCAGATGATCAGTAATGTTAAATAAGGGATATATTTAAGCATAAAAAAGAGCATAAGGGTATGATAAAATGATCATGAAATTAAAATATCATACCCTTAATATCATAAACATGAATCATGGTATAAATTTTAGGATTTCATAATCCATGAATTATAGGGAAATCAAGAGAATAATCCATGAAATCATAACAAAGTAATAAGACTTGGAATTTTGGAATACACATAAAAATAGAAAATCTTATGTCAAGGCTCCTACCATGACCTTAATAACATGTTAGGATTGGGATAAAACCCATATACCTACTTTGGGATTGGGATAACAAACATTTTACCCTCTTATTTTTGTGATTGGGCTACAACCCATGTACCATATTACTTTTAGTCTTGGAATACAACCCATATACCTTCTTTTTTTCAGGCTTGGGCAACAACCCTTTTAAAAATTGAGCTCATATACCATTTATCATTTCCCAATGCGATGGACGGAGATATAGGTCCCACCTATCTCATAATGAAATCATACATACATGTTCCACAAGTTCACAAACAATAATTTCTTAACACATGAAATGAAATGGGTTTCATAGACATCATATCATAACCCATGAAATGAAATGGGTATCATAAACATTTAATCATATCATAACCTATAAAAAATATATAGGTTTAATAATAATTTAATCCTATAATAACTCATTAAAGGAAGTGGGTTTCATAAGTATTTTTCAATTTATAACATGTTGAAGAGAAATGGGTTCCATAAGAAAATAACTCATGGAAGAGAAATGAGTTTCATAAACATATAACTCATGAAAGAGAAATGGATTTCATAAAAATTTAACCCATGAAAGAGAATAAATTTCTTAAACATCATATCATAATGTGAAAACCATTTATACAAATAATATGAATGGAACCTTTGGATCATTTTCCCGAAATTCATGATTAACATCAATGGATATCATCTTAGATGAAAAATAATTTTGAAAGACCATTTAAATATATTTCTTAAGGAAAATGTCATTTCTTATTTTCAAAATTCTATTTAAAATGTAACACCATTATAAAACCATTTTCTTTTAAAATAAACCTGAAAACTTATAAAGTATTATAGAAAACACTTGAAAACATTTTCCCTTAAAGGCTTATAAAAGAGTCTTGAAAACCTATTTCTTTAAAAACACTTTGAAAATTTATAAAGGAATCTTGAAACATTTTTAAAAAAAACCTTTTATAAAAAATGGAATTGAAAACATATAAAGAAATATTTAAATCATTTAAATACACTTATTTGAAAACAATTGTTTAAAAACATATAAGGTAAGCTTTGAAAATAACTTAAAACAGTTTTCGAACATAAAATATTTTTGAAATCCTTTTTCTTTAAAAAAAAATCAATTAAAATAATTAATAAAATATTAGAAAAATTCTTTAAAAATAACCTTGTAAACTTATAAATTATGATTAAAGTAAATTACGGTCAATATGATGGGTAAGTTCACACATGTCATACATTCCTTTTGCACCTTAAAAGTTTAGAAGTTCTTTAAACAAAAAATGACAAGAAGATTATTTTTAATATCTATTTTATAAAATGGTAATATATGGGTAAAATTTTCATTTAAAAATCATATTATAATAGTAAAAAAATGGAAAACGTTTTTGAGAAAACAAGGGTTTAAAAGAACATATACTTCTAATCGAAAGGATAAATAAATTCATATTTTCCAAATATAAATTTATTAATTATCTTATGTAAAAAATAGTGGGAAAATAGAACCATAACTTTGATATAACATGAATATACATAGGTTAATAAAATTCATGAGATTTATTGAGATATGGATCATAATATTTCATCAATGGACGCATAATCATAAATAATCCCGATAAAAGATGAGAATATAGTAATACACAATTTCCATTTTGGTAACATTAATTCATGATCCCCATAGGATAATAACATAAAATGTAGCGTATAATATCATTAAAGGAATAAAATTAATTAGATAAAATTTCCAAGTCAGTATATAAACCTGATAGAAAAATATAGGTACATAACATGACATGTATCTCAACGAAGGAAGATTGAGACAAAACTACTTTACCAGTTTGGTAACTTTTGAAACATAAACCCCATGAAAGGGAGATCATAAAATTGATATGTGAATTCAAATTAATTTAATTGTAATTATAATATAATACATACATGGGTATTATACACACCACATATAAGAAATTGGAGGTAAACATGGCTTGTGTCTCATGGAAAATAAAAGTTAGATAAGAAAATCCTTACTACTTGATTAAATATAGAATCATGATCCCCATGAAATAATAATGTAAATTAAAGATTTTAATATTATTAAATAAATAAAATTAATGATATAAAATTTCATAGGGTAGTATATACATCACAAAAAATAAGGGAGTGGTGATTATGGCATGTATCTCACGTAAATAAAAAGTGAGAATAAATCCCCTTACCTCATGTCTGGACTCTTTTGTAATTTTTCAAACCTCCAGTATAATAAATATAATTTTATTATAAATATATTAAATAACAATATTATTATATCTAATACCATATATGATTTTATTATTACATTTTATTACTATATTATTTATAATTCTATGTCAAGGTTTTGGTTCAGGTAATATTCTCTTTGTTCATCATACATGTTTTGACTTATTATTATTGATTATCTTACTTAGATAATTATTTCATTACTTCTAGATTGTAAAAAATTATATTAAAATTATATATATTAATTATATATTATTTATAACAATCTGTAAAATATAGAAACGTGAAATTAGATACATCGTTCATAGAGATGGTAGGTTGTATGTACGTATGAATGTTATTTCCATTTTGTTGTCATATTGAAAGAAAGTAAATGAAATATATTTATATATGTTTATAATATCATTAATGTAGAATAATTATTTTAAATATATAATTTCTGTTCAATAAAACCATCCTTAATAAATTCCATGTAAATTGTGAATGAATCACTTCTCTTTGAGGACACAGTAGACCACATGTCCACAAATAATGTTATCATATATACACAAGATATAAAGTATAAATTTATGTTTTATAAAAGAATTTAAAAAGTATAAATACATAATAAATATAATATATAACATATATAAGAATTTTTTCTATCATAATTCCCAACCATTAATGGTGTTTAAGGAAAAAATGAACAAACATCGTTTCGTAAGGTGGTAGTTCACCGTACACATAAACAGTACGTTTGTTTCCCATTTGAAGGTAGTGTATGTAAGTGTAGGTAAAAAACTTAGCATAAAACCATATCAATATATTTAGTATAATTTTTTTAAGCATTTAATAATTATATTTTATGGATTTGATGATGTAAATAAAACTAATGTGCTTGAGGAAATATGTTACCTCTTCTTTGGGTAAGTCCTTTTGGTTTTCACCAAAGGAATTTCTTGCATGGATTTATTCCAAAGGGGAGACTTATAGAATTAGGGGAGATATATTGAGTATATATTTTGGTAGAGATTGGTGAATCCAAAGTGGCTTGATATGTGTGAGGAAGTGGGAGGCTAGGATGTCATTTATAGTGGAGGAGGAGTGGCACTATTGTAAATTTTGGAAAAGGGAATTCCCCCCACATATTTTTCATTGATAGTGGATTAAATAATGGTCCAAAGTGGATACAAAATGGTATAGGGTTAAAATATTTCCATACAATGGATTATGTAAAATTTTATAGGTCATTTGGGCCCTTAAGATTTTGGCCCTTGTTAAGCTTAATTTCACATTAATCATTGCATTTAATTTTAATTAATTTCACTAATAGTTTTGGTAAAAAAACTAAGTTCACCTTATTATAAATTATAAATTATTATTATTCCTAATATTTAATCCATTTTTACAGATTATTATCATATAATTTTTATAAATTAATTTAAACTTAATCCCACAGATAGGATGACAATGCAGGTTTTTAAAGTAAAAATGTCCAAAAGTTTGCTATGTTTTTATACACAATTTCAAATTAAAATTGATCTAAATTACCTATTTAAAATAAATTGATAAATTAATGATATAATGTGACTTTAAAACCAAAATAAAATATAATTTAACAATGTAAATAAACTATATGAAAAATAGTTTTGAATTAAATTTTAATATTTTTCACTATTCGTCAAAAAATCAAACCTCACAGAAAAAATTCAAAAATTCATCATAAACTAATTTTTATGTTTCTATTTTAGATATGAAGTTTATTTATACATATATAATCTATAAAATTTCCAAAAAATTGATTTAATAAGGATTCTCCATTAAAAGGTGGTAAAAGTGTGTTTATAAAAATATTGATTTTTATTCAAAATATTGGGATTGTTCTTATATAATGCTTACCAAATATATTGGATAAATATAAAAAATATTTTATTTTATGTAATATATATATATATATATATTACATTAACATCACTCACAAACTGTAATTAATTTAATTTATGAGGATAAAATAGCTTTGTGATCATAAAAATAATAATACTTTACTTTATATTCAATTGGTTTTCATATTAATTTAAAATTAATTTATAAACAATGAATTATTTATATATTTGTGTAAATAAAATATTTTCATAAGTTAGTTAATACAATTTATAACCACTAATTTAACAGTTAGGTTATTTTTTATTATATTAGATAATAATATTTCAATAATATATTATTGTACAATAGAACTCTGTCTTCTGTGTTACGCAAGTCATCAGGGAAATTCATTATTACATATAACACAAGCTAACCTCAGTGTTCTGTGTAGCATAATCTTTCCTTGGTGTAGTGTATAATTAAAGTCTGACTTAGTGCTTTAATATATATATATATACTATTTCTAGTGTTGCGTAAAATGCTAAATATCAAAAAGATGAAATTAATTCAAAAAATAATAATTCAAAAAATCTAGGGGTGATATAGCTTTTATGATATATAGAAATATATAAATCATTAAGAGATTATTTGAGATAAATCAATATGGTTTCCCTTTGAATTAAATTGTGTGGAATTGATTTTCAAATCCTTACACACCAACTGCTTGATTAAAATCCCAGTTGGCCCTTATAAGTAGGTTATGATTTCCAAATGATATTGTAGTTTTCCAAATTCAATTTAAATATTCTATAGGTTAACAAATTCTGTGTTTATAAACTTTGGGAAAGGTTTTTATTTAAAAATAATTGATGTGTCCCGAATGTCACTTTTAGAAAGTGGGGTTTCTTTGGGAAACACTCTTCATGATGTGTCTCTTTCTCTTTTTCATATTAAAGGAATGGTATTGTCCTTGATAAGGGACTTCCCTTGTGAATTAATGTCCCTAAGTCAAGGGTTCTTACTTAGAGTGGTATTCAGGGGTGGTTCTTGTGGGTATTTGTATTATGTGTCACTTGTACCTATTCTTTATATATGATTGATTATTTCAAAATCCTTCGATCACCCCCATTTCATACAGGACATGGGAACCTGTCATAGCTAGAGAATTGTTCAATAATTATTATTACACTAGTTTAGGATTATTCTCTAGCTAGTGAACCTTAGTATGGACTTTTATCTACTTTGGGATGATGCCCCTCGGTTATGATATGTAAGGTATAACTGAGCATTAGGGTTGTTTGATCACATCAGGCATGTCAACGGGATGGATCAGGTTATAGTATATTTTATATTTTCCCTCAAGATCCCAGGTATTCCCACGTTCTTCATCATTTGTTTATTTGTGGTGGATAATCTAGGTGCCTCTTTTATAATGGTTACTTCAGTACTACATTCCTATTTTACTAGTTGTATTTTCATTGATTCTTGTCCCTATATATGGTACATATTTTTTGTTAAAATTGATTGTTTTTTATTAAATGTTTTAATGAAGAATATTTTTGAAAAATGATTCATACTCTCTAATAACCCTTTTTACACAAACACATTTTTCATTTTATCTCACTCTCTATATCACTCTTTCTCTCTATAATTCTCAATCCTCTACTTTTAAGAAACCCCTATTTTAAATAAATATGGAAATGGTTTATGTTTTATTTTGAAATTGAATTAATGAAAAACCTATTTTATATATTATATTTCAAAATTGAAATAAATGAATATTTTTTAAGGAATTTCATAGGTAATAGTTTCCATGGTAATGCCTACTGAGTTTTAATACTCATGCATATACTTCTATTATTGTTTTTAGATTCAGTTGAAGGTCCTTCTTAGTTTCAATTGTCATTTAGTGATGTTGGGTTTTGGTTTTTTTTAGTGACTAGTTGGGTCACATGGATATCAGTTTGGTATTCATGTTTTTTTCTTTATTTTTAGTTAACTTATTGTTGTTATTTCTATTTATTTCATTTTATACTATGATTATTGTTTTTATTTCCACTTCATTTTTTATTTTATATTGGGATAAATCATTCTTATCATCTCTCATTGATTCCCTTGGTTCTTTTCTCCACCCTAGTGTGATTTGGAATGCACCTCAGGGATGTCACAAGCAAGCTCGGGTGACTAGTTTGGGGTTGAATCGGGTTGGTTTATGAAATAATGGCATCATAGAATATGTTATTTAGATTACCTAGCCTTTAGAGAACCTTGTTTTATTTGGGTTGTTAAGGTAGAAAGATTAGGGTTTTTGGAACTTTGGGAGTAGGTATGAGTAGGTGTATGGCCAACACTTCCATTGCCGAACCTTAGGTTATAATGGAAAGTTGGGTTTTGATTTTTTCCCTTTAGATTTTGTTTTCAGTTCTTTTCTTGGTTATTTTTGGTTTTGGTTAATTGTTTTTTAATTTATTAATTATTTTGGTTTGTTTATGGAACATTTTTTTTCTTGGGGAACAAAGTGGGATTAAGGAAAGTTTTTTTTGTGAGCTTGTAGGGCTTGGAAAGAAATGTGTATACTAGGGATGTGGTCTTGAATAACACTTTATTGTAGTTGTGTGATTGGAATATAGCTTCCAACCATATGTCTAAGTCACCCAATGATACTGTTTCCACCCAAGAATTTATTTTGGTTTTTTACTAATTTTAAATTTGTTTTGAAACCCTTGTTTTAAATTGTGAAAAAGAATATTTCAAATGGTATGTTTTTGGTTTTTTTATTTTATAAATGGGTTTTCTTATTTTTTTAAAGAAATTCTTGGAAAATGGATTTCTAATTTAAACCGATTTTTATATAAATTGTTTTGAAAAAAAATCATTCCTCGTTGTCAATTTTAAAATTTGGTTTGAGATATTTGAAGGGGGTATCTGGGTCTTATATTAAAATGACAAGTAGTTTTAATGAAAAATATCAGATTTCTTGATGGAATTCAAGGAATTTTTGTGGAATGAAATCGATTTGACTATCCAGTTTGAAAGTGGTTTTATAAATATTGGTTATAAAAAAATTTAAAATATTTTTTGGAAATATTTGAGTTGGTTTTATTTTATGTTTTGTGCTTAATCATGGTGAGTTCTTAATAGTGAGTTGGCTTTGATTGAGTTTTTATTTCTTGTTATTTAGAGTACGCCCCCATGAAAGACTCGATGGATATTCAAGGTGTATCTATGGGTGGTTCACCATTATCAGAACCTCTATTTTATCAAGATAATTAATTACTCCTTGAGTATTATAAGTTTATCCCTCATATATTTTATGGTCAAATAGATCATTTTGAACAATAAGAGTGGATGTGATAAATTGAGAGGATATTTGGTATCCTTAGGTTTCCCAAGACTCTAAAGGTTAGGTTGCCTACCTTTATACTTAAATTTTATATTTGGAAGTGGTGAAATTCATTCATTAAGACCAACCATAAAGAAGTCATATCCTGGAAATTATTCTAGGCCTCGTTCATCCGACATTACTCTTCTAAGGAAGTGAAGGTGGTGAGGGTGATACAGATGTGCTAACATCGGAAAGGTGGTGGATCAGTATTGGATTTTTTTCATCATTTTTTGTATCTAGTTCTCTATCTCCTAGAGTTGTCTGAGTTTGATTCTCTAAAAGCCTAACATTTTGAGAATGGGCTTCATCCTGATCTTCATTCGAGGGCGTCAGAATTCAGTCTAACCCCATTTTCCAATGTTTTGAGTAAAGTGGTTCAGGTTGAGTCCACGTTCGTGGGGGTTATTGAGGTAGACAATCCTATTTTAATATATATAAGCAGTAAATGTAATTCCAATAAATATATGGGAAATTGGACTAAAGTTGATTATGTTGATGGTGGAAATAAGATGCCTTTTGATATTTTTCATATTCTTATGGGGATAGGATCCTGGTGTGTCATCAATGAGGTAATAAGGGCCACAAGAAGTTTTATTGTCCATAAGAACTAAATACCTTCTATACCTATGGATTCTTGGATTCGCTTGCATTGGTTTTTCTGCAGTGTTTCCATGAAGTTATGTGAAACTAAGATCACCCCTTCAGAAGACCCCCCAACATGTTTCTAGGAATATGGTGTTGATCAATGTTTTGTTTAAATTTTATTTTTTTTATAAATGTTTTTAGTTTTTTGGGTGGTGTTTATTGATGTCATTATTTTGGGATATAGAATTCAATTTTGTACCCTTTTGGGGAATTTTGTTCTTAATTTAAATGCCTTTTGGGGAAAATTTTTAATCTTGTTGTCGTGGGATGGTGGTATTCTTTGTTTAATGCATAATTTCCCTTTATTTTTTGAATTCATTAGGATTTTATAGTTATTATATCTTGGGAGAACAATTTTTTGAGTCTCAATATGTTAGGGAGGCTACCATAGGATGATCTTGTGATGAACCTAGCTTCCCGGTGTTTCTAATGGGGCACTTCATTGTTTATGCCCTACCCAAACCAAATTATAGTAGTTGTTTGGATTACATAGTGGGTTGTGTGAAGGATTCAAATGGATATTTCAAAACTACCATGATTATTTCCTTTGATGGTTTTTGATTTTAAGGGTTAAGGTGTTCCTTGTCGATTTGAGTATGGAAAAAAGTGGCCTTATTTTTATAATCCCTTTATTGTTTTTTTGAGTTACTTGGATATGTGAGATGAATTCCTTGGATGTTTGGATTATTTTTATTATGGACTCATAGTTTTTTTTCATAGTTTTGAGCTTTTAATGTAAGTGATTGTTGGTAGTTCAGTCTTCAAGTTTTTATATCTTTCCATGGGTCGTAGTTCATCCTTGCTTTGGCCTTGATTAACCAAGTTTCTTGGGACTTTATAGGGGTAAAAAGTGTCATGGTTGGGATAATTTTCACACCCCATGCCATAACTATACTATTATTTTATTTATTATTGTGTTATTATTTATTTATTTTTTCTTATGGGTGTTTTCCCTTTAAATTGAGAGTTTTTTTTATGTAGTGCATGTTGTACGGTTAATGCTCAAGGTTTTCCAAACCATGGGGTAGTCGTGTGAAAGCTTCTATAATTTTTTATATATCCAAATTCATGGTTGGTTCATGGTTTTCTACATCATGTTTCCAGCCTATGTGGGGTGCTCCAGGAGCCCAGTAGTGAGCACACGGTTGGCGCATAATTTTAAAAACCATGCCTACCATACCGTGTGTCGTGTCTTTTTTCAAAAACAAATTAAAATTACAAAAACAAATTCTAACACTCCTCCACTTACTCACAAAACCCTCCCTCCAACTCCACATCTCCAAGTCACACAAGGCCCTCCCCTGCCTTCCACTATAGCCATGTGTCACCCCCTCTCGAGGGCTTATCTCCTTGTGCTATTTTCTCCCGATTTATATGGGCTTCTTGGTTGAGGCACCAAGTTTAGGTATCCACTTCTATTCTCCTTTATTTTCAAGAATTTTTATTCTCTCCCCATCACTACATTCATCTAACCAAACCCTATATTATTTTGGTAACCATGGTTTTTGGATTTATTCCATTTTAGGGTGTGTTATGGGTCTCCTGAGACTTCTTCATGCATATTTTCAAATCTACCACAGAAGTTGAAGTGTTCTAGTCCATTTTTATTCATCCACTTCCATTTCAGTAAGTATCATTCTACCCATTTTTATTTTTTCATATTTAATTGGGGTATTTTGGTTATTTTGGGTTCCCTCTGGGTTATTTAGAATGTATTGTGGATCCTAGAATTCTTTCAACATATAAATTGGTACATATGTAAATATATACATATATATATATATATATATATTGGTGTGTATATATTATCCTTGTACATATTTACACATGAAAAAGGGAATACGTATTGTATTAAGGGGGTATATATATATGATTTTATATATGAGGAAGTGTGAAGTGGTCTTCATCAAAAGACTCTTTCATAGAGGAAGGTTTCACTATGCGTTGGCCTTTAAATTTAAGAATCATTGATTTCATGATGTGTATAACTTATTTTAATGATATTTAAAAATATATAATGTTTTAAAAGAATTTTTTATATTAAATCAAGTTTATTTATCTTTGTATAAAATTGTTTTGAATTAATTTACAAAACCTTTCACACTATGTTCTTGATTAAAATCATGGTTTCCTCTTATAATAATTTTGTGATTTTCAAATGAAGTTTTGATTTTACAAATATATTTTAAATATTATAGGTATTCCTAAATAGTATGTTAGGCTAGTTTTGAAAATATTTTATTTAAAATTAATTGGTGTATCCTAGATGGAACTTTTGTAAAGTGAGTTTTCTTTGGAAAACTCTCCTCAGGATGTGTCTCTTATATTTTTATTATTACAGGAATGGTAATGTCCTTGGTATGGGACTTCCCCTATGCATTGATGGACGTAAGGAAAGGGGAATCCCTTTGAGTGGTGTTAAGGGGTGTAAATTATGGGTGTATTAATTATGTGTGGATTATACTAATTCTTTATATATGAATGATTATTTGATACTCCATAGCTCACCCCCATTTTATACATAACATGTTAACCTACAAAAGGTAGCAGATTATCTGATAACACTTGATGCACTATTTTAGTATTACACCCTATCTAGTGGCCCTCAGTATGGACTTTTCTCTACTTTGGGATGAAGACTCTTGATTAGGAGATGCAATGTATGACTGAGAATTAGGGATGTTTGATTTCATCAGGCATGTTGAATGGGTGGATCATTTTATAGTGTGTTCTATATTTTTTCCGAATCTCCTAGGTATTCACATGCTCTCTAACACTTATTTATCTGTGGTGGATAATCTAGGTTCTTCTTTTAGTATGGTTACTTTAGTACTACTTTCCCATTTTCATCATTATGTTTTCATTGATTCTGCTCCCTATCTTTGGTGTGTCTCTTTGGAAAAAGTTAATTCTTTTTAAATGTTTTCATGAAGAATATTTTTTAAAATGTTTATTCTATTTTTCATCCCTTTTTACGTAAACACATTTTTCATTTTCCCTCTATCTATCTTTATCTATAAAATTATCAAGCCTGTATTTTTAAGAAAAACCTATTTTAAATAAAGAGTAAATGGACTATGTTTTTTTAAATTAAATGAATTAAAAAAAATATGTCTATATATTTTATTTCAAACATGTAGTAAAAGAATATTTTTTTCAAAGGAATTGCATATTGAATTGTTTAATTGGGCATTCCTACTGAGTTTTAATACTTGATCATATACTTAAATTATTATTTTTGTCTTCAAGTGTATGTCCTTCTTAGTTTTGATCATTATGGAGAGATGTTGGGTTTTGGGTTCGATGAGTGACCTGTGGGGTCACACAGAGATCTGTTTGGTCATTAGGTTTAGTTTTGTTTTATTTTTACTTTCTATTTTGTGGTTCTTGTTATTTATTTTATTTTATATTATGCTGGTTATTTTTTTTCCATTGCATTGTTTATTTTACATTAGTAAAAATCATTCCCACTGTCTGTCATGGATGTACTTGGTTCTTGTCGCCACCTCGGGGTGATCAGGAATGCACCTCAGGGATTTCATGGGTCGGCTTGGGTGTATGGTTTGGGTTTGAATCAGGTTAGTTCGTGACATGTAATCCTTATAAGTGTTCATTTATAGATTCATTTCATTCCATTAGTATAAAATTTCCATATATAAATAGATATTTGGAAATAGTTACAAATAAAGTAATGTTTCATTATTACCATTTTCTAACTCATTAAACTAACCACGAGGGTTTATTTTTATTATCTTTAATACCATGTCTACATTATAGTTACAAAATATTGATTGTGAAACAAATATATTATTATTATTAAAATATAACATGAAACTAATTTTTATTTTAATCAATAAAATGTGTTAATGAATTGGAACCAACATCATTCATATAGGTGTTATTAACCTACCATGGAGTGACCAATTCTTTTTATAATGATTAAAAAGAATGGAAAAATTGATATTTTATTTTAATAATAAATTAAAATATAATTATATAACATATTTTATGTTATTATTATAATATATTATATTTTGAATGTGTAAGAGTAGAATTAAAATATAAGAGTTTGGATTTGAAATGATTTCTTTTCCCTTTGAGGAACAATGTTTAGTGTGATATATAAGACATCAAAAAATGGTGCTCTAGTTAGACCAAAATTCTCTTACATGGATAAAAAAAATTCGGAGATATTTTGGAATATTTTGGGATATAGAATAAGATTTATAATTAAGGGGAATTTAGTGAAGGAATGTGGTATTTATTAGTGAAAGAGATGGGAGTTTTGTAATAAAATATTGAATAAGTTTGTATTTTGAATCAAAACTATGAACAATGTTAACTTTTATGATTAATTAAAACAATTCATACATGTGATTCCAAAAAAAACTTTTTTACATCATTATGTATGTAATTAATAATTTATTTAAAGATAAAAATAAAATGGGCATATGTTCAAGCTCAACAAATTTCGTCCATTGTATCTAAAGTTGGAAGATAGAATCTCCATGACTAGTTTCTCTTACAGGACTTCATGGGTGATCTAGCCTATAGAACGGGCAGTCATAGGAATCCAGCCTATTGGGATTCCAGTGGATGGTCACGGAAATGGTGGGTCTAGAATTTGGCTTGAGGAAACTACAATAAGGGCGCAATAGGGTGGGCTAGTGGTCTGGCAAGTGTCACTAGACCATGGAGGGGGAGAAAAAATTGGTAGTATCTAAGAAGATGAGCATCCACAGGGGTGGATGCAGGTGATGGCCTCATACAACATGAAGGTGATGGCCTCATACAATATGCACTTAGCATGGTGGGTCTGATATTAGAACAGTGGGGGTGGAGGCCTTTATTTATGTTTGGTGAAAGGTTGTGTAAATGGTGTTGTTTTATGGCCCTTAATCCTTTAGTTCATTTATTGGTCTCTTATGAGCTATGTTTCTTTGGACCATTATACTTCATGGACTTCAAGTCCATGTAATTAGACCCATCTACCCAAAATAATAGAGGATTTTCTTATGTTTAATAGGGGGATTCCCCTACCTATTATAATAAAAAAATTAAAAAATTAATATAAAATTGTATATTTTATTATATCTCACTAATTACTTATAAAATTTACTATTTACAAAAATTAAAAAATATAAAGATACATAATTTTTACATGCTGATTGAAAAAAAGAATTCCATTTTACCAAAACATGTTTCTAAATTTAATAATTTCAATATAAAAATTATTTCTTTTATTAAGGAATATAAAACATCTTGTATAAAAAATGTATATTTATACCTAAATAGTATTAAATTTATTTAATAATTATTTTAAGATATTTTATTACTCAAATTTACTTATTTTTTCATGGTATAAATTATTATATATTGTTACATTATCAATTATTCTCATAGTCATTTTAAAATTTCAATGGTCAGGTTACTATTTTAAGGGGTAGGTTATTTTTATATATTTCATACTTAAAACAACTATTTTAACCATTTATAGTGGTCATATAGAATATTTAATTCTTATGTATACTAAAAAAATTCATTCATTCTTCAATCACTCAGTTTTCTATCAAATTTATCCAAATTTATTTTATAAAATACATATCTTATATGAAATTATAAATCCCAAGCCTAGTGAGATCACTAAGAGGGGGAGTCGATGAATAAATGGTTCATTTCTCTTTTTTGAATTCCACTTTCAATTAAACATATGTGGTAGGTTAATTCCTATATATTATTCTATTTTTCACTCAATCATACCCAAATATGAAGAAAGTAAATGGCACAAGACATAGTGATTTACAAGGTTCATCCTTGAAAGACTTCTCTTTATAGTCATCAGTTATTCACCCTAATTACATATTCCCCCACTATCAACATAAGCAATTACAATGGAATTATCTCAAAAAATCTTATATAAAATCATACCATATAATTTTTCATCCCACTTGAGGGTCTTTATAATTTCTCACACAGTATTGAGCTTCCCACCTGTTCTTCTTTGTTATCTCGCACAGATCACTCCTTATTACGAGATACTTATTGCCTCATCAAGTATATGAATTGAATCCATCCATGAAACTTCATGAATAGTTCTTAAAATTCTTTTACCTTTTGATGTAGTATCATTTTTTCCTTCTCTATATTTATGTCCACACATCTAGCCTTCTTCCTATTTCATAGATCACTTAGCCTTGCTCACTCTACAATATTTTTTGCAATGTTGGTCCTCTTATCAAGATTATTCGACACAAATGAACTCATAGATATAGCCATATTCTTCTTTTTTATATTTAAGTAAAAAAAATTCCATGGGTTCATTGATTTCACTCCTCAATACATAACATGTATCACTCTTTAAAATTCAGTATCGGGTTCTTAAGTTCTAAGTGCATTCCTCTTAGTTCACTTCTATTTAATATTCACCAAATTATAAATATTATTTCCATAAAATACTATAAATTGAAAGATATTTGGTATAGGAATATTTTCTCATTAAAATTTTTTAAATCGAGTTAGCTTTTATCTATTTAATTACCGTAAGACTCGAGCTTCTTTAGTTTCTCCATGTGGTATTCAATTCCTCGCATCTTCTTCTCTACAAAATATGAAACTTTTATTTTTTATAAAATTACTCCAAATATTATTGTAAATGTTATGTAGAAACTTTTTTGTGATGTAGAACTCTCTTCTCATCACACCATCTGGAATCACGATCGATATGAATCGATCAGGACATTTGAATCCAAGAATCATAACACAAGAATCGTCTAATCTATTTCTCTTTTCTTTAGAATAATTTATTATAAAATTATTATGTATTTTAGTTTTTTATTTAACTATATAATTCTTAAAAAATTTAATTTCATACACACCTCTCCAAAGTATGATGGTCCAAGTCATGCACGAAAACAATATCTTATACTTTTTCTTATCAATGTCTTACGGTTTTAATAAGATAATTTTACATCTCATTAAATACATGTCATATGTGGAAGATTTATTATGAATATATATAGCTTAAAAATTTTTATTTATAATGAGAAATATATCTTATAAAAAGTACTTCTTAACTATATATCATTCATGTTTTCCTCTCTTAGATTCCCGACCAATCGTATGAGATATGTTTATCATATGAAGAATCTGTATCGTATGAAACTCAACATGTCTTATAATTTTGGTATATCATATAAAATAAATATTTCTTATGAGAAAATATTATATAAATATAAATTACTACATATTAACTCATAAAAACTTCCACTCAAACATAGTATCTCTTGATTATACAAGTTAATCATAGATATTCATCAACACAACCATAGATCTTCTCAACCATTTAAGACTCATTAAATTATTCTATGAATATGAACACTAACATTTTTATTGATTTTTAAATCCCTTAATGATAATAATAAATATTCAAATTAATAAAAATATCTTCTTTTCTCAAATTCATATTCCAAATATATTAGAAATTTTTTTAACTTCAGTAGTTGTCTTAAGCATGAATATCAATACAATCAACCATCACAAATAGGCCTTCTTAAATATATCCTCACAAGTACATGAAGCAGCTTATCCAAATTCTTCATTATTTATTTTCCATGTTAAATGGAATAAGATAACTCATCTTCTCATACACCACACACATATTATAATATTCACCCTCAAAGAAGAATCCTCACTAGTTGACAACAAATACAATCTCTATCATGGGTAGTTTAATATCCCCCTTTGTATTTGTCAGAAATATCATCAAATTAAATTAATTCCAATATGTGTGTTTATTAAATATTGTTATTCTAAACTTATTGAAAATAAATTCAAATGTATTATACGGTAGAATCTCACTAAATTGACCCTTATTATTCTTAAGAAAAGGGATAAACTCGACCTAATTTCTTCTCCCAATTTATTTATAAATTATAGTATGATTAACTTGTTAAGAGAAGGATATAACATCACACTTCTTATAAAAAATCCTTTAGGTGATATATTCTAAGTATATGTGGGAAATATAAGTGTATAAAAAATAGAGTCTTTTCCAAGACATCCGGATTTTCTATAAATTTCATGTGCATGTGATATCATTTAGAGTTGAACCTTTTAGGTGTTGTTTGGATAGATTTATAAAGAAATGATATATTTTACACTCATCTAAACAAATATATAAAAAAAATTCATGTTCATGATACTAATACCCCAATTTATTCAATATTTCTCATCAACCAACACTCCTACTTAAGAAAATGTTTGATATTATCAGAATAAGGGTATAAAATTTGATATTCGTACCTTAGTTTTTTTGTTTTAAGAAGTTTTCCAAATATTCTAGATTCATACACAGGAATATTTTTTGTTAGCATTCACTCCTTTTATCTCCCCCATAAGTAATTTTCATAAATTATCTTTAAAATGGTAGTTATAATAGTTCATGATAAATAACTCATATTTTTTCTAGTAATGAAATTCTCATTCATCTTCCCCTTTATTTAGTTTCCTTCAATTACCAACATGTTAGTTCATATAAATAATAAAAATGATATAAGGAGGTGGTTTTATAAAATTTAATGAAATCAATAGGGTTGATAGTATCCTCCATAAAAAAACAACTTTTTCTTTAAACTTTATAATTAGATAACCTCTTCATACTTTTCTCCTTGAAATTTTTATTATCGATCTCTATAGGTGGTAAGGTTTTATTATCTTCATCAAATATTACATTGTGAGTATTCTCTTTCATATTTTTTTCCATAAAATCACAAGAAACTTTTGGTTCTTTCTTAATTTCATTTAGATTGAAATATTGTGTAGGTATGATAGTAATTCAGTCCTTAGCATCATGGTCAATTTTATAGAATCTCACACGCATCCTCAAATTAGATTTAGTCTCATTATTTTGTGACCTCTCCTATATTACTTTTTCCTATACACTTTCCTGTGACTTTTTTAGTTTTCAATTGTGAAAGGAGTTGTCTTGAATATATTTCCTTTATATTCATTGATCATGGTAAATTTTAGTAGTAAATGGAGTTTCTATTGTTTACATATTAGTTACAAACTTTTACATTCTGATTTTGTTTCTTCTTTTCATATAAGTAATACTTATTTTACCTATAGGAATCACCCTTACATCAAACCATTTCCTACGTGGGGATAAGTTAAAACTAGAAATTTTATTCTTTTTCTCAAAATTATCCACAAAACTAACATTATCCATTGAATATTCATTATTCATAACACAAAGTGTTTTACATTTAAAAAAACTACTTACTATTATGGTGTAGTGTAGTTGTGGTTATTTGTTCTTCTTGGGGATTTTTCTCTTCTCTCCTCAACTTTGTCTTTACTTTGTGTTAGATAATTATTTGTACAACTATTTCATCCTAAAAATATCCAAAATAGTTACATAATAAACACAACTAAATTAAATATATTTGGTATATTTTGAATAATTTTATATAGATTTTACCACTTATATAGATTCAATATTCTTAGATACTTTGGATTATTCATCTTGAACATCATTATATTTTTTATAACTTTCTCTTAGAATTTTAATGTTTTATTCATATTTAAGGAAACAATAATGTTCCAAACATAGTTCTTCCTCTTTAATATTAAGTTTTCCAATAAATTCTTTCATCACATTTTCTTTATTTATAATTTTAACCTTTGAAGTCTTGATCTCTTCGACATGATCACTATCTTCCTTATCTTCAACATATTTTCTCATTATAAATTACATGATTTTCTTCCTGAGTTTATTATTTTTATCAAGACATTCCTCATGTTATATTCTCATCATATATTCACCATACGTCTCTTCTTCATCCTCCTCAAAAAAAATTAAAGAGACTCTATCATTATTAACTTGGACAAGGAAGTTTTTGTGCTTTTAAAAGATACTTTCGTCTTTATATTAAGTCAATAATAATGAGTCTATATAACCCTCTTTACTCATCCAATTTATCTTAGTCTTTCTTGAAGAGATTATTTTATTCTTGGAATCAACTCATATAAATTTTCCAGATCTATTTATAGAGGATTTTTCGCTTATTAAGGTTACTTTATTGTATTCATCTAACTTATACTTTATCCTCTTATTCCACTAAATCTTTTTAGTAATGTTCCTATCACCTTTACACATGTAAAACCTTAATTAGTATCTTCCTTTTTATTTTCTTTTTTCCTTTTGGAATGGCTTTGAAAGCATATATATAAATCTCTTGTAATCTTCATCTTTATCGTCACTTTTAGATATACCAAAATCAAAATCTTCTTCATATCTATCTTTATGTATTCTTATAAACTTAAAATTAGATTCTACCTTTGAATTATTCTTGAAAATTATATATTTTCTCAAATTATAGTTGATTAGAGTGTTGTATAGTCCATCATGTGATAGATATTAAATTTCCTCAAGGGTATATATATTTGGATAAAATATTTCAAGGAAATTCATCATCTATTTGTGTGTTTCGGCCTTGAAATTATACTCCTTATTTCAATTATTTATTTACCCCGATTACATATTCCTCCACTATTAAAATAAATAGTTATAATTTCATAATATCACACCTTACTTACATGACCTATCATATTTTTCTCCATCATACCATAGTAGAGTGTGTATATTACCTTGAAAATTTACTATCTTCTTAATGGTTTATCTTTACTTTCTCGCATAGTTATGTCCTCACGACAGGATTATTAATACCTCACAAAGTTTATGAATGGGATCCTTAAAAAACCTCTATAAAAGGTTCTTAAATCATTTCATCCTTATGATATATTATTTTTACATGTCCTTCTTTATTTCTACACATACATCCTTCTTCATGTTGGTTAGATAACTTTTTATTACTCACTCCATCACAACAATTTCATATCTTGTATTCTTCAAAGGATTCTTTGATGCATATAAAATTTTAGATGTATACAGATTATTATTATTATTATTTAAGTAATATGAGTTTCTTAGAGAAATTATGTTAACTTATTTGATTCATAGAATATCTCAACATTTAGAATTTGTTATCAGGTTCTCAAGTCCAAATAATTTTCCTCTTTTATCACAATAATTTAATATTCAAAAAATCATGAATATTATTTCCATAATGGATTATAAAAATTCCATGATCTTAGGTAGAGTATTATTTTTTCATTCAAAATTATTTTCATTGATTCAGGGTCCCCCTATTTAATCTTCTTAATAATTATTCATTTTCACTTCTTGATGTGAATTAAAATCCACATATATTCTTCTTTATTAAATACGTAGATTTTATTACATCATAAATTCCTCTAAATATGAATTTTATTGTGATTTTGAACTTATTATTGGTATATAACTCTCCTCTTATTGATGTAGATTTAATCATGATCCATTTAAATCGATTATAATGTTTGAATCCCTGAATCATAGAAGAATTAACATCAAATTTGTTTCTCTTTTATTCAAAATAATTTATTATAAAATTATCAAGTATTATTTGTAACGGACTGAAATTTTGAATAAATCTTGTTTCCTAATTTCATGTGTTATTTTATTTTATTTTTATACTCAAAAAAATGTTTTATTTGATAAACATGATTATAATTAAAATGAGACCATTGGGTTCTGACTGTTATATGACCATCGGTCAATATGACCTCTGTGAACAAAATGTTTTGATTATTGTCTCTAAATACAAGTAATCTTGGTTAATTATTATAGAAAGAAGATTCGATGGCCTCACCTAGTAGTCTTGGACCGATCGAAGCCCATCAAACAGAACTTGGGAAGGAGGTAGAACCATTGGGCATTGCTCTGGACCAAACCCAAGCCGAACTTCATCATGTGAAGCTAGAACGGAATCGCCTTCGTGAGAAGTTCAAACTGATTGAAATTACTACTTGGGAAATGTTGGCCAAGCCTCCCTCAGACTCTCTCACCTTAGCACACCTTACACTTAGGTCCTATGCTGGTGTGATAAGAGGCTATGTAAGGAGACCGTAACTACCTTGTGTAATCCTTTATTTTAAATACAAATTGGGATTTCTTCTTATGATGAAGTTATGAATTTTCAAATGACCGGATAAATATAGTATGCATATTTTTGATGAATTTTAGAAAAAGGTTATTTTAAAAATTGTTTATGTAAACCTTAAATAATTAAAAATGTGTAATGATTTTCAAAAAATGGTCTTCTACAATTATGTTCAGTACAAAATTTGGAGTCTAATAAGATCAACTTGATGTTTGATGAATAGTAAATTATGAATAGTGATTTTATGATTAGGATTAGTAATATGACCAAATGTATTAGTAATCCCACTTAAAATAAAGTTTTAAAATAATCTAGGCACCTTGATTAAGTAATGTGATTCAATAAAATGGTTAAATAACGATTTCATAAATTATTATTCAAGTATTAGTTTTTTCGGGTGAATAGTGTTTTTTAATTAAAAATTAAATTAAAAATATTTAGAAAAATATTTTTATAAAATGGATTTCATTTTTTGAGCTCAGGGCACCGATATTATGTTATGTTAATTTTTGTGGTTTTTTCTGAAAAAATGAATTTTCGGTGAATAGTGTATTTATTTAAAAAATAAATTAAAAATATTTAGAAAATTATTTTTATAAAATGGAGTTCATTTTTTAAATCAGAGCATTGATATTTGATTAAGGTGAAATTTTGGGATCTTTCTGAGAAAGTTGAATTTTCAGTGAATAGTGAAAATACAGTTTTAGGGTTTCGGTATGTTTAATGACATCATAACTGTGTCATGATGATGTCATGAGATTTTTTAAGGGTTTACCGGCCAAGGGTGATGAATTATTGTGTGGGGGTCCCCAAGTGGCCTAACTTTATGGGAAGTACCATGGGAGGGCCCATTCTTTTGAGAAAACCACTTTTGAGGTGTCCCTTGGCCATTAATGCCTTGTCCCCTCACTTTCCCTATAAATACCAAGCCCTACTCTCATCCATTCGACTCCCCACTCTTCCCCAACAAAGTTCTGGTCTCATTACCTCCCAAGGAGTCCTCCCAAGGTGCCCCCAAACCCTCAAGGTCCCATACTTTTAGGTTATAAGAGTTATATTTTAAGGTAAGGGATCCGACCTCTCTCTTTCTTTTCATGTAATCTCTTTTATGTCATTCCTTTTATGATCCATGTTCTTATGTGAGAGGATGTTATTTTATATTCCTCTTACTGCCCTTTTCATTTTTATATGATGAGAGATCCCCTATTACTCTCATCATTTCATTTTATGAAAGTTTAAGTGACGCCGTTAGGCTGCCGAATTTTTAAGTGGTTCTTCACCCTTCTCGTTTTGAAGTTCTACTTTCATGTCAATTATTTCAAGTTCCTTTTTTTATGTTGGGGTATGATCTCTAAATTTATCATACTGATATTTTATGATCATATGATGAGAGACCCCATTTTATCTCTTCAATTCAGTATTTTGATGTTTTAAGTGGCGTCGTTAGGCTGCCGAATTTTTAAGTGGTTCTTCACCCTTCTCGTTTTAAAGTTCTACTTTCATGTCAATTCTTTCAAGTTCCTTTTTGTTATGTTGGGGTATGATCTCTATATCTATCATACTGGACTCTTATGTTCATATGATTAGAGACCCCATTTGATCTCTTCAATTCAGTATTTTGAAGTTTTAAGTGGCGTCGTTAGGCTGCCGAATTTTTAAGTGGTTCTTCACCCTTCTCGTTTTGAAGTTCTACTTTAATGTCAATTCTTTCAAGTTCCTTTTTTTTATGTTGGGGTATTATCTCTATATCTATCATACTGGAATCTTATGTTAATATGATTAGAGACCCCATTTGTTCTCTTCAATTCAGTATTTTGAAGTTTTAAGTGGCGCCGTTAGGCTGCTGAATTTTTTAGGGGATTCTTTCACCCTTCTCATTCTTTTCAAAGTTCTACTTTCATGTCAAGTCTTTCAAGTTACTTTTTAATTATATTGGGGAATTATCTCTATATCTATCATACTTAACTCTTATGTTCACATGATGAGAGACCCTATTTGATCTTTTCAAATCATTTTTGTTGAAGTTTAAGTAACGTCGTTAGGCTGCCGAACTTTCATAAGAGAAATCTAATTTTTGTCTTCCTTCCATGTTTTTCACTTCAAATGGTATGTCATTGAAATTTCATTACCATGATCATGTATCCTTCTTATTATGTCCATGTACTGTTTTATGGGTCATTTATGAATGTTTGACCCATTTTCCCTCTCTTTTTAATGTCTTCTAAAACCTCGTAACATAGCTGTTACGCTGCAGAATTTCCGTCTCAAAATGTCTCTCTCTTTTTCTAAAGTTATTTTATATTATTAAGTGAATACTCAAAGCTCTTTCTTCTAAAGGGGTATTCCCATATATACCAAAATGTTCTATTTTAAATTCTGGGATTTACATACATGAGACCCACCTTCCTTTTCTGTGGGTTTTAAAGTGACGTAAAGATCATGTCTTTAAAGTAGTTTTTAAAACGTTATGATTATGAAATGAAACTCATTTATTTTTTATATATGGGTTATTTATGAAATTTTTTATGATGAAATATGTGGCTCACATGATAATAAAGGCAAATTTAAGGGTGCGCCCTGATAGCGCTCCAATGCATTGGGTAATGATGTAACCACCAGAGATTACATTTTTCACTATACCTTGGTGAATAACCTTGGTAATTTCCAAATGACACCTTGGGGATGGACCTTGGTGATATGTTCATGATTGTCTATGTTAAATGATGTATCCACATCTTCAAGTTATGAAAAATGTTACTTTTATTATGATATATCTCATGATTTCTTTATCATGCCTTAAAGTTCTTTTCAGGGCCTTATTGAAGTATCTCATGTTCACATGTAAAATGTTTCTCTTGTTTTCCTTACTGTGCCTTCTGCTCACCCTTTCCTTTGATGTATGTCCTCAGGTTCTGAGATGCAGTAATGAACCTAGGATGAACATAAGGAGAAGCCTTTCAAGTGTTTAAGAAGAATGTTTTTTTTTGTTTCATGTTTAAATTTCCTGGTTTCCAAGACACTAAACCTTAAAGATCCTCAGTTTTGTAAAATGTAATGAAATATTATGTGATAAAAAGGAGGGATGCTATATTATTGTTTTCATATGACTTTATAATTATTATGAAGTGAAAATTTTATATGTGGCTCTCCAAATTATAACATTCCAAGTCATACACAACAACAAAGACTTATTCACATGATTCTCAGTTCCTTGCAGTGTTTTAAGATATATTGACATCTTAAAAAATGCCTATCATACATGAAACATTTCTTATATATATGTTTATCTTACAAGATTACCTTTTTTATATAACTATTTATTGTATGAATTAATTCTTCCATGTCTATTATATGGGTTTTCCTTTCTTACATGCTCATCATATCATGTGTTATTTTTTTATCATATGAAGAATTATTATCTTATGAAAATTAGCATGTTCTATGGTTTTGGAATATCATAATAAATCAATATTTCTTATTATAATAACCTATATTATGATAAAAGCCTATATAGTCTCTCATGAGAACTCCATAATTTCTTATGACATTTTACTCAAACAAAGGATCTTTAAATTTTACAAGATAAGAACATATATTCTTCAACTAAACTGAAGAGCTTCTTAATCACTCAATACTCATTAAATTATTCTCAACTATGATTTCCTCCCAAGTTATCACATTTTAGGCTAGACCCCTTTTTTAAAAATAATATATCTTCAAATTATTCATGTTATCATCTTTACTAAAATATTTATTTCAACTATAGTGGATAGTGTTTCAACCTTAGAGTATATTATAAGCATGAAGATAAGTATACTAAATCATTAGAAATGGGACTTCTTGAAACTGTATTTGAAATTTCTTCAAGAAGAAACTCAAAATTGTTAATTATTTATTTTCAATATACAATGTAATTCTCTCACTTATATTCTCATATACTGCACAAATATTAGTAGCTTCTCATTTGTATAAGTAGTCTCATCAGTTGATAAAGAATATAATATTAGTTATAGGACCTCATTAATATATTATTCTTTAATATAACATTTTTAATGGATATGGTATTTATAGGTGATCATGATCCATAGGATTTAAAACTTCAAGTAATATTACTTGTTTTTATTATCCCATTATAATTTTATTGACCTTGTGTATTATATTCATCGTATGTTTGTAATTTTATGTCATGAAATAACATAGTGTTTATTTTTATACATGGTGAATATAGTAATATACTCTTGTATTGTAAAGAAGTAATTTAACTAGAAAACATGTAATTTTATCAAATAAATTTTCATATAAAAAATTTTTGATGTTACATTTTTCCCATTTATAGAATTCATCATTGAAATTTTAATTCAAACTCTCAATTATATACAGATGGGGGTACTTTTTTTCACTACATCCCCATGTTTCATTTTTTCCCCTTTGTACTTATGATTTAAAAATAGTACATTAACATTTTGATTTATCTTATATCATTGAAATTTATCTTTATAATTCAATATATTCACTTAGTACTCCCTATAAGAGAGTTGATAATTCAACTATACCACCTTTGGATTTAGTACATCATAGGGATCTAGTTTGTACTTTCACAAGTAAAAAATATTGAATACTTGATGTAATTTTGATGGGTTTTTTATAAGTGTCGGTCAATGTCCTATAATTCCAATAAATTTAAAAATATATAATGGGGAAGAGACATACAGATTAGAACACCCTTCTTAAAAAATCTCATAACTCTCTTCTAGGGATATATTTAGAGGAATTATTTTTCCCATTAACAAACTAGAGTTCTTATCGATGATTATCTACATAGATTTTCATTCAACTATGTGATGCTCTAATTTGTTATTGAATGGCTTGGTACTTCTTTTTCATTTCTTTTACCAGTTAGGGTCCATACATTTTAATGAAAAAATAGGTTATATTTTTGTATTTCATATAACTTTTAAGTCAATAAAAATTTTGTGTTATTATGATTTTGATGGTCTGAGTTCATTGTAATGATGGAGAATAAATTTAAGTTACATAAAAATATCATAATTCAAGAAAAATTATCATGTCATGAGTGAAGTTATAGATTACATGGAAGATATAAAAGTATTATATGTAATTTTTTTCATAAATTATATTTTATATATATTACATAAGGTTCATCTAGATGAGTAATGGTGGAAGAAAAAATGTCACATCATGAATGAATAATATGTAAGGGTCACCTAAACTATATGTAAGGATGACTTGTCTTATAATTTCACAAATATTGGGTGTGACAGAATAAAGGAGTTCCTATTGTTTCCATGTCTGACATGTCATATCAGTAAAAAATACATGGTTCCCACATCATAATCTAATTGGTCATGTTTTAGAGGGTGAATTCTTGGAATAATTCTACGAGGATGTATTTTTTGGGAACCAAGAAGTCATTACCTGATCAAGAGGGCCATATTACCACTGGTTCGAGTCTTTGAATTATTTGAATAGATCACAATGTGATGTTTCAAGGATTTAAATATAAGATTTGGCTGAATTGGTTGGATTTGGTTATTTACTTAGATCATGTCGTGGTGATGTAATTCACATCACAATCTAGGAGTTTCTAAAAAGTTTCATGTTATGATTAAGGAAGTCACGCCATGAAGAATCTAAATCCCAAAAAATCATAAGTTTGAATCCATTTGAAATTTACTAGGATTATGGTTAATGTAATGACCCATTTAAAATCACTTAATTGTATCTCAGAAAGAGTTACACATGACAATACATGTTCCACCACATACTCCAAAAACATTATACTTGTGGTGAGGTATTGAATCATAAACTTGGTAGATTATTCCTTCAAAATAATAACCATTAATAAAAAATAATTAATTAATAATCCTTAATAATGAATAATCAGAGTATGTGTAATTAACATCATACTCATGATATAAGAAATTAATATATGGTTATACAATCATACATCCCAACTGATCACCCATCGAGCTGATCATAAAAAAATACACAAGGAATCTCTACTACAACCTTGATCCTCACCTCAACCCAGCCTCCAATACCCCATAAAGTTGATCTATCCCGGTCTATTACATTCCATATGCTCTAAATTATATAACTTATAAAATATATACCCATGCACTATATTTTCCATACATAGTGTAAGAAATAAATCTTATTAGGGTCTCAATAAGTTCCCTTAATATACTTTATTATATACCTATTTATGCATGAGGGGAAATGTTAACATGAAATAATAGCACAAATGATGTGTGTTAGGTCATCATCTTTTAACCACGACACCCTAGCACTTAACCCTGTTTTGCTTAGCCTATGACATCATTGACCCAAGACCACTAATTTTTTTATGGATCGGAGAGTCCCTAGGACTTTAACTGCACCACATAGTATGCCAGATGCTTCCGACTATAAGTATGGGTGTTGGGTGTTACTATGGGGAGATAATACCCTTATATCAATGTGTGAAATATAAATATAAATAAACCACACATCATCCATATCATCTATAAAATTACATGGGAAAAAATAAACACAAAATATTTATCAAATATTAATATGGAAACACACAATCATTCAGAATCACAGTCATTAAATAATAATAAAATATTATTCACCCATTGTTCCAATAACATAAACAAAAATAAAAACCATAGAGGCTCTACTTTCATCCCCAAGCCTCATGTTATCTCAAACTTTGATCCCATCTTAGAAAACTCATTTTATCATTCTGCATTTATCCTATTCCCAACCTAAAACTACAAATGATGATGTCTTATCGTTTTACCAAGTACTATGGTTGCCCAATTAGGGTGTAAGTATAATTCAATAGGGAAACAAACTCGGTCCCATACATAACTAGTAAATACAGGGTGTATACATGTGATATTATTAGATGAATAGATAAAATAATAGTGGAAGAGTAAATAATAACCATTTCTGAACCTCAGTTTCTAATCGTGAAACCTAGGATAGACCCAAACCAACTTTGGATAGTGTTAGGGTATCTTTA
The DNA here is from genome assembly GCA_963277665.1 of Viscum album. Taxonomy (NCBI): domain Eukaryota; kingdom Viridiplantae; phylum Streptophyta; class Magnoliopsida; order Santalales; family Viscaceae; genus Viscum; species Viscum album. Next base: position 237,925,620 of record OY728164.1, read on the forward strand.
AGCATGTCGCACAACTATCCTAACCATAATCATTTCCAGGACCAATTCCTATGAGAAAGTCCTAGGAAATCAAGTAGTATTAGGTTCAACTTCATATTACTAGAAGAACGTTCTAGGCAATCTAAGTAGTATAACGTTTGAATCCAAGGACAATGTCTATGGTATTCCAAATTCATAGAATAACTAATTATAAGGAACTTGTTTGAGGTGTTCTAAATTGGTACCAAAATGAATCCACCAAGCTAATATCATCTATAATGTCTGGATCCAAGTAAGACATCCAAGGCATCCCATGTATCTCAATACATATTTGTGTTCAGTACATGCCACATGAATCACCTAAAGTAATCATCATGACAACCTCCTCTGGCTCACATCGTCGATTTGGGTTCTAAGGTGACACTTACGATCAACACTACCCATTTCCCAAATAAACCTTCTCTAGGGTCAATGTCTCATTAGGATAACCAATGGGATCTCCTAGGCCTCATTTTAATCCATACCAGTCACACAATCTCCTAATTATTATTCTCATATATCCATTAAACACCAATCACTCATAGTTAATAGCATCCCTCGTCATCCTAGTGATCACATCATCTCCTCACATACCTCAAAAAGGAAGTCTCATTGACATCAGGATTAAGATATTGCACTAGGTCAATATAACTTTTCAAGGATTCTTAGGTTAGTCCACTCACCCAACCCAACATCAAACAACCTAGGGATCATCCAATCAAGGACCATATATTAATGGGGAAAGAACACTCACCCCATGCTTGTATCAACTAGAATAAAGGCTATAAGGAATATTAAGGTTCTCACATGACTTACTCAGGATAATTATTCTCAACCCAACCATCCCCTATATAATAAGGTGTATAAGGCTCATACACTAGGGCCACTGTGTTTACATAGTCCATTTAAAAACCCTCTAGGATATGTGTGTCTCAAGGAATATAATCATAATCAAGGACTCATCTATCAGTGGTCGAGGGATCAAGCCAGTTCACAAGGTCATTCATGGACTTGGTACTTTGTACATTTTATATATAGGTTTTTTACTTTAATTAAACAATTTAGATAAATTTAATAGGTAAATATCTCTTAGTATATATACCTAACACCAAATTTTATATAGATAGAATTTATATACCAATGGGGTGTGCAAAGTGGACTACCTATATCATTTAGGTTTCCATTCACTTTCCTAGTCAGCTCTCTTCCAAGATTGTCTAGGTCTATATCAATATCTTGAGCACCTATCTCTAATCATAAAATTTGATAACTAATTACAAAAAATATAATTCATTGTATAATTATTTTTTTATAAATTCATAATCAAATTTAAAAATTAACTAAATTAGGCATAACACCCAAAATCTAACCAAACACCCTCATCTCATTGAAACCTTGAAAAACATTATTCCAATGTCCCATGGAAATATCTCAAAACATCTCTTCTAAAAAACCCTAACATTAGGAATAAATTTGATAGATAATTTTACTTAATTTAGGTGGAAAATACAAATAAAATCATATGAAGACATACATCTATCAAAAATATGTGTGAAATTATATATATACCATCTCATGAAATTATATTTCTAATACATATGGAATCCCCACCATTACCATCCAATTCCACTATGCTTTAGTGGAATTGGAACCAAACCAAAAACTGAAGAATCAAAATCAAAAGAAATTAAGAGAAATGAATTACTAAGGAAATAAATGAAGTTACTAACAAATAATCCCTAGAAGTCTTTACTAAAATCCTATAAATCCAAGGATTATTGAAGAGGAAGGAGAGGAAGGATTTGTCTGGACCATGTGTATTCAATGGTGGAAAAATATTTCGTGGCCTATTTAAATTTTTAGAGGGAAAAACTATCATTTTCTCTCTTTTAATGGGTTGCATGTTTTGGCTACGTAGTTGACCAAACCATATAAAAATCATGAAGTGTTCACTATCTGAGGCTATCACCCCCACATGTTTGGTATTCATAGTTTTTCAAACCATACACCAACCATGCAGATCACCTCTCCAACCAAAATCTAGGATCTACATGGTTTTTTTCAATAGTGTGGGGAATTTATGCCACACTCCAAGGCTAAAACAATATTTATCCTTTATTATGAAATAATTAGGGTTTTACCTTAAACTTATTCTAAAAATTTATTCTAACCATGCACTATAAATACAACGTCTCATCCAATAGGCCACTCAACCAGTTCCATAGCCCAGTTCACCACAACACCTCAGGTGTGCCTCCCCGTATTCCAGAGGCTACCGACTAAGAGTTAGGTTTTAAGTTGGTTCTATGAGGATAAAATAACCCAATATTAGAATGAAAAATCATAAATAAATACATAATGATCATAAAAAATCCATGACCATTAGATTAAATAAAAAAATAATCATATCTAACAATAATAAGTGAATGTGTAAGCAAGACAAACTCAAACAGCTATGCTGGCATTTAAAACAGATTACCCAATGGGATAATCACATATAAAAATAAAATTAATAAAATAATAAATTTGTGTGGCTCTAATACTACTCCAATACATACCTCATCTCAATATCTTGAGTCTGAGCTATCCCACTCATCGATCAAAACCCAGGTCTGTGCTAACCCTATACCTGTAGCCAAAGGGAGTCTTCTCAGGTAACCCAGTTAAATGGTGGATTGAGATGGGTGTGAGTACATAACTCAATAGGGAAACACCAACATAGTCCCATATATTCCATCAATATAATGATATGTTTAGGTGACATGATCATCTAGAAATAATAAATAAACTCCATGAAATAATAATTAAATAAATCATAATCAATCCCCATGTTTTTACCTCAATCAACCATAGAAACTTTGGCTAGTGTTAGGGTGTCTCTGGTCACATCATCATATTCTTACAACCATATAAATAATGTATTTTGGGGAATAACTAAGGCATCTCTAATTTTCAGAATGAAATGACCAATAACTCAACATGAAAAAATCAATAGCCAAATCCTAGGAGTCCTACGCATCACTCCAAACTCTAGGTATAATTAATGGATATAAGTTCATTCACAAGAATCCTAATAAATCATGAAATCATAAATAATCCTCATGTCTCTATTATAATAGGGAATATTTGATGCATCATTATCATCACAATCAAGTACATGTATCTATCAAACACAACTTCTCAAATCTATGGGGTGACCTAGGCATACCATAATAATCATGATAATAATCTCCCAAGCCTGAATGGTTGGATCCTAGGAATTCAAAGAATACAATGGACCCTTGGTGTCTAAGGTATCCCATATAGACCTGAGCTCAAAACTTGGATTCCTAAGTATTATTCACATGTCTTAATAGTTATATCCTAGTATGCACATCCAGTCATCCCCATTATATCACATGAGGCTCAAATTCCAAGTCCTGGGAGTCACATCTTGGTATCCCCATTAACATAATCATGTTATATAAGGCAAAAAATATGGATCCCAATATGTGCCTCCAGGTATCCACCTTGTAACCATTATTATATTATATCATTCTCACATGAAAGATCTTTAGGAATCACAACTGGGAATCTATAAATTCATCACAATAATAAAAATAAATAAAAATTCATAAATCAACATCAAGGGTTGGTCAAACACATAAACCTATAACCACTATATAGAGCCACTCAAACTTATAAGTGTGGTATGGGATCTATGCTGACACATTTTTCCATATCTACCCATTCCTAGGAACACCCACTCAGGGTTCAGTCTTTTATTAGGGCACCTACTTATGTCCCCTAGGTCTACAAGTAATAGCCTAGAACCCATGCTCCCAGATTTGTTACTAAAAACAAAATTTATATATTTCTATCTATGATACTAAAAACATGACCCAATTTTAACCATACAAAACTTAAAAAATCAAAGGTAGTATTGGATAACTTTCACACTAAAGGACCTTTCAGATTTAGAGTATTATATAATCAAGAAAAATACTTACATATGTTGAAAAATAAATGGTTGGCACATAAAAATTTATATCATCTTGAAAAATTTCTTCACATATAGAACCGTTCTTAGACCTACCCAACTCAAAACCTTTCTTCATAACCTGGGGAAATAAAACATAAGAAAATGATGATCTTAGAAGCTTATTATGGTTAAACAAAGGATATATAATTGATTACATAATCATAACATGATCATAAGGACATACGAACAAGATCTTAACATTTGAAAATTATACCCTTCATATCGTAAATCAAAATCTTGAGTCCTAGAATAGATCAAGGAAGTTCATAAAATATGAATCATAATGGAATAAAATAACATGGACCTTGAAATAATATCATTGGAATAAGTCATGTAATTTTGGCATGCACATAATCATATAAAATCATTTCCTTAATAGTCAAGGATATTTTTCAGAACTATAGTAGTGGAATGGGTTCACTAACAAAAACATCATATTATTCAAGGTTCACTATAAATACTATCATAGTGGAAAATTTCCCTTACTAAACTAAGTTCACTCTCCATTATAATCTTATTTATCTCATGTGATATCAATATTTAACCAATGAATTAGAGGGAGATATAGGTCTCACCCATCATTGTTTATAACATAACCACCATCCATGGTTATAATATAACCACCATCACATAATGAAAATCATTATTTGTGTTTCGTAAGATTATAAAACACTCATAAAATCAAAACCCTTGAATAGAAATGGGTTTTATAAACATTTCATCATTTCAAAAAATTATAACCCATGGAAAGGTAATGGGTTTCAAAAACACCATATCATCATAAACATAAAACATTCATAGAGTGGATAAGGATGGTATTCTTTGATCATATCCCCAGTAAAGAATTAGTAACATGAAATATTTCATCTTATATGGAAAATTATTTTTAAATATCACCAGAAACATTTCTTGAGAAAATATCCTTTCCATTTAGAAATCATATTTTTTTTTAATTCGTTCACTTCTAAAGGAATACATTTTCTTTGAAAATAAACTCACAAACTTATAAATTAGGCTTCAAAACACTGATACATCATAAAAGAATGAAAATCCAGTCATTCAATATAATTTAAATACATTCATTCCATATTCTTTCAGAAAATTTACCAAAAAACGTGTTTAGAAAATAAATATATATATTCCTCTCAAACCATTTTTGTAAAAAAGAAAAACATGGGTAAAAATTATTTTAAACACCTGTAGGATAATAGTAAAAAACTTTCTAAAAAACAATTTATAAAATATCCATATAAAATATAAATATTCCCCAGTGGATAATTAAACATAAAAATCCCAAATAATTATGATATTGGGAAATAAACACTTACCACTTTGGTAAATTTTGAATCATAAGCATAATAAAACAAAGAAACTTATATGGATATGAATATCCTATAATTTTGATGAAAAGAATCATAAAATACATTCATGGGAATTATATAAACCATAAAAAAAGAAACATTTTGTGTATAAGGCATGTGTCCCAAATAAATAAAAGTTATATGAAAATATCTTACCTCAAGCTTCTAAATAGTTGAATGTGATTTAACCTCCTCTTTTTCGACGGACATCCTTTATATATCTTCTTAATGGATCTAGGGTTGGTCTTCTAGAAGCACTAAACATATATAACTTGTCTATTGATGTTGATAAGAGTAATGGGTAATACTTAATCGATTCAAAAGGCTCAAAGTGGTGTAAAAATGTGAGGGGTGAGCTTCCATTTTATAATGGAGGTGAGGGGAACTTTTGGAATTTCTCAAAAGATTAAAATATAATAAGACTATTATAGAGATAAATGCTTCCAAATGGAATATAAAGGCATATGGGATAACATTATACACCATATATTATCCTATTTGTGATTATTTATTATTTTTATAAATAATTATATAAAATAATAATCCCATAAAATATCATTATTGTTAATTATGATACCATTCATTACTTTGACATTAAAAACATCTAGAAAACAAGTAAAATTTTAAAAAACTATTTTATTATATCTTAAACATTTGATGGTCATCTATATAATTTGTTTATTACCTTAAATATCTCAAATTATGTTATTTTTAATATTTTTAATATCATTTATTTGATTTTTCTGTTAATTACATTAATATTGTCTTAGTGTTTCATAAGAATATAAGGTAATTATATAATATATAAAAAATTATAAATGAATTTATATCCAAAAAATAAGTTTATTGTGAACAAAATATCCATTTATATTCATTAATTATTTATTTTATCTCACATATATATGATTAAAACATATTTAAAGTATTATTTTGACTTTTCTGGTCATACGCCAGCACTGCACAAGTATTTGGATAGCCCACTTGTTATATAACTCTAAAATATGTGTTCAAACCTAAAAATAATAAATAATACTTAATATTTTATATCCATGTCAAGAAATGACATATATCATCCCAATTATTATTTTTACGATACAGAAGTTTACTTTTCCAATGTTGTGCAGGCTCTATGTTAGCACTAAAAATGATTTTCATATTTATTATGGAATAAATTCTAATATCTGTATTTTAAATTAAATTTTGTTGATATATATATTATATTATAATAAATTAATCTTTTCAAAAACAAATAATAAATTTTAATTTTATTTCTATTTCTTGGTGTTATCATAAAATATATTGTATTTTATAAAAACAATATTTTTTATTATTCTCTAAAAATTTAATTTATTCTAAAAAAGTAAAAAAACACATCCTGAGATAAATTTGGATTAATGAATACAAAAATAAATTTCCTTCAATTAAATTAAATTCCTATAATTGATATAAATTAATTTTAAAATAACTTCACAAAACATAATGAAGACCACTTTTTAGAAAAAATACAGTTTTTCTTAAGAATGCCTATTTATGTATAAAATGATTTCATTCATAAAATTGATTACAATTAACCTAGGTTAATTATTAAAAATATAATATAAATAAATTTATTTTTAAACCGTTGTAGAATAAAAATTAACTTCACAAATGGTTGAAACAAAAATAAAGTTTTTAATAAAATCATTATTTTTTACTATTCACCGGAAGATCAATCTTTTGCAAAAAATATAAAAAAATATAAAAAAAATAATTTTATTATTATGATTTTAAAAATGATATTTTAAAATATAATTTATATAATTTCCAAAAATTGATTATAATATTCACTCATAAAACACAAGAAACCCCGTTTTTTAAGAAAAAAATATTTCTAATGCATAAAATAACTTTACTAGAAATTGAGTACATATTTAATAGAAATTAATAAATGATTTTTTATTGATTAATTATTTTATATATATATCATAATATGATTAATATTATTCATAAATACCAATTTAATGGATAGTTTATAACAATCATAGTTGAATAATAATATTTTGGGGTTCATTTAGGCTCAGTGTTGCATGCATCGTAAGCTATCAAAGGGAGATATCTTTTAAAATATCATGTGGTTAAATTGTCCCCTATCCCTCACCTTAATAAATTATTTCATTTAAATTTTAACTTGGTCTCGGTAACCATAGTTTGAATTTTTTTTTAAAAAAATACATTTTTTGAAATGCCACATTATAAAAAGGATCAATAAAACATCCATTAGAAAAGAGGGAAATGGAAGTATGATGGTCATCTAGAATAACACATATGACGTTTCCATGTAGGAAAAAATGGTGTAAATTTAAAACATGGATATGAAAGAGAAAAATAACTCCCAATTTCTAATATATAGTTATAGACAACATGATCATGAGAAAGATAACTATCACATAACTATAATTCTATAATGAGTTAAATGGAAATTGATTTCTCGGTAAGAAAAGTGAATGGATAATGTTTTATTTCAAGACAATTTTTACTATATTTGAGGAATTAATTTACTTTCTAGTTTAATAACATGATAAAAAAGATTTACTGGATAATTATAGTTTCATCCTTTAATTAATTTCCAAAGCCAGCATATCTTTTGCATCAAACGATGAGTATTTATGATGAATTTTTCATGTCTGAAGCACTAAAATAAACTTAAAATGGATTTAAAAATCCACAAAAGAATAAAAAAATATTCCACCTATATTTATTCATTAACTAAAACCAAAATGGTTAGCATGTGTTAAGATTATTCCCAAGAATAATAAAACTTTATATGAGGAAAACTACTTTATTCTACAAAATTCAATAGTAATACCCAAATTTCAACATAGATCATTCAATAAATAATAATAATTAACATTTATCAAGATATTTTATACTAATATTAAAACCTAAAATTAAAATAAAAAATTATCAAATCATCTTATAAGAAAAATTTAGTATATATCTTCCAAAATGCACATGCTCTAGACATTTAATCTCTAAGATACGCTAACCATTTATATAAACAACCTAAATCACCATAACTCCACAATAAAATCATATATGCCTCAAAAATAAAATTCAATCTTTATTACTCAAAAAAAATTCCATAATTTTCTATTTAACATAATAACATAGGGTTCCCAAAATAGTGAATGTCCTCTGAAATAACATTAATCACATAATGCCAAATCAATTTCCAATATCATGGATATGTTTCAAAAATGTACTTTAATAGTATCTATTAAAAGTTTAAATAAATAAAAACAATTTCAATCAAAAAAAGTCATCATGTAGTTTATTGATAAGTGATACACCCTTTTCGCCCTTCATTTTTGGGTTCAAGCCTCATGACCTTACCAGATGGGATAGGTTGCCACCTGACCTATGGGTTGTCCTTTTACTAAAAATATATTAATATAATTCCAATAAAATTACTAAAGAATTATGAACATCCTAAAAACTATAATAACCCAAAATTACATCAAAATTTTGGATCTTATAAACCTAAAAGGCTACCAATACCTTTAAGAATATGTCCACCAAAATTAAATGAATTATTACTCAAATCGTACTTCATGTTAAATCTAATGGGTACATATACCTCCCCCAAAATAACATAAGCCTTACTAAAATTACATTACTTAAAATATCAAAATGGGTGTCTAATACTCTAGACATAAGTTCAATATCAAACTTATATACATGGTATGGTATCTATAACCCTTAAGATAACTTCTCAAGAAAACATCCTAATCTATAAAGTTGTTTAAACATCCCTCTCATACCAATTGTAACATCCTAGAATTTTTGCTCCATGATCCATTACTAAAAACATACTATTTACATTTATTTATTTGATACCAATAAACATGACCCAATTTATACCACTCAAAACTTAAAAAATAAAAGGTAATATTGGATCACTTTCAAACTTGAGGAAATTTTAGGTTTAGAGTTTTTAGAATTAGAAAAAACTCTTACATATCATGGAAAAATAAACAACAGGTACATAAAAATCTATATCATCTCCCAGCATTTATTCGCATCTAGAACCCTTAATATATAAACCCCACTTAAACCCTTTCATTATTACATAGGTAAAATAAACATAAAAATAATGATCTTAGATGCTCAATGATAGTAAAAATGGAGATATCATTGATTACATAAGCATAAAATGAGTATAATAGAATAAGAAAAAGAACATAACATTTAAAAAATATACCCTATATATCATATATAAAAATCATGATCCATGGAATAAATATTTCAATTAATAAGATATGAATCATAAAGGAATAAAATAACTTTATTTGTGAGATCATATCATTGGGATAAGGCATGTAATTGTTACATTCACATAAACATAGAAAATCATTTCTTTGGTAGTCAAGGATATCTTATAGTACTATTATAGAATAATTTTTTTACTCACCAAACCATCATAGTAATCAAGTCTAACTCCCACCACTGTCATAGTGTAAACTTTCTCTTACTTAACTAGGTTCACTCTCCATTCTAGTCCTATTTATGTCATGAGATATCAATCATCACCCAATGCATGGAGGGAGATATAGGTCCCATCCATTATGGTTTATAATGTAACCCCCATACTTGGTTATAAAGTAACCACAATGAAATAATGAGAACAATAAATTTGTGTTCCATAATATTATAAAACATTCATCAAATAAATCCCCTTGAAAATAAATGGGTTTTGTAAACATTTCATTTTTTCATTAAATTATAACCTGTGGAAAGGTAACGAGTTTTATAAACACCATGTCCTCATAAACATAAAACATCCATAGAATGAATAAGTATGGTATCCTAGGATTTTATCCCCATTAAATCATAAGTAACATAAAATAATGTATTATTATACATAAAATTATTTTGAAAGATCACATCGAACATTTCTTGGGGAAAATATCATTTCCATTTTGAAAACACATTTTCTTAAATGATGTATTATATAAAAGAAAATATTTTATATGAAAATAAACTTATAAAAATATAAATTATGATTAAAAACATCAATTCATCATGAATAAGGGAACATATTCTCATGACATATATGTTTAAAAAAATATTATTTCAATTTTTTTAGAAAATACCTAAAGAACCTCATTTATAAAATAACAAAAAGATTCCTCTCAAACCGTTTTGTAAGAAAGTAAAACATGGGTAAAATGATTATAAACAATTATAGGAGAATAGTAAAAACCTTTTTTAAAACATTTTTAGAAAACATTTACATGTAAAAAAATATTCCTCAGTTGAGACTTAAACATAAAAAATCATGAATTATTATGAGATTGTGAAATAAACCCTTACCACTTTGGTAACTTTTGAATCATAATAATCCTAAAACAAAGAACTTAATATAAATATATATATCACATAATTTTAATGAGAATAATCATAAAACATATTCATTAGTAGTATATAAACCACAAAAAAAACATGTCGCGTATAAGGAATGATTCCCATATAAATAAAAATGAGATTAAAATCCCTTAATTCATACTTCCCATTAGTTGAACATGATTTAAGCTCCTATTATGTGTAGGAATTCCTTTATATCTATTCCAAAGAGATCTAGGGTTGGTATTTTAGAAAAACCAAAACCTATAAAACTTGGATAAAGATGTTTATAAGAGGAAATTCTAGGAATTTTTTGAGTTAGAAGGGTAAAAGTGGTGTGAATAAGTGAGGGATGAGGTACCCTTTTATAATTGAGGTGAGGGTCACTTTTGGAACTTCTCAAAGGATTAAAATATAATAAGAATATTCTAAAAAAAATTCAAAATTGAATATAAATTCATAAATTATGAAATTTTAAATTTTGTCTTATCCCATTTTTTCTTAATTGTGATTTTTAAATAATTTAATAAAATATTAATCCCATAAAATATCATCATTAACAATTTTGATACTATTCGGTACTTTGACATTTAAAACAACAAAACAATAAGTAAAATTCTAAAAAAATATATAATTATATTATAAACATGTTATGGTCATCTATATAATTCATGGACCACCATAAATATCTCAAATTATGTAACTTTTAATATTTTAAATATAATTTATTTGATTTTTTTGTTAATTAAATTAATATTATATTCGCATTGCATAAGAATATAAAGTAATTATAAAATTTTTAAAAAATTAAATAAATTTATTTCATAAAAATAAGTTTATTATTCATTAAACATTTATTTTATCTCACATCTGTATCATGAAAACACATTTAATGTGTTATTTTGACTTTTCTGGCCTAATGTAAGCATTGCGCAAGCATTTGGATAAGACACTTATTATATATCTATAAAATTAATTTATAAACATAAAAACAAAAAACAATAATTATTATTTAATATCCAACTATACCAAGGACTTATATAATCCAAATTATTATTTTTAGGATACAAAATTTTGCTTTTACAGTCATGTGCAGGCTCTACGTCACCACTGCATTGATTAACACATTTACTATAGAATAAATTATAATATATATGTTTCTAATTATTTTTGAATGATATGTTATATTTTATTATAATAATTTATGATATTACATATGTTTTAAAAAAAATTATATTATGTCTATTCCTTGGCGATGTCATAAAAGATACTGCATTTTATAAAAACTATATTTTTTTACTATTCACTAAGAAAATTATTTCTTCAAAAAAAATTAAAAAGAACATCCAAAGATAAATTTTTATTTATAAATCCAAAAAATAAATTCTATTTCATGAAATAAAATTCCTATAATTTATTGAAATTAATTTTAAAATATGTACACAAAATGCAATGAAAACTACTTTTTAGAAGAAAAAAATACAGTTTTTCTTAAAGATGCCGATATATGTATAAAAAAGATTTCAATTAGAAAATTGATTCCAATGAATCTAATTAAATTATTCATGATAGAATATAAATAATTTTTCATTGAAATTTTTTAAAATAAAATGAACTTTGCAAATGGTTGAAATAAAAATTGGTATTTTCCACTATTCATTGGAAACTTAATCTGTTCAAAAAAATTCCAAATTTTTACCATAAGTTAATTTTAGTTTTATGATTTAAAAAATTATATTATAAAATAAAATTTATATAAGTTTTAAAAAATTATTATAATATTCACTCATAAAAGACAAGAAAACCCATTATTAAAGAAAGCATATTTCTGAAGCATAAAATAACTTTACTAAAAATTATGTACATGTTTCATAAGAATTAATAAATTAATATGTATTGAGTTGGTATTTTATATATATATATATCATAATTTAGTTAATACTATTCATACCCACCAATTTAACAGATAGGTTATAATGATCATATTTAAATAATATTATTTTGGGGTTCTTTTTTGCTTGTTTTTTCACGCAATGTAAGATATCAAACATAGTGTTATTTTATAATATAATTGTGTTACACTATATAATATAAATAGACCCCATTTTTAGTCCTTTAGATCAACACATGGGAGAAAGAACCTCATTTGGGTCCTCATCCTTAATCTGGTTTCATGGGTCATCACATGATGCTCTGAGGAAGTAACGCTCCTCAGTTGTGTCGTAATCATAGATTGGACTCATAGGCCTCAAGGGTGTATAATCTATAGGTAGTATCCTATATATATTTATCATTTCCCATATCACACATCATATTATCATTCCTAGATCTTATCCTATAAGGAATCACACATTACCATAATGAACTATAAGATGCTAATGATACTAATACACCACCCTCCTACACAATGAGCAATCTAAGGGTCCCTATTCTAAAGTACTTTAAGTCCTAATAGTGTCACCCCACTTAATAAATCACACATCCCTTCTTGGAGGTATCCAAGAACTTATTCAAAAGGGACACTATGACTTACCTAACTCAATTTTTTTATTTTTACCCCTTATAGGTTTTGAGTGTATCGCCCCAACCTGAACCACAAGGTCAAATCCAAAGATCCAAAAGAACTCATGTGTGCCTCCTCATACCCAAAAGGTTTTTGACTAATAGTGAGGGCCTAAACACTGTTAGTGGGGAGACTATACCCTTTTAAATCATAGACATACAAAAAAAACTTGGATAAATAATCATAATATCAGGAATAATGCTAGACATCATAATATAATAACATATGGTACCCATGTTATTCAAATACATAAACCAGTCTCCCAATGTGGAAAGAAAAAATATATTTTTCAAGATTAGATGATAAATAAATAATAAATTATGGAAATCCTCAAGATTTCATCCTACTATAACTGCAAGCTTTATGCTCTAAAGTGTAGCTATCTATCATGGGACCCTTTCTCTTACCTAGATCTTGAATCATGAAGTCTGAGTATGCATCAATATGTTCATGTAGGGTGTGAGTAATGAACCCGGTAGGAAAACACTAATTTGTCCTTAACATGTGCACATAGTTATAACAGGTGTATTCCACGATAAAGATAAAATTTCAAGCAAGCATAATCATTCATGAATAGAGAGTTAAGGGGATAATAAAGAAACCATGAACCCTAGTCATACCTTCCATAGATCCATGATGAAAATATAGTCATAAGGATCACATAAGTAACAATAGCTAGCTACAAGCTTGGTGAATATATCTCTTGTCAGTCTCAAGGAATTGAGTCATATCAAGCTTCAAATCCATCACATCCTGCTTCTATCATAGGTCAGGCCTCATGGCTATCATATCCTATCAATTCATTGGTTCAGGCCATAAGTCCTTCATAACCAAAATGTCACTACCACGGTTCTGGCCTCAAAGTTGTTATTCCCTTACCTTGTGTTCATGTCCATCGTCTCCATCATCTCATATCGTGCACAATCCTCCTCTAAGGGATAACCGTATAATGAAAGTCCACTTATTCTAAGTACCAAATAAATGTCTCTAAAATCATGGTAATCACACACAATAGTGTAAAAAATGTAATAGAAAAAATTTATAATGTCATCATGAGAATCAGTAAAAACATAAAATTACATTTGATTAAAATCATATATTACCAAAAAAATACATAGGTACACTCATGGAATCAAGAATCATATATGGGGCTCATGGGCTATGTGCACGCACAGACATGTGATCATTATCAATCAAGTTCAAACAAGATACTCTAAAAAAATTATCAAACCAATGAAACAAAAGAATATATGGGATCCAAATCATTAGTAAATTCCAAACTCAATCTTATAGATGTTAAATCTAAATGTTCATCAATAAATCATCACATGAATCACATTCGCATATTATTAAATTGAAACCACTCTCCAAGGATTCCTAAAACTGATTATAATTATTTTTTTCAAAATAAATAGAAACACTATATCAGGTAATATTTTATTTCACCAATATAATTTAGAATTTATATATTTAAGGGATATAATAATCTAAAAAATTATTTATTAAAGAATAATTATAAATTCAACAAGTGATAATATTTTATCTCTCTATAATAATACAATATAATCATGAGATAATTATTTTATAACTCATAAATAATTCAAGGATATTATATTTTATGGTTGAAACCACCCATTAATCACACAAATTTTATAATAAATATAAAAATATTTACACATATAATTTATTCATAAAATAAATTCACCCAATAAAAGGGGAGGTAGAGGGTTATGACATGTCTGGAAACTAGAAGAAGAACTTTATATTGCTTAAATAAGACTTCATGGATCTTGGTTAAAGGGTTTCTTGACTTCCCAAACTCAAGATGAGATCAAAATCGAAGGGTAGTAGAAGTTTGGATATTTAAAAAAAACAAAAAAACTTCTGGTTTGAATCATTATTAACCTTAATATAAAAATCTCCATTTAATATTAATTTGATGTGACTGTTGAATAATAAAGGTTTAAAATATTTTAAAAAAGGATTTGAAACCTTTAATGAGTCAATAGAATTAAATTACAATTATTTTAGGCTTTAAAAAATGTTAACATGTGTTGTGGGTTTGAACTAGAGATAAGGAAATAAAAATTAAGGGTTTTAGATTACATTTACACCAAAAAGAGAATTTCATAAGTTTAACAAGGTTTTACCCTTATTCAACCCATAGTTGTCGCATGAGGGTACTAGGTTACCCATGCGTAACATCGGAAAAAAGATTTACCCATACATAACCTTCAGAAAATAAAAGTTTCCCTTATGCAACTCATGCCAACCCTTACAAAGAGAATTTTTTACCCTTATGCATCCTTAGTAAGAATAGTGTTACCATTATGAAAATCAGACTTACCTTTACTTGAGTAGAGTATTACCCTTACACGACCTTTAAGAAATCCATTTTACCTTTACATAGCACCAGATTTACCCATATATATCATTTGAAAACAAGGCTTACCCATACTCCATGTATAGAAACAAATATCTAACCATACAAAGCTCATAGAAAAAGGGAGTTCCCTTTACATGGCATTCTAAAATAGGGATTTAACCTTATAAAAATATTTAAAAAACCTATGTATAGGTAGAATATATTTACCTCTACGTAGGACGTATTCCATAAATAAGGGTAAAACTAAAATTAAAAATTATTAAATTTTCACTTAAAGTATTTATAAATTATAATCAAAATAGGGATTCAATAACATTTAAAAACTAATAATGTAATTATTCTCCCCCTTTAATGACTCCTCATCCTCAATAAGTGCCTTTAGATTTCCTTCTTAAATGGATGGGGACTTAGAACACAAAAATCAACATCTCACTCAAACATCTATTCCTAGATCCATCCATGACACTAAAAAATCTAGAAAAGTTGTGTTATCTTAACTATAAACACCTTTTCACTATAGTTTACAATCTTCATTGGTTGTTCAACATACATTGTATCAATCTCCAGCTCAACATCATCACAATCGGTAACATGTATAGAATCAGGAATGTACCTATGGAGATGAGACATATGAAACAAATCATGCATACCTCAGTAGAAAGGAGGAATATCCAAAAAATAACCTACAACCATGATATAGTTATAGGTATTTAATATTCCAAAGAAACATACAGATTGATTTAATTTCTCATGAAAATTTCGATGCCCCAATAGAGGATTCTCCCTTAAGAAAACTTTATCTCCAATAGAAAACTCTAAATATTTCCTCCTCTAGTCAACATACGATCATTTCCAGTACTTATCTATATTCAATTGCTTATTATTTAATTTTACTCTCTAAAAGGTCTCTAGTACAATGCTCGGCCCCACCATAGCCGCATCACCCTACTCATTATAATGTAGTGGTGAATGACACTTCCAACCATAGAGATCCTCAAAAGGTTCCATCTCTATATAATCCTTAAAATTGTTGTTGTATGTGAATTTAACCAAGTCTACATTATTATCCCAATATACAAAAAAATCTAGGATGCAATCCCATAGAACATTATCTAATATTTGGATCATCCTCTTAGAATTACCATCGGTCAATGGATGATAGGTTGTGACCAATTTCAGTTGAGTACACAAAACCTTCTACAAGACCTAATAAAACCATAAAATTAATCATGAATATTTTTTAGATAAAATTATTAAGGGAACTCAAAGTAACCATATAATATCATTGGTATATAGCTTTCCTAGCTCATCCAATGACTGAGTCTCATAGATCAACATGAAATGAGAAATATTTATCAATCAATCAATTATCTCCCAAACTACATCATGATATCTCAGGATATTAGGTAACCCCGTCATAACATCCATAATTATTTCATCACCCTTCCTCATAAATGTAAAAAGTGGATAAATAAAATCACTATCATACTGGTTCTCATCCTTTATCCTCTAGAAGGTATGGCATCGAGAAATGAATCCAGCAATGTCCCTCCTCATCCTTATCCACTAGAACTTATATTTAAATAAATGGTGTATCTTTTTCACTCCAGGGTGAACCACCCACTTTGAATAATGGAAACTTATCATCATATTTTCCATGATAAAAGTAGGTACTATATCTTTCCCATGTGATAAGATCAAATCATCATCATCCAATGACCTTCTGGGTATCGAGTTACCACTTCCTAGTTATTCATGTATCATATCACAATCTAGGTCTGATTATTGATTATCCTTCACTTAGTCAACTAAATAAGATATGATCACTAATGAGATTACATCATCAATCCATTTTCTTGAAAATAATACACTCTCCAAATAGTCATTAAGCTCATCGGGCGCCATTGTTCCTCTAAAACAACTCACCAAGATCCTAAGCTATAGGAATCTTATGGCTATGAGAATATTCAATGATGTTAACTTTACCTAATGAATAGGCCATATAAAAATCTAATTTCTATAGGTTATCAACAAGGTTCCTTTACCTAAAGATAAAATAAAAATTTTATAAGATATAATGGAGGCTCTTATTGTCTATGTTGATAACAATCCTCTAACAAAATAGATAGTATCTCCAACACTTCAATGTATAAACCACTACAACCAGATCCAAGACATGGGTAGGATAGTTTCACTAATGAATTAGTAGTTAATGTGACCCATATTCCACTACATAATCCCTATACATCAATATTTTCCCCAAATCAACTCTTGATGCATCACAATATGTGTTATATGTAATCCTTGTAATAGGAAGAATACATACTAGAGATATAGGAAACCTTTTCTTATGCTAAAAAAATCCTCCTCACACTTGTATGAACATTGAAATTTCACACCTTTCTTTGATGGTGTAGTCATGGATGCAGATAAACAAGAGAATCCCTAGATAAAATGATGATAGTACCCTATTAAACCTAGAAATTTTCTAATATCAAACATGTTATGGGGATGTGTCTAGTATATCATTGCCTCTACTTTCTCTAGTACCACTAATATCCCAATCTTAGAAATTGCATACCCCAATAATCACATATCTTGAATCCAAAAGTGATACTTTTATAGATTTTTATAAAGTCAATATGGTCAAAATGTACTCCAGACAATATCAAGATGTCTAGAATACAACTCTGGGGTTAATGAGTAAGTGAGGATATCTTCAATGAACACCATGATAAATGATTCAAGATATGGGTGTAAGATCTTTTTCATTAGAGATATAATTATTTTTAACACATTTCTTAGTCTAAACAGAATCACCAATTACCCATAAATCCCATACCTACTCCTAAACATTGTCTTCATGATGTTCTCCTCTCTAACCTAAAATTGCGGATATCATAATTAGTGATCAATATTGGAGAAATATAGAGATACCAATAACTAATTAAAGAGTTATTCGATCCTAATAAAATTATATCAATCCTTCACCATCACCTAATTCATATTATGGTAATCTAGGAAGATTTTAATATTACCATTCACCTTCTTGAAAAAAAATAGGTTTAACCCATAGTGATGTAATTAGGCTGATAAAACCCTTTTATTCCAAGTCCTTGGTCTATTCAATGAGATCCTTTAACTCATATAGAACCATATATTAAGGGGATATCAAAATGGTATGAACACTTGGAATGAGTTCTATCGTAAACTCAACTACCCTATTAGGGGAAGACCTATGAAGTCATCTAGAAATACATCTTAATAGAGATCCAAAGTTAGAGGGAAAGATGAGGGACAAATTTTTGAGCCTACTATAATATTCAAGCCTAAAATCTATGACATAATCATCCCAATATAGCTCATATATTGAACCACTCTACCTTCTCTCAAATCCTACTCACTAGTCATCATGAACATATCTCCCTTGGGTGATATAAATATTACCCATCTATAATAACAATCAATGTGTACTCTAAATTTGGTCAACCAGTCCATGCCAAGAATCATATCAAATGTCATCATCTCTAGAATCCTAAAATCACAAATATGTCTATAATATATAATTACTATAATAAACTCTACAAATCACTAAATATAGTCCAATATATTTCCCAATAGTGTATGAAGTGAAGAAAAATCAGAAAAAAACTTGACTAGTAAGTCAAGTCTAGTAAGTATTTGTATAGATAAAAAGGAATGGGAAGCACTGTTATCAAACAAAATATTAGATATTGTAGAACTGATTAATATAGTACCTCAAAAAGTATATGGTCCCTCACCACTATATTTTGGATCCTAATTCACTACATACATATGTAATACCTCATCTCTATGACCCTGACCCTAAGGAACCTGACTCTCCTTAGTCATCGCCATCTAAGCCAACTACTGAGTACCCTGACTTGATCTCAAGGTCATAGCTTGCATATGTCCAACACCCCTATGGAAACATGACTAAAAATTTAGAGAATAATATATAGATATACCCCATATTTCCACACTAATGACACTTATTCTGAGGTTCTATGAAAAACCTTGGATAATGTCTAACCTTCCCAAAGTTGAAGCAATGTGGAACTCCTCTTGAGTGGGACTAAGAGGACACACACTTCTCAACATTCTTACCACTACCCCATTGAACATTTTATATCTTTATATTCCTATTTATAGATGATACACTGACTACAATAGTAAAAGTTCCACTAACATTATAACTAATGATAGAAGAAGAATAATAGCTTGATCCTCCTCCAAACCATTTTAAATAGTTAAGGCCTTGAATAAAACCTTTGGGAATGTTGTTAGGTTAAAACTATTAACATTACATATTATATTTTGATGAAAACTAATCTTGAAATTCATGGCCTTATGTGCTTCATTTCCATCCAAGAGAGTAGTAAAATATAGCAGTTTAGTGAAACTAGATTAGTATACAAATACCATCATGAATTCCATTTAGAGCTCCATAAATTCCTGAAAATGATCTATCTTTAGTGTTTTTGGAATTAATTAACCTAACAACAAGTTATTAAATGCCCCCAAAGAAATATAATTACATCTACCAACATGACCCATGACATCCCAACATCTCTTGGTGGGTCCTTGAAGTATGAACACCGCTAGCTTGACCCTTCAGTCCTCTAGTGTCTCAACCAAGTTAAATATTACATCAATTATTTCTATCCAGTTCTAAATAGATTGTGGTACTCTATTTCCATTATATAATGGTAGATTTTAGAAGTATAATTCACAGGAATAGTCAACCATGGTCCCCTATAATCATCAACCACGGTCCGGTAAAATCAGAATTTCTCTAGGCTAGAGTGGATCCAATTCCTAAACCATTATAGTAGATGCAATAGAATACTTAGGTTAATCCTCATGCATTGCCTATAGTGTAATTGGTTCATCATCCCTAGTTGTATAATTCAATAATATTGAAGGAAAAATATTTTCTGAAATTATAAACAAACATTTAAACACCTAAAGATTTTAACACATATCATAATCATTCAATGCGATCACATAAATATTCTCCGATTAAACCATCAATAACCCAAGTTATATCCTCCTATAACTACCCATGGTTCTCCATACCTACACTTTAGTCATAATAATATATAGAGAAAATATAATAGAACACTAAAGTTCAACTAATTAATTCCCAAATAGATATATCAAAAAAATAGAGAATACATATATATCATTAAACTGATAATATAAGTCAATCCTAAATAGAAAATACAAATAAAGGAATTTAATTAAATAACTATGATAAAACACACAACTAGTATATTTGTGACATGATATCCTATGTGCCTACTCATGATGCATAAAGAAACCTAAATACCATAAAAATATAACAAAAATCTTGTCAATGGTAAATCAAAGGTCTGTTAAACATGTGTTGGTCAGGAACATGGCAACTCCCCTAATCGAGTTCCACTTAGCCTATCTTCTTTCAACCATGTCCTGATTTAGTTAAAATAAAATAATGGAAACTCATGATCAAATACAATTTTTTAATGATCCAAATTGAACCATTGGGTATGATTTGGAGATCCATAAGGACTCATGTTTAGAACCCCATATGTAAGAGTCTATCGTCTTGCAAGAAGGGTCTTAACGCTATCAGTGGAGAGAATATACTATCAATAGTCAAATTCATATACAATAAACTTGAATAAAAAATATAATATCAAGTAGAATACTAAATAATATAATGTAATAATATATGGCACCCATATCATATAAATCGAAAAATCGAGATCCCAATGTGGAAATCCAAAACAAAGTGTACAAGGTGATATGATAAATAAAGAAAATATTGTGGAAATCCTTTGGATTCTGTCGCGATATCACTACAAGATCCATGCTCTAAAGCTTAGTTATCTATTTTAGGTCCCTTTCTCTTACTCATATCATGAATCTTGAATTATTAATTCACATAGAGATTCCCATGTATGGTGTGAGTAATAAAACTAGATAGAAACTGTCAATGAATCCTTAAAATGTGTTCATAGGTATAACAGGTGTATCCCACGATAAAGATAAATGTGAAAGAAATAATAATCCATAATGTGATGATCATTCATGTTATAAACAAGCCACCATGAACCCCATTCATACCTACCTCAAATCCATAGAAGAAACATATGAAAAAGGATATTATAAGTAAAAATGATCTATCCACAAGGTTAGTGAACATGTCTATCAATGATCTCGTGGAATTGTGTCAGATATGGCTTAAAATTCATAGAATCCCCCTTCATAATGGGCCAATAATTAAGTTAATCATATCCTATTTATGCCTTGGGTTAGGACATAAGGTCTTCATACCCTTGATGACTTTTTCATGGGTTAGGACACAAGTTCATCATTCCCATACCCTATGTTTGGGTCTATCGTAGCTATCATCGCATGTCATGTTCACTCCCCATATAAGGATAACCATATCATGACTATTAATATGTTTAGAGTACAAAATAAATGAATTCAAAATCACTGTAGTCACACATAATAGGAAGATCATTTAAAGTCATAACATGTCATTTAATCCTGAGAACCAGCGAAAACATACAATTACATGCAATAAAATCAAACATAGTTAACAATATACATAGTTATATTCAAGGAATCAAGAATCATATATGGGTATCATGGGATACACACATATATGATCACTATCAATAATGTTCATAAAATATATGATAACATAGGTATCACATAAAGAAAAAATTTATAAAAGGGCCATAAATGGTAAGGAACTTCCTTTCTCAAGCTTGTTGACGTTATGTCCAATCCATCACCATGGAATCATCACCCAAACCATGTCCACATATTAGTTAGTTCAACCCACTCACCAAGGATTCCTAGAATAGATTCCAATTATTTTTCACCAAAAGAAATAAAAACACCACATGCTATAATAGTTTCTCTCTCCTGGATAACTTACAAATTTTTAATTTAATCCATAGCATTATCGAATAATTTCTTTCTAAAATAATAATTATAAATTCAAATTGTGATCATATTTTATCTCTCCATGTTAATTTTAGATAAGTATAAGATAATTCTTTTATCACTCTTTGATAATTTTTTGTTGTTATATTTTAAGGTTAAAACAAACCATTTATCTCACAAATTGTATAATAAATTGAACTATACTTATACTCTGAATTTATTCATTGAGAAATGTTCCACCAAAGAAAAGAGGAGGGAGAGGGTTCTTCCATGCTTGGATACCAGAAGAAGAACTTAAAATATTTCAATGAAGGCTTTTCAAATATTGGTTAAAGGGATTTTTGACTTCACAGACTTAAGAATAATTCAATATTGAAGGGAGGAATAGGTTCTAGTATTTTAAAAAAACATAAATCATTCTAGTTAAAAGTACTATAAACCCCAAATTAAATTCACTATTTAATTTTACTTTTAATTAATTCTTAAATGCTAAAGGTTTAAAATCTTTTGACATATAAGTTACAACCTTTATCAAGTCATAAGAATTAAATACCAATGAATTAAATATTTTAAAAACATAAAAATGTGGTACAGGTTCAAAGTGGGGAGAATGAAATGGAAAATTGGGTTTTAAATCACCTTTACGCCGAAAATAGTGCATTGTAAGTGTAATATAGTTTTAACCTCATTCATACCATATATCTTGTGTGAGATTCCCAAGTTACCCTTATGTAAGATCTAAAAAAAGAGTTATCCTAATGTAAACATTAGAAATCAGAGTTACTATTATGCAACTCAAACCTACCCTTAAGGAGGTAATGGGTTACCCTTATGTATCCTTTGGAAAAGTAGAGTTTTCTTTACACAAATATGACTTACCATTACACGGTCATAGGATTACCTTTACAAAAAATTTAAGAAATCCAACTTACCTTTACACAACACTAGATTTACCCATAAACATCTTTTAAAAATTGGGCTTACCCTTATGTGGAGTATTGAAATAGGGATCTTCCCTTATGAAACTCATAGAAAAAGGAGTTACCTTTACATAGAATTTGAAAACATGGAGTTACTCACATAAAACTATTAAAAATATACTTTCGTATAGGAAGAAATCATTTACATTTATGTAGACCCTATTCAATACCTAAGGGTAAAAATAAAATTGAATATTATTAAATTTTCGCTTAAAGGAATTATAAATTATAACCAAAAGATAGATTAAATAACATTTAAAAACTGGGAATGTTATATCAAGTATCAAGGTCTTAATATTAGTTAAATCTGTATCCATTGATATTCAAGGCATCAAGCTAGATCTCTAATTCCACAACATCCTAGAAACATTGTTCCTTTTTTATTTAGATGGTCACACAAGCTTAACAATTTAATTAAAATTAAATTATAGAAAATATAATCAAAAAAATGATAAATCAAAGGGTATGTTTTCTAAGTTGTGTGACCATATATACACATTCATATAACATCATGCATAAGGCCATAATATCTAGTACTAGTACCACTTAGAATTTTTTTATGATTTATCCATTTATTTCATAGCCTGGAAACTCCCACCTAATCTCTTCCAAGGTTTTCTAAGGATATACCAACAAAATTGGACACTTTCCTCATTCCTAAGAACCTACATAATTTCAAACCACCATAAATAATGATTATAATAAATTATAAATAATTATACCATTTATTGAAAAATTATATAAATACTTAAAACATGGTGTATTTTCAATGGTCATATATTCCTAAAGAAACAAGGTGTTGGAAATCCCCAACACACTCCTGAAAATATATAGAACTAAATCCCCAACACATGTTTCCATTACAATATAAAACTTCATTTAATTTAAGGAAAAAACATTAATAAATTCACCTTAGTGATTTACCTTAATGAAAAGGTGTGTGGTGATTAATAGATGTTGTCTTGGGACATCCTCTAGCTATGTTTAATGAAATCCCCAATGTATTCATATAATTCCACCATTCTCTGGTGAAATCAGAATCAAAACTCAAACAATAGGAGGTCGAGATCAAGATAAAAAACAAGGATTAGAAGAGATGAGTGAAATGGAAGAAGATACTCACCCAAAACCTAGATAAATCACATATAGAATCACTAAAATACAAGTAGTAATGAGGGAGGGGTGAGGGACTTGGCCAGCTGATGTGTGTACTCATGAAGTAGGGGGGAAATGGGGCTTCCCTCTTAAATGTTTTGAAGGAAAAATCATAAAAAGTACATTTTTAAGGATCCACATGGCTTGGTTGAATTGTTCTATAAATTATTTTCCAACTGTTTGGTAGGAAATGACTTATTGAATTCCCCTCACACGATTGGTCCACATTTTTTGTAAAACTATGTTCCAACTGTACAAATTGGCACTGTCTCGGTCAGAAAAAAATTCCACTATTTTTCAAAAAACCAAGCACAAGTTGAGAACCAAATCCCAAGTCCAAGCCAAGATACATGGTTCACTCAAGATTATACAAAATTTTCTAAAACCTATGAATTAATAGTTTTATAAAACCATTGACTAAAGAATTTGAACTGAAAACCTACTCATGATTTGGGTGTCACATGGTTTCTTATTAAAAACTCACTCCAAAAAAATCACCCATGTAAAAAACCTCCAAAAACTCCCAAAACATAATGAAAATATCTCAAGACTTTCCTGGTCATCTTAGGCACCTCTCATCCCCCAAACATTATACAAATAACAACATCCTAGGATGCTTGAACTCTCATATTATATATCCGAATATTGGTTTTCAAAATAAGGTTTCCACCCAAATAAATCAAATTTATCTTGAAATTCACACCCGTATGGATATGGGGTATTACAATCTCCCCACTATTAAACTTATTGTCCCCTAGAAGTCTTATTGGTTATCTAATGGGATCTCATGACATGTTTTGGTCACTAATTTCTACTCAAATATTTTTGTTCCATATCCAAATGCCAAATTGACTCCCATAGTGAAACCTTATGTCTAAGGTTATTAAGCCACCAAAACTGAGCTAACACTCATAATTAATGATTGGTACATTGTGATGGTTATTAATTGAGCCTTTCCTCCTATATACATGAATGTTTCACCATTAAACATATTATCTGGCCTATTGTCCTCCTCGCCATAGGTTTTAGCTCCCAAAATCCAATCATGAACCACAGTACCTCCCCTCTATTGTAATTTCCTAAAAACATGTTGTTGATGTCCTGAATACTTTATTAGTATGGTTTCTAATACACCGTACCTTAACACATGTGAGAGCTCCAACCAAATATGGGTACCAACCCTCACTTTCCATTCCCAAGCTAAAATAAACTTGCATCCATCATCCAAGAAAAACATAAGCATTCAAATTTTCCCCAAAAGTACTAGAATAATTCCTAAAACAAACCCATCAAGTCTAAAAAGAAATAAATTTTTTATTTTTCATCTCATTATATCTAATTACAAGTAAGCCACTGTTTATACCTCCATCATCTGGCCACTCTCAAAAACAGTCATTTTCTACCCCCAATGCACTTCCAAATTACTTGATCATGATCCCTTTATCACTAGATTTATCTTTTCATTGCCTTAACACACCTAAAAAATTTCGTGCATGACTTCTATTGAGTTCCTTTAGTAAAATCCTTAACCAGTTCAAAACTCACCATCGTACTCAGCTATGAGCATCAATTCATTCCAGATATAAAACACCCTTGTATTATCTCATATTTATCCTAATCCTAACTTTGATGCTTATAATCCATATGATATCATAGTAAATGTTACACCTTTCCTTCACTAATGAATCAAAAAGAACCTTTCTCATTTACTCACTGGTATCCCAACCCTAAAGGGATTTTTTAACAATAATTCCCATGCATCTACATCATTCAACTTGGGGTTCTCATCACCCATAACTGAAATCATGCTCCCCACCATAGGAGTGTCCTATTCACTACATAACAAGGTTAAAACTATGATATCTATGTCCAATATCACATAACTTATTAAGATCAATGGTTAAATGTGTCTATTCCACTCGTCCCCAATGCCAATACGAAACACAACTCATTTACAATTCTAAAACCATAGGTAATTCATCCAAAACATCCTATAAATTTTATCTCATAATGAGAATCACCACCCCCATTCGTCCACTGGTTTACTCCCCACCATGGATCACATTATACTACTCCTTGGGCACAACCTCAATTGGTTCATTCTTAATTAAACATGTGTCTCTTCCCCTGATCCATGCTCATGATGTTCTTGAGATAATAGTCCCACAAGCAACTCATAAAACCCTATTAATATTTATCCCACCCATAGACACCACTAATTTAAAATTCAATTGGTATCATGAAGGAATAGTGTGTGTCTCTTTTAATCTACATAAAGCATAATGGGTGTATGATCTCATAACACCTGGTCATTGAAAGTAGACTCATGATCTCATGGGTCACAAATCATTAAAATATTTTGACCATGATACATAGTACATCAACATATCAAGAAAATAAAATTCCATATTCTCTCAATCATAATCCCAGTATTCCACAAATACTTATGTTAACCATACTTTTAGCTTCCATATGGAGTTGTTTTAAACTCACAAGCATCCACCCATGCTCTCACAATACTACTATGCATACCTAATTTCAATAGTTTCTAGAACAAAAATGTTACATCCCTTCAAATATAGTCTCAACTCTATGGAACTCTAAGTACGTTATATCCCAAGAGGGTATAACTCAAGGTGCTTAGTCAGAAGATAAGCTAAGGTATCACTGTGCCTTTACAACAAACTTGATAGCACCACTTTTTCATTGATCTCAAACCCAAGGCATATACCCATGCCTTTCTATCTCTATGTAACTCTCAAACCTGGTATAACCCCTCTCATAGGTTTCCCTCACACATAAATAGGCACAAACTCACTCATAATATAGATTTCCACCTGAAGGGTCACTAAGTCCCCCCACCTAGCCCAAATACAAAATATAACAAGATAATAACTCACATGAAACATCCTATTGACATATCAAACTTGAGACAACATACATTCCAACTCTCACTCTAGGGTCTTATATATACTTATATTAAGAACCTTATTCAAAATTATCACCCTACTAGGGAACTAAGTATCACCAAACTTCCTTATATTGGAATGCACCTTTGAGAATCACATACTCATCACTCAAGGTCCACATATACATGTCTATTCCATCCTAGATGATCTAGGTCCTAGAACCATAATCAAATTTTTGGTTATATATAATTTGTTTCTAGCGTATATAGTGAAACTCCATATAGGTTATTACTAACACTTTAAATAATCATAACCTAATAATAACAACCCGTGAAGGGTTCATCATTAAGTAATAAAATTATTATACTAACCTACTTGGGTCACTAAACCTCTAGTGAACATGGATATGAACCATCACCACCATCAATAATTCTCTAACTATATATCCACATTACAGGGCATTAGAATAAAATAAAGATATGCATGTCAGCCCAGATGAGTGTAATACCACCAAGAACTTATATGGGAAATTTTCATATGAGTTGTTCCTAACACTTTAAATAATAGGGCCTCTCATCAGTGATAACCAAGCATAGGTTGGCACATATTTCATGTGAAACCTAGGTGTTTGATCATGATGCACGAGACACCTCTTACTTATATGGTCCAATGTCCAAATCCAATAATTTACTTCATGTCAATAGGAAAAGATACAAATATAAATAACTCATAAATCATAAATCTAAAACTTCATGTGCATCACAGAATGTCAAAATATCATTAATTATTGCATCACATACCAAGAATAGCAATCCCACGCCCCTAGTAAACTATAATTCCTACCAAATCAGGTGTTCATGAGGGATCGGACTAGTACAAATCACATACTCCAACAGATTCCTATATCTCATGACTACCGTATCCCAAATAGTAGGAAAAAAATTAAAAAACCCTCTAATACAATATTGTATTTTCTTAGACAAGAGTTCACTTAACTGGGGCATGGACCTTGTTTTCCACAATACATAAGGCATTCCTTCCCATGCTCCAAAGGCTATTGACTAGCTATAGGGGTCTAGGTTAATACCATGGGGAGTCTATAACCATATATCAAAGTTTAAAATCATAAATTAATAAGTAATCATCCTACATTATCCATGACTAATAGAGTATATAGAAGTAATAATCGTATCTAATAATAATAATTTAATACATAAGTAATACATACACAAATGGTCATTTTATCATAAAATATAGATCTCCTACTGGTATGATCACATAAAAATGAATAAAATAATAAATACACAATGATATACTACTACCTTGAGCCATACCTCATCTCAATCTCTTCAGTTTGAGACTCTTCCCAACCTATACCTACAACTAGCGAAAGTTTTCTTAGTTACCCCTGTGTAATGGCAGTCCAAATAGGGTGTGAGTACATAACTCAATGTAAAACAAACAATTACATCCCATACATATATAAAATGTAGTGAAATTTGAATGTGACATGCTTAGTTGTAAATATTAAATAAACTATAAAAAATAAATAAATCATCATCAATCATCGGTTCCATGATCTCAATCAATCATGCCAATTTCATCCAGTTCCAAGGTGTATCTAAGCACATCAAGAGATCATAAAAACTATATAAATACAAGATCCTAGAGCATAAAACAAGAATCCATAATGATCAGGATCAAATGGTAACTACTCAATATAGAGATCTCCACTGATATATCCTAGTCATCCTAGGAATCTCTCAAAACTCCATGTATATTGGATTAATCGATGATGATTCTTAGTCATCCTAGGAAATCACTAAATCAGAAAATATCACCATGTTACTATGAAAACCATTATAATCTATGGAATTATGGAAATACCAATCTTGTGTATGTATGTATCATGCTCTAGTGGCCATATCCTAGGGTTAACCTAGGCATTTCATAATAATCATGACAATAATCTTAAAATCTTGAATAGCTGGATCCTATGAATTTTATTCATTCTAGGGACCCTTGGTGCCGAATTTTTTCCATATAAACCTAAGGTCAAATCAAAATATCCCATGCATTATTAGCATGGATCAACAGTCGGGTCTTGGGAAGTATATCTAGGAATCCACATCATATGACATTAATCTCAAAATTTGGATCCTGAGAGGCACATCTAGGTATCTCCATCAACATAATCATGTCATAAAATGTTTAAAATATAGATCTTGGGAAGCACATTTGGGAATCCACCAAGTAAACACTAACACATCATATCAAGCTCATGGGACAGATCCCAGGAAGCATGTTTAGGTGTCAATAAGGGCATAAAAATAAAAAAAATGAATAAATGAATTTTAGGGGTCATCCAAATATCTAAATCCATCATTATTATATGCATTCCATCGGGCCTATATGTTTGGTACAAACTATAAGGTGATACCCACAACTATCTATACCCATTCCCAGATGCACATGTCTAGGGGTGGGTCCTTAATTGAGGAACATACTAGGGACCCCTATGTCGATACAATATAAAGATACCCCCTAAGGGTTCTTTTGGTCAGTACATGGGTGTAGGTACCCAACATGGGTCCTCGAACTCAATCAGGTCTCATGGGTTATCACCCGATGCTTTGAGGATGTCATGCTCCTCAATAGTGTCATGAACATGGAACACTCTCATGGACCTCGATGGGGTAAGTCCTATAAGAAACCACCTAAATATTTACCTCCTGGACCATCTCACACATCATATCACCATACATATCCCTAAGTATATAAGTTAGCATAATTTTCCAAAATTCCCTATGAGGGCCTGTCAATACTAATACACCAACGTCCTACACAAGAAGGGATCCAAGGGTCCCTATATTAAGGTCATTTAAGACCTGATAGGTTCGCCCCATTAAATAGATTACAAAACCACTCTTAAAGGTGTCCATGAACTTCTAGGAAAGGTCAAAAAGTCCTTACCTAATTCAATTCATTTGATTATCACCCATTAAGGGTTTCATTTACCAAGGTCTTACATTTATTCCAATCATTTTCCATCAGTGTCCAAGGCATCAAGTTCGTGAACTAGTTCCATAGTGGCATAGGAACATTTTTTCTATTTTATTTATGTGGTCATTCAAGTTTATGAATTTAATTTAAATTAAACTACCTAAAATATATCAAACAATTTGATTAATCAAAGGGTTCATCATCTTAGTGTCCTGACTGAACATATAGTGTGGCTTTTGAGATATATTGGGATACACGGTATTTCCCTATTTTCACACTTAATTAAGAAACAAATATAGATAACATCAGGAATAAGTCTATTGGAATAGTACCGGTGCCACCTAAAATTTTTAGAAGATTTACCCATCTAATTCACAGCTCAAAAACTCTATCCTAGGATCCCCCAAGCTCATACAAGGTCATCCCAACACTATTGACCACTTCCGACATTCTCGAGAACCAAAATAATTCCAAAACACCATAAAATTTTATTTATATCCAATTATAACATTTATTCAAAATTTTCATAAATGCTGAAAACTCACTAGGTGTCCAACGATCACCAATTCATGGAGCAACAGGGTGTCATCCATCCTTGGAAGACATATGCACCTACAATTTTCCAAATCCCTAATACATAACACCATTACAATACTCAAGTTAATTTAAATTAAGGGAAAAATATTAATAAATTCAGTGTGGTGACATACCTAATCTAAATGGCATGTGGTGATCAGCGGACATTTTCTCATGACATCCTCTAGATAATCAACATAAATATTCAATGTATCCAGTTGATTCCACCAAAATTTGAGGAAATTAGAATCAAAACCCTAACATGAAGAAATAAAAATCAAGAGAAAACTAAGGAGAATAAGGGATTAGGGTGGCATGAGAGGATAATAACCCAAAAAATAAATAAATCACACCAAAAATCACCCAAATACACATAGAAACAAGGGAGCGAGGAGGGAATTGGTCATCTTGGGTGTAATCGCATGAATGAAGGGTAAAGGGGGATTCCCAATAAATTTTTGAAGGGGAAATCAAAAAAATACTCCTTTTAAAGAGATTCATGGTCTAGTTTATTGATTTTCCAAAATGTATGACAAACCATGAGATAAAAATTACATAAGTGAATCCCTCTCACATGCTTGGTCTACATGGTTTACTAAATCATTCACCAAACGAGAAAATTAACATTGTCTTAGTCAATAATATTTCATATAGTTTGTCTGTAAATGTGCACAATCCATGCACTGAACCCCAATTCTATGAAAATTATCATCTTTTACCCTATACTCCACATTTTTTCATAAAAAAATTCCCTAATGGTTTTAGAAAACCATGGTATGAAGAAATTGAATTGAAAACCTCCCAATTCAAAGGGTGTCACATGGTTTCTTCTAAATCATGTATACCAAATAGTTTTTCCTGGGTAAAAAACTCTAAAAACTTAAGAAAATTATGTAGGACCCCGGGACACCCTGAGAGGGGAGGGGTGAATCAGGGTGTCAACTTTTTATTCTTAATGTTATGGATCTTTTTCCCACGTTGGTAGGAACCCGTTAAATATATATGATGGATATGATCTGTAATGAAACATTCACATGCAGAGATATGACACAACTATTTTTACTTGGTTCACCACTAAGGGCTACGTCCAAGGAGCATATGCCGACAGGTTGTCAGTCATACCAAAATCCACTATGCTTCACTAGCTGTAGATTACAAATGTTTGGGAACAGTCACTCTATCCCAGGCTCACTACCCTTAAAAAGGTTCAGGGATAGCTCACTGCATCCCTCGGGTCACTCCTATTAACTCCCCTGGCTCACTACCATTGGTGAAGTCTCACTCAGTTTATAGACGTGAAGGTCTCTTCAATAGATAGACATGAAGTTCTTTGTCTCTTATTCAGCATGAAACTTTTCTTGCATCAGAGTCATGAGTTGATGCTCTGTTAAATTCCAAATTTTATCCACTGATGAATACTTCCTTTTTTCCAGTCCACTGTGAAAACAACCTTTGTAAAGGTCCTTCGCAAAATACCCTACTTCGCAAGGCTCCCAATTTTGCAAAGCTCAAACAAGCCTTCACGGAGTCCCTGCCTTTTCACAAAGCTCAATCGCGAAGCACTCTCGCGATGAACAAGCCTTCGCAATGCTTGGCTGTCACGGAGATCCTGCCTCTTCACGAAGCTCACCGAGCCAATGTGGGGCACACAACTTTTGTAGAGTTAGAATAGCTGTCGCGAAGCTCCTCTTTCGCGAAGCACACTTCCTTCACGAGTGACCTTTGCGAACCGAGAGCAAAGAATTTTCGTTGAGAGCTCTTTGTCTTTCTCTCGAGGGGGTCGACCTATATTTATAGGCGATTTCACCGACCCTCAACCCTTCCGCGCGAAGTCATCCACTACTGGAAAAAAGGGCTATACCCACGGTTCAAAACCGTGGGTATAGCCCCCAAAACTGTGGGTATAGCCTATACCCACGGTTTTGGGAACCGTGGGCTGGAACGGCATTAGTATAGGTCCCCAGCCTATACCCACAGTTTTCCAAAACCGTGGGTATAGGTTTCATGCCACTGTGTCACCGAAACATATCCAATTTCCACGGTGTCAATGGCTTTTACCCACGGTTTCAAAACTGTCGGTATAGGTCCTAAAATAATGCAGGCACCGAGTTTCGATCCCGCAACCTCTTCTCTACAAACATCGCGTCTAACCACTACCCTAACATCACCTATATGTATATATATATAAATATTTAGTTAAATATAGTTATAAAAACTGTGGGTATAGTGGGAAGAACCGTGGGTATAGGGTTCCCGCCAAAAAAATTCCATCCCGTGGAAAAAAAATTTCCCGCGGACACAAAAGTGACCTATACCCATAGTTTTTCATAACCGTGGGTATAGGTATTTTAGCCCAGACCTATCCCCACTTTTTCCCCAAAACCGTAGGGATAGGTACCCCTATACCCACGGTTTTGGGAAACTGTGGGTATAGGTCACTTTTCAGGACCTATCCCCACAGTTTTGGAAAACCATGGATATAAACACCATTATTCCCACGGTTTTGGAAAACCATGGGTATAGGTCTTGAAAGGTCACCTATACCCACGGTTTTCCAAAACTGTGGGTATAGGGGGGTCTATCCCCATGGTTTTGGGGGAAACCGTGGGGATATGTCCATTTTCCAGTAATGAGCGCCATGTCTGCTCAAATCGCGAAGCTCCTAAGTTCCCGCTGAAATTCTCTCAAAATTGCGAAGCACTATGGAAATTTTCCATCCGTGGAGCTCGTCGTAATCGCGGAGTGTTCCTTCATTTCATTCGCACCATCGTCGTGAAGCTCCCTCGCAAAGATCTTCATCGCCACAATTCTCTTCATCCTCTTCTGTTCGTGAAGCTTTGACGTAATCACGAAGAATCACCGCCTCCATAATTCTGGTCTTCGAGAATTCCAAACCATTAAGCCACT
Organism: Viscum album; assembly: GCA_963277665.1. Lineage (NCBI taxonomy): Eukaryota > Viridiplantae > Streptophyta > Magnoliopsida > Santalales > Viscaceae > Viscum > Viscum album. The sequence goes on from OY728164.1 coordinate 237,959,847, forward strand.
CTTCGCAAAACTCATGCTAGTGACATATTTAATTATTCTCTTCATGGAAATCCTAATTTCGCGATGCTCACCAACTTCCAAATTTTGGACCCCAAAAAATTGGCAAACACTGGGAAACGGCGCCACCTTCAATATTGTTGTCTTCTTGAACTGTATGATCTCTTTGCTAGTACACATTCTGAACATCCATTGAGGTTATTCCTTTATCCCCCATTGACAATAATCCCAAAGACCATAAAAGTGTTCAATGTTTTTTTCAAACCATACTCCCCATGGATAGTATCTCCCCCACAAACTTGCATCACATCCATAAACAGATAAAGACAGTTATCAAAATTGGGGAGAGGGGTATCTCGGATCCTCCTTAGGCACTAGGAGGCGGCTGAACACCATGGTTCAACCGATGCTTTTCAAACACAGCTGCTGACAATGGCTTCGTCAGGATGTCAGCCACTTGCTCATCAGTTCCTTCATCATCCATTCTTTTGACGATTTTCTTAAATCAAACATGGATCCTTAATGACATCCTTTGAACTCAACATGCCACCATGGAATCTCCTTTGTCAACAAAGTTGTATGTCATTTGTTTTCTCTTTCAACAAGCACGATCACCTCTGTGATTTGCCTTCTATTGTTGCCTTCTGATGTTCTTTCATCACAAACTCCAATATCATGATATGTATCCTTTGATAGATCATCTTTAGCATCATCATAGTTTGATACAATGTTAAGTGCATGACCTTCTCATAAGTCCAATGTGCATGGCCATCACAGAATGCCAATCCCTTGCACATTGTCTTCTTCTTCATCTGCAGATGGATTATTCCTCACCAGTCTTCACTGTTGTAAACAATGTGTCACCTTTGACACATGTTCTTTGAACTTATGATCAGTACAAAAATCATCTTAATTCTCATTCCTCCATTTCATTGGAGTACTTCTTGATCTCCTTCATTTTGATCTTCATTGACAACTATTGACGACAAATACAACCTTATACACAAAGTGGTCCCAATAATCTTCCCCTTTGTATTTTGTTGTCAATACCTGACATATCTTCTGAAATGAATTTGTCAATGTCAAAATGATAATCTTCTCTTCAATCAGTCATTTCACTTTCTCTCCCCCATATTGACAAGAAATACAAAGCACCTGGTAGAGAGGGTATCATCCTATACTTAAGCAATGTGTCATTAATCATTTCACTCTAAGTCTACTTAAGCAATGCTCAGTGTAGAAAACAAGAGGATTTGATTTAGAAAACAAGGCTGTCCATTATTCACTGGTCATGATACAACATGAGATGAGAACTCATGTACATTATCTTGAAGGGTTTTCCACTTTCATTCGAGGACGAGAATAATAATTGTGATATGATATTATCCACCTGAAACTCCTTCTCCAATGACATGATCTTCAAGAAATTTACAGAGTAACTGCATTTGATACCAGTTGGAGTTGATATTGATTGTACCAGTGATTTTGGAAGCTTCTTCATTTTTCTCCTCCTCCTCAAGGGAAACACTCCTCATCATCTTCATCAAGAGAGATCCTTCATCATATTATTCTTTGAATATCAATTGAATAGTCTTACAAGGATGGAAACTTCTTCAACTTAGCTATCAAGAGTTGATAGCATTCACTACTTCTCAGATTCTCCCCCTGAGAGCATGCTTCACCTTCAATTCCGTGCATTGTTAGCACAAATAAAATATAAAAATGATTAAGGGAATAAGGTGGTTCCTCCTTGCTTCATCAATATGAGCTGTAGGGTTGAGGTTTTTTTCTCAACCAAGTTCCTATGTTCACTCCAGTATTTATGCCTGAACATTTCAACATATGTTCTGATATGTGTTGATGTGGCATGGCTCTTTTCACATTCTCTTCTGCTTTGTGTGGAGAATTATTCTGCTTAACATCCATCATGAATGATACATTATTACTCCTCTTAAGGACTGTTTCTTGTTCTGGTATTAAGGTTCGACAAACTTTTGCAATATGACCAGATTTCTTGCATCTCTCACACAGAACTTCTTTTAAACGAGTGTTTTTCTTGGTTTTCAATCTCTCCTACACTCTGTCTTCCTCACGTGAAAGTTTTTCTTTTCCTTTAACACAAGCCTTGGCCTTTTCATCTTCAAGATTACTCATTCTTTTCAAATCTTCTCGCCAGATGACCAGTATTTCATTTGGATCTGTTACAGCTAGTTTGGATCTTCCACATGGGCTCATCTGTGTTTCATCCCCATTAGTTCTTCTTTTGGATGAATGGCCCTTCAATTTAATGGATCTAAAATCCTGGGTCTTCTCAGCTTCCCTACTTGATATCTTCTTGGAGATCACACCATTATTCCGGTTTCTACCCAAGGTACTTGTTTCATACTTAGATGGCATCAGAGGTCTTCTTTTCTTATCAACAGTGAAATCATGTTGATATGGACATGTGCCTACCTTGTGACCGCTTTTGTTGCATACATCACAGATGTTATCAAGAATTCAAAATCTGTTTGTGGTAAACAGATGATTCTGAACCAGCAGATGTTGCTTCTTCTTCTCTGGTTTCCTTCCCTTTGATATAGGCTTTCTCTGTGCTTTTCCATGTAAGGGATTATAAAAACAATCCAGTGCATAGTGTCCAAATCTGTTGCAGCACCAACATTGACCCACAAATATTTTCTTCTTTGTATCTTCTGTATGAGGTTGTTGGGTATTTTTCTTACTCTTTTGTGCTCTATTTGAGGAACCAAATTCCTCCTTTTTCTTCTCATCCACCCTATCCATGGTGGTAGGTTTATTCTTCTCACCTTTCCTCATCTGTACTTGTTTAGAACTTTTCTTCCAACCAGCACTGATTATAGGAACGTATTTTGAAACATGAGTACAAGATGGTTTGGATGGTACATTCACTTTCTCAGTTTCTTGTGATAGATCAATGAGTGAAGTCATGATCTTCTTATCACATGTTGGAGGTCTTTCGATAATAGAATCCTCCAATGAGCATTGAGTACCAGCAGCAACTGATTCTTGTGGTGGACACTCAATAGTTGTGATAATCTTCTTGTCACATGTTGGAGGTACTTCAATTTTAGTATCCTCCAATGAACATTGAGTACCAGCATCTCCTGTTTCATTATTTTGTGGAGTCTCAATATGTTTCTTCTTAAGATTTGTCAATTGGGCTTCCAATTTTTGACTTTCATTATTGAGGATTATCTTCTGATCTTCAATAATGATCATCTTCTCTTCACAAGTCCTCTTTAATCTTTCAACCTCATCTTCATGCATCTTAACTTTGTTTTGTAAAAAAGAGTCAAGTTCCCTGAATTTCATGGAAGTTTCTTCCAAACACATACTCTTGACTTCTTTGCTCTTTTTCAGATCAGCTTCAAGTGCATGGATCTTTTCTTTTAGAGTCTTTTTGACTTCCTCTTTTTCTTCAAATACATTAACCTATTTGGTGAGATTCATAATTTCCAGAACTTTTCTTTCCAACCCATTTCCCATATTGTCATCTTCCCTTTCTAATCGAGTGATCTCAACCTGCATATATTGGAATAGGATAAAAATAATAGCAACCCTTTCTTCAGGAATATAATGCAGATATGTTTTGATTTTTTCCTGAAATCTTGAATTAGGGGTGTCATCCTTTCCTCTGGAAGAATCCTGAGCCACCTGCTCGATAATTTCCAAGCCTGATATTTCTTCATTATTGGAATGGCATGGAGAAAAAGACATTGCATCTTCTTTGGATATGAGGGACTTCTTCAAATACTTCTTCTCTTTATTTTTCCTGTTGGTCATGGTCTTGGTGGATGTAGGCTTCTGCTCAGAAATGATTGACCCTTCCTCTAGTCTTCACTTCATTTTTTTGACTTTAGGAAAGAAACTCAAATCCTCTTCTGAAAAGAATTATTGTAGAGTATCCAACATATGTGAACCTTTCCCTCTGATACCACTTGTAGGATCCCGGGACACCCTAAGAGGGGAGGAGTGAATCAGGGTGTCATCTTTTTCTTCTTAAAGTTATGGATCTTCTTCCCACGTTTTTAGGAACCCGTTAAAACTATATGATGGATATGATCAGTAATAAAACATTTACATGCAGAGAGATGACACAACTATTTTTACTTGGTTCACCAATAAGGGCTACGTCCAAGGAGCATACGCCGACAGGTTATTGGTCGTACCAAAATCCAATGTGCTTCACTAGCTGTAGATTACAAATGTTTGGGCACAATCACTTTGTCCCAGGATCACTGCCCTTACAAAGGTTCAGGGATAGCTCACTGCGTCCCTCGGGTAACTCTCATTGACTCTCCCTGGCTCACTACCATTGGTGAAGTCTCACTCTGTTTATAGACGTGAAGGTCTCTTTAATATATATACATGAAGTTCTTTGTCTCCTGTTCAGTATGAGACTTTGCTTGCATCAGAGTCTTGAGTTGATGCTCTGTTAAAGTCCAAATTTTATCCACTGATGAATACCTCCTTTTTTTCATGTCCACTGTGCAAACAACCTTTGGAAAGGGCCTTCAAAAATTACCCTACTTCGCAAGGCTCCCAATTTTGCAAAGCTCAAACAAGCCTTCGCGGAGTCCCTGCCTTTTTTGTGAAGCTCAATCGCGAAGCACTCTCGCGATGCACAAGCCTTCGCAATTCTTGGTTGTCACGGAGCTCCTGCCTCTTCGCGAAGCTCACCGAGCCAACACGGGGTGCACGACTTTCGCGGATCTAGAATAGCCACCACGAAGCTCCTCTTTCGCGAAGCACACTTCCTTCGCGAGTGACCTTTGCAAACCGAGAGCAAAGGATTTTCATTGAGATCTCTATGTCTTTCTCTCGAGGGGGTCGACCTGTATCTATAGGCGATTTCACCGACCCTCGACCCTTCCGCACGAAGTCAGCGCCATGTCAGCTCAAATAACGAAGCTCCTAATTTCTCGCTGAAATTATCTCAAAATCGCGAAGCACTACGGCAATTTTCCATTTGCGGAGCTCGTTGTAATCACGGAGTGTTTCGTCATTTCATTTGCGCCTTTTCCGTGAAGCTCCCTCACAATGATCTTCCTCACCACAATGCTCTTCATCCTCTGTTGTTCGCGAATCTTTGACGTAATTGCGAAGAATCACCACCTCCATAATTCTAATCTTTGCAAATTCCAAACCATTAAGCCACTCTTCACGAAATTCATGCTTGTGACATATTTAATTATGCTCTTCATGGAAATCCTAATTTCGTGATGCTCACCAACTTCCAAATTTTGGAACCCAAAAATTTGGAAAACACTGGGAAATGGCACCACCTTCAATACTGTTGTCTTCTTGAACTGTATGATCTCTTTACTGGTACACGTTCCAAACATTCATTGAGGTTATTCCTTTATCCCCCATTGACAATAATCCCAAAGACCAGTAAAGTGTTCAATGTTTTGCTCAAACCATACTCCCCATGGATAGTATCTCCCCCACAAACCTCATCACATCCATAAACAGATAAACACAGTTATCATAATTGGGGATAGGGGTATCTCGGATCCTCCTTATGCACTAGGAGGCGGTTGAACACCAAGGTTCAACTGATGCTTTTCAAACACAGCTGCTGACAATGTCTTCGTCAGGATGTCAGCAACTTTCTCAACAGTTCCTTCATAATCCATTCCTTTGTCGACGTTCTTAAATCAAACATGGATCCTTAATGACAGCCTTTGAACTCAACATGCCACCATGGAATCTCCTTTGTCAACAAAGTTTTATGTCATTTGTTTGCTCTGTCAACAAGCACGATCACCTCTGTGATTTGCCTTCTGTTGTTGCCTTCTTCTGTTCTTTCATCACAAACTCCACTATCGTGATATGTATCCTTTGATATATCAGCTTTAGCATCATCATAGTTTGATACAATGTGAAGTGCATGACCATCGCATAAGTCCAATGTGCATGGCCATCGCAGAATGCCAATCCCTTGCACATTGTATTCTTCTTCATCCGCAGATGGATTATGCCTCACCATTCTTCACTGTTATAAACAATGTGTCACCTTTGACACATGTTCTTTGAACTTATGATCAGTACAAAAATCATCTGAATTCTCATTCCTCCATTTCATTGGAGTACTTCTTAATCTCCTTCATTTTGATCTTCATTGACAATTATTGACAACAAATACAACCATATACACAAAGTGGTCCCAACAAATTAACCCAAAGCTCCTGAGACTCACCCAAGAATCAAATTCACCTATCATTCCCTAAACCTTATCCAAAATCATCATTTTTTTATGCTTGAACTCTCATATTGTTGATCTAAATACTGGTTCTCAAAATTATCCATCTACCAAAAAATCTATTGAAATTAAAACACCCGTATGGAGGTGGTGTATTATAATACAAATTGAACTAAAAATCACCACATGCTCAAGGTTTTTCATATTTTCTCTGAAATCATGTGTACAAAATTGTGCACTAGTGAAGAAACCGTTCAATACATCTAAAATTTAACCCAATGTTCTCAAGACTTGCTTGATCACCTGAGGCACCTCTCGGGCCTCAATCCATTTCCAAGAAAAATCAACTTGGGATCCTCCAACACCAAATATTAAAATTAGAATATCAATTCCAAAAATGACCCATTCTCTAGAATTATAAAAATTCAAATTTTTTATAGAATTTATAACTCATAAGGGAGGGGGGTTTGACAGCCTTTCCACCATATAACTATTAAACCTCAAGATTTCATAGTGTTATTTTTACCATAAATATTGACCTACCTCAGTCTCCAATTCATCACCATCTCATCACATTCCATGTCCAAATGCTAAATGTGCTTCCACTATGAAACTCCAAAAATTAGGTGCACTATTCACCAAAACACCTACATGATGCTTTCCCATGATCATTTATCCTAAGAAATGATGATTTCATAGACCAATTCATCCCAATAGTTATGGTTATCCCCTATATAAGGTTTTCTCAATAAGTTTGATTTGGAACCATGCTGATCTTTTCCATTAGAAATGCCTACTAAAATGCATTTTTGGTTGTCTATTGACCTACTCAGTGTAGCTTCCTTCATATCACACACAATTATACATAAAAACCCAAGTCATTCCTTCTCCAGTCATCCAATCTCAAAGAAAATCAATTGGACTATCCAACATGATATCCCATTCTTCTAATCATTTTACATTAACTCTTGAAGGAATCATGATATTGTTCAAGCACCCACACCAAATCCCAAACATGATATTTAGTGTAATTTAATTTTTTTATTACCAACCATTCGCATCAACTATCATTCTCTCACCCCAATAATTAGTGAACTATTTATCTAAATCATTCTCAAATCATATTAAATTTTCCTTGATCCTAACACCAATACAAAAACAACATCAAATACCTCATACAAATTTAAAAATCTTGTATTTGACATGATACCTGATAAATTGAATTCACTATCTCATCGGTATCCAAAAGTCACCATGTAAATCCAATGACTGGTCACATCTCACCCATAACCCTACCCACATGAGCTTTATTCCTCCATGATCCATGATTTTTCCATTACCTCAAATAATGAATAGATTTTTCCATCCCAATAATAACTGAGATCCAATGTAAAACATCAATATTTTATGGTATATAAATCACTAGGAACAGTGTCCTCATCATCTATAAGATTTCCATTCATAATGAGGGTAATTCCCCTAAACATCCATGATTAACTCCCTAATATATGGTTTACCTCAGATCACTCCATGATCATAACCTCAAAAATGATCCATTCTCATGATTATGTTACTCCCCTTGAGCTATGATTGTCCACTATAAACACCTTACACCATATAATAGATGGTAACATTATCATCACAAATGAAACACCTATAATTCTCCTCCAACTCTCCAGGACACCAAGATATATATAATCAATTTAAAAAAATTACTCCTCAGCCTACACATGGCCACTCACTGGTTTCCAACTAAATAAAATTGTGAATAACTAGCACATACCGTCGATCTCATATAAAAACCAATGATGTGAAATCTCGTAAACCTAATCACATAATATTAATCATGCTCCCATGAGTCACAAATAATCATACCTAGTTTCACATTCCTAAACCACTTACCATGTTCTAATCAAATATCAATATTGCCTAACTAGAGGAACCCTTAGAACTTATATTCAAAATCAAGCATCCCACCTATTCAATGATGTGCCACATGACTGACTGAATATATCTAAGGCATAAATTTTTAAATATTTTTTGGATAACCCCCCTTTTAAGGGGAAAGGGGGAAATCTCACAAAACTTCAACAACGTAGAGACATAAACATAACCCAGAGGTCATAATATCCAAAATCAACCCAGACAAAGACTACTCAGAACTACCCCTCCCCAGCATCAATGAAATTATGAAGATCCTTCACGAATGAATGACTACTCAGTGATCTATACCATGAAAAAATGAATGGGCCTAGTACCGATGGCTGGGCCATACACTCTCAATATTTCGATCCGAATATCCAGGCACAGTGGAAGCTACCTACTCTGAATCCTCATCTAAAGCATTTACTTGTAGAATGTTTGGTTTAGGCCATTAACCAAAATACAAACACAAACCAACTAGTTCTCACACCATTCATAAAATCCTCCTTTGCATAACCAAATAACCAAATCAACCAAAAATCCATCATCACAATCTAGAATCAACATCAACTGGACCAAAAACACCATCTCACATATCAGGATCTCCATCACAAATATGCCTTCACCTCCTCTTCCACATAAGTTAGACCATAAAACCAGAAATGTGAATCCCATAGATTACTGCAAGCTTCATCGATGTCGGGAGGAGTTCTCAAAGCAACATGTCCATGCCACCACCGCAATGCTGATAACACCACTGAACTAAAACCAGAACGAACCGTCCAACCCAAAATAATGACTTTGATATTTACACAGTAAGAAAAGACACCTCCAAAATCGATTCACATCCAAAATCCAGATTCCATCAAAAATAGAAGATCCAGATCCAAAAAATGCAGATCACCCAAAACCAAAGCATGAACAGCATGCGAACCCAAAATCATGAATTCATAAGGTCATGAAATTAATGATTAAGAAACAAACCCACAAAGATAGCCACGAGGAATTTCTGTGAGATAGAACTAGATCTTGTCGTCACCTTCACGTTCCTACCTAGAGACCACATCACACTACCACATGCGCTCCCATCCAAAACAGAACCTTGCGTCGACCCATAACCAATAGAAGATGGATCAACAACCGTTGGCTTCACCACGCCTCCAGATGAAACCCTACCCTTCAAAGAAGGTAAAGAGTGAGAATAGGCCAGGAAATGGTGGGGATTTCCAAGCTGGTTGTTCCCACGAATTCACCATGACACCGCCCTGGGAGAGAAGTCACCATCTCGAGAGTGTCAAGAAGTAGCATCGAAGAAGTGATCCAAAGCCGACCTGAGGCGGAGTGAAGAGAGATGCTAATAGGGAAACTACACCTGATAACACTAGATTTAGGCTTCCTAATAACCCCTCCCATAAAAACCAATCCTTGATAATGAAGGTACTCCTATTTTTTCATCAAATAAGGTCAAGGAATTCTCATACCTATACCACATATCTGATATCACCTCTCATGAAACTATATCAACCTAAACCATCCACACATGTTTCTCGTTTATATGGAATTCACAAGTCTAGGAAAACCCATCTCTCAGGATACCCTAGAATACACCACTAAACATATGAATAATAATACCCAACTCACCTATACCCTATTTTATATATCAAAAACAATATTCTCTCCTTCCTAACCCATAGGTCTTATCTCATATAAATCATAACTCATGGGGAACACCTTTATGTTCCCATCTAAAAATTCATATGGAAACTCGCATGCCAAAACACCCATTATAGGGTTCTCATATATGTATACATATCAAATATAATATAAAAATTCATATACCTAACCATGTTCACTTATACTCATTGGGAATATGTATATGGTTATATCCCCTAGAGAATTATAATATCAAGATAATACTCATTGGGCCTCCATATATTGGAGACACCCACTCTAGGATCACTATGTCATCCACATGTGTATATATATACACACACAATGTAATCTCCCCACCATAATCTATATAATTCATACCATAATTAGATGGTATGATTAAGTAAAATTTCACCATAAATCTATATGGAAAAACAACATATAGGTTGTCATTGAAACTTTAAATAACCAAGACAATTTTCTCTTTCAGAACCAGTAACATAATCACACATAAGGTTTTTATCACTAAGGCATAAAATGATTGTACCAACCTTCTGAGGGTCACTATATTCTCACATAAATGACGAAATATATAGTCATTATCAAGGGGAATCACTTCATAGAATCCACATGACCTATCATCAGAGAAAATATATTGTAGTTTAGGTGAGTATAATGACACAAGTGACACTTTAATAAATTGAACCCTCCTCATTAGGGTTATGAATCACACAACAAACATATTTCATGTGAATTTATATATTCCAAATAATATGAATATAGATGGCATCTTACCCCTAATCCGATATCCAAAAATCTAAAAATCATAAATCATAAATCTCAAAACTCAATTGTGGAACCCCATGTGAAATCATACAACAGTAAAATTGGTGACCAAGAATAGTAATCACATATCTTGGGTAACTTGGACTTCCTACCAGAAAAGGTATTCATGAAACACCAATCTAATATATATCCAAAGCTCTGACACATTATTATTCTCTATCCACGGTCACCTCAAATATTAATAAAAAATAAAAAACACTAATAAATTTTTTTATATCATTCACATAATATCTGATTCCACTTTTTGATATCTCTAGATCATTCTCACTCATTAGTTTTCATACTGAAGAGTCACTAGGACCTTAGGTGTGCCTCCCCATAAGTTAGAGGATATTGACTAGCAACGGGGGTCTAGGGTATTACCATCCAGAGACTATACCCCCATATTAGAGTGTATAATAGAGAGGAAGATAATCCAAACATCATCCATAACATCCATCAGAGTACACATAAATAAATAATAAATAATGTTATATCCAATGAAAATGTGGAATCACACAGTCATATAATATCACAGTCATTCCAGTATACAATAATACTAGTGATCCATCGGTCCAATAACATATACAATTTAAATATAATAATAAAAAAAATATAGGATCTGCTATCATCCTCAAGTATTACCTCATCCCTAAATTTGATCATGTCTGAGTTATCTCACTTGATCATGTCATTCCAAACATTTTCCCTACATGAACCTATGGATAGTGAAGTCTTGATTAGCCACTAAATGAGGAAAATATTAATTGTTAATATATATAATATTCATGTGATTTATTATTCATAAACACCATTTTAGTTCATTTTAAACTTTGAACATCATTCCACATTATGATTGTAATACCTTCTTAAAATACACTATTATGTGGTACATTTTTTAAAATCATTTAAAGTACCCAATGAGTCATCTAATTCTAAGGAATTTAATTATCCATATTTTAATTTGATATTTTTTGAAATGGATATTCACTTAAATTTAAACATTTTTCATTCAGGGATCAATGGATTATTCATAAAGGCTGAAGGAGATATTTGGTGATGAAAAGAAACAATTCTGGAGAAGGCAGATTGGACACTAACCCACTGATAAGACTTTGGGGCCCAACATACAGGCCCAATTAATCCCATATTTCGTGGGATGATAGAAGACATGTATAGGAACAAATAACTCTTGAGGATATAATGATAATTAGGCCTCCATGGTGTCCATTTAGGAGGACCAATTTAGAGATAAAATTTTGGGCTAGATTCTGCGGCCCAGAAAAACAGCCCACTAATTTGATCATATCTCGGAATACACAACTCCAAATCGGCCCAACTTTTACAAGAGTTTAGAATAAATCCGTAGATACATTTTCTTATTATATGGACCACTCTTATTCGGCCATCTAGAAGGTCTTACAAGTGCGTCTGTTCGGTGGATGAAATATGGCTGCCACCTCGGGTCAAGGGTGGAAAATTAACTCTCCTTAAACTTTCCACCCACCTATGCTCTACCAAAATTAATTGAGAAGACTTGTACTATTGTAGTCTCAACCCAAGGATTCAAAAATTCCTATTTAAGTCAGTGTTGTTGGAGGAGTTTATGATCTTGGATGCTTGGTTCAATTGTAATGTTATGCTGCGATTTTGTAGTCTCAAATTTGTCTTTCACTTGTAAGTTGTTCAATTCACTTTAGTTTCTTAATAAAAGTTCTTCTTATAATCTTATTCTGTAGTTCTACATATCACTTTGATACCTTTTCCTCAAGGTGTTAATTTATTCACACCAAATCTTGTGAAATTATTCACACAACGGTGGAGTGATCATTTTATTTTTGTTGTTTTCTTTACTTCTCCATCTCCTCCCTCATGAGTCTACTTTACGCTTCCATTGAAACCATAGAATCAATGGAGGGCTAACCCACTTATGGGTTGATCCAAGGGAGTAGAAAGTGGCTGGATTGGATGTTATTTATCACCCCATTAATGTATAATCAATTCTTCAATTGAGATTTTTATTTGATGATTTTTAAACTCCATCGTCCTTGTTGAATTTAAGGCCACACACTTCATGTGCTAATACGAACCTTTACCTTGAAGTGATAAAAACTTTGATCCTTAAAGTGTATAGGAGATTAGTATTAAAGGTTGTAGGCATTGAACCAGTAAGTGATGATGTTGTTTTATCTTCTTAAATGAACACATGTCAAATATAAGAAATTGAAATCTTTGAAAAGGAAATACATCCAATCCACCCTGAGTGATAACCTAGGATCAACTCATTCTTTTAAATTGAATTAACTTAAGTCTATTAGAGTTACTTTAAACCCATATAAAATCAACCCAATTTGGCCACTTCATATCCAAAAACAGTCCATAGAATGTACATGTCTATAGGTTACTTCTTAGGTCTCTGAGGATTCGACAACCCAAGCTAAACTAGAAGAACCGTCTTACCTTCTTCTCTTGGGTAAATTTGAGCGAGAATAAAATTTTGGCGCTGTTTCCGGGGACCCAAGTAAGTCATATAAACACCCATTATATTCTTCCCCATTTCTTCTTTTCTCATCCAAATTCTCTTATCTTGTCCCTTTCTTGTTTTTTTTTTCTTTTGGCGCATGTCCGCCTACACCCGCGATCAATCGAACAATCTAGTTAGGGTGGATATTCCTGGGGTTGGGGAATGAAGTACACCAAGGGAACTCTTTACATTATATCCTAATCTTCCTAACACCCCCGAGTCAAAAATTGATCCCATTTCAATGGAAGGTCTTCAAAGAAACCAACTCATAAACCCAGGTGGGAACCAAAATGGAAACACAAATGAGGAAGCCCCAAACTCGGGGAATACGGTCGATCAAACCATGAATGACTACCTCACACCTTCTTGGACCAATGCCCCCTCATTCATTAGACATAATTCCCTAGGAGATTCCAATTACATCTTCAAACCCCATGTCCTAAACCATCTTCCCACATTCCATGGAATGGAGTCTGAGATGCCCTACCTTCACATTAAGGAGTTCAATGAAATTATAGAAACCATGTGTCATTCACATCAACTAGAATCAGATAAGATAAGGCTATTTCCTTTTTCTTTAAAGGATCGAGCTAAAAATTGGCTAAACAATTTGATACCATCATCCATCAACTCTTGTTACCAACTACAAAGATAGTTCTACAATAAATACTTTCCCCTCCATAAAACAATTGCACTTAAAAAGAGTATCCAAAACATTTTTGAAAAAAATGGAGAGTCATTCTATGAAACATGGGGGAGGTTCAAAGACACTCTAAACATGGTTCCAGACCATGGTTTTTCTATCCCTGAACAGGTGAGAATTTTCTATGAAGGGTTGGGTCCGGGGAATAAACAATTCATTGACATGATGTGTAATGGAACCTTTAAAAACAAAGCCCCAAATGATGCTTATGAGTATCTAGAAAGCCTTTCTGAAAAAAATAAAACATGGGGAACTTCACCTTATTCTGAAAAACCACAAAGAACTACTGGAATTCATACACTTAGAGAAGAGGAAATCCTTAGGGCTAAACCCGCAGCACTCTCTAGGAAGGATGAAGAGATAGACCTTAGGAAAGTCCATGAAATCCAAACCGTTGACCCTATTTGCACAATTTTTTACAAACATGACCATAAGACAGACAAATTCCCAACCATTCCATCCATCAAGGATGTCTTTTAAGAGGACCCCCAGTGGAAGTAAATGCCTTGAACTTTCAAAAGCCTCAATACCAAAACAACTTCAATCATAGGTATAACGACCACCCAGGCTTCCCCTAGAAAGATAACCAACAACCTAGCCAACCACAGGGACAAAATCCTTACCTCCATCAGAACTACCAAACCCATAACCAGTTCCAAACCCAACATATCCAATACCAACAGCCACCAGTCCATTTTCAACAAACCATCCCACCTCCAAAATATCCCCCCTGGGATAAACAAACCTACTCAAGCACCCACCCAAACTGTTCCACAAAGCCTACTAGAAAAATTGTGCAAACAAATAGAGAGGATGAACTCATAAGTCTCTTCCCTAAAACAAGAACTTCAAACCAACAAAACTTGAAAGGCACCCATGCCTACTCAGGCGGTGCCATCCTCAACTTCAAGGGGAGAGTCAATTTTTGCTCAAATAACTCATGAACAACTAAAGGCTGTGACTATTTTAAGAAGTGGGAAATCAATTGAGAAACCTGAACACCTAATTCAGAACCCACCAAAAGATTCAAACTTGGACGAAAATTCAAAATGAACCACAATATCAAACTGAGGAAACTGATAACAATGTGAAAGAAACAACTCTTCAACAAACAACCCCACAACCTGCACCATTTCCTCAACGCATGAGGGGGAAACCCAAGCCTGAACTAAGTGAAACATTGAGGGAAATCTTCTCACAAGTCAAGTTGAACATTCCCCTTATCGATGCCATCCAAACCATACTTGACTACTCAACGTACCTTAAGGACTTGTGCACTTTTAAAAGAAAATTTTCACATAAAAACCAAGTCATTTTGGCTGCTAATGTGAGTACCACCATTCAAGGGACCATTCCTCCTAAGTTGAAAGACCCAGGTTTCCCTTACATCAATGTTGAACTAGGAGAGAGAAAATTTTTCAAGGCCATGTGTGACCTAGGCGCTAGTGTCAATCTCATCCCATATGCTGTGTACGGCCAGTTAGCCCTAGAAGAGCTTCAACCCACATCTGTCACACTTTATCTTGTTGATCATAGAATTAGGGTTCCAAAGGGTATTTTGAAGGAAATTCTGGTAAAGGTTGAAAACTTCATCTACCCTACTGATTTCATTGTCCTTGACAACCATCCAAACTTAGGAAATAAGGAAAAAACCCCAATTATCCTTGGTCATCCTTTCCTTGCAACAATCAACTCTGTTATCCGAGTTCAAAATGGGAACATGACCATCACCTTTGGGAACATGAGTCTAGACTTGAAAATCTATAATGAAAGCTCACAAATAGGGGATGACGAGGACATTCATGAACTAAACATGATAGGAAGAATTTATAATGAATCCATGGAACATCAAGGAATATTTAATGAATGTTTAGGTCAGGATGATATTGATTTCCTTTGTTCACATGAAGTAAGTTTATCTCCTTGGCTTGAATCATTTTCAAATTGATCTTATGATGAAGTCTTAGGTCCATCAATCAGTGAAACCTTTCGGGAAACCACTTTCATGGAGACCACTCCAACGTCCTTCCCTAAATCTGACCAAGCCAATCTAGTAGTTGAAACTTCTACATGTGGGGAATCAATCCTATCTAAAACTTTAGGAAATAAAATTGATCTTGATCCAATGTCCCAATCTTCTGCTGAAATTTTGAACCAACCTGATCTTGAATTGAAGGAACTTACTATTGCACTAAATTATGCCTTCCTAGGGGACAATCAAACACATCCTATTGTCATTTCTTCTTCTCTTGAATCCAATCATGAGAGGATGCTTCTAGATGTCCTTAGGAAGCATAAGAAATCCATTGGTTGGACCCTTTCTGATATTCCTGGGATTATCCCATTTATCGGGACTCATAGGATTGTTTTGGAATCTGATTCAAAGCCATGTCATCAACCTCGAAGACGACGCAATCCTAATATCATGGAGGTAGTAAGAAAAGAACTTCTGAAATTGTTAAAAGCTAGTATCATATATCCCATAGCTGAGATTGAATGGGTGATCCTAATCCAAGTGGTTCCAAAAAAGGCTGGAATCACAGTGATAACCAATGAGGATGGAGAGATTCTTCCAACAAGGATGAGTAGTGGATGGAGGGTCTGCATTGACTATAAGAAGCTAAACTCATTCACCAAGAAGGACCATTTCCCCTTACCATTCATTGACCAAGTGCTTGAGAGAGTGGAAGGTCATGCCTTCTACTTTTTCTTAGATGGGTACTCGGGGTACAATCAAATTGAGGTCTCCCTAGAGGATCAAGGGAAGACTACATTCACATGTCCTTTCAGTACCTTTGCCTTCAAACGCATGCCCTTCGTGTTATGAAATTCCTTAGGAACCTTCCAGTGGTGCATGATGGGAATCTTCTCAGACATGGTAGTGGATTTTCTAGAGGTCTTCATGGATGACTTCTCTGTATTTGGGGATACATTTGAGGGATATATGATGAATGTAGAGAGATTATTGTCAAGATATGAAGAAAAGAATCTAGTCCTAAACTAGGAAAAATTACTTTTCATGGTTAAAGAGGGACTAGTTCTAGGCCATCTGGTCTTAGGTAGGGGGATTGAAGTTGATAAAGCCAAGGCTGACATCATTCATCACCTTCCATCACCCAAAACTGTCAAGGAAGTAAAGTCTTTCTTAGGACATGCTGGTTTCTATAGAAGATTCATCAAGGACGTTAGTTCAATCTCCCGTCCCCTTTGTGCTCTCCTAGTAAAGGATTCTCCATTTGTTTGAACAAAAAGTTGTGAGGGTTCATTCTCAACCATCAAATCCTCTCTCACCTCTCCCCCCATCATGAAATCTCCAAATTGGAACCTTACTTTCGAACTTATGTGTGATGCCACTGAATTTTCTGTAGGAGTTGTGTTAGGACAACGTTGTGATAAAACTCCTTATGTCATTTCTTATGCAAGAAAATCCTTAAATGATTCCCAAATCAACTACACCACTATTGAAAAGGAGTTACTTTCTATTGTGTTTGTTTTAGAGAAGTTTAGGTCTTACCTCTTAGGATCCCCCATCATTGTGTTCATTGACCATTCTGCACTAAAATACCTCTTCCAAAAACAAGATGCTAAGGCTAGATTGATTAGGTGGGTTCTTCTCTTACAATAATTTGACCTCACAATCAAGGATAAAAAGGGCGTTGAAAATGTTGTAGGTGATCACCTATCTAGGATGGAATTCAAAGACAACTCAAATCACCTTTCTATGTTTGATTCATTTCCTGATGAACACCTATACTCTATGAGTGACTGCCCTTGGTATGCCGACATATCCAATTTCTTAGTTACAGGAGTCATTCCAAAATTCCTAGGGACTCAATCTCGAAGGAAATTCCTTTCTAATGTTAGGCATTATGTGTTTGATGATCCATACCTCTATAAGTTCTTCCCTGACCAAGTGATTAAGTGGTGTGTCCCATAATCTGAACAAGAGTCCATCCTTAAATTCTGTCATAGTGAGGCATGTGGAGGTCACTTTTCCTCTAAGAAAACATCTTCTAAGATTCTTCAATGTGGTCTCTTCTGGACCACCCTCTCAAGGGACTCTTACACATTTTGTCAAATTTGTCCTAGGTGTCAACAAGTAGGGTCCATCACAAAAAGGAATCAAATGAAACTCACTCCCATCTTAGTGGTTGAAATATTTGACTGTTGAGGAATTGATTTCATGGGTCCCTTCCCAAACTATAGGGGATACCTCTACATACTCTTAGCTGTTGATTATGTCTCAAAATGGGTTGAGTCCATTCCCACTAATTCCAACGATCATCAAGTTGTGATTCGATTTCTAAAAGAGAACATATTTTCTCGATTTGGAATTCCTAGGGATATAATCAGTTATCAAGGAACCCATTTCTACAACCGCCCATTCTCTTCACTCATGTCTAAGTATGGTATTTCTCATAAATTGTCCACTGCATACCGTCCTCAAACCAATGGTCAAGCTGAGTTAGCGAATAGGGAGATTAAGCAAATTCATGAAAAAACTGTCAACCCCTCTAGGAAAGATTGGTCTGAGAAACTCTTAGATGCTCTTTGGTCCTATCGAACCGCATATAAAACCATTTTAGGAATGTCCCCATATAGTTTGGTTTATGCAATATCATGTAATTTACCTGTTGAAATTGAGCATAAGGCCTTTTGGGCAATTAAGAAAATGGATTATGACCTATCATTGGCTGGAACAAAAAGGAAATTAGATCTCAATGAACTGGAGGAACTAAGGATGGAGGCTTATGAAAATTCAAGGATCAATAAAGCTATATTTCAAGCCAACCAATCTAGGAATATCAAGGTCAAACATTTTGAACCAGGAAAACTTGTGCTCTTGTATAGTTCAAAACTTCATTTACACCCGGGAAATTTAAGGTCTAGATGGTCAGGACCTTTCATAGTGCATCATGTGTACCCCCATGGGGCAGTAGAGATTCAAGATCCCACAAGTGGTTACATTTTCAAGGTCAATGGTCAAAGTTTAAAACCATTCATTGAATCATTCAATAAATAGGAAATAGCGGTTGAGTTAACTGAGCCAACCTATGAACTAGGAAAAAATTAATAGATTTAGGTTCCATGTCGGGCTAACAACGTTAAACAAAGTTCTGAATGGGAGGCAACCCATGGTTTTCAAGTTTCCAATAATTTCTTTGTTTTAATCAACTTTATATTTTAAATAGGGTTAATGATACATTTTGATATTTCGAAATAAAAAAAATAAATTGTTGACTTGTTCTTCTATAATGAGTATGGATGGGTACGAAAGGGGAGCTCCATATTCATCCGTGTCATGTGGTGTGATCCTTGAGTAATACCTTACCCAGAAATTTAAAAAGAAGACAATGTATCATCAGTTTAATTTACATTATTTTTATGTGTTTTTAGGTTAAAAAATAAAAATACAAAAAAATAAATAAAAATATAATAATAAAAAAATTCCACATCATAGGTCATGGGGAAAACCCCATCACAACCGGTGAAGCCATGGGGATTTGAACCTGGGACCGAAGGGAGACAGGGGCGTGCACTTACCAATGACCTACGTCTTCTTGTGCTTCCTTATTCTATAATTTTTATATATATAATTATATTTTAATTTCATTCTTATATAATTATATATATATATATATATATATATTGTTTTTTTTTTTGTTTTTTTTGTTTTTTTTTCCTTTTTCTACTAGAGAACTCTGCAAGTGACATGGATATCAAAGGACTAAATTGGAGCAGCAAGAACTTCAACTTCAACCACCAGGTGACTTCATTCCATGATCCTCATATTTCAATTTCCTTTTTAAAATTACCTTATCTATCTCTAATCCTTCTAAATTTTCATTTTTTCAAACACTAGGGACAGTGTTATTTTAGGTTGGGGGGAGATAAAATAAAAAAAATGCTTTTGTGTCAAAAAAATGATGAATGATTTGAAAAAAAAATTGTGAAAATGGGAGGAAAATTTTCTTTAACTTTGAACATGGTAATACACATTGCATACTTTGAAACTGAATATCAAATAATTTACCATGACTTGATTCTGATTTTAATCCTTGTATAATTTCATGAGCATACATTTTGAAAAGTTTGGTTGTCCAATGTGATATTTCATCGTTTATATTTTAATCTAAAAAAAGATCACAATGCACGTACTTTGGATAGTGGGGTATTAGTTTGAGTTCATGGGGTCCCCCAAATAAATAGCATAGGTTTGGTGATCATTTTAGTTTTAGTATGATTATTCAATAAAAAAATAAAAAATAATAATAAATTTGCACGTAGAGCAATGAAATGACCTAATGTGTGGCTTTCGGCACTTGGGGATCGTGACTCCATAGTTGTCTGGCACAGAGTTAGTAATTTTATCTTTATTTTTGGTAATTTGAATTTTTTTGACTGATTTAACTTGAGATGATGCTCGAGTATGTGGGATTCACTTGGTTCCCTAATGTCTTTGAGCCTGGGAGTCATCGGCAAAGTCTCGCTACTGGGGTCGACTCTTTTGAGTGCAATTTCAATTACCATGAAAAAATTGCAAAAAAACGAAGAAAAACAAAAATATATATATATAATACAAAAAAAATTGAATACTCATCTTAATATTGAAATGTGATTCCACCTAACTCTTCCGTAATTTCCCCATTGAATAAAGATGAACCCCCATGTCTATTGTGATGCACAACACATCCTCATACTTAATTGATATTGGATGAAATATGGCAATGAATTTGAACAAAAGAATGGGCTTGAGATTGGGATCTGCTTATGAAACTATATTTTATTAAATTATTTTTATGGGTTTCAGGATTTTTTTGTATAAGGGTTTTTGGTGATCATTGTGTATTAAAATGTTTTTGGAAAAGGGAATTCGAATTTCATATTGTTGAGATATATTTTGCTCGGGACTAGAAAAACTCAAGTTGGGGGGTGTGATTAGCCAATAAATGAGGATAATATTCATTTTTAATATATATAATATTCATGTGATTTATTATTAATAAACACCATTTTAGTGCATTTTACACTTTGACCATCATTCTACATTATGATTGTAATACCTTCTTAAAATGCACTATTATGTGGTACATTTTTTAAAATCATTTAAAGTAACAATTGAGTCATCTAATTCTAAGGAATGTGATTATACGTATTTTAATTTGATATTTTTTTTAAATTTAAAATCAATTAAATTTAAACATTTTTCATTCAGGGATCAATGGATGATTCATAAAGGATGAAGGAGATATTTGGTGATGAAAGGAAACAATTCTGGAGAAGGCAGATTGGACACCAGCCCACTGATAAGACTCTAGGGACAAAAATACATGCCTAATTAATCCCATATTTCGTGGGATTCTAGGATACATGTAGAGTAACAAATAACTCTGGAGTATCCAATGCTAATTCGGCCTCCATGGTGTCCATTTAGGCGGACCAAGTTAGAGATAAAATTCTGAGTCAGATTCTGCGGCCCAGAAAAACATCCCCCTAATTTGATCATATATTGGAATAAACAACTCCAAATGGGCCCAAAATTTACAAGAGGTTATAAGACATCCGTAGATACATTTTCTTATTCTATGGACCACTCTGATTCGGCCATATAGAAGGTTTTCCAAGTGCGTATGTTCGGTTTATGAAATCTGGCTTCCGCCTCGTGTCAAGGGTGGAAAATTAACTCTCCCTCAACTTTCCACCTGCCTATGGTCTACCACAATTAATTGAGAAGACATGGACTATTGGATTATCGACCCAAGGCTTCAAAAATTCCTATTTAAGGTAGTGTTGGTGGAGGATTTGATGATCTTGGATGCTTGGTTCAATTGTAATGTTATGCTGCGATTTTGTTGTCTCAAATTTGTCTTTCACTTGTAAGTTGTTCAATTCACTTTAGTTTCTTAATAAAAGTTCTTCTTAACCTATTATTTTATTTTTCTACATCTTACTTTGATACCATTGCCTCAAGATGTGAATTTATTCACACCAAATCTTGTGAAATTATTCACACAACGGTGGAGTGATCATTTTATTTTTGTTGTTTTCTTTACTTCTCCATGTCCTCCCTCATGAGTCTACTTTCCGCTTCCATTGAAACCATAGAATCAATGGAGGGCTAACCCACTTATGGGTTGATTCAAGGGAGTAGCAAGGGGATGGATTGGATGTTATTTATCACCCCATTAATGTATAATCACTTCTTAAATTGAGATTTTTATTTGATGATTTTTAAACTCCATCGTCCTTGTTGAATTTAAGGCCACACACTTCATGTGCTAATACGAACCTTTACCTTGAAGTGCTCAAAACTTTGATCCTTAAAGTGTATATTAGATTAGTATTAAAGGGTGTAGTAATTAAACCAGTAATTGATGATGTTGTTTTATCTTCTTAAATTAACACATCTCAAATATAAGAAATTGAAATCTTTTAAAAGGAAATACGTCCAATCCACCGCGAGCGATAACCTAGGATCAACTCATTCTTTTAAATTGAATTCACTTAAGTCTCTTAGAGTTCCTTTAAACCCATATAAAATCAACCCAAGTTGGTCACTTCATATCCAAAAACATCCCATAGAATGTACATTTCTATAGGTTACTTCTTAGGTCTCTGAGGATTTGACAACCCAAGCTAAACTACATGGACCATCTAACCTTCTTATCTTGGGTAAATTTGAGCGAGAATCAAGTCTCCTTGAGTTCCCAAGTTCCATGGATGCCTGAGCAGGGTGTGAGTCTAAATCAGTAGGACACCACTAAAATAATATCATACATAACTAGTAAATACATCATGAATACATTTAATATGCTCAACTGAATTGATAAAATAATTTTGAATGTGTAAATAATAATCATTTTTGATCCTCAAGTTCTAATCTGGAAACCTGAGATTTCCCCAAACCTAATTTGGCCTATGTTGGGGTATCTCTGATCATGTAAAAAATCAATGCCAACCAATATCAAGCCTATGGTTTATTCCTAATTGAATTTGTTTATAAATCCAATAATATCAAGCTCAAAGGTTGGTTCTTTGTATCAAGTCCTATTAAATCCATGAATTATCACAATAGAATCCAAGGAGTGTGTCCAAGGTATTTTTAACTCATCGCATGTCTAAATAGGATGTGAATGTACAACTAATTAAAAATATATGCAATAAAGAATACAAAGACCATGTCTAAGTCATTCAAAAACGATATTTGGAATGAAGTTTATATCTAAGGAAAACATCCAATTCATCCCATGTATCTTAATGCATTTTGGTTGGTAGTACATCCCATTCAAATCATCTCAATTCATTATCACCACAACATCCTTGGGATTACATCATCAATTTGGTTTTTATGTGGAGTCCTACAATCATCTCTAACCATTTCCCAAATTCACCCTCTCTAGGGTCAAAATCTCATAGGGGTACCCACCGGTATCCCCTATGACCCATCATAATTTAGACACCTCATATAGGCACCTTAGTCTCAATATCATCTCTCTAGTTAACACCCATCATTGTAAAGTCATAGAGTTCCTTAGAATCATCATTATCGTATCACATCATCACTTTCCTCATAAGAAAATTCTTATTAATGTTAGTCTCAAGAGATAGCACAAGGTCCATCTCACTTCCCATGTTATCTAAGGTTAGTCCCCTCACTTAAATTAATGTTAAAAATATCTATAGCTTATTCAGCTTGTTTTCGTGCACTAATAGGGAATGAACACTCAACTTAATCTCATCTACAATAGCTTGAAGGCTCTGCGGTATCTCAGGGTTATCACATCACCTACTTAGACTAATCAATCTCAAACCAACCCTCTCCTCTACAAGTAGGTATTTAAGGCTCCTACACTAGGTTCACCACTTTCACTTACTCCATTCACACCCCTTTGGGTCATTTTTTTCCTAAGTAGCGTAATCATAATCAATACCTTGGTCATCGGTAATTGAGGCATCAAGACATTTCCCAAGGTCCCTCATGGCCTTTTCACTTTATTCATTTAATACATAGGAATTTCACTTTAATTAATAAAATTATATAAATTTAATAGTTCAATCACCCTTGTTTGAGAGATCTCACACCACATGATTTATATATAGAATGCATATAACTAAGGAGTATATATGAGGGACCACCTACCTTAATTATGAATCCATTCCCTTTTAATCACCACCCAAAATCTCTCACCCAAGCTCATATATGTATGAATACAAATCATGTGCACCTATCACTAATCACAACATCCTATAATTAATTACAATGATTTTATAATTAAATATCTAATTCATTTTTTAGCAATTCATAATCCATCCAACGGTTTCAAGGCCTTTAATTTTTTTATTATTGATAAATCCCCATTTTAAGGGAAGAAGGGAGAACCCAAATAGATATCATGAACTTAGAAAAATCACATATTAAGGGGAAAAGGAAGAGTACAAGCTGACTGGAAACATAGAGCTGCCCCTCCTTAGTAATAGATCAAGATGAACCTTTCCACCATTACAAGGCAGTGCTGTGAGAAAGTGTCTTGTGTAAAAGCATAGGCCGGATCCGATGGCAGACACCATACCCTCTCAAACAACCAAATCTAAAAAGCTCTGTAAAAGTGAACCTCTAACTCTAGAACCTCCTCTAGGGAATGATTCAAGTAGATGAGTCTGGGTGTAATGACTTCCCACCTTTAGGGTCAAACTAGTCAAACAAGCAACTTCCACCATTCACATTAGAACTCATCCATAAACCATCAAAGCCTAACAACACCCCTTCACCATGGATTCAAACCCATTTCACACCTCATGGATCCCACCACACATTGAATGCTAGAGAAAACAGAAGACTATCCATGTCGCAGAGCCAGACCATCATCACCTAGGACTAGATGGCCCAGCACCACTTTAGAGGAATGTCACTAATGAGAAGATTCGGGCCTCTTTGAACCTGAAATGCTACTTTGGGCATGGATCTACCCATAACATGATCATAGACACACCCTCACTAGAGTCTGATGAAAGAAAATCACAAGAAATGGGGGGAACTAAGGAAAAGTGGCAGAAGTAGACTCTTCAAACCATAAGAACGAAAAAATCAACGCATCAGCAAAAAACAACCACGAATCACTAATATCAGACCTGCGTGAAGACCACAGGACCGCTAGAAGACCGAAAAAAGTGGCTATCTCCCCTCCGCACCACACTGGGGCCAATGCTGAGCGAAGTCTGATCATACAAGTAAAATCCATTTCTTATTGAAGTTGAGTAAAGATCTGATGCTGAGAATCCTCTATCCACCCTAATATGAGCACTTCTCCCGCCGAAGCCTTCGCCTAGTGAAATCGAAACTGAAACCCTAAACAAGAGTACCAAAATCAAGAATAAACCAAGTGAGATCAATAACCGTGACAACAAAGGAATCGAATCACTAAGAATAACCAGAAATCACTACAAAAAACCCTCAAATATAAGGATAATCAAATAATAAGGAGAGTGAGGAGGAAACTGGCCCATGCACATGTGAGGGATGAATAGGAGGGTATTCCCTCTTAAAATTCAGGAGGGAAAATGGTCGATTTCCCTTCTATAAGGGGTCATACATTTTGGATACATGGTTGGAAAAAACATACACCAAGCATATAGATTTAAAAATCCAATGCTATCACCCTCTTAAGGTTGTTATATATGGTTAGATAAATCACGTTCTAATTGTACATATCACCTCTAAAAACAAATTTATGGTTCTACGCAGTTTTTCTAAAATCATGTAGTGATTGCATGCCTCACCCAAAGTATAAACTAAGTCACAAAGTTTCCTATAAATGTTGTATTTTTGGACCCTAAACATTCACTAATAATGTAGTACAACTAGGTAGTTTATAAATTGAACTAAAAATAATTCCTTACTGTGGGAGTTTCACGGTTTCTTTTAAATTGTGCACACTAAACTGAATTCTTAGGAAAAAACCCTCCAAAACATATAAAGTTTAACTCTAAGCACACAAGACCCATTTGAGCACCCAAGGAACCACTTGTTACTTAATCCATATCTATAATATTCAACTCCGGATACATTGATTGTTTGAATTTGAATTTGAATCTTGATTCTCAATATGACCCCTACTTTAAATTCCAAAAATCCAAATTCCCTTTGGAATTAAGAACTCATAAGGGAGATAGTTTTTACATGACCAATGCCAGAGAAGATTTCACCTAGGGCCGCATCCCCATACCATGCCCAATAATGATGGGTAGGGTGTTATACCCAGTCCATGCCACTACCATCACTCTTAAGGTAAGTTCCTGTACCAATCCTTAATCTCATGTCTTTTCTCATACTATAACCACACCACCACCCTCTCACATAGGTTGAGGTTCACATGTCATCTAATGTAACAAAATAGAGAATGGTATAATATCACTTAGGGTGGGTCTCATAATTACATCACATCTCATAGAACCTCATAGTCCAATTCCCTCTCACTCATGGTTGTCCCTTCCTACACCTTATAACTCAAGGAAAGGCAAAAAATCATATAGGAAATGGATTCAAAAGATAAAAATAATGGAGAAAACCTCCCATAAAATTTGAACCATCCACCTTGGGGAGGTATCATGGATAATCACATATCTCAAAACCTCATGGCCTACTTCACTCTCACTTAGGTTGGTCCCTACTGACAACTTCTTACTCAAGGTGAATTCAATCATATGATATTATTCAACATTACATTTACCACTACCCTCTCACTTAGGGTGGGTCACACACCACTTCATATATCAAAACTCCTCATAGACCATTTCCCTATCACTCAGGGTGGTACTATAAAATTCCTTATCACTCTAGGATAGTACAAACACCCAATAAAGTCATTAACATACACAATTACAACATACACACCTAGAAAAAACCATATAATAATTTCCCATATCATACTAATCTAGATTCAAAAGATAATCTCTTCAAGGCTACCTCAATCACCTAAGAACAAAAGGCAGATCCAATCAGTATTCTCATCTCTCCCATAAGGTTATCTATTAAGTTCTCCAAATCCAAATCGGACATTGTTCATCAATAAAAACATGCAATTTTCAACCAATAATGACTCCCAAGTCTACAGTCCCTACTTGACCCTATAGGTTCAGTTAAATCGTCTTCAATTTATTCACTTAAAATCAGACTTTCTAAATAGGGACCTTTCCATGCTAACATATGACATACCTTTTATCAACACAATTCCAAGTCATCTAAATAATTCTCATGAACTGTTATTGGTTCCCATCTCATATCTTTTTTAGGAGGTATATTAGGGTTTTAATCAAGAGAAAACCCTATTTAACTTTTAAAATAAATCCGTGTAGAAATTATCCCACCCATGACACAAACCAAGCATCTAATCCTCCCTTAAGATATTTTTTCTTATCATGGATGAGATGTATCACTATTTCACCCATCACCACTAGGTATAAGGCTCTTATGCCTACCTAATTAGCCCTAAGAAATAAACATATACTATTTAGGTCTCATCTCAATCCTAAGGACTTATCATAGTCTCCTCATAAGATCAACCAACATCCTTACCCTCTTGGAAACATAATCATCAAGAAATCACTAAATACCCAACATTCAATGGAGCCCTCACTCTATCACAAGGATCATCAAAGACACCCACTTTATTTACCTACATCACTCTCCATCCTTATACATTTTACCTCATCCAATATTTTCTAACAAGAATACACGATCATATATATATATATATAGTTTAGTATCATAGGGACTACCAACCTTGTACACGGAGTTACCATATTCTCTAGGCTCTTCTCATCCTCAGCCAAGCCTGCCTATGCCTTTTCAAATATCAAACCAACACCCAATCACCTATATCATTCTATAACATCCGAAATAATTAATTATAGCAATTTATAGTTAGTTATTCAACTTAAAATAAAGTGTAATAATGTAAAAAACTCACTGAGAGACATATACTCACCAAAACCTGGATCAATGTCATCATAGAATCATACAACATACTCTCAATACCCCTATGAACAAAATCCCCATAATCTTATCTCAATTATACCATATCTTGGTTTAATAAATGTTAAACCCTATCCTAAAGATACCAAAATCTATAACTATATAAAAAATTAAGAAAATGTGGAAAATTATACCTCAAATTACAATGGAAACACCCAGGAAGCATCCCTCGTCAAATGGGGTGAAAGGGAGGAAGGAGGACATGTAGAACTAGCTAAATAGCCCTCTTTTCATTCCACATTTTCCTAAATCATGAGAGGGGACGACCTAGAAAATAAAAGGCTTCACAAACATTAAAAAAATAAAAAAGGGTCATGTCATGGGATAACCCTATGTGTCATGGTTTAGTTCTCCAACATGTGGTTTTCTCATTGAAATACCCAAGTGGTCATAATGTAACACTTTATCCAAATCCACTGCTCGTAGTGTGTCCTCTGTAGTCACAAAGTGGTGTCCAACCACTAGTTGAAACCAAAATATACATC
Organism: Viscum album; assembly: GCA_963277665.1. Lineage (NCBI taxonomy): Eukaryota > Viridiplantae > Streptophyta > Magnoliopsida > Santalales > Viscaceae > Viscum > Viscum album. The sequence goes on from OY728164.1 coordinate 237,988,212, forward strand.
CCAATCCTTACAGTGTTACTTCTTTCCATCATTATGTGTCCATCTAATTTCATGGAATTACCTCCTTTGGTACCCCACTCCCATGGTGAAGACCTCTCATACCACATTGTGGTGATCACCTTTTCATAGGGCTTCATGGTGAGACCTTGGGGTCACAACAAGGTTGGACTTCCCTATGTAAAATCACAAAGGAACATGTAATATTTTTCTAAGCTACCATCATGGCTTCACACCATCCCCCATGGAATTATCCTTGTATTTAAGGATTTACCTTAGAAATATATATATATATATATATATATGGATTTACATCATGGAATAATACCCTCTACTATGGATTGTCCTTAATATATTATATTCTTTCCATTTTGAAAAATATATTATGTAAGGATCATCATGTTGTAATGCCCTCTATCATGGAATGACCCTCATATACAAGGATTTTACATTAGTGTAAAACCATATATGACCTATCAGGGAATGAACTCTTCTAGTTTACATGTGTTGGTCACCTATTAATCCCTCATTTTGGTGTAATCCTTACTTCGCAGAGCATTATGAGCCACATGTAGAAAAAATTGGCAAAAGGGTAACCTCAACCCTATTTTAAAATGAAAAAATTGTATTTCTTCTAAATTTCACAACATGTAATGATTTATATTATTACATCTAACACAACTTACTTAATGAGTCGTTAATAGATGGTTTGAAGACCCAATAAGTGGGTAACAAGTTGAAAATTTCATAGATCCTGATTTGGAGAGTTGAATCCTTGATTTTAGAGAAGTATTGTCCAGAAGAACCTAAGGGATGATAGATGATAGACTTAGAAAATTATAGAGAGGGAGAATAATGTGATAAGATTCATTAAAGATCATGAATTGAAGGATTAAAAGAAGAACAAGGACTACACCCTTTCTAGTTTGGTGTTTTTCTATTATAAAAAAATTATTGGAATTGATTATCATGTAGTATTTTTTTATATTTATTATCTCCAAGTATTGTACTAAGAGATGAGATAAGTGAGTGTTCCTAGTATCAATAGTGTGTCTTTATTGAACTTTTATAACATATACAGTGATTAGTGTTATTCCTTAGTATATCAACGTATTTTTGGTGTCTACTCCTTCGATTATCTATTTATGACAAACCATATAACATCATTATGTCCCATAATTTTATTTCATCATTTGGATATTTTGTGTTCTTGAAGATTAATAGGTTTAAGATTTTCTTACTAACATGAAAATAAAATCCTATGGATAAAAATAATAATTGAACACCATAATTCACCCCCCCCCCCTCTTATGTTTCATTGGAACTATGTTTACAATAAGTGATTTCAGATCCACTTGGATATTACATGATTAATTTTTCATTAGAATTTTTTTCCATTTAGAACACAATTAATACAAAAGGAATTCCTCTGTTTGATGATTGTAACTTCTAAATTCAGAAGAATCTAATGAAATCTCACTTGTGATCTTTTGAAATTAACATTTTTACTATTATAATTCACAAAATATAAGTAAGAGAAGTTAAAAATATGTCAATGACTAAAGATAATTGAAAACTTATCGATTTCTAAATAAAGTAAAAAAATTCCTTATCCAGATATTTTTTAAAAAAAATAAATAAAAAGGTAATGAGTAGCACATCAAAAAACCCCATTTGGAAAATTTTGGATAATATTCGTAAATGATACAACAAGGTAAAAGAATAAATATTACAATTGTTTCAAAATAAATATTATAGTTTAAATATTAGTAAAATAGAAATATTATTTGATTCTTCAACCATCTCATTAAATTCAAGGGAACCATCTATGGACTTGGTAACATAATGAAATATTCTAAAATTATGAAGAAAAATCTCAAGATATTACCACCCTTGTATTATTCAATGATTTAGGCTCTATGAAAATAAGATCTTATAGAATTTTCTCTTGATAATATGCATAGAAAGTAAATTTCTTATAAAATGGATGTGAAACTAGAAAGAACATCCAGCTAGTCATTAAAAGTGATTGATCTTAAATTAATGAAGAATTAAATATAAATTAAGCTAGTGTAAATTTTGAAGATATCAGTATTGAATTTATTTCACTAGTTGTAAGTAAATTCATGTAATAAATAAGGAAGAATAAAGGTAAGATACCATTGTGTTTCTTTAATTGTTGAATGGTTGGAAATATCCTAGTGAGATTCCCAATAAAGACTAATATTATATCTAAGAATGATGTTGTATAAATACAATATAGAAATTTCCCCAAAGTTGAAACATTAAATTTGTAAATACAACTATAAAAAGGTTCCATCATAAAAACATGTTAAGTAAATAATAATAATATGATTAAAGGTTCCTTGAAGATGATGAGGTCAAATTAATTTCAGATAAAGAAGATGTTACGATGGAAACATTGAAGAAAACTAAACTTGAAATTGAAGAAGAAGATCAGCATGAAGGATTCATTGACCTAAAATTAGAATTCAAATGATCACTTAATGAGTTAGACATTAAACACAAGAAAAACTAAAATATTAGAATCATTATATGTGAATCATCAGAGTACATGATCAACTCAAGGCTAAAATTACTCAGAAAAAATGATGGTGGCACATAAGACTTCCCAAGAAGCATCCAGAGAATTGGTCTATTTTAAAGTAAATAAGAATAAAAAATATTAATTATTGATATTAATACACATATATAAGAGATAACAAAGAATATGTAATATCCTGAAGAATAATTTGTGTCTTTTTGGAGGAATCTTAAGGCTTCAGAAAAAAATTTGGGGAAAATACAAGTTTCATTTCATAAAGTACACTGATATAGAATTGATAAAAATAGAAGAAGTAGGTAAAAAAGTCTATTGAGAAAATATTAAATGAGAAAATACTTAGGTATTTGGTAAAAATAGTTCATGGTTATAAACATGATACACCTAAGGTATGTGATGTTTTTATAGAGGATAAAGGAAAGAACAAAATTGGTCATAGATATAAATTACCAAGGAAACTTTAGGAATATAGAATATACCCATAGGTTGTGAATATGTGTAGATAGATCAATGATAAAATATTTATATTAATGAAATTATAATTTTCTGGATATCTTGGCCATACAATGACCTAGTTCAAGGAAGAAAAGTTCTACTTAAGAGGTGAGTCTCCAAAGAGTCAATAATAGAGGAAAATAACATATCCTAAACACAAATACAAAACTATTTCTATAGATATTGTTATTATATATTAACTTTAGACAAAGATTTGTAAATTATAGGAAACATAAAAGATGAAGATACTCTTATGGAATCCAAAATAGGTTCTATGTGAGAAAACCAAACTAGATCCCCTTGAAAAATAGTTTTAGTCCATTGGAGGAAGTGGTGTGTGATCTAATATCCTATGCTAAAGAGAATAAGAAAATGTGGTCTTTTATATTAACTCACCTAGAATTATATATAAATAAAAATATAAAAAAATATAAGGATGTATTGGATTAAATTTCTCTCAATGATACTAACAATAATAGAACTTGAATTATTAACAATGGGTTTTCATCCTACATGGCTAGAAACATGAATATCTTAAAGAATGTAAAGGATTTTGTTGATGATACGATTAGATTTAGGAATGAAAAATATATAAAAATAATGGTAAGTGTAACCATACATATTGGTATAATAGATGTAGGGTTTTGGTAGCTTTATCATTGAGAAAATTCCAAGGAAATCACATCCTTATCCATCTTAGAGTTTCTTTCTTGAGTGGGTTTCTTCCCTTTCTATGGTAGAGGATTTCATGGTTTGTCTCCCAATATGTACATAGATTTATTGTCAATGGTTAAGGTATTTTGAGGTGTGAAGGGCTAGAAGCATCATTTTTCGGGGTCATTCATCTTGTTCTTAGGTGATGATAATGGAATATGACAGTGTTTTGGAAATAGATGTCAATGGTCGGTTTGTTCTCACATAAAAATGTTTGTTTCGGTTGGTGGATTGTCTCTGATGCCCAATACCAGATCTACCCAGTTGTCACCTATCATCATCAAGATATGAAAATGAACATGGTGCAGATCATGTGGTTATTTAATTCCCACATACCAAGTTTCTTTTTCAACTTCTTTGGTTTTATCCTTTTTTCTTTCAGATTCATTGTAACTTTATGCCCTCTATTCTAGTTCTAGTCGGTCCACTGTCTTCATCCACCTCATAAAACCTCAATTTTCATCTCTCATTATTATTTCACTACTGATGGAGATGTGCCTTTTCTCATCACTATTTATAATGTTTTCGGTATTTTTCTTCCGTTTTTCTCTCCATCAATGATGTTTTACATCTCGGTTGTTCACTATTTTCTCATCCTTATATTGATGGTTTTTATTGTCTCCATTATCATTGTTGGACACCACTTTTCATTAATTTTCTAGGTATCTATTATATCTAGTATTAACCTATCACATCCTGAATCTGATTTTATTTTGTTTCATTTATTTTTATTTATTTCACAGTGTTTAATCCTTAGGTTGGGGTTCATGTTGTTTTATTGATGATATTTTTTTCGTTTTTTAGTCTTTGGTCTAGTTTTTTTCTATGCATGGTTAATGTGCACATTTTGGGGACAAACCATTCAGCAGGTGAAGGAATAAGGTTTTTCCAATTATTTTTTCTTTTAGGGTTTGTCTAGAAAGGTCTTAATACAGTTTATCCCAAACAGTGTGAGGCAAAGGAGTAATTGTGCTTCCTTTTGGTGGTGCCTGGGACATGGTTCATGACTTGTGCATGGTTACAGGGAACTGTGTGACAAGATTTTAGGGAATTATATCATTTTTACATATCCAATTTTCTTAGTTGGAAAATGGTTTCTCAAACAGTGTTTATAGATCATGCAGGTGTCCCTTCCGTATGGTAGGTTGTGAATGGTTGGCACACGATTTGTCAAACAATGCATCCAAACCGTGAAATTTACCCAAATTTATAAAAACGTAAAATTACAACTTTTACCCTATTATTTTTTTACCCCATTTAATCCTACCTTCCTCTTCCTTTATTTTTATGCACTAAGAGGCTCCCAATCCATTGCTCCCTTGTCTCTCCTTCCTCCATTGATACTCCTCCAAGATTCCTAGGTAAGTTTCTTGGGATTTTTAGGTGTTTTCTTCCTCTCCTCTTCTCCCACTCTTGGTTTCTAGGTTTTCTTGGCTTGGATCCTTCTTGTATGAACCCTAGGGTAGAGGGATGGTGTTGGCTTATGTTTCTTTTGATATTATGGTTTTTGGTTTGGTTTTTTGGGCCTCTTTATTCCTTCTTTAAGAGTTTCATCACTTTAGAATGTCGTTGAGGTAGGTGTTTCCATCCATTTTCATTATGAAACATTATATTTGATTATTGATCTTTCTTAAATAATTTTTAAAAGTTTTATTCAAGTTTTTTATGGTCTATTTTGATTTATAACGGTGTTTCCATGTTGCTAATTTAATGAAAGTTGGTTTTCAATGGACTTTAATAGTTATTCCTATACGTATATGTATACAAGGTGTTTGATAAAATTCTAATTAGCATTTAAAATGAAATTGAGTAATTTTGGATTTTTTTAGACTTGGTTGGGTATTGGAAATTTTGTTTACTTGTAAATTGAGATTTTTTTGTTGTTTTGATGGCTCTTTATGGTTTAGTGCTCTTTTTTGGGTCATTTTGATTGGTTATAATGTGAATTTTGATTCTTGAATTGGAACCTTGGGTATTTTTATGGTTTTCCCTATATATTTCATTGGATTTTTGAATATTTATATGTTCATGGGGTTCACATAGGGATATGAACACACATATATATGGTATTCCATAATAATTTTCATTTTAAACCCCGATTTTCAAAACACTCTTCTTTCATTCTTCTTTATCTCTTCCACTCCAACTCCCAAATGGTTTCTCTAAAAACATCTAATGTTTTATAAATGGATACATAGTTTCCAGATAACTTAAATTTTTTTTCTAAATGTGATATCTAAAACTTGTCTAATTTAGTACCTTGAAACATGATTGGTAACCCCATGAATTTAAAGTATTGTTTGGAAACTTCTGATTATGGTTAAAATTTTCACCCTTGGTTTAGAAATGATTTTGTAAGGTAAGGTATTTTTACTAAATATGGTTTCAGATTTGGAAATTTTAAGGCCTGGTTGGTACTTTTCAATGTTTTGGAAATTGGATTTAAACCCAAATGATGTGTAGTACCAGTTGGAACTTTTTAAATATTCTATTTATAATTGGAACCTTTATAGTTTTCCTTTAAATGAGAGGGTCTTTGCATAAACAGTGTTAAGGATTGGGAAAAGCATGCACAGTGACATCTATGAGTTATGTTTAATACCAAGAATTTTATGATCTTCTCATTATCATTTATACTATTATCCTGGGATTCATAGACATTATCTAGAGGGTTGAGTGATTATTTCATTCTAGTCTCAATTAGGCATATTATAACTCCTTAAAAATAGAATAATATAGGTGGTAATTTCCACTAGTGAGGGTAGTTTAAAGAAGCCTAGTTATTTACTGACTATTGGGGTGAAATATATTCTAGTAGGTGGTTTCAAACTAAGTACTTCTAAGAATTAATTCTAGGGATGTTTTATAAAAACCCATAATTATATATTTTTATGTTCTTGTTTTATTTTTTAGCACATTGGTTACTTGACCTTTTGGTATTTATTTACTTCAACTTGTATTGTTTCCCTTTATTTTAATATTTATTTTCTATACCCTAATATTTTTACTTACTTTTAACTTTAATTTCTCTTGTGTTTTCCTTGGGCTATGTTTTGTACTTTCCTTTTTGGTTTTCAAATTTGTTTTGAAAAAGTAAGGATGATTTTGGACCTTTTAAATGTTAAAAACCCTATTTTCCATGAATATATTTAAAACCAGCACATATGTACTGTTTTATGAAAGAAAAATTATGGATTTTTCTGTGCTTACCTACTAGGTTGTTTTATGCTCACACCCTACATATTCCACTCATCATCAGTAGACCTAATATGTTTTTCAGGTTCCACTTTTGTTTAGGTTTTCCTAAGGATTTTGTTAGTCTTATGGATGATGGTGACTAAGAGGTCACGAGATGATCATTTAAGTTCTTATTGGTTTCAGTTTTTTTTTAGTCTTCTATTTTGTTTTTCTATCATTATATCTAGATTTTGTTTATATATATATATTTCATTTAGTGATTTATGGATTCCCTTTTTATGTTATGTACTCTATCTTTCTTCATCCATAATTGTTTATTACATGTTAAATCCTTCCCAATTATGTTATATTTGATTATCAGTACTAGTTTCTAGCCTCTGTGGATCAATAATTCCTCTCAAGTCTTATCATATATCATCTAGAGTGACTGTTTGTGGTCAACTCAGGTTGCTTCAAGACATGTCTTTCCATAATCTAGATTCCAAGAACTTACAATGATCAATTATAATGATCCCTCTAAGAGTGTATAATCATGAACATTCCTTCAAGTGGTGTGTAATAGATCATGGTTGTTTGGTATTGGTGCTTTCCTTCTACAAATCATCTATCTATGTGTGTTTGGTCACTTTCAAGGATCTTGTTTTTCTCTTATGGGATCCTTCTTATTAATTCACAATTTTATAACTTATTTTGGTATACCATGGTGTCTCTCATGGTAGATTGGGATCATATTGAAGAGATAAATTCGATCATTCCTATAGGTATGACTCATGGTGATTACACCCTTCATCTTTCTTCCCATATTCTGTTGGAACCACTATGATATGGGTGTTTGTAAGGGCATTGAATTCATCCCTAAAAATGTCAAAGTTTAAAAAAAGGAATACAACAGATTTGCGGATAGTATGTGATGTATCTCGTATTCTAAGTAGCTCCTTCTATGGTGTAGTTAGGTTAGTTATAATGGTTTACATAGTTCATTCTTGTAAGGTTTTCCACCATCCTATAAAAAATGGGGGGATCATGTTGTTTTCCCCTAAACAAGGTTTAAAATAGGTCTTTTAAAATTAAAAAATTTGAATTTCAAAGTAAGAAAGTGAAATTTAAAGAAAGGGTTGGATGGAGATGTGCTATGTAATATATAATTCCTTTATATAGATGGTTCTCAATATAACCTATTGATAATTATTAAACTTTGTGACATAAGACTGGAGGTCTCATTTAATCAAAAGGATTTTATTATCAAATGAAATTTTATAAACTCATTGATAATGGGATGCTTAACTAATAGTAATATATACCAATTAGATTGAAAGGAGAACACTTGTCTCCTTATTTTTGAAGACGAAAGTAGCCTTTGGCATCGAACACTCGGACACATTCATCAATAAAGAATGTATACTTTTTAAAAAATTGAAAATTGTGACTGGTATTCCAAATATGAGATTAAATCCTGATAATATCTATAATGTATGTGTGAGAAGGAAAATAGTGATAAATATCTATAGATTGAAATATTAGAGGGTCACAATTTTTCAATATCTGACTTACACCAACATATGTGGTTTCATAAAGTTTTATAAAACATATAGTGATAAATACTTCATCTTTTTTGTTGAAGATTTTAGTGTAAAATGTTTTATCATGTTCATACAAGAAATGAAAAAAATTATTGAGTTTATTAATTGGTTTTGAGGAAGATATAAGAATGAAATTGGTATAATGGTCAATATTTTCTTATTATACAATGGAAAAGAGTACACCTCTCATGAGGTATAAAATTACTTAGAGAAGCATGGAATTAAGCATAAAGTATCATCATTGAGAACATAAAAATAGAATGGTGTGTTGGAAAGGTGTAAGTGAATTGTAAAAAATATGGAAAATACACATCTAATTGAAAGTTTTATCTCTCATATTTATTGGAATACTTTTAAGTGTTAGTGTACATGGAAAATTCAGCTTTATTGGGCCCTTTAGAGAAGAAGATTCCAAGTGATATATGGAATATAAGAAATCCAATGTTAAAAATAAGGAAGAAGGGGGAAATAAGGAAGAAGATGGAACAGAAGAGGAGATGTAAAGTGTTTTATATAAAGTTTTATATTAAAAATAAGGAATAAAGTCAAGTTAAATATTTAGATGCAATAGAAGAAGGGATATTTTTAGAAAAATACTTCAATATAATGGCCTATAAGTGTCTAAACAAGATGTAGAACAAAATCATGAAAATTATTGATGTTAAAATCTATTAATATAAAGCTATGAACATATATGAAATTATATATTTGATCAAGGAATATGATAAAGGAGAATAAATAGTTAAAAATCTTAGTTTTATACATAATATAATAGGAAAATAAGATTCCAAAACTAAATCGATGGATGAAGAAACTATTGAATGGGGTCAACCATTGACTCAACAAAAAAATAGATGAGCTAAGATAAATCAGTCAAATATTACCGATGATAAATTTATTACAACAAAAAATAATATGATTAAAAATATAAATATTAGTTTTTTGTTGTCTCTAGTGTATTAATCCTTATTTTATGAAATAATGAAAGATGGTTCATGGTCCAAGGCCAACAATGAAGAGTTAGAAAAAAAAATATGACATGGGAGTGTATAAAGAGTCAAATATATCAAAATATCATAATAAAAAAGTGGGTGTTCAAAAATAAATATGATGATCATGGAAATTTTATCAAAAAAACAAGTTTTTTATTCAAGGAATATACATAATTAGAAGGAATTTATGTGGAATAAACTACCACACGTGTGGAAATACTTGATTTGATTAAAAAAATTCTTGCTACAGGTATATAGAGAAAATTCAAAACCTATGAAATGTGTTTCAGTACATAATTTTCAACCGAAGTTCTAAAATAATAAGTCCACATTGAAAAAAATGTGGTATTTATAAACTATTATGATGAATCTAATGTGTTTAGGTTAAATAATTCACTATATATCTTTAAATAAGAACCTTCGACCTAGTATGCTTGGTTGGACACTTTCTTGAAGAAGTTGGAATTTAGAATCGGTGGATTCGACATTAGTCTTTATATGAAATAAACCAAGTAAGATCAGTTCATGGTTCTTATTTGTGTTGAGAACATCATATTTTAATGATATAATATGAATTTGTTAGATTAAATTTAACAATTTATGATCTTATATTTGAAAATGTTGATGATCGGAGACCTTCCATATTTTCTAAGGATACAAGGTGGTCAAAAATAGGGAGACACATTTGTATTCCAAGAAAAATTTTTGAAGGATGTGATGAAAATGTCTAAAATTTATGATATAAAACCAATTTCAAATCCATTTATGGTTGGAACTAAGGTAGTAAAACATGAAAGAGAAGAGTGGTTAATCTGACACTTTATACATATATGATTGGAATATTATTATATATCACATTAATGATTTTGGATATCTTTTTTCTATATATATTGTGGCCTAATTTCAAAACATTCTAAAAGAGAAACACATGTTGTTCGTGAAACATAACTTGAGTTATATTCAAGGGCTACTGATTATGTTTTGGTATATTGTACAGGTAATGATAAATATCTATATTCATACTTAGGTAAATATTTTCTAAAAATTTATGGATCAAAAAACTACATTCAAGGGAGTCTTTTTTATTTGAATCAAATGCATTGGATGGCTTAGAATGAAGAAAGATAGAATTTTTCTGAGTGCTATTCAATTAGAATATATTTCTATAAACTAATCTTGTAGGAAATTAATATGAATGACAAAAAAACTAGAATCTCTTAGAGAAACTGTGAAGCTACCAATGGTAGTCCATTGTGAAAACCATTATGAAATTAAAAAAAATCTATTACAATATTCATGAATAATGTATATTGTGATATGGTACAATTTAATTAAATATAATCTAAATAAAGTCATTAGCAAGATATAACATATGGGTAACAACCAAAAATTTTCATATATATACACAAAACCATTTGACACACTAGAATTTGAGAAGCATCTATTGAAACTTGGTGTTTAACCACCTACCTCTTCTTAAGGAGGTTCAGATACTCTCATGTACCCATTGAATATAATTATTTACTTGAATATTTTGTGTTTTTTTATTAGTTCATATTTTTTAGGGAGAAATTATATAGGGGTAGACACAAGAACAAATTTAAATCATCACTGTATACCATGAGAAGTTCCCCACTTGAGGGAAGTGTGAGGATTGGTTAAGTGATAAGGCTCTTTTTTAATTATTAGAATCTCTCTTCACATTAATTGGTCCAAAAAAACTTTACTCCCTTCCAATTATTCATGGTTAGGAGGTTTCAAAATCATTATAAGTTTCCCACAAATCATCAGTAATACTCAACTAATCTAAGGAAACTATGGATCTTTGTTACAGATGTTGGTCTAGGACACTCTTGAATTTACTTTATCATAAAAGGGTCCAAAAATATCTCTTTTCTAATGATAATATAACCCAAGAATGGTAAATTATCCAAACAGAATGAAAATTTACTGTACTTTTCATATAATTCCTCCTTTTTCAAATTCTTAAGCATAGAATTCAAATGCTCCTCATGATCCTCTTTTCTTTTAGAGTATATCAGAATATCATCTATAAAGACTGCCAAAAAAATTTGAGGAAATATCTAAAGAATCTATTCATTAATTTTATAAAAATTCATGGACCCTTATTGAGTCTGAAGTGAATCGCTATGAATTTATAGCATTCATACCTAGTTTGAAAGGTATTCTTGGAAATATCTTCTTTCTTCACCTTTAACTAGTGATATCTTGAATAAAGGTCCAACTTAGGGAAATATTGAGCCCCACATTGTTGATTGAACAAGTAAAATATTTTTGTCTTGGGATACTTTTTATTTATCATGATTTTTTAAGCTAATGATAATCAATACAGAGGCACATTGATCCATCCTTCTTCTTGACAAAGAGAATAGGAATACCCCATAGTGAATCACCCAGTCATATAAAACACTTTTCCAGATTTTCTTATCAATAATTCTTCATTTATTCCAACTCAATGGTGTCCATTATGTAAGGATCCTTATATATAGAAACATATCCAGGTATATGTTCAACTAAGAACCCAATCTTTGAGTCCGGAGGAAGACCAAAAAATTCTTCAGATAATACATCAGTGTATTCCCTCATAATGGGAAAGTCTTCAAGAATGATTCTCTCTTTTTTAAAATCATTTGAGCTATATATTCTTTCTCATAAGTAAATAAAACCCACACTTGATATAAATATTCCAAAGGATATTCATCCTTATCCTTACACTTGTAGAGGATTTGAGAATGACTTGAGATGAGAAGAGTGATCTCCCTCTCCCAATATTTTATGTTAACTTTATATATCGATATCCAATCCATGCCCAATATAGCATCAAATTTAAAAAAATCATAATAAGATTTTTTGGGATTATTAGTTATCAAACATTTACTAGAGATAAATTATATACTTAGGATGCAATAATTGCTCTATTTTTCATTCTCATATATTTCCCACCCCCTATTTTTTGAGGTTAGGTTTAAATAGTTCTACTAAATAAGATTGATATAAAAGAATGTGTATAACAAAAATCAAAAAGTGTATTCACTATTCTTGAATGAATAACCCGTATAACGGAATGCACCTCTCATAATGCAGTAAAAATATAGTAAATTTCTCTTAGTGCATTACAATGGTTAAATGGGGTCACCTCACTTAAGGATATTCATAATTATTCACTCACTAATTATAATTCACCTAAAATACTTATTTTTTATTTTTATTATTTTATAAAATAACGAAAATAGATGGGATAAAAGAATAAAAAATTTAACCTAACACTCAATGAAAATAGAATGAGGTTAGAAAAGAATGTACTTGGCCTTAATGTTTGGTATTTTGGATTCTTTCATTATTCAGGTTTTTTTAAAATCCGATTTGATAGTTCAATAATGAAATATCATTCATGAACTAATATACTTCAATTTATTGGGTTTGAATTCCTTCATACCTAGTGTAAATTCTTTGTCACACTAAATTCCACCTATTCATATAATCAGGGTTGATGACACACCTCAATCAAGAGTGTGGCATCTTCCAGGTCCCAACCCCATAACATGTCATTTAACCCATTAAAAAAATAAAAAAAAATTGTGTGAAGAGTTCTCATTCAATTTAAGGAAGGTAAAAGATATATATAAATTAATATAAGTGTGTTTGAGATCTATGTCAATGTGGAAAATCCCACACTTGTACACTTCACACTCATTCGCTACAAATAGAATCAAAATTTTAAGAATTAAAATAAAATTTTAGAAATGATGACATCCTCCCCCAAGGAGAAGCCTCGGGTCAGTTAATATTTCTCAGTGTAAATAATGAAAAAATGGGTAATAATAATGATAGGGATATGATGAGAAATAGATAATGAAATAAATGGTACACTTTTAGTTAAACATAATTCATGGGTTACAAAAAAACTAAAAACTATTTTATAATATAAAATAAAACAAAGAAGAAGCATTAGCACCATAGTACCTCACTTCAGATTTGGAATAGTAAGAAACCACCTGAGTAGTGTATTTTTAAGAAAATATGGAGTATTTTGACTACCAAACTCTATCTAGTGAAATCCAACTTTAATAGGAACATTCCACTAAAAAATAGATTGAAGTTGAACTGACACAGGGAGATAATTCTATCATAAACTCTATCTTATCTAATTTTGTTGAAACTGACTTGAGTATCACCTCCCACTATTTTGAATTTTTGGTTTGGAAAAATCTAATATTATCTTAAAGTAATATTAATAAGAAGAAAATGCACCTACTAAGGAACACATGAATCTTCTAAAACATATTGAACATACAATAGAGGAAGTACATGAGGAGATAAAAGTGACCTTTCTAAAGGAAATCAAGACAGAAGTTTCTTAACTTGAAAGGGAGAATTTTTATTTTAATTATATATGTTTTAAATTTTTTTAAGTTAAAATACATTCTAACCTCCCCTTTTTTCATTCAATCGGTGCGTCTCATATTGAATAAGCACTGGACAGTGAATAAATGGTATCACAAGTAGCAACCAAGAATGAGGAGGATCCATACTTCATCCTACCCCCACTATTCAAGTTGTACCTTACTTTTAAGGGGGTGGATTTGTTCTAATTTATCCATGGATTCCTCATCAACCAGGAATAAGAAGTAAAATATAGAAAAAAGAAACATGTGGTGGTTCAAATATAAGAAACTCCACCCACTAACAGATTATGGATGACATATGGTACTTCCCATCTGTAGGTCATAAAAATACAACACCCACTGAGGGGATTAAACTAAGACTTATATTTATATTTTATTTCTTTTTACATTTTATGTTTTATTAAGAATTATTTTAGTATTCATCCCAATTCCTATGTTTTTAATCTTTAATGACATGGTCCTTGTGTTTTAAATGATTGATTTTCTTTTGTAGGTCCTTAATAGAACTAGGAATCCTCTAAATAGTTATAAGGTAGAGGACTAAAAATCTTTATGAGAAAATGGATTTCATTTTTAAGTTTATCATTAAACTCCATACATTTTTTGAAATTATTTTTTGATCTTTAAATTTTAAATTTCATACCACAATTTGAATTTTTTTTCTTTAATCAACTGAACTAAGAGACATGAGGGGATATTATGATTCCATCTTTTAGATTTAAATGATAATGAAATTTAATGAGTAATGTGTAGAATTGAATAATTATATTGAATCATGTATGTTAATTTTATGAATAATAATTTGTGGGAATTAGTTAATTCATATAGATGAAATTTCTATTCCATTTTTCATACTTTGATTTTATGAAATTTATGTGAATTTATTTTCTATTATTATCCATAACAATAGTGATTTTTCAATTTCATATGTTCCATTACTTAGAGGATTTATATACGCAATACTCTCTATTTTATCTTGATCATGTTTTATAGTGATCTTAGATAATGAAACCTACCAGAACTTTCATTGGAATTTTTTAAAACTATGACTATGCAGAGACACGTTTAGTGTGATTGAAGAATTTTTATTGATAATACCTTATATTGTATACCAACATTTACAAGGATCCTTATTTATCCCATAGAGACCATGAATGACCTTGTTAGGTATGAGACACATTTCAAGAGATTTATATTCATTCCTACCCTCCTTTTGGTATTTGAATGATATTTTAAAGTTTAAGTGGAAGGGTGAGGGATGTCAGGGTAAAAAGGGATTCACTAAATTTTAAGGAAAAAGTATGGGGTGTTATTTTATATATTTAGAAAGGTTTTTTATTCATCAATTATACTTTTATTATTTTCTCTTCTTAAAAAAATGAAAAAAAAAACAAAGAATCGGTTGTGACTTAGAAAAATCTAAAATCACCACTATCATACTTATAATTTTTTTCATATGTGGTTAGGTGGTGTCTGTGAGGTTTTTTACAAGAATAAATTTTTAAAGAGTAAAAAAATATGAAAAAAAATTGAAAAAAAAATTAAAAAAATTGATAAAATTCAAGAAGGTGAAAATCATTGATTATGATTACATTATTCATGACCTTTACTTTGATCTTGGGAAGTGGGTATTGTCACAATGTGAAGGGGAGATTTTTATTGAAATTTTATTTTAATATAATGAATTATGGGTAAGAGATAAAAAGTATCTTTTGATACTTAATGTTTTTAACAACAATACATACCAACCTTAAGACTTAGGGTCATTAGATACATAATTTCAAAGTCCTCTTGACTTCATGTGAATATTTTTTTTACATAGTGGAGAAATTAATTCCTTTTCAACCTTATAGAATGGTTCATGTATTTAATTTATTATCATAAAAATACCTTAATTTATACCTTGGGAGATGAGATAAAAATATTCAATGTTTATAAAATCATGACTTGGCATGCTTGGTAATGATGAATTGAGAAACAAGAATGAATGAATAGACAAGATACAACATTTTAAAAAATGGGAAATGTAAAATAATTGGATTAATTATTTATTTGATAAATTTTAAGTTGATTTAATGTTTTATGTGTAACTTTAAAATTTTCTTTGATATTAATAATCATTTTATTTAATTACATTTAGATTTTAATATTTGTATCATTTTTCATGAAAAATTATAACGATTTTTAATTAATTTTAAAATTGGTTTTAATGAATATTCTCATGAAATTAAATATTTTATTAAAATATTGGTAAATATAAATTGAAGAATAAACATTGAAGAAATTAAATTACTTTTTAAGTTTTATTTACTTGATAATTTTTAGTAAAATTTTACTCTATGTTTAAATTTATTTTTGGAAAAAAGGTGGATATCCCATATTATCTCTCAACCCATAGGCTATAAGCCTCTTATATATCCTAAGATGGGTGAGTTGACCATGAGATCCCTTGGTTAATGTCTGCAATGGTGTTAGAATAAGATCAGGTCATGCATAGGTGAGCACGTAGCAGTTGGGATGGGGCCCAGAGCAGGCCCATGCATATCAGGATAGGCCCATTTAAGTGCATGAAAAGTATATGTGGAAAACCATCCCCATAGTAATATTCTGATATGATAAATCCATGGGTGGTAATATATGTGAATGGCCAACCACACACATTTATGATGTGAAATAATTCCCACACGGGTAATATTCCTAACTAACAAAAACAACACCGCATTTTACCTCATATCTACACCCTCTACCACCTGTTTCCCACTCGATTTCATGGAACCACCATTTGAAACTCACCATAACCTCCATTGTCGATTCCTAGGAAGCTTTATCTTGAGAAAAATAGTAATTATAAAGCTAATTATCACCATGGATCACCTAGGGAACCTCATGCGACCTCAATTGATCCCTTTTCAAAGAATAATGAACCACCACATGGAAGAGGAATGTGATTCGGCCACTATCAAGGCTAGATTGTTTTAATGAGGATCCCATCACTATTTTACCATGTCTACACCACATGATTAAAAAAATAATTATGTCTTAATTGGAGTTGTGTTATGGTGATTCCACTACACCTTAGAGGTCTCAAGATTAGTTGAAATGGGTTTTTCACTAGAGGGGAGACCTGTTCCATGATAATTATACCTACGCTATATCCATAAAGAAGATAATCATGTGATAATGAGGATATGGTATTTATTTTACACTTCACTGTAGAGGTTCTCAATATAGAAGAGTTGAGTTTTTTATATAAAAAAACCTTGAGTTCATTGCTTCATAGTGTTCTTAATGTGTCATAGAGGTGCTCATATAGATAGTGGAATATGTTTTTAATAAATTATAAGTGGATAAAGCTATATCCATAGAGGAATATTTTACATCTCAAGTGATGAATTTCCATGTAAGAAGAATAATCAGTTACACCGTAATTTTTTTTCCACACTACAGTTGGTGTTCATGCTGAAATATTTAAATACATGATATCTTATGAGATTCAATATGGAGATCTTAAATTAGAAACATTTAAAATTTGACCGAGATAAAGGAAGATTATAAGATGTTAATGAGGAAGTTATTAGGGATTCATCTCACTATAAATAAGGGTGTTTTATGCCACTAGAAGAATATTGCAGGATCAAACCTCATCTAAGAGGATTATTCTAATTTGTTTCTTTTATTTATTTTCTTCTACTAATGTTTAGTTGTGAATATATAACTCATGTATTCTTTTAATTAAATTGGTTTATCCTTTACCTATTTTTTATTCTGTCTCTATCTATGTCTTTATATCTTTCTAATTTTATTTCCACCATAAACTCTTACACTCATGAATGAGTGACTGTCCATAGTCTTGGACTTGGGGGACAATTTCAGTGTTCTAAAATTCTACTTTTAATTCATAATAATTTTTATTATATTTGTGGTTAGTGAGGTTAAATTTTATGGGTGAGATGATTTTCCACTTTGATATCTAGCTCGATCACCATTTTATTATTTAATTTATATCATTTCCATTCCTTCCATTGAACAATAACTCTTCACATGATAGAGATTATATTTTTAATGGATTAAATAAAATATAATTAACTTGGGTCTTGGAAGGTACCACACTCTCTATTGAGGTGTATCATCAACCTTGATTATAGGAGGTGGTGGAATTTAATTTTCCAAATAATTATCCTAATCATTTAATACTTTATAACAAATAAATTGAAGGATAATATTTCATGAAATATATTTCATCATTGACCTATCAAATTGATTTTTGATAAAAAAACATGAATAATGATGAAACTCTAAAGACCAACCCTTAAGGCTAAGTACTTTCATTTATAACCTCATTCTTTTTGAATTTAATGTTAGGTTATAATTTGAATTATTTCCACCCATCAATTTCTTTTATTTTATAAAATAATAAAAACACAAAATAATTAGTTTAGGTAAATTAAAATTAGTGAGTGAATAACTATGAAGCTCCTTAAGTGAGATAACCCTGGTCAGCAATTATGTTTTAGTAGAAAAAATTTAGTATCTTTTGTACCATTATATGATAGGTGCATTTAAAACTTGATGTAGTTTATAGGGTTCCAATTAGTTGTTTACTTAATTTTTCTTTTCAAATTTTAAATAGTTTTTCATTTTATTATAAAAACCCTAAAAAATATCCTAATGTGATTTTTTAAAATTATTATTATTATGCATTGAGTAATTACTCATAGGTGAAAGAGAGAGTGTATCACAATGATGAGGAGTCCCTCCAATAAACGACTAATAATCTGATGGTTTTGGTCAAGTAGATATCAAATGGCCAAGAGACTATAATATCACTTAAATAATTAATGAAAATTTTTAGTAAAGACCAAAGTAATTATGAAATATTGAAGGCCTTGATGAAAGTACCATTAAACACACCAAATTTTTCTGGAGAGTTCCAAGAATTTGAGGCCATTATTAAAGGATATCCATATCCCAACCATCTTGAGTTAAAGATTCAAACCTAAAATGAAGAGCTATAGATTGATAGTGGATACTGATGTGTTGATGTACATCTGAGAGATAAACAAGACTTGTATCAATTTTGGATTTAGTGGGAAAGTGATGATATAAAAAATAATCTCCCTATATTTAATGAAAAATTACTAGTATGACTCTACTTATCTCTATATTTGGAAAGGGAATAACCCACCCAAGTGATGAAGTTTAAAGAAAACGTGGAGTAGTTTTACTACCTACCTCTATCTAGTGAAATTCAATTTCAAGAGGACCTTTCCACTGAAAAAATGATTGAACTTGGACCAAGATAGGGAGATGGTCTTATCTTGAACTCTATCTTATCTGGTTTTATTAAAACTAACATGCGTATCATTCCCAAATATTTTGAATTTTTATATTTGTATAACTCTTTTCTTATCTTTGAGTAATATTAAGAAAAAGAGCATGCACCTACTAAGGAACACATGGATCTCCCCGATCTTATTGAGCATGAATTTGAAGGATTCCATCAGGAGATCTAAGTGACTAATCTTGAGGAATCCATGAAAAAATATTATTACCTTTAAAGGGAAATTTTATTTTTATTATTCATGTTTAAATCATGTTCAATTGAAACTTAATTATAATCCTCTCTTGGAAAATTAAATTCACGCTTCTGACATGGAGAAAGAACATTACAATCAATAGGAGTTTTCATATGTAGTAAAAAGATAAAGGAAGATCCATACTTCATCCTACCCCCACCATGAAAATTGTACCTAATTTTTAAGGGGTGGATTTGGTGTACTCTATCTACTGATTCATCTAAATCAATGATGAAGAAGTGAAAGAAAGTAAAAGCCACATGTGGTGGTTCAAATATAAGAAAATACACCCATAATTAGATTATGGATGATAGTCGGTACTTCCCATCTAGAGATAGTAAAAATACAAGGCTTACTTGGTAGATTAAACCAAGTATTATCATTATATTTAATTTCTATAAATTTTTGATGAATTATTAGTAATTAGTTTATGATTATTCCTAATACTTATCTTTTTTATCTTTAATGAAATCGTATCTATGTTTTAAATGATTTTTTTGTAGATCTATAATGGAAAAAGGAAGCCCTCAAATAGTTATAAGGTATAAGATTAAAAATATTCCTGAAAAAAGGGAGTTCACTTTTAATTTTATAATTTAAATCCATTTATTTTTCTGAAATTATTTTTTGATCTTTAAACTAGAAATTCCATGCCACACATTAAATTTTTTCTTTAATCACCGAAACTAGGAGATATGAGTTTATTAGGAATATTATTATTCCATGTTTTGGTTTTCAATAATAGTGGCATTTTATGATTAAGTTTGAGAATTTAATAATTATAGTGAATCATGTATGTTAATTTGATGAATCATAATTTGATAGAATGGGTTTATTCATGTATATGAAATTTACCTCTAATATTTCATTCTTTGAATTTTTTAAATTAATATAAATTGATTTTATATTATTATCCATTCCATGAGTGGCTATCAAATTTCATATATTCTATTCATAAGATTATTTATAGACCCAATACTCTCTATTTTATCTTGATAATGATTTTTGAGTGATCTTCAGTAAAATCACCTAATAGAACTTTCATTGGAACTGGTCAAATCTATAACTGTGAAAAAATATTTCACATTATTGAGGAATTATTATTGATATACCTTTATCCATGATTCCACCCTATACATTGAACCTATTATATCCCATGGAGACCAAGAATGACCATGTTAGGAATTATCCACATTACTATCCCATATTATCTATTCCTACCCTCCTCTTGGTATTTTCTTGATATTTTAAAGTTGAAGTGTAGGGGTAAGGGAGGTCATGGTATAAGGGATACACTAAATTTTAATGAAAAAGTTTGGGGTGATATATTTTATTGGGGATGGTTTTTTATTCATCCATTTAACTTTTATAGTTTTTCCTTCTTGAAAAAAATAAAGTGTTGTGACTTGGGAAAATCTAAAATCACCACTACCGAAACTATGATTTTGACATTTGTGGTTAGGTGGTGGATATAAGGTTTTTTCCAAGAATAAATTTAGAAAAATAAATAAAATCTAAAAAATTTATTGAAAAAAAAGTAAAAAAAATTAGACAAAATTCAAGTATATGAAAATCATTCATTATGTTTACATTATTCATGAGATTCACTTTGATCTTGGGAAGTGGTTATTATCACAATTTGAATGGGAAATTTTTATTAAACTTCTCTTTTAATATCATTCATTATTTTTTAAGATATGAACATCCTATTTTGAGCCTTGATGCTTTTAACATCAATACAAATCAACCTTAATCCTTGGATTCATTAAAGCCTCAATTGCAAAGTCCTCTTTATTTCAAGTGAATTTTGTGTTTAAAATGTTTATAAAGTAGTCCTTATTAAAGATTATATAAATTTAAATTTATTAAAAGTATGATCATAACCCTATATTAATTTATACCTTTATTGATGAGAGAAAATGTTTCAAAGTGATGTTGATCATCACTCGGCATGCTTAATAATAATGAATTGAAAAACATAAATGAATGAAAGGAGAAGATCCATAATTTTAAAAATGGGAAAAACTAAAATACATGGATTAATTGTTTCTTTGAAAAATTTGAATTTGAGTTAATTTTTTATATGAAACATAAAATTTTATTTTAACATTGATAATCATTTTATTGATTTACTTTGAGATTTGAATATTTGAATCATTTTTAATGCAAATTTTAAATAAATTTAAATAAATATTTGAATGGTTTTTAAAAAATATTCCTATGAAATTTAATTTTTTATTAAAATGTGGTTAAATAGAAATTAAATAATAAATATTAAATAAAATTAATAAATTTTTAAGTTTTATTTACTTGATATTTTTTGGTGAAATTATACTTATTATTTGAATTTATTTTAGGGAAAAATATGCTCTCGGCATCGTATCCCTCAACCCACAGGATTCAAGCCTCTTATCCATGCCAAGAAGGGTCTACCATCCAAGTGATACCTTATGGAAGTCCTACAAGGGTAGCAGAGGAAAATCAGGTTGTGCATGAGGTGATCACGCAGCAGTTGGACTGAGGCCTATAGTGCGCCTATACATATCAGTACAGGCACATTTAAGTGTATAAAAAGTGCATTTGATAGCTCATACCCATAGCAGGATTATGATTTGATGAAGTCCTAGGTTGTTATATATGTGAGTGGTTAACAACATGCATTTATTATGTGAGTTAAGTCCCATGCATATACTGTTCCTAACTAACAAAGATGATGTTGATTTGCACCTCAACTCCGTACACTGCAATCAGACACAACCTCAGCTATTTTTTGACCAGTAAATATTGTTGGACCACCATTAGTAACTCAATGAAATCGCTATGGTAAAAATTGGGAATCTTAGTATTGAACAAATGAGCAATACAGAAGCTATTGATCACCATGGATCACCTTGGGAACCTTAGGTGATCTAGATGGAGCCCTTTTTGAATAATAATGAACCCATACATGGAAGATAAGTATAGTGTGACCACTATGAATTCTATATCATTTTTATGAGGATCCATGCACTATTTCACCACTTCTACACCCTATTATCTAAGAAGAAAGATGTCCTACCATGATATGTATGATGGTGATTCCATTACACTGTGGAGGTCTCAAAATTGGAATAAGCAGTTTTTTCACAAAATATAAGACTTGTGTTTTAAGAATTTTAGCTGAACCATATCTATTAATAATATAGTCACATAATAATAAGACAGTGGTTTTGAGACTACACTACACCATAGAAGTGCTCGATATGGAAAAGCTGATTTTTTAGAGAAAAATAAGATTTGGGAGGCTGTGTTGTAGTGTTCTTCATGCATCATGGAGGTTCTCATATAGACAGTGGAATATATTTTTTTAAATTATAAGATGTGTAATTTTTTTCATGGGTGAATATTTTCCACCATAATCCATGAATTTCCATAGATGAGGAAGAAGTTTCTATGTCGCAATTGTTCTTTCCATGTCATAGTTGTTGTTTGTACTGAAATATTTAAATACCCGATATCATAGGGCATTCAAAATTGTGATCTTAAATAAGATACATTAAAAATTTTACCGAGATAAATGAAGATATAGAATATATGATGAGTAAGTAATATGGAATTACTCCCTTATAAATTATAGGGTGTTGCGCTACTAGAAGAAGATTAGAGGATTTGTTCTCATCTAGGAGGCAGATACTACTCTATTTATTTTATTTTTAATATATTTTTTGAAGTTAGTTTCTAATATGTAGATCATGTATTATTTTAATTAAATTTTTCCATACTTTCCCTATTTTTAATTCATGAACTACTATCCTTCAATTTATTGGGTGTGAAGTCTTGTATTCTTATGAGAAATTCATTGACACAATAAACTCCACCTCCTCCTATAATCAAGTTTGATGATGCACATCAATCAAGATTATAGAAGTTACATCATATGTTGTTTCATCCATTTACAAAATCCAATCCATCTTGTAAATAATTCTCATTCAATTTAAGGAAGGTAAAATATATAATTTAAAGAATAGAAGTGAGTTTGAGATCCATGCCATGGCGGAAAATTTCCGCACTCATTTAGTTCACCCTCATTCACCACAAATGGAATCAAAAAAATTAAGAATTAAAGATAGAATTTAGGATGATCAATATCCTCCCCCAAGGTCAAGCCTCAGGATAGTCACACATTGTTGTTTGTAATAGTTCATAGTGGAAATAATTAGAAAGAGAGGAGAAGAATTAAAGGGAGAGAATGAGAAACATAGAAATAAATAGATGAAAAACATTTATTGAAACAAAATGAATGGGCTACAAAATAGTGAAAAACTATTCTATGGAATAAAATAAAACAAAAAAAATTAGCATAAGCCCTTCCCTGTTCAAGCTCTGATCCTTAGATATTTTTGGCACAGTATTAAGCCCTCTAATTTATAGAGGGTATAATTCCCTCTATCTTCAATGTTTGTATATTCAGTATCTTTTCTTATCTTCGGTCAATTTTTTCCTTTTTGTTTTAGATATGAAATATAATGAAAATACTAAGATATAGGTATTTAAAATATTTCAGTGTAGACACCACACTACAGCATGGATTGGAACCTTATGGAATAGATTCTTCTCTTTTTACATGCCCACATCAAGGATACGGCGTAGTAAATTATTCTATGGTGTATCTTATATTATTATTATTTCCTCAATAATTATCCACTTCCATATTCCATATCTCTATAGATCATAAAGCATCCTATAACGCAACCTCTTATTGGATACTCTTTTATCAAAAAAACATTGTCACTATTGATTTGAATGTCACCATGATCCCTGCATATCCCTATAGTGCAACATTTATTTATTCTTAGTGGTTATGGAGTAGATCTCTCTTCCACGACCATAGACTCCATCCCGCCTCCATAAGGTAGTGAAAACACTATGTTATAGGTTCCTTAAAGACATTCTACTTCTTCATAGCTATGATGTTACTAGTGATCCATGACCACAGGTCCTATTTCTTCCTTACTTCCATGATTCTACAAAATTTGGTTTTGCTATGGAACATGCAAAGAACTACAGCACAACAAATCGTTGATTATTTCCCTTATCTCCCACTATGACACAATGGTACTAGAAATGACATAGGTGTCCTCATCAAAATCATCTATTCTTCATAGGGTCTAGATCGATCTTCTTTCAACATAAAATGAATTATAATCTTCTTATTTTGCTATCATGGTGGTCACCCCATGCTCTGGATTAAATCCATGGTGTTCTTGGGCCTCGGTAGTGGACATCCACATGAGCCTAAGCTTTCTAGTGGAGACAATGGTGTTTCCAAAAAGTTGAAGAAAGTGGTTTGGTGGCATCGAGTGTAAAAGGTGGTGTAAAGGGTGTGTCTAAGAATAGATGAGTGGAGTTAAGGAACAAAAATTCTATTTTGGTATGTTAGGAATTGCGGCCTCATATAACTTTTCCCACATCATAGATTCATGAGTTTAAACTCTCACATGTAATAACTTATGTTTCAATGATATCTCAAATTCTTATTTAGGGGATGCACTCATGAATACACTATGAAAATTCTACATGAGATTGTGGTGACACACACAGGACCTCTAGGGGCCTTGGTCCAAATGTTGTGTGTACTCCTCTGTGTGAAGCCATTTTCATCTACAACCCTTACAGGCCTTCCCTATGGGCTCTCTTGGCCAGTTTTACCTTATTGTGTTGTCTAAGATGCTTGAATCCTATGGGTTTATGGATATCATAGTACTTCTATTTTTTACCTAATAAAATCAAAACACTTTTTAAAATTCTCACCAAAATGTCATAAATAAAATCAAACTTTTAATTTCAACATTTTTATTCTTTTTTTAACCCTGTTAATATTTTAATTATAAATTCTCACATTTTAATAAGTAATTTAATTATATGGTAAAATTTACATCAAAACATTAAAAATCATTAAAAATAGTTTAAAATTTTTCATGAAAAATGAGTACATCAGTACCAGTCATCACATCATTATTGGGATCCACCTTAGTATTAGTGATATCATATTTCCTTCCTTCCTATTTAGGAATTAGTTGTTGTTTTCATGGATTGTATCTAAAAACCCTTATCTTAGGTAATTTTATTTAATAATACTCATGTACCTTTTTATTAAAACATTATACCACTGGTTGAGTGTTGATCTAAACCTTATTTCCCTCTATAACATTAGAGGGATTCTTCAAATCCTATTGGGATTTATTATCCAAATTCCCATATTTTCTACACTTAAATAATATCTTGGTTCCCTTCATATGGTTTTTGGGATTATTATTCCTATAATTTTGACATGTGGGATGTTGGTATTTATTTCCAATATAAGATTTATAAATATATCCTCCTAAATAAAACTCCATATTATTATTTTTTTCTCTATCCCCACCAGACCACTAAGAGTCGTCAATCTCTATATCAACCATTAGGTTACAATGGACAATATCTTCATAGTTCAAAGTATCGAATCACTAAATCTTTTCATAAACTCATATTTAAACCACTAAATAAATGTTCCACCTTACTTTCAATATTTATGAAAATGTTGGAGGCCTACTAAGAAAGCCTTGTGAAGTTTGCCTCATTCATCCTGATAAACTCCTCTATATTTTTATTCAATCCAAGGAACTCCCTCCCCATTCTTATATAGAGAGTTCATGTAAAATTGTTATTAAAAAATAATTTATTGAATCCTTCCCATTCCATGGAATCAATATCCTATTTTGAATTTGTGTTATTGATCAGTTTTTACCACTAATCAGCTTCCCCTTAAAGATGATAAATTACAAGTATGCCTTTATCTTATTCCTAGAATTATAGGATAGATAAAATATTATCAATGGAGTTAATCCATTGTTTCATGATGAGGGGGTCAGAATATCCCCTATAGGTTGGTGACCTTTATTGGATAAAGGATTCGACTACAACTTTCTATTTATTAGAGGGGCGGCATTCTATATGATTCATGTTATTATTGATAGCATGAGTTAGTTGAGCTAGTACTTCCATGTAGTTCCTAGATACCTATCCCATAAGTTTAGTCATATCATTAGTGCATTCATCCCAATACCTATCATGTCGGTTTTTGGTACAGTTCCTCCTATTTTCCACTTTTAACTAAATTAATAAAAATATGGGATGAGAATACTTTAACTAGTAAACATGTAAAAGGTAAAATATAAACTTATAAGTAATGACTTATAAATTAAAATTATATCCTAACATAGGAGTCACTAGGTTTAAATCTAGGTTATCTATAGTAATGTTTCCGATTAGGATTTCTAACCCAACAATATATTCATGTCCTTGATAATGGTTCAAAAAGTGTTAGTGAATTTGATAAAGCATATCCCCTCGAAGTTTCAAACCAGGTGTGAGGTAAGGGATCATTCACTGTGCACTATAAATAGGATCAAGATATACCAAACCAACTCTTTTCAGGGTTATCACCCCTAGATGAATCATATCCAAAATCAAATACACTTGTAGTATATAGAAATGGATTTATTTTCTTAGAAACCACTTACTCTATACTTCACCAAAATTCCAAGATAATTTTCTATACTTAGACTTATCCTTTGGGTTATCACTAAATTAATCTAGTAATAATCCCTAAAAATAAATAGGCCATCCTCTGATGATGACTATAGTGACCCAATTATTTTACCCATATTAATATATAATTTTTAACATAAATATTCCATTAAATACAACCAAAGTATCAAGGTGCCTAGTGTCTTTGGAAGAATAGGTATATAAAACATCAAAATGAAACAAAAAATAAACATCTTTATTTAAATCTCCATAATGAACTCTAAAATTCCTTCGATCACCTAAAACTACATAGGATACCAAAGTAATACATAACAGAATGGGGTGATCTATAAAGCCCAGTAAGGGAATAAAAATGATAATGAGGCCTAATATGTGAGTCAATCAGTTTAAAATGGTATCATAAAAGATAATTCTCATTAATAATCACATGGGAGAACTACAAAGCTGAAATAGATCATGTAGGGACACTGAGAGGGGGTTGAATCAGTATACCCAAATTTTATCTATTTTGTACTTTCTTTTCAATCTACCCCTATTACACTCAAACATCTTACTTGATTAATATTAATGGATCTGATATGCGCTCTCAATAATCACATGCATTTTTAATGTAGATAATAAAATCACATGGAGATTTTACAAGGTTCGACCTCAATGATAGAGCCTACTCCTTTATATGATAAACATGTTGTTGTTTCATGGATTTTTTATCACTATAAATTATAGTGATTACAAGTGTTGTTCAATTCACACACAATTTCGGATAGAAATTATCAACTTTCCTGATATGTCATTATTTAGACTGGTACCACCAGTGTTCTTTATACTGACTCCCTCCAATTTAGATATCTTCTAAAAATATCTAGTTGTTTATATTTTTATCTCACCAGTTCTTTAATGATCTTTCCAAACAACTATGAATGGGTCTTAAAATTCTTCCACCTACTGATGTAGTGTGCATATGGGATTTGTGTTATTTCAATTCCACACAAACAAATCTTATTTAGAAAAAATATTGGTCAGGATCACCTTCAATTATAAAAACTTTTCAGATTTTGATACTCACTAGTATTTCTTATTAACTAAATGACTGGTCTCACTATTTATAAAGAAAAAAATATGTATTCTCTAATATATATGAAAAACTGAATGAAAAATTTGGTTCACAAACAAATTCAATGTCATTTCTAGTCATTTATAATTTTTCTTCTAAGTTCATACAATTTATTATTGCATATATTTTTCAATATTTTTATAAAATATTTAGCACATATTTATATGTTTTTTATAAAGACTCACTCTCAAATTATATTATCACTTATCCTTTGTGAAATTCTATCCAATCTCCCAGTATTTAATTCAAGAACAAATATTTCATGCATGTGCTTCACATAAACGTTACATTGTTCACGCAAATCTATCACATGATCCTTCATGAAACTCACTTAATTTGTGGTACTACCTCAATGTTATTCATGTATCAAAAATGTAGTATTATATTCCTTATTCATGTAAGTATAGGACATTTTTATCTTCTTCACATAAGTGGAATCACTTTATGAAGTGTTTATCCTTCTCACAACTTCCAAACAACTAACAATTGTGAAAATATTCTTCTTTGTGTAGGTAATGATATCTAGTGTGCAGAATCAACCAAACATCATTCAATAACGAAGGCCAAGTCATGGCATGAATGAATATATTATTATTTGATAATAAAAAGATATTTTCGTGGAACTCCTTATGAAATAAGGTTTCACGGATGCTCTATTTTTCTAGGAAACAAGATTATTTTCAAATATCATGAGTGGCAGAAACCTCTTTCTAGATCAAGGTCTCAGTATTTATATACCTTGAGAATCTCCTTCGATCTGCATCATCCTATTAAGAATAGGTCATGTAAATTATGATTTTAATATCTCTATTAATTCTAAATCTTTGAATACCTGAATATTTCAGACTTTATGAATTATACAAACATGGAATTCCATCTTATAATACACTGAAAAAAATACCTTATTAGACAATGAATCATCTCATGAATCATGTTCTTGTGTTTATGACATGATCCTCCTATGGTCAAACTCATACTCAGCACGCCATAAATTTATATCACCTCAGCAATTATCATAAACGTTTAATTTTTACATGCATGAAAGAGATAGATTGCATACGTGATTTCAGGATGATCTAATGAGTTTCACTTCATTGGTTTGATCACTGGAGATGGCTAGATATTAGGTGTATCTTTTTTAAATAAATGATTATAGTGAATAGGAACTCTCCAACGTCAGGAGATTGAAGTAGATCACTCACAATGATTAGATGGTTCAGTTCCAATAGATTGGATGGCTGACAAAAAGCCTGTATATTATCTAAGATTGATCAATAGTACCCTCTCAGTGTTGTCATGCATCAATTCTCTATGTGGATTCACTCTCCTTTATAAGACTTTGTGGTCCCCTTGTTCATTTGATCCAGCACTAGGGTTGGGACCTGAATACACTACACACACTCAGGCTTCTCATAGTTCACATGTTACCTACACTAGCCCACCTCCCCAAGCCCATATTCACTATGTGCATGAGATTCGCAACCCACTCTAGTGGCCACTATATAGCCCACTCACTCATATCAACACTCCCTATGGGAATTATCCACATACTTTTCCACCATGCTAGATAGATGAGGGTTTACCCTACCCACCAAAGCAATGGTTGTGGGTTCCCCTTTGCTGGCTAGTTGGTTAGACAAATTTTTTAATAGAGGCCAACTAAAATTGTTATCCAAATCAAAAATAAATTCAATAAAATATTTCATATAAGTCTCACCACAAAATTTCTAGCTCCCAAAAGGTATTCTTCAGATATTAATCAGGAAATATATATATATATATATATATATATCATAGACTTCTTAAATTCCACTACTTTATCATATTAAAATGTGTCATCCTCAATATAATTGACACATCTCTTTCAGATCATAAAAACAACTTAAACAATCATCACAATTAACCTGGAGAATTTTCTTACCAACTGATATCCAAAAAATCAATAAGAATTCTCCAAGAATCATCACCAATAAGGAGAATTCTCCTCCCAAATTATTTTCATCTTTCTATTTCCATGA
Source organism: Viscum album (assembly GCA_963277665.1). Lineage (NCBI taxonomy): Eukaryota > Viridiplantae > Streptophyta > Magnoliopsida > Santalales > Viscaceae > Viscum > Viscum album. The sequence continues at coordinate 238,018,455 of OY728164.1, forward strand.
TTAATCACTAATCACATAGGAATCCATCATACATTGACTTTGATTCTTTATTATATATTAAAAACAAGCACAATCATACTAATCATCCATCCATATTATATTTTCAAGAATAACATAATCAACATGGTATCATAAGATCATGGAAACATAGGAAAGTGGAAGAAAAATAAAACATGAAATAATAAAAATTTAAGGCGAACCACAAAGACAACCTCACATGGTGTACATAGTCCCATCATGGATTAGTTTTACTCCCTAATCTCATACATAATGTCTCATGAGATAAAAAAAATTACCTAATGTATTGGATCACTATTTGGATGCTCCCATTATAACATGTACATAATTATGTGTGACACAAAAATTAAATCAATTTTAAGTAATAAACATAATAATTACCCATGGGAATAAATGGTTTTCCTAATCTTTTATATATTCATAATCAAAGGAAATTTTATAAAGAAGTCATTTGATAAATGAACATAAGGCTTGTATTAACCCATTAAAGGAAGGGAGAATAATATATGTATATATGTGAGATAAATAAATAAAAAATTTAGAATCATTTCATAAATTTGATGAGAGATATATAGTTATATATAGAAATATCACAACCCAATGAAAAATGGTGGCTTAGGTAGATCCCCTATTGTATGTTCTAAAATCACTCTCCACTTTCCTTTAACATTCTGGATAATCAAATTAGATACATTAATTTATTAATTCATAATTTTTTCCATATATATTTTATTTATTATAATTTTATTATTTTCATTTATAATCATTTCAATGAGATATAATATTTAATTTCATTTTCCTAGAGTGTTTGTTTCATGGATCCATGGTTGGATCACTTGTGAATAATTATTGGAGTTCTTGTTGAATGGGACTACAACTCCATAAGTAAAATGAAATGTTATTAATTTAATTATATATATTTTAATTTTTTCAAACACCCATATGTGTTATGATATAGGGATGATTCTTTTAGTAAAAATGCTAATATTAAATGGGTAGTTCATTTAGGCGTTTTTACCGACCATCGTAAACTAGTTTTACCCTTTTTAATATTTTGGATATATATTATTTCAAGAATATTAAATAATTTATAATATTATTATAATATTATTTAACCATAATAATATTTTTATGACCAGCCTTGAAGGTTGTGAAGAAAAACGAGGTACATTGTTCATGTAAGTGGTGAACCAATCATACTGTAAACAACACTTTTGTTTAAGAAAAAAATAAGAGAGGGTCGAAAATGAATATTCCACAATAATAATAATATATAATAATATTTATGATACATATGTTACTATTTTTAGGTATATTGGTATCATATGAGGGTGGTATGAGAAGAATAAAATTGAAATATATTAGTAGATAATCTTACCTCTTCCTTTGGTTGTCTCCTTTAAACTACCCCTTAAGGATCCTCAGAATATCATTTTTATGATACCAGTTCCACTAGGAAATGGGGTAGAAAATTGGGAAGATATTTGGGTATAAATTTTGAAATATTCAAGGCTTGGAAGGTATAGGGAGTAGGGGTTGTGAGGGGTGGTATTCTAAGGTGGGAGAGGGGTGTTTTTTATTATTATATTCATTAATTTATTATTTTGGCTCAAGACTATAAATAGTATTGATTCTAATGACTACATAAAATAAATTTTTCATTTTAGTTTGAACTAATGGGTTCTTACATCATCCATGACTCAAAAATTTAAGTATTTGTCTTATAATGTTAACTATTGTATTTTATCATAATTCACTATTCACCAAAAATTTAAATATTTTAGAAAAATATAATAAAATAAACATAAATATTTTTTAATGTTTAGAATCGATTAATGAAACCAATTTTAAGAAAATAATTTTCTAAATATGAGAAATTTGGTTTTTGAATAAAATTCTCATTTATTTGAAGAATACAAATTTTAATATTATTATTAATTTTATAACACTTAAAAAATTACTTATGGTATCATAAAATTATATTATTATTATTATAAAACTTAATATTAATTTATAAACCCATTTTATGAGAAGAAACTTTATTTTAAATATTTATATTTTTTATAAAAATACAAATAAAGCATATATGTATTACAAAATGCATACGCTTATTTTATCATTGTAAAAACATTTATTTCCCTATATCATGATATAAATATGTCACATTTTTATTCTATAGGATAATAAATACTATTTTACCCTTCCATAGGTGAGGATATTATTCTTATGGTCAGGTTACTATTCTTAACGGTTAAATTATTGTTCCAGCGGCCAGGTTACTACTCTAGAAGTAAAATTACTATTCCAACAGTCAGATTTGTAATGATCATATGGGTTTTCTACTTCCTATGAATACCTAATTTTTCATTCATTATTCATTCATTTACATTTTATCTCATGTTTATATATATTTTCATTTTCAAAATGCATATTTTGATATTAATATTTTGCTTCATTTATACAGTTTTGTTCATGAATGCGATTATTTTAGAGGATTGAACAAATAAAAAAATTCTTATTATTATTGTTATTGTTATTATTTGTATAATTATAATACTTTCAATTCTTATATCCATTTTTATTTTATAAATGCAATTTTCAAATTAGTTTAATACAATTTAGTTGGTTTTATCATGTGGTGTGTGTGCATTATATAATATTATATTATATAATATGACACAACTATATAATTAGAGGGAAGATTATATTGATAAAATCATTGGTTGTTATATTATTTATCATAACTTGAGTTAATTTATCCTGTATCACTATAATATTTTCAACTCTTACTTCCATCATATTTGGTATCTAATTCTGGTAATTGTTACATTGTTCATCGTATTAGATGTTAACATGGTTCCTTCTATTTATATCTATTTAATAAAATAAAGAAAAGTTAGTGATGAAAATATTATAATTAAAGAGAATATAAAAGAAAATTTATGAATTTATAAGGAATAATTCAAGAATCACTAAAATATCCAAGCATAAGAATTACCATGTTTGAATGTAGGTTTTTTATAGTGAATTTGCAATTATGTTTATTAACCTAGTCCCATAAAATAACAATACCATTCTTTGATACAAAATATAATTACATTTAACTAATACACATAATATTACTAAATTTTTAGCATAAAATAATATAATAAAATAACATTTTAAATCTAATGTACTAATGTATTTAGGAGATTATATGCATAATACAAAATTATAAAACATAAAAATGTAACTCTATTATAATTTTCACAATAATATCCTAAATCTAATAACAATTCCATTACATTATAGTATACCCTAGGGTTATACAAAAATTGGTGGGTGAGAAAAATTCCTAGCAAAGGGATAATTAGAAAAAAAAAATGAGGATAATATATCATAAGTAACAATAATCCAAACATGAGATCAAAAAAGAGGAGGATTATAAATCAAAACATTAAAATTTGGCCTAAGAATAATAATATATTTATAACATTGAAATCATATAGATGTGAGAATTATAATAAGGTGGAACAAGCATAAAATATGTCAGTATAAACATAAGTTAAGGCCCACTACCATGGCATTATAACATAATGTGTTAGGATCATTGCCTAAGACCCATGCATAGTATTGTAGGAGATATAATCATTTCACAATTGATTTGGGGATGTATAACTATATTCCACCTATCACATCATATTATGTTATTCTTATTTCTTCCACATTGAAAATAAATCATACATAACTAATAAACATGAAATAAACCTATTATAATGAAATGAGTTACATATTAATGTATTAAACATTGATAAAATTATTAATCATGTAGGTTACAAATAGTAGAATATATAAATGCATATAGGATATAAAAATAATAATAAAATAGTATAGTTCATAAGTATAGGTCTCAAAGTGAGATAAAGAACATAAGAAAGGGATAAAAATAAGTTTTCAAAAAAATCACTTGACCAAAATTTTAAAAAATGAATAAAATACTATAATAAGTAAATAGTGGCATCAAAGTACCCTCAATTCCTTAATTCATGTACATGTGGTTGTTTCATCTTCATTATTGTCCCTATGGTTTTCACAAGTGATAGTGGGTGAGTTTTATATTTGTTTTGTGCATCTTATTTTCAGTTTGGTTGTTATGCTCTATTGAGTTTCCTCCATTGTGTTCTCTTCTGACTTTTATGGTGTTCTTTTTTAAAATTCTTATTATGTTGCTTTGTTCACTTCCTTTGCCTACAGGATGTGCTCCAAGGTAAAAATTCATGGTTGAGATCCCTGAAATATTACATTTTTGATGTTTTGTATTGTATTAATGGTTGAGTGGGTATATTTCTTCTTATAATCTATATCAATATCTCACACCATATTTCCCTATTTTATAAAAAAAATTAAAAGAAAAATATTAGAGTCCCCTACTAAAAACCCCAAATGAAAGAATGGCCAATATATTTAATGTGGAAAGTACCCGGTATATAATAAAGAAAATAAAATAAACATAATAAGAATGATTCTTGAAAATAAATTAGATATGGAAGAGTTTCCCTTGTGTACCATATATGGTTTGTCTTAAAATAAAGTATTAAGAGGGTAGTATACATGCAATGACCCATGTATTTATATAATAATACTTTTTCATTTCTATTAATATTTATGAATAAGAAATTATTTTTATGTTCAAGGGGATGCTATGTTTGATATTGTACTCAACACACAACAATGAGTTTCTTTGAAATCTTACATTGCACACAACTTTGAGTTATACCAAAAAATAATATAATATTATTATTATTTTAAATAGTAGTTAACACCTATCTATTGTATTGGAGGAATGAACAAAACTAACTACAATATGATTACACATGTTGGTTAAATGTTTTTACATTTATCTAATAAAATTTAGAGGCTTAAAATGAGAATGAATCCAATTTTTTAAACATAAATACTCTATTATTTTTAAAAGGTAGTTTTATTGCATTTTGATGGAGAACCCATTTTAATCTAGTTTTTTTCACTTTTATATGTTTCAATTGACAAAATAAACTTATTATTTATAAGCAGGTCATCAAATTTTACTTTGGGTAAATTTTTTATTTTTCTAAAAAAGTTTATTTTTTAATAAATAGTAAAAAATACTACATTTTAAGTCAAAACTGTCTTTTCATCTGATTTATTTATATGGTAAGATTATCTTTTTAAATGGTTTTAAAGTGTAATTGGATTATATTTTTACCATTTAATCCAATTTTGTTCATTTGAATTAATTTCACTTTGAAATTGGACATAAACACATGTCAATATTTTTTGTAGTTTTTACTTCTTACAAACACGCTTTCTAGTTTTGATGACGGAAATTAATTTTAAATTAATTAATGAAACTTCAATGTTTTTAATTTGGTAAAAAAATACATAATTTTTTAATTTTTAATATCAAAATTAGCTTTGGGTGAAATTTTGGTATTTTTCTGAAAACGTTAAATTTTTTATGAATAGTGAAAACACGGCGTAGTAGTTAAAAACCCGAATTTTTCATTTAAATGAAATTTTACCCCTTATGTGAATTGAATTTAAAAAATTACACATACATGGTTTTCATAAGTAAAATGTGGTTCAATAGGATGAAAATAAGTTTTGGTGAATGGTAACTTTTTATTTTTATTTACCATGGTTAATGGTAAATAGGGTAATTCAAGGTAAAAATAATTTTATAATAATATAAAATTACCTTAACACTTTTACTAACCTTATTGGATGATTCATGGCTGACCAATAAAATCCATGGGTATAACTTTTGGCCTTTAAAATCCATTTGGGTAAGATAATGACATTAATAACTTTTTATTTAAAGTAAAAATAAAAATATCATAAACATGTATTTTTTTTCCAAAAAAAATTAATAAGGGGTTATATAATTGATATATTCGACAATAAATATTAATTATAAATCTAAAAATATTTTCTACAACATGTTATTTTATTTATAATTTTTATACATCATATAAATAAAATTATTTATGACACAATTATGATATAAAGATTACCTCATTAATGAATGTATTAAATAAATTACATTATAAATATTAAAATAAATTTATTTTGAAACTTTTTATGCCATCCATGAAAATATGAGGATAAATTTTTATCTTTTAATTAATGAAGTTTTTTCGAAAGAATCAAGTTAGTTTGAATTTTTAAAAAAACTCATGATATAAATAGTATAAAAATTGACATAAATGAATTTTAAAATAAATTAATATTTTATTAAATGATAAAATAGTCCTAAAAATATAATATTCTTCAAAATTAAATATATTATGTTATAAATGTAATTAATTATCTATTTTGGGTTTCTTGGAATTTTATAGTAAATATATTAACCATATAGTATGAATATACAAGAAGACATGGTAAAAGTTAAATAAGTTAACAAAGGGTTAAATAAAAAAGATAAGGATTAAAAAATATCCAAAACCTGTCCAATTATTATTGGATGATTTTATTTCTACTTATATTCATATTATATTCAAATTTAATTTGTTTTGGACCTTTTGAAACCGAAAATAATTTTATAATAAAATATTACTTTCAAACTTTCCTAAAGAGCCCCACCTCCCTCTTATGAAAGAACACCACTTATAACCCATTACTCACACCTCTCAAGCCCCTTTTCTCCTATAAAATATACCCAAATAACATTACAACATCCCTATATTTCTTCTAGAATCATTACCTTATGCATAAGGCACTTCAAGAAAGATTTTTGGTTCAAACCAAAGGGAGTTACCCGATTTAAAGGTAACGTCTTCCCTCAAGTTCTCTTCTTTTATTTTACTTCTTCACTCCCTATTCTCTTCTTATTATTTTTTTAAATAACAACACCAGTATCCTCAATACACTAGGTTTTTTTTTTAGAATAATTCTAACTACACTTCCAGACACCTTCATCTAATGGATAGGAATATATTGTTTCTATGGACGGTGAAGTAGTGCCTCATGAAACAATGATTATTCAATATTCTCATACCACCTCTTATGGTGACCATTAAGATGGAACTTTATTTATATGTGATATATATATTATATTTTTATTGTCTCTATGCTTCTTTATTTTTAATTTATTGCATACCATTATGGTTTCCATAATGGGTAAATGTGATAATTTCATTTGAGGAAGTGCGGACTACTGCTCCCTCAAAGTAATATGACTCGTTCATGTCATACGTGGAACTTATAAAATATGGTGTTAATGAAATTATATATGATATTATATTTGATTTATAATATACCTATGTATCATTATTTATTCATTCCATTAAATATGAAATAGAAATGAAACTAGCGTTCATGCGTACGTACGGCTTACCATCTCCATGAGCGGTGCATTTCATTTATTATCTCCAAATATTATGTACTATTATAAATAAATATATATACTTGATATATAGGATGTATATTATATCTAAATCATTAATATCACTCTATATATAATTTACTTTTAAATATATAGACAATTTTTAATTATAAGAATTTCATTTTTGACTTAAGTACCAAATATCGACAAAACGATCATTATTAATTTAAATGATTATATAATCTCTATAATATGGTAATAAGTGATATAAAAGAAATAGTAAACTTGAAAAAGGTTCATAAGATAGTATAAATTAACCTTAGTTTATTATTTAGGAGATTAAAGAACGGCTGAATCAAATCAGGCACGAGGTAAACAGTTTTCATCTCACTTCTTATTCCCGTGAAATTCATGATATATTTGCCACTATTTTCCTTTGGTAAGTGTATTTAATACACATGATTTTATTAATTATGTAATGTACTTTAATTTATGGTTATATACATCTTCATTGTATGATCCTTCATTCATGTGTTTTATGTTTCGTAAGTTACCAAATTGGTAAGGGAACCTTTCACCCTCTTCTTTTAGTCAAAGACTAATTTTATGTTATATATTTTAAATTTCCATTTTATTATGTTGGGATATGTTCTTATATATCCTTATTATTTTAAATTTTATGTCCATTTTATAAGAGATAATTTACTCTATCATCTAATCATTTTCTTAATTTTAAAGCGATGCCATTAAGCTGTCGAATTTCTGTAAGAGAACTTTTAACCCAATTTCAATTCTTTGGGTTAAACTTCTACTTCTTGATTATGTCATGATATGAATATGTGTAAATGACCTATGATTATTTTAAACTTAATATCCACTTATATTGGGTGTATTATTATTTGTCACACATAATTATGTCATTAATTTGTGCTTAATCTAAGGATATGATCTTTGCAAGGGACTTTGTATCAATTTAAATTCCATTGAGACTTATTTGTTGTTATAAACCAATTCACTTTAATATGGTGTATATATTTACCTTTGACATATTATATCATTAATCTCTTTATTCTCATGATATTATAATCTTTGATTAATTTTATTCCACAATTATATGTATTCAAGCATCTCTCATTTGGTTAGGAACTCTTTAACTAAAATATCATTTTAAATGTTTTAAAGATTTATTCTTATAAATATTTCTCATTAATGTCCATGTTTCAAAAATGGTTTTAAGGATTTACTTATATGGACATGAATTTTTTGAAATTTAAAATTTCTTTCAAAATCTTCAAAGTGGTATAGGACACTTTGATTCAAAAATATGTTTATTAAATGTTTTAAATGGTTTTGAAAATGGTTTGATAAAGCCTTGATTATGTCAATATCTTGAAATGATATATTGTTATTGTAATGTGGAAATTTTTTCTTTCCTTTATACTTGTTTTATGTGTTATTAATATGTTATGGTTATTGGGAATTGTTCACATATATGGGTGGTTCCGTGATAAACCTAGGGTGGGTGAGCCCAAGATAGCTCTCCAATGTATTAAGTAATGTGAAGGAGGTAAACATTAATATTTCTCCTAAGAGATTTAGGTAATATACTGTGAGGGGTATTCCAAGTGTAACTCCCTATGTATCTGTGAAAGATACAATGAAGGTATTTTATGGATTCCAGAATTTACCTTTATGATTTATTATTTCTATGTGTTATTCATAAATCTTACGATTTCATGATGTATGTAAAAGATCTTATGTTTTGTATAAATTGATGGACTAATTATTGCTTTCTTTAGTTTATAACCCTTACTGAGATTTTTATGCTCATACCAAGTTTTTGAAATGTTTTTCACAGGGTATAAGGCAAGGTAAGAGAAAGGAATAATTCAAGAAAATTTATATCAGGAAAAGAATTATTGTTTTCTTTTAAGAATTTTTATTTTATGAAAAAAATGGATACTGAGTAGAAGTGTCTACTATGTAATATTTAAGATGTCATTTAATAGTTATGGCCTAATTCTCTAAAACTATAAACCTGAAAATATCCTCAATGTGAATTATTAACTTAATTCAAGATTATGTAATGGTTAACGCTAGGGCCTTATCGTTGGTATTAGAGGTCAGTTTATATAACTTTATAGGTTATGGTGTTATTTAAGAATAAGTGACATAATCATGATGGTTATCATATTATAAATATTAATAGTTATTTTAGATAAATTCAATGGGTTTAAGATAACATAAATAAGTATATCTTAGTATTTACCCTCCTCATAAGATATTATATGATTATTTTACTAATGTACTCACACTGAAATTTTTGGTTTTAGTAAATGGATAGATCTAGTAGGCAACAAAGTTACAATGGATATGAAGAAAATGGGGATAGTCTTCTAAATAAGCAACCAAATGAAATGGTATCTTCAATGAGAACTCTTATGGTTATTCTCAACCAACTATCTGGAGTCATGATTGACCACCTGAACCATGGTGATTTTTATAAGGCATCGTATATATGAGAAACAAATCCCTACGAAAGTTCAGGTAATAATCATAAAGGTAAATATATTCAAAAACCTATGTGTTAAGGATGTGGAAAGAAACACCTTTTAAAATGATTCAAAGGGAAGGTAAGATTCTATAGATGTGGTAATGAAGGTCATAAAGCAATAACCTTCCATGAAAAAATTAAACATCCAGTTGAATCCAGGAAAGGGAAAGAAGTTGTTTCTGAGGGATCAATTGAATGTTTTAAATGTGGTGTGAATGGTCATTATACAAATATATGTCCTACGAAGAAGGCTCAGGAATGGGATCAGACGGACCATACAAATATATGTTTACCAATACCTAATTCCATTCCAATTGATGATAAGGAAATTGATAATGACTAATGAAAGGTATGGATTATTTCTTAGTTGATGTTTTGACATTATTGAATCTTAGAATATGATTCATGATTTTGTTTGTAGAAAAGAAGTATTACGGAATAAGTTGGGAAATAATGGTTAATGAATCATGAAGAATGTTTAATGAGTAATAATTCTACATATAAGGGATTCAAGATTTATGCTAGATTTTAGGATGATGAAATTATTAAAAGTATTAAGTCACTTTTCCTGAAGGGGTTACTTTGGAAGACTTTTTCTAGTATGTGTAAACCTGAGGTTTGATATGTGAAAATGTTATTCAAGGAAAATTATATTTTCTTTTGTAGATATAGTTATAAATAACTATTTTGGTTTATATGATCCTTGAATTTGTGTAATGCCCTGACCCCAGTTACCCAGAGTTGGTATTTTATTATATAACATTGGAATGATACAAGGAATCATGTCCCGAAATACCAATCAGTTTAGTATTATTGGAAACAAGATACATACATAAGTTTAACATTACAAATTGAAAATAAATACAACACTAATTTATTCCATCATAAACATCCAAGCCTCCTAGATTATGCCTGCAAGTAACTCATAACTAACTTCTTCATATCCTGGGAAAATAAAATATAAGAAAGGGGTGAGCTCAAATACTCAGTAAGGGTAAGTAATACAGTGGAAGATAACATAAACATTAGGCATGGTGAATAATTAAAAACACATGCATTTATAAATAATAAACATGAACACGTTATCTCAGGAATATGAACTGAGTAAATAATTCCATAATAAAACATACTAATAGGTATTCTACTAGTCGAATAACCACATGAACCATTATTATTATTTTCATAATGAGAAAATGAATAATGTTGGACATTCTGAAACATCTTGTCAAGGCCTCGGCCAAGATGTCTAAAAATGAACTAGGCCTTGGCCAAAACTATATATCAAATTAGGAAAGGCCTCAACTAATTCCATGTATAATTGTCTCATGATACCTATCGATGCATCGAGGATATATTTCGGGCTCCACCCATCAGATACTAAGTCCAATACATTCCTCATATTAAAAGGTTGAAACATAACATAAGCGTTCATATTAAAACTAGCATACGAAATGTCAATACTTTAACCATAAACCATGAATAGTATAAAAATAACACATCCATAGTAAAAAATATCAAAAAACCTTAAATAAAATATATAATATTTGTATCATAATAAATCAACTTCAAAAAAGTGTAAAATTTATCAAAGGATGTTGACATAGATGAAATCAAAATTATTTGAGAGAAATATATCTTTCTATTTTGAAATAATTTAAGAGTCACATAATTATAAAATAAAACATTTATTTTAAAAATATTCTTAAAATATTTTAAGGGAAGCTTTGATAATGTTATAACAGCGGAAAATAACTGCACCCGCCGTATAAGTTAAACAAACATTCTTACCTTAATTTTGTCGAAAAGGTCATAAAGTACCTTGTTTGGAAAACAATGGAAATATTACTTTAAAAACATATAAGGTCAAATAAGGGTATAAATTAATTTAACCCATAGTCTATTAAATAGTAAAAATGTTTTGAAATAAATTTCTAAGAAACCATGTAGGTGGATGATAAAGAGATCCCAGTAGATACGTACGTAAAAACAGCCTCAGATAATAAAGATATTGTGAAATTAACCCTTACCTTTTGATTTTCCTTGGTTGAGAGTATATTAACCTCATATATAATAGTTAAATCATTGTTATTAAATTATATAAGAACTATATATATAAATACGATATCATATATGATCTTCTAATATTGCTTTATTAATAATATTTTAGTATTATCGTCGTTTTGGGTGTTAACTGATTCATTTTCCTTTATATGTTTTCTTACATAAGACATGTTTGTTATGGATAGGATGTATTTGATTAATATCCAGAATTATATTAAGTTCTTAAATATTATTTTTAATCATCAAATAAAAATTATTCTTTAATGGTTACGATGGGGAAATGAATCTCATTGCGTTCGAGGAGACGGTAATCTGTACGTACGCACGAACGACAATATCATTATATTGGTGGTGAAATAATATTTAATTGGATGTTATATCATATATAAATAATCATTAAAATGTTATATTTATTATTTACATTACTTATACTCATTATTATACCCATACAAATAATAAATTGTTTTAATAACAAACTACACCATAACGTGGAGACGGTAAACTGTACGTAGGCACGTATGGTGACTTTGTCATTTATAGGATGGATAGAATAAAAAATATGGTTGTACCATATTTTTAGTAACATTACAGTATGTATAAGGTACTGGATTTATTATTTTGGTATGTAAACAACAAATAAAGAGGAAGTGGAAGAAGAAAATAACTTGAAAGAGGGTGGTGAAATTATTACCTCTACTTCGGGTGTTTCCTTTTGAGTTGATCAAAAGGTCTCCTTGGGTTGGATTTATGATCAAAGTAATACCTCTAGGATGAAGTTAGGTAAGTTGGGAGGATATTTGGTCAGGGGTTGGCCGAGCCAAATGGCTTTGGAGGTGTGAAATTAAGAGAAGTGGAAGTGCCCTTTTATAATAGAGGTGAGGGTCACTTTAGGAAAAGCTTGAAATATTATTTTATAATAAAATTATTTTTGGTTTCTAATGGATATAAAATGAATTATTTAAAGACTAAGGTGGGTATGGGTTAATAAAATCTCAAAAAATAGGTTTTATACAGGTTTAGGTCATCATATTAACATTATCTTGTAGATTTAACTCTTAGTTAAATTGTTTGACATTTCCCCTCTCTCTTTGTATTTTTATATTATATGGTTAATAAACATACTATAAAAATCCAAGAGAATCCCAAGTGGTTTAATTTTAATATATATAACTTTATCTAAGTCCTTTGGCCAAACCTTAGATTTTTAGAAATATTATATCATTTAATAATATAATATTTTTTTAAAAACACATTTAGGTCAATTTTAACACTATTTAGTATTTTGTTTTTATTAAAGTCATAACAGTACGATTACTTCAAATAAAATTCATTTAATCAACTCTAAAATGTCATAGTAACTTATAAAATTATTTTATTTCATCAAAAGTATCAAATTAGATTTATTTGGATATTTATAATTTCAATTATTTTAATCTTTCATTAATAAGGTAATTACTACATCATCATTGTGTCATAAATAAATTTAATTATTTAATGTATAAAAATTATAAATAAAATATAATTATGTAGTAAATCTTTATATATTTTTAATTAATATTTATATTGGAATTTATATTATGTATAACCCTATATTAAAAATGTTTTAGTTATGAAAACTTGATTTTAACACTTTTAACTCTTCTTTAAATTAAATAATAATAAATGTACTAATCTAATCCAAGTGGACCAAAAGGATCATATTTTATTCCTAAGGTTTTCTTTTTTCAAGTTACACTTATCTAATAGAATTATGAAATGTTTTGGGATAATTATAATATCATCTTTACCCTTAACTACCCTATTTACTTTTAACTGTGGTAAATAAAAGTCAAAAGTTACTATTCACCAAAAATTATTTTCATCATATTGAACCATATTTTACTTACTGATTTTAACCATGTCTCTCGGATTTTTTAAATTCTACTCATAGAATCGGTAAATTAAGTTTTATGCAAATTTTCAAATGCTCCTAGAAGGTGGGTAAAAGACGGTAAAAAGTTCAATAAAATTTTTATATTTCTAAACTTATTATAAAATGACTCCAATGAATTAAATTGAACTTATAAGGGTATGATGTATCTATTTTGACCTAAAATAAATTTAAATAAAATAAATAATTATTTAAATAAAATGTTGGTTTTAACCAATAACGTAGTGTTTTCACTATTCATCAAAAATTGAATGTTTTTAGAAAAATACCAAAAAATTCACTCTAGGCTAATTTCGATATTCAGAATTCAGAAATGAAGTCCATTTTGAAAAATAAAATTTATAAATTTTCAAAAAGTGGGTATTACTATTCATAATGGCTAGTTTGATTGGTCGCGGTGTATTAGAATCTTGAAATTGCATACAATGCAAGCTATTACATTATTCAAAGGGAAACATATTGTGGAAGCTTGGGGTGTTACATTCTTCCCTCATTCAAATAATTTCATCCTGTAAATTTCTAGAATACTACCGCATAAAAAGATTCAGGTGGTTCTTCATCATAAGTTCCTCTAGTTCCCATGTTGAATCTTCTATCTTCTGGCTTCTCCATAGAACTTTTATCATACGAGTCATCCAGTTTCTCAACACTTGTTCTCTGGTATCAAGAATCTTGACAGGCTATTCACAATAAGATAGATCAAGTTCCAGTTCAATTTACTCATAAATTAGTACATGTGTTGGGTCAGGCATGTATTTTCTCAACAGTGATACGTGGAACACATCATGAACTTTGGAGATACTTAGAGGCATTGCCAAACGATAAGCTACAACTCCAATTATTTCAAGAATTTCTTAAGGTCCGATGTACATGGGACTCAATTTACCATTCTTACTGAAATGTATAACACCCTTCCATGGAGATACCTTCAATAAAACATGATCTCCTGCCTGAAATTCCAAATCCTTCCTTCAGTTATCGACATAGATCTTCTGCATACATTGAGCTGCTTTGATGTGGGTTTGGATAACATTCACATTTTCCATTGTTTTCTCAACATATTTTTGGCTGATGAGTTTTCTTTCACCAACATCATCCCAACAAGTTTGTGTGTGACATCTCTTTCTGTATAACGCTTCATATGGTGTCATCTGAATACTTGAGTGGAAGATATTGTTATATGAAAATTATACCAGAGGTAAATATTGATCCCACATACCTTGAAAGTCAAGTGAGAAAGATCTCAACATGTCTTTTAAGGTTTGAATAGTCTGTTCTGATTGCCCATCAGTTTGAGGTTGGTAGGTGGTGCTCAAATGAAGTTCAGTATCTAGGACTTTCTAAAGACTTTTCTATAATCTTGATGTAAAATGGGGATCACGATCAGAAACAATAAATAGGGGTAATCCATGAAGTCTTACAACTTCATTAATATACAGTCTTGATAAACATTCAAGTGGTAAATCTTCTCTTATAGAAAGAAAATGTGCTGACTTGGTAAGACGATCAACAATGACCCATATTGCATCATTCCTTTTAGGAGTCTTTGGTAGCCCCATGACAAAGTCCGTCATAATATTATCCCATTTCCACTAAGGTATGGGAAGAGGTTTCATGACTCTTCTAGGATATTGTCTTCTAGCTTTCACTTGTCGGCAAACCATACATCTTGACACAAAATCAGCAATCTTTCTCTTCATGTTGTCCCACCAAAAATTTTCTTTCGAATCTCTATACATCTTAGTGCTATCTGGGTGTATAGAGAAATTGGAGCTATGAGCATCATCTAACAATTCCCTTTTCAGATCAGGTATATCAGGAACACAAAGTCTATTCCCAAATTTCAAAATCCCATCTCCATATATGAAGTCGATCAATCTCCCATCGTTCACATCTTTAATTTTCTTTTGAAACTCCTCATCATCAGGCTAAGAACTTTTCATCCTTTCTAGTAAATATGGTTTAGAAACCATTTGAAAAAGTATCGATGTTTCACCTTCCATGATTATTCCCATATCCATTTTTACTAGATCCATGTACATAGGATCTCTTTCAACTCTCAACTTATTCAGAACTCGATGATCCTTTCTGCTCAAAGCATCTTCCACCTTATTTTCCATCCCCTGGTGGTATTGTATAGGGAAATCATAATTTTGGGTAGTTCAAGCTATCACCTTTGCCTCATGTTGAGTTCATTATATGAGAAAATATACTTCAAACTCTTGTGATCGGTATATATATCACATTTTTCACCATAGAGATAGTGTCTCCATATATTAAAATCAAAGATTACAGTTTTTAACTCAAGATCATGAGTGGGATAGTTTTTCTCGTGAATTTTTAGTTATCGTGATGCATATTCAATAACTCTATCATTATGCATAAGAAAAAAAACCAAGTCCTTTCTTTGATGCATCACTATAAATAACAAACCCATCATTCCCTAATGGTAGAGTCAAGATAAGAGCATTTAATAATCATCTCTTCAATTCTTCAAAACATTCTTCACATTCTTTTTTCCAAAAAAAATTATCACCTTTACATGTGAGCTTGGTTAATGGGTTTTCCAATCAGGCAAAATTCTGGACAAAATATCGATAATAACCTGCTAAACCAATAAAACTACATACTTCAGTTATACTTGTCGGTGATGTATATTCTTGGATTTCTTTTTCTTAGAAGGATCAATATTGATTCCATACTTAGAGACAATATGGCCAAGAAAATAAATCACCTGAAGCCATAATTCACACTTTCTAAACTTCCTATATAATTCATTTCTTCTAATAGTCTTTAGGATAATGCGGAAGTTATTTTCATGATCTTCGTAGATTTTGGATTATACCAAGATATCATCAATAAATACCACTAAAAATTCATCAAGATATTACTTGAAAACTCTGTTCATTAGATCCAGGAAAACATAGGGTGCATTAGTCATCCCAAAAGGCATTACTGTAAACTTGTATTTCCAGTACCTTGTTCGTAATGTTGTTTTCGTAATGTCTTCCTTCTTCACACACAACTGATGATATCCAGATCGTAGGTCAATCTTTGAAAAATATTT